>JAKEEE010000024.1:0-2400000 GCA_021498325.1 Bactrocera minax
TTGTTTTTTGTTTTTATTTATCTATGCTATTGTGGTGCCAATAAAACATCAAAAAGGGGCCGACTTGTGCGCGAATTTTAACTTGATTGCCCACAAACTCTAATTTATCACAACACCGCAGGGGATCGAAATTACTACTCAAAATTTCCGTGCTGATCAAAATATAAATGAATAGTTAAATTAGCGTCATATTCCATTAATCGATAACAGTAGGTGGTGTGTCATGAAAATCACAGACGATATGTTCAAGGCTATTCTGGGGTAAACGCTCGGGAATAAGTTTACACATTTTTAAATCAGTTAATCGCCATTTATTTGATTATGAAATGCTCAAAACGACCATGTGATCGATTACCTAATACTAAGTCTCTGAGTGTCTATTTTTCAATACAAATCGGATGTTATTTTTTCGGTGGACCAATCTTGTTTAGTTTTGCAGTACATGACGCAACTTTCATTGGAGTTTTCCAAGCGTTTCTTAGGGGTCTGAAGTGGTGCTAAGAAGCAATCAGATTTTTAAACTGCATTCCTTTCATTCCTTTTTAAGGCAAATATTGCTGTCCATATGTGGACAAAAGATTTAAAGTCAACCTAGCTGAATTTCGGTGATTTCTGTTGAAACTAATCCATTGAATGAAATTCGTCGACAAACACATCGCTCTTCAACCAAAACAGTGCTACCGACCAACAAACCACCGACCTATTTTGTTGAAGTTAATGTTGACATTCATTGCCATGAAAGCTCTCATAATTAAGCTTGTGAATGGACAAAGGCAGGAATATGATCAGTACAGGGAATTGTGACAGAGAAAGGCGTGCCTCACAGCGGCCGGCTTTGTTATATGGTGCAGGGCACACAGCTCAACATTTAGTTGCTTTCGGTCTGCTTCTATTACAGTGTAACAGTTGGAATTTTTTCGAAAATATAAAGGTTTAGATATGGCATTACATAAAATCGTCTTTATTGAGACCTTGTTGATAATATAGCGCCATCTTTTGTGGTAGGGTGAATTTGAATACCAATAATAGAAGATCTTAATTTATCAACAATTAAAGCGGAGCTTGCTTCAAAGATGCAAAAACGAGGACACTCCAATTCAGTGATCATTTTATGAGTAGAAAAACAAGTTGCCTCTTTAACATTTGAGCGAACTGGTAATATAAATTTTTCGTTGCATTTCATTTGTTAAGTGCGTATTTAGTTTGAAGTATAACACATTCGATGACATTGAAATCGCATTTAAAAATACTTCAGGGGGCTCAGTTCAAAGAGACTAGTGTCAGCACTTTACTTTGAATATTTAATATTCACACACATGTATACATACATATATGTGTGTATGTTTAAAGCAAATTAGTAATGCTTGCCCATGTAACTTTTTTACAAAACCGCTATTAATTCGCAATTTATGGCAAATAACTTATGAAGGTATGAAAAAAATTTAAAAAACGCATCAGTGTTATATGTCAGTTTTTATTGTAAAGCAACCAATGTTAAGAGTCGGCATAAGAAAAAAAAGGAACGACAGCGATACTGCTGCTACCACATAGATATGATGTGCTTCGAAAGATATTGAAACTGTGAGGAAATATTTCTACGTTCTGTATACTTAGGTATACGGCTCGGTCGCGGTCCAATTCATATAGCCCACTTTATATTTTTCTTTCCACATCTTCCATTTTCTTATAGTGCATTCAACAAAGGGTTTCTCTCGAAGTTGAGCAGTCCGATTGGCCGATATGATGGCGATATGATGTTCAAAAGAGGAGCCATATTTGAAAGATCC
Source organism: Bactrocera minax (assembly GCA_021498325.1). Classification (NCBI taxonomy): domain Eukaryota; kingdom Metazoa; phylum Arthropoda; class Insecta; order Diptera; family Tephritidae; genus Bactrocera; species Bactrocera minax. Next base: position 1,788 of record JAKEEE010000024.1, read on the forward strand.
GAGCAGTTGTGTTGCAATTCAGTGCTACAACTTTTTTATCGTGTGAAAACAAATTAGTGATGCTGCTGCTCCTGATATATATGTAAATATTGAAGTGCCCAAAGTAGTGAATTTAAAAAAAAGGCTCATAATACACTTCCTAATGACGAACACACCACGCTGCACACACATGCATTTGACCTTGCATTGCATTCAAATATTCATGTTGCATGTGGTAAGTTTACATTTGTCGATATTTTAACATTTTTGCATTTACGTAAAGTTCTGATTTTATTATATGTGTGTCGTCATAGAGTGCCAAGTGCACAGGAAGTAACATACCTACCCGTTTATCAACTAATTGGAACTCTACTAAAACAAAATACCTTCTCAATATTTATACTTAGCCAATTTGGTGATCACGACAAGTCACAACTTTGATTTAACCCTAACCCCCGATTGCTGAATATCGGAGAATCTCCGTTTTATCGGTCAGCTTGACATAATATATTTCTCGGTTAACATGTGCGGTATGTTAATGAAATTAAGCGGAAGAGTTTGCTTAAGTCGGCGTACAAAAGGGATGAAAACTGTACAAACCTCCCCCTAGCCCCACATATCAAATAACTTCCGTTTTTCTGATGGTCTATAAACCATAGATATCGGCCGACCTGTGAGATATATTGATAAAAGTAAAACGCTAGTGCTGCTTGATTATAAATCCACCACATTGATCAACTTTTTTCACTTATATTCATGATGATTCTTGAGCAAGTGACGGTTGGATGAAGAGTCTTGTGTGTCTGCGGCTGATGTTGTACTTGTAGCAACTAATCAATTGTGTTGCTTGTAGGTTTATTATTGTTTATTTGTAAGTGATAAAAAAAGTATCAGCTCGCTTCGCTCGCACAAAAAAAATTGTACATTATTCTTTGATATTTACTTTGCTACTAGTTTTGTCAGTTTTGCGGGGTCCATTGTTTGATTCAATATATATAAACTCAAATAAGAGGCTTGCAACATGCGTACATCCAACAACTAATGCAGGACAACGTCAATGGCATTCGCGCGTAAAAAAGGTGATTCCAACAACAGTGTGGGCAAATTTACTTTTATCAGGGTGGCAATATCCTCAATGGCAATTTTCACGCGTTATTTCACAAAATTTTTTTTCATTTGTACTGAATTTATTGTATTTTTTATTATAAGGCTAAACGCATCAGTTTCAACCGATTTCACTTCATTTCGTCTGCAAGTAGAATATTTTAGGCATATCTTCCATTGCTCGCAAGAATACCTTAGCATACAGTAAGGTTTAGTTATCGCTGGTCAACATTACTGTTTTTTTTCGCATGTCTACCGATTGTATGCCATTCAGACGTATTTAGTTTCTTCCGTTATGCAATTTTTTCTCTTCTTCTGCATGTCTAAATATCAGATAACTCGCTGCTAGCGGTTGCTGGATCCTATGTAAATGGCTATGTTCATCCGCATTTTGTTTTTGTTTTTCAATTTGTAGCTTTACTTTTTGCCAAGAACTGGTCCTTTGATTATTGCTGTGGTTGCAGTTTCGTGAAATAAAAGGAAATAAGATATTAATCATGAACATCATTAACAGTGGCTCACATTTCATAGCCAGGTAACCCCACTGTTCGTTTTTTTATCAACTTTTCGTCGACATCGAATTAGCAATGTAATGTAGTACACCTAATTATTTCTAGTATTTCATAATAATTTCGTATAAACGATAAGTTGCAAAAATAAGCATATAGTTTTATCCTCCTCATCCTCATGATTACATATAAATTATTTACGACAACCAACATACTTGACTATAAACCTCCATAATGAAATAAATGCTATAAAGAAATAAATGATTTATTGTTGTTTGTTGTTGTATTGTTAAAAATTTAGTGAACTTTGAGGCTCATGGTTTTGTCAAAAATAGCTTATTTATACTTATATAATTCTTCTCTATTTACTATTTACGATGTATGCTGGCACCAAGTTATATTATTAATTCAATACTAAAGACTTAAGCGACGAACTTGGTAGGTGTTTGCCACGTCTATAGACGATTTATATGAGAGCTTTACATACATGAACATGCACCATTAACTCTACAATAAGCATACAACATTGATTACCTGTTTGCCTTTGTGCGCCTAACATTTCAATTAATTTTTTATGCTTTTAGCCAAAAAATATTAAAAATTATTTTGCGGGCTCTCAAAATATCTGTGAGCTCTGTTTTCGTGAGAGTCTCGGTGTTGTGGTAGGAAAGGCATATTAGGAAAAAAAACGGCCACAATGATAAATACGCTTTTCCGCTTGGTACAGCTTGGTATTACAGATGAAGAAACTGACGTGAAGGCGAGATTTTGACGCAAAATTACGGATGCTACATTATAAAATTTAAATTAAAACACTGCGGTACCATACCCATCTTTGGTGAGTAATCGCTCTGTCAGTAGTTTTCAATAGAACAGTTATATGGTGGGTGGGCGTGGTCATAATTCGATTTGATCCATTTTCCTAGTATGTGAGACCATGCTAAAAAAACTTGTTCTACACAAGTTTGGTTGATATCGCCTTAGTAGTTTGTTAGATATATACGTTAAATACATTAGAGGGCGGTACCATGCCCACATTTAACTCCTCTTGTCATCCTGATCATTTATATATGCGTAACTCTTTCTTCTTCTTCTTCTTACAGACAACGGTTGGGTGAACAAAACTGTTATACTCTGCGGCAACATGTGGCGAGCGCATAAAAAAGAATTGGAAATATAGATAAATAAATTTTCCAACCAAAAATATTTTTTTATATAAAAGCCGAGGGCACATAAATAAAACTAAATGGCGGATTTCAACTCACGTTTGGAAGTATTTCAATCATGTAATAGTTTCAGGCCTCTTTTAGAAATTTTCTGTATTCTAGAACTAACTTAAAAAATTTTTTGAAAAAATTAAAAGAGTTTATAGACGTACGAGAAAAGTGAGCAAAAAGGGAAAGGGAAATGTTATATAATTATTATGCATGTCATGATTATAAATAAGTATTGAGCTGATAATTTGAGTGAATAAATCTTATGTTATGAATTTTTTGCTTATGCCGATTTTAGGTTGTAAATCCTCTGAGACAATATTGAAATAAAGTTTGCAGTATTGCTGGACAAAAATCACAACAATTTTGCATTCGCGTTTTCAATTTGTATATTTTCGCACAAAACTGCAGCAGTCGTCTAATATTAAAGTTTCTAATCACTGTGCATGCGTAAAGCAACTAATGAATGCACGAATGGTTAAAATATGTAAAGTTATGTAAGTGGTAAATGTATAGATATATGTGTAAGAAATGATATAAATATTACCTACAATTGCATGCGTTAATTAGCAAAAGTGTGTAGACAAATTACGTTGCAAATATCAAATGATTTAAATCTTTATGCTTAACTCACGCGCAATCACCAGACAGACGCTCATATTACTCACTCACGCAGTCACATATTTATGCTTATATACTAAAGTATGTATTTGCACCATAAGACTCGCTAATATATGAATAATTATACTACCTGTATGCAAATGAAAATATGAATGTGGCACAGATATGCATGGTGTGGCAATAACAACGCAGCGGTGGCAAGGTGTCTGCAATTTTTGCATGCTCTACAAATTCCTATGCAAAGCGCCAGTGTATTATATCAGTTATGAGATACAAAAGTAGATGCCTTTCTTAACAGTCTCCCGCTTCGTACTACTTGCATCACTCTTGCTTTTTAGAGGCAGATAAGAAAATTATAATAATAGCGCATAATTTGCTCGGTTAAACAGCAGGCTTTGCAAACCTTTGAACTTGGGTAATGCGTTACCAATTGCATCCATTTTCGGCGTTCAACCATACTATATCCAATGTTATCCAATCACTTCATTAGTGCCAAGATATCTTACATATTGGCCGATATTAGGTATAAGGCCAACCGGAAGTTTGATAATTTTTATATTAGGTATAAGGTTTTGACCCAAGCTTACGCAGGTTTGACATGAAGGTACCTAACTACCAGGAAATTATACTTTCTGCAATTCATTAATTATCCCATAAATTAACCGATGTATATATGTGCATATATTGCTTTTAGGCATAATAATCTGTGTATGGTGCATTACGTGTGAAACATTTTAATGGCAAGAATAGGTTCTTACGACCTCAGGAGCCTAGCTTAACATTGAGAGAAGGAAGCATAAGTGAACTCTGTCTAGGAAAATAAAATGTAGAAAATAAGCTAATCTTTCAAAAACACAAAAAAATATCGCTTGGCATACAAAATCAAAATTTTTAAATAAAATTAATCTTCCGCTGTCAGTGTTACATCCTCCTTGAAAGTAAGAGGAGAAGCTAGAAGAGGATAAAGCTGGAAAAACGAAAAATTAATTACTTCTCCTTGCCTACATTCTCTGCGGCATCGTTATTATGTTAGCTAAGTTTTGAGAGCTGAGTAAGTGATTTAAAGCGGCGCAACCACAGAAAGCTACAATTTAAATGTGACGAATGAATTTACGGTCTAAGAGGCAAGCAATTATATTTAAACCATTGGATACTAATATGTTAACAATCCGAAATTATTTGAAGCATCAGTCGTTAATAAAATATTCTAGAAGTACATTTGTGAGATCACGAGTTATTTTTATGGTTAAAGTAAATTAAATGAGACTAATGATCGATGACAGGGTGGATATTCGTAGCGACATTACTTTGTCTGATTTCGACACAGAATTTTTATACTTGAATGGGTGATAGATGTGATGAGTTGTGTGCTACAGATTTTCATTCAATAAAGAAAAGTAACCAAAGCTTTTAAATAGTATATTTTAAGTCCCTTATACGCTAGATTTTTTGTTGAACCTGTTCGTTTTTTCTGTGTTGTGTAGGTAAAGACGTCTTTGTCGAAAAGTTTTTCAGTTGTATTGAATTGCTGCCACTGAGATTTCCTGATCTGCTACTGAAATTGGCTTTCGACTCCACATTTGAGGTTTTAAAAAAGCTATGGTGTCAATTCTATCTTTTGACAATTTTTAAAATTTTGAATAAGACATATTAAGGAAATATATATATTATATATACATAATATAGATCTACATATTTTTTCCGCACAGTAACAGAATATTTCGACTTTTTAAACTACTATCATAATTCATAATTCATTCTTAATCATCGTTCTCTGAAGAGAGGATCAATTGAAGTTGAGTTATGAAACTTTTTCGCAATAGAAAACTAGGAAATTATTCGTATGTAAACTTATGAAAGGAATGCTATATGGGCAGTAATAGTAAGTAAGGCATTGCTTTCATATTATCAAGTCGCTTTTAAAAAGAATGAATATCGCTATGCGTATGTATAAGTATATACTAATCCTTTTATTAGATTTGTAGAGCATTTAATGCCTTACAAACATTTGCCTAACAGTGTTGCCACATCTGTCGTAATATTCTTAAAATCTTGATATGTACCTGTATAACAATTGATATGTGGACTAATTTATGGAATTGCCAACAAGTTAAGTGCTGATAAATATTAAGATGCTATGTGCAAAATCGATGAAAGATGCTCTCATTGTGTAAATATATTTGTCAAATTCAGAAATGACGGAGTAGGTTTCTCCGAATATTTATTTACTACATAAAACAAATTTTAAATTAAATTAAATGAAATAACTGCATAAGTTAGATAGTGCTGCCATACTTACCAAGTTTATGTTGTTGTATTCCAATTAGCAAATGAGTTAGGGTCAATAAAGAGTAAGAAGGCATATAGTGTCATTTTAAATGCTGTTTTGTTATTTCTTCTCAGGTTTTTTATTGCGAGTTTTTAAGTGAAGGTCTTCCTGCAATATTTGTCAAGTTAAATTGAAACCGAACTTGCAATTAGACGATCAATAAAATAATCTAAAACAGATTATTTCATTGCCTTCTGTCGCTATTTAATTCGTCCTTCATAAACTTTAATTGTATTAAATTAAACACATTCCCAAATTTCCTTTCGAAACGAAATGTCGATTTTATGTTTAAAAACTGTTGGATTATGTCTGTGGCAGTGTAGATATTTTCCCACACATATGAAATACTTTGTGTGAAGCACTTGCTAAATTGAATTACTTTTCGAAGGTCCAATTTTTCTGAAAGTATTTTAATTATGAATATGCAAAATATTTTATTAACTCTTTATTACAGCGTTTAATACTCTAAACCAACCGTTAACTTTGAACAACAACGATCGGTGGATTTTTTATAACGGAAGCAAGGTCTTTAGCAAATTAATGCCAGTTGCAAACTAATTCGGCGTCGACGAGCGCATCCCTGAAAATGTCAGAGGGTACACAGTCCAGCAACATAGAGTTCATCAAGAGCATGGCAACAAAAGTTGCAAAAGTTTGTAGAATGTTGCAGAAGCAAATGCTGCTGACACAAATGTTTCTTCAGCAAAAGCCACTTATATAAAAGTTGAGAAGCAAATGTTGACGAATAAAATATTTCCGTACCTGGAGAAGAAACAAATGCTGCAGCAGTTTTCAAACTTTTGAACTTTTTCTTTCTTTCGCAACAGCTGATTATCGATCCGTATGCATTTTAAATAATAAAATGAAACATTGCATTTTGTTCTCTATTTTTATATATTTTTTTTTATTAAGCACATTTTATTTTTTTATACTCTGGCAACATGTTGCTACAGAGTATATTAGTTTTGTTCACCTAACAGTTGTTTGTAACACCTAGAACTAATCGAGTTAGATATAGACATATATATATGTATAAATGATCAGGATAAAAAGACGAGTTGAAATCCGAGTGACTGTCTGTCCGCCCGTCCGTCCGTGCCAGCGATAACTTGAGTAAAAATTCAAATAATTTGACAAAACTTGGTACACGTGTTCTTTGTCACCGTAAGACGGTTGGTATTGGGTAGAAAGGCGTAATTGGACATCTGCTGCGCCCACATGCCATTAATCGAAAACAGATAATGTACTATAACTAAGCAACAAATTAAGATATAAACCTGTAATTTGGTATACTGGATTCTAGTAGTGTGAGGTATCTGTGGGCAATAATATTGTAAAAGTGGGCATGGAATCGGAATATAAAGTGGGAAAGTGGGCATGGGAATATCGGAAACCGTTAAAACTGTGTAAATCAAAATTTGTCCGAGCAAGTCAAGGGGAATACTCAAGAAGGAATACGTCAGAAACATTAAATCTTGCTATAAACAGGATACAGAAGGGCTGCATAGGAATCCGTGTGAAGTTTTGGTGACGGGTGTGGCCCCGCCCACTTTTAGGAGAAATCCCATATCTCAAGAACGGCTTAACCGATTTCAACAAATTTTGATACATGACATTATATTTGCATTCTTTTGTCACGTTGTGAAAATGGATGAAATAGAATAAAAACCACGCCTACTTCTCATATAACACGATTTAAAGTTTCATCTAATACTTTCACTTTAAGGTAGATAAATCGAACATTAAGTAAGATATTGGAACAAAGCTTTCCACGATTAGTACATTCAAGCTATGCTATCTCATGCGTAAAAATAGTTTAAATCGGATTATAACTTTTCAACCCCTCAGATACCCCATAAATGGACCTCTGTACCTTTATCTGACTTTTTCCCAAAAATATCGGGAAATCTGTAAAATATCGTAATGAAATTGGAGGATTATCTTTCTATGATAATAGTGTACTTTGTTATCAAAAATGGTGAAAATCGGTAAATACTACCCCCATATACCTAATAGACGCATTTTCAACCTGTGGGTAGACTATATTCCATATAGAACGGTCAATATGTAAGATATCTTAGCAAAATTAAGTGTACGTGTAATATCGGATATACCATAGTTTACTGCTGAAAATCTGTGAAATCGGCGAACGAATTATCCCAGCTCCCATATACTACATGTAATGGTTTGCGCTATTCTAGCAGCTGTGTGAGCTACCTTCACAAAATTGGGTGAAAACATGTTGCCTAATATACTTGAATAATGAAAAGAGTTAATGTGATCAGTGGAGATCTTCCTCTATCCCAAAAATGCCCGATATAAGAATTCCCGAATTTCCACCTGACTTTAAACCGTTTATGTTGGTCAATATGTGATATTTTAATGAAATTAAGTGAATATGTTTCCTTAAACATTATGTGAATCCACGCTAAATATGCCGAAACGCCGAAAGAAATCGGTCTAGATCTTGGTCTAAGCCGCTTTTTCCTAATATAATGATTTCTTTTTCTCTGGTTGACCTTTTCCCTCATATATCTAACATATATATTAAACCACTTTAGTTGAGGTTATATCGCATCACTTTTGAGTTAATTTGGTAGATTTTAATATAAATATCTCTGACACGAAGCAAAATGTAACAGTGAAAGTACATGAGTCTATGACTTGTAATAGAAGTTAATAAGATACCAAATATGGTTGCAATCAATTGACAATTTCGTCGAATAATGAATGTTGAATTCTTCCGCAATATTTTTTAATATAAAGTTATGCCAGCGAGAGTACATTACATTGCATAGCGAATGAGTACGTTACATTGCGAATTGCGTCACAATTCGAAGATTATCTACTTGTATATTTTAGGAGTAGTCATTAAAGGGAATGTTTCATTAAGCCGCATTTTTATTCTTCATTGAGTTATTTGGAATTCGCCTCAAGTCTTATATTGTACTAAGTCTCAGTGTTTAGTTTTTTTCACTTGTTTTAGAGGCCAGCGTAGTATAGACCTGATGATCACTTAAAAGTTTCTTATGAAAAAACTTTCTCACTTCTTGTTTCTTATCTTTGTTACGGATAAAAGTTTACTCAAATGTAGTAGTTTTTCTTCAATTAGCTGCAAAGCTTTCCCCATCACCTGGTAGACTGAACAATATGCTATATAGCCAGAACTGAAGTATCTCGATATTTTATAATTCCAAAACAAATAGTCCGTAGATGCTTCGAAAATATTGTTATGCCCACATAAAGGTGGTCGTAAAATTAGTCCTCTTATTATTATTTTACCTTATATGTATAATTCTTCAGCTGAACCCAGTAAGAGCTTACATGCGATATAACCAAATGTACGCCTCTTCCTCTGCTGAGAAATATATTCAATCTTTCCAATGTCTTACAATTGGTTAGAATGTGTTTGAATGGTATATCAGCATTGTAATAATTTTAATCGTTAGACAATTTGCACACGATTGAAACTGAAGAAGAGTGAGAAAACTCTGCTAAATGGAAAACCATTGTGTTAGCGTGTTTAGCTTCTCACTTAGCTGACAAAGTCGCCGCTGCAAATGCGCAGATTATAAGGTATTTTCAGTAAGAGTATTGGTCTAAAAGGATCTGAGGTAAGAGTTCAAAAAACATAGCTTTTGGTAAAATTTAGAGAAAAACTAAATTGAAAGTTTTTGAAAAGCAATTAAAATTTTATAAATTATAAATAATAAAAAAAAAATAAATAATAAAAATTAATTTAAATTTTAAAAATTTAAAAGTTTTTTGTAAATATTTTACGCTGAGAGGTCACTCAATGGAAAGGAATCCAAATATATATAAACACAAATTTTAAAATTATTCGAATAATCGCTGGAGTTTGCTGAGTTCACTCGATCAGGTAATCTTTAAGGTAAGGTTAAAATAAACTACATTTTCTTCGCTTTTTTGGCTTTCATATCCATTGGCTTAGCTCCAAGCTGGCGCAAACTCAATTTTGCCATATCAAAACTTACTCAAATGTATCTTCTTATAGCACCTACTTATGGGAGAAATAGAAGAATTCCATTACCAAATATTTTTTATTTAATTCAATATTGATATTGAACACTTTCACTAATAAAACTAGTTTGATTATTCACGTTTTGTGTGGTGTTTGGGGTTTATGGAAGAATAAGTAATACTGAGGATGAAACTTATTGATTGACAATGGCCTTCTATTATTAAAACAGTTTGTCCAATAAGGACATTTGTTATTTCATAATCTGTAGGTCACTTAGTTTAGAATATTTTCCTTGAATAAAATGTTGTGACTTTTTCTAAATATAGAATCAGATGATAAAGAAGTTCTCGATATCATCGCAAAGTGTCATCTAACCTAACATTAATAACCTAATTTATAATAAATTATCATAATCTTATAATACATTAGTCGATTTATTATATTCTAGTTGGAGTCGTTTCCTGGTTTGCAGTGCAATATTGAGTAGGATGGGTTACAAATACAACTGAGAGAAGTTACATTATTCTTTATTATTCTCCTCCTCCTATTATATTTTGTCGACCCCTTAACATAATATTTCAGTCACTGAGGAATTTGTAACATAAGGAGCCCACCGAAGGAGGTTCAAAGTGTAGAATCCAACAAAATCGTTTATATGCATTCATAAGTGTCACATGGTTCTTTATAAAACAAATTTTAAACTGATATATATACCTAAAAAATGTTAATACATTGAGAAAATATTTCGGAACATTAATTAATATAGTACAGAGCGAAGAGAACAACAAGTAAGTATCAGCGTAATTAAAAGTTTACTCCAAATGAAGCCCTGAGACATATTCCACATATGAGAAAAAGATTGCGGATTCATTAAAAACTTGGAGCCTTCAAGCTTAATTTGCTGTCAAATCTGCCAAATCACAATAGTCACGAATTTATGTCATCTTAGCAAGGGCAAAAAGTTAGGTATGATGATTAAGCGTTAGTTACGGTAACACAACAATGACAAGCCCAATTGAAGCTTTTCTATAGCTCAGTAAAAGCCGCAGTGGAAATGGGATTAAAAGGAAGAGCAAATATTGGCAAATATAAAAGCAATGTGATACAGCAAGCCAGCGAGCATTGGAACCAATGACGATGCTGCCATTGCACGCGTCACAAAGCACACGAAACGAAACGTAAACGGAAACGTCAAAAGGTCGATAGGTTATTGGTGGCAACAACACACAGTGTTGTATATTACGTAGAGATAAATATATGTAAGCTCACGAAACACTCGCTGCACTTTGCTTATAGTCGTTTGGCGCTTTCAGCTTCGTAAGTCGGTGTTATGGCTATGCAACATGCTGTTCGGTGGTACGTTGAAATTATCATCGTCAACTCCGGAATGTAGCCATTGAAGAAGCTTGAAAAAGCGGTGCATTACTGGTGCTCTGGTCGTTAGCATTTGTTCGCTGTCTCTTTTATACATAAATAGTCTTTTTATATATAAAAACACATAGTGTTTTTATGAATGGAAGAAAGTGTAAAGACTTGCAGAAAATCACCAATAACTTAACGCATATTATAGACATAATGAACAGTTACTTAAAATTATATGTACGTAAGTGCAGAAATTTGATATGGACACAACTCTACCTATGTATAATTTGGATGATGAGGTTGTTCTTAAACGATCTGGAATAATGTGGATATATGACTTTGACAACCGAAGAGAGTTTTGTATGGTGAACCCTCCAAATCTGATACCGTTCGATGCGGTATACAGTGATGCTAATAGAAGATAAGATAACACGTCTGCGCTGGGAAATCACGAAGAGATGTAATTATTTCAAACTGGTGTTTTGAAACTGACATAACATTAGAAGTGAAGAATTACAACTGCGATCTATAAAAATTATTTACAATAATACAATAAACTTATGAAATTTGGTACATGGTCTTGCTAAATGGTCGATATTGTGAGCTCACAGGTGTGGAAGAAGCTCCATGGAAGTTGAAGATGGTTCCTCTAAAAAGAGACCTTCTACGAGATAAAAATATAATGAATATATATTGCATATGCATGTGCTTGACGTACTTACATAAAATACATACAATTTTTGCACTGTCATTTTGATTGCTGGTCGGTCATATATGCCTGGTAGGAACTAGTTTTCTAGCTGCGCGCACTGCACTTACGATATCTAATGCTTTTTGCATCATAGATTTTGACAATTCGAATGATTTGAAAAAGTTATCGCAATATACTGTTCGACCGGAATTGCCTTACTTCTCCATCACATCGCGCACCACTCTTTCACCTTGGTTAAATTCACGTTCTTCATTTGGCTGTTTTCCTGTTGAAATCAGACCTTTGACAGGGTAGTTTATGGAAGACCCAGACCCACCACAGACCCACCAAATCCGGCTTAGACGGAATATACTCCGTAAACCTAGTTTGTGCATGGTAAGGAAGTGACTGCTCGTCAACTGTTATGATCGCGTTTGGAGTATATGCTTCTTGAAGTTTGTGATTCACAATGCAGAGAATGCCACAGATACTTTGCTGGCATGTTGTTACAGTGACACACGCCGTAAAATAATAACAATCCGAACTAAGCATACACTTTCGTTTCGTCCGTCGGCTGTCATTCTTTCCGATTCATCCCACACATTTTATATCCATAATTTTGGGGCTATATTATGTCGCGAAAAATGGCCACTGGATTCTGCAGAAATCGAAGAGTAGGTCCTATTGCTGATGAACCAGTTACAATGTCGTGCTCTGGCTACAAGCTGTTTCAGGCTTTTTCAAGAACATATTGCCAAATTTACACTCGTAATAATGTTCGTTTTCTTCTAGTAATCGACGCACTTCGCTCGTAGGAATTGAGACATTGGGCTTGTGTTTAACAACTTCATCACAACCAGCTTCAACAATACCTTCATGTTCAGGCAATTCTTATTCAACCTAATGCTGCTAATGCAAACTGATTGCTTATCAATATCGGATACGTTTCCGTCGGTAATAAGAATATAATTCACATCATCATCATCACCGATGACATGGATCGTCTGCCTCATAATGAATATATTCACTTGCTAGACGGTGAACACTTCTTCCGAAAGCTAAGAGAGGCCTATCTACCCTTTTGAAAAACCTTAAGAGTATATACAAGTGCGAGACAATTCTAGGCTTGCAGTGATGGACAGCATAGGCCATTTACCCTAGCATATGATGTTTTTGTGGAAAACCGATTTTTTTCCTAATCTGTTCGCCGGTAATGGTTACATAATTCACAGACCCTCTATTCAATAGACGTGTATGGTATGTACGTCCAGTTATTTCCTGAACACACCTCGTATATTCCAGTTTACTAAAGGAATATACCAGTGGTGGCTCACACCAACGTCTGTTGAGGTTGAGAATATGTCATATGTGAATATGAAAACAAATGTGTGCTAAAAAGTAATGGTAGTCAATACTGCAAGCGATATTACTTTAGTTAACTTTAGTTTAGTTTTAGTTAGTACTTTAGTAACCGTTACTCTAGTCATGTTTACAATAAAAACTTTTTGCAATAAGAAGCAAGTAAGCAGCTTAAATACTAATATTCCTACCGACCCCCTTATCACCCACCGTTACAAACAGTACATAACAAAAGTGCTTGTACTTCGCCTAATTCGCCTCAATTCTCTCAAAATAACGCATAATCAAAATCCATTCACAATTTCATCTCTTCATTTTTAGTTTCACATTTATGTATATTTAATAATTTATTCGTTTCGCTACCTTTCAGCCATTCTCTTCGGCTTCATTTAAGTACAATCAGAAATCTTATTATTAATTTATTCGTTTTGTTCTTTTTCTGTGTACATGTAAAAAATTCAGTACCTCTTAAATAATTACATAATGTTTTCAGTGTCAGCGCCAAGGAGACATCAAAAATGTGTTCAAGTGAAAACAAATTGTATGTATGTGTGTTTACAAACGCATACATATTTATAGGATTTTTTATGTGTGTGTGTGTGTGTGTGTGTGTGACATAATACAGATTTGCATACATTTATATTATTATTTTATATAAATAAATTCAATTTTATTACCATTTAATGTACAGCAATATGAGTGTGTCGCGACAAGAGCGCATACACAGACACAATGTACACACATACATAATTATACCCTTAGGTAAACATTGAGCACATTCAAGAATAATAAACGCATTGAAAACATTTTCATTTTCATTCCGCTTTTTCGGTCGAATTGTGTTTGCCTTAGATTTGCATGATTATTATGGATGGATGTGTGTGTGTGTATTTGTATTTATATATGAATATTTCCTTGTGTTAGTTTAAATTCTCCAAGTTAATTTGTATGCATTATGTATTAAAACAACATTTACTGTCACTAAAAGCCTCTTTCATTACCAATGGTATTTTACAAAAATACACCGCTGCCCGCCGCTCCTTGGGGAGCGCGCCTTACTGCGTAGGTTGTACGTAGACAAAAAGCACACAACTTGCCTATTTGACTGGACTCTTTGCTACTAGATACATATATGTAAGGTATATATGGCTGTGTGTTGTCAATATGTTATGCAACTACTATATATATGTATGTATATATTTAGAAAAAATCTTTACAAAAATAATATACATTGATATTATAAAAAGTTTTTGGCCCACTATGAAAGATGTCAATATACTTATACATACGTGTAGATATATAAAATCATAATCAGCCACGCCCATTTCAACACAAACCAACTGATATTGCCTACACTAACCATACACTAACAATGCTACATAAGCTCACACTTTGTTTAAGTTAGGCTAATGCTTGCACCTACTTCCCTATCACTTTCGCCTCCGCATGCGTGACATGTGCCTTTATGTTCAGTTCGTGCCACCACTCATATGGTTATCAATAATCAGTTGTATCACACGCAGGCAATCGCGTTGCCGCGCCGCAGTATTGTCCACCAGCTGCTCGATGAATTGGCTGGACTCCATGCTGGTGCTGGGCGGTATGTCCTGTGTGCACGATATGTACTTGTTGAATATGTCCGTATTGATGGAACTCGCCGGATAGCTTTGGTCACGTTGCAGTATCTGGCTCAACGATTGTGCCGAGCTCAACAGCTTGTCCTTGTTCTTTTGGTAAGCATTGATCTCTTTGAGGCTTGCGTAATCGGCGCTGGTAATCTCCACCGTGTGCGGCGGTCCGACTCCTTTGCCGGCCGCCTTATTCAGTCGCATTTGATATTTACGCTCCGACACGAAATTGCCCAGCAAATAGCCTGTGAAAAAAGAAACAATTTGAATTTAATTTCGCAAAATTGTGAAAAAGCCAAGCCATAAAGCCTTTATAATGGCGGCGGCAATGGCAGTGGCAGTGACAGTGCAAGCACATACTACCACACACATACCAAGTATGAGCGTGAGGAAGGCGATTGTGAGCACGAGACTGACGCAAGTGCGCTTGGTGACGTACTCGCGAAACTCGCGGGAACTATTGGCACGGACTGCGGTCTCATAGCTTAGCACTTGATGCATTTTTCGTGGCTGCTAATGTGATAGCGGTGTCTCTGGGGTTGTTTGTATGTTGATATCGCCTTTTCTAGTTGCACCTCCTTAAATGTTGCTTGGGTTTATAACGATTTATTAATGTGCGCGTGTTACACATATAAAATTTCTAGCAAACATAATATCGCAAGCCATTTCGCTTTTTATTTTTGGTAACATTCTGTCGGTGATGCCGAAATTGTAGCGAGATTACTCTGAAAAGACTAATTAAATATTAAATTACATTAAGATTAAATTTTAAATACAAATGATAAATTGGTGTCACATAAAAATGTTATTCAACTATTATATAACTAATATAAACTTAATGAGGGAAATTGGCTGAAATGAAGTGGTAACAAAAAAATTTGTGATGGAATACCCCTCAGTCCAAGTGGGAACCCTGTGATCTCTCTAATTGGAAACAACTCGTTGCCTAACCTAACCTAACGCTTCGGATATTTTAAAGACATAAATGCGAATGTCAACTCCCATTCGGAATTTGGTCTCTGAGAACCCCAAATATTGATGAAGTCTCTTTAACTGTGGTAACTATCCATATTGTCAATTATAATCGGTTAGGACGATATTATTACGTTTGTATATTAATCCGTTGTATTTCTTAATACTACTGTACTTACTTTAAACTTCAAAAAAACAAAAATCTGTTTCTTTTGCAGGGAGTCATACCAATCGCTCCGACTCTCATTCGCGTAACTCAAGTACCGAGCATAAAAGCAACGAATTCGTGTTCGTCGAAGTATCACTCATTTTAAAAAAAATTTATTCGTAAAATGTTTCTTATCGCCTTTGGAATAAGTGTTATCAGACTACAACCACTTCCATATCAGGCATCAACAAAGATATTTGAATAAAACCAAGCAGATATATTATAGTATAACTGATATGTGATAACTTTAACCCAAAACTTATCGTAATTGATTTTGACCTTCCCCCCGTTTTGGAGTTCACCCTTATTTATTGTTTATTTGTTGTTTATGTAAGGCCAAAATAATCAAAGTCCCTTAGCAATTTTAGATCCGACTAAATAAATGATATAATGATTGCAATTTAATTTAATTTGAAGTGAGTAATTTGACTTCAATAAAGAAATTAGCTTTGTGTATAATTGTAGGCATTGTTATTTCTGGTCTCCAATATATACGTCAATATAAGTGCGATAGATAAATGAAACAAATATCTAGAAGATAGACAGCAATAAATAGAGGCGCTTTAATTCTGAAAGCGCAATCGGTTTCGCGGCACAATAAATTAAAGCGGCTACACTCAGGCACTCTTCTTGTGATAAAAGGTGCATAAAACGAAATATTTAACAAGTAAGGACGAGCTAAGTTCGGGCGTAACCGAACATTTTATACTCTGTTAACTTGCGAGGCTCAAAGGCGGCTATGAAACCGTGGACGGATTACAATCATATTTGGTATCTTATTAACTTATATTACAGGCTTTATAGACTCACATACTTCCATATGTTATATTGGGTTGTTCGGAAAGTCATTTCGTTTTTTCCCGCCAGAGGACTTAATTACGTTTTTTCGAAACTAACTTCACACTTAAGCCCCATAACCATTATATGTCATGAGAGCTGATATTGCAAGGCTTGTGTGTGAAAAAGTTCTATTAATTCTACCCAGTAGTTTTTGGTTGGTGCCTTTTTAAATATGGAGAGCAATAAGCAGCATTTTCGTCATATTTTACTTTTTAACTTCAGAAAAGGTAAAAATGCTGTCCAAGCGAGAAAAAAATTGACGGATGTGTATGGAGAAGGCGTGTTAACAGTACGCCAGTGCCAGAACTGGTTTGCAAAATTTCGATCCGGCAATTTTGATGTGATGAATCTGGAAGGCCGGTCGAAGCTGACAAAGATGCGATAAAGGCATTAGTTGATGCAAATCGGCGAATCACCACACGAGAGATCGGTGAGAGGTTAAATTTGTCGAATTCAACTGTTTATGGCCATTTGAAATAAAATATTTATTCATTATACGAAAACTGTCTTTCATGTTCCCCAAAAAAAACGAAATGACTTTCCGAACAACCCAATATATAAACTATATCTTATTTTGTGTCTGAGATATTTGTATTAAAATCAACTTAATTACCTCAAACGAGATATATGCGATATAAAGTCAAAAAGAGGCTGAATATAACATATTGGGTTTATGAGAAAAAAGTCCACCAGAGAGCCAGAAATCTTTATATAATGAATATACTGCTTAGGCCGAGGCCTAGACCTATGTCATCATTTCAGTGCTAAACCACTTTAGGGTTAAGAAAACGTGTCCACTTCATTTCATTAAAATGTCACATATGTTGACCAACACGAAGAGTTTAAAGTCGACTGGAAAACCAGAGATCATTTTAGCGGGTATACTGAAGGTGGGGGAAGATCTGAGCTGATTGGATTTACATTAGGTATTAAACTAAAGTATGCTCGAGAAGACGTTTCCACTAAATTTTAGTAAGATAACTCCCTCGTAATTGGAATAAAGAATAACAGTACTCATTATATATAGTATACGGGGGCTGGAAGAACTCTGAACAGTTTCTACCAATTTTTGACATAAGGGCATATTATTATAAGAAAAAATGCTCTCTTAATTTCTTTAATATTCACAGATCGACATATATTTTCGGTAATAAGTCAGCCATAGAAACCGAGGTTCACATATTAGGTATTGGGGGGCTTGAAAAGTTAATTTCCGATTTTGACCATTTTCAGATGTGGGATGGCATATTGTGAAGAGACTATTTGTACAAAATTTTATTCCAATATCTTTATTGGCACTTGAGTTATATACTGTAAAGTGAAAGAATCATATTGTGTTCAAAATTGTCTTGTATGGAAAGTAGGCGAGATTGTAGCACGATTTGTAGTATGGTTGAGTGTTTAGTTTAATTGATATGGCTTGAGTGGGTCGTATAATAAACCAATTAGGGACCACTCATACTTTCAAAAAAAAATTTGAATAACAGATGTCCCTCCCTACTTTGATGCCCTGTACCAAATTAGTTTTACATCTAAATTTATGGCGTATTTAAAACACTTTATAATATTTCAATTAACGGTATTTTGTGAGTGTGGCAATTATCCGATTCTGCTCATCTGAATTACCAACCTCCCCATACTGCAGAGGAACACGAACGGTTGGACAGACAGACATTCGGAATTCAACTCGTCTCATCATCCTAATAATTGTGATACATATATCTGAATATCTATCGCGTATAGTTTTAGGTGTTACAAACAACCGTTAGGTGAACAAAACTATTATACTCTGTGGCAACATGTTGCGAGAATATAATTACAGTTCCCATAAGCGAATAGCAACTGTAGTGATGGTACGTAAACTAAAAAGTGCTGAAGGGCAACAAGTAAAAGTTTTGTATAAGCTACAAATCATTAGAACGCGTCTTCCAAGCGGCTGAAGGAATTATGAAGATGGAAAATGCGACCCCTTAAACATTTAGCACCCTTTTGCAGCCACAAGCAGCTTGTCGGTGCACTTAAGCACCGGCCACTTTCCCACTGATTCAAAAGCAACGCAAGTACATACATACGCACAGACACATGAACTACTGACATTATGAAAATGTTGTTAAGTCGGTGTGTCCGTTATTCCACTTTTCCGCCATTATAATGGTCGCCTTGTGTGCTACTTTGTTTCTCTTTAATAGTTTCTCCATTTTTCTGCATTTTGCACGTCGCTTGCTTTTTGCCGGCTGGTTGATTGAATAAAGGACTTTGTATTATTACTTATAAAAGCAGAAATATTAGTGAAGCACTGCTGGCTAAGTGAGTTACGCAAAGTCCCATTTACTTGCTTATTTAGGCACTTAAGGGAGCTCGGAATTAAATTAAAAATCCAAGAAAGTATACTTTATTGACGATTGTCACTTAAATGCCGACGTGTACTTAATGGGTCACTGCCAAATAAATAGATCAGCCAATGCTAAGAGGGTAGTGAATCGGCCTATACTCAGTCATAGATGCCTGAGTGTGCGTATGTGTTGAGTTGCCAAGAGTTTTCGTTGTCATTTGCTGTTGCCAAATAAATCGGATTACACCTGCCAAAATTTCCGATCAATAATTCAATTTGGGGCTGTGCGACACAAGTGCCCAAACATGCCACCGTGGGCATTGGCCAAGAAGATATCTAGTATGTGTTTGTGGGGGTTTGTGAGTGTTTGTACAATATGTAATAGTCTAAGTAAGATTTATAACAGGCAATAGATTTTATAGGTTTTCTAAATGAACAAATGTATATCTAGATACATTACTTTTGCTATTTGGAATCGAAAGTACTAAAATAGTTCATATGAATATTTAGTGTTTACATGTGAATTCGAGTTTTGGCAACTTTTTAGACTCTAAGGCCTTAATTGCCATAAGGTAACACCACAGCCAAATCTCATGAAAGTCGGGTCTATGTAACCGAAACGGGTCCGGGTTTTCATACGGCCAAGCACTTTCAACTCGGCAGCGTTCCATAAAATTATGTGAGAAATGTCTTCTTCAGGTACAACAACAAATAGAAACCACTCTAAAACTTCGAGAAATCCTCTACTTTCAAGATTTTTTCCCTGAAGTCTTTGAAAAACATGAAAATTATGTTTAAGGAAATTTATTATCCATATAATTAATGTTTACAAATTTCTCATACTGAAATTTGAAACAAACTGGCTCTGCAGGTTGCTCTCTACTGATCCGCAGTCGTTATGAGGTTACATGGCTGCAAAAGTTTCCTCCTCTTTAATCTGAAGCATGATCGTTTAAATTTTACATAAAAAAGCTCAGGAATGGTATATGAAAAAATAGCATTTTGGACTAAAAATATACCACCAGGAATGTGCAATGCAAATGAAGTATGGAAAATAAATGAAAACTCCCTCATCTTCTAGATAATTTCTTCTGAAAAACGCTGTCCATATCAATCAATTAGTCAACCAGTAATGAATAGAACAAGTTAAGTTTCCAGCTATGTCAATAGTAACAGTTTTGAGAAAACAGATTTTACACTCTTCTCTTTTTAAGCTCTTCTCCAACTTGCAAACAATAATGTATCTACTTTTTAAGGTCTTCACTCTTTATATTTAATTGGAAAAGTTATATGTTTGTAATTTCTAGAGCAATGTAACCCCTTAAAGTCATTCTCTCATGACTTCTGAGGTTCTCGCTTTCAGTTTCTTTTGGTCTTTTTTTTGGTACAATAGTATTACTTATTGATTTAGATTATTCTTCCACAATTTGCAACCTTCTTTTTGAGCTTGCATGGGTTATTTTGGGTTATTAGCTGCATTAAAACATTTTATATTGTTATATAACATATGTTTTAGCTTATATTTAGTATAGCTAAACTTACTATTAGAATACAAAAAATTAATTATCTTGAGAAACAAAATTTAATCAAAAAGAAAATAAGTCAAGTTTCGCATATTCTGAAAATATATTTAAACAACAACCTAAATATCACAATCTATAAACTAAAAAAAGGTCGGTTAAAGAAAAGTTATATTCAAAGGTTGGTTAAGTCAAGGATATCACAATTTGAGTAAATACATATCTTCCAAGTAATCTGAAGCTGTCAGTGGGTTTGAAAGAATGGAACCACGAAGAGTTTGCGAAAAACAGTAATGAACTCACAAGTATTATTTCTTTTCCTTAAGATCCATATCTGTTTATTCTTCTTTCATATTATTATCATATTATTATCATATTTCTTATCATATTATCAGATCTATAGAATCTGCAGCTGTTTGGATGGGTGCCCTGAATTAACTTGGTCACATTTCTGACGGATGTGATATTCACCATTTCCGACGTCTAAAATTCCTTAGATCCTTAACAATATTTTTCTAGATCACTCTCTTAACCACCTTCTCCGAGATCTAGATGTGAAGTAAAACCACTGTCTATTGTATATTTTAGATAACATTATTTTTCAGCGAAATGTGTGGATTTTCAATTGAGTAGAATCAATTAATACTTTAACTACTTTTCAATTACCTGCATTAAAGTTTTCGTGAATTTATACCTGGAGCTGATATTAAATTTCGCTAACGGCATTAAACGAGTGACCTTGAGGAAAATAATACAAATAGATATTACCAAAGCGATGACCCTTCGCTATATTCTACGAATTATCTATTATGAAATGCTGAAACCATTTTCGGGAATTTTCACATTTAAGCGAATTCATCTTCCTTTCCAGGAAATATAATCATGGCATGCAGCCACGTTGAAAGCTAATGTTTCTTATTTCACCAAAACACACTTCAACAAGATTTTCGATCGTTTGACTTTATTTGCTTCTTATGGAATATTATTACCAGGAAATAAATTAATAATTCAGCAGTTTAAGATTCGCATGAAGCAATGAATTTTCAATTTCTTTTTCTTGGAAATTAATTCAACCTTTTGCCATTTGAAGTAAAGGAAATTTCAATCCCTTTTGAAAAGCTAATAGAAACCATAAAAGTCCAAAAAAGTTTACTTTATATAAAATTAAATTCAAAACTTTATGAAATGATTTCCATTCAAACTGCGCATCATCCAAAGTAACCCATAAAATGCTTTAGTTTTTATTAAACATCACTTTTTTACTCTTTTAGTATACATAAAATCGAAAACGCGGAAGGAACTATGAAGGATATGTCTTTTAAATGAACAATAAATCTACTCTATCTATTTAAAACATTTATGAAACCATTAAATACTTGTGGTACAAAAGGTATCAGCTATCAAATATTAAATTTGACCAAAGGTGGAAATCCACAATGGAACCCTTTTTGTAGTATAACATACTAAACTAACAAAATATCCTTAAAAATGGTAATAGCAGTAAATTTGTTTTCCGCATTGGCAGCAGCATAAACTTTACTTATGGCCTAGATCAAGAATACTTACTACTTCGAGAACTAGATTTCATCTCGCTTGACAGATAGCATACCTAAAATGGAGTCCCACTAAGCAATCATTACCATTACACTCTCCAGAGCTGACACGGTTGATATGGAATTCTGCTACTTGGAGTTATCTTAAGTTGTATATACTTAGGATCAGATTTCGAATCCCAATTACAAGAAAAGAGTTTCAGCAATTAGCAATAGTAAGGACATCGATCAACATTTTCAATGTTATTATGTTCAATGTTATATGTTCAATTAAACCAGTAACCGCCAATACTTTTCACGCATTTTCACGAATAACATCCATCGATAATGAATTCCAATGACTGTTTCGTTTTGTTTGAAGAAAGATTGCCTAATTAATGTCCGAATTTAGGAAAAACCGAATAACTTTTTGACTATCTTCCGGTTTCATAAATCAGTTTTTCGTTGTTTTCTTTACACACCCTCATTCTTGCTCACTTCATTTTCAGTACATGGTGGCATCATAAAAGGCCATCAACGTTTATGTTAATACCCTACCCTTATGTTACCTAAAATTGACAAAATTATTCCTCTTCATTAAGTATTGTTATACTCTCGCAACATATTGCTACAGAATATATTAATATATATATAAATGTATATATGTATATATGTGTATGTATATATATATGTCTATATCTAACTCGATTAGTTCTAGATGTTACAAACAACCGTTAGGTGAACAAAATTAATATACTCTGTAGCAATATGTTGCGAGAGAAAAATTAAAGAAAAATTAAGAAATTTTGATGAAACTTGGTACACGTGTTCTTTGTCACTGTAAGACAGTTGGTATTGGGCGTAATTGGACATTTGCCACACCCACAAGATGCCAAATGATAAAGTGCTATAACTAAGCAGCAAAATAAGATATAAACGTTTTATTTCCTATAGAGGATCCTAGTAGGGTGGGGCATCTATAGGAAAAAAATTTTTTAAAAGTGGGTATGACCCCGCTCCACAATAGGTTTAATATATATATATATCTCGGAAACAGTTAAGGCTATATCAATCAAACTTGCTCCGACTAAGCTTTTCTAGCATCTCTTCATATATACGTTCAAACTATGCTATCTCATGCGTACATATAGTTTAAATGGGATTATAACTTTTCAAGCCCCCAGACACCCAATAACTGGACCTCTGTACCTCTATCTGACATTTTACCGGAAACATCTGTAAATCTGTAAGATATCGTAATAAAATTGGAGGATTATCTTTCAATGATAATAGTTTTTTTTTTTTGTTATCAAAAATCGTGAAAATCGGGCAAATACTAGCCCCCATATACTTAAAAGATGGATTTTCAACCTTCCTGTAGACTTTATACTATATTTAACGGTCAGTATATAAGATATCTTAGCAAAATTATGTGAACGGGTAATATCGGATATGCCACAGTTTGCTGCCGAAAATTTTTGAAATCGGTCTACGAATTATCCCAGTTCCCATATAGTACATATAATGATTTATATATGCTATTCTAGCAGACTTTATCCCGAATATGTCGGTCACTGTGCTGTGTGAGCTACCTTTACAAAATTGCGTGAAAACATGTTCCCTAATATACTTGAATAATGAAAAGAGTTAATGTGATCAGTGGAGATCTTCCTCTATCCCAATAATGACCGATATAAGAATTCCCGACTTTTCATCTGACTTTAAACCGTTTATGTTAGTCAATATGTGTGAGATTTTAATCAAATTAAGTGGTTATGTTTTCTTAAACACAATGTGAATTCGCGGTAAATATGAAAGAAATCGGTCCAGACCATGGTCTAAGCCGCGTTTTCCTAATATAATGAATAATTTTTTCTGGTTGACTTTTTCCTCATGTATCTAATATATTTATTAAACCAATTTAGTTAAGTTTATATCGCATCACTTTTGAGTTAATTTGATAGATTTTAATATAAATATCTCTGACACGAAGCAAAATATAGCAACGAAAGTACATGAGTATATGGCCTGTAATATAAGTTAATAAGATACCAAATATGATTGCAATCCATTGACAATTTCGTCGGATATTGAATGTTGAATTCTTCCGCAACATTTTTTGATAAAAAGTTGTGCCAGCACCTGAAAACATTTCCCCGCTTCTGATCCTTGCACATTGCTAGAGAATAAAATGTTCGGTTACACCCGAATTTAGCCCTTTCTTAGTTATTTTTTTATTTTATTTTTTCAAACTTTTGTTATTAACTTTTCGCATTGTTTTAATGCTTTCCATTCAATCTAAGAGAATAGTAAATTGTTTCATTGAAATTTCGTAAGCACTTTTTGATCCCGTCCAAATTGCTTGTAATGTTCTTCGAATCTGGGAATTTATTTTCTATAATACATAATAAATCTGAAATCTTCATTGTTCTGTTCTACATACCCTGACATTATTTTTATGACCGCGAAATAAATTTGAGTATCCGTAGCAAACAGCACTCCCGTGTATCACTGGTTAAATATAATAACAACAATAAAATGAAATAAATATGAAATAAAAGGTAATTCAAATGCAAATATTTCGCCATTTTCCATTTCTGCCATTAAATGTTATTTACATATATTTTCATCTGCCCCGCCCTCACCATGCACCACCACTTACAGCCGTGCATAGTTAAAAAACTCATTTTTATTAGATTGAACAGCACAGCCATCAAGAATAATCTTTCTTTATGGCTGTGTCAAATGACTGTCATATTTCGTTCACTCCCGTTGGCCTTGAAATCGACGAGCGTGAGACAGAGAGAGGTAAAGCAACAGGGAAAATTCTACGAATTTAATATATTATGTATATGAGTCAACGAGATGTTAGAGCGGGAGTGAATGAAAAAGAAGAAAAAGAAATGTGAGGTAAATTTTCACAGATAAACTAAATGATGAGTGATATGGGACGAACCCAGCATCCCTTCGAAAGTATCTGGTGTGTCTGGTATTTATAACATGCCGTGAATCTGAATTATAAATTGATAGCATGTAGAGCGCAGATGATGAGTTGCGGGCAACACTCAAATAAGTTCAAATACTATGCGATCCAACAACTTTTTACCACTGGTTGAAAAGTTGTTAATTCCACGAATTCTGCCCCAAAAGCTGGTGAGTGATTCAATAATATTTGTGATTAAGAGTTTGTGTATTGCTGCACAACTTATTGGTTTCTTTTCTTAGAATTGCAAAGCTTCGAAAAAAAAGTTAGCTTCAACACAAGCAGAACTTAAGTAATTGATGATTTCCGCAAATAAGTGTGTATACGACCCATATACGACCCTGTAATTAATTGAATAATTAAGATAACTTTATTTGGTGAATATAATGGAACGCAAAAAGATTGGGTAAATTTCGCCATCTAATTTGTTTTCATGTCGTTTCAGAAAGATTTACTTGTGCAATTTTAGAAATTCATTAATAAATTTATTGCTGAATAAGGTATATTGAAAAATTTTTAGTTACGAAAAAATTTATATAAAATTAAAATCTTTGAATAAATGGAATTTTAAGCACACGATATTTCATAAAGAGAATATGCTTTTTGAGTTAATTTAATTTTTAATTTTTGTCCACAGCATCTTAAAATAAACATTGAGATACAGTACAGTACAGTACAGTACTTGCTACAGTACTTGAAAATTGCCTATGAAGTAATTTCGAAATATCTAAAGTGTAGTTGCTCTGTTATCAGCACAAATTTGGGATAGAGGAACACAGCCACTTCTACTTCCTTTAGAACGTTTTGTTCAACTAGATGAACAAGCTGCTTTGACTTTTCATAAAATCTCTCAAAGATATACAGCATTTTAAAAATAATAATTAAGGTCCCTCTTGTTTATTTTATACTGCACAAATAAATTCTTTACTATGCACAAAAATGTAGCCTTCGTACTAGCACTTCTTATTCGTTTTATCCCATACATATCGGTTAGTCTGAAAAATTCTTTAATAAAATTCTGTGCAAATATATCACTCGTTTTGGTGTGCCAGGGTTACAAAATCAGCAAAATCAAACATTGGCTGGCTATAAAATCTATATTATATATAATCACTTAATGTTTTCGGATGATGTTTTTTCCAATAATGGCCTTAGTAATCTATATCTCTTATTGTATAAGCGCTATCAGATTACGCTATATAACGATAAGAATTCGTGCCAAACAAACTTCTCATGCAGCTTTGTGATTGCTGTGCTCAATATTTTTTGCGTACACGTCAAAAATTAAACACTAGCAATGCCAAAATATGCCATATTTTACAGTTTTTCTTCGATAAAGGCCAAACACAAGCCAGGTGAGTGAAAATGTGAATAACGTTTATGCTCCTGTCACTGTGCCGACAACTATAATCCAGTAGCCTTCCGCAATAGGGGTGTTGATAACTCGTTAACTCGCTGAAGAAACACGTCAGAAACATTAAATCTTGCAGTGAATATGGCGAGAAAGGGATGCATAGGAATTCGTGTAAAAATTGTACCACGGATTTAGCACTGCCCACTTTTAGACGTAATCCCATTTCTCAAGAATAACTAAACCATTTTCAACCAAATTTGGCACATAGCACTATTTTGACATCCTTAAAATACTATTTTGATATCGTTAGAGCGCAGTGTGAAAACGGGCCTACTTCCCAAATAATACAATTTTAAATATGATCTGACTCTTTAACTTTTTAATATATATTAAACACCATTGAAGGTATCGGAATTACACTTTTCACAAATAGTTTCCTCATGATATCTTCTTGTCCAAAAATGGTGGAAATCGGAAAATACCTTTCAAGCTCCCGGGCATCGAATATGTGGACCTCAGTGCCTATGTATGACTTTTCACCGAAACTATCGGTCAATTTGTGAGATACCTTAAGGAAATTCAAGGATATCTTTTCATGATAATAATGTGTTCTTGTGTCAAAAGTGAGAAAAATATAGTAAATACTTCCTCTAGCTACCATGCACCTATTATTACAATATATAAAAATGTTCGATTTGATAAATCGATTAAGTGAGCATGTTTTCTTAAACATAATGTGGTTTAGCGTAGCATATGAATGAAATCGGTCCAGACTTTGATGTAGCGCCCATATGCCTAATATGAAAATGTTGACCTTTCCGGTTGACTTTATCGTCAAAGACCAAATGCATTGAATTTTGTTCCTTTGGTTGAGTATATATCGCATATATCTCAATGGAAGATGTCCCAACAAAATTAAGCGAAAATATTTCGATTAGTATAATATTACGTCATTCGGTAGTAAAACTTATAGATATCGGTAGGCAGTTCTTCGGAGCACTAATACGATGAATATAGTGATTAATGATTTATTTGACTTTAATATAAATATCTCGAGCATGATGAAACATGTAGTAATGAACTTAAGTAAGCTAGTAAGTTATCAGATATGATTGTACTCCTTTCAGAATTTCGTCAAAGAGCGACCATTGAATTTATTTGCAACATTTTTAATACAATAATTTTTTAAAACAATTAATTTCCTTCTCTATTTTTATTTTTGCAAATCAATAATTATATGAAATAAAAACTTGTTCTCATTTTTACACCCTGCTCTATGTTTTATATAATCGAATGAACCTGTAGCGGAATTTCCAGTGTGTAGAGGGGTAACTATTATTTGTACTTCATTGAAAAGTTAGTAAAATATAGCAAGTAAATCAATTAAAATGTTAAAATGCTCTGTTTTCCGCCCAATATTTTCTCTAACACGATTTTCTTAAGATTTTCTAATTAAAGAAAAATAGTCAATCCCCACAAAAAGCCATAAAGAATAACAAATAAAATGCAGTGGACTTTAGTTTACCAAAAATCATTCGACCCAAAGTTCCAATTCGCTACTACATGTGCTCAGCATCCACATTAGGCAACTTTTTTTCTTTGCAGTGAGTACTGCCTTACCTTACCTTAGAACTAGGTTCGCCTGCTTTTAAACCCTTTATTTCTTATAAATTTGCTCGCTTTTACTAAAACACAGCCCTAGTTAGCCTGCTGTCATCTAGCCTTTTGGCATACTGGCAGTCATGTATCTTGGTTATAACTCAGTTACAATTTAATTTTATAAAAAACGAGGGAGGTCAATTTAAAGGACCTTGTAGTTCACTTCCTTGTCCAAATAACCATAATATAATTTATAAATAAATATATAATTATAAACCGTTATAACGGTTTATAACTACAAATTTCGATTAAAGGTTTAATATTACATGCACATACAAATACGTAAAAAAAAACATTAAAACATAAAAATTATAACCCAACACGCTTTCGGCTGGATTTAAGCTACCCAAAAATGTACACACTTGTACCCGCTTCACTTGTGGACTACACACATTTTGCTGCCAAAGATATAACTTCAAATTGTATAAAGCTGTCATTTAATCTCCCTGCAGTCTTCATGACCTTCGAAAATAATGACACCAAATTAGGAAAATTGTTGTCTAATCGCATCTGCGCATCATCAACAGTTTCAGCCTGCCTACCAAGGACTAGACTAGACTACTACTGGGGTCTACTGGAAGCACTACTGGACTATTACAAAAAAAACTGTGTTAAGTTGGTTGTGAGATGAAAGGATTTTATTTTTGAATACTGTAGCAGCCCGTACGAGTAACCGATGGATAGCGACGCAATTAATCGGTACAACACCGCGGCAGCCGATACTTACTATCATCATTAAGCTAACTTAAGCAATAAAAGTGTTTATTTTCTACAATTGCCAACTTTTCGCAAAATTAATGAAAAAGTTGCACAAAAACTGTCATAATGTTGTTGCTTGCAATAACAATAAAGTGCTAAAAATATACTGACACTCGAGCGCAAGGAGCTTATACGAAATCAACATCCGACGCACAACTTTAACTTACAGTTACATCTTTATACAGCGAATGTGCACAAAAATGCACACACACACACACACACAAGCATAGCAAGCGAGTGCACAATGCATTAATTATGAAAATTTGTTTACATTCAGAGTGAGTCACTCAGTCATTCAGTCAGGCAGCCCGTCACGCAGTCACTCAAGCAGGAAGTTGGGCACTAGCGAAAATAAGAAGAAGGCAGTGAAGCGTTATTTCGCAGGCTTTCACCTCTTTTCAGTCAATGAACTCATGCCCACCAGTGTGCCCGTCACCCACACACACACACACACACACAACCGCCCGTAAAATAATTGCGGCTCTCGCTGCTCACAATTTCGCATAGCACCACTTTCACTTACTCCTTTGCCGCTGCGGCCACGATGGACACCACGAACGCGTTGAGGCCAAAAAACTTCACCAATCCTGGTTCGTATGTATTTCACTATCCTTTTGCTTTGCTTTCGCTTCTTTTGGTTGTTTACTTTTTCTACTTTTTTCACTTTTTATTTTCCACACATTTTGCTTTCTAACGATTATTCAGTTTTGCACTCGTTTGCAGTTATTTACGCCGAACGGCTGTAATGCGAGTAACATTGGTGTGCTGGTGGTGGTGGGTTGGAGTGTTGCCACCCATACGCTTACACTTTGCATTCAATGGAAAGCACCGTTGCGGCTTACCGCACCACATCCTACCCACATTGCGCTCCACAAGTACCGAGTACCGAGTGCCGAGTACCGAGAACCTTATATATTTGTATGTGTTTGTTCGTATCCACTTGGTCTATCGTAAATGTATGTGTGAAAAGATGTATTTTCCTTTGTACTACTGCAACCACTTTGAACTTTGCTGCTCGCCAGCAATTTGAGCAGTGTAAAATAGAGCGTAGGGTCGAAGGAGCACGCGCGCTTTTCCTTACTTAACGCGATCTTGCGGGACTTTCTGAAGCTTTGAACGTTCCTGGTTGATTCCTTATCGGCTACTGAGCAATATGGCGAAGGTCCGGGTGTTTTATGCATTACAAATTGGCCGCATTCAACACAGTGCCCTCGCTGCGACTGAGAGACTTTAATTGCTACCTTCTGTGCGTCTGTGGGGGGTAGACTTTCAAGAATTTGTGAGCATGTGTGCATATGTTCCTGCCTCTCCAATTTGTGGTGAATTCGCAATTTATACGAAAACTAAGAGCATATGCTCTCTCTTTCGCGAAGAGTGTTCGTATTCCGGAGAGTAAATTTGTTGCCTAACAAAGTAACAGCTGAGTTTTGTTGTGAGTTCAAACGTCTAATTTTTTTTTTCTTTCTTTTTTTTTTTTCTTTTTAATGAGATACAGAAAAACAACAACTAAATGGTGTTGGTTTTTCGCCGAATACAAAATTTTGCATGGCTTCTTAAGGAAAACTTCTGATTTGAATGCTTTGAACCCTTTGAGCTATCGATACTTAAGATTGTTTCCACATCATTAAGAATTTTATCGACGGTGACCATGAAGCGGAAAAAGTATTTTTTTTATCACGTATATTTTTCTTATATTATTTGTGGTTAAACTAGCTCAAATGATACTGAACGTTCAGCTCACCAGACAGAGCTGCTCACAGCAGAAGTCATCCGTGAGAACAAGTATTTATGGCCGTAGAGTAACTGGAATCGTTGCCATCACAAACAATTCGCTTAAGAATAGTGAATAAATAATTATAATAACAAATATTTATTTTACAACAAATCACAAAAACAACGAGATGTCGGAACTTTCGTCGAAGAATAAACCTATAAAACCTTTTGGGGGTTTATGCGGCTCAAATCTATGACTAATTGATCGCTTGAAACATTTTCTAGTTTTACGGACCAACCACTACTATTATTACACAAAATCGGATGTACACCATTATTGATGTGTATTCCGCTCGTTATTTCTTCAAACCGCTACTTTTCAATCATTGCTTTCGAACTAACTGTAGCGAAGTGAAGTTGGAAAACAGCAACCTTTAAGTTTCTCACCTACAGGCAAGGAGTATATGAAGAAATATATTAACTGGTGATAGCGGACATAGTGTAGCGATAGATTAATACTTTCAGTATCAATTTTATAGTAAAGATTAACATCTCCTACAATAGCTAAGTAGCTCTGTTATGCTCGTTATACTTTAGACCTTATGAAACAATCTGTGAAGTTACTTATTTTGAGCTTCATGTCAGAAGGGTAAGAAAGGAAAAGTCATAACGATATGGCACATTAATCTAGGAGCTGAATACCTAGGAAGTCTTTTCTAAGTACCGCATTACCAACGGAACGAACTTCAAGAGAAAGTCTACCCCAACTCTGGTAAACACAAAGCAAAGGGATGACTCCACTCTAAACGAGCATCCTAGAGTGGTTAATCGACGACTCGGAGAAGTTTTGGTAACGGCACTTGGAACTAAACTCTCAGTGTTCATGGCTAAATAGTGCTGGAGTGCGTGGAAAGCCTAAATATATAGGAATAAGGACTCGGGTCCCTCTTATTAAGAAGTGAAAGAATTCAACATATTCTTGTCTCTTTTTCTTTGAACAAATTCATTGGTCGCTCATTTTACACCCGTGCTCCATGTTTGCGAAATCCTCTACCTAGTTCAGCAGCTCGTCCGTCGTGTTGTGACCTTGAAAGTTAAAATTACAATATACCATCGCAGCACTTTACATAGCACCTGCAAGGCAAATCAAGCGGTCATCATGCACTCAACTCATTCGATTACACAGCATCTTCTACAATGAAAATATCCACTCAGTAAATTATTTTTCGCTTAACTGTCACGTTCCTCTCTTCCGCGCTCGGCAATTAAACCGCCCACAACTGCATTTAATTACGCACCAGAAGCAACGGTGCACTAGTTACAACAAAAACAGCAATTAAATTGCAAAAAAAAAGCGGACAAAAGGAAAAGGAAGCAAGAAGCATAATAAAGTAATAAAAAGGTAGGACAAAGCCAAGGCGAAAGAAAACCTTACACCAACGCCGGCAGGATGGACTTTGTCATTACTCTTCTACTTCATGTTGTTATTGTGTCATTTTGTTTGTGTGTATGCGACAAGATAAATGTACATGCTGCTCGGCAGTGTCGCTGGAGTGTCATTGTCAACGCCGCGGCAACGTCACCTTATCGACTTTGATGTTCGCCACCGGCCTCGCCTTGTTGCAGATAATTATGTACCGTTGTTTTTAATCTGCTTAAACTGGTCAATGGAACTAGAAAATTGCCGGGAAACATCAATAATATCGCATATCCTGCATGTGCGAGTAGACAAAGAAAAGTACGGAAAAACAACACTAATCATTGCACTATGTGTTTACTTACATACTTACTTTATTATCTGTTGTTAGTGCCAACAACATCAACAATATTCGATTTCAGCCACAAACAGCGTGTGCTCATTGGCAGGCATAGGGAAGCGACTACTTTTGCAATGCAGAAGCCTTAAGGCGAGTATTATGCCATAATATGGAGTATATGGGTGGACCTATTCGTACAGTAGGGTGGTACATAAATGTGTGGGAAAATTCTTTAGAATATTTGCCTAGTAGTAGTAGGAGTAGTCTCGAATTTGCAGCACCTCTGAAAAAATCGTGCTTTTGAAAAAATTTAAGAACCACCCTAGTGTAGCAAATAAGTTAAGTGCATGCAAGCAATACACGAGTAAGTCAGTCAAGTGCACATACACACAGGCATATCTAACTGTTTGCAGATTATGCAAATTTACAATAATGTTGTGCTTATATATATTTGTAACATTTACACACCAACACATACACATATACACCGTTTTGCTTCGCATTTGCATGCATAAATAAATATTTTGTATGTTATATTGACAGTTATTAAATGTTTAGCACTTTATCTCCGCAATTTATGCATTGTAATCGTGTAACATTCAACGTGCAAGACAAAATGTTTCATACATTTCACACATACATACAAATACCAGCGCGCAGCAGAAGGCAAAGGTCAACTTGAGTTAGACAAATGACTTAGCACATTGTGCATGGCCAATAAAAGCAAAATGAAAGGCTACAGGGAAAGCAATTTGTGGCACATATCGCGCACATTAATGATTTCTGCTGCAAATATTTCCGTTCGTAAACAATGTGTGGGTGTAATTCAATAATAATAAATTGCTTATAATTTATCAAATATTATTATCTTTAACTCAAAGAAAATCGCTTTTGTCTCTTTTGTATACACGAATAATTTCATTTAAAAATTCATGATAAATTGATTCGTTTTAAGTAAATTTGATTTACAAATAGAGCTCCAACTTCTTGCATGGAAATATGTTAGGTGTACTGGGCGTGTGAGCAACATAAACTCACCTAATTTAAAGTCTTGCCACGAATCCACCTTACTAATGTCTAAAATAAAATGTTCACTTATCTAAATCTTATATATATAGAATGAAGACAACCGGGTAGTCGAAAATCGCTATATTGGGTATATTGTGGTAAGGGGAAGGCATGCACCGATATCATCTACTTCTCTCTCATTAAGCTAAAGTAAACTCAATAAAATATTTCCGCCCAGTTTTTTTAAGTTAACTCACACATTGAACTATGTATCGGAATAAGGTCAACTAAAATGATGAAAGTCATCGTACTAATATACACGTATAAGGCCCATGGTAACTCATTAACAGTTTTTTTTTATCAATTTTCCGCAATTTAAAATTTTATTAAAATGTCTTATGTGTTGCGCATATGTACGACATAAAAACTGTTTTCGATTCGTCAATCGTTGGATTAGACTGGAGTAGCGAATCGAGCAAACTGTACTATAATGTTAAAGTAAGTGGTAGCCACTTGCAATGCAACCTTGTCTTAACATATCCTCGAACACTTGTGTAATTGTAAGGCACTTTCTTCTTTAATGGAGAAATTAATTCATATTTAATGGAGTCTTTCCTCTCGAAATAACATTTTTGTTACCCCTTGGGTCCACCCCTTACGTTTTCTATAAACAATTATATTTTATTTCAAGGGTTACATTTTTACAATCGATAAATTTCATGTTGGACGGTAATAGTGAAACTGGTATAAAAACTAGAACTTGGCAGAAGAAAATAGAATGAAAATATTGGGAATGCTGTTAAGCAAATTCATTAAGACTGACTGAGTTGGTACTTCCTTTTATATTTTCACCAGAATTGATAGAAAAAATTTCGAAACATCTTCCAAATCTACAAATTGCCCTCATAAGCATGTTTTTCAGTTTCCCCCAAGCATTTCTAAGAAAACGTTTTCTCAGTCATTCGATGCAAAGAGATGCGAAGTACAATTATTCTGTTAATTGATTCGATGAATTGAAGTTTTATTATGACGGATATCTTTGTGTGTATCTGCTCGTCCATTTATTATTTGCGATACCTTTATGAAACTTCTCGAGTAAACGTGTTCCTTGACATGTTGGCATTGAAGAATAGATCACAAAAGAGTGCTAAACACCGGAAAGTTATACTGATCAGGCAATAATTAAGCTCTAATTTAGCAAAGTGTAAGGATTGGTATGTTCGGCATAAACAAACAGTTTCCAAAGTTCCACTTCCAATAGGTTTAATGAGCCTAACTCACATACTAGTAAAGCTGTGAACGAAATTCAGAATAAACGTTGCATTTGATTACGGAGTAAAAATGGGTGAAATTATGAAATCAAGATTCCTAGTTCCATTTAAAAAAAAGCCAAAAACATTATGTTTCAAAGTAACGATGATATAGTAGAGCTATATACAGATCAGTTCCTTATGACAATGCTCACTTTCACGCCAAATTATATGTATATCTCAGAAACTACGCTGCCGACCTGCAATTGATGTGCAACCACGCATACTTCCTATAAAACACCTGTTATAAACACAGCCTCTCTTAATTGAGGGGTTGGGCTAGTCTAGAGCGCTCAACCAAATCTTAACTTTGATAAATTATTTTGGGAGTAAGTAACACATACTTGACTACATAAGAACCGTATATTAATATTTAAAAAGAAATGGTGGCTAATCTCCGGAACCACCGTTTACAAGAGGACCTCTACATACGATTCATACTATATGAAAATATATGACTCATTAGTAAAGTACATGTGTTTCTAAACTTACGTGACGTTTGGGAAAATAGTGGACTTGTAAAAAAGTTTCATTTTGTGAACGAAAAAATTAGCAGTTAATTGTTTATAAAAAAACTACATCTATTTTGGTAGCAAAAATTTAATAGCTTACTCCAAAGATTTTAATAGCTTACATATGTATATCCGAGGATTTCTTTTTCTCTCGTTGATTTTATGGTATATATATATATATACATATATATATATATGTGTGTGTGTGTGTGTGTGTCTATGTGGGATATTTCATTGAAATGATATGAGTGAGAATGGATGACAGCAGCTCATAGCTGTCTCTAGCCGCCATATACCGTTTATATCAATTTCGAACGTTTCGATTGATTTCAATGTAAATATTTATTTGTATATGTGTAAACATTAGTATGTAAAGTAATGTAATAAATTAAACTAACGTATGTAATTACATATATATATATATATATACACGCGCATGTAAAGGGCTTAAGATAATGTCTTATCATAATAACTTGCAACTACTCAAATTAAGCTTATCACTATATATACATATATGTAGTTGTATGTGTGTGTGAACATTTGTATAAATTCTCACAAGTTTATTTAATTTGAACTAAGAAAAGACATTTCACTGCGCACTAAGCCTTTTCAAAGCTGCATTTCATACACACTGCTAATAAGAATTCGAGCCTGTGTGGTTGTGGAATATATATAAAATATATATATGTGCAAGTTAATTTCCATGAAGCTAATTAAGCCACTTCAATTTTAAAAGACAAACGAAGCGAGAAATGTTTTAAGGATAAAATTACTTGGCGCTCAACAGTTAGAGTGAACTGCCTGCTTGGCGTCATGCGCACTTCACTTGCACGAGCAGTGTGCGCGGCAGCAACAATAACAAAAACAGCAACAACAACAACAACAACAATAAAAATAATATTAAAATAAAGAAACACCAAGTTGTTCAAGTGGCGCCATAAGATGTAAAACAACAGCAACAACAACAGCAGTATTTTATTTAGCATGCCTGTACGCACACAGGCGCATTAAAAACAAAAACAAAAACAAAAGCTTTAAGCATGCGGGCTGCATAAATTGCAAAAGTTCAAGTGTGCAAATGCACGTACATGTATGTGTTTGTGTGTGTGTGTGTGTGTGTGCGTGGATTTTATTTATCTGCCACAACTTATGAGCAAACATTGAGGCTGTTGGCAGCAGCAGCGGATCACTTCAACTTCTGATGCGCGCTTGTGCGTGCCACAACAACAGTTATTCACCGAAGAATTGTCAACAGTCAGCGCGCTGGCGGCATGGAAAATGCACAAGACCCAAATGCTAGCGAAATCTTCGCGCTAAAGTAGGCAATCAGCGGGTGAGCGAGCCTGCACACACCCACACTTACGCACACACACACACCCACACATACACACACATACGCGGCATTTGCACTCACTGTGGCATTTGCCGGCGTGCAGCGCAAACGCGAAAACAATTCCGACATAAGCATGCACATAACTTCGTGTTGCAAGAACGAATGAAGAAGCTTCGAGCGAAGAATTGCAAGCGCGATGTGTGGACGATGGCGCTGCGGCGTGCAACAACGGTGCAGCGCGCTAGTAGCAGCGCACACCTGTGTGCATCCACCGTTAGCTTAAATCATTCACGACTTACACGCACACACACACTCCCAGTTACACGTTCTCTTGGTGGTTGCGAGTATAAATTTTTCGACTTTCCACATTCTCAAGTGGGAATTCTTCTGAAGCATTCGTTTGGCTTGAGCTCTAAGAATTCCTTTCAACTTTCAAAAGGACGTACGTGACAAAGCAGCGGAATACGGGACAATGCTCCCTGCTGACATTTAAATTTGCCCTTCACACCCTGCTCACCGTATAATCATATAAGTATGTGTGTGAATATATATATATATATATATATGTGTGTACATATGTATGTACGAAAACAAGAATTACCTATCAGCTCCATGTCATTTGTCAGCGGCGGCGAAGACGCAAAATAGTTGAAATAAAAATACTCGACTACACAGAAATCATATGCAAAATCCGCAATGCTAATGATGGGCTCACTTAGTGTGAAAAATGTTGTTGCAAGTACGAGAGCAATTTGAAAAGTCAATGACTTTTTGAATTAGGCCTAAAGTGTCATTAAATGCAACAGCGCTTCTAACATCTACCAACTGTTTACAGATCTAGTTCTAATTCTAGATCTAGTATCTGATTCGGAGCCTCTGAGAAACGCGACCCCATAAAATTTGGAAAGTTGCCGAAACATATGATGATTCCACTTAGAATTTAATACTTTTCCCATGACAAAAGTATCTACTTAATCGGATGAACTAGACCCGCTAGGCAGCATTCCACAAAATTATATCGAGATTATTTTCGGCCGCCACACCATAAACAGTATGCGAATATTTAGAGAAACATGACTTATCAATACGACTAATGAATCCGTCATAAAAATTTGAGAGAGAACTATTTCAAATAAGGTTGATTTGAGTATGTCACTCGAACGAAGCTAAAGTGGTAGTTTATGTGAAATACGAGTAGTGTTTGATATGGATTACTTTTTGGAGGGTTAAAATCAAATAAGAGTCAAGTCAAGCTCTTGCAGAGATTCACTACACAAGACTAACAGTCCTCTCAATATATACCCGTGTACCAGCGGGGAATCAAAAAATTAGAGGAGAAAAGAGAAAAGTCTCACAACGTTGGCAAACCTCATCCAAAGGACGATGGACCCACAGACTAATAATGGACATCCACGCATGGATAGGCAGATGACACGGGGATCTGGATTTCCACCTGAGCCAAATATTAAGTCGGCATGGGTGCTTTAGAAGTTACCTCTATAGATTCCAACATGACGTTAGTCCGTACTATCCGCAGTGTACAGAGAGCATAGAAAACTCTGAACATGGATTTTTTCATTTCCCTCGGTTTCTAAATATAAGTGCGGTAGTTTCACGGTGGAAAATTTAACACCACTTATGTGCCACTCCTCTCAGAACTGGTAGGCAAACAACGAAGTGTCAGCTTTAATAATGGCAGAACTGAGACTGAGAAGTAGAGAACAAGGGAACAACATCGCGCAGAACCACGCCGCTAAGGCAAATGTGCCTGCGCGAAATGATTCTTTATTATGAACGCTTTCTGATATCATGCATTACATTTTGTATTATAGGTTATTTAAAAACAATAAAGTTAAGGCTTTTAGGGTCCGTTATATTTCCTTTAATAATAAAATATATAAAATAAATAAAGAAATACGAAACGGTTTGTTACTAGAAGAATGAGAAAAATTCTCAAAAACCAAGTTTATCAAGTTCGAACTGGGCATGTTTACTTTCGTGCTCACTTCCACAGTCGCAATTCCTCTCATACCGACCACTGTTCTGGAGGCAACATGCTCATTTGGTCCCAATGAGTTGTTTCGCTTAATATCGCAAATATTTACATAAAAATCGGGTTCGGAGCCAGCGGAAGGTATGACAAAATTTCATTAACCGATATATGCGCTATAGACTTAATTAGGAGAACGCTAATTATCAAATTGAATATAGGAGACTCGGGCAAGATATAGACGTAGTTCATTTTTGCTGCTATTATTAGGGTGCAGCAGTGCATGGGGGCTAAACATTGCCATCAATGCGATATAAATATCTTAAAGTCAATCAAAGGGACCGAAGCCAATATATTCAGTTTTTTGGGTCCAGCAGAACACGTGGTCCGATTTCATCTGTCCTTAGTACCAAATCGAAGTATACTAATTGTAGCACACTTATCCGATTTATCTTGATTTGTCTGATTCTGACCCATAAGTACGACTAAATTCAATCAGAGCGACGTAAATCATTACATGGGACTATAAGGGCTGGAGTCCATCAAAAGGCTGGCGATCCTAATATAACATGCATGAGAACAAGCGAACGTTACCGTTGTATAGACCGATTTATATGATTCTGCGCATTGCCTCTCGTCAAAACCATTGTTTGCTACGTTCTATTTGGATTTCATTTGATACTGCTATACAGTATAATGGTTATTTATAGACGTGGCTCTTACAGGATTTAATCCCTTTTCGCTTAGTAGTGTTAAATAAGAATCCGGAATTTTTTTAACCAGTTTGGTAGATATTAACTCGTTAGATGTACATTTAACATATAAGAAAGCTCAGGACAGACATCCGGTATTTAGTTCGTCTCGTCATCCTGATCGCTCATATATATATATATATAACTCTATATCTATCTCGATTAGTTTTAGATACCTCAAACAACTGTTATATAAACATAAAATAAATAAATAAATATAAACATAACTATGGCGCTCATATTACTCTAATTAGTAGTTGAAATAAAAATCTAAAAATAAACATACAAAAAGCTGTCTTTGCAAATAATTTTCTCTGCTCCGCATTGTGCCTAAAATATAAGCGCGCACCTCATTACACATATCTTAGCGAAATGAAATACATTAATTATTAATATTTAACTTTGCGCACTTAAACTTTGTGCTTTTTTCCATTTTACCGAGAGTGCATTTCAACTTTTTATTTGCATGTGTACGAGTGTACATGTCAACGAGAAATATGTAAATAAATATGTGAGTTACATATGTAAAAAGTGTGTAGATATGCTCGTACTATCATTGAAAAGCGAACCCAGCGAAGGGGTTTATGCACGCAGAAGTGTAAAAATAAAACGATGAATGAACGATGTGGAACCAACACAAACAAACGCACACGCGCTTATGTGTATGTGTATGTGTATGTATGTAAGTCATACATAGATGCGAGTATGAATGCACATATGACAACATCACATTTTGTATATTCATATGTTATAATGTGTATGTGCGTAAGTGTTAAGTCAACCATTTGAATACAAAATAAACTTCACACACCACATTCATGCTTCGCATTGAGGAAATAGGGGTATAACTTTTTCACATTTCTATAATCATTAATTCAAAATTATTATTTTCAAAAATTATTATTTTTAGTTAAGTGCCACCTAAGGATCATAAGAATAAGACACCGCTTTATTTTTAAGTTGGAAAAGTTTTCAAAGTACCTATATTTCAATCCCGACCGTTCTTCCTCTCAACTTCCACTTTTCGCTACTTTTTCCGAAACAGATGGAAACTTAAGCTCGCTTAAATCTCTGTTGATGACAAATTTTATCTGGAGAAAGACTAAACAACTTTTATGTTGCATACCTCATTGATTAGAATGATATTTTTTAATTTTTTTAGTAAAATAAGAAAAATTTTAATACATGTCTATCATATTCTTTCTCGAGCTGATTGGGTAAACCTTGAAAAAATATGGGTATGTATGTTTCAGAGTAAAAATTTGCTCTGGAATTTTTCCAACAAAAAATAAATATTGTTATGAATCGTAAAATTTGTAAAGTCTTCTGACCATAGTTTTAATGTTTTTTCGTGGTCTTCTGGGAAAAAATCTTGAAATTTTATGATTCTTCAACATCTCACAGTGACATAATACCTTAATGTACTATAATAGTACTGGAAAATTTAGGAATCAAGAAAATTTTAATTTTATTATTAGTGAAAACTCTACAATATTCGTATAACTAAGTATTTAAAAATATAGCCGTCGATATCGGGTTACTGTCAACTAAGTGTCAACTTAAGTGATTAAAAATCAGATTTTTAAAAGCGAATGCAGTTCTGTAATTAGTTCGGACTGTAGAAAGATGTTTCCATATTCCGTGTAAGGTGTTGAGAAAAGCAGATTGATTCGAAAATCTGCTCCGATTTGGTTAAATTGCTTCCTAAGCTAATCACGGCTATGTCTACAATCGGCCTTTAGCTCCAGGTATCAAAAGATTTCTGAAACTTCAAAAAGTTTTAGGAAGAAAGTCAATGTGGTTTTAATGAAAGCCAGTAACGGCATAATTTTAAACCTTTATAAATTTCAAATCTAAAACCCCATTGAATACCGACTTATATAACTAAAAACGAAGCTTTATGCTATACACGAAAATCAACATACCCATTTCATTACCTAAGTGAAATTCCTTAGTGTAGTCGACAAATGAGGGGGTATTCTGAAATTTCATATCACTTTTGATTTGTTCATGTAGTTTTTCTTATAAGAAAATTCTGCTTGCTAGAAGCACATTAATAGATTTGTTATTGGCTGCCGAGGAGCTAATTTAGGCCCTAAAGAATCGTATATCCGATGACTTTATTTGAGTATTTTTTTTTAGGATTATTCCAATTTTTACATTAGATATTCAAAACCGGCGCATGCATACTTTTAAACTCAACTTTTTTGCGCCTTAAAACTAATAAGACCCTAAATTAATGGACATATAGTATATAAATATTTGAAAAAGTTTGAAATCATTTTTCTAAATCAAATCAAATTCTATATACCAAGTAGAGTTTCTACTCGCGGTAATACCCCTAAAGCGTGCTGATACAAATATACACATATACAAATACACATGAATACCTCCATACAAGTATGGAGATGTCATTCCTCTTGGCGTAAATGTGTTGTTATTTTTGTAAACACATGCATAACTGCCTTGCGTACTCCACTTTTCCTCTACACACTTACCCACATTCACACACAGGATTTGTTTTCGTTTTTATTTTGTAAAAAAAGCAACTTTATTTTTGCTTTCTTTCTGCTTAGCTCGCAGCGCTTAAAGCATTTGCAAGTGCCACTTAATAATTCATTAGTATCATCCGTATTCGTAAATTGCACCAGCTAGCACGAGTAGTGCGTAAATTTGCCATAAACTGCCAACTAATAAGTTTACATAGCTTACAATTTAAGACTTCGTAACTGAAATTATATTTTAATTAAGAGAAAAAAATTTAATAAAATAAAAAAAGTATAATTTTTAATCTATACGAGTATAGGTATCTGAGGAATGAAAGGAATGAAAGGAATGAAAGTAATAAAATAATAATTTATATATTAATAAGATTTAATGGAGATAATCCCCCGAATGGCTGGTGATTTTTAGGAGCAGTTTAAGGAAATGCTGTGACTACCGTATTTGCCGGGTCTAGTCGTCAGCAATTTTATACTGTTATCAGATCTCAACAAAATGCTTATCACCAAGGCTCAGGCTTACTTTGACACACAAGTCATATCGTACTAAAAGAAAGGGATTGAAGATAAAGGTGCATACACAAGAAGCAATTATATTTAATACTAAGCTCAAAAGAAGCTAATGGGTTTTGAAAACGTTTTTATACGGGAAGTGAAGTTGGTGGTTATATTATATATACCAAAATAATCAGGTGGAGTAAAACTTGACTGGAGTCTTGATTAAACTTGGCACAAGTACTCCTTGGTACTCTGTACCAATAATATTTTAATGAAATTAGATGTAGATGTTTTCTTAAACATAATGTGGTTTAGCATTGAATATAAATGAAACCGGTCCGGACCCTAAGTCTGGTCTAAGCCCCATATTCCCAACATAATGATTGCCATTTCTCTGGTTGACTTATTGCTATATACACAATATATTAAATTCCTTATATATCATTTGAGTTAATTGAAATGATTTTGGTATAAATATTTCGGACACCAAGCAAAATGTAGTAATGAAACAAAGTGTGTCTATGACCTTTAATATAATTTAGTAAGACACGATTGTAAGTTTTTCCCGGATCCGTCAAATGGTGAATTTGGAACTCTTTGAACTGAATTTTCAAAAATGTTTATTATGAAGTTTATTGTGAAGTGAAGTATAAAATGTTGATTTACACCCGAGCTTATCGCTTTCTTGTTTGTTTCAACGTGTTTTAACTCCACTCATACTATCATTCTTTTAATTTCTTTTTTTAAATATATATGTTCATATCAATATTTATATCATAAAAGAATATTATAAATCCTGAATTTATGATTCATAGTACTATATTCCCAATAACATTGACGAGAGTAAAAACAAAGTTTGCTTTTATCCTGAAAACATTCGACAGAAACCAATTTCACTTGAAGTTTTATTGTTCGCTAAGTTTCAACTTGTACTTATTGCATATTTTTCCTTTGTTCGCTAGTGACTTTCTTTACGTGAATTACGTGCAAACACTTTTCACTTCCAGCAAGATGCGTAGGCAAAGGCAATATGGAATAAATTTCGTAAGTATATGTATGTATGTATGTAAGTATGTATATGTAAGTATATATTTAATTCACATATATATATGTATATAATTCGGCACATATAAACCGTTCTGTTTGCCATTCACGGGGACGTGCATCAGAAGCGTTGCAATATGAAAGTAGTAAATAAAGAGGAAGCGTAGTAAGTACAAAAATAAAGT
Source organism: Bactrocera minax (assembly GCA_021498325.1). Classification (NCBI taxonomy): domain Eukaryota; kingdom Metazoa; phylum Arthropoda; class Insecta; order Diptera; family Tephritidae; genus Bactrocera; species Bactrocera minax. The sequence continues at coordinate 45,328 of JAKEEE010000024.1, forward strand.
GTTGAATGAAAAATTGTGTGGGCCAAGCGTTTATTTGCGCATAGATTTGCTTATATGATTGGAACTACTCCTACTTAGTAGTAAAGTATATGTGCATATATTTGCTTTAATGTCACCGTTTAGCACTTGAGTAAATTTTTGCACATTGTAAATATTTGTTTACTACAAATAATTTGTTTTCAACTATGTCACCTTTCATTATTTCCTTGCAATGGTTTAAAAGAAAATCTAAAAGAAAAACTTCCCGACTACTTCGTATGTAAAAATTGTGACCCCCTCCATGACCTTAAGTATATAGTGTGGTCAAGGGACAGTTCAGATATGGTGGAGAGAGCAGGTAAGTATAAGGACCTGGCACACTAGTCTCCCCGTACACTGTATTTCATTAAGATGTTGGGTAGAAAGCCATTTGCCGGAACTAGCATCAGCAAAATTTTCGAGGAATGACCTTCATAACCAACTTTGTTGGAATCCCTCTAGTCAATAATGCTCTCCCAAAAAGCACTTTTAGCATTCAGCCTGATAAACAATACTTTAACAAACTTCTTCTATTATCTAGCGGTAAGAGAAAACACTGCACTGAACTGCAATTGAATTAGCATAGCTAAAGCTCTGAAGTTTTCGTATGTGGAACATCCTACTTGCCTTCAAAAGGATTAGCATCACCCTCTACTTAACGGGGGAAGTACCAAACATAAGATAATTTTCTCATAAGAACCCCAAAAACGACTGATCGGCGCCTATATATAATTTACAAATTGTTGAATATCAACTAACTTCCTTACATCGGTTACCCAAACTTCTCAAAACCTCAACTAACTTCCTTATACCACAACTTAGTATTCATATATGTTCAACGAAGAATTATATTATATAAACAACAGGGTACAGGAAATTTTTTGAAATACAAAATCAAGATTTTGCATGTCTCTAAAAATATACGTTATCTCCACTAAAATAAGTTTGTTTTAAGGCAATAGGAGAGCATACTTGCTAACTCCTATTAATTAGCTTTTGGTTTCTAGCTACTACAACCATTTGCTTCCGGCCGAATGCGTAGAAAACTAGAAAGCCAAAAAAACCACCACTTCCCAAGCGCTCGCTTATGTCATCGCTTTCTCCATTTGGGGGGGACATGACCATTGACCAGCGCGAATACGGGTGGCAAAGCCAAAAGCTAATGTTGTGAATGTATAGCCACTAAACAAAGCGAATATACCCACATATGTGAGTATATACCATTAATATACACATTTACTCATGGAACTGATTACACTCCCCCCCAAAAAAAGTGCGTTGCAAACAAGCGTGCGCTTTGAGCTTGCCGCAAAACCGAATATGAGAAGGCAATGTTGTGACGCAGCATGGCGTGCAGTGCTGATTTGTGCGGGCGTCCATTGACTACAAATGGTCACAAATACATGTAACATATGTATTGTATACACAATGCATTTAAAGAGCTGTAAATGAAGCAGAACCGTTTCAATGGTTTAAAGTGCCCGAAATGAATGAATGCTCGTTGGTGTATTATTGTTATAGTATTGTTAGAAAACCTTGTACGCAGAAAGAACTAACAAGTTTTTGTACAGCAATGGACTGGAAAAGAGCTAAGATGTGGAGGAGATACCCTCGTTTCTTAACTTCTTAGGAGGTTTTTGTTTCAAAGAAGTAACAAAGGAAATCCGCTGAGGTGATCCACTTACCGAAAATATCTTACTTTGAAGAAGTTCTCTCCACAATTAACACTTTTAATTCTTCAACAATATCTCTAGCACATTTATACCAGATTTTTGGTCTAATGCTAACACATGAAATGATGAGATACCCAAATTGAATACTGATCACGGCGCGTAACTTGATCTTAACAAGATAATAAAAGGCCTAATGTTCTCAAAGTTATCCACATTCGGTTTCGCAAATATATTTTAAATGAACTTGAAGATGTATGAGTCTTTATACAGAGCATCATCATTGACCATCTCAGGCTATGTTTTGAGGTTTAGGTCTCAAGAATTTATAAAATGTTATCTTTTAATTTATGGAAAATATATAATATTATGTAACCTTGGAGTCAATATCATAAATTTTTTATACCCTTTATGACGTTATTGGTGTTATTCAATATTTAAAACACTCAGAAATGTTGACCCTCCAGTACCCGCCTTCTAATTATAGCGACACTGATGTAAAAAAATGCTAAAATCAGTTTTTATAGTCAGTTAGTCTACATATAGGTGCAAAACCTCACTCCAGCGCCGCCACGATGAATCTCACGCACTCACGCAGCATTGTCAAGTGCCCGTTAAAGCGGATACGAGTCTCGTTATATTAAAGTGTATATAAAAACACTTCCAAATTGAAGGTTAAATATTTATTTATTTTTTTCGTTCATTCCAAGTTATTCATGTATTAAATTTACAGCAACAGAAGCCACTGAGTTGAACTTCGTAGAAAATCGATTTGATATAGTATTAGTTTAACAGAAGTAATACATGAGCATATTTAGTACTTCAACGCCAGCAAGTACTTGAGTATTTCCGCTTTCGCTAAGGACTTTGTAAATTGCAAAGTTGCGTGTGTACATGCTGCAATTGTACATACATATGTACGAACTGCTCCTTCTACGGTTTATTTCTTTACCTCTTCTCGCACTACAATCACATTCAACATGCAACAGTTGCTTTTGTTTTTCTGCTTTGTCAAAATATGAACTAAAATTCTTTAACCGAGTACTTTACGTATTGCACAGCCTGCACAGTTTTCAAATATATGTATGCAATATATGTATATTATATACATATAAATCTGTATATGCTTAGACATACAAAAAGTGAGAAGAAACGGAAAATGAAAACGCTCGGAAATATTAGGAAGCAGTGACTCGGAAAAAAACTGAGCAGTACTTTCTTCCTTCGCCATCTCGTTGCTTATATTCACAAACGTTTGTACTCACGCACAGATGGGCTTGCAATTAGTAAACACTATTTTTAAACGGACGGTATATACATACATAATCCTGGCGGTATATACATGCATAACTATATGTATCTATAGCAATACGTTCTCTTTTGTATCTAAAGTTGCTCTTCTCTGCAGCTGTGGTGAATTTCAACTAAAATAGTAAGCTTTAAGAGATATCAAACCTATACGAACATACATGCGAATATTCCCGGTGCTATTTCGTATACTCAAAGCAAAATATTTAACACTATGGAGTATAAGCGGGCCAAAAGCGAGTTACAAAAAAAACTTTAAATTAGCTTTTATGTATAAAGCCTTAGTGGTTGTAACATATGTTCTATTAAGCTCTAGGGACTACAAACTTTCCTCTACCAAAACAGAGATGTCTTTTAACTTAAAGCTCTAAGCTTCGAGCTAATGCCACAATCATATTACTAAAAGTTTTCCTAAACCGGAATAAAACGAAACACAAGGTGCTTGAGCGTAAGTTACTGGCATAAATTTACTGAAATTCACTGAAATTTCAATCCACGGCATATACTATTATAAAGAGTTTCAGTGCAACCTTCGCGCGAATAAGCTGTTTACTATGAATTAAGGAAACGAAAGTTTGAAGTGAACATTTTGTTGAGTGTTTAGTACAGTACAGTACAAAAGGATGTGAAAAATTAATTATCGTGCGCCGCGTTTTAGTATAAACTATAAGAATTGAAACATAGATCATTCAGTTGTAAACAAATTTTAAATATTTCTTTAACAAACTCTAAGTATATTCTCACATTGTGCTATAGTGAAATTATATTTATGAAAGTAAAGGAACGATTTCAAATTACTTAAAAAATACATATATTCATAAATTATTTAGGATTATTATGCTGATATTTATTCTTAAATCATAACTCAGCGAGCGACCTTGTATCCTATGAACCTTGACTATCACCGTCGGGTTTCTCCATGTGGGCACAGCGTTGAACCAGTTTACCTGAAAGTTTATAGAATTAACATATTTCATTCCAGAATTAAAGCGTTGCATTCTTTAATTTAGAAAACAGTCTACAGATGGGCGAAAGGATAAACAAAATGAATGAAAGATGTCGAAAACCGTATATACCTGTATTAAGAGATTGTCATGTTTTTTAAATGTTATAATACTGCTTTTCTTAGGGAAATTACTATTATAGTCTGTGCAACAATTTTGAGCATAATACGGTTCTGTTAATAGATTTTTACCCATGACACACGTTTGGTAATGAATAAATTATATTCTACAAAACTACAAACACATAGTGTACTAATCTATCCCAATTGTAGATATAATACTAGACTTTATAATATATCGATAACATTCTATTCTATATTTCAATTATTATAATATCAATATAATTGGCGATGAATTGCATAAACGAAACTGATTTTATATTACTAAAAACCACAGCAAGGATGTGGTTACGAGCATATATCGAAGTTGTTTCGAAAAAGATGAGGTAGAATAATTTCAACACTTCCTTCGCGCTTGTACCACCTTTGCGTAATAAATTACCTTGGATATCATACCTTCAGCCATCAGCCTTAGATTTGAGACAGGTAGGTTGAAGGTGATTTGTTGAAACTTTTCAGAGAAAATTAAGTCACAATGTAAGAGTCAAGGCATTATATATTATCATATAAGTCAAGAAGTATTATATATTATCACACAATTTTGATGCAAGAGTGTGGATGCCACAAATAAAACGGCGGTTTTCCAGGTACAGTTTAAGTTTTACAAAACAATTAACATGATCTCGGATGACAATAAATATATTTTGGGAAATTCCAGCGTTAAGATAAAACAACAATGTTTATGGTTATTTTCTACCCCTGCGCTGTTGATGATCTTTTTAGTCACTCATTAATCCCTTTCTATAGATATCTAGAAGGTATATCACTACACCTGTTCTTCATAGCGCAAATGTTTTTTTACTTCAAGATTAATCATTTGAAATGTGATCAGTATAAAAGAGCATACTTCTAAAGATTTCGCCTTTCGTAAAAAAGTTTTCGAACGCAGCACAAGTCACAGAAAAGAAATTAAGAGAAATGGATTCAAATGTCATAAAAACTGATGTAGAACCGGTTCAAGCAGATCTACTAGGTGTACTAGCACTCGCAAGAGCTGGATCTGCAAACACTTGCTATGAACACCACAATACGGAAAACGACAATAAAGGAACAGAAAACAGACCAAAACTCGTTCTCACTTTGCCTGAGCCATGGAATGACAGCCTAACAGAGGATTTGAAGGAATTCTACAATGGTGATCTAAGTCCTCAGAAAAATGAGGCATGTGCGAGCAACCATTCAGGGAGAGAACTTGAATCGGTTCAAACAGATCTACTAGGCGTACTATCACTCACAAGACCTGGATCTGAAAACACTTGCTATGAACAACACAATACGGAAAACAGCAATAAAGGAACAGAAAACAGACCAAAACTCGTTCTCACTTTGCCTGAGCCATGGAATGACAGCCTAACAGAGGATTTGAAGGAATTCTACAATGGTGATCTAAGTCCTCAGAAAAATGAGGCATGTGCGAGCAACCATGCAGGGAGAGAACTTGAACCGGTTCAAACAGATCTACTAGGCGTACTAGCACTCGCAAGATCTGGATCTGAAAACACTTGCTATGAACAACACAATACGGAAAACGATAATAAAGGAACAGAAAACAGACCAAAACTCGTTCTCACTTCGCCTGAGCCATGGAATGACAGCCTAACAGAGGATTTGAAGGAATTCTACAATGATGATCTAAGTCCTCAGAAAAATGAGGCATGTGCGAGCAACCATGCAGGGAGAGAACTTGAACCGGTTCAAACAGATCTACTAGGCGTACTAGCACTCGCAAGATCTGGATCTGAAAACACTTGCTATGAACAACACAATACGGAAAACGGCAATAAAGGAACAGAAAACAGACCAAAACTCGTTCTCACTTTGCCTGAGCCATGGAATGACAGCCTAACAGAGGATTTGAAGGAATTCTACAATGGTGATCTAAGTCCTCAGAAGCCTGAGGCATATGCGAGCAACCATTCAGGGAGAGAACTAGAATCTGAACATTCAAGTAACAAATATTGCGAAACGGAGAAATTTGCTTCAATGCCGCTAACCAAGTCATTCGAAGACTTAAACGAAACAGATAGTAGCGACCTTTATTATGTTTATTTCCTAAAGCATATAAAACGCAATTCAACACCCATAGAATTCTGTTCACAGGACTTGGTACCGATGGTCGACAAAGATGACGTCTAGTCGATACAAAATACAAGTCGTAATTTTTCTGATACTGACTTTCCAGTGAGAGAAATTGAGTGTGAGTATGATAGTTATATTGCGAGTGAGTATCGAACTCTTATGTCACTTAGAGGTCGCCTTTAACGAAATGATGGCAATTCCCTGACAATTACAGAGACTCTTCTTTAATGATAATATTGATTGGTAAAAGAATAACAAAATGTGTTCAAAAGCATCGCCGTTATTTTAAAATAAACAAATCCAAACTCCAACTACTCACACGGGAGGACTTGTTCAGAATGAGAGTTATTAAAAAAGCGCAAAATATCTCTCTCAGACATCGTTAAAACGCTCAAAAACAACAGAATGAATCATTTCATTGTTAAAGGGGGGTATAATTGTTAAAGTATATATCACATTATTAAAAAGTTTGACAGTCTACCACTGCTGATGTACAGTAAATACCTTTTGCAATTGCGGAAAATGGCTGGGATAAGATATACATATACATTGTATACATTAATATGTGAATCAGCACATGATTAATGTTTTTATTAATAACAAATTGTAAAAAAGGAAGAATAGATGACGGTTTTAACTCTTCCTTGGTGTTTGGCAATGCTTAAAGTCGATTGCGCCAATTTTTAATTCTAAATCATTTATTAGAGAGATTGTGTATCTCACCTACTACTCAAGATTGACAAATAAACTTCACGAAAGAAAACCAATCATTACTTCGGAGAAAAGCGAAGTCATGGGCATTTCTGTTTACAGTAATGGCAAAAGTTAGTTTGTATACTTTGGTTAGTGTTAAATTTATCAATGGATTTAAGAATATTCGTTAAATAGTGGTTCCGAATATTAGAACCGATTAATCATATTTCTATTTAAGATCATATCTCGGGATTATATTATGCATTTAATAAATTTAAAGTTTTTCGTACAATGGAAGAGTAGCAAGACATCTAAAAATCAATATGTAGAGGAAGAGAATTAGGAGACAATTCCTCTTCAAACTACTATCGCTCCTCAGAGAAACAGATAATCAATTCTTTCCATTCTAGCGACAAGGGATCATTTACCTTTGTGACAATGTTCTTGAATGTTCTTGAAGTCATCGGATCCGATCCACTGAACTTCAGTAAATATCTAAGACAACTAATTTTCGAGGTACGATGTTAATCTGGTGGGGTAGAAATGGTATGGAACTGAGCTGAGTATAGTGCATTGTCTTAAAGTATAGTTATCTGAAAGGAATAGACGCGATTGTTCATTTCACAATATAGGAGTGAATGTAATTCAATTTCCCCAATTTTAAAACTGTAATAGATGTAATGTAAATGTCTCGAGCTAACATTGCTACAAATTGATGAAGTGTTTGTTGATATATTAAAATTCGTTCAAAAGTGGGCGGTATCATGCTCATCCACTTTCAACATATCCTTGCAACGTAATTCGTAAGACAATTATTGGTACTTTAGTAGGAATGTTTTAATACCCGATGTCATGTGATATCACGAAATTCGTTGACATGATTAACATTATCTTCCATAATGAGAATATTATTTAAGGTAGAAAGAAGTAGTTAAGGTAGGAGTAGAAATGTTACGATGAGTAGTAGCATTTATATATTTTATATACAATATATATTTATATTATTACAACAATAAATAATAAATTTTTATAGAATTGTGTAAATTTATGTACTCTCATATAAGGAGAAAATAAAATAAATTCTCAATTTAATATTCGTTTTATTGTTACAAATACATTCTTCATAGTCAGTTGAACTAGCACCGGGTCACATCTGCTCAGCTCGGTGCTTTCATATTTGCCCGTTTCTTCTTTAACGCTTTTTCTTTTCAATGCAGACGTCACGTGCTCACGACAGTTGAATAGCCACCAAGTCGGTAAGCAAAACGTACCACAAAATCGATGAGTCAATAGTCAAATGCTTTTTTCGTACGCATTCCATTAATGTTTTAAAACAATATTATGTAAAAGATGTAAACAGCTGATTTGGCGTTTTCTTTTCACTTTTTCTGTCTGCTTTCACTTATCGCAGCTATGTTTTCTGTTGTTTCTTCTTATGTTTTTACTAGCCGCCGTTAACTTGAAGTCCGTTGCATCGATCGATTGAATTTTTGCGATTCTTTCCATGACCGACTTTTTTGGCCAAACACTAATGTAATTAGTAGCATATACCAAGGTGTTAGAGCAAATTATTTTCAGTTCTTCGCGAATTCTTGAACTCTCAATAACTATTGCTGGGTTTAATAAAAATGGATAGTGAAGAATCTGGGAAATAGTGAAGGTGTTCAAAAGGATATAGTAAAGTATATTTCGTCAAGGATCGAAAGGGTAAATGATCCTTCAAAGGAGAGAAGTTGTTATATGGATTATGGCGTGAGAGGATAAAAAAAACTGAAAATATAGAATCCACAATATGGAATTCTAATGTGAAAATATCGATCTCTTTACATTTGCTGTTAATTAAATTAATTAAAGTTAAAAAATATGAATTTGAGCATATAAATGCAATCTTAATGAATAAAAATTAACCTGCAATTGTCCTTTGAAATAATGCACAGTACAAACTTCTTAGAAATTTTTGGATTTTGAGTAGGATGAAAAGTGTCCTTCCACTTTTATTAAAACTGAATGTTTATTATTTAATTTATTTATTATTTATTAATTTGAACTGACCTAAAAAGATATGTTTGCTTTAAACACTAGCATAAAGTAAAACTACAATTGTCCTTATTAAAGTGAAAATGCGTCTTAAAGGTTTATTACCCCAAAAGGATTACTTAAGTGTAAAGATTAAAGTGTAACTAAGTGGATTTATTAAAAAAAGTTTGCCAACATTGTCAAGGGCCCTCGATGAACAGCGAATCACTGGTGTGAAACTTTTTTAGAGAAAGACTGGATAAAATAAAAATTGTAAATAACACAACTAAAGTGCAGTTAATTAATTTTAAAATATATTTCGGAGATTTTTTAAGTTCTATAGTGGATCCTTTCCGTTGTAATATTGCTTCATTTGTTACAGTGTGAGATATTTTAGGCCAAACTAAAGAAGTGAGGAAAATCTAAACTCCTTTGAGTGATGCTTTGTACCTTAACTGCATTTACTTTTCATTTACGCTTGGAAAAGTCGCGCGAAAAATGAAGGATATGTTGGTTAGGGCAGCAGTTCGTAGCTTGTTTCAACCAATTTGGTCGTGGCGACAGCGTAGGTTTGAGCCAATACATTTGCACGGTCAATTGAGCACAGAGGTGTTGTAATAATTTCTCGAAGTAGAGCGCTGTGACCGTTTCACTTTCCTCCAGGTACTCCGTACAGGTCACAGCTGGTGAATTCCAGAAAACGCTATTGACCGCCGGCCGATAGCACAGGTTTCGCCTTCTTCGGAAAAGGTTCGCCGGATGAAGTCCGCTGTTCAGACTGTTTCTTGGACTCTAGTGTTCTTTGACAGATTGCGTTTAAACAGCGACTATGTTCAGCTGTTTAATATGAAGACTGTGAATATCACTGTGAAGTGGCCCCAGGTTTGCGTGAGCCTTGTTGGAGTGAGGAAACGCGACACCCATTGCGAAAACAGCTTTTCTCATGCCTTATATTTCATGCAGATTATAATTCAACTGGTCTTTTGAGATGTGTAGTGTCTCAGCTATCTCGCGCATCTTCCATTAACAGTCTGCCGATCTGCGTGATCCATTGTAGCCGTTTTCGGAGCATCCGGAATAGAAACTCTTTGTTTTCCACAGCGAGTTTCCTTCCAAAAACAAGAGTCGTCGACACTTGCTCGCTTATTCACGGAATCAAAATAAGGCTACTAGTGCGATTTCACTGAAATTTTGATATTGACCCGAGCGTTGAGGCAGAGTGCTTATCGAAACGACCCCGTTTGTGATTCAGTGGCGTCATCCATTTGAAATCACTTCATATTTAGACCCTGGGGGGAATACACATATTCATCCGTCAGTATTGTCGCCAACAACACCTTTGGCCCATTGTTCTCTATTGAGAGAGTGTAGTTGGTTTTTAACTTCCCAAAGATCTCTTTTCACGCACACACACAGTTTCCATTATTAAGTTCATTACTGCAGGCCTACACATCGGTTGGTCTAAGCCGCCGAAATTAACTTTAAGATCGAGCGCAGATGTCTTTTGAAGGCAGCCCAAGCTCCGAAAAGTAAGTTTTTACACAGTACATATTTTAAATTAATTGATGAAGTGCGCAAGAGTTTTAAACATGGGAGCCAAAAACATCAATTTCGATGGCGTCTGGTTTTAAGGTCTACAGATTTTTTAACCAGTTTATGATTTTTTTATGAGATTATTTATGATAAGTTCTCAAAGCTTAACCAACTCCACTTATAAAAATTATCTCTATTCGATATGGATCTGTGATCAATAGAGCTCAATAGAGCTGTTCGTTTTATTAACGGAAGGTAGTTCAAATTGAGCAGCAACAATCCACTACAAACCGGTTTTTGCTTTCGATTACACAGTGTGATAAAATTAAACCATTTGTAATTATTTTCGATTTTCACAATTTAAATTTCTTCATATATCTCGTCATATTTAGTTTCAAGTAAACATTTTTTAACTTGTAGGTTTATATAAACTTTCAAGTAGCTAAAAATTGCGTTAGCTTCAAGACACGAAGAATTTACTGCTCATTGATTATATGAGTACAGCAGAATGTCACATCGGAAGGGTGGTGAAGATGATCCCGAAAAGGGTGAACCCAGCTACAACATCTCGATGGGAGAGGAGTATATGCTAAATGAGGTTGAAAAGAATTTCATATTAGCGGCCGAACGTGGTGACATACAGGGTGTTAAGAAGTGAGTAACATGACTTTAAATCGAAGCTGTATATATATATATACATAATTCCTATTGCACCTCAAAGAATAATCGAAGACAACAAGGGTCAACCGGATAAGTTCAACATAAACTGCGTGGATCCGCTCAATCGCTCAGCGCTCATCTCCGCCATTGAGAATGAAAATTTCGACCTGATCATTGTGCTGTTGGAATGTGGCATCGAAGTGGGCGATGCGCTGTTGCATGCCATTTCGGAGGAGTACGTCGAAGCCGTCGAGGAATTGCTGCAGTGGGAGGAAACGCATCACAAAGAGGGGCAGCCCTATGTAAGTATAGAAAATGGTACACACAAAAACACACTCGAATATGCGAAGTATACCAACGCAACCGCAAATGTGGTGGTATTGGTGACCTTTTATACATATGTATTGTAAATGTGTCCGTATGTTCGTCAAATAATGTAAATTGCATTGTACTCATTACTAATTACAGAGCTGGGAATCTGTTGACCGTTCTAAGTCGACATTCACGCCGGACATCACGCCATTAATATTGGCAGCGCATCGCAACAATTACGAAATACTCAAAATTCTGTTGGATCGTGGTGCAACATTGCCGATGCCGCATGACGTCAAGTGAGTAAAACTATATGCAGACATACACAAATAATAGTAAATTAACATTACAACCCAGTTGCCTGTAAGCCGCTGCAACTCGACAGCTTGTTTGCAATACTCAATGTGTTGGTTAGCACTTCCGTTTTACTTTTGTAATATTTTTCCATATTCTCCAATACTATTGACCCCTTTACAAACGGTGCCAACGCGTACACCTTGGTGTATCTGTTCTATTGCTTGCTCACCAACACCGCTACGGCGCCCACACACACACGCACACGCACACACGAATATTGACGAATGATAGCATCTATTGGTTTTTGTTGTTATTGTTGTCCATAGTTCTTATAGCCGAAATTAGTCGCATTTGGCACGTTTCCTTATTTGTGCTGTGCCTGTGCACAATCGTTGCGCCCCTCCGCTATCCGCATGCCTATGTTTGCGTGATTTTTGAAATGAAATGTTGCCGTCTCTGCTCCAGTTGTCGTCATCTGTTTGGTGTTGCATGCCGCATTATATGACGTTGAAATAATTCGAATTTATGCGGATTGCCACAAATTTCATTTGATTGTTATTACGAGGTTTGGTTTTTAATTCATAATTAAAACCAACTTCGTATTTTTTCTTCCTTTAATTTTTGTACAATATTAATAAAATTATAAATAATTATGCTGCTGCTATTTGGAAATGGATATTTACGCACTAAATTCGTACCGAAATACCACCCTTATTGAACATCTTTACGACCAGTTAAATGAACTACTCGTTCAGTTGAGTAGTTTTCAACACGCACGCAATTTTACAAAAAATCACTTGAACGGTGAACTAACTAGCCATCCTTAAAAAGTAACAAATCTTAAATTTTTCTGCAACCAAATACGTTAACTGCCATAATTTCTTCTTAATTTTGCTGAGATATCGACCAACAAAGCAAACGGGTCACTTAGGATAGACTGAACGAGTTCTTACATTCCTCTCTTAAGATCTTCGAACTAGAATTACCAAATCATATGAGCTCTCGACTCATCTCCTCTTTAGAGTGTATTAAATAATCAGTGGCTGGAATTGGCAGCTTCGGTAGCTGTCTCCCGAATTGTTGTGAATCTTCGAGAACATCTTTACCATACATAGTCATTCTAATTTTTAAGTTATTTACCATAATTTCTAACTAAAAAAAACGTTTAAATTTCTTTTCCGTAGATGTGGTTGCGACGAGTGTGTCACCTCTCAGGAAACCGATTCGCTGCGACACTCACAATCGCGTATCAACGCCTATCGCGCCCTCTCCGCCAGTTCATTGATAGCACTTAGTTCGCGCGATCCCGTTCTAACGGCTTTTGAGCTGTCGTGGGAATTGAAGCGACTGCAGGCGATGGAATCCGAATTCAGAGCGGAATACACGGTAAGAAAGAGGGTGAATGAATGTAGCAATGCGCAAACAAAATTAAATTCAAAATTAAAGTAAATGGAAGAAAAAGCTACAAAGCAGATAACAAACCAAAGTCAAAGAAGCAATGAGATTACCACTAAAATGAGTTTATTTGGATGTAAAAAAGAATATGTTGCACTTATGCGGCTTCTTTAGGCATTTCTTGTGTGACCATATGTTGGGCACTTGCATACTTATGTGCATAACTGTAATTATATTTGTTTATGTGCGCACTTTCTTATCTGCCCAGGAAATGCGTGTGGGTGTGCAAGAGTTTGTCTCATCATTATTGGATCACGCACGCACTTCGACCGAACTGGAGGTAATGCTCAACTTCAATCACGAGCCAACTACCGACATTTGGATGCCGGGGCAGCGACAAACTTTGGAACGCCTCAAATTGGCCATAAGATATAAGCAAAAAGCGGTGAGTCTCCGATATTAATCCATTCATCACGCACTATCAAAGATGCGTTTTGTTGTTGTCGTTGTACTTGTATAAATCAAATTTGTAAATGTCGTCCTCGTCATCACCTTTTAGTTTGTGGCCCATCCGAATGTGCAACAATTGCTGGCGGCCATTTGGTATGAGGGTTTACCCGGTTTTAGGCGCAAACAAGCCTCACAGCAGATCATCGAAGTAGTGAAGCTTGGCACTATGTTCCCCATTAACAGCATGAACTATCTGCTGGCGCCGGACTCGGATGCGGGCAAATTCATGAGAAAGCCATTTGTGAAGTTCATATCGCATTCCTGTTCCTACATGTTCTTCTTGAGTAAGTTGGGAGGAAGGGGGGGTAGAAGTGCAATGAAGAGAATACCGAAATACTAAAATATTCTTACCTTAGTGCTTCTGGGCGCTGCATCGCTGCGCGTCGTTCAGCTGTCATTCGAGTTGCTTGCGTTCCCTTGGATGTTGGCAATGCTGGATGATTGGCGGAAGCACGAACGTGGCTCTTTGCCGGGTCCCATCGAATTAGGCATTATCACTTATATTGCCAGTAAGTAAACGTATTATTTTGTGCCGAACTCATAAAAAAATAATCGTTTTTAAGGTCTCGTGTTTGGTGAACTGAAAACGCTTTATTCGGATGGCTTGTTCGAGTATATAATGGATCTTTGGAATATCGTCGACTTTGTTTCTAATATGTTCTACGTCACTTGGATACTTTGTAGAGCGACAGCATGGATTATAGTACATGTTAGTAGCATTTTTTATCAAACTTTATTTTCTTTTCACCTACTGGTTGTCCAATGCACATAATCTTGACAGTCCGCTACTTTGACTTAACAATCTAAATTACGACCGAACTTTCGAAATCCCGAATAAAAGTCTGGTAAACATTAACGCATTCGGTAACAAATTGCAAATCAAATATCATAACAAATCATCTACAGTTCTGTACAATGTTTGTCACCAAAGCCTTCCCATCTGTTCTGATCACTTTCTATTTTGTCTGAGTTTAAGTTGTTCGTTTCATTAAAATATTCTCTTTTCCGCTGTTGTTCTCTCTCTCTTACGATAGCGGTAGCGATAGAGTTTCACAAACTCACCAATACTTGTTTTGGGAAACAAGGCAGTGTTAATACCGATCTCTTTTTCATGGAGTTTTCACCCTTCCCTAGAACTCGTAAATGAAAATATCTCAAGTCCTAAGTTATACTGGTGAACTGAAGTCAATTCCTTTGGAAATGCTTTATTAGTTTATTACACAACATGGAAAACGGAAGGAGATCCCCGTATCTAACAATACCAAATTTAGTCGCTAAATGTCACTTTTTCATCAGTAAATTCTTTAGTTGTTCTTTAGTGTCCACTGAAATCCAAATCTGACAATCCAAAATGCGGAGCAGGGTTCCAGTTCAGGTTCACGTCACTCACCCCGCACTTTCCATTTTGCCGCCTCCTAAAGTTAAGTGAGCTCACTTTCTCGTAGAAAGCAAGAGAGGAGTGGTCAGAGTCAGCTTTTTAATACAACAAAAAAAAATTATAATAATAATGCTGTCTACCAAAACATATATGATTTTCCATTTCTTATTTCATTCTAATAACCTAAAAGATGTATAATTTTAGTTAAGTTGAATAAATAATGAAAATATTTTATTTTCTATTAAAAAAAAACCCATTTCTCTCCTCCAGCGTGATTTGTGGTACCGCGGCATAGATCCTTACTTTCCACGCGAACATTGGCATCCATTCGATCCGATGTTGCTCTCCGAAGGCGCCTTTGCTGCCGGCATGGTTTTCTCATATTTGAAATTGGTCCATATCTTCTCAATCAATCCACATTTGGGACCGCTACAAGTTTCTTTGGGACGCATGATCATCGATATTATAAAATTTTTCTTCATCTACACTTTGGTGCTATTCGCCTTCGGCTGTGGCTTAAATCAACTCTTATGGTACTATGCGGAATTGGAGAAGAACAAGTGCTATCATTTGCATCCAGATGTTGCGGATTTTGATGACCAGGAAAAAGCCTGTACTATTTGGCGACGATTTTCGAAGTAAGCTTTACGAAGAGTTTATTGTTTCACTATTTGCAATATTGCTTTTTCTCCTCACAGCCTTTTTGAGACCTCACAATCACTCTTTTGGGCTTCCTTCGGCTTGGTCGATTTAGTGT
Source organism: Bactrocera minax (assembly GCA_021498325.1). Classification (NCBI taxonomy): domain Eukaryota; kingdom Metazoa; phylum Arthropoda; class Insecta; order Diptera; family Tephritidae; genus Bactrocera; species Bactrocera minax. The sequence continues at coordinate 61,077 of JAKEEE010000024.1, forward strand.
CCTTCGATTTAGCTGGCATTAAGAGCTTCACTCGGTTTTGGGCTCTACTCATGTTCGGCTCATACTCGGTTATTAATATTATTGTGCTACTCAACATGCTTATTGCTATGATGTCTAACTCGTATCAAATTATTTCGGAACGCGCCGATGTTGAATGGAAATTCGCACGCTCCCAACTATGGATGAGTTATTTCGAGGATGGTGGCACTGTGCCGCCGCCATTCAATATTATGCCTTCGGTTAAACTGTTACGCAAGACACTGGGGAAGGAGGCACCGAAGCGCACTAAAAGTTTTATGGTGAGTGAGCAAGCCTTTAACGCAAGCTTAGTAATAATTATACACATCTGGCAAAGTTAATTATAAAAATGAGTGGTTTCCTACAACAAAGTGTACAATGTTTGAATTTTTTTTTTAATCTTTGATGGCTGGAATCGATACTAGTGGCGTCAACAAATTTGTGATAAGCTTAAAGCGCTTTGTCGATACATGAGGGTATCTGCACCCATTTAGGCATCCAGGAGTTTAGGTTTCACAAAGGACCGGTGTTTCTGCTGTCCAAGTAGAATCCTAGTGTGGAATTGCGAAAACACGTTGCTGTATATTTTAATTCAAGAAGGCGCTCATAATCTTTTCAACCAATTCTTAAATTGTGAAAAATTAACACTAAGAAATATTTGAAGCTTAATTCTGTCATTCAACGAGTTGAATTTGTCTAGCCACGATAAAAAAAAGTGGCGGTACTTTAGCATGGGAAATTTTCCCCAGTTTTATCATCCAAGAAATATGCCTCTATATCTTTGACTCATTCTCATTATAGCTGGTTCTGAGTAATCGGAAAGTACACCAATTTCGTACACAAATTTTATTAACCCCGATATCCACAGTACTTCGCTAATAGAGTTCATATTGATAGCTGTACACTGGTAAAATAGCAATCTATAACTGTGAGTGAAAGCTCTTATTTTCGAAAACACCAGACAATGTATACAAGCCACAGTGATCTGAAATAATATTTCGCTTAAGTTCAAGTTTTACTTTTCTAATCCTTAAAAGAGTGCAAATTTATTGCAAATAGTCTAAAAGCCTTTCAACTCTTCGTATTGCCATTTTAAGTATTCCGGAGAAGTTTTAAACAATTTTGCATACTCTTTAATTCGAATTGTTTTCCCTAACCTACCTCATCTTCCAATAATAGAGCTAAGTGCAATAAATAGGCATTGCTGAGAAGGGGTGTCAAACCTCTTTCAATCGCTGATAGAAACAAATAGTTGGTCATTATTAACAATTTCTCTGCTTGAGAGACCGGCAGCCGGCCTTCCGTCAACAACGCGGCGCCAAAGTGTTAAAATAAAGAAAATCAGATATTTTCCAATCTAAATTTGCTGAGTCCAGTAGGTACAATGACTATCTCCCACACCTTAATACACAAGCTATCTTACTCTTACTTGCAGCGCAAGACGAAAGAGCGCGCACAGGCATTGCACGACAAAGTCATGAAGCTGTTGATACGACGTTTCGTCACCGCAGAGCAGCGCCGTCGTGACGACTATGGCATAACCGAGGATGATATCATTGAAGTGCGTCAAGATATTAGCTCGCTGCGTTTCGAGCTATTGGACATTTTCCAAACGAATCGTTTCAATGTGCCCGATATTGAGAAGAAAACAGCAGGTGAGTAATAAACTATTGCTGTAGTGAAATGATACCCCAGTGCATTAAGAATATTTAATGGTTGTTCACAGCTGCGGCTGCCGGCACCAAGAAGGGTAAGGTGATGGAGCGGCGTATACTGAAAGACTTCCAAATCGGTTTCGTTGAGAATTTGCAGCATGAGATGACCGTTGGTGATGAGGGTAGCAAAGATATCTTCTCCTCTTTGGCGAGGGTTATTGGCAAGAAGAAGTCACTGAAGTCGGGGTAAATACAATAGGTCACTGTGTGAACAGTACAATTCATATACAATTCACACAACAATCTTCATTTCTTGCAGTGAGAAGGATTGGAATGCCATTGCACGTCAGAACACAATGACCGCTGATCCAATTGGCTCGAAGCGTTCCTCCATACAACGGCACAGTCAGCGCAGCCTGCGACGCAAGATCATCGATCAGGCGAACGAGGGCCTCAGGATGAACCAGAACCAGTTAATTGGTGCGTAGAGTTTAATTCAATTGAAATATTATCTCATTTTTTAATCCGTCATGCAGAATTCAATCCCAATTTGGGTGATGTGACGCGCGCCACACGTGTGGCTTACGTCAAATTCATGAAGAAGAAGATGGCCGCTGAAGAAGATGGCGCCGCAGCGGCGTCTGCAGACGCAGCAACAACAAGCGCTACTATCAAAGACGAAAAAACTGCTGTGGGCGTAAGTAGTAACCATAAGATAATACTTCTCAGCTATATACACATGAATTTTACTTTCACTTAAAGTCGAAGAAAGTGAAATCGGAGGATCCGAAAGCTGCCAGTGATGAAAAGGCTGATACCATCTCCAAAACCTCCAGCACCGATGCCAAAGCAAAGGAAAGTAAACCTGGTGATGGTAAACCAGCCGCACCAGCTCCGCCTGGAAAACCAGCAGCCACTGGCTCTAAACCAACCGATGTCGCAAAGAAAGATGATGCAGCGAAGCCAGCTGGAAAAGACGCGACAAAGTCACCGCCGCCAGCCGCTGCCAAACCAGACACAGCTGCAAAGAAGGACGACACCGGTAAGCCAACTGGCGCCGATGCCAAGCCCACAACCGCAGCTAAGCCAGCTGATAGCTCTACCGCCACCACATCTGCTGCCAAGCCTGCTGTTGCTAAACCCGGTGAAGCTACAAAACCGGAAGCTGCCGCTAAGAAGGAAGATACTGCAAAGGCAGAAGCCGCAAAACCAGACTCTGCTGCAGGTGCTAGTGCGACCGCTGGCGCTGCTAAAGGTGCTGCCCCAGCTGCGCCAGCGAGTGCAAAGCCCGATGCTCCACCGGCAGCGGGAAGCGATGCAAAGCCGCCTGCAGCCGGTCCGACAGCCACCAAAGCGGCTGGCGACGCCACTGGTGCAAGTGGCAGTGGTGGCGCTGCAGGCGCTAATACGGGTGCGACGGCGAAAACTGACGACAAGAAAGTGGACGACAAGAAGGGCGATGAAAAAAAACCAGACGAAAAGAAAGCTGACGGGAAAAAAGCGGATGACAAAAAAGCAGCGGCACCTGCTCCGGCTAAACCGGCAATTAAAGTGGGTCAAAGCAGTGCGGCTGCAGGTGGTGAGCGTGGCAAATCGACAGTTACCGGTCGTATGATATCCGGGTGGCTGTAAGTTGAGAATATGTTCCAGATTGTCAGCTAAGTTTTCAAAACTGGAAGATTTACTAACACACGTACACTTTGTGCTTTGCAAGAGACAAATAAATTTATATTAAATTGAAGTTGTTTTAAGAGAAATAAATAAAAAACACATAAAAATTCAAAATAATTTTTATTTATATGTGCATATACTAATCTATTTTATATTCAATTTGAAAGAAATGTGGTATCATTTGCACCTTTATTTTGGTTTCTTCCGAAAACGTTTAAATATTTGGGAGATAGTCTATAGTATAATTCTCAACCAGACTGAATTATATGTTACGTTTGCTTAGGTATTAAATTTGATTATGCGAAGGATATTACTGGGATGATGAGCTTGGACAGTTGTAGACTGGTCCTTAAGATATCAAAAATTGCGACAGATGCACCAAAACCTTTCCTTATCGATAAAGCCCCTTGAGTATTTTAGAAATCTGTTGAGGCTGAATAATTGAAAATGTATTATTCAAGAAGATTTAACCGCTTTCTTGGTACTCTTGCTACGCAGTCGAATAGATGGATCCGCTTAAGTATTAGTAGTTAGCGTTTGGTGGTAGTAGCGTTTTCCGAGCTTATCAAGGTCCGTTTTGACATATGAAAACAGTAAAGCTCCGACCCGTGCGCAGTTGTAAGATACTGGGTCGAGATTGACCTTCCTCTCAAGCTCATCTTGACAGTTTCCTACGATTCCGCTGTGACCAAGCACAATATTTACTACGAAGTATCTCGATACGTACAGTTAGTGAGCTCAAGGCCAGTATTTTTGCTGTACTGTCATAGTGATAAATCATAGTAAGACTGCACTCCAATTCCAATCCGCTGTCCTTCTTTATGTATTATGTTCAGAAATGGAGGCACAGTCCATTAAGGCGTCATATTTAGAAGTTTTCAAATAATTTTGCGTACCAACTCTGAACGTATTCTATTTAGAATCGCCACTTGGAAATCAATGCTTTAAGGTACTTAACTGTAAGAAGAGAAAGAAGATATTTGCAGTTAATCGGTATGCCCAAATTAATCTTCGGCCAAAGTAATGTGTCATTATACGGAACGATATGATATGTGATATGATATATGATATGAGGCGATAGGACCAGAGCAATCTTTTGCATTAGATCCCCGTATATTAGGGAGAAATTTGATAGAGCGGATAGGATGGACGGAGAGGTAACAAAGTCTTGTCATGCACAATACAAAACTACTACTACGACTATTGCGAATTTGACCTCCCTTTGCCACAGCCAGAATCTTAGAATTCATCAAAAGGCTGGGACTGTATAAGACTCTGTGAAGGTGGAGGACAAAACAGACTACGCAGGTCACACCTCATCATCCAGTGTATTTAAGAGTATATGCCTTACTAACTATAAATTCTGCAAACTGCCAACCCTATATCCATTCTCATATATGCAAAAAAGTGCAGAGCTTAAAAATGAAATGTGTTGATGTTCGTCTCTTATAAATCGAGCTACATTAAAGCAAATCTAATCATTTATAAAGTTTTACACATCTAGACTTTTGACGTTATAACTTAAAAATTCGAGGATGAACATCAATATTTTCTTACGCATTCGCTGGGATAGTGCAAAAACTTTTAATATGACAAAATTTTCTTGCTAAAGCTAAAACAGAAGCAAACAAAACAGTTTGTTGAATCAGCCAAACAAAATTGTAAATGTTTTGCAATGCAGATATCAGCTCTTTCAAGCGAAGATTTGAAAAGATTTGACTTGGAGCTTTCATTCTTTTCTTCTTCTCTACATCATCTGCCTTTACCATTCAAATCTAGGTTGTAGACCTGCCATAACCTAACCCACAAATAGCAATTAGTTGAGAAAATCATAATTTCTTTGCGCAACATATAAAAATATGTAAATATATATATATGTAATAAATATTTTACAAGAAATCACTTGTAGTTTTTAGAATTATTCCATTTCGAGAATCCATGACTTTGTATTTGTTGTAACACATAGTTCCTGTCGACGCATAAGCAGTCTTCACTCGGGTTCTACTACTACAAGTTAAGTTACAGTGCAACATTTTTAATATCAAAAGCTTCATTAGCCATTCCAGCAACATGTTGCTAGAAAATTTTATCCACAAACACCTGTTGCAAATGATGCTACAGATGCTACTTCAGCTGACAGCTGTTGCCGCAAAGACAAAGCATGAAACTTACACTAATGTACAACTAGATGTGACGAGAGCTAGCACAACACACACACACACACACACATGCAACCACTAATGGGTGCTACAAAATTTAGGGACGCCCCCAACAATAACAACACAGTAACAATCGCAAAATTCACCAGTAACGGTACATAGCACCGTGAATTCGTTACAATTCATATGCATATGTATGGGTGCTGTTGTCGGAGTGCTGCAAGTAGATGCGCCTAAAAGTTGACATATCTTGTCATCGTTGTTACGTCATGGTATTGGTGCTTTGTTGAACCACGCGTGTGTTGTTTTTGTTGCTGTCATCCCTAGCGCTCGTGTAGCTGCTGTCAATGTCGCCGCACATACGCACACACACATGCAACACTGCATAGGTATTTGCGTCTATGTTGCCACATTAAAGCGCGTTGTTGCTTGGCTTGGCTATTAGCCTGCCGGCGATGGCTTTTGTCTTTTCCGTATAAAAGGACATACGTTTTAGCAGTTATCAAGCATAGTTTCGGTGAGCGTGGTAAGGCAAAGTACGCCAAAGCCAGACGAGCAACAAGCGAAAAGTGTGAATTTGTGGCAACTTGTGACAACTTGTGACTCGATTCAGTCAACCCTAGCCTGAACATCTTCTCCAGAGGAACAACGAGGCGCAATTGCAGCTCAATACTTTCACACACGTTGTGCCACAAAGTCGCAGCGCTCGTTCGTTTGTTGCACATTTTGTTTGTCTGCAAATTAGTGACGGTTATTTTTAAATATTTCGAACTTTTTGCTTTTGTTTTTCTTTTACACAAAAAACTGCAACAATTGGAATTCAAGGTTGTTTCCTTGATTATTTTCATCGCTGTCGGGTTTTGTTGCACAACAAAGGATTTATCAAAATGAAGTCGTTCTACTGTTTGGATGTTATCATTTGTTCGACAGTTGTTGTTGTTGCCTTGGCTGGATTTTCCGACGCTGGTAAGTGCACAAAAGGCATTTGGACTTTTAAATGCGCCGTACGATAAGAACTTTACTCCGATAAGAACGCGAAGTTCAGTGATTTTGAAAGTTCGAAAAGATTTAATTGTGGGAAAAGACCAACAAAAAATGTTGCCAATATACTCCGAAGAAAAATTAAACAAAGTCTTTCGTGAGCTGTGAAATAATATGCTTAACGGTATCATGAAAAGAACATTATTTTCGGTTTGTAAATGGGTTAACATACTTCTAAAATATTTTGTGAAGCGAAACATTGCGAATCTATGATTGACAGAAGTGACAATTCAAAATTGCGTGGAAAAAAGTGCATAGATATTAAGATTAAGGAAATCATCAAAGCGATCACTTATTTAATAACTAATGATTTAGTTCTGAAAACATGTGTTCGTAAATAACACTATTTGTAAAATTTTTGTAAGCAGTTCAAAAATTTTTACTTTACAAAATACTTACTACTTTTTTACAAAATAATACTTTTTATAATATATTCTTGATTTCAATTGAATGCAGCTTAATTTTTCGAAAAAATGTTTAATCAGCTAATCAGAAGTTAAAGCTTCCAAAAATTTTCATTTATATTTTTTATTTTTTCATACTTTTTAAAAATTACACACACCAAATACACTACATTTTAAAAATTTCATACGCCTAAATGTCAGCACAATTTTATTTTTAATTTATAACATTTCGAACAAAAAAGTTTTGGTTTTTTCTTTATTTTCCAAAATCAAAAGTTTTCCTAGCTTACTATTTATTTTGAATGATTTCCAATTTTTTTTTTCTTATTTTTTTCGAAAAATTGGGGAAAAAGCAACTTCATAATCAAACTTTTATTTTGAGTAAATATCACTGAAATTTAAATTTGTCATTAACGCAAGGTCTGCCTAAATGTAGGCAACTTATTCCTTTATATTAATTTGATATCCGAAATATATTTCGGTTACACTCAAAGCACAAATTTAAGTCACTATTGATAAATTTTTCAAGATAATTTTGCAATATTCAAGTTAGAGGCCTAAAATGTTCTTAGAATAATGTTGTTAATTTTAAAATTCCATTTCGAATATTTTTAAAGCCAGTGGAGGAATGGACACATTTGTTGTTAATATTTTGAATAGGAACCGACAAAATAATAGAATTTAGAAGAAATTAGCATATGAAATCTACCAGGAAGAACAAAACTTAAATTATTTAAAGCGAAAGGTATTTAAAAGCTTACAAAGGAAACTAGACAAAAAGAATCTAACTAAAAAATTTTAAATGATAAAGCTTAGGCTTGGTACAGATCCAATCCACATATTAAAATGCAATTCCCTTGAAGACAATACTGCGTAAAATAAAAATGTATTATTTTAACTACACACATATTCTTAAGTGCTTACTTATTAGTTACAGAAAATTATGTGGATTTCACGTTGGCATTTTTGGATTGGTTATGAAAGCACATTTTTAAAAATCATTATGCACATTTCGGGTAAAGATTTGCAATTTTTACGAAATCATGTTTGAGACTAACCTCTATAGAACATAGAGTGAATTACATAGATTGGATTTGAAAGCTTTATAAACTTTCCTTTGCGTGCAGAAATATGTTTTAAATGTGTACGTCCAAACCCTTTAGAATTTCATATCTAATTCAACGTTCTTTTAAGAGGACTTTCTTAATATCGAAAAATTCTTGACTTCAAAAAAGGTTTCCGAGTAAAAGTTCATAAATTATTGTAATATAATGCAAAAAGACCCACCTCAGCTGAAATAGCAAGAAAGCTGCCAATAAAAAAGTGCTAATATAATATATTATACAAACGCCATAAATATAAAATGAAAAAGCAATGCAAAATTTTTCTAAAATGTAAGGAAGACTTGGCAATTAATCACAAACCACATTTAATTTTCCTTGAAGCTAACATTATAAATGTGTTATATACATTACTTAAGTCTTTTTAAGTAAGGTTAAGCTTAATTTTAAGTAAGGTTAGAATAAGTTAATGTCGATATATTTTTGGAAAATTTTCTAAACAGAGTCATAATGTTACACTTCTATGTCACTACAAATCAAAATTAACACTATGTTAACAAATTAACATCTACTAGTATGATCACTAGAGTTCTTACGACAAAAGTTGAAATCACTTAACCTTCTCCTTTATATTTTTAAAGAAAATCCAACAATAAATATTGGTTTCAAAATACCATCTTCAAATTTATGAACTTTCGGCCGATGTGCATAATTCACAGAGCAAAATGAGCAAATTGAACATAACGGATGAACTATATATATATTTGAAATAAGAAGTGTTTCAGTAAAAATCAGACTGTGCCTCCATAGACAGAAATGAGCACAGTACAGAGAACAATACTCGGGTCAACCTCCATGTCAAATAATGTCAAACATAAAACCAGTTGCGGCAATTTTAGGGATAGATCAGGTGCTGATTTACATATGAACATTTCGTAAGCAATATTTTTATTTTTATTGACTTTGATAAATTTTCATTGATTTTAATAGAAATATATCTGATCATAACTGAAAGTTCAAGCAGATATTTGGTGGCTTTTAAAGGAATATGCATTCTTGCTTAAAATGCCATTTTTCTTCTCAGCCTTTCTTTGCCTACCTCTCAGCGATTCTACTTGCTTCTATAAGTATTGAAATAATCCCTCTTGTCTAAATGGGTCCTCTAAATGAACACTATTAACTAGGTGAAGAAGAAGATTGTGCTAAAGGCAGAATTACTTTTTATGTTATGCTATTTAATCTCCACCTTAATATTGTCCTACAAATATGTCTCTCGTAATAAAATATAAAATTTCTGCAATATAAGACAGTGGAAGACAGAGGATCATGTAGTCACATAGCTAAAGGTAGTAACTCATCACAAGTCAATATTAAATGAAATGAAAGAATTTTAAATGAAGAAGGGTGAGGCTCACTCAAAGCAATCCATAATTTTTCAAATGTTTTCCTGATTTTCACCCTATAATTTTGGTACTAAAACTTTACTTTAGATTAGACATTAAACATTTCAAAGGAATATTTTACGCCGGTTGTGATTAATTGCAATAGCAATATTATGAATGCACAGAACGTGCTCAAAATTCACATCAAAAACAAAGTTATGAGACAAGCAAACTCGCTCTGCTACCTGATACCACTTTCGATAACCAAATCACCGACGACAATTGTCACTTGTGAAACAACAATTCAAAACTAGTCAAACAGTGATTTACCGCAATTCTACGCGAATCGTGAAGTAATCAAACACTTTCGCAACATGTATACTCATGTACATATGTATGCACCAAAATAATATTAGCACATGCTAAGTGCACGCCGTCGGTGAGCCACTGCGTATGAGCAACAGCGGCGACTTCCTTCTTGTGTTGCGTGTCAATATGGCGACGAACTGTGAAACAATTGCTGCTTGCACTCTGCTTCCTTGCTTCCTTGCTTCCTCTTGCTGGCTCAACTGCAAATAGCAGCATAAGTTGTGTCCATTTCAGCTACATTGTCGTTGTTGTTGCTCTTCATATTGTACGTGTTGGAGATTTGTTTAAATTTAGTGTTGAATTGGTTGGTAGTTGGTCATTAAATTTGCATAGATTCCCCGTAGCAATAAGGTTAAGCTTGGCAAATTGCTGCAAATGCGGCAGCTGTGGGAATATGCGGCATCATTTCACACGCCCACCCCCCTCTCCTCACCATACAAACATTCCACATACATACTTGAAACTATATCGTACAAGCATATATTGATCAGCTGCTGTTGCTGTTTTGCTATTTTCACTTTGCTTAGATGAATTAATTATCTGTATTAGCACACTTATAAGCGTTTTTCGTTGTTATTGTCTATTGATTTTAGTATCCGAGCGACGGAGTTTATTTGGTAAGTGAAAATAAATGTTTACAAATAATTTAGAATTTCTTTCGAGCACAAAAGCATATTAGGAACATTTAAAATAACAAACATTTAAAATAAGTATTTAAGTGTCGTAAATAAATTAGTGAAAATATCAGCGAAAGCGAAATAAGGTCTTTAAAGCAGTTTTGAGGACACTGGAATGTTTTTAAAATATATTGCCTTTAAACAGGTATAAATAGGTTGGCAACAGCTTAATATGTACTATAGTACGTACGTATAATGTATATAAATATATATAAGATATAAAATAGCTGTCTGCGATTTGCCAAGCGTTAGAGTGTTTCGAATCGAACAGACTGTACAAGCTGTTAAAGCAGACTGTCGTCAAAAACGTGCGCACTTCGATGGACTTCAGTGGAAAATATGTTTTTTTTACACTAAAAGAGCTTTGATTTCAAGTTATTAGCATCAATACATAAAATCTGTTGACAGTTATATCACATTAGAGCAATTTAAGAAACCAAGACCTGTTTAAAATCTGTAAAAAAAAAGAACTCGTTGGCATTAAAGTAAGCAGTTATACCACTTTAGCGAGATATCCTCATGCTCTCTCGTGCCGAATTCAACTCGTTAACTTTGAAGTTTTTTGTCTACGGAGAGGCAAGAAAGCGCCCGAAGATAGCGAGCGGAAAAATTACGAATAGAAGATAGCTAGTATTTAACTCAGCTTTAACCCCGTAATGATTCAGTCTCTAAAATTGTAAGAGCAGTCAATACCAAGCTCTTGACTCCGAAAGGTCTACAAAAAACGTTGAATAGTAAAACTTGGCTGCTGGGGATCAGAAAATTTTTTAGGAAGAATTATCTGTTGCAATTCTTTGGTCCTTTTACTTCAGAATTTTCTGTTAGTTTTCATCGTAAACATAGAGTGCCTAAATCTACCGCTTAGCACGGCAATAGTTTCGAAAAGAATAATTTTCCAATATTATGAAGAGCAATACCGAAAAATAATCAAGCTGCCTTTCCCATTCCATTCCATTCCCAATCGATGTGGATGACACTTGATGCCACTTAATGCCTTAAGTTCATCTATTGTGGCACGGAATAATAGTTTCAAAATTATTTTTAAACTTTATAAGACTCTCTCTAAGCAGATCGGAAAAGCTAATTCATTGAACTATTATCAGAAGGACTCAATTATAGTAGCCTTTGTCAATAAAAAAACAAAATGTTTATAAAAATACTATTCAGTGAGCATTCGCATTGAATACACCTTTAATAATTATTCGTATCGCTAAGGAATATACGAAGATACATAAGACTAACTTTAGCTAATGATTTAAAGATGTCTACGATTACTCAGTGTTCTCTCAGTTTAATTCAGATATACTTGTTCAGAGATGTACAGCAGATAGTGGGAGAAATTTCAAAATGGTCTCTACTTGAAATGAAACCTTAGCATTTAGATATTAGATAAATTCTTGGGAAGAGAGAGAGAGAGAGAGAGAGAGTTAGAGAAATAAAAAGTTTCATTACATGTCTTCCAATGTGTTAAACAGAAAAAAAATCTCACGCCCCAAATTAATTGTACTTTCATTTAGTTTGAAAATCCAAATAGTCTTAAACTAACGGTTGACATGCTAACTCTCTATACCAAATAGTGTAGAAGTAAAAAATCAATCAAATAGGCGACCTTGCATCAATAAAGTCAACGAAAGAGGAATTTTATCTTCAAAGTCAAGTTCTTCTAGTCTAATATAAAGCTCTCGATGAAAGTATTCCAAAAATGGACACAAAAATATCTTCCTTCCTATTTTGACGAGTAACTCACTGTCCAAAACTGTTCCCCATGGAAACATTCTATTCCCAATAGAGCTGAAATAAAACACTGTCGGCTCAACAGCTGCGGTTTACAAATGACTTTAAGACCGCAAATATTTATGACTATGTTTTAAATATTCCCCCTGCGCCGATTACTCGAGCAACACACACCGTTTGTAGCAAGACTTTTCGTGCCACTGTACTGGGGAACGCACACACACACATACACAGAGCTACCATTTGGAACTCATTTGTTTATTTATTTATCTTCCAATTCGCAAGTACGACTGCGAGATTCCTTGCAAAGTACGCCCACTAATTTGCCAATTTATTTATCTAACATTTAAATATAACAACAAAGCGGATAGTGGCAAACATAAAAGAAATGTTATACATTACAGAGCTGGAGCAGAAAAATCGCCGCACGGTCGGTGGATCCTCCGGGCTGATAGCCTTCCCGCGCGTCGGCCGCAGCGATCCAAATCTGTTGAATAATTTGCATGAAGCTGACATCTCGGCGCTCGGCGAAAGCCTCATATACCCCGCCTCCTTGGAGGACTACGAAGGTAAGTTGATTTCGCAAGCATTGTAATGAGCTCCTAGCTTGTCTGTTGTCGCTTGACGCTTGTCGCTTGACGGGCATATCTGTAGGTCTGTGTTGGTGTGCTTTAATTGATTTGTTGGTTTTTTTTTTCTCACGATATCAACAGTAGAATATCCAAAAAGCGAAATAAAGCGCGCCAGTTTGATTCCCTTCGGGCGGGTGGGCCGCACCGATGCGGAGTTGAGGAAGTGGGCCCACATTATGGCCCTGCAGCAGGCGCTCAACAAGGCCACCGGCCCCAGCGCTACTTCAGGCCTATGGTTCGGCCCACGCTTGGGTAAGCGTAGCGTGGACGCACAACAACAAACACACAAGTCGCCTGCCAACGGCCAAAAGGAGCTTTACTAAGCGCTGAACTGCAACAACAACAACACTGAACTACCAAAAACATTGACGAACCACAAATGCAAACGATTAGGCCGACGATTGTAGGACCACTGAAACCATACCAAGTTACCCAAATGTTAAGTTAGCGCAATTTTCATTGCAGATAAAATTTACTTCATGGGAAACTAAAAAAAATATAAACGAAAAAAGTAAAAAATAGCACAAAACAGGCGCTTACTGTATAAAAAAGAGAGTCTTAAAAATATACACATACTTATACTTATATAATACGCATATGTACATAGTGTCTTTGGTGGAGTTTTGAAATGTTTGCAAAATCGGCATGCTAAATGCGCAAAGAAATCTAAGAGATTATATTTAATAATAAATGTATAAAGAGATCGACTTTCGAATTTGTTATTTTCGTAAATTTTAGTTCTTAGCTGTTCTTAGCTATTATAAATTCAAAAATATACAAAATAAAAAATAACAAATAACAAATAAAACAAATGTATGACAAAGACATAAATCACGCCACTTGCACAGGTGTTGCTTTTGTTTTTGTAAATATTTTCTTCAAATGGGCTGGTGAGGGCTTTCATTGCAATACAAGCACCAGAGCAAAGAAAAATTGGAAAAAAAATCTAGAAGAAAAAAAAAAGAAAAACCAAAAACAATAAAATCGAAAAACCTAAAGAATAACTAATTTATGTATATAGATGTACCCTCCACCCATCGTTCAGTTATTGCTTGATGCTCCCGCGCATACACACACGCAGACGCTTGCACCCTGCTCTGTATTACAATGAGAGTCCTTTGAAATAAATTAACTAATAACAACAACAACATCCACCAAGACAAAATGCCACACTTCTGCAATGGCCTCTCACAAAAAAGTAGCAACAACAACACTTAGCAGTTGCATACACATTCGCGGCTTCGCCAAGCTTATATGGTTTAACTTATATACATATATATACATACATACAAACGATAAATGTAAATGCCTAATGAGAATTATACAAAACTCCTTACATTAATGTTCTTGCAATAAAAAATTAAAAAAAAAAAATAAAATTTAGTATATTTCATTATGTACCTTTACTATGTACACTTGAAAGCACAGATATAGCGAATTATATTTTTAAATAATGTGTGTAAATTAAATGTAAAATATTATTGTCGTTGTTATTTTTTGACATTCTCAATTAAAGCAAACAAACATATACATACCTACATACATTGCATTTTATTGGAGTTCATAAAAAGACGAGTATGACTGTAAGAAAGAAGAGTAAAAATATTTGCTTGGACGTTTCATTTTTATTGTTGCAGTGCACACCACCGTTAAGTGGTAAGATATGCATATAAGATGCATATCATTGAAGTTACCAGAGACAATAATGAACAATACCCCTACTTGAGCTTAATCTATCGTCCAATATTTAACACCCAAAGATTCGAAGGCACTGAAAGAATCTGGAAACTAGACAGCAGTTTACGCAAAGTATATGCCTTAGCAAGCTAGGCACCCTCTACTGCGACTGCAAAAGGAACTATAAGTTGAAGCTTCCTTCGAGAGAGACAGTAGAAGTGGATTCGAAATAAACGGGGGTATTGTAACTACGTTTTGCTCTTACGACTTCGACAACCCTCTCATATTTTTACTACCAAACCAAACGAAACTAAGGTACGAGTAAGGGTGGCAACGCAACTTGTTCTTTCGACTATGAAAGGCTTAAAATAGGATTGACTGATATCTATTCTATTAATGGTATGAATAGTAATGTGGAAAAAGATTAGAGGTAGATAAAATGATGACTCGTCCCAAAAAAAAATATTCGATTTGATTATGACATATATACCAATGAGAATTAGCGTAAAAGTAAAAACTCAGTAAAAGTAGAAAATTATGAAAGTCTCCAGAAATTCGAAAAATTTCCAACTTCGTGCCGCTTTTTCCCGCTTTACCAGCGATATCTCGTTATCTATCAACTGGTCAGCCATGGCTGTCTCACTACTGAAGGTGTGCTTGGAAAATACTGAGTCAAGCAATCGCACAAATGTCTGAGAAGTTTTTTTTTCCTTATACTGCGGTATTATGAAACAACACAGTTCTTTCCTGAATTTATCCATTACGAGGACAAATAGACGTCCAAATGAGGGCGATATTATTTATTTTATCCGGATGGAATATATGATATCGTGAGAACAATCACTCCATCAGTCCACCTGACAGGCACACTGCAATTTCGGACCACTTTCGAGTGTTCCAAAATTAAACTTCCACGCAAAGACATTACCGTATAACATTAGTTAACATTACTTTCTTGATTTTTAAAGCAAGATCATAAATTTCCACGCGTTTTTCAGTTATTTTCTATAACCTTTCTCATAATTATTTTCATCACCAAAAAGTTAAGAAAATGCTTGAACTAATCTGACCCAAGCAGTTATTTTCTGGAAATCTATGTAACATTGTATGTTGGACCTTATCTCGACTAAACAGGAAAATTTCCTTATCCTTATCACGGCTACTAACGATATTTCCCCAAGACAGGGGTTCGAACGGCAGCCTATTGCCCAGGCTTCTTTACAGCCATATATTGAATAGGATAATACGAATAAAATTATGACTAGTGTGACTGTGGTGTCTTTTAAATAAAATAATTCGGTATTTCATATTGGAGCATGATTACTTTGTTAAGTGTTCTAAGATTTTATGTTGCCTGGGTTGGATCAGTTGAGTTGAAAGAAGATATCAAAAGTATTTGCTCATCGTCAGTTTCCTTGTTAGGCTATTGATGGGTGGTCTATTAAAAAGGTTCCAATAGACCTTGACGACGCTTCCTTTTAAAACTCAATTGCTCCTTTACTGAACTTTCCATTTTACATTTTCGATTTAACTGCGCTTATTCTTCATTATTGTAGTCATATTTATTTATTAGCCCTAAATAATGTCTCTTCTGAGAAACTTGCCGTAAAATCAAAACAATGTCAAGACCCGTTATAAATATACGTACATGCATGCTTTTATTTTCACATTAAATTTGTGCAATCATTTTGTGCATTGGACATTAATCCACAGAATCTAATGCTTATCATCCTTAAATCGTCGCAATTCGCTTTTGATTGCCTCTATAAGTGGCTCCGCTGAGACATCAGACCTATTTGATGCCGATCTGGGCGGACCAACCACCTGAAATGTTTCCGAACGCTGATAGGGTCCAGCACTGAATGGACGACTTAGTGGAGAATGTGAACCGTAAAGACTACCACCCCAAGCACCGCTGGCAGGTGAAGGCGGTTGAGTTGAGTTGTTGGATTTTGTTGTTTTCAATGGTTGGGCAGTAGCTGGACGGACGTCGGTAGTGCTAAGGCGCGCGGCAAAGCTAAACATGAAAATGAAAGCAGATTCGCTCATAAAGAATCTGTGTGAAATAGTCTGAATATACAGTGTACCAACCTGGATACGCCCGCCGATGAGCCGCGATTTTCCCATTTTGTGGGGTTGCGTTTATTAACAAAGTCTCGTGTTGGCAGAGGCATTGGCAAGTCTTCTTGACTGGGATACATGTGTATGGCGCTTTCTAGTAAATCTTCATAATGAACTCTGATTGCTCCGGGATTATTGCCAAACCCTTCATCATACCTCATTAGCATGTCGTCTATTGGAAATGTGTATATGTGGAAGTAAAATAGAAGAAGACAAGAGGAAGAATGTAGAATGGAGAGGAGTTTGCGTTGAGCTTGGAAGTGTTAAGTGTTGAGCAGTTTGCCTGTCTGTTTTTACGAATACATTTAATATCGACTGCGTCTACTAGACAAACAATCAAGCAATCTAATTTATCTACATTTGTATTTCATTAACTACGTTGGTGATGGGCTCTAGTCTACAGTTTTCTAATATACATATGCTAAGAGCATTCAACGCTCAATAACGTTCCCGTTCCCCTTGTTCCCCTTCTTTGTTGTTATTCCCCACATCATTACCCCCATCGTCGGCATCAGCATCTCTCAAACGTTTCTTATGCCGTTCCCAGACCGCAGGACCGACAACACCGGGATCTGGGTTGTCACTCTGCGAAGCGCCCAAATTGGTTTGTGATGGCGCCTTCGGACTGGGGAAACTTTCTATAGTCGCTATGGCCGTTGTGTCTAATGCATCCTGTCGGCTCTGTTGTCTACGCAATGGACGTGTTTCAGCGGTTTGTTTCTTTGCAGCAGGATCCTCTACGTTGTCGTAGTACGTGACAAAAACCGGATCCAAAACCCGATTCAATGGCTGGGGCAGTGAACTTTTCGGGAAAGCTTTCACAGAAGCCATCGATAAGAACGAACCAATGCTGCCTGTATCGGAAGACCTTTCTGTGGGCTGCAATGTGCGTATGATCTCCTTATTAACAGCTTCCACGGTCTGTAGTTCCTCCACATCAACCTTATCGCCGAAAACACTCTTCTGATGCAACAATTTATTGCGATGATAATTGTTGTGCGGATTAAATGTCTCATTCCGTTCGAAATTTACATAACTAGGACTCAATTGATCATCATCCAAAGAGCCGCTAACCACCTCATCACCAGAAGACTGTGGAGCATGATGTGAGCGTGGACTGGTCTCAAGTGAACCCACGCGATTCTCAGAGAGATAACGTCGTTTTGCTTTGCGGCGAGACTTGTCGTGCTTTTTTTCAGCAACAACGGTAGTATATACAGCATTCTCACGTCCCTCAGCCTGGTCGTAGTCATGTTGCGTATGCCTGCGGCGATGTTTATCGAATAACGCTGCAGCCTTGTCATCAAGTATACGTTGAACATCCGGCGCTGGTGGATTAATAGGACAATAAACTGAAGAATCAGATGTATTGTCCGATGAGCTAAGTGAATCGCGACGGTATTCACGTTCTGCCGGGGGACTTGGGAAGTTAATACGTGGCTCGCGTACATGATGTATGCCATCGTGCTCGAATGAGAAGTTTTGTACGCCAATATCACGGGAGTGAGTTGTAGTACGGCCAGTATCTAGACCGGTTTCTGTGGAAGCGCAGCGTCCGGATTGCAGTTCAGCCAGTAACTCATTACGGCTGGTCGTTCTGTGCAATAAGGTACATATAATTAGGTAAGACTTTGAAGGTTTCGATTAAAACTATAGGTATACCTTTGCTCCTCTAACCGCTGCTTCTGGCGCACGCGCGATCGACCAATCAACAGTAGCGCGATGAGCAAAAGCAGCAACAATAATATCGCAAGTGAAGTGACCACCACCAAAGCGGTGTTGTTTTGTAGGGAGTCTATGAAACCCGACTGGCCGCTGCGTATTGCAGGCGCCAATGGCGTCGCCTGTGGCTCGCGCAAATAAGCTGTGGATGGTGAATAATTTACGGGTTAGAATTTTATTAATTATATTCTTAATTTAAGAGGGGCTAAACTTTGCATACGTTCGGACTTCATGTAGACCACCTGCCCAATTGTGTTCGACGCTTCAGTTTCAGACACCAGTTTCATATCGTTGGCGGCCGTTACTGCTAACACTGGACGCCCGTTGACGAATACGGAGTAAATGAGCTCCGTTTGATTTGCAATAGGACGCTCATCGCTGGAAAATTTACAATTTTAAATATAACCCAACCTAAACGACTTACACTGCCTAAGTACTCACATCTTTTCATTAATATCTTCATCGTAAGTGCCCACGCTGTGTATGCCCTTCTGCAAGTCATCCTCCGTAATATTCGTGATGTTATGAATAACCACACGTACTTGTGCATAACGCAGCAGTGGACTATGCGGTTGTAATGGTATCAGTGGTGCTTGTGTGTCTAAAAGCTCCGCTGCAGCTTGGAGTTTCTCTGATTTTGCATCCTCCTGTATCAGCTCCCAAGGCACTATAGTCGTATGTGGCAATTGTGTTGGGCTGGTGACTTTTTCGCTTGCAGCTTCCATATTGGAACTAGTGATTGTTGTGAACTCATCGGAGGTGGTAGTGCTTGTAGAAGACGACAAATTGATTTCAATTTCTTCCGAAGACGTTTCCCACTCGGTATTTCTGTTGGCTTTGCGTTTGGGCTGAACGGGATGGCTGTCGGCCACCGTATCACCACCATTCATATCAAGTATTTCGGCGTCGTCATCGAGATCTGTATAAGAAGTATGGAAACTAAAAATTTTTCAAAACTAATATTCAAACATGCGGCTTTCGCACCCATAGGCGTCGTGAGTTCCTGTGTATGTACGTCGACTTCATGTTGACCACGCCTATTTCTCCCAGCCGGTACTGCAATTCCTGCAATCTGCTGTGCACCATTGATGCCCAAATGTTTCGATTGTTGCCTGTTATAAAGGCATTAAAAAGAAGGGGTGAGAAATTATTGCATTTGATTCTACTTTAGTTCTTCAAACATTTTTTACATAAAAACAGTTATGTAAAATTACTATTCTGAAGCCAAACCTAATTTAATTAGGTGAAATCGATTTAGATTACTAACTTTTTCTTCAA
Source organism: Bactrocera minax (assembly GCA_021498325.1). NCBI lineage: Eukaryota > Metazoa > Arthropoda > Insecta > Diptera > Tephritidae > Bactrocera > Bactrocera minax. Next base: position 80,678 of record JAKEEE010000024.1, read on the forward strand.
AAAAGCCCGTACAGTAAAATATGCGGATTATATTAATCGAAGATTATGAATCAAGATTTTATTGATTTTTATTAATTTGGGGCTCGTGACCGACGAGAGCTTATAAGGCTTTATCATAGAACTACATGCCACAAATTGTGGATTTTGTTACCGGCTAAAACTAACTTAAAGACGTTTTGTTTAATAAATACCTCGTAAATGCTAATCGATATAATCGTGCCAGCTTTTCCTCCAACAACGGATTATCTTTTTGTGAATAAAATCCGGACATAACAGTTAGCAGCCAATATCTCCGATCCGTCGCTGAGTAATTAAGTGGTGGTATCGCGCCAACACTCCAAGTGCCTCCACCATCGTCTGGTGGGCAATCCAAGCATATTGGTATGTCAATTTCCTATACATAAAGTATAATAATGATTTTCTTTGAGAACATATAAACATATATCATATTACATTATTGCCGTCCACATAAACTGTCGCAACAACTGTCTCCGTCTTGACAATCACATCTTTGCCCTTACTGATGCCCGTATGCACTTTCTTCAGATAGTCGGGAGGACCATCACCCGAACCGGTCCAAAAGAAGTCTTCAAGGTGAACTTCCTCGCTCATTTCTGGGTAATCATCGCCCAAATCTTCATCTTTGGAGATTAATGAGAAATAAATACTAATGAAAGTGGTTGAAAAGTTTAAATAGATATCTGAGGACAAAGGATGATCCAAAAAAAATATATCACGAGAAGATCAAGATCACTGCAACACAAACTGGAATAAAACAGGCAGCATTTGTGGAAAAATTAAAAAACTGTATTAAAAGAATTAATCGAACTTTTCTTTATTTTTTTTGTGTTAAGCAGGCAACGGTGATCAGCTGATTGTTTGGGTTCAGAAAAATAGAAAGTAAAGCATACAAATATATATATAAAGCTTAATGTAAACCTTATCATAACTTTTTACCCAATATATCAAAACTTAGGCTAACCGGATAGACGGATCTGCACATTCACTACAATGGACATACTGTACTCGCGATATAATTACCGACCAGACCAAACATTTTAAAAAATGCTCAAAACCAGTTGATAGATATATTAACCACGAACTTTACCCGTGTACTAATATTTCAATCGACCATAAGCAGAACATGTGAGTATTCATATTTAATCTTATCTTCAGAAGTAAGGCGGATTGTTCTAAATTATATTTCCCCGGCAAGGACTTTGAATAACCTGGGCCTCGGCTCCCAGCTAAATCTGCCTTTGTTAAGCGTAGTTTCATAAAACTACGTCACTCATTCTTCGAGATATTGATTCCAAAATTAACCAAGAAGAATGAAATAAGTAAATTCATTTAGGGCGCGCTTTTTTTTTCTGGGATTAATCTATTTAGATCCTCTAGATGTCAAGGCTAACTTGGGTACTCATATTCCTTACTTTCGCGTTATGTTCGAAAGGGAACGTGGTTTCATCTTATTTACGAAAATATTCTGTACTAATTACATCCGTCAAATAATTAGTTAGTTATAAATTTGTTTACAATAGTGAACAGAGAACGGATTCTTACATATCAGATTAAAATATTCCTCAATAAAACTTAAGCTTGCAGTAAGTAAGAGATTTAACCCACTTTAATAGCTTGAAAACATTACCTTTATTTGAAAGGTTATATTGATTTTTAACATAATGAGTAGCAAGTGGTAGATGTTCACAGAGTCTAACAGTCTCGGCTACAATCTCGTATTGGCAAACCGCCGATTAAAGGTGAGCGAGATAGCTCAGACAGGAAGTATCTCATAAAAAAAACCCTGGGTCATATCCCGCGTGTCATATTGGACATGAAAAATCTGTCATCGTAATAGGTGCCACGTTTGCTCACTCCGCACAACAAACGCAACCCTGAAACCACATATACGCTTTGAACTACTGCCCAATCCACCATACTCTCCAGACTTGGCTCCATACAGACCTCCAGGAAATGTTATTTTCAGACGGGTTAAAGTAGTCGGACCATCACTGAGTCAAGTGCATTGAGCTAGAAGAAGACTATGTTGCCAATTTTCCAAAAATATCTTGTTAGGCTTATAGGGTAAGTATTTATCGGATTACAGTTGTATTTTATAAGATACCTAATCTAAAAAAAAACTAGCAATGGGTGTGACCACTCCTAAAAAAGCCTTCGCAACATAGTAATCTGCATCGTATGAGAGTACAAAGATTTCACAAAATATCCCAACTTCTATTTAAGTTATCCGTCCCATAGGGAGACGAACGAAGGAATATACATACTGCTATCCCGGGATCAATTCGAGATTTCTTATAGTATTTATCCACCTTTCGTTGATTAATGACAGATTGTGTGCGGCCATCCAACAACTATTAGTTAGCGACTCTTGACAAAAACAATAAGAGAGGGCCATATTGGCAGAAGGCGCACATCCGGAACCGAACCGGCTTACACCAGTAATACAAGTCTAATAAGAATGTACCTAAACAAAAAACTAACAGACATTTATGTATGTAAAACTTAATGAAATGTAATTTAAATGTTAAATTGCGAAACTATTTGTTGTATACTTTCTCCTCTTCTTCCTGTGTATATATGTCTATGTATAGTGTATATTATATTACATATTAAAGATAAGCGCATGGTCTTCAATGTGGAATTGTTTCTTAAAACATCTTCCATTCATTCTTACTTTCGCTCTCATTAACTGCACTTGTTTCCTATTATCATCACTTTAACGGGCAGTGCAAGTTGTTGATTATTTGCATTTTCTTGTAATTTTCAGTAACTATAGAAATACTTGCAACTTTCCCAGACACTGTTTATCGACAAATCGTCAACTGTTGCCAACGTTATATCGCTCCTTTGTGATTGTCTTGTTATAATTTTATTATTTATACAATAGAAAGTATTCCCATGCAAAGTTTGTTTGTTTGATCAATTGACATGATTTCGTCTTAAGAGTCCAATTCAGGAAATAACAAAAATGGAAGAAGATATTGAACAGATATTCTAATGACTAAAGTTGGTAATTTTATACTCACGCAACATGTTGCAACAGAATAGAATAGTTTTGTTCACCTAACGGCTGTTTGTAAGAGCTAAAACTAATCGAGATAAATGTAGAGTTATAGATATATAAATAATCAGGATGGCGAGTCGAGTTGAGTTCTGCCCACAAAATACCGTTAGATAAAAATCTATAAAATGCTATAACTAAACCACAAATTAAGATGCAAAACTATAATTTAGCACAAAAAATTGAAGTAGGAAAGGGCATAGTGGTTCAAAATTTTTTAAAAAGTGTGCTTGGCCCGCCCTTAATAGGTTTAATGTATATATTTTACAAACCGCTAAAGCTATATCAACAAAACAAGCTGAAGAGATATTTCTCCAGCACCTTCATAGACGGAGCGAAAATAGGTGATATCTGATTTCACCACGCCCAGTCCCCAGTCCCCAGTATAGCAGTTATATTTTCAATACATACATACATTTCATCATGCTACATTGTGAAAATCAACGAAATCAAAGTACAACCACGCCTACTTCCCTAATATCACAATTTTAACTTCCCTCTGATTCTTTCGTTTTACAGAGTGTAAATCAAGCACTAATGCAGATATCGGTATAAATAGAGTCTTCAAGGTATTACAAGTCTGCTCTTAAAATTATCGAAATGTTTCAAGTTCCCAGACACCGAATATGTGGACGTCAGTGTCTAAATTGACATTTTACCGAAAATATCGGTTAATCTGTTAAATATATTATCGAAAATCAAAGAAAACCATTACCTAATGAAAATGCGCCCTTGTTTAAAAAATGGGTAAAATTAGGTCATTACTTTGCATAACCGCCACATAGCTAATATAAAGATTTTCGAACTTTAGATTATTTCATACCATATATGTCCCTCAATGCGTGAGATATCGTAACAAAATTAAGTGAACATACAAACTTGGATACTGTAAAGTTTGGCGGGGAAAATGGTCCACTCAATACCCGAGCTCTTATATACTACCTATAATGATTTCCGAAATTCTAGTGGATATAATTTTTCTAAAATTATAGTGGAATAATTTAATTTTAAATATTAATAAGCAAAACTGTTCTAAAACTTATTAGGAAAAACCCATTTTAAGAGATTTTCTTTATTTTGTCAATGATTGATTCAAATAACTAAATAAATGTCTATACTCTTAATGTGGCAAAAAATTCTATAAATCTTAACTAAGCAGAAGAACCGACAATGAATGGCGATCTTCTTGAAAAATTAAAGTGGTAGCTACTTCAGGTAGCTTAACCGAATTCGGTAATCATACATATTTTCACCTATTATTGCTGTAAATGGCCGGAATTTAACAGCAAGAAACACCACCTGCTTATAACGATATTTTCAAATATTTTTTAAAGTGTGATACATCCCCAATAAACGTTACTAAAATTTCCAAAATATCACCTTTAAGGCCCATCCAAGGTTACTGCGTATCCATTGCTATTGATGGGCGATACAGAAAACTTACGAAGGTTTTAGATTCAACCAGTCAAAAGCACCGTAGATTAATTGAGCATTGAGAATTTGTGGTTGACTTCTTGAATACGAAACATTTTTGGATGAAATATCGAAAGGTCAGCTTCTGAACAAGCCAAGAATAAAGCTAATAGCTAGGAAACTACTAAAGATGGGCAATTATCAAAGCTACGTAAGTTTTTTTATTAAGAGTGTCAAATTTATTACCCAATTGACAGAAAATTTTTGTATTTTTTCTTATTCATCATTCGTTATTTGACAAAGGACAAATGAAATCACCTAATACTTTAACCATTCGAGTATGCAATAGTATTTATATTTATATTTATCAACAATAGTTGAATACTGGACTTTAATAATACTGAGCCAACGAATGAGAAGCATTCTAACGAAATAATATTTAAGAAATAGCTTCAATATTATATCTACACGAGCAAACTATTATTATGCCTGAAATTATACGAATTTAGGTAATTACCGGGAAACGAAAAATCTTTCAATTTGGGTGGCCTCAACGCATATTCGTCCGAAAATGTAAGTTACTAGTCAAGTAGTTTGTCAAGTCGAAAAGCTTATTTCTTAAAGTCAAATGGCTGCAGTAGAAAAAATAACATTAGCGAATAGATGCATTTTAGAATTAGGGGGAGATCTAGTAAAGCTGAGAAGTTTGCAGTATATATTTCAATCAACAAATTTTTCTTTTGGTAACCATTAGTATCATTAGTTTATACTTTGGTCATATGTCCCTTAGTTTCATCGATAACTTACTTAATATAGGGAATAACTGTAAAGACAACCTGAATAACAGAACTCACTCTATTCATTACATTAGTACCTTGACAAGTTATGGACCGCTATAACGCTATAAATTTTGGGAACTCAACTGAATTACGCTAAACCAAATTTTCTCGCTAAATTTTATTGAGGTATCTCAATTTCTAATCGATCTGAACGGTATATAGAAAATCTTAAGAAAAAAAATTAAAAGCCAATTATTGGGTACATGTGGAGTTGGAGAATTCTGGGAAAATTCAATCGGGATCGCAAATTCTCAAATTAGGTATGTGGGGCTAGGTAAACTATGTAGAGATTTCTACAATTTTTTACAAGATAACTCGTCTCGACACCACAAATAACCGTTTGGTGAAAAAAAAACACTCTTGACCATAAAAATTTCACTGCAAAACCAAATATTCAAGTATTTCAAGTACAATTCTACTGAAGACAAACGTATACGCGCTTGCATGTAAACAAGCTCCATAGATTCCGTTCTTACTTTTCGAATGGCCGATTAATTTTTATCGATGGCCCCAAATATAAGGAACATAACGAAAATGAGTTCTTTAAAACCACATTTGTTGGCCAACTGGTCTCCAAATAAATTCGATTACTTATTAATGGTTGGCCATATGTCAAAATAGAAAGAATGAACAGAAGGTGAACAGAAGGTGAACAGAACTTGCGATCATCGAATCCGCTAAACTTGTACATATGTATTTGTTATTGTTATATGAATTATAAATTGTTTCATACATATGTGCTTAATTGGATGTGAACAGGCAGTAAAGATATTTTAGTTTTTGAATATTTATTACAAATTTAATTAGAATCTAAGCTGCAAGACACTGATTAGCCATACTAAGCAGGCTGAAAAGTTCATTTCGTTTCCATGAGAGGGTAACACTAGAACTGAATCCGTGGTTAAACTCCTCAAACTGATTTTGGATTACGTTGATTGATAAAATTAGAAGATAGTCCAGTATATCAGTGGACCTTTAATAAAATAGGGTTTGCAGCACTCCACGGTAATAAAACCGAAAAATGTGCTAAGTCGGAAATTAATGAAAATGATGGAATAAATTTAAGTATTTCTTATCCATGCTGCATCTTCTCCGGATTATAATCGGTATATTTCCCACAATGTTCACTAGGTTGGCAAATAAAATCGAGTATTATAAAACAGTATGTATTTCCTGACTAAAACAATACGAACATTTCCCCCTGTCTGGTGTGAGATTGTTATGGGCTAAAAAGTTTAAAACAAGAAAATTTGGACATTTTTTCATCGTACCATCATCTGGTACAATATTTCATTCTCTTCATGTCTCTGCCTACCTGTTCCATACTTGAACACGGTTATGATGTCAGGCGTATATAGTTCTAGGGCTGTTCGTCTAGAGAGTACGTTCCTTCTCATATTGGGTTTACTATAAGATAGACGAAATTATCTTCATCTTCAAATATATGACCTCAACAATGACGTGAAAAAAGTGAATACATTGACTTTTAATTCGATAATAGGAGCTATTTTATCTTGTCTAACTTAGCGATTGCTTAGTCTGATAATGCCAAAAACATGATTAACTAATATTAAGTTCTGTTTCTCGAAATATCATCTACGAAACTGGGCTGAACATTTTATTATTGTTCATCTTTGAGTTGTTGATAATTGTTGATCAGGTCCGAAATTAGAGCTTGACGACACGAGAGCGGCTCATAGTAGAGGATTCGCTGCCGATCCATCTAAGCATAATCCCACCAAACACACCTTCTCTCTTTTAATTCTACAAATAAATGGTGGCTATCAATCTGCTTCTCCAGCATATTATTCAAAGATATGGTATATGGCAGAGATCTGATAAATTTTAAACTTCCCAGGTCACACTTTATTGACCTTTGTTGGATAGTTGGCATAGGTTGTTAGATATCCATTTTTGCAGATTAGTCAGGGCACACTTACATTCCAACCGCCTGGAGTGGCATATTCGATAATATACCCGATAAGTACTCTAGGTTTTACACTCACACTCTCCCGTGGTAGGTTAGGTTAGGTGTCAGACAGATCCCCGTGACGGAGATCACAGAGATTCCACTTGAACAGTTGAAAACATCTGTCCTTTCAAATGACACACACGTATTGACGAAGCGTCTTGAACGTATCACTAATCTGCGAGGTCCATTGTACTATTTCTCTCAGAAAGGTTCATCTTCCCGCAGTTGTAGGGGTGCCCATTAGGCATACATACGGTGAGCCGAAAAATTTTTCACGGATGCCAATTGTCAAAGTTGTATGAAGGTGGGCGGAGTGGAAACATCTCGATACTCTCTCCTGGACTATACATCTTTCAATAGGGTCAGATTAAACATATTGGGCGTCATACTTTCGGCGAGAAGGGCGAATTGGCTGAAATCGGTATTAGCCGCGTTAATACATTTGTAATGATAGGTTAAGCTGGCTTCAATTTAGTTTAACGGAACAGCAATTCAGCTGGCTTCGGTTTAGTTCCCAATGATTTCTATTACTTACAAAACACTATAGAGATGAGATGTTGCCACGCCTAAGGATATGCAAGGTCAGTAAATTTATTATGCTTCTAAATTTGCGGCAAAAAAAAAAATTTGGAAAACAATATTAGACCACAAAAAAGAAACAAAAAAAACGTATTTTTTATTTCAAAAAAATGAATTGCTTTAAACATAAAAGAATGTATAGACTTTCGCTAAATTGAAAGTAGAATATGTCTATTTGTATGAATTCACCTATTTTTGATTGCTTTAATCATAGTTCAACGCAAATAATAACCAAGTAGAACAATGCGAACGCGCATACGCACAGTCGTCATTGGGTCGCGCAGCCACGCAGAACGGCCGAGGTCAACGCGTCGGCAAGTCAATTGGGCCACAAAACTCATTCCCCCTAATTTGCGTTCAGCAGGCGTTCAAGCATTACAACAACTCTGACCGCAACAAAACAAAGTGTGAACAAAGCATTACAAACAAATTGAGTTGTTTATACATTTCTAAAAAAAATAAAAAAATTTCCCAGAATTCCACATTTTCACTTTGCCTTATTTTCAAGCTGCAATTGTAATAATATTAATAATTTCTAGGCAGAAATATTTATTTGCAAATGTGTATTTGACTGCCGGAGCAACCTACCATGACTTATTTGTATGAGCGGCAGGCCAGTGTCCGCGCGGCAACAGCCAGCCCAGCAACCGAACAGAACCAACACGGTGAGGTACACATTTTCGGCCAGCATGTTGACAGCAAGTGTAATGTGTTTTTTTTTGTTTTTTTGTTTGATTTGTGGTTGATTGCTGTTTGGTTGCTGGATTTCCGGGCGTGGAGTGGGGAAATGCGCGACGGCTCAGCTACTTAAAACGGCGTTTGTTAAATAATTGATGAGCTTTTAATGGTTTTCGGCGCAGTTGGTTGACGTCACTATGCGCAGTGACACTTTGAAGCGACTTTAACATTTTAATTGCATTTTCGATTTTATTCACTTTTTTCTTTGTTTTTTTTATGTTTATTTTCTTACATGTTTACAAGTCTTTTTTTTTTGCATTAAAACATCATTTCGCAATATTTTTGCGAAATTTCTCACTTTTGCTTGTGGCAGCAGTGGTGAAATTGTTTTTTTTAACTCTTTTTTACACTAATCCTTGAGTTTTTATGCTTTGGCAAGCGAACCAAAAGCTTCACATTCTATTTTATATAAATTAAATTAACTTCAAATTTTTTTGTTTTAATAGAAAAATATATTGTAATGAAAACAACACTGAGCGCTCATTCTACGCCAGTCAGCGCTTTGAAATTTATGCGCCGCTAATTCGCTTAGCAAATTAACTCTTGCCTAAGCAGGCATTTCATTTAATTGCACTTCAAAAAATTTCGCTACGCGCACTTCCCACTTGCCACCATAACACACACACACACACGCATACACATTTATATGGGTCTGTATATGGTCATGCATGTTAACTACACACACGAGCAGGAAGCAAGTGTTATTTGAGTATTTGAATTTTTTTTTTGCTTTTTCACTTTTCTGATTTTTCACAATTTTCCGCACTTTACCGCTTTATGCAATTTTCTACCGCCCGCGCCGTTGAATGTCAGTTCAGTACTGAATCATTTAAGCTCGCGTACGTGCGTCCAACGTCAGCCAATTCAGTCTCACAAAGATGCCCTATACACTCATACACCTGCATGCCACACACACACACACACACACACACATATGTGCTTGCAACTTGACGCTAGTTACTTATTTACTACCCCATTCATCAGTTTGCTATAGTTCCGCTTTGCTGCAATATTTGATTTATTTGTTGTTGTAGTATGTTTTTTGGCTTGAGTTTTCTGTTTACAAACGCTCTGGTACGCTTGTGCTCTCTGCATGCTCTCTGTTTTGGTCGCTTCAATGCCTGGTCAGTTACCTATGGCAACAAAAGTAAAGTGCACAGGTGCAACAACAAACATACACACACACATATTCCGTAATTTTGTTTATTTGGCGGAATTTCTCTTCCCCGTTGTGCGCTACAGTGGATATGTGATGACGAAATATTTTTAAATTTTTCTCAGAAATATTCAATGACGATTACTAGTGGCACGTTAAGGCTGCTTTGCAGTTTGCTGAAATCAATCGCCTGTTAATTTATATAACAGTACTTTGAATTAAGCGCGCACTGCTCTGAATGGGAGTGTGCTAGCAAATAGTGACAGCCGAGTCCAATATGCTGCAAGTAGAGTTATAATTTAATGCATCTAATTGTTGGTTTGCGGGAACTTCACTTCAGCTAGCCTTTCGAATTGGCTCCAAATTAAAAAACGAGAAGATTTAGAGATTATATAAGACGCAACGATTGAAAGATGTTCTATGACCCCGTAGCATATATAAAGGCATCAATGCTAAAACGAATACGTTTTTGAATTATTCGATGAAATACTCGAAAATTTTTTTAACATTGTAGGGTTGCCAGCTGTTTGAAATTTTTAAGTAAAACAAAAAGTAATTATACTATAAAGAAACACTGCAAACTGAAAAGGTTAAAAAAATATATAATTGAAGAAAATTTGTAAAAGTTTGCCATATGCTCAAAAATTTGTGCATATAATAATAAATTGTAATATATAATATTATAGTATAGAAAGAAGAAGTATCTAATTACAATATGTGCTTAAAACTAAGCATGTTTGTGAGTATCTCTGTCAGAGATATTTACGCGAAGGCTTGCCACTAAAATCAATATTTTAAATTCCAAACTCCAACTGATTAAATATATATCTCGAATGAATGATATATATAGGCATCGCACTTTAGTAAACATAAGCCAACCATATCAAACCCAGGAATCTAATAAACCCCATTGCTGATATCTCAAACTTTTAATTGTAAAATACCCATAATACTTACCCCTCCTCTTACTGAACAACCACCCAAAAGTGCTACACTTCTGCCATGTGCAGTTCTATACATAGCATTTCTTCTGCTTCAAGTCGAAACAATCGTTTCATTAAAGCATTATAGTTTTAACATGTTTTACTAGATTATGTCATATTTATTTAGCAACTCTCCGAATTTATGCCGCAACAAACACTGTGAATTCAAAAAGTTTTGTGTTTTCACTATATATTTTACTACTTTACTTGCGGCTGAAGATAGATTCTAATCGATGGTTTCTACAATATGTAAAATGCAAATTGAAGTAATACGTTTTCTTTTTCAATTAATAATGCAATATACCTATATTTGCACATATTTATTATAAAATGTGAAAATACAATCTGCTTTTAAGATAATATTCCCTGATTATTTGCGAACTTCTTAACACTTGGATTCAAACTCGTTTTGTAAGTAAACCTCCTGCTGCTTTATAGGCGAAGACATTGCGATTGGAATGGTGAATGGTGTAGTACCACTGAAAACGGAAGCTTGAATTGCGATATTATCTTGTTGTGGTTGAAGAGCATCAGTTCAGTTTTGTACGGACTAGCGGTTAGTCTAATTGAAACTTCCAAGAACTGTCGTATTTGCGTACAGAGGTTAAGGAACTACTTGAAGGAGAACTGGTTAGCGTTACTGGACCGCTGGACGCGACTATAATTCTACTCCCCAGCAACAGTCTCATCTACATATGAACTGTCCTCCTATTTTAAGCAGGATGTATTAAGTGAACTTGGAATACGGTATCTACTCTTGTCTAATACAACCTGAGACCAATGTAGTCACACACACACACAAAATTTTCACCCGCATTGATTCAACTAACAGTTCTTCTTCATTGACGACATCTAGCGGCTACTAGTGGTAATACGAAAATTGCTAGAAATACATAATGAAAAGTTAATGAATGTTATGTACAGAAGAACGAAATGTAAAGTTTTGAAGCTGTTCAATTTAATAGTTTATTTTAAATAGTTTATTAAATTGAACTAGAATATTTGATGAAATTTTTAAACTATTATCTTTCTCCTCTGAAAGAAAGATTTCAAAGTAATTTTAGTTTTTATCTCTTAAAGAATTACGTGCACGGTAATTTGGTATGAGAAAAGCTATGAGAATATTAGCTATGCAGTGGGCTGTCGAACAACCTTTTGAAGATTTATCGAGAAGGCATCTACTACATTCACTTTGATTTGGACGATATGCGTAGAAAAAGAAATTGATTCCCAATAATACCCAAATTTTTGTATTATTAAAGTTCGAATACTTTTAGAAAGGCACCTACTCATAATTGGTTGCTCTTTTTGTTGTCGATGTCGCAACTGAATGAAGTCTGTCCATGAGCTACCCAATCCCATATACAGAAATGATGGTTATCGTTAATCTAGTTGACTTTATACCAAATATATTCTACAATAGATGAGTTATCTTAATAAAATTTTGCGGAAATATTTTCTTGAGTATGCTTTGAGCAAAAATAGATGAAATCGGTACAGACCATGGTCTAATCCCTATAGGCCTAATATATATATTATTCGACTATCCGGGCTTTATATCGAATGTATCAGTTAATATGTAAACCTTTTTATTGGCTTTAATTGAACATGCGAGAAAATTTTACGAAATTGGTCCATATGCTTCCCGAACCCCCGTATAGCCAATATAGTGTGTTCCGTCCTGGTTGATTTAATTGATTCACAGTTATGCTTATTAATGAACTTTGAATTCATATGCAACATTTTTATCATAAAGTTTTGCTTACACCTTGACGTATAAAGGTGTTCGGATGCACCTGAACTTAGGCCTTCCTTAATTGTTTACTTTAGTTTTTCAATTGATGGCAATATATGGCATAAAATAGTTATTACTTCACCTTGGGAAAACTACTTTTCGAACAATTCATAAGATTTAAAATGATGCTCACACTGCAATCTTTTCATATGCTATTTTTTATTCTAGATATGCTCTGGCTGACCATTGCCATTTAAAAATAACCGACATAATCAACAAAAATTGCAAATATCGGCTACTTATATTTTTAATTGATTTTTAATGTGTCAGTTGATTTATTTATTCAAATGTTTACGCTAAAGTGTCTCTATTACTTTTTTATGTGATAAAGCATCAAAGTATCAGTTTTTTTAACTCTCTATGAGCTCACAGTGCGTAGGATTACTATACGGCCATTTGCATGCAATAAAAGTTGACTATTATATAAACGGACGATTACATGCAACAAGCCACAAAAGCTGTAAATTTTTTCTAGTGGCATAATTGTCAAATTGTAATAAAATAAAATTTATGCAAAAATATGTTTTTTACATTTTTCTGAAGTTCAGTTGAACTGAAAGCACAGCAGGCATTTAAGTGACAAATATTATTAGTCATTAATCACGCTGATTCTATTTTCTCGCATACCAGCGAGTTATGTGTGCCCATATATGTATGTAAACTTGCTGGAGACAAATTTAAGTGCGAACAATGATTTAAATGTCTTGAATAGTAATCGCATATTTACACACGCATGCAACATGTTGACAGCAACACAGACTATAAAAATTTTTTATCATGCCCCCGCCTTTCCAAGTATTAGGTTTAGAAGTTCGCCAAGGTTTTAAACAAATTCTCTTGAGGCGGATTGTTATGTAAGGGATGATGATTCTTCATAGCCACTGTTTAGAAACTTTGTTGGGCTCAAAAGCAATATTGTGCTCCTTTTATACATCTATAAGAATAATTGTTTTGTTGTTATCTAGTCCACACTGAATTGTAGGCTTAACCGTTATATAATGGCTAGAGATTTTCTTCCTTCGCGATTCCTTTAGAGCGTTTTACTCTGTCTTTGATGAAATCCTAACTGTGTGTTTAGGACAAAAAAGCAGAAGGGTCTCTTAGAGCAATCGAAATAACTTCTGAACCTAACAAAAACCATGTAATTAATATAAGATATTATGGCTTTGAGATATATTCTAGTTGGTAACCTTCTTTAAAGCAGTATTTAAAGTAGTTTCGAGCACAGGAAAACCAGGAACCAAAAAGGTCACTGAGCGACCTGATCATCTTCTTTTTCGAGCGCTACTAACTTTCTTCTTGTAAACAGTTTTAGTTTCAACCTGATTACAATGAGCTTTATATCCAAATATCATACGCTTAGCATTATCAAAAAAAACTATGCCTTTGAGTTAGCCCATAAAGCATGTGGTTAGCATCTGCTATATCTTTAATACTAACACGTTGATTTTCTGTATTTTCTTGACACTTTTGAAACATGTATGAATATAAAATAATGAAGGATGTTCCAACTCAACTCCGACAGGATAGAAGATTGAGAAATTTTAGTAATATCTATATCATTCAATCTGTCAAAGCCAAAAGTCAAAGAACCATGAAAATATCATCAAGATGATTAACTTTCCAATTTTTAGACATCAGTAAGTGGAGTAATTTTCCCAATTCCACCTACGCGGTTAAATGGATCAGTCCAGATCATTTTTGACCAAGGCCTATTGGGTACTGGACCCATTTCACTTTATCGTATATTATGTTTAAAATCAATAAGAAGTTGTTCAATCAACATATTTTTGGAAATAAATTATACAATTTAATACTTTGAAACCAGCTCTGCATAAGCTCACTAGAATTTAAACATATTTATTATAAAATGCACACTGCAGATGTTATTAAAAATCAATAAAATACACAATATTATTATATTAAATAAAATTAAATTATTGATGACTCTGCTTAGTAATATTTGTTATGTATTTATTGCTGACATTTACAAATTGTGCAAAAATATTTACCAATGAAAATAATGACACCGCGTGCCTAGTTATTACGGAAAAATCTTCAATTTATTTATTCTACTTCTTCACCTGTCAATCGCAATGACATTCGAATCGATTGCTAATGATAATGTTAAAGACAGCCGACCACAGGCACACAACACTCCCGACGACACCTGTTAATGGTGCAGTCACAGTGGGCTTATGACAGCAAAAAGTGGAAAAGAGAAAATATCGCAAGCAAATGAAAATTCAAAAGGCAGATTTTAATCATTAGCAGACCAAAGGTCGCCCCGATCAGCGCTGATATAAATCGTCTGAACTCATATTCAAAATATTCTCAAAATAACTTTCCTGTCAAGAGTAGTAGTACTTTAATTCTTAGATACGAAATCATATTAAGGATTTTATAAAATACCTCTACAAAGTCTATAAGAATAGGGTTAGTCACTTGATGATATAAATGGAAGTAGATCAAAAACTACAATCGATACCAAATTTCAATAAAAATTATATTATCCATAAGTATTTCTGCAACACAAAACTTATAAAAACTCTAAAATTTTTCAGTGGATGCTTGGTAGATCCACTCTACTTACTTCGATTACCTCTCGATCTGAAAAATGAGCTACTAACTTCGCCAAATTAGTAAGATATAATTACGTCTTGTATTAAATATACAAATTTTAAAATCTTTTACGTTTTTTAATACTAAAAGAAAATTTTTTAAAATGTACACCCATCATGAGGAATTATTTCATAGAACAGTTGAACCCACTATTTATTTCACCAAGCGACCCTTCTTAAACATTCTTTTAGCAACAAATGTTTCAAAATATAGCCAGGGAGTTAAATATAGTAGATAAATTTATTGCACTAATCTGTCGAAATAGTATAGATTAATCGCATTATTTTTATTTATTATTCTAATTTAAATAAATAAGTATTTGAAATTTTAAAATAGCTAATATTAGAAAAAACTTGTCGAAAGGTTAAGTCTACGGCAAAAATATATCTTATTCTTATATAGAAAAGAAGAAATTCAAATTGATTTACGGACAGGCTGGAAAGTTCGTATCAATTCCCTCGGTGGGTGGGACTAAAAGAGAATCCGTAGTTAGACGAACTTCGACTTAACCTACAAAAGACACGCATATAAATTTCTCAGTATGGATAATAATTTAATTTGAAAGAAAATGGATAAAAACGATGTGCTCATGGTACTAAAAAGTGGTTTGAAAGCGACGAAGCTACAATTCGGTTTGCTAAATTACGTGCTAGCAATATGAGCACCGAAGATGATGAATGCAGTGGACGCCCGAAAGAGGCTGCTACGTAGGACTGTTGTAGAAACTGTTGTCAACGGGAGATAAGAGAAGAAATCACACCCAGACAGTTTGCAATTGCGTCATACATACTTACACACGTGTAAGTATGCGCACATAAATGGCAAGGGAGTAGCCAATAGACCTAGTGACAATTATGAGGAATAATTAAATAACTGCTAGATGGGCGGTGGTCGGTCGTTTATGATAATAGTAATTTTATACTCGCAAATAAGTAAATAACAGCTCTCATAAATCGCTGTTTGCATTCCTATAATTTTTGTCTAATCTATGAAACATGTGTATACTGTATATTTACTTTAGAACATGTAGGTGGCTTGACAACTCACATAAATCAATATGCTACTGAAGCGAAGCAATTCGAAATCAAAATGCTAATTTCGACGGCAATTAAACACGGTGTTTGAGGAATTCAATAACGATGGCAATTAAATGACACAAGCAGATACCTTTTGACAACTAACGACTGTCATTAATCAACTGTTCGATTTGCTTGGGTAAACAGACCAGTTTTGATATAAACATCGCTGCTGAAGAGGAAAGAAATTGGGAAATTAAATAACAAGTAAAGCTTTATTTCATACAAAAATGGCAGTAAATAATCGAGTATTAAAGAGTATTGTAAAGTACTTTTGAAGACAACAAAAACAATTCTATTCAAATTCTGAAGTTTTTATCATTAAATCTATATGAAAGTGCATAGCAGAAGACCGCTTAACCAGCGGCGGATTTCAAAGCACCCGGGCTCAATTTGCGGTTCTTAATCATGTAACGCGGCTTGTAACCATCCTTGTCGGCTGTGTACATGGTGATCGTTTCGATGTCTGTCTTCTCATCGTAAACCGTGTAGCTACCCATCACAACAAGCTGTTCGTCGTTGGTGCCGGGATTCATTACCACACCGATTTCCTCACGTTTGCTGCCATTTGGTTCTTCCAAACTATTGAAAGTAAATGAAAATTGCACTATTATTATTTCGACATTTCCATAGTTTTGGCGTTCAAACGAAACTTACTTAAAACGGTAACCTTCCTTCGTAGGTGCCAAGCTATAAAATTCAGCCATAATGGTGGGATAAACGTAATCCAGAAAACCGGCATTCACGGTGAGAGAGAAAGTGGCCAAAATGGCCACAGCAAGAAACTGAGAAGAGAAGACAGATTTGGAGAAAACTTTTAGATTTATACGTAATTTATGGGTATTATATTTAAGTTATAAGATGATTTCATTTTTGTGAAGTAAGAATAAAATTGGAAAACTTTAAAATAAAGAACAGAAATTAGGTCTAAGATGCAGGAATAGAACAGTTTCTATACGTTGTACTATAGGTTATGCAATGAATATAATACCGGTGATATCCGTCATAGAGTTGTGGTAGATCGGTCTCTTGTGATACCAGAAAGTTCTTAAGTTGATAAGTGATAAGAAAGTTCTTATGAAAACCCTTATATACTAACAAATGGAATGGGCCTATCTCAAACCTATTGAAATATGGATGACAATCTGGATGACTGAAGGAATGAGAAACAAGATAGTCCTGCGAAACCTGGCAGTTTTGTGCAGTATAATGTGCCGCTATGATTCTGCCTCGCCTTCTTCGCATTCGCATGAAGAATGTCGTCAATAGGTATAGCATATTATTTAGTTATTTAGAAGCTCTGCAAATATTCGGCAAACACAAATATTATTGCCATAAATTAGCAAAATTTTTATTCTGTTTTAACCGCTTTTCAAACATCCAATAACTGAAGTGGTATTAGTCATGGATACGAAAACGAAGCTTAAAACCTTCAAATCATAAATCATTGACAAATAAAACTCGTAAACATCGGCGCTCATAAATAAAACATTAATGCTAATTTTAGTACATCTTCTTCAAAAAACGCACATTAGCGAAATATTGAGTCATACTAACTATTAAACAATGTTTGACTATAGTAATTAATGATGTAATAATCTCTTTGGCTTATAACTCCCACAAAATATGTTTTTATATTTGGTTTAATGTTAAACGCAAAGTCGTATATTCCTCTTAATTGAAGATAAAGCTGTTGAAAATCTTATACTGGTCAAGTTCAACAAAGAATTTTGCTGATTTATAAGTGGATATCTTATATTATTTTAACATTTTAATGGTTATTGACTCTATAAAAAGTGAAACCAAGATGTGTAACTGGTATTTAGAATTTTACTATTGCGGCCGAACTACCAATTATGCCGTGCTCTATGAGGCAATCCGACAAATGTATTGACCTGCAACCTTTTGGGTCGATTCCGAACGGCTTCTGGATTTTATGAGAGTAATTTGCTGGTGGAAATACACCTAAAAATTAGTCATTAACTACCGAGCGACCGCTGTTAGAAATAATTTTTTACATTGGTTTGAGGAAGGATCGAACTCAGGTCCACCAAAAGTGTTAAAGTGGATGTCAAACCACAAAGAATGATAGCAATACATATTACGATAGTTTCGTCCCGTTACTCTTTCGAAGTGCGTTTGACACAAAAATCACACTGTTTCATGAGGTCGTGAACGAAAGTACGATAAGGCTTTGTTTACTATTTCTAAGAAAGTTTGACAGTTCGTTCCGTTATATAATTTTTCGTGTGTTTCGTAACTCGTTCGTAACTCTTATTCAATTTCCCAAAAAATGGTAAATCAATTAATAAAACATGGATTTATACGAGTTTTCAAATCGAATAAAATGATTCGAGTTAGAGAAAGTGTTGTTTCTAAATATGACGCCATTTCATACTAATTTTATTTACAATAACAAATTTGGATTTTCCACTAGTTGAAATATTCGGCTCGAAAAGCGTTATTCTAAACTCTTATTAAAATCAAATAACAATCCATCCCATTGGTTTGACTATGTTTGTCATCGAATTTGACGTAATGAAAACTTCACATTAGTCTCACAATATCCGAAAAACCAAAATGGAGAAAATAATTTCACACACAACACCTATGTTTACTAGCACAAAAACATAATTTGAACTACCTTAAGGGAATTCCAAGAGAATGGCGCTCACGAGAAATTTATCACATGTCAATAGTCAAGAAAATGTTTCAAGTAATCAATCGCACTAGTAAGTTTCCAGTTACATTTTTCCATGCAGTTTGGCCCAGATAAATTTTCGAAACCAACGTAAAAAAGAGTAATATGGGCCGCAACACAAAACGTTCTGAATGCGCTTATTGTGACTCGTCGATCTTTCTAATAGAGACACCTAATATAATAATAAATATACCTCCCATAATTTTTAGCCGACAATATTTTTATCTATAGCTTCTTTTCTCTTCCTCTTACTTAACACAGTTTTAGTGCTTTCATATTTGATGCTTAACATGATAATCTAAGAAAATACTCTCTGCCAATGTGCCAGGATACATCTCTTGTACTAAAGCTACACAGCAAACGATACCATACCCGGTGCTATCCAACAATTGTATACTAGCTGAGACTACTAAGCCTACCATCAGCGAGCTCATTGAATACACTCAGTTCGTTTTTCAGTAACTTAAGTCCTGGAAAATACTCTTGGGCGATTTCCGCGAGTTTCGAAGCTTTGAATATCAAAAGATTTTTATAAACCAAAGTCAAAACCAAAGTTGGCATAATTCTCTCCAAATTATTAGTAACGGAATGAGTTTTGGCATTGATTAACCTAATCTTTGATGATATCTTTAATTTGAAATAAGAAAAACCACTCATTGAGGCCGAAAAATCGGTTAGAATAATCTCTTAATACTTCTTTTAACTTGGTAGAAATAAGAGGAGATAATTTAGATATGAATATAAGTAATTCTTGAAATGAATATACATTTATAGGACACCCGAACTGTTCCACGTAGGATCTTCAGACTTTTTACAATTTCTGATGCACAGCAAATACTAGAACGATCCCCATGACGCTAATGAATTGACCAATTAAACCGATTCTGTCTTTACCCACGGTCACCCACTAAATTTGTCAGTTTTATTTTTTCTATCCCAACAACAATCAAATCTACGGAAGAGGAAAAGACCTGGAGTCATCTCCGACAAAGGATATTCCGCAAAATTAATTGGGAAACCTTTTGGAACACAACATTCCGTGCTTATTTCTGTATAATTCATAGTACCTCGTAAATATTTACGTATTAAAAAATTTAATTTATTATTATCGTATTATCTGTTTATTTTAATAGGAAATAAAGTATTTGTTTAATGTAACCATTTTATATATTGCATATTTTAATAATTTTCTTTCTATTTTTATTAAAATTTCTAATTAGCATTTATATCTTCGTGGGTTTACAAGTTCAAGTGTTTTTCTGTATGTGTGGAATTCCGATTCTAATGTGACTTTAGCTAGAACTTCAGAGCGTCTACTTTCAATTTCAATAGAAATAATCAAACGTGCATCAGATAAAAACGAGGGAAATATTCAAATAAGAGTCTTCCTCCTTTCAAAGATGAAGTCATAGCTGAACTGCTGACAAATGTTTTAAACAGTATTATGTTATTTTAACGCGAAAAAGTCAGAGGTTGATGACAAGTCTTGCATACATTAGCTTTTAAACAATTTTTCTTCGAAGACTTACAAAAAATCAAGCTGACACATTTTGAATCCTTACAAATATTTTGCTTTATTATATTTTTTTACTAAGTTTGAAGAATTTAATGTATCACTTGAGTCCACAAAAATAGCGCAAGTTCATACCAAAAACAAAACTTTTTTTTTAATGCCTCTTCACACTTTCCAAACTTACTTCGGTGACATTTGGATTTGAATTTAATCATCACATTCTTCATCACAAACTTTTATTTTTGCTTTCATTATTATTATTATTGTTTTCACTTAAAGCCACGATGCGTAAAACCGTTTGAATGACTCCTTTGCGCGGTAAACCAAAACCATTTTTGTTGTATGCAAAACTTACCAGCTTAGCAGATGCCATGTTGAGGCTGCTTGAAGATCACAAAACTGACTGAAACATTAACAGCAAATTTATTCAATATTTCGCTTTCGTTTCGAATTTGCAAATGCCGTAATTAATGGTTTATAACTAAATATCCAAATACATCTATTCATATATGCATATCAAGAGTTTTTTAAGACAACTGTGTTCTCAGTGAGTATAGAAGACACCAGCGGTTCGACCACATTCAAATACATGTTTTGCCTACACATATGTACTTGGGTATGTATATTTGTTTTCCTATACAAAATCTAATAGATTTTTTCAAGTTTGTGCTCGTCGATTAAACCGGTCTAATATAAAAAATGCTCGACTCGAAACATAATCGTACTAATCAAACTCAAAATCATCATAGCCATCAACGAAAACGATGACATTCCGTAAAAAAAGAGAATTAACGACGCGAAAAGGGCAACAGCTCACGAACGTCTAATAACGCTTATGACGCTATTGGCAAGAACAAGAGAATGAGAGAGAAGTTTACGACATTGTAAGGAATTACCAAGTGTCTATAAAGTATATATATATTAGTATCTAACCTGTGTAAATATAGGAAATCCCACAGCCAATATACGAAAGAAAAGTGATATGACTGGTGCGCATAAATTAGCAATGAAATGTGAGGGCTGTTGGATGAATCCGGAAACGGATGATAAAATTAGTTTTCCAACGAAATAGTATTTTACCTTTTCACAAAGCCTATTTTAGACCTTTGCTAAATAATAGAGTTTGTTTGAACTACCCGACTTTCAAAGCATATATTTACATAGCAAAATGGAGTTCTCATCAAGATCTCCTTGAGAAATATACCAGTCCTAATTGTTTCATAGTGTGAGTTCACAGCTTGACTTTTGCTTGCTATCTAATAAGCTGTACAATAATTACCATCATCAATTACAATTACAAACTATCTTTAAAGTTTTAACAGGGTCACTATTATTTCTCGAGAGTAAAAGCGCTTGTCGTAGCCGGGTGCATTGACAGCGAGACTTGAATTAAATCTCCAATCCGAAGAGAAAGTTAGACTTGTATGTAATTATTTTGTTGTTATAGCGACAGAAAATATTCTCCAAATAATTTTGCGGAATTCCGCTTAGTTGACAGTCTTTGGGTAAATAATGTCCAGGTCCGTTCCGGTTACGTAGACCAGACTCTAACGGGAACGAATAATTATTTTGTAAATCGGTCGCCCAAATTTGTGTATTATTCACTCTTATAATATATATCGGATCTTGTCAATGGTCTCAGTCATTTCAACATGCGGTCTGAACTTATCTTATCTAAACTTTGTCTTCCATAGTAATTGGAACTCTGTGAGCAATGGTTAAATCCTACTTTGATGTCATCAATAAATAACATTTATTGTCGAGTACAAAAATGTGACAACCTATTTAATGTCGTATATAGTCGACCTTCTAAATTGAGAAGCTTAAAATATTATTTCATCTTCTATATCTATTTGCGATCTCTGGCATGGGAATCTATTTTTGGAAACCAAAGCGATTGAAGATTCTAACGCAGCGAATAAGAATTTCTTAACTATTAAAACAAAAAGTATGGGGTCCAAGCTGATATCACCCAGAATTTCGACATGAGCATGTTATGCAAGCTCAAAATTCGAACTTCCGATTGTATACAAATATTTATTATCTGCACTGGTATATTTAAGCATTTAATAAACGGCAGTAGCTCCCATTCATAAAATAAGCAAAAAGTGAGTAACAGATATGAGGAAAATCTAAGCATGAATATATGTATATATATACGTATATATATAGACGTTTATCATGTATATCGTGAGCAAGTGGCGGAAAATCACATATTTCAATGAAACTTATCCGCATTTTTGATAGCAAAGTCATGCAAATATGAGAGCCGAGAGCAGTTAGCCAATGCAGCCCCTAATAAAATGCAGTTATTTGAAATTAAATTTTATGATACTGTTATTAGAATGCGAGTGCATGCTTCACTGCATGATGAGATATAAAAGAAAACAGCTTTCAGTTGTTATGTGAATTCGCACATGTGAAATAGCACCCGGCCAATTTGTATCAAAGTACTCACTCCGAAACCCTACTCGGAGACCATCGTGCATATCCAATTGAAACTTTGACTGTAGCTTTATAGTAGTTAAGCTACCTAACGGTTGTTTTGTAATACCTAAAACTAATTGATATTGAAATAGAGTTATATATTATATATCAAATAGATCAGGACGACGAGACGAGTTGAATTCCGGGTGATTGTTTGCCATCCGTCTTTGTGAAAACTTAGACGTCTTGATGAAATTTGGCACACGTGCTCATTGGCACGATGGAAAGGGTGGTATTGTAGATGGGTTCGGGTTCGGATTATTGCCACAGCTACAAAATGCCGTTAAGCTGAAACTTATAAAGTGCTACAACTAAGTCATAAATTAAGATGTAAAAATATCATTTGGTATAGGGTATCGAAATAGGGAGCGGCATCTGTTGTCATATAAAAGTTTAATAGAAACTGAATGAAAAAAATTCGCTTATTTTTCTTACCTTTCAGGTTAAATTTTCAAAGTGAGGCCTTTTTGTAGATTTTTAGGCCTGCGGAAACGCAAAATGGTAACCAATACACAGCGTAGTCCTATTTACGAAACCTGCTGAAAGCAGCCATATATTTTACACACTTTTAATTACGTAATAAGTCAAAGTTCGTCATTACAATAGCAGAAGATTCCAAGAGAAGACGATTCGATAATTCTATAGTAGCTGCATCTTATCCATGTAATGTCGTGGAGTTTAATACAGTCATACTCAAAAAATTAGAGAGGAGTTAAAGAAGGTAAATGGGGCGCTAGTCATTCGGAAAATTAATTACTTTTCAGTTCTTACTACCTAACGCGGAATAAATCCACATAAACTAAGCATCACCGGTATGGCCGCCTAGTCTTCAGCCTGAAGAGAATAGTCTATATATACTAATAATAACTAAAATACTATAATACTATTAATATCTACTAATCAAACAAAAGTAAACAACCTTTCAGTTCGTCCACCAGTTTCTCTATCATTTCTATAGCTGTATAAAAAGCAGCATGAAATATAATTGAGAAGAATGGAAGGGTATACAGGGTGGATAAAATCTTCAGTTCCCTACCTTGTCATAGCACTTATATGAAGTCATAAAAAAGTTATACCTCTATTCCAACTGAGGTCTGAATGCGAGATTCATTAACAACTTCATTAACAACCATATTCAAAGCAACTTTCACTGGAATAAGTTTAGGCAGACATCTCGAAGAATTCTATATATTTCTATACCTTTAAAAAGGCAGAATTTCGACTGAAGTCTTTCTATACTTGTTGGCTCCTAATTTCTCACAAACGCATTGGTCCATAAAGAAATGCTTTAAATATCTTACAAATTATTGAATATTAAATCTCGTTATCTTTTATGAATCACTAATATTTGCCTGATACGTTTTCTTGTTTAGCCACATGTCAAGTCACCAATATGTTGGCAAAAGTCAAGATCGCGAAGACGACAGATATAACCTTCTAAGCAACCAACGAGCTTCTTTGAAATATGCAAATAAATAATGTGTGCTCCTATGAATAATTAAAAGCAAATTGATTGATAAAGTAAATTTTATCTCGAAGAATAGAGACAATTATTTTCATTATACCTGTTAAGCTATAATTATAAATTAAATAAATAGCACGGGTTTCAGAAATCTGGGGAATGTAAAGAATATGTTTTGTCTAAAATAAGTGATTAAAAATGGCTTCGACAGTGACTTACAAATTTCTCTATATGAAAAGATCAGACCGATATATATGTATCTTAACCAGTTCTTACCAGGAAATATACAAGAACATAACTTAGCCTAACAAATCATCTATACTACTAAGAATACCAGAGAGCGTATAGAATTTACAGAACTAATTTAATCAAAATTGAAATCACGCTAGCATCAACATCAACAGCTAGCTGTTAGAATGTCTACCTGTATCAAATTAAATGAGAAACAGAGTCAACATATTCGAAATCAGTTAGACCAATGCTGTCAGACGGCAAATAATGCCGTACATGAACAACAATGTAATAATGTATACCAATGTACAAATACATAAAATCTCTGCTAACGGGTGGTGGCTGGTGAATAAATTAATATGTGATCTTTAATATTGCAATGTTAAGTTCACTGGCACGTTTCCATATTCAATGAAAGCTCAACCAACCTTAGGCTTCGAATACTTACACTCAGTGTGTGTGGGGAGCTTTGTATAAAGTAAACTACATTAATTACTATATTAGTTTCATTACCACATTTTGCTTTATGTCCGTGATATTTATATCAAAGTAAACCCTGACTAACTCAAATAAGATCTATGTGATATAAACTCAACCAAGGGGGCTATATTTTATTTATATTTAATATATTGGGGATATGAGGGAATAGTTAACCACAGAATTGAAAACCAATATATTAAAAAAATATTGGGTTTAGACCAAGGTCTAGACCGATTTCATTCACATTCAGAGCTAAACCACATTTTGTTTAAGAAAACATATTCACTTAATTTCATTAAAATATCGCCCATATTGCCCAACATAAACTGTTTAAAGTCAACTTTAAAGTCGGGAATCCCTATATCGGGTATAATGAGACTAGGGGGAGACTGGACTTTTTGCAGCAACCTTTGGCATTACACCAGTATACTCGGAAATGTGTTTCCACACAAATTTATGAAGATAACGCACATATTGTCCGACATATTAGTGATAAAGTAATAACGGAAATAATTGTATATATAGTATATGGCAGCTAGGGTAATTCTTAGACCGTTTCCACACATTTTCAGTATTAAACTATAGTATATCCAATATTATACGTTTACTCAATTTTGTTAAGATAATATACATATGGACCAATATATAATGTACGAAGTCAACTGGAGGTTCAAAAATCTTTTTATTATATATATAAGGGGGCTAGGGGTAGTATTAATTCGATTTTATTAGTTTTATGGCATCACAACATATTAGTACCAGGAAAAGATGCAGTCTGATTTTCATTCTTACCTCACAGATTGACCGATATATATGGTATTAAGTCAACTACACGTATTAAGTCAATTGGAATATTAACCCGATCTTATCCATTTTAAGATCACTGACACACTGTTATCACTAAGAGGCTCTCTCCGAATTTCCTTAGGATAACTCACATATTGACCGATATATGCGCTTTAAAGTCAACCGGAAGTTTGAAAATCTTTATATTATGTACATAGTGGCTAGGGGAAGTATTCACCCGAGCTTACCTATTTTTGCCACAAGATCACATTATTGTCAGGAAAAGATTCTCTATGAATTTAAAAAATAAATCTCACAGATTGACTAATATTTTCGGTAAAAAGTCAGCCATAGGACAGGGTTCACATATTCGGTACCTGGGAGCTTGAAAAGTTAAATTCCGATTTCAGCAATTTTTAGACTTGAGATGGCATACCCTAACGGCACTCTTTGTAAAAAGTTTTTTTTAAGGTAAAATTATGCAGCAAATTCCTATGAAGTTGATTAAGACGTTCCTGAGATATAGGATTTCACCTAAAGGTGGGTGGTTCCACACCCACTGTCCAATTTTTATACCGATTCCTTTGAAGCCCTCAAGTACCATCTCGGCTATAAATTTTATTGCTTCAGAGATATTTAGTTAGTGAGTTTTTGCACATTAGTAGTTTTAAACATAACCGTTATATGGGGAGCGGTCTAAGTTATCATCCGATTTCTCACAGTGACTAGGGAAGTACCGCATGGTTTCATCTTCAGCAAGTTTCGTTGATATAGCTTAAGTGGTTTGCGAGATATGTACATTAAATATAATAGAGAGTGGCACCATACCCACATTTTAAAAACATCGAAAATTAGATACCCCTTAATATTTCGATAGCGGAATATTGCAGTTTTACAAATAGCAGTTTTGTATCTTAATTTTTGACAAGAAGACGCAAAAAATCAGAGTTCGCCCACCAGTAATATTAACCTCCTCACAGTGCCAAGGAACACATGTACTTTATCTTCAGCTTCATCAAGATATTTCAATTCAACTCGTCTCGTCATCCTGATTTTGATACATATATAACTCGATATCTATCTCGATTAGTCTTAGGTGTTACAAATCACCGTTAGATGAACAAAACTAATATACTCTCTAACAACATGTTGCTGTTACCACTTTTAATCTGTAACACCGGCAATAATGAACAAAACTCAGGTTGCACATGGTAAGCGTTTTCCAAGCGCATTCCATTAGAAATTTTTGCATCAAATTAGTTAGCTATTAGTTAGCGAAGGCAGTCAAAAACTCCCTATGAAAACTAACACCAGGATACATTCCGCAATTATTTTGTAAGAATTAATACTTATGTCTTACAGGAGCATGCGTTCCTTGAACTTGGAAAACTATAGATAAACAAAATTTTGGAAAGAACAAAATATTCTCAATTGAGTAAGCAAACAGCATGTGCAGAATTTTGTCTATATTGAAACATGGACCAACCTAGAAGATAGTGGAGGTGAAAATAACCTCGGTTGAGATAACTCCAGTTGTTGCGCGGGGTAGTCCTTAGCCTTACACCTCCTGTATCTTTATTGTTGTATCAGCTGGTACTGACTTTTACGAAACGGTGGTCTCAACCGATGGAGCAAGACAATGAAGCTGAAACGCGGACGCTGCTCGGAAAAGACAATACAAAACTGTGAACTATTGAAAGAAAACTTCCTAAAAAAATCGGCATTGCATTCAGCTCTAGCGCTACATGGCGTAAGGGATGAAACTTAAAACTGTATTAGCCTATGAAGGACGTTGTTACGGACTTCATGAGAGCGCAGAGGAAAGGTGTTTAATATTATATTAACGCAAAAGGAGACCAAGATCAATACATGCCAGTAAGAAGACATGAAAACCGAACCGAACCTGCTTAATAGACTTTCTAAATATTTTAGTAAAGTGTCAGAAAAACTGATCTTTCTGGAAAAATAAATAAGCGAAACTCAACTTTGAGCTACATGGTGTTATAACTTGAAAAAATTTCGCCAAGCAATTTTTTATTTTAATTATTATATATTATATTATATGTCTTTCATACTTTGTAAACATTAAGTAATATACTTTCATTAAAATTACTAGTTAGTTTACTATTAATATAGATTTCGTATTAATTATTTAAATTTCCATTGTAGACATTTCCGCGTGAATTAATTAAGTTTTTCGCTATTTACTGCCCTTAGCCAACGACATTAAGAGCTTGGCGCTTAATCCACGCTTTTTCACCTGAAAACGTTGTTGATAACCATTTTTATCAGCTGTATACATCGTCACCGTGTCGATATCGGTCTTCGCGTCGTACACAGTGTACATGCCCATTATCACCAATTCCTCATCCGGTGTATCTGGATTCATAATAACGCCAATCTCCTCACGTGTACTGCCATTTGGGTCCTCCTGCCTGCAGAGATCAGGAGTATAGTATAAGTGATAATTAATGTATTAAAATCGTTATGGACTTGTATGTCAATACTTGAATCGATAGCCCTCCTTTGTGGGCACCTGACTGTAGAAAGTGGTCATAATTGTAGGGTAAATGTAGTCCAACAGTCCAGCATTTGCCGAGAGCGAAAATGCGATAAGAATTGGTACCGTCAAAAACTATAATATCAAAATAGAGTTATGAAAGTTGATTTATTTTGTTAAAAAAATTTTGATATAACAACAGAGGGGAAATGTTTGAGGAGATTTTGCTTTACGAATCTCGAGCTTGAACAATTTAGTTGCCAAAAATGCTTAATCACTACCTATTTAATTATTTTCTACACATTTTTTTAACATGTATTACGTCATCACGTGATCACGTTATTACTTTAGCCAATTTTTAAATAGATCTTTGATTTAATTTTTTTCTATATGATAAGGATATCCTTTCGGTTTCCAAATTATTAAACTGATATGTCGAAATCACCGGTTTCAGAGGCTCCGTATCTATAATTCGGGGTCAGGCGCAGCGATAACATTTTTACGTAAATGCATTGATTATCGAATATAAAAAATTTCTAACACAGTAAAATAGTGGGTAAAGTTGACAGAATATAAATTTAAATAGTCCGTCCAGAGTTTGGGTGTGTCACTCAATGTGAGAGCATAAATATAAACATATACGAACGTGTTAGTTCGCAACACCCGTATTGAGGAACAGGAGAATTTCAAAAGGAAAGCAGCTTGTTGGAACGAGATGCTCCGAACATTATCTAGCACTTTCTCAGCTTTTTGGTCAGCAGGTACAAGTAAATAAAACAAAATTCTAACAGAATGTTCTGCGCTTTCTCGTTCGTCGAGTAAAAAATTTCTTGCACCTTAACTGATTATCGTTGGAATCAATACTTATCTGTAATGACGATTTCAAGCAATTATTTTGATATTCACCGAATAGAAAGCTCGTGAAGTTTTAATAGGTATAATCAGTTAATACAAATCTAGTTAAAATTTAATTGGTTGTACTGAATCTATCTGTTTGAATCAATGCAGATATTAAGCCAAAGTTGAACCAAAAATGTGCCAAATAAGTCTTGATACGTGCACAAACAAACAAACATAAATATTGAAAAAATTACTCCCAGATAATTTTATTAGTAACATAAGCGCCCGATGCTGTTTTATACTCTCACAACATGTTACAGCAGAGTATAATAGGTTTCCTCAACTAACGTTTGTTTGTAACACCTAAAACTAATCGAGATAAATATACATATATATATATATAAATGATCTGTTCATCCGTCTGTCCGTGCAGCCGATAAATTTAGAAACAATTTAGATATCTCGACAAAACTCGGTGCATATGCTCCTTAGCACTCGAAAGAGTTTGGTATTGCAGATGGGCGGAATCGGACTTTTACCACGCCCACATCAGGCCATTAAACGAAAACCTAACTTGCTCTCAATTAAGACATAAAACTGAAAATTGGTAGAGGGAATTACCAATTCAATTGGAGCGGCATCCGTGGGTTGAAAATTTTTAAAAAGTGGGTCTGGTCCCACCCCCTAATATATCTAATTTTAACGAAACTTGTTGAAGATGAATCCATGCGGTACTTCCTCAGACACATCGGATGATAACTTAGACCATTCCCCATGTAACGGTTATGTTTAAAACTACTCAATGTGCGACAAGTTACTAAATAAATACATCATAAGGGATGCGTAGAAAACAGTGGAAATCCTATACCTCAAGACCTTCCTCATCAAATTTGAATTCCGTATGATTCTTTCACTTTACAATATATAAATCAATCGTCAATGACCTTGCAGAACCTTTCAAGGCACAACCTTGCACAAGAAGTGTCTTTATGGTATGCCAAGCCATGTCTAAAAATTGCGGAAATCGAATATAACTTTATAATATTATATATTATAGAAATTCAGAGCAACACTTTGCGTGATAATATTGTGCTCTGGTGTTAAGAATATGTAAAATCGGGTAAATATTTCCCCTAGCTTCCATAAACTTAATATACGAATTTCAAATTTCCGGTTGGTCAATATGTAAGATGTCTTAGCAAAATTAAGTATGCGTAATTTCGCAATCATGCCGAAAATGGGTGAATTCGATTAGCGAATTATACCAGCTCCCATATACTGTATATAATGATTTTCGTTATTATAGCAGACTTTGTGCCGAATATGTTGGTTAATGTGTGAGTTATCTTCATAAAAATGCGTGGAAACGAATTCCCGAGTATACTTGTGTAATGCTAAAAGTTGCTGCAATCAATCCAATACCCAGTACAATCCAGTCCAATGCACCCGATATAGGGATGTCCGACTTTAAAGCTGACTTTAAATCGTTTATATAGGACTTCCAACTTCTTTGATCTTTGAAAACTGCGAGAGTATAAAGTGTTCGATTAATCCCGGATTTAGCCCTTCCTTACTTTTTATCTATATCATCCATTCCACACGATGTTTTTCCTGTGACTAAATAACAATTTAGTATGATTCATGTAAGAATCGAAAAGTACTCATGAGAAACCCATATTTCGGATCCCAATCTAGCTTTCGACAGACCTGAAGGCACCCTTGATTTAATAATATGAAAAAGCAATACCGCACTAAACTGTTAATTGAACTATTTCACAAAACATTATATGTGAAAGCACTCTTCGTATCTGGCACTCATATTTCACTTATTTAATTTTCATTTCAAACTTTTCCTACCCCTTGACGAAAATTATATGGAATTGGCCTTGTAATATGAAACAATGACTGCATTTTCTTTCTACGTTTTCGAATACAAATTTTCCATTAAGCATTTATTTTCCAAACCAATAAAAGTTTCACACATCCAATACTATAATTACCAACTTATTTATATTTCGTATCCTTTCCATAACTCTTCACCAAGATTTTTCTGGTTCACTCACCAACTTTGCGGAAACCATTTTGCGCTGTATTACGTTAAAGATCAAACCATCGACTGAGGTATTGTAATAAGATGAGATTAGCATGAAAGTTATCCAACGCATCTGTCATTGAATCCACCATTTTAGATATGCATCGTTGTAAACTGCAACCGGATATACTCATACAGTAACAAGTAATAAAAATGCGCTTATCTATAAGGTAATAATGTTTCAACCAATTGCCATATAAGAAAGAGGCGCAATATAGGAACTTTAGAAAGTGACGAATCGAACAATGTAAATTTTTTGACTGGAACTGAGCTGAAGTATTCTAAAGAGAGACTTGGAGAATCGGAAATGGCTTTTATAAATCACAAATTAAAACAGTAGTGAAACTATATATACAATTTTAGTTGATTACTTATAGAATATAATCTTTACTATAAATCTAAGAAGGGCTTGGCTGGTAATGGTTTGTGGGCCAACCACGGTCGCTGTCGGTTTCGGAAAACGAAGCCGATAACATGGACCACAAGCAGTATCGAAATATCTTTCAAAACAATTAGTTTCACATCGCTGAATCTGAATCACAACGGATACGTTCCAACATTTTCAGGAAAAGAATTCTGAACATTAGACTGTTGATGTATCCATGTCATTTACTTATAACTGTTCTCAAGAGCTTTAAAGCTCTCCGCATTCTCCTAAGAAAATTTCTTTAATATTATTGTTAAAGAAATTTGGGAGAACTAATTAAAGAAACACACTCGCAGAACTAAGAAAGCTAATGGAATCTCTTTGTTAAATTGAGTTGCAGTTTTTTCCTTTCCACTGTAAGTAGACACATATAACATATGCAAAGCAAATACGTAACCTCGAGGAAGACAAGCAGTTGCAACAAAGCTACTGCAGTTAGGTGCAGATGATTTTCAAGAATTATGTAGTTGTAATAAATAATCAATTACTTGTCTCCATTGTTGGTGATTTTATTAATGCATTTTTATTCTAAATTGTTCAAGCTTTGACAAATTTAATAGAAATAAGCACCTGTCATCACGGAAGATCAATCAACAACTTCATTCATTCTCTTCGCTGTTGAACCAACATGTTGGAGTCAGGGAGCACCTTCCTATACAGATTTGATGCCGACATACTGATGTAATGTTCCACTTACACCTTTCCACTCAGGTTACTAACTACATTTTTTTATTTTTTTTCTCCTTGTCCTGGAATCGCTGTTAGAAAGTATCAATGCTAACGTTTAAAGTGGGGGTTTCGGAATAACAGTTACAACAACCGCACGAATTCAACTTCTTCACTGGCTTCTTTTTTACAAATTCTCGTAACCTCCGTCTGTTAACACATGATCCGCCGCCTTACGAGTATTCTTATTAACCTAACATTTGTAAGAATTTGCCAAAAAATTGAGAACTCGATGTTGTTCTACTAAAAGCGCTCTCATTACCTTGCAATTACCCAACTTCCTTCAATGACAAAGCACAGATTTTAATAATAATTTTAATTTGTTTTAATTAAGCACTGCGATTTATATTTAAATCTATAACTAGAATAGTCAATAAGTGTAGTTAGTCCACCTGTTTCTTAATGATTTCTATGCACTCTTTAAACACACTATAATTAGCACACCGATCCATGCAAATTTTAGAGGATAGACTGTGGCTATAAAATTCAAATTTATAATTTACAATTATTTTCAAACAGAGATGTGAATCCCACTTTTATACCATCCGAATGAAGGTAACAGAATGGATCCGTCTAAATATGAATCTCTGTTAGTACAAATTGGTAACTGAATATCTTCATTTTATAAAACGTTTTGAAAATAAATAAATAAATGGAAATGAGAAAGTGATGTTCAAAATGATTGGATGTATGTACGATCAATTTGAAATACCGAATAAAGGACATCGACGAGTAAAGATTAAACTAGAAATCTGTTCCAAACTTGTTATGTATGTATAGGTATAGGTGGTAGGCTTCCTTAGGTCTACACAGTATATTTGATATGTGCGCTTCTCACGGTCCCTTTGGAAAACGCTTAGTTCTTTTTTATTTTTTATATTTTTCATATTTCTGTTTTAGAAAGTAGATAATCGAAAAGCAAACATGGATCTAAATAAAACTGAGCGGACATTTATATACTTCCTTTTCTTTAAAAAGCGAAAGTTTCGACTGAAGTCTTTCTATAGTTGTTTTCCCTTAATTACCTTAAAACACAATGGAGCAAGAACAATTTTTTTTAAATATTTTATTAATATGTGAATAAATCACATATGCACACATCTGGAAAGATTAAATCCGTTGTTTTTTATGAATCACTAATATTTGCCTAATACGTTTTCTGGTTTAGCCACATGTCAAGTCACCAATATGTTGGCAAAAGTCAAGATCGTGAAGACGACAGAAATGACCTTCTAAGCAACCAACGAGTTTCGTTGAAATATGCAAATATATAATTTATAAACCTGTGTATGTGCATTTAGTGAGCCATAAATTCAAAAAATACTGATAAAGCAAATTTTATATCGAAGAATAGAGAATATTGTTTACATTACAATTGTTTAGCTACAATTATAAATTAGGTGAATGTCATGGGTTTCGGAATTCACGGGAATGTAACAGAACATGTTTTGTTTAAATTTTTTTCTTTCCACTGAATATATATCATAACACATCCACTTTGATTATGACTTACAAATATCTCTATATGAACAGCATAGTAAAAGGGTTAGTACATCTGTTAACCAGTTCTTATCATGTAAGTTGTGTAGTAAGTTTATATATTATATTATATGTTGTAAAGACCAATGAGATTTTCAAATCACACCGTTATACTATTATATTGCGAACACTTAACAATCCGAATGCCAGTTTTACCAACTATTCGGTGGTAAAACAATTAATGATATATGATCTATAATAGCTATAATGAGCTGATCTATACTAGTTCAACACTAAATTCATTAACACTTGATGAAAGCTCGATGAAAGCACAAAGCCCAGTAGTGTAAATACTTACACTCTGCTAGCATGTTAAGGAGTTTTTGCGCGAAAGCTCTATGTAAGCTTAACCTTATGTAGTTCGAAAACTTACGTCGGAGCCAGTAGCTATATGCAGCTTTGTGCATAATGCAGTAGACTATATTATTCTTAACACATAGAGCTCGCTTGCTGTTGATATCAGAAGCAAACTCGTGATATCTTCATTCTTAATATTTTTTACAAAAAATTTGATTTCATAGTTCCGCCGGTAATGAATTAAACTTGCCTGCCTGCAGGGAATAAAAACAAGTTTGTACTGAGATTTCAGTATAATAATCTATCCTAACTTTCCACCCTAACATTCCTATAAACTACAGTTAGATAATGAGACGTGGTATTTACGTCAATATTTGTGAATAATTTCGCTGATTATACAGAAGCATACCGATATAGGACTCAATAAGAATGAATTTTTCCTTAACAGAACATGCCGAGTTGACCTTCTTCAACTACTTAAACA
Source organism: Bactrocera minax (assembly GCA_021498325.1). Lineage (NCBI taxonomy): Eukaryota > Metazoa > Arthropoda > Insecta > Diptera > Tephritidae > Bactrocera > Bactrocera minax. The sequence goes on from JAKEEE010000024.1 coordinate 115,498, forward strand.
TCTCTTTACTTATCTGCTTTATAAAATGCAACATTTACTTCCGGAAGGAAGGAAAATCTATCCCTACCTCGCCCGATATGCGGCAAATGCAAATTGTAACCGTTTTTCACAAGTTTTTCTAAATTCAACCTCAGGCTATGTAAATATCTAGAAAATATTCAGCCTTTGAAAAGCTTACATACATATATTCAACTGTTCGAGCTTTCAACAGCTCGATGTGGGGGAGATGACAAGGCATATAGAAAAGTTGCAACGGTGTCAATAATTTAAAGAACGAATCTTTTGTTTGATAAGTAAAGTGTATGCTATTTTCAAAAAAGATGTACTATTTAAACCAATTTTTGATAATTTTGATAATTAATTTATGCGTGCAATAGTAGGGCTGATTTGAAATTATGGAGAGAGCTAAAAGTCTGCTAGGTATGGCGGGTACAGATTGGAAACAGACGCGAAATCTGCTCGCTACCGTAAAAACAAAAAACAAAATATTTCCAAGTGAAAAGTTCTGATTTCACTTCATGGTGTTATGCAAAGAGCTGACTTAGGGATGCTACAAACCGGTATTTATGGTAATCCCGCGTGCAAGAGACAAAAACTGACAAAGAACTATTGCGCGAAAATATGATAATAGTTCGCGCCGAAACAGCCAAAAAGCAATTGTTTCATAATAATTTTAGTTTTTTACTTTAATAATTTTTTTAATTAAATTTTTAATTTCCATTTTAGACCGTGCATGACCTGAAATTTCTCATTGTGTTCGTCGCTTAACCAGCGGAGGTCATTAATATCTTGGAACTTAGTTTACGATTCTTCAATTTAAAACGCGGTTGATAACCATTTTTATCAGCTGTATACATTGTCACCGTGTCGATATCGGTCTTCTCGTCGTACACAGTGTACATGCCCATTATCACCAATTCCTCATCCGGTGTATCTGGATTCATAATAACGCCAATCTCCTCACGTTTACTGCCATTTGGGTCCTCCTGCCTACAGAGATCAGGAGTATAGTATAAGTGATAATTAGTGTATTAAAATCGTTATGGACTTGTATGTCAATACTTGAATCGATAGCCCTCCTTTGTGGGCACCTGACTGTAGAAAGTGGTCATAATTGTAGGGTAAATGTAGTCCAACAGTCCAGCATTTGCGGAGAGCGAAGATGAGATGAGAATTAAGGCAACCAAAAACTGCAATAAAAAGTTTAGTTTAAGATACAGTAAGAGCTTTAAAAACATATTTATTGATTTTACGAAACTATTACTTATTGCTGTAGCTACTTTTTAAGAGGTTACACCCCCTAGAATAAAAAAAAAATATTTGGATTAAAATCTACCCTCGGGTCTAGACCTAAAAATAACCTAAGTCAATCGAAATAAGTATTAAATTAACTTAAAATTATCAGTATAACTAAACGAATTGATGCGGATGTCTGTATGTCCGTGCAAAAATTCAAATTCTTTCACTTTTCGATATATCAATCAAGCAACAATGTGGAGGCCAAGATGTGGCACATCTCATCTAAAAATGGTCTAAATCGAACTACATATTTTCCCGCTCCCAGATGCCGCATATACTTCAGAACCAATAGCTGAAATATCTTAATGAAATAAAGTGATCACATTTTCTTGATAATATAATGGTTTTCAAACTCCCGAGTGACTTTATACTGTATATGGCAGCATATATGTATATGTTCGGTTAATGTGTAATATTGGATATACCATCGTTTAATGTCGAAAATTTGTGAAATCGGTCAACGAATTATCCCAGCTCCCATATACTACATATAATGATGGTCGCTATTCGAGCAGACTTTATGCCGAATATGTCTGTGACTGTGTGAGTTACATTCACAAAATTGCGTGAAAACATGTTCTCTAATGTACTTAAATAATGAAGAGTTAATGTGATCAGTGCAGATCTTCCTCTATCCCAAAAATACCCGATATAATAATTCCCGACTTTCCAGCTAACTTTAAACCGTTTAGGTTAGTCAATATGTGTGAGATTTTAATTAACTTAAGTGGATATATTTTCTTAAACACAATGCGATTTCATGCTAAATATAAAGGAAAATGGTCTAGACCGTGGTCTAAGCCCCATATTCCTAATATAGTGATGTCCTTTCCTCTGGTTGACTTTTTCCTCATGTATCTAATATTTTCAATTAAGCCATTTTGGTTGAGTTTATATCGCATATATCACTTTTGAGTTAATTTGGTAGATTTTAATATAAATATCTCTGACACGAAGCAAAATATAGCAATGAAAGTACATGAGCATATGACCTACAATAGAAGTTAATAAGATACCAAATATGATTGCAATCCATTGACAATTTCGTCGAATAATGAATGTTGAATTCTTCCGAAACATTTTTTAATATGAACTAATGCCAGCAAAATGAAAACATTTCCCCGTCTCTTATCCTTGCACATTGCGAGTGTATAAAATGTTCGGTTATACCCAAACTGAACCTTTCCGTACTTCTTTTATTTTGGAACTCAGAAAGTAAGGAATGGCAAAGGAAACGTGAATTAGAGTTTCTAATTATGGATTTGAGTTTGTAATGAAATTTATTTCGAAAACTACTTTTCGAATCAAGTTACAAAATAGATTTCAAGAATACTGATACTTAAGAAGCAAAGTTTAAAAACACTAAACATATTTATTTATCCATAATTTGGAGCTTCAACACTTTTGATTTCATTCTAAAGACATTTTAATCTAGTTTACGGATACTTAATAACGCACACTAAAGTGTTTATAGAAAAATGAAATATGCTCCTTTCTAATAGCGGCTATGAGAATAGGATCGCACAAAACAGTATCTGTCACAGAACTCTTATATAATAGCGGAGTCAACTTCTAGATCCTGAACATTATAAACACTCGAAATAGTTTCACGCTGATTTACAATTAAGCTAAAAGCACTTTCGAATTATCAAATGACATAATCCCGTTATTATTGTATTTAGAAATGATAATTTCACTCTTTTACTTTTCATTTTAAGACATTATCCACAAATATTCGCCAAATTAGATTAGAGTTATATAAAATTTATGCCAAATATATATTTGTAAGCTTTCGAATATATATACATTTTTTTTTTTCTTAAGCACTTATTTTTCAAACCAATAAGAGTTTCACACATCCAATAGCGTAATTCTAAACTCATTTATATTTCGTATCCTTTCTATAACTCGTCACCAAGTTTCTGTTGGTTCACTCACCAACTTTGCGGACACCATTTTGCGCTGTATTACGTTAAAGATCAAACCATCGACTGAAGTATTGTAATAAGATGAGGTTGGCTTGAAGGTTTTCCAACGCATCTGTCACTGAATGCACCATTGCAGATATGCATCATTGTAAACTACAATTGGTTTTGCACATACAGATAGAAGAAATAAAAATGCAGCTAACTGCTAAAAAGTGAAAACTGACTAAAGTAAATAGAATTTTTAAGATAATGTAGGGCTTTTACTGTTAACTAGAGTATTATGACATACATTTACAACAGGCAAAAATAAAAGCAATGCAGTTTCAGAGGCTGCCTCTGTCTAGGTAGACTTTAAATAATGTCTATAGTCTCCAAAACTGCAAAAATCTGTGAAGAGTGAGGAATTGAACTATAGGTGGTATAAATTACACAGACTGGCATAACCAAAATGGGGATTAGTCAAACGATTACACTACTTTAATAAGGTATCCAAATTCAAACTTGTATTGAATTCGACTGAAGATATTAAAAAGTGACTAGAATTGAAATTAAAATTTCGTTACAAGTAAAGTTGATCCAACATCATTATTAGTATTGTTATTAGTATTAGATTATATACTATTATGAAGTGAAGCATGAAGTTTATATGAAATATTTCAAATCAATTATAATACTTTATGACAATTTATAATACTTTAGGACAACTATACTGAATACAAACTTTTAGTGGACCTTTATTGGGTGCCTTGAAGCTCTCCAAAAATTCCTGATATAAAATTATTGTACACTTTTGTTGAAGATATCATGCAATGCTTTTTAAAGAAACACCCCCTCAGAACTGAGAACGACAGTGATTGCGGAAGAGCGGTAAAATATAAACACTACAATATGCAGAAAGCTAGTAGAATCTATTTTTGACAAAAGTCGCAATTGTTTTGCTTGCCACTGTACATACACGTACATACAAAAATGCATTAAACTCTACTATCAATGCACTATGCAAAACAAATATTTTTGTTCACGAAAAAATCTTAATTCGTATTCTTTCTTTGCCTTTCTAGTATGGCTATTTACACAAACTTATATTAACCCGCGAAAATTATTTTCCAAATCTGCGACCGTTTGTCTAACGAAAATTCAATAATGACAGGTGTAATGGAATACAACTCGCAGTCACACTCATTATGTTATTAAATAAGTATGCTCGCACACCTCAATTTGAGTCTATTCGTTTTATTACTTTTCGTCACACGGCATACAAACAAATTATTTTACTTCTACGGTGTTGAAACCAGTTTCAGAAACTAGCCACTGCATGCTTCTGCCACACAAATCTCAAGCACGCGACCTTAGGAGGTGAGGAGGACGAGCGGTTACGGCGAATCCCCTAATTGAAGTGAGGGGCTGGTGATTATCAAGAATTACGATGTTGTAATAATAGTTAATCAATTGTGTGACTCGGTTATTGGTGATTCCATAAAATTAATCAAATCAATTTTTTCCAACGAGAGGCAGGCAGCTCACACGTAGCGGTATATTTAGCATCCGGTGCACATTCTCTTTCATTTTATATTGACGCTGCGATCAACTGAGCGATACGAGATAAAAGTTTCATGTAAAAGTGGGCGGAACAATGAGCAGTGTTTCTTTCGAAATCTTCATATTTAATTTTTATATCTAATACAACTAAATTTATGAAAATTGTGACTAAAACTTCACGCTTTTTATGGTTTTGAATGAAACCTTTATAAAATGTTGGCTATGAGTACCTTTGGGTTTCCCGTATCTGCCAGTTGAGGTTTAAAATGAGGTTTCGCAATGGTTTTAGTCTTATAGACACATTAGGCTCACAACCAAGCGTATAATTATTCATCATCAACAATTGTTACTTTATATCGATAAGAAAGTTAGAAGAGAAACAACAACGCTATTATAGCTCATGTTCGTCATGAATCCATTATAAAAATAACAAGTGAAAGAGTACTAAATTTCATTTGTATACTAATAGTGTAGGCTCGATAAACTCGATTAAGCGATTACAATGAAACCATAGAAAAAGATTGACATGGAAGTATGAAACTAATTAGGATGCTAAGACGAATTTATTTCCGATAGTACGATGCATCCTTCCACCCATCTGCCTATCTATCTGTTCAAGCTGTAATTTGAGTAACAATTGAGATATATCGTCGATGTAGTTGGTACTATGAGAAAGTTGGCTTTTCAAATGTGGATCATCGTACCACCGTCACACCCACAAAAGGACGTCTATCGGAAAGCAGCTACTTCGATTTGGTATGGAGAGTCGCAGTGGTTTCAAAGTTATGAAAAAGTTTTTCTAAATATATATGGAAAGTTCATATCCCATGAACTATAATGTATATGTCAACAAACGGATTGGTTTACAATATTTCAGTCATATCCCCTTGCAACAATAGTACAAGAGTACAAAAACTCCTACTTCTAATGTAACGCCATATATAAACAAAACTAACGAAATGGAGTTTATCACAAATAGTGCTCCCGACATATGACAATTGTAATCTAAGTACTGTCGAAATCGGTTCAAAGCCACCTCTCCCCTCTATACGGAATATAAAGGTCCACGTCCTTTCGGTTAACTCTACCACAATATCGGTAAATATGTGAGTTTTCTGAATGTACCAGACAAGCTGACAAAAGTCAGTTATCCGAAAGGACTTCTCGAAATGAATCAAATTAAAAGCGTATAAAGACGCGACAGTTAGATGACAACATTGTGACATATATATATATTTTTGGATGCAAATAGAATAATTTTAATCGAATATCAAATTGCTTCCGCATCTTCGGATCTCCCAGTCGCTTTTTCTCATCGTCATCCGTCATCGTCATCGATGCAGAAAAATTAGAAAGGAAACAAAGACAAGGTAACGGCCGACACTTAAGCCTATTTTGAAGAAAAAGTCAAATCGCAATACCGCAATGGCACAATAAAATGATACCGAAAAGTTAAATTGGTTTATCGCCCTCGATGGTAACTATTTTAAATAACAAATTGAATTCTGTCAAAAAACTTGTTTTTCTTTAAACTTATATGTAGATTTCCCGTTAAATTGAAAATTTTCTTGCCTCGAGTTCGGTTGTATCGATTTGTGTTTAAAAATTTTGAAATGGTCTAAAAAAATTATGAAATCGGTCAGAAATGCACGCCATCAGCCCGATACCGAATACACGGATTTCTATACATCCAGTTGACTTAGCACCATATATATATCAGTCAATCGGTGAGATCTCTTTTTGAAGTTAAGTTGACGTATATTCTTAAGTTGATGTCAAAAATTAACGAAGTCGATTCAGACTTTCCCCAGTCCTCATATACACCATATCCATTCTCGTCCCTCGTCCCTCTGCATAACTTTAACCCAGATGAGACTAAAGATTTTCTGTATCTCTAAATTTAATTGAATATCTGCAAAATTTAACGCAAATGCTATATTTATGGTAGTGGGATGCTTTATGCTAAAAATGGAAAACAACAGTAAATACATTCGCCAATCCATGATATATGCAATGTAATAACTTTCGACCCCCTATTTGACTTAAAACCATGGAGGTATCTATGAGAGATAACTTAATCAATTTAAAAATATTTATCAATATTTCGTTTTGTATAACATGTTTCGATACCATTTTGTTTGATATCAGTTCATAGTTTCTTCAGCACTAATCGGGTTATTATATATATTTGGAATATTCACTCAGTTATTTTAATAAAATATATAACTCTGGAGCTTAGCATCGAATGTTGAATTTATATGTAAAATCTTTTACAACAAAGCTTTGCAGACATTTCGCCAAAACTTTCGTTTTAACAAATTGTAGAGGAATGTTCAGGAGGCTTCCACTAGATACTCGTAAATTCTCTATAATAATTCACCAACTCGGCGCTAGTTTCTAAATTTAATTAATTTTTCAGGCCGCTAAAAAAAGTAAAAATGTCAGGTGCCAAAAACCTCAATTCAATTATTTTGTGGTCATTAACCACACGAAATCAAGTCACGTGACCTTAATGGTAGAAGGATGATTGGTTAAAATAAAGTGGTTAATTGCATACGCGTTGTGAGACACAGGTGATTTTCAAGAATTACGATATAGTAATATTTAATAAAAGATACGCATGTATATATATGTGGTACAGTTAGACACCTGCTAACATAAAAAGTATTCTTTAGCAAAGGAATTTGTTATTTCACTTTTGTTGCCGTAAGGTAAATGAATAAATTTCGAAAAAACAATAAAACAAGAATATAAATAATAGCTAACAAGAACTGCAAACATAACTGCACATTAAACATCCGGCATGTATTCTTGTTATTTTCAAGTGCCACTCTAATCACATAATATGATGACGAATGAGAAGCATTATACTAAATATGGACTAGAGTTAACTTTAAAACGATTCAACTCAAGCATACCATACCTTCATCCATTGCCATAAACTAAGAACAGAGAGGGTCATAATGTTTTCAAATAATATGTTTTATTAAAATCATGTGTTAATACTTTACACTCTTTTATATTGTAAATTATTTCCAAAGAGGCATTGTGTGGATCAAACCGCTAGTTTATTGACGAGAACAAAATGTTCTAAGCATATTTTCCTCTCTGTTACTATACTTTATTCTTATTCACATCCTCGGAGACTGCCGGTTTGATTAGGTGAGTATCGACGACATCGACATGACGAATTGAAATTATGGATTTCAACGACACAGGGTCTCGGAGATATTACACGCTATACCAAGAAAGCTAATCATATTATTAACAGTATCGATGAACCCCTGACTTCTATGGGAACATTGTCGGAATATTTTAATATTAATATATTGCTAGTGGTAGGCTTTTCTAAAGCGGAAAGTAACTACACATTTCATAAAAATTTAATACAAGACATAACCGAAACCGTCTACTCTAGTTGAGATTCTTTTGGAGTAGAGCTATTAACATGCATTCTTCGCTAGGGTGACTGGTGGAAAGCGATATTGAAGAAGCTTTATACCAACTTCTTATTGCATATTAAGTCTCGCTGATTTTGAGGTTTAGGTATCTGATATCGTACAATAAAACTCCTCCAATATGAATTGTTATATCACAAAATAACGTTCGTAACGTAAAATAACTTTTGAAATTCATCATTTTGTATTAAGAAAACTTTAAGGGAAGCCGATGTGACAGAGAAGTAGTGAAAAAATAAGCACCATATATATCAGAAGCTGAAAATAATAAAGAGAATGGTAACTCAAAAGTTAAACTGACGAAGGAAGTCGTAGCGAAAATTCAGCAATTTTTGGATTATACGAATAACGATTATGCCGGATGGCTTGTTATCATCCCGACATTATCCGTCGGCGGTTGAGTGCTGTTCAAAAAAATCAAGACCTGAAATAGGACGCAGATAAAGTTGAGGGTTTGTGTATTCCCTTCTGAGAAACGATTGACGAAAGTAATCGGTCATTACTTATCGATAATCAAATACCAAGAGTATCATGTATATAGAAATTGTTGGAAAACATATTTATGCTTTTTCAATATAAATCCGAGTCTTGTTGTGCCGAAATCAAAGTGCCGTTATATGAGAGGAGGGCTTGATTCTTTATTATATTTTGATACTCATTTCAATAATTCAATACAATTGTATAACCTCGCACAGACTACACTATATTGTATATAGAATTATAACCGCACCTAACAAACCAATAGCTTCATAAATTAATTTCTTCCTCCTTTGTATCTTTGCAATATAAATCACTTAAAATTTTTATTTCGGAAATTCTTAAGTTGTTCAACCACTTTTTTCTCATAGCTTTAGTGCTTTTTTGTTTTAATTTCTTTCTTTTTCTATTGGACTAATTTGTATGTTCTTGTTGGAGAATTTGTTTATTCACAGGCTTCCAGTTAGAAGACATAAAAGGAAAAAATAAAAGTTTCCGTAATTATCTCTCTTTTGCTAATTATATATATATTTTTTTTGGCATTTTTTCACTAATCGAAGCAAACAATTTTAGTGAGAATGCTTTTGCCATGAGCAGCTAATTTCAACAAAATTTATATTGAAGATATAATTTTAACCTGTTGTCTTACTGGTGAAAACTCATATTTCAATAATTCCCGCTTGACTTCCCAAACAAATGTTACGTAACTGGTGGTGCACGCAGCAACAGAGAATATTGGATACATAAATCAACTTCATTCTGTTGGTTGCGTATTCAAATCCCAACCGATTCGAATTTTGAATAATAGCAAGTCCTTCCTTTAATGGCGTACATTCTTCGGAAGAAACATCAAATTCATTTACAGTTACATTTACCTACACCATAATTGATACAAACGACTTCATAATTCCCTTCATCTCTTTCCAGAGGGTCTTCAATGCTTAATTATTCGGCATTAGAGGCAACGGATCGTTAAAAAAACTCGCACCTGAAACATTTCTTAGCATCCATAAAAGTGGCCGGATGCATAATTTGAATAAGAAATGATAATCTCGTGACATTTATCACATATCACTATTAAATACATTCTCGAATCCCGAATGTGCATATTTTATGTGAAAATTGCGGTACCACCAAGTTTGTAAAGTTTGACTTCTTATGGAACTAAAAGTCTGGCTAAAAGTACCTATCGTTGCTAGGAGGGGGCGCCACTAGAATTGAATGCATATGTCTTGCAGTTAGACCTTAACTTCAAAAAGAAAAAAACGTGTATTACATCGCAGCTGTCGAAAAATTGAGTAAAAAATTTTGAATTTTTTATGAAACAGCTATTTGAGCACCGAAGATGATGAACGCAGTGAGCGTACAGACGAAATTGTTACGGCCAAAAGCAACAAAACTATCCACAAAATGATTTTGGATGACTTTAAGATCAAGTTGACCGGGATACTTGAGAACCTAAAGATACCAAAGGAACCTGTTGGACATCTCGTTAATAAATATTTGGGTATTCGAAAGCTCTGTGCAAAACGATCGATGCGCTATCTCACAATCGGTCGACTCATTGTGTCACGAATCGACGAAAACGATGTCAAAACTAATTCGAATTGCTCCAGTTTCCTACTTAGTCTCCATATGTACCCCCTATCATGTTTTTGCTGTACGCAGACTTCAAGAAAATATTCACTATACAGATTTTTGGCACCAATGAAGAGCTAAAAGCCGAGTCTGATGCTTATTTTGAAGCAAATATATATTTCACCACTAAACTGACCCACCTGTTGTAGTATGCTGTAGAGTCAATCCTTATGATTATTGATATACATTGTTTTTCTTTACAGTTGTTTAATAAATTTGTCAAAACAAAACTCAGATATAGGGATTTTTTAAAATCTTTTTCTTAGAAACTGCAGCTTGTTGTTTTATTGCAGCTATTGATTTAGTTTTCCTCAATACTGTGAAAAATATTTATTACGAAAACAGATTTGCCTACTTCTAGGCGCCGCGGTCGTGAGTGTCGGTGTCATTCCAACAGGTAAAATATAATTTAATTTCACTGCTACTGTAAATAATTTAGTCATTCTAGTAACATCTAATTTCCGTAAAAGATAACCCAGGATATAGTTTCAGGCCCTTAATACTATAAATAATTAAAATTATTCAACCTAATTCCAACTAAAATTCAAATAGTTTTTTCTATTTCACACTAAATGGCAATTTCAAAATGTAATCATATTCACTAATATAATGTTATTGTCACATTCCGTCGCGATCGGTTAATATAAAACTTGTGAAAATTTTTCCAGATGTCTACAAATTCTCTGATGAAAAAAATTGCGTTATATATAATTACTTTCCATATTGCCATATCTTACTTTCTATTCAAAATATCTTCTTAAAAATTAATCTGACTAACAGAAATCATTACATCAGTCACATTGCTGTTAAAAGAAGTTATGGACCGATATCATTCATTCTCGCTGATCACTAACAAACATATAAAGTACAAACTTAACGAAGTAAATTAAGATACAAAAGTATTTGTAATAGGTATAGAGAGGTTAGAGGAATATTTAAACTGATTTCACCTATTTTTACCCACCCAACCACTCTGTGGTTAGAAAAACATTCTCGTTAAATTCATTGGTATATCTCATTTATAGTTCAAAATATTCCATTTAAAGTCAGCTGGAATTACAGATCAGATCGGCACACTCAGTATATGGAGGCTAGAAAATATGCCTACTGGTTTTGCTTTTTTCTTGCTTTTTGGGTGGGGAAATTGGATGGTTGGTGGGAAATAAAAAAAAATAAAATAAACAAGTAAGAACGGGCCAAGTTCGGGTGTAAGCGAGCATTTTATATTCTCGCAATGTGCAAGGAACAGAGGCGGGGATATGCTTTCAGGTGCTGGCACAACTTCATATTAAACAATATTGCCGAAGAATTCAACATTCATTATCCGACGAAATTGTCAATGGATTGCAATCAAATTTTGTATCTTACTAACTTATATTACAGGCCATAGACTCATGTACTTTCATTGCTATATTTTGCTTGGTGTCAGAGATATTTATATTCAAATCTATCAAATTAACTCAAAAGTGATATATTCGAAATAAATTCAACCAAAGTGGCTTAATGAATATATTTTATAGGAAAAATTCAACCAGAGAAAAGAAAATCATTATATTAGGAACAAGAGGCTTAGACCATGGTCTAGACCGATTTCTTTCATATTTAGCGCGAAATCACATTGTGTTTAAGAAAATATATCCACTTAATTTCATTAAAATCTCACACATATTGACTAACATAAACGGTTTAAAGTTAGCTGGAAAGTCGGGAATTCTTATATCGGTCATTTTTGGGATAGAGACTCTGTGGCACTGATCATATTAACTCTTTTCATTATTCAAGTATATTAGCGAACATGTTTTCACGCAATTTTATGAATGTAACTCACACAGTGACAGACATATCCGGCATAAAGTGTGCTAGAGTAACGAAAGTCATTATACGTAGTGTATGGGAACTGAGATAATTCGTTCACCGATTTCACACATTTTCGGCAGTAACCTATGGTATATCCGATATTACACATCCACTTAAATTTGCTAAAATATCTTACATATTGATCGAAGTATATGGTATAAAGTCTATCCGGAGGTTGAAAATGCTTGTATTAGGTACAAGGGGGCTAGGGGAAGTGTTCAGTTCAGTTCCTCATCTTCAAACTTTTTTGACCGCCCTGGACATTAAGGACGTTCTTCGTCCTCCATCCAAAATCACCACTTTTAAATAGTGCAAACAACTTGTGGCTGTTGTGGCACTTTCGGCTGAGGGTTGAGGTTTTCTTCGTATTAAAGTAATGAAGAAGAACACCATGCAAAAACAAATTTTCACACAAAGTTCGACATATTTGAGGGAAAAATTAATGACATATACTGACAAAGGCACACAAAGACAGTAGCTTTCCAATGCATGTTCGGAATATTGGAACAATGGACTAATAATCAAGTTATCTCTTGGTAAACCGCACGGATATAGTTATAAATCCCCAATATATTGTAAAGTACTTATTTGAAATTAGACGTGAACATTAACCATCGAAAATAATATGAGATACAATACAATATTATTGCTTTATAGTCCGTTTATTGCTAAATATTAAACAAATAATTAAGTAGGTATAGAAGAATGCAAAGAACTGAACTAGTAAACTTTCATGTTAATTGTAAACAAAGCCTGTTTCAACTTCCGTTAATGACGTAACGAGCCAATGCATTTATCTGTCAAAAACACTTCAAACAAAGTAATGTAGCGAAACTATCGTAATCTCTATGAATATCATAGCAGCAGTTTGCTCCGAAAAGCAAACAAAGTCTTTCATTTTGCCTTCTTTGACACAGTCAAACAAAGTCTTCATACGAGAACATTACTTCAAACAGTCTTCACCTTACCTAATAGTCTTTGTTTACCTTTAGTGAAGTTACTTATGATGTAGGTATATTCCTCAAAATTTATTGAACTCATGAACTCAGGACTATACCAAAAACAGTTAATCAGAGTGTCTTTAAGGGCTAGAGCACAACAGTTAATTAGATCAGATTGCTTTGAAGGAGACACAATTATAATTAATTAATATATAGAAATTCCTAAATAAAAGTGAAGCATTAAGTTTTACAGTCGAATTAGTAAGGCAAGGTTGTATGTTAATCGGTGTAAAAATTGTTGTCGTTAATATATGTTAGTTGTATGTTAATCGGTCTAATTATCAATTAAATTATATCGGATTCTTTCAATATAAAGCAAACCCCAATGAAAGTATCAGAATAAAACTTTGCACGAAGATTGTATATAAGGTGCGACATCTACCATGTAAAAATAGTCGAGATCGAGCTGCAAGTTATATACCATGAAAACCTCGGTATATACTGAAAATATGGGTCAATATGCGGGATATCTTAATGAAATTCTAAGATCATCTTTTCCTAATAATAATGGTTCTAAATTTATAAATTGGTTAAATAGTTCCTCTGGTCCCCATACACATAAATTAAAGATTTTTAAACGGCTATACTACTATATATGATGTAATAACAAATTTAAGAGGTGGTATAATCTTAGATGTACTATGTATGTTGGTAGTCAAAATGGTTGAAATCGATTAATGAATTGCCCCAGCCCGCATATACCGCATATAAAACTTTTCTTTATTCTAGTGGACTAAATGCCATGTGTGAGTGTGAGTTATGTGTGGGTTATCTTAATAAAAATGCGTTGAAACATGTTCCCAAGCATACTTTAATTTAATATCAAAGATAATTCCAATCAGCGTACATAATATAGAGATTTTCGACTTTCCAGCAGACTTTAAATCGTTTATATAGGTCAATATGTGTGATATTTTAATGAAATTAAGTGAACGTGTTTTCTTAAGCATAATATGGAAGTATATGAAATCGATTTATATGCTCGGTCCAGTCCCATACCACTAATATAATGATTTCCACCCCTCTGTTTGATTTTTCCCTCCAAAAAAAAATATATATATGAAATTTAACAGGAATATTTAGATTGGCTTTATGTCATTCGGTAGTAGAAAGTATGGCTATTGGTATGTGTCTTCCTTCAGCATTAATATGATGAATATGGCGATTTTTGTCAATTAGGTTAATTTTAACATAAATAACTCGGACATAGGGCAAAATGTACTAATGAAACTATGTATGTTTATGACCTATAGTATAAGTTACCATGATGCCAAATATGATAGTAACCCATTCAAAACTTCGTCGATTGGGAATAGGAAGTTTTACCAAAACCAGAAAATATTTTCCCATATTTGATCTTTGCAAGTTGCGATAGTATTAAATGTTCGCTTACAATCGAACTTTGCCTTTTTTATTTTTCTTTTGGTAGATTTTGGTGTGTATTTCGACATGAAAATTAGAAATTTCTTTTAAAGATTCTCATTTCATTCATTTCTTTTTTAATAAATATTATTTAGTAAAAGTTTGCAAATTTTCTAAAAAAATTTAAAACTATCTCCAGTAACCTATGAGGAAAGTATTATATATTTCCGCATGGAAAGGGACATTTTTTACATTATGTGCGCCTAAAAGTATACTACAACATTTGGCATTTTGCTTTTTGTTAACAATATGGCCTCTAGGAAAAATATGCATAAAAAAAGCGAAAACATTTTTATTAGTTTCTATATAATATAATATAGACTCGGGCACCCATCAGTATTTTAGAAGAGTGGTTAGTCTGTGCTTACAGTGCAGTTCCAATAAATAGCAGCGGAACATGAGGTTTTATAAAACGGGTAATAATAAATGTAAACTTCATTTTACAACTAGTAGCAGGATACCTGAGCTTCTTCCAAAAATATATGATTATATTAGAAAATTTATTTCTCATGGTTTAAGGTAAGTACCACCAGGATTTGAGTAAATCTAAGTTACCGATTTTATTAATTTTCTTAAAATGTTTGCTACCAATAACTCGGTTTCAATGCAAGAAATGATAATTGAAATTTGCAAGCTGCTTTAAGCATGTTGCCAGAAGAATGGAATACTTTTGAACACCTCTTCATGTTTGCTAGTAGATATACCTAAAGAAGAATGCTGCTATTGTACATATGTAGCTTGTGAATTAAAATATCCCAATGAGAATATATTCTGACTCATCTTCAGATACAACATTTTATTTCGCTTCCTTATAATTTTATCCGTTTATCATGTGTTCTGTGTTCTGTAATATCCACATAATTCAATTCTAAGGGGTTTCCAAAAAGAATGAAGAAAAATAAGTGAAGCACAGCACATTTATTTCAATTTCTGAGTTTATTTATTTATGTATTTAAAATTTGTCATATTTACAATAGCATTCAATTATAGTGATCATTATTAGCAGTTAGCATTAGTACGCAGAACTCAAGCATCATTCAAATGTATGCACACATATATGTATATATGCACTTATATACCTACACATATACACGTATATATATATATGCATGCATGCAATTGTGTTTATACAATATATTTTTTAACATTATTTATTTTATATATTAAACGCACGTATGAGTGTATATACAGTTAGAAATACAATACAATTTACTTTAGTTAACAACTCCGCCGCTTTGAAATTAATTTGCTACAACAAATCGAATAAATGAAATGCCCAGTTGGAGCTGTTCGAGAAATACATACATAGATATTTAAATAATTATTACAAAAGTGTATATTTCATGAGATTTTTAGATATGTGAAAGCGAAAACGAAAGTACAGCCGAATTAATAATATACATAAGTGTGTATGTATGTGTGTATGTCTAGAACTCTTTTCTGTGTCTTATATTATTACATAACATATAAGAGCACATACGCATGGAGATTGTATGTATGTATGTGCCTACACAAGTAAGACTAAGTGGTGGACAGCCGGTGCGCTGCAAGCCTTCCGACCCCGCCAATGCAGCATGTTTCAAATTACTCCGATATATATATACCCTAACTATACTAGATCCAAATATTTTTCTGTTTTTATTTTATATAACTTCTTTCTTATTGCTGGCTTTCCTAATCGCCTTCAGTTGCCGACATTATTTTATGTGTCTTTAATTTCGAACTTACATTAAGAAAATTAAGCAAAATTAGTTTTAAGGCTACTTTTTGCAGTTTATGTTGTTTTATTTTTATGCACAGCAGATGGACAGAACTACCAGTTCCTTTTCTTTTTTTCTCTATTTTTTAAGCTTAGATTTGCTTAAATTTTAGCCGAAATTCCCCGCCTACAACAGCAACGGCACGTTTAAATTCCACTCCCTCTTTCTCTTTTATTCGCTCTCAGCGTTTCGCCGACATTATCGTGTCGCTGCAGCCGTTGCTCCTGTTGCTCACAATCGCTTTGCACATGACCATCTTCATGCTGGCGAGGAAATCCGTTAGATAGCATCATGTGGGGCGTGGCGGCGCCGCCGATTTTCGGTTAGCGGGCGGTGGTGGTGGTGCGCTGCGCATACGCGGCACTGGTCGCATATCGAGCGGTTTCGGTGGTGAAGGCCTCTGCGGTGCTGTTGCATTGCCATTGCTGGTCCGCTCCGTCGTTGAATTGGAACGTTGTGTTAATTTGGGTTGTGTTGTGATAATTTTTGGTTTATTCATATCGGCTGGCTTATGCTTTTTAATGTTATTTGTGTTGGCATCGTCTTCAGCATCACTGGAGACCGAGTCGTAGGAGGAAGGTGTCGGTGAGTGCGGTGAATAGGAGTCAGGTTCGAGTTCTTGTGACTCCAACATCGTACGAAATTCCTGTATCGAGTCGTTGAGCGCCCACAATTGGGATAGCAGAGAGAGATCCAGCTGACGGAGACCGTACTGTAAATGAAAAAAGTTAATAAGAAAAAAAAAAAATTAGCTAATAAATCATTAAAAGATGATTGTTATAATTTTTCTAGAAAATATAAGTGAAACAATGTATAAGGTATATAGCCATAATCTAGATTTAAAGAATTTCTCTGAGAAACTAAATAACTCTCTTTCTTTTCGCTTACTGTACCCAGCCCTCAACTGGCAAGCGGAAGTCATAGATATTGCTTGTGAAGTACTACTAAACCTAAAGAGTGTCAAGAAACATGTTGTTAGGAGGACAGTCAGTTGTCAAGAAGGACAGACTGTATATATAAACGCACACAACTCAAAATGTTTACTGGATCCCATCGTCCAATTGGATGCTTATCCACTGCAACGACTTTTGTCAAATCTGGAGACACGAGAGACCTGTTAATCTCACATTTTTTT
The DNA here is from genome assembly GCA_021498325.1 of Bactrocera minax. Lineage (NCBI taxonomy): Eukaryota > Metazoa > Arthropoda > Insecta > Diptera > Tephritidae > Bactrocera > Bactrocera minax. The sequence continues at coordinate 133,012 of JAKEEE010000024.1, forward strand.
GTGACATCTGACCCCCCAGGGAGTTTTGATTGTAAAAACCGAATAGTATGAATACAATGTGACATGTCTCGCCGATAGTCCATTCAAGTATCTTGGTCGAGAGTGAAATGCCTGTTGGGGAGCTCTCACTTTCTCGATCTCACCAAAATTGGGCACCAAACGGTGAATACTGTTGCCAGACGGTATCTATTGGCCAGAACCAGCTCAATCGGCTAGGAAATGTCAATTATTCATGTTAAAATATTCCATGTTTACTTATCGACATAAAAGATGGCGGACCCTGTATCAAACGAAATGTTTGTATTATCGTGAGAATCGATCGCGAGATTATCATAATGTGACAAATGAAATCAAATTCCCAAATTGTTCCCATATGTATGTATATAGAGTTAATTCAAAACCAATCTTAACCGAAGTCAAAACTTTGATATATATATTTTTAGTTTCCAAAGACCCAAGGCATGTCCTTGAAATTTACATTACATTTATTTAGGAGATGATAATTCTTCTAAAAGTATGAAAAACAAATAAAAGCAACAAAAAGAGCTTGTTTATCAACTTAATTTCATAATTTCCTTTAATTATTTTAATTCACTCAGCTTTCTGTCAGCTCAGCGGCATTACTTCCTTCGAGATGTCGCATCAGTCGCGTCAGTCGCGTCGCGTGAAAACTCAAAGTGTAAACAGTTTCGTTTCATAAACTCACCATTTTAGTTGGTAGATAGCTTTTTTAAATCCGACAACATGGAAACATTAATAAACATTAATCTCCCATTGGACTGTGCTACCGCATCGGATTGCCAACGTTGCAACAACAGCCCGCGGCTCATACATATATTGGCACATCCGTGCTTACTCGTACTCATTGCAGTATTTTGAGTGCAGAAAGTTTGAAAAGCATTTGAGATGCCATGCGGTGATATTAATTGACAAATGAGGTTTTTCCTTCCCACTCCTCGAAATCACTTTCATTTCGATCACCACAGCACCCGTAACACAATAGCAAGAAAGTAACCAGAAAAAACAACAACAATAAAAGCAAATACTCAATACCGTTATGGGTATATGACGGTACACATTAGTTGTGGCGTACTCGCATTCGCGAACGCTTCGGCTGTACGTACGAGTGTTCGCATTTGAATGCTTGTTATGATTACCAAACGGGTTGAAAAAGTTCGAAATGTATTTTGTTACTTTTGATTATTTCTATTGTGTTGCATGCCACATACACAGTGAGTGGCACATAGTGAGACGCATACGCGCGCTTTGGCGTATTGTATGTTTGTATTGCGGTAGAGTGGCGGAAAGCAAAAATGTCACTAACCGCCCGATTGGCGAATCGATCGAGCGTGCAAATGCCGCAGCATTAAGCTTCACTACAGCTTTAACAACAACTGTCACAATTATTCAACATCTGCTGCATGGCCGCTGGCAGCGGTGCATTGGCGAGTTGTCGTGGAAATGCTGATTACTTTGATATCTCCCATGTGCCGCTGAGTGGTTGCCGCAAGTAAATGTAAGTAAATAATTTATATGAATATAGAGCTCAAAAGTGACCGTCATAACCGAATGCATTAAGTACGTGACTACCAAACGGTGAGGCGTAAGTTCAAATATCAGCCGAATAAAATCAGAAATTAAATAAAAGTTCTTTTTTTTATAACGGTCCTCTGCGTAGAACTTTGACATGACTGACCTTCCTGAATCTTCGACAGCCTTTGGTAATCGATTTAATATCGTAACAAACAAAGCAAAGCGTAAGGACAGTTTGGATCCAACCGCGACCGGAATTTAATAAATTGTCAACTTAATGCTAAAAATGTTCAAAAACGGTTCTCAATGGTGAAAACATACCTAAAAAAGTTAAACAAAGTTGCCAAGCAATTATGCTACCAGGTGAACTCCTTAGACACACATCTAAAAATCGCTTTAAAAATTTTATACATTGGGAAATAAAGCACCATCTTGTGAATTTAGTTAGCCTGAACAAAGGATTAAGGTAAATACTTCACATAGAACTAGAATCACTGTCCCATACCCATAAAATACTCAAATTAGATAAACTATTTTTTGCCGAGAATTGATTTTTAAACATAAAGCATAAACAAAAGCTTAAGATAGCCAGCATTGATAGATTTCGTGGAACCATACCCACATTTATAAGGTGCTTAAAGCGAACTCTATATTCATATAATATCTATTCCCCATATTTATATAGGGTGTGACATATTTTATGTTGATCTGTAAATATTGAAATAATTTGACATTTACTAAGCGGTTGAGTCGGTTAGATTTGTTCTGGGAACCTTAATTTAGTACAATCCTAACCATGAGTGAATTCGCCCCGAAAGAAAGCCAAGAAATAGTAAAACTTGACCTTAATAATAGTAGTACAATTACGATAACTCATTGTGCGTATAGAAGAGGGCCATTTCACACCCCAGATAGCTCAAATTGTTCTATTTGTGGAAAAGGAAATCCATTTAAGATCAATGAAACGTCATTGTAAGACGAAAAAGTGGCTCGGCTTTTGCGCCAAAACCATTATTGTGCCATATTTGTTAAGCCAAACCAAACAGTCGATGGAAGACGAAATCGGCGAACGAAATTGGCTCATTCGGTTTGCCCATAAATACATGAAAAAGGTTTTGACGTTTACTGTGTGTTTAGTTTACATTGCGAATTAAAACTATTCGATTTCTTTAACAAACAATCGTCGGTTTTCAGTTCAAGATGCACGAAAAACTAATAGAGAGGAGCTCTTTGTGCTTTGGTGACCACTTGATTGATATTGTATTATTATTAGTCAAAATAAATAGTAAAAGCTCAAATTATATGAAAATATCTTAAATATAAAAGTCTGTTGATTCATTTAAAATTATTCAATGTTTACTCAGCGGCATAAAGATGTCGTGAAACCTCTCTCTTTCGCCTGTAAACCTTTTCGCCAGTACGAAAACAATAGGAGAGACTTTCGAAATTAAAGTCGTCATCGAATTGGGAATACTGAATCATTTTCACGACAGTTCGGCTGGGACTACCAAATTCGAAGTCGCAATTACAGCAATAACTTTCTTTACAATCTGAGGCCAAGGCAAAGAATACCTTGCCAAAGGGGCAAATGTATTTATTTTGTCGCATGTGAGATTTCGGCTACGATTTTACCGTTTTATGACTACATTTCCCATTGTTTTGCTAAAGTTGCAAATTATTTGGGAATTTGTGCAAACATATAAAACTGTACATTAGTATAGGTTACTTTTGCTGGTTATTAGCGAAATTATAATGTAACGCCCCCACGCATGGCGCTTCCACCAATGCAACTCAAATGCGTCGAATACGGTTTGGTGTTGCTCTACAACAAAAATTTGCACATATATGGGCATGTGAATACATAAATAATGACGCTTTTGAAATAAAATGTATACCCCTGCCGCGCCCTTATAATTCCACTGAAGTGCATGCGAATGGGAATAGAAATAAATCCACATACGAGTATGTAAGTATTAAGGTTCGTGCAACACCGAGCACATTCCTCAAGTAATTGCCAATGACACTTGCAATAAGCATGCTTAAATAAAAGCAAATCGCTGTAAATCAAAGCACTCAGCAGTTGCAAATTGTTGTAGGAATCGTTACGTATGTGACTATGTTGTGATTGCGCAATGCTTTAGAAACTTATATTTTATATCGAAATTATTTGTTCGCTAGCATTCGCCATATACTCGTTAGTGAGGAAAAACATTAGTTCAAGTTTCAGTTAGTTAGTTAGTTAGTTAGTTAGTTAGTTAGTTAGTTAGTTAGTTAGTTAGTTCAGTTAGTACTTGCAAGTTGCTCAGTAAAAGCGAACTGGGCAGACAAACTCTTTGTTATAACTAGGGAAATTTACGAACTGAAAGTGAACTAATCCAAAAAGGATCTGATTTCTGCCATTTACATTACATCATGTGTTTTTTAGAAAAAGCGAGAAATGATAAAATTTATTTCACAGCGGTTACATACAAACATTACGCAAATATTTTTTTTAGACATTCTGGTTTTGGCCCATTATTTAATTAGCTAATTGTTGTTTCGTTGTTTTGTCTATTTTGAGCTACTGTTATAATGCATGTATATGAATGGTGTATTTTAGACGAAATTCTTGAAATTGGAATTCCCTAGAAGATCATCAAGTATAAAATAATAGTTGATTGTATGAAAAAAGGGTTTTGAACTCTTGAACTAGTGATTCATTAAGGCAAAATAGAATTTGTTCTCCTTTTGCATTGAACGGTTTTAAAATATGTATTTAAAGTTACCAACATTGTTCACAACTATTAAATTGATTTATTTAAGATTATTTCATTCACATTTTCATACCATATTCCACAGTTCTACATATTCCATATAAATTCTACATATTCCATAAAAAATAAAAATAATAAACAGAAAAGTATGGTTAAGCTACGAAGTATTGCCAACGCATTTTGTATTTGCAGCGTTTTGCATGTTCTAAGCAACCGCCGAATATCTTATGGATATATAATATATATATTTTCTCTTCTCAGAAAAATGTTGCATTTAATCTGCCCTATGCCTCGGGCTGTCAAATTTACGTCTTCTTTTTTCAACATTTTTCAGATTCGTTTGTTCTTTTCTCAAAATGTTGCATACTAACACAGAAAAAGTGAACATTTTCTAACTTTCACAAGATGTAAGAGTGAGAGTTGCCCTGTAAATCGTTTTTGAAAGTTATTTTTTTATCAAGTTTTTTTTTCTACTAGATATAATGAATCAGTCAGTTTTGCTAGGCTCAGTAATGGAAATTGCGAACGAGTTGATGGAATGATTCTCAACCTAATTTGAGAATGAAATGGGGTTGCTAGTTCTTGGAAGAGTTTCCCTACCTAGAGGGAAAAGATTCGTAGAAGCCCTTGTGAAAGACCCAGACTTTTACTCAGAGTCAGAGGTAAAATAAAAAATGTTGAATGAGAAGCATATTTTCATTATATTCGTAAATTATATTTTTTTTTTTTTGCTGGGAATTATTTGCTCGTCTTTTCTATACGAATAATTTTCCTATATGAACGAAAACAATCGAACAGCTGATCCATGACACAATGGGGAATTTTTTGTTTTTTTTGTTCTTTTATCATGAAAAAATTGAACATTTTACGGGGTATATTAGCGCATTTACATAACGTTGCCAATGAGGCAACATTTTCATCGAGAAAAGAAAACGCTATTAATGTTTTAGGTATTAAATTGACCAGTCTACAGGCCTCAGGCCGACGTAAGTGGAACTGAGCCATTTTTACGTCTGGTCAAATAACTTTTGAAGAAGTGTTTAGCTACTAAACATCAAAATTTGTTAACATTGCAACTTAACGGCATTAGAAAATATGCTAATCTTGCTGAACCGAGAATTATTTTTTTGACTAATGGTATTTTGGCTAATGATAATGACAAACATATCAAGGAAACTAGAAACACTTATTGCAGCCATTGTTCGCCTCGCTAAAATTAATTCGTACAATAACTACTCAATTATATATACTAATTTTACGTACCGGGTGGGTCATTTCGGTTATCGGTATGTGCACATTGAATAGCTTTGAAAGAAATCACCACCTTCTGTATTTCAGATATTTCTATTTCATTTGGCCATTTTACAACTCAATTGAACTAGTTTTTGAGTACAGTCCCGTACAGTGTTTCCCGTGTGAAAAGATTCATGGTTAGAACTGTACTTGTGGGGTTTCCAAAACAAAATTTCAAATTTTCCAGTCTTTACATACCAATGCCTTTTCCAAATTGAAGAAACTTTATTTCGACATTGAACCTTAACTTTAAAATACATATAATATTTTTAACCATGACAATATATACCATGACAATAGTGAATATTCACCCCTGCGCACAATTTACTAAGTTCTTACTTTTTCCAAATATTAATTTTTTTACGAAAATATCGTTTACATTGTTATTTGTACTTGACTGCGACAAATGGATTTGTTTTGCACTTCGAACTAAAAAGTTAAAAACATTAATTACAGTTCCAAGAAATCAAGCATTTAATAACCTTCAAACAAATTCTATGCGCATGCGCAACACATTCATAAATAGCAGGAACATGAACTGTAGACAACTGCTAAAGCGAATTCTTTCAAAGAACGCAGAAGACTAAAACCAACTCGAGTAGCGGTAATATAGGTGTGCCAGTCAGCTAAATTTAATAAATAGTAGTTTACTTACATTATATTATATATATATATATATATATATATACTCTTATACCAAATATATATACACATGTTGCCTGTATATTGTGTATGTTAATCTACAAGTATCAAGTAAACACTTTAGGAAACCACGTATAAGCCAAGTAATCGGTAATTATAACAACAAAAACAAGAAAAAAGCAGACACCAAAAATTCTGCAAAATCAAAAGTTCACCACAAAAGACAACCAAGACCGAGCAGAGGGTGGTGGAGCGCCGACTAGCGCATTGGAATTGGCCTCGACCCAAGCATAATCGGTCGCGCTGCCTGCTATGCGGTGGCATGCAACATACAAATACAAGCACTTGGCAACAAAACTGAGCGGCACGCAATGAAAAGTAGAATCAGCATTGACTGTTGCCAGTGGAATTGTTGGACGCATTGCATAATCCATTGACATGTGAACGTGTGGCGGCGACTAGCTTAGCGGTGTAGCAAAAATTATAAAAATAAAAGCACCGTGTCGTATTGGTGTTTGTTGCAACAAAAGGAGGTAATTGTGAGAGGGAGTGTGAGAGCGTTTTGTGGATTATGGCGTGTTGGCTAAGCGTCGCAAATTGACCTGACCTGCATTCGCTGATTAATCTAAATACACAATTTCCAATCGAGTTAAGTTGGCAACGCGCACCGCGGCAGTGCAACAATTTGTGGCAACATTTGTGATTGATTCGAGAGTGAATTGTAGCATGCATATCTACCGACAAACCTATCTACCACAAAAATAAATTCATGCTCGTTGAGTGCATTTCATTGCAACGCGATTAATTTGTTGAAATTCCATTTCAATTACTCCAGTTTTAGCTATTTCGGCTCGCAGCAATTAACTTGTTACTCCATGTGTTATTAAATAGTAAAGCAATTTTTTTTTAGCGCTTAAATGCATAACTGTTGGCTGCAAGCGTTTTCGCCATAATGCAAGTGCTTAACATAACTGCGACTGCATACAACAACAAACGTAGGCACATAAACACATATATACATAGAAACAAGTATGTATATATATCATGCCAACAACTTGCTAGTGTATTATTCTTTTACTTTAAGTACCATGCATATAAATATATATACATATATAAACTCATACATACATACTTAAGCGCCCACATACTATTTCAGTATGCGCTCAAATATGCGCTCATTAAGCAAACTTTGTATTATTGAAATGAAATTTTTTTGTTTTGCTACTTATTGCTGCATTCAAGCCATTAAAAGCCTTCAACACCAATTCACTAAAAAGTTATTTTAAATATTCACGAAATGCAATTGGCAAAACAACTAAACAAAACGAAAAATAATGGAAAATGTTATATATTTTCCGACGAAGGACTGCAACAATTAAAGAAAATTTTATTAGCAATATTTTTAAGTACCTGAGCATGATTCTCATACTACTTTTCTCGAACTGACTCCACAAGATACGTAAAGCACAGTTTTTATCTTAAAAGCACACACCTCTAAATTGAGTTCAATCGATGAAGAAACACGCTGAGATGACGTTATTCTGTTAAGTCCTTATTAACTACCTTATTGTGTAATACGAGGGCTCTTGCTAACAACCAGCTAATCGATAATTCAAGTAATCGTACAGCAAGTAATATAGCTTTGTATAATCGACAAATAAGTAATCGTTTACTTCTAAACTTAAAGCGTGTTCACACTGTCACGTAAAATACTTAATTTGCGATAAAGTAATTCAATTAAACAAGTGCGTTCATACTTGCGATTTAAAAGTCACTTTTGACAGCTTTGTGGGAACACTTTTGACAAATAACTGGATTACAGGTAACTTGAAAACAAACATATAAGTAATTTCACTTAATTCTCATTGCAATTAGTTTTCTTTGATCAGCTTTTAATTTACAATTAAGTGGTTGATAAAGCGTGCTTCTGGAGCTATATAAATGTAAATTCAAATAGTTTCTATGCAAATATTTCAAAATGAGATTATTATTAATGTGGAGAATGTTTTATTTTTCGCGGCTGTAAACAATCTTTCTAAACTATCACGCTTACGTTAGACCAAGTGTACATTTGAACCTTTGAAATAAAGTGGATTTATTATTTTCTTTTTAAAGAAACGTTGGCAAACATTTTGAGAAGTATGTTGTCAAGTCAGTGACCCCTCTCTGAGATTACTCTCTAAATTGAGAGGCATTAAAAATTAAATATGCTATTATTTTTTTATTTATCGCTAGTAAAAATCACCACCACCCCTACATGTAGAGGAAATCTTATTCAAAGATACATTATCTCAACATTAATACTATATTGCGTTGGCTTTATTATTAGCCAATTTTATTTAATTAAGGTTTTACTATGCCCATAAATCTATTATTCTTTTTTTTTTTTTTAAGAAAGCCCAAAAACTTTAAATATCCTACTAACTAGGTGCAAACGACTAACCGATTGTTAATTGTGTATCTGTAATGAATCGGATAGACAATTATGGAAATTTAATCGTTTTTTGAACGGAGTTTTTTAGTAGAATATGAAGTCATGTCTTACTTTGTATGAGGGTAACTGAGTTCCGGGACTTTAACAAATATTCTAGTTATTTGATGCACTTTTGCTATCGATTCTCTTTTCAAGCAAATATCAATAACTACAAATAGCCGAGAAACTACAACTGCTCTTTAAGCTGTCTTGTCTGCAAAAATTGTTTTCTAAATATTGCGGAAATATTGTAAGACTTATGTTTATTTAGTATACGGAAGATTCTATGGCTTCGGCTATGTTAAGTTTAAGACTGACGTAAGAGAAAACGTTTGGCTTAGTCTAACTGCAGAAACAACAATATAGTGATTGTAAAATTTGCTCATCTGGAAATATTGCACGACTTTTCATTATGTACTAGTGCAATGACTACTCACTTGTGTTACGGTTTTTTACTCTAACCATATTTATCAAGTAGTTTCTTTGCGAAAATATGACATGGTGAACTATATGTCTTATTATTTTCCCATTTTTATGCTTCCTTTACGTTTTTAACTTCATTTACTAATTTATATGAACTTTAAAATAGAAATTTATACATATTTAAAAATCTTAACATATCATAGTACAGCTCCTGAAAAAACAGAAAGCTACAGAAAGAAAGTTCGTGTAAATTTAAAGATCTAAATTTTTCCACTTAAATGATTTTCTCTACTTTTTATAAGAGCATACGTGGTAAAAATTTTCAACAAATCAAAAATAATAATTGCAGCCTAATTTCTTCAAAAATATTTAATTCGTTTTTGGGCACATGGAGAATGGAGTCCCACCTGCTACTCTGATATCTCGCAAACGTTTTTATTTTGAAAAATTCAATATCCCAAATATTCCCTTGTTCCACCACTTCATTTGGAATTATCCGCAAAGCATGCTTCTTTTTAAGGCACAGTGAATGTAGTCTACATTTTGGCGGATTGATATAAATACAGAAAAGAGATGGGAGACATTACAACTATCCGGTAAAGTAATCAGTTTATATAGTATTGGCTAACAACGTCAACTCCGGGAAGGTATTTTGAGTTTTGAGAATTTATAAAGAACTAATCATTTGATTGTTTTTATATTTTACAACTTAGTGAAAATTATTAAGCCATTGAGTGTTTTAAGAGGCCAGAAACTGCCATCTAAATCCGTTAGTCTTTCTTAGGCCTATAAAATCGTTTTCCTCCCTTGATAAATTGGTTCTACAAATTGGTTCTCATACTCAGTTAAAACCCCTCTAAAGGCAAGATTATCATACACTTAATATAATTTGTACATATATTGCATATACTCAAATCTGAACTCTCTAGGTAAATTTATTTAAAAAGAATGAAAATTGAAATGAATGAAAAGTACCAAACTCATCTAAGTAGTTCTGCCATAAGGAGTACTTATCTTCAATAATATTTATAATGTAAATAACAAATAAATAATTACATATTAGCTAATGTCTTTTAAATTGCAATCATCACTGTAACCTCTAAGTTGACTGCAACAACCAAATTTGTTGCTTACACTCATCACTGTAGAGGAGCTGATGCATTATATGAGCGCATTTGTCCAAAGCAAAAACTATGAAAAATGCTTCAAAAGTCTTTTAATTAAATCGCTTCTCATTAAGCAGCAATTACAATTAATTACTTCAGCATTAAAGCGCTTACAGCACCGTTGAAAGGTGTAGTCAAAGCAAAAAGCTGTCGCACCTGGCGTATACTTAACATTAATTTAATTGAGTTGCATAATGGCTGCATAATGAGTTGGAATGACATAGAATGACACCTTGCATGCAGATTTCCTTCGTGCAATTTTATTCATTGTTTTTGTTGTTGTTGCTGTTGTTGCACATTGTTTTCGATTTATATTAACGGCTTTGATAGCCAATGGCAGCTAAAGGCACACGCTTGGCCATTGTCAATGGGCGTTTAAACTTAAATAATCCAACGTAATTAAACATTTCAACAACAACAATAGCGTGTAGATTCTGCAACAAAAGCAATGTCACATTCAAATAAAGTGTTTGTGTGTATTAGAGTGGCTTGAGAAATAAAAAAGTGAATATATCAAAGTCAAATGCATGGCAATGGTGAATGGTGAATGGTGAGTGGTATGCAGGGCAGGGAAGACGGGAGGAAATTCTAATGGGCAAATAAAAATAATAATTAGAATTAGTTGCAAGAACAACACGCAATGACAACCAGTAATTTTGCACTATTTCATGGCCCAACATCCGCCACTGGGAAAATACGGGCGTACGCACCATAAAATACATATACACACACACACACACGCCTACATACTGGTGCTGCGTTGCTGCATTAAATTGCGTCCGTCAACAGCGACTAACGGCGACGACGGCACACTCGTGGCCACTTGCAAAAGCTTCACAGCATTTTTCAAACAATAACAACAAAGAAGAGACAATAACTATACCTTTTATGACCTCACCTCTTCTGTGGCTGCAGTGTGCTAGCAGAAACATACATATATACACATACGCATATATCTATCAGTATATCCGAATGGCATACTGTCAACATTAATGCCACTTTAGTGCCACACTGACGCTGAGAATGTACCGTAGGTGCAGCGAGCCCTATGCTAATGACAGTGCTGTAATAACCTCGGCAATTAACCCCAGTCCGGTGGCTAGCATGTGTGAGCATTTATACATACATAGGCATGGTACTTATATGTTGCAAATGCGCAAATTTATTTTCCATCTGAATAATACGTATGACAAATGTGGCTTGCCGCAATATCTGCAGCGCGATGGTGGCAATAAAACCTTCAGCGAAGAAGGTGGGAAATGGCCGAAGGGAGCATGCGCAAATATATGCAGCCATTTGAAAGACTTTGTCATCGCCATGTACAATGTATGTATGCGTGTGTAACGTGGAAAAAACAATTTTATTTTATTTTCAGGTTTGTAGTCTAATTCCACGGTCAGGTCATGAAATTGGCTTCTCAAGCAAACAATGGTAAGAAATTAATTTTTTTTTTTTAGCTAGGTGTGTCTAATTTTTTGCGCACGTGAAACATTTAAGAAATTTGAAACAATTGCGCACAAGTCAGAATTTGTATTGTCTTTTTGTATGAAAAGGTTAAGTTCGACTAAGTTCGGTTAAGTTCGGGTGCAGTCGAACATTTTTTACTTTCGCAGTTTGCAAGCATCAATATTAACGTATATATTGGCAATAGAATGAAAGAAAGCACCAAAAATCTTAAAATATAGTATATGGGGGCTAGACTAAGGTTTGGCCCGATTTCACAAAATTTTGGTGTTAAACCACATAGTGGTCAAGAAAACATGTCCGCTTAATTTAAATAAAATATTACTCAAAATTATCAATATGTACGTTATAAGACCAACCGGAAGTTTGAAAATCCTAATATTACTTTTATGGAAGCCTGTACCTTTAACACCAAACCACTTTATTATCGGGAAAAGATTTTGGATTTGGATCATATGTTTGGAGTTGCTCCTATTCGATATTTTAGGTCTTATAATCTCATCTATAAGTTATTTAATCTATCTAATTTAATATCTTATAAGGTATAATCAAAATTCGACAATTTTTAGGTTGGAAATTTTGATGGAATTTATAATTGTGTTAGATATTGTGTTAGATATAAAGTAGGCATGGTTGTGGTCAGATTTTATATTTTCAAAAAAATATTGTTTTGTATCAAAATTAATTAAAATTGGTCAAGTAATTGCTGAGAGACGAGATTTCAACTAAAAATGGGTCGTGTTACACCCTTGTACCATTTATACTCGTCAACCTGATCATTTTAATATATATATATATATATATATATATACATATAACTCTTTATATATCTCGATTAGTTTTAGGTGTTACAAACAACCGCTAGGTGAAAAAACTATTATACTCCAAGCAACCTGATTTCATTAAGTATGTATGTGGTATACAGTATAGAGTTGACCGGAAGGACGGAGGCCCTCATTTTAAGGCACTGCTTTTGTTAATCTTCTTTGTTGCTGGGTGTGGTATAGTCTGACTAGTTTGTTAGCCACTCTTTAACTGTTTAACAGTTAACACTCTAAATTAATCGAGATATCTATGGTATTTAATATATGAATTTCTAAGCTTCAAATTGAATGAGTTTTCTGAGATCGAATACTTTGATATAAACTTATGATATCACGGTGAAAGCTGACCTAAAAATCTGGGTAAGTTGGTGTAACTGTAAATATATATATTCTAACAATGACTAACAACCCACCTTTTATATTTAATGCTTCCTAATTGTAGAAGTTAGCGAATCGAACAAACTATGCCAGCTGTGCAAAGAGAGAAGCATCACTAACCGAGCAACCTTGTTCTAACTTTCTTGGGTGGAGAAATTCTACCTCCAACGCCAAAAAATGTTGCGGTAACAATTTGGTAAATAATAAATAAATACCTTATATATTCATTTGATAACAAATAAACAAATGTTCTGAAGCAAAACTTGGTAGCACTGAAGCTAACAGTTGAACTACTAAAATGATTTATTCTAATACTCTCTTGCATCGAATTCAACTCAGATTCAGGTTCCGATTCTTGACGAGAGAGCAACGCTCGAGCAAGCGACGTATAGCAAGTTGAGAATTGCCGAACTGTCGAGGAAATGTTCAATAAAATTGTAGCCGCATAATATTATAAACATTTTTAATTAATTTATTGCAAATATATGCTGACTTACAGAACCATTCCTTCGTTATCGAGAGATTACGTTTAAGCAGTTATAGCTCCCTAAATGAATTGAAAACTTTTCGTAAACCATGATCGTAACAATTTATCAGAAGACCGAGTCTTCAGGAGTCTCTAATACAATTTCATAAAGCTGATTTCTTAGAAATCAATTTTCCAAACATTTCCAGGCCTAAGGGAAACAAACAAAGAAATTTATGAGTGCGCCTGCATATGACTCTTAATGATTTCTTACGTAAACAGAAGCCAATGAAATGCAAAAAAACAAAACACCAAAAACAACATCATAAAAACTGTGTTGCTTAAGGGTCATATGCATTCATATGCAATGAGCAAAAGCAGCAAAAAGCACAAAGATTGAAAAGCTTGTTGTTTACTTGCAACACCGCAAAAACGCTAAATGCCAATTGCAGATTTTTTGCCCCTTGCAATGCGCGCATCAAGTCAGCTTGTGACTGCAACTGTTTTGCATGTGCAAACAACTTTTTTTTTTGCTTTTTTTTTTGGAATTTCTTTCACTCGCTTGCTATAAATGGCATAAATGCTGAGTGCAAATGACATGCGACACACGCTGCTTTACGCACACGCGAACACGCGACATCGCAGCCACACACACACACATACATGCACGCTGGCTAAGAGTGAGGGCTGGCATAGCCGCTTATATGGTACATATGCCGCAGCAGCAGTAGCAGCAGCGGCGGCGGGCGGCAGCCGAACGCTCGCATGACACATCACCTCATCAAAGCGAAGCAATTGCAGCTGCACGTCACCAACTTTGTCATTGGCGCTTCTAAGCGCAACAAAAACCAAATCATAAAGCGATAAAAATAAAGGCATACCAAGGAAAATGCGTGTGTGTGTGTGTGTGCGCATATTACATGCCATAAAAACAGCCTAACGTCCCTCGTAACTGCCGTTGTGTGTCAGAATGAGTGCCGAAGAAATTGCATTAACAGCATCTTGTCATTTACTTCCAACTCCATTATGCGCAACAAATTGTTTTATATCTGACAACAAAGCCAAAGAATTCGCGCAAAGACGAAGAAGAACATGCAGAGAGGCCGATAGGAAATGTGAAAGTAAAAATATGTGGCGAAGCTGGTTCTTGGCTGGTTTAACCAGGAGATATTCTGAGAATCTATTATAAAAGTCGCAAAGATTCGATCAAGCCACATGGGTTTTCGGGTACTCCAGCCTACATTCTCTAGAAGTAGTACAAAAAGAAATCACCATTTTCGAAAGTGTATATACAATCGAAACATCAGTGGCTCGAAAAAAGCTAAAGGCATCGATGCTGGGATAACGAGATTAAGAATCAAATTTTCAATGTCAGTTTTCCGAGCTTATTTCTAGCAAAGGTTTTCACCATTGGAAACTCAGATTATCAGTGGCATTAGTGGTATTATTTTGGAAGAAATTGGTTTCATCTCGTATGGGTCACCAAACCGACCGAATCCGAGCTTTACAATGGAACCACACACTATCAAGAAGAGCTCCAGAAAGAGGCAAAAATTAAAAAAGACCCTACCGGTTATAAGTGTTTGTGTATAGCCAAGCGAAGCTATTCCTGGGAGGACAGATTGTCAGACTCTTCAGTGGCAAATAGGGACTACTTGCAGTTGTGTGCATTGGCCGCTACAGACTGAGATGTCACAAAGGTGCACAAAGTGGGAATTCGCTTCAAGACTGTCAGTTTTGTGAACTTGCGTCGGAGACACCGGAGAATATGGGCCCCGAGCGTACACTGAACACACCTTGCATCTGAATGTTGGAGAAATAGACAACAGGAAAGGCCGAAATATATGTGTGTTAAGAACTTGAGATGAAGTAAAGATGTTAAAAAAGTCAGCTTGACTGACAAGCTAAATGTCCCAACTCTAAATTCAAACTGCTGTTACTGAGAAAACTGCTAGTAAACGAAATTCGCAAAATTAATCGAATAAACCAAAGGCAGTGGGACAAGTACTTGAATAAGTGCAGGATTGAGCGGACGGAGGATTAGTAGAGATTATATATCTCGGCCGTGATTTGTGGTTTAATGGTTACAAGTGTGCTTCCACTCCATAATATCAAGGATTTATAACAGTTTCTGGCTAACTACATAATTGCTATCTGACAAAACTTGGAGTCTATTTCCAGTCATCAGCCATCGGTTGTTAAAAACCTTACATTTAGAATCCTAAGTAAGTGAAATAACTTCAAAAGGAATACCACAAAAAGAGCAAGGGACCTCGGCCAAGCAATAAGAACACATTGTAAAGGGTAAAATCCAAGAAAATTCGAAAATATGTAATTTACTCTATACACTCTATATACCATGTACAAAAATAAAAAAAAAACGGATCTCATTAATGAGCAACCAGAATTTCCTACTGGCCCATCAAGTAGACCAACTCAAATGTATACATACTATATATAATATAAATGGCATGGCATGTCATGTAAGCGCGTTTACCATTTCGACCAGGAGATGTTAACGCAATGGACCATGACCATAATCGCGGTCAATATTTCCGCTAATGAATTAAGTCAATAAAATGCAGCATTCACAGATGCAGGCTCCTCTGATAGGTGAATGTTGCAAAGAGTACAAACTAAATACAACAAAAACAAACACAACACAAATACAAAAGCAAAAACACGGAAGAGTATTGTTTGAGATAAACAGCTGGGAAAAGAACGTGTTAATTATTAGAGGCCAGCACAAATAGCGAACAACTAGAGTAAATAAATAAATGGTATACTTGGCTTAAACAGTATATTGATTTTATGAATTCAAAGAAATTGAACTTTGTATTTTTGCGTTATTTGTTTTTCGCTGGAAGCATTTAGTTAATAATATTTTTTTCGCTGTTAGGCGGCACTTCGAGGTTTTGTTCAAAGGAAGAGAATAATAGAATCTTAAAAAGAGAAATAAATAGTGAGACACTTTTTATGTTGAAAAAATAATAACTTTGTTACATAGTGTATGTAACTAATTTTTTAATAGTTTCTACGTTGGTCAAGTCTACGAAAACGGTGATTGATCTAGAAGTATTTTTCAATTATATTTTGTGAGTTTTTTCTGCTGATACAACAACACTTGTTGAAATATGGTCCTTTTATTAACTCTATTCTATTCTATTCGATTAATTTATTTTATTACTATTATTTCCATAAATATTCGAATGATTTTTAAATAATATTTATACTTTTAGAATATAGTCTTCTACATTACGACATTAAAGCACCCTATATCCATTTTTGGGTGAACTTTTTCATAAAAAAATTTGAACTTGTTGCATAGTGTAAGTAGTTAATTATTTGTTTTCTTTTTTTAACATTCCCAAGGTAGATACGGCTACGAAACTGGTGCCAACCCGGATTAATATCAGTCAGCATTGTTCAATATTATTTGCGGGACGTTTTCTGAAACTACAACAACAACAACAATTCTTTTATAACTTATTCATATGAGGAATGCTTTTGTTGACGTCATAGCCACAGATATTCGATAATATTATGAAATATTTTTGCATTCTATCTCTCTCTCTCACTCTCTCTTTTGGGCGTTCTCTCTCACTTTTAATCTAAGTAAATCATGTCATTATTGTTTAAGCACCCTCACCTTAAATATAAGTGTTATTTCTGATACTTTCAGGTTGTTTCCTTCTCATATTAATATGCACAAAAATTCCTCAATAACGGTCGCAAATATTTACATACATATACATGCCTAGTTAGGTATAGCACTCACACACACACACACACACATCGCTGCCAATTCAAGCGGATACATTGAACCTGATATTACGGTTAGAATAACGGTGCCTCACATTATTCGCCAGCAATGCAAATTAATGGTGCTGATAATTTCTTGTAACAACAGCAATAGCAACAACAACAACACCGGTCAACTTTGCGCACCCACAAACCTTTGGCTCCGCAAAGGAGTGTCGCTGTGATTATTATTCCAAGCAGCAAAGCAAAGCAACGCAAAGCAAAGTACAGCGTTGATCTGCAAAAGTACAAGCCAAGCGGCATGTCTACATACCTTCGAGTACAATTGTGCTTATGCTTGCACGTGCATACTGTTGTAGGTTTGTATAACTCTTGCATGTATGTACAAATTGGTATTAACCAAGTATATATATACATGTATATATAGATAGACAGCAAGCAAAATAAAAAAAATGAAAGTTGTTCAGCAAATAAAGTTGGCACACAGCGCGAAGTTTATTGTTTAATGGAAAAGTTGGCGTCAAAAAGCACATTCTTGCGCTAAGTTTATGCGCATGCGCATATTAATTCTTGCTTAAATATTTACTTCTGTGATTTTTTTTTTCTTTTCTTTTTAAAATTCCCTAAAGTATGCATATGTATTTATACTGGTTATAAGTTTCTCATTTCTTACATAAGTATAGCACACAAATATTAACAATTGCTTCTAAATGCAAAGTGAATAATTCTCAAGCAAAAAACAGGCGTGCAGTGTTCGTCGAGTGTCAATTAAATAAAGAGACATATTGAGCAAGGTGTTTTTTGATTTTCATGCAAATTTTATTAAGTAAATAAAGAGCGCATATATGAGCTCTGCAACTAACTAAATTTGCGTTAAGCAGAGAAAAGAAATATTAATATAAATGGCGTTTTTTAGAAGTACAGATTACATATTTCAAACGAAATACAGAAAATTTAATAAAAGACCGGCATTTTGGTATATTGGTTTGAAAATTTACTGGTATTTAATATTTGAAGGGATTTTCCGGTATTTGACCATCGCCATCTTCTTATTAAGACTATTAAGAAACTAACACTACACTTTTCCAGCCGATTAATTTTATGTCGTCAATAAAGGCCGGATGTTTGTTTACTGCTCAATAAATCTGTCACTCTTAGCTATCGTGTATCGGCATAGACTACTGATTTAACGTAGCCACCCTAAAAGTAACGGTTTCATATCACATGACTTTGAGGCCTAGTTATCAACCGCGCTTCTTAATATCATTCGGTCATCAGAAGTTCGTACCAATGAGATGAAGCTTTCGTGATATATGTGTATCTAGCAGTAGAGCACTGCTGCGACCGTTTGGCACTTAGACGTTTGCTACTGAGGTGGGGAACAAAAAAAATCGAAAAGAAATATGCCTTTAGCTCACACAATTGGTGGTAACGAGAGCCCTAACTTCAGTTTCAAGGGAGTAAGATTCAAAATAATACGTTGAGCGCTTCCAATCACTGGCTTTGCTCCTGAATGATGAAGTAAGTGCTTTTACTCTAGGCTTTAGAAGATTTCGCAGTTTTGTTTTTGTTCTTATTTCCAGATGAATAGTGGACTCTGTTCTCTGTGACGTATCAAGAAGCTCGGTTAGACTCTAAATAACACGTTTTTTGTAAAAATATCAACCATGTTCCATATGGTGCAAGTGGGGTTTGCTACCAAGAGATTTCATTTCACGTGACGAATTTAGCCAACGTTATCAATATAGAGTACTTCATTCAGCCACCTGTGGATCAAGAACCAGTTTCCCATAATGAAAACGTCAGCATCAACTCTGGCAGGCAAACGACAAAGAGATCATAAGCAACGTTGCCAATTGGACCAAAATTAAACGACAGTATATTTTAAATTATCAAATGAGGCATATTTGAAAGTGGCACATTTAGAAAAGATTACTCTGAGGTACATATACGATATGAAGGGCATCGCTGTGATATACAATTTTTGACGAAGATGAACTTCTCTTAATTCTCTGTAGCTATAATACACAAGTTTGGCATGTGAGACCAACCTTTACTTTCAAAATCTTCTCACTATTTTGAAATATTTTAATATTTTCAACTCATACATATATATTAAAAGTTTTTGCGATCCTCATGATAATTATATACCTGTTGCGAGTTTTTATATTGATATTTTATATTTGCACTGCTCATTAATTTTTAACGATTTCAAAAATAACTGTAAAATCGATTAAGTAGTTCGCTTCGTTGCCAACAATGCATGCCACATGAAACCGCAACCAAAATCATAAAATTATTATATCAGCAATTATATCAGCATCGTCTGCCGCATTGGCAGGCTGCTAAACGCAAAGCATATATACATATATATAAAAGAAATGAAGTAGTCTGGTGTTGCGTAATGAGTATTTATAGTGCGGTTTGTTGCGAAATTTGCAAACACACTCACAAAGTGCATTGAAATCCACTTCGAAATGCTTTGAAATAGTGCAGAATACTAAATACAATGGAAAAAAAATGTTCAAATAAATTTTTAAAAATTTCTAATAAATTCAAGTAAAAATTTTGTATACTTAGAAATGCGGGATGTCCAAAATATTTTAGTATTTTTTGCATCTGTACTTAATAGTTTTTACAAACGAATATAGGTGGATGGATTATATACGAGCATATATGGATTATATATATATATATGGATAGAGTGATATTGCAAGTAGTTCATATACACACAGACATATACATGTAGATATATGTTTATAATAATATGTAATATATATGTTTCATGGTGTCATTAAGGTTCACCACGGCGTATGAGTGACCGACAGTGACAGTGCATTTCTTCAACGAATCGTTGACGTGGAAAAAATCCTTTTAGGTGAGTAATATCGCTTTAAACCACCACTTCAATACGGTTGTCTTGAAACTGTTATTTAATTTTTAGCCTTCATATACAGAAAGATAGTAATGGTAGCTTCTCATTGTTTAGGATTATTCACCCTTTTTCCTTCAAATATTCGTCACTTTAGCTGTGTACAACAACAATAATGGTATTAAATAATGGTAACAAATATGCAATCTCTTTTACTCACTACAGCAACAAGAAAATATGCCGATTCAAAATTCGATGTGGGTGTTTTGATTTTTGAGTGGGTGTAGTTCACATACATATATATTACATACATACTAATACTATCACTATCTTTTCGCAATCACATGGTTTATGAAATCCAAACCGAAATACACACAAAACGCAGCAAAAACACATACCGACTTACCGCTTTTCCGCAAATCATAAGTCATGCGATCGCACCGCATGTCACCGCACAGCAGCGGCTGTCATGTCACATGTACATACTTGACGCTTGCGCAGACCGAAATCAGCGCAATTCATTCGCAATCGTTCATTTTCCAAAAACGCCCTCCATTTAACAATTGCAACAGTGATCAGCATCAGTATTTGCCACTACGCCACTATTACTCGCCAACAACGCACAACAACGCTGCTGCAGCTGTCAGCGTCGCTGAGGATCATCGAACTTTCACTCGTCCGTCCGACGTCGCATTTGTGTGCGCATAAAATGCAATAAAACAGCAATATGCGCAAGTAAACATCAAACAAAACACCAACGAAATTGCTATTTAAACAACAACAACAGCAACAACAGCAGGAACAACGGCAACAACAAAAACAACAACAAAACCACTACACAACAACCCAAAACGAAAACATCTTTATAGCGCAATAAAATGTGAACTAGTGCAAATGTTAAATTTTATATGCTATGCTGCCACAACATAAACACTCACACACACACACACATACGCATACACATACCTAACATATGTAATCATCTACAGATATATATATATATATATGTTTATGTATATATAGATTAACATACGCATATGCGTCCGATTGCATTATGGCAAAAGTTGCATGCCGCAAGCGCATGTAAATGCACCGCTTACCGATTATCCACACATGTGTGTACATGTGTGTGTGTATGTGTGTGTGTGTGTGTGTATGGTGTGCACACCTTACACGCCTTGCTGCAAGCTGCAAGCTGCCCAACTTTGGCTGATAGTCAATTTCGATGCGCCTCTTTGCGTGCGCATTCGCTGCTCAATTACCTATGAACGCACAGTTATAGAAAGAGCACTGGCGAGGGGGGAGGGGGGAGGGGGGAATCGCACATGCCACGTCAGCTGGGTTGCTACACACACATTCGTGTTGTTTTTGTTTTTGGGAAATTGTTATTTTGATATGTTTTGTGTTGTTGTTATTGCAGTTGTTGCTATTTTTTTGTGGCGATTGCTGCAACCACACGGGTCGCTGCAACGCGTCAACAAACGTATTCATGCATAAGCATATATACCCCTATATAAATATATTTGTGTATATATCTATGTATGTACACATATTTATTTATGCTTGTAGCATATGTTTCGCCTGCATGTGCCGCCACACTTTAATTTTCCACTGCGTTCATTACGTTTGCTGATGTGGAAGCCGCATATATTGCAACATGTGTGTATGTATATGCCTGTATTTTTCTATGGACTGTTTCATGCGCATAATTCATATGTCAAATATCTTTTGTCAAAATCAGGGGGCTCATATAAAAATTACACCATAAAATATTGAATATGTACCATATCATTATATATTTCAATTTAATAGAATAATTCGCTTTTTTGTTCACAATAATTATGCATGTGTACTATAAAACTAAAGCATTGCAACATGTTCATATATATTTCTGAAGAAAGAATTCACACAGCATTATTTTTTATTTTTTTCCTTTTTGCTTTTGT
Organism: Bactrocera minax; assembly: GCA_021498325.1. Classification (NCBI taxonomy): domain Eukaryota; kingdom Metazoa; phylum Arthropoda; class Insecta; order Diptera; family Tephritidae; genus Bactrocera; species Bactrocera minax. Next base: position 155,007 of record JAKEEE010000024.1, read on the forward strand.
AACGGCTATAAAAGCTCGCTTCACTGATTGACGTCATCTAACGGTTAGTCCAGGAAATGGACTATTTCGAAGAGAAAGAAATAGATCTTAAAGGAATATATTTAATGGGCAGACAAAGAGCTGTGCGGACTGGTTGCATGAAGGACATATGGATGTATGTACATATGTACGTGTGAAAACTTTAGATCAAGTCGAGATGCATAAGCATTTAATCTACTATAGAATGTTATCAACAAACTTGTATGATCTCTTGTTTCGATGTCAGTTTTAGTGGGATGATGTAGTGAGGACTTGATTAACTGTCAATAAATAACAGTGATTACCTACCCTTTAGAAATCGCTCCTTAAAGTTACAGGAAGACAACCGTACTAAAATAATAGTTGTTCTCTCTTCCTTACTTTCATCGATACTGCACATTATTTGGATCATACTTAGTTAAACTGCTTATGTGCAATATAATGTATTTATATGATTTTAAAAACGCGAACAAAATAACAAATAACAAAATATTTAAAGAAATTTTGGAAAAGAAAAATTTAACAAGAGCTTGAAATAGTATTATCATTATTTAGGATTAAATAAAATCTCAGTTTCGTACCTCTTGTAATATAACTAAAACAAAAAATTTTGAAAACTCTGACTTAAAATTAAATTAATGTGTAAAAAATGTGTAAAAAATTTTAAAAACTCCACCATTCCTGGTATAAAAAAAACTCTCTCTCGAAAAAAAAAAATTTCTCTCGAAAAGTTCATTTTGAAACCATGTAGTCGGAAAACTATAATGTTCATCAACAAAGCTGAAAGAAATGTCAGTATTATTAAAATTTAATAAATCTAGTCAAATTAGACAAAGAATAGTCTCTTCGATGTGGAAACATTGGTTTAGTATACGGTTTATAAAAATAGTGCGCCTTCAAGGAGACCACTTAGAATAGCTTTTTCTGTACAAAAAATAATCTCATTAATTATCTGATTTTATATGGTATTAACAAACCAATTTTTTTCCGAATTTTTGCCTTCTACTATATTTAGGTTAGATATTTTTGGGAAGGCGGACCATACTAAGGATCGCACTTTTATTATTAAACAGAGCGTTTATTGCGATACAGTGTACATTACAAGAAATATAAAATGCATTTTACAAAACTTCACTTTTTTCGGAAAGGTTCTTTATGAAGCTAATAAGGTATATGAAATGGAACAATATTCCAATTTTGGAGACCCGATGGTAAACGCACTAAGAATAACGGAATTTTTTCTCCTTGTTAACTTCTAAAGTTTGAGTTTGTGCTCTTTGGAGATCTTTTAATCTCTCTAGATCTTTGCAATTTCAAAGGTTATTGTAACTTCGGGCTTTTGACCCGTCTGGGGACAAACTTTAGTTCAGTTTTCAAAAGTTGAAAATACGCTCATCTGTTAAATTGAACAACTATATAACTATATCAGTTATACTGCCTCTAGTAAGCTCATCGGACTTACTGCTACCAAACACAAGATTATTCTCGCATTACTCAAGTTTTAAAACATTTCAGTGCCAACGGGAGAGAATGAGAAATGACAGGCATTTTCAACCCCTTTTTGATTAGATAAGTATGTATGTACGTGTTGTAAGGCAAAAGCTCTGATTGTTGCTATCTATCTTCATATAATTGGTTCTTATATCTCCGATACATCTTGACCAACCTTCTCTTTCAACTTGTGATGGCCACCTTGATATTATCCGACAAATGGATTCTACAAACCGCCTCCTAACGGTGAATGGATTTTGAGCGAAGCCTTTAATATTAATATAATATTTTAAATAGACTTAAAGTTTGTATTTTCCCACTGCCGAGGGACGAACCCTTGAACCCTGTTAAAAAACCTTTATTTAATATTGATCAAATAAGATATAGTACACACCTCTGACCACTACAATACAACTGTATACAACAACTCATCATAGTTCAATATATTAGTGGAAAATTTTCTGCTGATGTAATATTCTACTCTGGCTTCTTAACTGGGATTAAGCTGGTAAAACTAGCTACTAGAGCCTGCGCAAGAAAATAACATTATTTACGTGTATTTATTCTGAAAAAGAGGTTGAAAAAACCGCTCGTTGAGCTAGAAGACATAGGTATACTTATTCCTACTTTGTTCGCCCATAACTGGATACCCTTTGACAAACTATCAGAACTACGCAAAATCGACTTAAGCAGCATCAATATGGTCACATGTTATCAGTATTCAGGTAGCTAATTCCTATAACAACCGTTTGCCCTTCCCCCGAGTACACAGACCTGTACCAGCAGACCAACTCCATTCACTTAACCATAAAGAGGCGAAATTTATTTGTTTACATGCGACTTGGCACTTGCCATAACAGAAATAGAATTTTACCTTAATTGAGAATTTCCTGGTTATTCAACTCTTTGCGATCGCGCTGGCGAACGGCACGAACGAAGTGCGCAGCTGCTCCAACTTTCAACTGTTCAAATGTGCGAAACGGTGCGATTAACGCAGGCAAAGTACAGCGCGAACACACACACACACGCATGCACACACATGCATACGAATGGTGTACGTGTGTCAGCAAGATCACTTTGAACGCATGTGTTTGTGTGTGCATTCAGCCCGGTTACGCAGATTTGCATGCTAATTTCGAATCGACTTCCCGATTCGCAATCAATTCATGGCTAGCAACAACAAAATGAACATCTCGAACGGCAAATAGAAATGTAAAATTAATCGATTCGCGCACACACAAAACAGACAAATGCAAATGTTTCAGAAGTGAATGAAATCGGTGAAGTCGGAGTAGTGAAATGGCCAGCCGCCGTGTGGGTATTTTGAAAATTCACTACACCCTTTGATTTCAACACTAATTGAAATTTATTTTCGTTCTTCGTTATGTCTGCCAGCACGGCAAAAAATTAAATATTTATATGTAAGCATGCATGTGTGTGTGTGTTTGTGTATGCGTGTATGGAATTAGTACTTTTATTTTCTCAATTAGCTTCGCCTTCCTCATTCTGCAAAGGGCATTGCATGCTGACATTCTACACATTGTCTGCAGCCAGTGGAAGCACACTCAATTTACCGCTAAATGTACGAGCAGCAGCAGCCGATTTAGATGCGCAAGTCAGCCAGAATTAAAAGTCAAGTTACCTGCCGCAAACTAGCGATTGTCCTCGTACACTCATATGAGAATCCACATTTCGGCTAAGGTCACGTGCGGCCAGCGCAACGATGCGGCAAGTGTTGCAAGTTCAACGGCAGCACAGCGGTGGTGATCTTTCGCGATCGCTAAGTGAGATACGAGTACTTGCCTCTTGGATAATGTACATATATAATTATAATCTACCACACTGCAGTAAAATGAAGGAGTTAAGAGCCAGCGGAGTGCTAACTTTCTCGAACAAAACACCTTATTTTTCGAATTTCAAATAGTTAGTGAAATTTACGACTTTACAGAGTTCATAGCAGTAATAGAAAATGGTGCACCACTCGGCCTTGAAAGGCAAAAGTGGTGTAAAATTGGGTTTCGTATCATACATTTGATATAGAAGTAATAATAATGTTACAGTAGTTTTCGGTATAGCATACCAGTAATATTCGGTTAGTTTTAGATAAGTTAGGCTGAAGAAGTTCCACAGTAGATTTAATATTTTCTTTATATCTGTTGGCGCTAAATAATGTAAGACTGAAAGCAAATATAATCAACTTTCACACAAACCTTAACTTGTGTCCGTCTCCCGCTGCTCTAAAAACAAAGACAAGAGAAAAGACAAGAAGTATAAATGAATATACAAGTATGAGCTGTGGAAAGATTTCTGGGAACCGATTTCAACAAGACATCAGCTGACCATATGCTAAGCGAAACATTTTCAACCGATTTGAATGATATATCTCAAATATTGAGTGATGCGCACCTAACAAAACAGGCCGGTAGTCCAGAGTTGGTTATATTCGGCATATAGACGCTAGAAAATATGTATTATATATGAATCAATATCAGCCATTCATAGAAAAATATTGTTTGACATAATTTGATATAATTCAGCTTATCTTTCAAAAAAAATCAAACAAATAATTCTCGGATAAGTATTAAAATTACACAAAAAATACTCTAAACTCCGGCTGATCCGCATGTCATACTCATAAAATGTTTATGAAAGAGATATTATATCGTTATTGGTATCAAACCATATGGTTATAAGGGAGGTTATTGACTGATTTATTAATTTTCACTCCGTAATGTTAAATACAATGTTTCCACTGAGATTTGCTAGGAGATCCCTGAGGTTTGATAGACTTTTACATTATGAGCATTTAAGTGCAAGGCCGAATTTGGTTTAAAAAAAACTTTTTTAACTACTAAACCCTTTCTGTTACAAGGGATCTTTAAATAAGAAAATCATTAACATCTTTTATATCAATATAACCCAATTTCTTTGTCATCAAATTAAGTGGAGATTTTAGTCTTACAAAAGTTGCAATAATACCCTAATTTCTGGAGGCAATAACTAACAATTTGAGCATTTCTTGATTTCTTGATTTTAAAATACAAAAATATGGATTTTAAATAGCTCAAGCTAACGACGCTTTGCCAAAAATAAGAAGGAGCATCCATTCTTCGAACAAGTGGACAATAATTAACAGCGTTTTTATGATCCTCAAAGCAGTTCTACAAGGAACTTCGATAGTCTCCCATTACGAAGCCTTCTTTTCACGAAAAAAACTCAAATTTATAATTCCTCACTACGAATGCGCCTCTTTCTATTATAATTACGGGAAAGTAAAACTATTTTTTATTACCAGGTTGGAAGAAAAGGTTGCACCGTTTCAATGAATCTATGAAACTGACTGGAATAATATCCCCATATACCTAATTTACTAAAGACATGTGTGTGAATTTCAGACCTATCGAACAAATCCTCTATCATCCATGGTATTCTCCGAATCGAATCTCTCGCGACTTTTTCCTGGTCCTAAACCTCAACAATATACGAGCTGGAAAAAAAATTACCGACAATGAAGACATAATCCTTAAACCTTAGACCTATTTTGCAGCAAAAAACAAATCTCACACTAACGAAAATGGTATCGAAAAGTTAGAAGAAAACTGTATGTGGTATATATGTAACCTCGATACCAATAAGAGTAAATAATAAAATGGATTTTCGATTAAAATATGTGCCTTCCTTTATAATATAACTTTTCAGTCCTCCTGTACAAGGAGGGGACAGATATCAAATAACCATTCCGAGACTTACGAATATGTTCAAAAATAGTTTATATCACTTACTCTGGTGCTACACAATAATCAATAGAATTGTGAGGAAAACTCGATTCTTATATATTTTATGATTTTTCAAAAATAAAATTATATTTTGCGATATTAAAAATTTAAGTGATTGATTTAGAAGAGAAAGAGCGCTTACAAAGTTATTTTCAAGACTTCTTTATTAATGCTCCACGATCCGATGATGTATCCGATATACACCCAATCAGGGACTGCAAATATTCATTCAATATTCTCGAACTTATAAGTTAATATCGAAATAAAAGCTCATGATATACCTCGTTGCTATTAAAATATAGCCAAGGCAACTGATATATTATGGATTCTATTATCAGGTAGGCCATCCCTAGACCATCCCTGCTTTTTTATAGACAAAGTTTACAAAAAATATTACTATATGAAACTACTTCACGAAATTATTTAAAAAAGCTTAATTCGTTCCACAAAATACCAGATGTATATATTCCAGTAATATTTCATTCAATATATAAGCAAGGTTTAAATAATCAAGTTTTGATTAATTCTCGCTTTATTGGCGTAGCAAACCAACTTGAGATCAACTTTAACGACCAGTTACATGGTCTAATTGATAAATCGACAGCCATGAAAATTACATAAACACATAATTACACAGATTGTTGCATACAAAGTCACGCATAGAAACTTAAACACACGCAAATAGAATTCAAGGCACTTTAACTCAAAATCCACCGAAGAAATACAAATTAATCTATGCAAAATATATGGTTATGGCTTAGAATAAGTATCTAGGCATTGAATCCAGTACACACGCTTATTGTGTGTATGTATATGTATACATATGTATAAGCATGCATGTGTGTAGATATGTTTGTACACGAAGCATTTGTGGCAATTGCAACTGTATCAAATTAGGCGACCAAGTAAAACTCGCTTTAAAGCCAAGCAATAACAGCTGACCGGAGCTTAAAAACATAGCCTCAGTGTCTAACCACACACACACACACACACACACGCTCATACTTGATAGCTGTCCGCAGCTTACCGCATTTATATTTCTTAAGCATTGCAAATACTTACAACAGCCTTTAAAATACATATATATATGTATGTGAATGTGTGCTGTAAAATCGCCAATAGATAGTAGTAAAGTCTCTAATGATTTAACTCTAAGCAAATATTGTAAATGGTGTGCGTTTAGAGTTGAATGTGTGTGTATGTGTGTGTATGTGTGTGTTTGTGCAACTAAATGCAAACAAACAAATCCACAATTATACCTTTCAAATGGTCAAGCCACGTTTTCAGTGCATTCAATCAGTATATTTGCGTGTGTGTGTGTGTGTGTATGTGTGTACAGTGTGCTTTCAAGGCCGCTTTATTACGTCCATAAACTACTAATTTCATGCTCAATATGCCGCACATAGCCCCATTTATGCACATGCACACACATACATGCATACAACTATACATACATATGTCTGTTGCGGCTGCGCTGCTGAACTTTGCTGCGCACAAATGTACACCCATACTCAACCAAAGGCAAAATTAAGCGCTTCTAATTACGAAAGATTACTTATTGCTTTCCTATGCACATACGATGCTGCTTTACTGCTTACTTATACTTTATGATTATTCAGTTTCACCTTTTTTTTCTTGCTTTTCTATCGTCTGCTTGCGCAAGCTCGTAAATTCTATTTCGCCCATAAACAAAACAATCGATGAAAGCAGAACGTGCCGCTGACGACCGACATATACACATGCTTGTGTATTTCTAGGAAAGTGTGTATGTGTGTGTGTGTGTGTGTGTGTGTGTGTGTGTGTGTGTGGAGAGTTGTGTCTAAAGGCAGGTGGTTTTTCACTTAAAACTTTTTTCTGATTTATTAATTTTACTTATATTGCAAGGAAAGCGTAGAACGATAGCCGGCAGCTAATAACCTTATTCTTCTGCTTTTTTCTGTACCCGGGAGCAGCATGTTAACGGTACAATGGCTTTGTTCCCCTGAAAATGGCTTCATATACTTAAAAAGTATGAGCCAAAAACTTTTCTCTCATTTCAAATGATTATTAAAAGATGATTAAGTAAATGAAAAAATTTGAAAGTAAACAGATGGACATTTATTTTTTAGGCATATGCAACGCTTGACTATTTCACATTGGAGCGAAAACGTTTAGGGGCTGCTTGAAATGTATTTCATAAAACAGTCTGCATTTCCTTGTAAACACATCTCTTTGATTCCTTAAAAAAAACACAGGATTGCTTACTCCAAAGTATTTCCAAAGAAAATGTATATTGGGCATAAGTCTGGCAAATAAAATGGTCAGTTAATATGATCGCTTTTCTACAAAACTACTTGTCCATATATTTAACGAGAGGCACTCAATGAGTCGTTAGAGGTGGCCTGTTGCACATCTTGTTGAATCCACGATATTTGGTTAAACATTTCGAAAGTGTCTGTCGTTGAAACAACAAAATTCAATCCCTCGACAATGCCTCGCACTGCATTCTTATTCCGTTCCACATTCAGTGGGGTTTACGTAAGCAGAATGGACTTGAAGTTATAACCGGCTAAGCATTGTCAAAGAATTGTCTTCATAGCATACGTACCGTGATCTTTACAAAATATATACCAAGAAAGTACATATAGATACAAGAAAGAAACAGGGCTATTGCTTCAGGGCTTTGAGTGTTTCTTTTTTTTTTGGTGAAAAAGATTCCAATATGAAACTAACAGCTACACTTTGGCTATTTAAAACTTATAGATACCTCCATTTATCAAGTCACACCAATGAGAGAAAAGGGTCTCCCAAGCAGTTAGGGGTATATTTAAGACACCGCATTACTTTCTACCAGAGGCACCGGGTTTTTCACGAAAAAACGTGGTTGAACGCTCCACGTTTTTGAGAGCCGATAAAGTTATAGATTGTCCAAATTGTTGTTGTATCTTGTTAGAGATTGTTTTCTCGAACTTCTGTACCCTTTTTAGAACAAACTCTTTTTATGGAGCTTAATAGTACTCACGTATGCAGAAGTCGTGTTGTACCTCGCCGAATTACCTCAGAATGAAATATTTCAATGATCTTGTATTTCAGAAACCCTCCACCATATCAGCCATGTCTGTTCTCAACAGACCTTTGATTTATTCAATATATTGAAATGTTCAGAATGAAGTGGAAATTTTATTTAACCATATACATATATATGTGCTTTTATGTCTCACGCCCACTTAGCTTTCAACCATAGCTTTACAAACAAAATAGAATTTGATATTTCAGAAGTCTAGAGAAGACTTATCTATCACTGTAAAGAAATTCTGAACTAAATGACTCCGAAATGTAGAAAATGTTTTTCTATCAACAATTGCTACTCAGTGGACAAAGGGCAGGCCTCCGAGGGCATTTATGATATTCTCTTATCGATCATGGCAACAAACTCTTGCATCTGCTATATAATACCAAGACGCAGAACACAAATAGCTGGAGAATGTAAATCAAATACTCTGTATAACAAGTTAGAGTCCGTTAAAAAACTATTTTGCCTTAAGGCATTGCCGATGGGATTATAGATAGATCCAGATCAAGTCTTCCTCCATACACTGGTCGTTTAAAGCTTACAAATCGAACTACACTCACTAGTCGTGGAGAAATGCTTGACATAATATTCTTAGTGAAATGGATCGGTGATCATCGATCTTATCCTTAATAACCTTAGATGCGATTTTATAAAATTGCTTTCCGTCCAACATCAGCCCCACCTTACTCATTCCAATTTACATTTGTAACTCATCAATGCTTATTCTATCATTCCGCTTGCATTTAGAACTCATCATAAATGCCAACAGCACAAAGCCATTATAAGTTCTCATTCGATTTCTTTATGGACGCTTTGGATTGTCTGTCAGCGTTAAAACGCTTTGATTAGTTTTCTATAATGAAAATTCTTGCTTTTATTAGCACAATGCAAAAAGTAGCTTATGTGTTTTATTCGCATGCTTAACAAAAAACCTCACTTGTCTATACCACAATAATTTACTCATACGATTAAACACACATACATATGTACGCAGAGGCAATTTTATGTGATGCTTATATAGTACTCGTCCGTCCGCATAGCCTCGCGACCTTTATCGGCAGTTTATTAATGTTTGTATTAGTTCGTCGCTGTTTTTATGCCAAGTTTATGTAAATTTTTCTTTGTCTTATTTAAATTGCGGAATTTCCTATCGCAATTCACCAGCATTTTTATGATGCCACCATAAACATGCATCGTGTTTGCTGCGGAATAATCATAATAATTAAGTAAAATAAAAGAGTAGCGAAGAAGAAGCACTTGTTTGAATTATGCATTTTATGAGTAAACTTAGATTCGCTCACACATACACATATTTGTTTGTATGTATATACTGTACTAACGTAATGTGACACCCATCGATGTCTTAACGGCTTATGTTGTAATCCAGCTGAATGATACAGCAGCGGATTAGCCTTAATGCTAAATTAGTAATATTAATATTCTAAGGTGAATGGAAGTACAAGCTTAAGCACTTAACAGATAACTATACCTCTTATATTTTTTTAATCAATAATGCAAAAGGTTTTACGTTTAAATAAGGGTCGTTCCGCATACCTTCTCGGGAAATGTTAAGCCACTGTGTCTTCAAACAATGAACCACGCAATCAATGACCTTGACAAAATATCTACTTTCAATAGTAATAGTCGCAAGAAAGCTTCGAGGAAATCGTTCAAAGCGCTGCAGTGGGTTTAAAATAATCAGAGTTTGCTTTGGAAGATCTATCAAACATTTGTTGAAGTATTGTTACAATTGCAATATAATAAGGAAATTTTAAGCCTGCTTATATATAGGGGTCGCGACCAATTTCAAAAACTTTTAAATTCTCAAAGTGTCAAAATTTAGTTACAATTGATTACAGAGTTATATCATTTGGTTTTGAGAACAACCTTATAATAGCATTTCTTGACATTTACAATACCAACCTACCTTGGATACTAAAGGCCACGTTTGCCAAATTTCATCAAGCTATTTAAATCAACTCTCAAACGATATAAGAGAGTAACGAGTAAAGCAAATAGAGTTAAATTCAGAAAAGTTTATGGGTTTGTTTGCTGATAAGCGATAAGAGTGAATCCCGTACCTAGTTTCAGATAGGGAGAAAATAAATTATTCAAACGCAAACATCAACAATTTTTTTCTTATCTTCAATTCGCCGAACCTTAGAGAGGAGTGAAACGCAAACACAACTGGTATGAATACAAAATACGGCCATAATAAAATAGAGATAGTATAGCATTATTGGAGATGTGCATATACTCTCTCGGAAAGAATTATTCTGTAGTCCAACAGGAAGATAATATTTTATAGCCTAAAACTGGACAAAAAATTGGCTAACAATATTTGGGCCAGTTACAGTAATAGATAATATTATATCAAAATAAAATATTCGTCAAACCAGCTAATTAATCTCTTACATAATCCTTATTTTCATGCAAGTGTAGACTTCCCATGCATACAAGTGTGAGTTCAAAAACACAAATGTAATAAATAATTAACGTATTTATTAACTTGTTTAAAATCAATTGGTTCGATGAATTATGCCAGTACCTTTTTTCAACAAAATACCATCAATTAAATGTACCAATGAGGTGTTTAAGTATGCTTGAATAACATAATCGTCATACGGACCTGAACAATCACACATGCTAATACGTTTTCTTCAATTATAACTGCTTAATTACATACCACATTTAATACATATAATATATGTATGTGGGTATATAAGGGCCCGTTTAACAGCTATTTTCAAGTACGGCTCCGCATGCTCGATATTTGACGCATATCAATTTCAAACAATGAACCGCGCAATCGACGACCATGAAAAATTATTTACTTTCAATTTCAATAGTTGGCGAAACAAAAAAAGCAGCAAAAGCGAAAATACATACATATATATGGAAATGAAAAAAGCATAGTAAACGTTTTTAAAGTGAATTTAAACAAGTACAATGAAACCGAGTAATCATGTAGAAATAGGAAACTATATGATGTTGGTATGTATAACAGTAAATGCCAACATTGCTGAGTAGAAACAATGAAAACTGAATGGTATTTATATAAGAAGTACTTGAAAACTTGAACCTAACTTCAAAAATCGAAGCAAAATTTGTATGTCAAAGTACCTAGAGCATAGATGAACACTTGCTGTGAATCGAAAAGATTTTGAGCCCGGCGATAAAACATATTTAAATCTCCTAAAACGTGTGCTCTGTTACAAGCCATATCAAGCGCAACTTCCGGTACCGATATTGCAATACTGAGAGACAGTCAAGTGGGCAATCATGCTTTCGAGTCTTACCACAAACTCTAACAGAGTTCACCTTTCATAAATCTATCAAAAAATAGTCTGACAAGCCCTTACAAGAAATTCTACAGAACACTATAGAAAATTTTACAGTCTTTAAGTATAATATATTTATCTTCAAGCCCCATAATGAAACATAAAATATATTGGGTGTACAGGCACTAAGAACAACTTAATTAATTCTAGACACTTACTCAGCTCTTTGTAATTCAAATTTTTCTGCTACATTAACGAATTCATAACCTTTTACAAAATGCGTAGTTATTAAATTAAAATATCGATATTAACAAACTCAATTTGCTTTTCTACCATTCAAATTTTATTTTTCTTTCAATCGAAATCTTATAAAGGTTAAAAATAGTATTTAGCTATAAGGTTTTTATGGAAATTAGGCTGCTCATAATGTCGACACGCAATTTGATATTTTTTTTGAACATTGCGCCGAAATGTAGGCAACATTTTCACTAAAATCTTTTGGAATACAGAAATCATTTCCCGTCACTAATAATCACCGAAAAGTAATGTGTTTGCTGAGCAAAAGCTGAGCTAGGTGAATGAAATTATTGAAATATTATCGTTAGAAAAACAAACTTATGAATTAACCAGTAAATAAAAGCTAAGTTCGGTCGAAGGGTTCAAAAATCCAACACTCCATTAATTCTTACACGAAGCGTGAGCGCGTTATTGAAATTTTTCGGAACCTTCGCCACGATTAGTTTAAAAGAAATTAGCTTTAACTATTTCAGTTCCATTATTTCCTTAGAAGGTATCTGGAATTAAGTGCAATTTACAACAGACTTTAATGACTCTATGTTGGTCCTTCAAATTAAGATTGAACTCAGACTTCCAGAGTACTGCAAGGTATTTCAAGTAGAAGTTGCATCTTCTGACTAGTTTTTTATGGACTCATTTATGTTTAAAGTATAAAAATATGATAACCACTTCCATATGAAATTTAATAGGTAGAGCGTTACATTTACACGAGCTTCTCGATTCAATGAAACTGAATGATAGCTCGCTTTGGAAAAACTTAAGCCCCCTATGTTGAAGTAAGGGTCCTGAGTCGCAAAAATGTTATTTAAGACGTTGTTTCCTTTTGTTTTTGTGTAATATTAGTTAGATATAACAGCATATTGTAAGTCTGAAATTCCTAGTTAGATATGATAAGCTATACTTTTCCCATTCATGTCTCCATCCCGCTTGAATATCATATCGTGGGTAGATAGAGGAGACCATTAGAGTAAGCAGTGTCACTTAGATACTTAAGCCAATGAAGATGGTGTAATCTATAAGTTAAAAAGGGATGGCAATCTTTAATCATTTGCTAGTCGTATGTCAGTTAGACTTCTTGTAGGGAAGATCTAAATTGATTTTGTTTATTATTATTCCGAACCGAATACCAAATAATATAAATAAAGCTCTCTCTCTCTGCTCTCTGCTCTTTCTACTACTTTTTCTAACACTGTATTCAGCTATACGCGACAACTGCACCATTCTACACCTCTGAAAAAATGTATTAATTTCTTTTATTTTCCAATCAATAAATATTATCATTAAGCCGACTGCAAAGTGAAATGATATCAAATGAAATATGAAATAAAGGAAATTTATGAAAAAGTGTTCCTCAGCAAAAAAGCAGAAAAATAAGCGAAAAACTGAGTCAGAAAAAATTGCACTGGTTTTTTCAGCGGATATCTACTCATACTATATCTTTGTACCAAGTCATACCCGGTTTAGCCGTGCATTGGTAAAGTATGCCGCACTCGCAACATCAAGTAGTTGTTGCTGTTGTTATTATTGTTGTTGTTACAGCCAACTAACCAAGCGACCAACCTCGCTTGCAGGTAATGGATTACCCAACTCAGTTAAAACGTGAATAGTTCAACCGCAAAATGAAATAAATGAAATACAGCTAACCATACTAACTCACTAACACACACACACACACACACACACATGTGCACATACAAGTATACACAAATGTAGCGAAATAAAAATTTAGAAATATATTCACGATTTAAATAATGCAACAAATTGTGTTTGCGAAGTATAAAAAGATACACAAGCAAATAACTGCACGTGTGTGTGTGTGCGCCCCAAAACAATAGGCAATTAATGTGCATGTAAAGTTGCACAGTCGAGGGCAGCGGGGGTGTGGTGCGAATTTGCATGAATGCCCATACGTTGCCCAAACGGGTGAATGGAGGAGGTGGTGCGAAAGTGTTTCATAGCTATCTATGGGTAAAGCGCGAATTAGGCCACGGAACTATAGAGCCACAATTACACACATACACACATACACATTTTCATTTATTTGTAAGAGTCGATCGACTGCGGACACCTGTGGCAATACGAGTACAAACATCAGATGCGCCAATATCATATGTATGTAAGTTTGTTAACACACAAAAAATGTAAGCGTCTGTGTGTGTGTGTGTGTGTGTGTGGCTTAATTAATATGGGGTATTTCTTAAAATGCATGCAACTTATGCAAATTGGCAGCGCGTTTCGCCAGCGAACATTCATTGAGCACTAAAAACATACATTTTAATCGCAAGCGCAGCAAGTGGCAAGCGGCAAGTGGTAGTAGTAGTTGTTGTTGTTGTTTCCATTATATTATATCTAATTGTGTGCCGATATATCTCTTATGCCGCGGAATGCAAAAGTGTGTTATTATGCTATGCATCTCAAACTAAATTAACGAATGTAAGTCAAACTCTCACATCGAATCAAAAAGGCAGCGATATGCTAAAATGCTTATGAAACAAGTGAAGCAAAATTATTTACACACTTGTACATTGCATTTGTGAAACTGTTATTGAGTTGTCTTGAAAATGGGTTGGTGGACCTATTAGCGCCAGATCCTCACTGCGCATCTTCGATTCGCCACTTCGCCGCTGGTTATTGTTGAGATCTGCACTCTTGTCAAAATTAACAAGTGAAAGAAATAACAAAGTTACGCAGTTAAACTCAAAGAAGATAGTATATGAATACCTCTTTGAAGTGGTAAAAACTCTGCATATTATGTCCCTATTTGAATATGTCAACCCATTACACAAAATTTACACCATTTGTTCGTTCGATTTGACACCCTGCTAGTTTACGCAAATCGCTGACCACTATCACAGCCTCTCACTAACATAGAGCACTGTCTTTATTAAATAGATGCAAGCTCTAAATGTGCACTACGGAGAAATCCGTTTAATCTTGAGGCTTATAGCAAACCAAAATATTATAGTAGAAACCCTTACTATGTTTGTGTGTTTTTAACGACTTCGAAAATTTCACATTCGCATTGCAGTACCGAGATTTCAGATGAGGTCCAGAGCAAAATAAAAATTGGAGCAAAATACTTTCGGAATTTCACTGTCCTAAGACGATCTAATAAATAAATTTGTTCGTACAAAGAAGGGAATATTTAATGATCAATTCGAAAATCAAATAGTGAAAGCAGCATACCAGGGTCTTGAAACGTATTTTATGAATTTTACGATTATGATAGAAGTACTCCTTTGGCGAATATATAATAATTTCATTAGTATTCGGCATCGTAGGTGGTTAATGGAATAAAAGTATAACCGGGTTTACTTAGTTCCAGCCAAGTTGCACATGCCTTGAAGTGAAGCCTCTTTGTGCGCGGTAACCAACAAAAAAAAAAGTAGGGATAACACATCAAAAGAAACATACGAAGCTTATCATTAAAGCGCCAGAAACGAATTGTTAACGACGATCCAGCTAAATACGCCGTTACGTAACTAGGTCTTCCGAAATCGTATATAAAAAGAAAAAACAGTGCCAGTATTAGAGGATTTCGACTGGCAGATGGATTATGGTGAGGTTGAATTCATGGAAGATGATCGGAGTCTTTGAGGAAGTGATATATTATATACTGGAGATTTTGCACACAGTGGGTTTTTAGCAGCAGAAGTGGGCCGCTGTGTTTAAAACGATGGCGGCAATATGACTTATGTTTATTGAAGCGTAACAGAAAGGACAGAGATTTAGCGCAGTGTGTATTTTCTGTGTAGATAAATAATTTGTACTTAAATGGGGCGTGGTTTCACGCTATAAATCGAAATACTTGCGATTCACTCAGTGATTAAAAAGTGGGGTAGTACTGTCTGAAAAAATTGAACTGCCGAAATAGAGAATATTCTGTGAAAGGATTTTACAATTATATGCAAAGGATAATGAAATTTCTGAATTAAAATACCAATTATAGGGATCTTGAAAACCAAAATTTGGAAAGTATTACATAACGGTACTTCCCAAAAGCATATTCTCCTTTCCATTCCCACAGCCATGATAAGGCAACGAACACAGGGTTGCTCAGGAACCACGATGAGCACAAGATGACCTACTAGCAAAGGCATCAATATTGGTTTGAGTATATATCACAGTCTCTTTGCAGAGGATAAATGTAACAACCGAGGTTGTCTGGTCTTCAGCTAAATATCTCAACATTTATAAAGGCATAAAGCTTTTATAATATGTAAGATTTCATATTATAAATTTGATAATTCTACAGAATATAGTGTGACCAAATTAATTTTAATGGAATATGAATTATTCAATTATCTATACACAACGAGTTAGTTACATAAATAAATATGCATATGTATATATGTATTTTTACTGTAATTTGCAGGTTATACAACTGCTTACATAGCAACAAAGCTTGTCACACCCGTATGAACCGATAAGTACAGTCTGTGCACAAGCTTGAGCTCACAAATAACTCGCGTTTTCACGCTCCAGTAAAACCGAAAACTCTGTGAACGCCACGCAAGAACTTAAGCATTATAATAAGTTAGTCACAGCTAAGCTCTGCTGTTGTTGCTTAAACAAATACTTGCAAGTATGCATATCTACATATTTCTATATACTTCTTAGCATTAAACAATGCAAGCTTAAATAGTGGCGACTGAAAAGCTAACAATTTGCCATAGATTCGCACTCATACACACACATTGTCAAGAGTTTCTTATGTAAAATTGCTTGTTTTAGTTTTTGTAAGCGATCGTGTTGCGATCAATTTTTCTTTGATTTTTTATCAACAATTTTTCTTAAGCGCATTTTAGCCACAAACAGTAAGCAGTTAGTCGGCGCTCCTTTGTTTAACCCGCACCTTGGTTTCCTATATATTTATTTTCTTGCTTAATTTAACATTTAAATTCTGTTTTTATTCTTTGCAGTCAACTTTGCTGAACTTTGCACACCGCGCATGCTCCTGCCTCTCAAAAGTCTGTCCTCACCCTGATTTAGCAGTCAACATACTTCTTTTGTTAGTCCGTTCATGGGAATGTGTGAGTGAGTGTGTGTACGGGTGCAACATTTAACAAACTCGAGCAACAGGTTATTTGTTGTCGGCAATAAAAGTGGTTACGAGCTACAAAATGCAATTGAGACAAGAAAAAAATGCAGAAAAACATATTAAAAAATCAATAAGTTGTCAGTTTTCAGTTCTGTACGTTTTTCAAATCACTCACATTTGCGAATTGTTTTGGCTTCATACTCAATGAAAATTGAAGTTTTTTCCTTTTAAAAAATTCTTTATGTTGTTTTGATCTTTCAAAAAGAGACCTTCAATAATAGTAGCTGCAAAATAATGTTAAAGACAGAAAAGGTCTCCCTATGAAATTATGAGTAAAGCAAGTAAGTGATTGTGCTCTGGGTAATTATCCAGTTATCCAGGCTCCATGTTAACCCAGTTAACGTTCATTACGTTCAACAACAAAATTCTCTATATCAATCATTCTCAATATTGTGCTGACCATTAATATCCCTTATAAAGTCATACCGACCTAAATAGAATGTCAAGCTTAACAACTTAACTTTCAGAAAAGTAATCGAACCTCATTTTCTTTACATCTATATAAATAAAACAGAGTTATAACTCAAGAACAAGTTGGACCGACTTCGAAGCTCTTTGATTCGTTGAATTCGTGCCCGCCCCAAATATATGAATAACTTTTACGATATCCGAGAGATCCCGGTTTTTATTCTAGAAAGATATTGAAATACCGAGAAAATACTCAAATAGAAATGTACAAAAAATTTAAGGGTAGAAAATCCAACAATTGTCGAATCAATTGGTCTCAATTACTTCTTTGTTAGAGGGTACAAAGTTTCCCGGGTCACTTTTGCTGGCGATTAAGTCTTTTCTTAGGTAATGATGATCCTTAGAACTTGTAGATGACTCCGACAAACAAACTATATCAAGAGACCTGATATAAATGGTTTGAATGATACGATTTCAAAAAGTGCTTTATGTGTTGGATTTCTCAATTGAGAGCCATTTTATCTTTGCAGCTGATCTAATCTAAATTAAACATTCAGAGTCCCTTTCGATTTTGTATTTTTCTTATAATAGTTGAGTCGCATTATTCAAGATGTTTTTGATGTGGAAAACTGTCTAATAATGAATATAAAAGATCAATACGCATATAAGTAGCAAATTCCTAGTCTCCTAGTCTCCTACTCTGTAAATTTTAAAACAATGTCAGTACGCAAAGCTTGGCAGAAGCTATCCTTCACATTAAAGAACCAATCAAAACCAAAAAAAAATATTTAGCAATTATTACTATTCATACTAACAATCTTTCTCTAACTCGTCTTAAACACAAAATTGTTTAGAGTCCATTTTAGTATATTATACATATATCAACAATATAAAATATATCATAACAAACAATAATATTGTAATATAATTACTATACTACTATAGTAGTATTACTACTATTACTATAATAACAAAATAAAACCAATGAGAATGCAGTTGTCCATTTTATGTGAACTTGAAACTATTAGCTTTTTCTTTTCTCACAAAAATGTTGGCTTTATTCTGCCCTATGCGCGTGCTGTCAGATTTGTGTGTTCTTTTTCAACATTTTTTCAGGTTCGTTTGTTCTATTCTCAAAATTTTACATTCTAACCCAGAAAAATTGCAATATTTTCTAACCTTCTCCAAATGTAAGAGTGAGAGTTGCCCTGCGGATGTTTCTTCATCGTTCTTGATAGTTATTTTATTAAATCAAGTTCTTCTAGGTCAGTTTTGTTAAGCTCAATAATGGAAACTGCGAATGAGTTGGTGGATTCATTCTCAACCTAATCTGAGAATGAAATCGGGCTGCTAGTTCTTGGAAGAGTTTCCCTACCTAGAGTGAAAAAATGCGAAGAAGATGTTGTGAACGCTTACTCAGAGTCAGAGGTAAAAGAAAAAGTGTTGAATGAGAAGCATATTTTCATTACATTCGTTAATTACAGTCCTTTATTTATTTCTTTACTTTTTTTTGCTCGTCTTTTCTATACAAATAATTTTCCTATATAAATGAAAACAATCGAACAACTGATCCATTATAGAGTGGCACTTTTTTTTGTTCTTTCATCATGTAAAAAATGGAACACTTGGGAGATTCACTATTCACAAAAAGTTGCAACACAATTTTTGCACTTTCTTTTTGGCGTTTATGTTTGAGCGATTAAAAAATTTTGATTTGCCAAAAATTGAATTAACCACACAGGTCATTAAACACTTGACGGCTGTTCGTAAACATCAAATTTTAAACTCGAGTTTAAGCAATATGGTTATAATGCTCATTTAACCTATAACTCTTTTGTTTTTATCGGAAAGTAATCGAACCTCAGCATGAGTTCAAAAAGTAGCCCTTAAATAATTTAACTCATCTAAACTGGCATAAGTCGCTGGCAGTGGTTGATTAGTCTCCTAGCGCGCATACAACACTAATGTGTTCCACAATGGATTAACATCACTAAGTGGGAATCTATCTGGTAACAGAGCGTAGCTGTTATATAAAGTTATTCTAAATTAAGGAAAGATAATTATTTCACTTTCAATCAAAGCGATAATACATCATGTTTTTAACCAACAACTCTGTTGATGTTGATTATGCAAATAAGTGTACGCAAGGTCCAACAATTTCCAGTTTCTCCGCATTTATCAAATTAAAGCGTCAAAGCTGTCTTTTCTACAGTAGCAAAGAAAGTAAAAGTGCTCATTTATTTTAATACACACGAATCCATGGACACGGCGCGTGTTTAAATGAAGACAACACTCCCAAAACAAGCTAATCTACAAGACAAAAATTATTGAAAAAGACAGCGGAAAACATGCAAACCACTTTCGATTTAGCCAAAAGAAAGGTCATTAGTGCGATGCTATGATATGTATTAATATGCCATTAGCTCCATAATTCATGCCACGCGATGTGAACTCCAACCGGCGTGCCAACAGGGCGAGCAGCTATAAAAAGCGGTGACCGCATGCGCCTGCGTGCATGACTCAAGCGACACTAGCGGTGATCCCAGTGGTGTGATGCTGATTATGCCGCTCACCAGTTCATTACATATTTTAAATTATATTGATAATATATTTTCAGTTTCATTTTCAATTTTTTAGTTTTAGTTTTATATTGAGAAAGAAATTAAAATTTCGCCGCTATTTCTGGCCGTCTGTCTGTCGGTCTGCATAAAGTACACGAGACTTTGCTTTCGCCGAAAATAATATTAATTTATAAAGAAAGAGTTATTGATAAAGAAAATTTTATGAAAAGAGCGAAATAAAAACTCAAAATTTTCTAATGAAATCTGAGCGGAGCGCATTGATAGAGGAAGCAGCAGTCAATGAAGCAGGAAAAAGTAAATGAAGCAACAAAAAAGACCTGCAGGAAAACGGCGACGCTAATTGCTCATCATTAAAACACTTTGCGAAACAGCCAAAAAAGCAGAAACAAATACAATGCAAATGCATATAAAAAATTAAGAGACTTATTGCTGCGCACAGGTGCGTTGGGCGGCGAAACGCCGACGTCTCTTGTCCAACGGCAATTTGTTCAGCGGAAATCGTCATTCAAGCGCGCCGCAAAATGAAGTCGCAATTAAATGCACAGTGCGAATGAAATCGAAGTCGAAGAGAAATTAACTGGCAATTATTTTGATGTTTTCAATTCCCCTTTTTTAATTAATTTTTTGTATTTTTTTTTTTATTTAATTTGTCAAAATATTTTTTTGTTTTTAATTTTTTATTAAATATTTTTCTTCTTTTTTTTAATTCTCAATTTTTCTTTTTTTCTTTGTTTTATTTTTATGTTTCGTGTTTTTTATTTTTCTTTTTTTTTGCATATAATTTTACCTCTTTATGTTATTTTAATTATTTTCAATTTTTTTTTTTTTATTTGTTATAATTTTTTAACTCTTTTCTATTTTTCATTTTTAATATATTCTTTTTTTTACATATATTTTTCTTTCAGAATTTTTTGAAAATATTTTTCTATTTTAAAAAAAAATTTTTTTCATTTTTTTATTTTTTTATTTTGTAATTTTCTACTCGCTGACATTTGCCACAATATGCTTTCCGCTGGTGTCACACCAATAAATTCAAATGTCACCGCGCTGCACAAACAGTTAAAAGCAAAAGTCAAAATATAAAAGCGAAAACAGACGAGCGCTTAAAAGCGATGACTTTGGCCAAGAAGTCGCATGGTGAGCGCGTCAACTACATAAAATTTATATATATTATGTATATATATATATATATGTATGTATGGATGTATGTATAGAAAAAAGGCTGTGGGCCATTTAGCACGCTAAGGTGAGCAACTCAATAGCTGCGCATTAGCCGCCTTTCATGCTGCGCGCGCTTACGCCCGCCACCCGCTAGCAACCTCCCCACCCACTTCGAAACGCTGCATTCACGTAAATTACTGGCATTTTTCCGCTGATTTTCTAAACTAACTTTATAATTGCCTTTCAGCACTTTAACATTCAGAGCCAATAGCTGTTGTTGCCACCAATGACTGCATTGACTTAAGATTGCTTAAATAACCAGTTGGTTGCTAGTATTTTTTCCAGCGAATTCACTTCTCTTGCGTTGCATCTATTTAACCTGATATTCTGTGCACGAACTGCGCAGCGACGGCGGCGCCGCAAACGCATTGCAATTCACTCTCTCAAATTGCTTATTGGCCGCTTGTTGGCCGCTTGTTTAATGTTGCCGATAATTTTCAGCTGTCTACCGCGCTTAGTTCGGCCATTAATTTATGGCAAGCAGCACTAAACAAATTTTGAGTTGGAAAAGTGGATTTTATTATTTTTGAAATTCGTGATTTGTGTACGTGTAATGCGTGTTTATTTCAGAGTTTGCACTCAAAATTAATATAGTTTGTAATTCATACAATTAACTACACCTTTACAAGCAATATTATTGGCGTGGAATGGAGAAATATATTCATGTATATTTGACCCACAAAACAAAGACGAAAAATTAATTTAAATTAAAATAATTTACAGTGAGCCTTGACCGCTCCAACACCTACACATCCTACACATATCGCAAACATATACTTATGCTTAGTAGATAAATATTTATAAATTACTTGTAACATGCTTTTCTGTATGAATGTAGTTGTACCACGTACAAAACCGATATATGTATATATGTACCCTTCCCTTCGGCTTTAGCTCATAAATCTTTCGCCGCGCTTTTTCAAACCATAGCATTCAATAAAATTCAGTCACGTTTCTTTAGTCGATCTACAAAATTCAAATGAAGTCAACTCCAAATATATCCACACACTTACTCTACAATTGTAATGTAGAATGGTGCCCAAGAACAAACGAATATAATTAATCCTACTCGATATTTTTAGCTATTGGTAATAACTCAATGTCAAAAGTGGCATAAATTGGTGATAAATTATTTGGCTCATGACTGCAGAAGCCTTTAGTAGCATGTTAGTAGTAGTAAAAGTAAGCTGTCTTCAAGTCGCCAGAACTTGGAGAGCGGCGAAACGAACAACCAGCTGACATAAATCAAATAAACTGGCATCACCAAATAGTAGTAGAATAGAAATTTCCATGAGTTGTGCACAGACTCTCTTGTGTTGTATTTGACTATATAATTTTGTTGGTTTTTCGCATAATAATTTTTTAATAGGAGTACAGAGCTCAAATATGCATTGCAAGTAAAAAAATGCTTCGACACTCGTATAAGGCATTTACAATGCTCGTCCTTAGTGGTAAAATATTAATTTTAACAGAAGAATATGGTTACAGATGTGATCTTACTTATGATAAAGTTATCTTAACCACTAAAATATGGAATTTTCAAAAATTTACTTTCTCACTGACAGTAATTAAAAACTTTATCTATGCCTCCATATCAGATGAGTGATGAGTCTTTTATTGAGATGGAAATGGACTTGTAAAATGTCCACTCATCCAACAATAACAAATTAATGGCTAAACGAAATTATGATATCTATATATTACATGAAAAGAATACATCCCATATATTATCTTTCATCCACATGTCTAATACCAATTCCCTTTGATCCAATAACAAAAAAACTAGACGATCCTTCGCCTAACTTGATAACATAATTCTGTTGATAACATGTTCTCTACGCCAGTTCTTTGACAACTCCCATTCAAAACTAACTAGGTGTAGCAAATTTTACAGAAACCTAATACCGAACTCCATCTTCAATTTGAGCCATTTTCGGCTCCTTATTGGTACATATTCCTTAGTCTACTACTTCACTACAGGAAACTCGAAATAATTTGTACCAGAAAATCTCAATAAAGTTTTACCATGAAATATCAAAACTCAACTCTTTTGAATGGTGCATATGCAGAGTCAAATCATAAACCTTCCCCCAAATAGCTTTCCTGGCATATTTTCACTACCCATTAAGCAAGGGTTTTGTTTACCAAACATAGTTCTAACCTTATAAAGTATTTGTTGGTGCAACCCTTAGGAAACGTCGCACATTTGAAGGAGTAATAACGAAGTTTTTCTACCCCTTTTCTAAAACCAGAAATGGGTTTAAGTTTGGAAGGTTAAGACTAGTTTTGGAATTAAATTTAAAATTTGTCTCCGATGAGATATTTGGAAGCTAAAGTTGGTCAGCTTCAGTTACGAGCCCTTAAAAAGATACCTTTAAAGTTACTCTCCAGTTCGCAATTATAAAAAAAATGTTCGCAAGGGAATAGGTCTAAGGAACATCGTGCAGATAAATGTTGAAAGGGGGAGCGACAGTTATTTAGCGCTTTCGAGTAGTGTAGTAGTATAAAGTAGCCGATTTTATAAAAAATAGGTCGTTCACATTTCTTCAACTGTTGTCTTCACGAACTTATATACTTTATGAGATCATATACATATGTATAAAATAAAATACTTTCTATACAAAGTTCATATGAAAAGATAATGCCAGTAAGTTTTTTTGTTTAACAAATGTGGGTGAGTGAGTAAGTGTGAACGTGACACGTGACGTTGGCAATGACACCAAAACAAACTGTAAGCTGCAACGTGACAACTGCACAACAAAAACCCGACATACACATGAACATACAGACAATGGCCGAAGCGCATGCGCAAAGATGCGTATAACGGCGAGTGTGAGTACTTTATGAGTACTATGGTAAAATTGTGACGGCGAATGCAAACAAAGAAAAAAGTTGGAAATAAATATTGTATAGCACAATGAAAATACAAAAATGAGCTTATAGACGAAAATAACACAATGCAGTGCACAGTAAATGTACGTGTGTGCACGTGCAACGCATAGCAAACGCAGCGAAAATATGCATTCACAACAGATATAATACTATAATAATACAATACTATATATAATAGTATATGTATGTGTGCGTGTGCGTGTGCGTGTAAAATGTTGGTATTTGTACTATTTTTAGTATTTTCTTAGTGTGTGAGTGTTTCTGATTTATTTTCGGTTATTTATATGCCCATTGTTGTTGCAATTTGTCTCTATTTGTACGCTTGATTTGCTCATTTTTATGCATTTTCCCTACGTTTCACAAATAAAACTTATGGTATTTGTTTCCCCAAGACCCCAAATGCTGTAGCGGTGTGGTAATGTCAGCTGAGCAAGCACTAAAAGTGGAAAAGAAGAAAACGCGCTAACGAATGCAGCAACAGACGACCAACAAGAAGGTGGCACACCACAGTGAAGCCGTTAAAAAGACGAAAGAAGAAACTCTTTTAAGGTCAACTCATTTCACTTTCTTCTAATAAAATCACAGCTCACTAAGTGGCTGCCTGACTGACAAACAGACAGACAGTGTGAGTAACTAATGGCTATGGACAGCAGTGCAAGAGCCAGCGAGCAAAGAGCAAAAGGCGATGATAGAAATGCAGCGCAATCAACGAGCTGTTGGATGAAGATGTCTAAGATAGTGAGAGAGCACACATACGTACACTCAAATGTGCATGTATAACAAAAACTATACAAATATACTACTGTCTATATATATATCTGTCTATATGTCTTTGTGTGCTCGTAACTTTTTGGTCGCATCACTCAAAATCTCAAAAAAATGTAATGTCTTAACAGACTGCTTTCAAAGAATATAAACTCACTCCTACGCATCAACAAATTTGTAAAAAAAAACAAATTAAAAAAACAGTAATAATACAACGAAAATAGTGCCGGCCAGCTAAGCGAATGTGTCCGTGTGTTATCCACAATGATATTCACATATGTATGTGTTATGTGGCATGTATGTACCCACATGCGTGCAAGGCGAAAGTTTGTGGTGGAGCTCCATCATGTCAAAGTCAAAGTCAAAGCCAGAGTGAGCTCAAGAAAGCGCGATTTTGGCCAGAAACCATCTGCGGCAGATGGAAATCTTTGCAATCGACGGTGTAGAATAACAAAAAAATACGGTACTTTCTGCTATTGTAGGTATAACAATCTGAGAACTGCTTTATTTAGTTATAGCACTAGTTCCCATACTAACTGAGAGTCTTAATTTAATTGTCTAGTATTCGCTAAGTCACGCAACAACGCCCTTCAGTAATAGAAAAAAAACATCATGTAGTTCAAAAACTTATTTAGATGTTTTTCTATTTTATTAACACTTTTTCCAAGCAGTTAATAATGGTAAGTCATAACAAAAATTTTTTACATTCTATGGAAAATTAGCCGGTTATTATTTAAGAATATCTCTTAATTAGCCGATTTTGACATTAAATTAATATTTTCAAAAGCCGTCTCCAGTCAAAAAGAAATAGTAACGGTAAATAATTCGATAATTCGACTCCTTCAAAAGTTTTCTGATTTCGCGTACAGAAAAATCAGGAGAGGAAATTGAGAGCGCAAACTGACACATCAGTTCGAAGAGAACTTACTCCAGCAGTTTACAACCAAGAAAAACAGCGCATTGAAATCTGTCCCATGATAATTTAACCCATGATATTTATTATCAAAATTTATAGCCAATATGAAAATATGGAAGAATTATATTTTTCCATTTTATTAAAGGATTTAATGGATCATTATAAGAGGTATATATATTGCCTAGACTCCATAAAAGCAGCGACTTTAAAAATTTAAAAAATCAAAATACATTTCCTGTTTACTTTCAGCAATAACTGAAGTGTCCAATGGTGGTGACTGGCAAGTACTTTCTTTCTATCCGGTTGGACCATTGGAGAGCACTGGTTGAACCATTTTGAGCTTGTATAGATCGGAAACTTAAAAACACAAAAATTTACCAAGATATGGCAAACAAAACCAAAAAAAAAATTAGTTTTGCACCAATTCGTAGTGATGACCGATTCAGAAATTCATTATAACAAAACCAATCGGACTACGCTAAAGACGGCGAAAATAAGTTTGACTATAAGTTTCAGTTCAATAATCTAATAGGATAGAAAAAAAAGACTATCATCATAATCTTATACTATAATCTCCGATTGGACAGCTAGAAACTGGTTTTGAAATACTATTGAATTGAATTGATATTGAATATGGTATTGAAGACACTTTTCTAATGTTTTATATACTCAAAATAATATTGCATGTAACATCCATTTCGGAAGCAAGCAGTCCAAACGGTTCTCAATGGCAGTAAGTTTAAGTATAGATTTGGAATTTGTACTAGAAAGAAGTCCCCTCAACACTCAGCGTCTATAATCAAAGTGCAAAAAATCGTCTAGAGCCAGTTTTATAATACAAAATGTAGTTTGAAGAACTTATTTATAAGATTTCCTTCACTAATCGGTACCTAGATTTCCTAAAATGCTTCAAAAACACATACTTAATAATGGAGTGACCAGGTATCGACACATTTCTGAAGTACTCAGTGGTAACGATAAATACTCAGAAATAGAAAAAGAAAAGAATTTCTGCGCCATATTTAAACCTTATCGCCGGTGTCTATTTTACTTACAAACAATTAAAGGTCACAGCATTGATTTAATTGTTTTAACTGCCTGATTTCCTTTTACACTCAAGTCTCTTAAGAAATATTCATTAATCCAATGTTAGAAATGCTTTTTCAATATTAGTTCTGAAATCGATATATCTAAAGATTAGTCCATATATTTACTAATGATATATTTAAGTCAGTTCAGACAGGAATCGAGAGAGCTAAAACATTCCAAAAACTTTCGAGTGTATCAAGTATACAAGAGAGATACAAGTAAGAGTATCTCAAGAATACATATACGTAAAGCTAAGGCTGAGAAGAGATTTTGTCATATATTTGAAACAAAATATGCCTCCGCAAGATTTATGCAGTTGATGGTACCAATCAACAAAGAAAAGGGTTATTTCTAAATGTCGAGTGATATTACTTATAGAATAATTACAAGGAATATACTTCTCTTCATACTCCATCGCGTGATATTTTCGGTTATAGCATGAGATTCCGTAGTAATAAAAAGTTATTAGTATCAAAGGCTTAAAAATAGTTAGGATACCTAGGACTAAGACTTTCTTTAACGCTTCAACGTAAGACTCTCAAAATTCAGCAAGAAATCGTGTGGGTCAACGCTTCTAGCTCTATGAGCACCCAGAACCTCCGTTGATCGCATGTTTACGGTTCAATAAATTTCAAATGATACTTGTATATATATTTCGTATATTGTACTTGTATATATATTTAGGAAAGACGTTTGCAAGTAAAGCACTTTGACGTCCGGTCTTCTGCCGCATTTGTATGTATGCTTATATTAATTTTTCATTCACACTGAGCCAGAAATGCGAAGTAATTTTCCATTCCCGCAGTGTGTCTCTAACCACCATTAAAACCACAATAACCCATGAACAACAAAACGACATTAGTCTTACACTTACCATTTCTTTTCTTAAAATGGCTAATTGCGTATCCAGTGTGCTTCCTGTCACGCTCGCCACCGCACCGCCAACGCCAGCGCCAGTCGCGCTCGAGGTGACGCCTGATTTCGCGGGCGTCGCCGCTGCCGCGGACGCTGCTGTTGCGGCTATTTCTTTTGCATTTGTTGTTACTGTAGCTTTGCTTGTTGTTGTTGTTGTTGTTGTTGTTGGTGTGGTACTCGATGTCTTTGACTTGTTGTTCATGTCCATTTCGTTACTTTCCAACAATTTCGCTGTGTTCAATTCATTTTTGCAAATATTATTAACACTATTAATAGCACTGTTGCTGTTGTTGTTGTTGTTGTTGTTGCTGTTATTATTATTTTCGCCTTTTTGATATTCTACGCTATTGTCTAGATTGTTAATGGTCAAGCTTTGCGCACTACCGTCGCTAATGTTGTTGTGATTGTTGTTTTGGTTTTCCATACTGACATCAGCATCATCACTTATCAAACCCGAATCGGAGCCGAGCATTTTATTGATACCACTAAGACTTTTTGGCAAAGGTGGCAGATCGGTGATAGACATAATTCTGCGGAGATAAGAGAAAGAGAAATAGGAAAATTTAATTATTTAAAAATTTAGTTAGATAACGAAAATATTTTTCAATTAATCTATATAATTATAATGAAATTATCTAAATAGAAAAAAAGGAATATAACGATCTTGCTAATTTTTATGAAAAGGACGCTCTTTCTTTCACTGAAAACATATTAAGTGATACCGTTATAGCTTTCTATCACAAGATACTGCGTACTTAGCTAAAAACGAGTGGTATAAATGAAAAGCAGATATATACAAAAATTTCCACCAAAGTATTAATTCACTAACTCAAGAAATGAAATGAGACTTTTTCGTTTGTGCGATTATCGCATGAAATAATTGGTTCAGAATAACAGATTCTAAAAAGACGTTAATTTGATAAGTATATTGTTTATTTTCATCAATTAGCTTGAATTGGCTTTTTTACATTGGCAACCCTTTTCAATAAATTTTTCACAGAAATATTTTATGAATCTCTTCGTTGTTGTTTATATTGTAAAAGTTCTTTTATTTTGACTTTTGGATAAAAAAATTATAAAGATGGCAACCCTTCAAAAAAAATTTCTCCGCAGAAATCTTTCTTTTCGTAGCTTTTCCATAGCGTAATTTTTTTTTTTGTAGTTTGTCGATCTAATAGAATAAAATATTGAATAAAAAGCAACCACTGTTAAAAATATTTTCAACTGTAAATCGTTTTCGAATTCTGCGTCTACATATACCCATGCAATAATAATTCGCCTAATTGCAGGTTTTCGAAATCTGTTGTTTCTTTTCTTATAAATTTTGCATGTAGAATCTTCAAGCATGTCGTAATGCTCAAACCTTTTTGTTTTAAACCAACCGAGTATCATTGCGAACAATAAAAATATATTCAAATCGGTTGAGGTTACTATATACTATGTATACTATATACTGCGAGCGTGACGGTGTTTTGTTGCTTAATGAAGTATAAAATTAAGTACAGGGACGGAATCCTTAGATTCTGTATATGGGGTCTAGATTTCTCAATTATTAACCGATATACGACTATATGGTCTAAACTCGAGCGGAGGAAGTTTATATATTCAATACATGGGATTTTTGACAAGGTACAGACTAATTGCTTTAATTTTTGTTCTCACATGTCGAGCGTATTATATATGCAAGTCTTGCCCAAAAGACCCAAAAGATGGAAGCAATTTAAAAATTGGTGACCAGGCTGACTAGATCGTTTATCTGTTCCTACGATAGTCGGGTCTATGTAAACAGAACGACCTGAGTTCACATATCCGGGCAAGGATTGTTAATTCGGCAGTATTCCTCCACATTATTTTCTCTTACAATAAAAACAACTAGTTCATTCATGCGGACTCTACAAATCGGTGAGTATGCTGTCTACTGCTGGAAGTAGCATACAAAGCAGATCATCTGAGTGTCCTGGAGGAGAATTTGCGGTCACTTGGTGATTCCAATTAGTGGTTACTTGTGAAAACAACGCTCGGCAAAATCTCTTTGGAGCTTAGCGTGTCAGTTCAGATGAAAGTTCTTTGTGAAAAATGACTAGATCCCAGAACTTCCAACTACCACTTAATCCCAGTGACATATACACATATGATATTACTCATATCATTTATATGAATTTATATACCCATGATAACTTATATTTCAAGACCACAGCTGATCACTTTCACAAACCCCAAAAGTTAAGCACAATCAACTGCGTCGTAATCACACCACACCCACACACGTACTTCCCGACTTATCGTATACCTAAACGCCCGACGCACAACCAGACACACACCCAAATACTTGTCAGTAGAAGTAGCACCCAGTCAGCACTTTCGTTAAAAATGCTAATTTGACTTTCATTATGCATAATATATTGTCGCTTCTTCATTGAAATAAGTCGCTTTTACCGCTCACAAGATATTTTACATTTCTTTTTCGCTTCTACTTCTTCCTCCCAAACTGCTATTATTATTAAGCGTGTTTGTTATACTCGTACGAACGATAGGGAAGTGGAAGCGTGAAATTAAGTCACATTCTTCGTCGAAATAAAAGCGGTTGTCTTCATAATTATAACATGTGATAACTAAGTATACAAAAGTTATATTTTAACACCCACGAGCCACCAACGAACCCATTTAGATAATATGTTTCAGCTTTTTTAAATTTTATGTATGTTTGCGACAATAGAGCGAATCAAAGAGCTTTTCTGGCAGGTAGATAATTATTTGAGACACTTTACACTTTTGGCAGTGTTGATTATCCAATTATTTTTGAAGCTTGGTTTGCAGATTTTATCTATGAAAATGTTTACAAACACATATATAAATATAGTTGGGGTTTATCGTAAAGTAATCTAAATATGGTGCGAAAACTTCCCACATACAATTTGCTTCCTCATCTCAACACAAACGGAGTCATGTAACAAGTAAAGCTTTTCGGTTCCAACTTTCTAATTTCACTATCATCTAACTAAGGAAAACAAATGTTATTGTGATTTTGAAAAATTTAATTCATTTAAATTAAACAAATTAAGTATGAACTGTTTGGAAATCAGCAAATTTTTATTTAGATCATTGAAATCTTGTATCGTAGTACAAGTTCCTGTATAATACCACCACCTAAAATGAAATTTGTGAGATCAATCTAATGTTCTTGGTTTTACTCAGGATATGCTAGTTACCCTCAACTTTTCAACCCTGAAGCACGGTCGCTTGCATTCAGATGTCTGACCAACATCCCCATTCAACCATCCAACCTTATCTAGTTCCCCACAATCACCCTTAAAGAGTTTGTTGAAAAGTGGACATCTGGATTCGTCTTCGGAAGATTTTAGAGCTTTAAAATGTTCCGAAAAACATTCCTCAGAGAATATTAGTAGTAAGATTAAGAGTAGTAAAAGTAGTAGTATGATTTTTCTTCTATGTAATTTAAAACGATTTTTGGGAACAAACTCAAAGTTCGACAAATATAATTTTTGAAATTATTTTGGTTTAACGTCGAAAGAATGGCGTTGAATTAGTGGACTACTATTTCTTAGTTGTTTATAAAAACTAATCGGTAACTTTCGAACTAGCCCATAGCTAGCTACACTATTATTTCACTTTTTACAAAGCCTATTTAACCTCACCTAAGTTATTTCAGTGAAACACCAATGATCTTTAAACCTAAGATATCTCGATTATCATTAATATATTTGCAATGTGGTAGACGTATAAGACTTAAAATTTTTACTACTGAGGCTATGTATTGGGAGGATCATGTTTTGATAGTTCAAGTCAAACGATTGTTTAGCAAAATAGATAAGAAATGTATGCTGCAGAGAAGCGTATCCACAAATGATGAGAAAATTTTAAGATCAATCATATAACTATCATGATCTATAGTTCCAGTATGGTAAAACAATATTGATAGGGCTACGACTAAGACTAAAATGCATTACATTTATTTCCCATTTTCTGTTGAAATACCATAAGAGGTCGTGAAGTCCCCAAATACGATCGAAATAGTGTTTCTTAAAGGAATGGAAGATGACAAGACCCGACAATGCAAGTGCTGGGAGAGTAATGAGCAAAATGATTGGTAAGGAATAAAAATCTGTGAAAATTAAAAAACGTTCTCTGATATATGTCATATATGCATATGTCAATTGAAAAAAGAAGATGTGAACTCTTAATATAATTGATGAACTGACTGGTTAAGACGCTCTTAATAAGCGCGCTTAATAAGCGATATAAGCTTACATTGTTTCCGCTTCCACGAAAGTTGAGTCCACGTAACTGGAAAGGACCCAGATTTGTGTACGATCAACAACTGTCAACTTGGCAGCATGCTATCTGCCTCTACAACAACAATAAGATATAAATCTAACCTCCAAAGTAGACGACACGGTATTCGAGAAACATACTACGAATATATTAAAAGAACCAATAAACATTGAACGGGTTCTTCTAAAAACAGACCAAAAACACAAAATAGTTGCTGCAATATGGAACTAAATAGTATAAACAATGGGACCTTTGATATAGATTTTTAACTTGAAATAAACTCAAAGAAATTCCTAATGTTTATACATGGAAGAAAAGGTAATATAGACCTACTCTTGGTAGAAGTTCCTGACTGTAACATTCTATATGAGCCAGTAGATTTGCACTTTGCGACTTCACCATTCATGTTTGGCACACTTCCCAGGTAGTCACAAGATAATAACGAACCAACCTGCTAGTAACTAAATAGTGGTAAGTAACTTTAGTTAGCTAGTAACTAAATAATAAGTGAAGATTAATTGCGAAATATTTTCTTTTCAATAAAGTTTGCAATATAACATACTTCTAAGGCACACCAGCAAACCACACAAATGCACGAAATGCCCGTCAACATTTTAGAAGAGAATTTTTCTTGTAACAACTACTTAGAACTACGCGCTGGCGAACAACCTTCAACGTGTGACGTTCATAAGTCATCCTTTGGTGTTCTTTTTTTTTCGAATGCATATCATTCTCGAGAATGTCGCTCTGCGATTAGCACAAATACTCGAATTAATGGCAAATAAATATTTAAACAGGTATGAGCTTATGATCGTATGTACGTATCGATTGTTGTGTGAGATTTAACTCGTTTAAAGGTAGAAATATTCAGCCTTGTAAGCACAATCCGGTTTCATTTATTGGTCAAGACTAGTCGCGGTGTTTTGATTGATATACTCGTACTTGGTGTTGACTGCAGTGATTGCAGTACATTGTACAAGACAGACTACACAACTACTTAAATACTACGTACTTACATATTACAAGTGCTGTCATTGCGACAATGTAATAATATTTGTTGCCGTTTTAGCGAATGTTGCTTGATGTATTTATGTTTTGCTGCCAACTACAAGAACAACATATTCGGGTTTATATATATTGTAGGTATATATTGGTCGAACGGGTTATATTGCAATTGCAATATTATTTATTAGTAGTCAGCAAAAATTATAATTCAATTTGTATTATCATTGCTTTTTCACATAACAGTAATTGGCAAAAGAAAACTTGAATAGAATTAATTAATTCCCAGTAGTCTACTTCAGAATAAAGAGTGTTTCAAAACTATCTAGCTGCTTTGATACAGAAAGTTTCAAAGTACCGTTAGGATTCGTAAAAGTAGTAAGAAATTTCATATGGCTCCTTTAAGGGATTAGGCCAGTCCAGGATTTTCTAATCATCGAACATTTTTTTTGGGCTTATAATAAACTGTATTTAATAAAGTGTAGTCCTAAAAAAATATTGAATTAGTAGAACAGGAAAAGAAAAATTTTTTTCTTCTCAACTCGGGTATATAAGCGGATTTTAGGTTTTTTTATATTATTTTGAAAAAAGTTTATGAAAAATGTTTTGTAAAATTAGCAAGAACTAAAAAGTTCCTTTCGAACACAAATACTTCAAACTGTTATTGTAGACTTCTTCCTACTTTACTAAAATATTTTCTGTACTTCTCGTTGATTTTTAGTTTGATTTAACATTTAACTTGTTCTTACGTTCTTATAAAAAGACTCAAATGATTCTAAAATGATCGTTCTGTATCTTACTTTATGACCAAGTCATGTCGAACCAACGATTCCAAATGCTCTGATACGTAGATCATTTAAGAGCATTCTATGAAATCTGCGGTATGAAATTGTAGAAATATTTTAGTATATATATATATATATATATATTTTCAAATCTTCTTTCCTGCCCGTGTAATTCCACAAAGTAATTTATTATAAAATATTAGAGAGACGGCGCTTAATCGTTCGATTTTAATACCGACCTGATACCGAGCTGAACTTACGTATTATATATACACATTCCAAATTAGCAGTTATTCAAATATTATAAGAAAATAACTTTCTAATTCTTTAGAAACCATGGGAATAATATCTGCATTGTCTATTTTTTTTTTCTAACGTATTAGCAGAAAGTTATGCAAAAACTGTGTTGTTGTCTTTCTTTCAATGGGATTAAATAATTTATTGAATGGAAAGTTTGCCATTTGTTATTGTTTTTATTTATTTAGCATTTCAATAGTTATTACTGAGGTAATATTAGCTAAGCGAATATTTTAAGTATGGTATGATATAATAATATTAATATAACACTTCATTGAGTAAAAAAAGAAAAATCTTCCCATTATTATTAATTTTTACGTCAATTGTTTCACCTCTTCTTTACTTCTATTACAATACTCGGTTAATTCGTGAGTCTTAAAACTGAAGTTAAAAGAAATAAAATTAATGTTTTATGAAATCTTTAAGGATTATTTTTCCACAAAAACTAATTTTTACTTTACAAAGCAAGTATTTTTCAAATACAACTACTATTGAATGAAAACTATTTTGTGAGCTTTATTGGAGTAGCTGTTTCGTAGTTGCCAACGTTTTTTCGTTAAAAAATAAATGAAATGTTTGTGAGGAAATTATCTATTATGGCAAATTCAATGTTAGAATCTATTTAGTACTAATTTATAAATTAATATGTTCTAAACTAATGTCGTCCAATTGCAGCGAAACACTGGAATGGAATATATAAATCAAGTAGAACCCTAACATGGTTGCCATCTCATTCATTCCAAAAGAAATAGTTCTTTAAATACCAGTTTAGAATCTAACAAATTTAAAAGGTCTCACAATACAAAATTTTGTACAATCGAATTAGAACATTTTAGAAAAATATTGGGAAACTTTTTTGTATCATTAATTCTAATAACAAATTATAATCCTAGGAAAGGCAGAATGATTGAATTTTTATGAAATATTACTGAGTTTACTCAATGGGTACCAATATTAAATCAAATCTTTGTTTTGATAGTTTACACTCAATTTGAGGAGCGAAATTAGTAAAATAAGAAGAGGGGTAAGTATAAAAATTATTTTACTATTAAATGATATTATTAATACGTCTTGTTTATCAGTTTTTGGCGATTTTTGTATGTTGAAAATTACATAACTGGTTTGTGGTTACTTCAATTATAGAAATGTTATTTTATACAAGTATTGTAATATTGAATTTATTTTATTAATTTATTTGAACTTAATTTTTCAAGCAGATGGCACCCTTAGTCAAAAAGCAAGCTACGATACAATGTTTTCTTAAATCTGCTTATTTTTACACCCCTATTTTAATTTAATTCAATATCAAATCTCAAATAAAATATATTTAGTATTGTATGTAAATTAATTTAATCCATTTTTTATTCTAATTCTAATTTATTCTAATAATTTTCATTATTTAGATAAGATAATTTAACGAAAAAAAAGTGTGAGCAACTGGAAACGTTCTCCAAAAATAAATTCAACTGCAATTTTTCCTCTAAATATTTTCCCTAAAAATTTCAAATGAATGGCAACCTTGTTACTCTTACGTCTTACACTATCTAAATATGGGACCGCACAACACCAAAAATTATTCGCTTACTAATTATTTATACTTCGAGAGAAGGTGAGAGTGACAGAACCGTTTTAGTGTTCTTCATGATAAATTTATGTAAAAATTTGAAAACTTTTCGATGTCAGCTATAAATGAATATCTTGTTCCGTTATTAAAAGAAATCTGATAAATTTGCTTTTTATCATAGCCGAGCTTCAAATCCGCAATGATCTTGTACTCAACATGCGCAGCAGTAACAATGATTAGTTGTCACAAAGAATAAAATATTTTGGAATTTCCGAGACATGCTCAATTAGTCTTCATTATTTCACTCGAATAAGACAGCAATGTCAATAATTACAGAAGAACAAACCAATAATTTAGAATAATAATTGCTATAACTGTTTTTTACAAATTTTATTTAATAATCAACTTTCTTTACTTCTGGAAACGTGCATATTAAATATTAGACAATTTAAAATTGCTAAGAATTTATCAATGCCACATCTTAAACTGTAACATATTTATGTATACATATATATATATTTGTACTTAATTTAATAAAAAAATGTCTTTCTTTCAAGACCGAAGGTGCTAAAAGCTTTTCCAAGAAACATTATTTGCCAATTTTGAATATAAATATTCTCGTATTTTAAATGCCAAATTAGCTAAACACATATACAGTTGTATGTACATATGTGCATGTCTATTTTGTGTGGCTTCCTCATCAAATGAATTGCACTCAAAAAAGCCTCAAGTTCATTAACAAAAGTTACTGGTTTCCAATTAGCAACCGTTGGCACAAATACATTACTGATTTATTGTATAAAAATTACTTTGATTTCTACTTCTTCATTCCCGTAATTTAACACCTCTGCATTTATGCATAATTACGGCAAAAACTACGCCCCTTCCCTACATATGTACATACATATGTGTGTAAGTGAGTGTGAGAGTAAGGGAGTGAAGACATCAACGTACTTAATGAGCAGCTGGAAATGCTACGCATATTATGCGTATCGACAACAATTTTCATATGTAACAAACACATATAAAAAAAGAAAAACAAAGAAGGCAACAGAAGTAGTTGAAGAAGCAAATGCAAACAAACACCCACCAAATAAAAGCAAAATAATACTAAAAAAGCAAAAAAAAAAACCAAACAAGTGAACCACTAATTGGAAAATATGACCTGAGGCGACATTAATTGGATGAGAAATACAACAAAAACAGTTTTGAAATTCCAAAAAGTACAACAACAAAAATTAATTTTAAAAAATTAAAAAAAAAGTAAAGAAAAAATTTAAAAATATGCACATATATATATGCATATAAATATGCAATATATATAAAACAAAACAGTTTTAAAATCCCAAAAAAATCCAAATGTTTTAATAAATAACAAAAAAAGAACTAAATTCAGCCAATACAAATTTGTCAGTTCATTAGCCCGATTGTAGTGGACTTCTGTGGGGGCAGTCCGCGGTAGTGCCATCGTCAGCGCTTTGGCGTAAGCGCGCTCAGAAGAAGGGTGTGCCAAAAATGGTAATAACTTTATAAGAGAGATGCGAGTGTGTATATCTTATACTTTGTATGTTTATTAGTATTCTCGCATAAGCAAATTAACTTATGATGTGCGTGACTAGCGATTTTAGCTGTTTTCACCTCAGCAAGATAGCACAAATTTGCTTGCATGAAATACACACAAATATGCACAAAAACATATAAACAAACATACTCATATATATGTACATATTTACATATATATAAGCATATATTCATACAACAACATACAAGTAAGCGTATTTTGTGCGATTCCTAGCACCGCACACTCAACCGTAAATGTGTTTCTGTTTATATCTACACGGCGTATACTTGACCCACGCAATTGCATACACGCACACACACACAATATAATTGTGTACACGTTTGCGTATAAAAATACTTTTATTTATGTATGCATGAGTTTTGTGCCAATTCAAACCGCATAAATTCCGCTTCTTCTTCCTAAATTTATTTTTCATTTTTTCCTTAATTCTAAGTTTATTTTCACTTATTAAATATATACATATACATATGCTTTATGTACATTCCACTTACTTTGACAAACATCGTGAAATATTTATGGCTCTTCACACCTTATTTATGCATACCGAATATACACATTTATTTTGAGTAACTAAATTTGAGTTTTATTGAACTCGTAATGACCTAATTTACACGCCGTATTACTTGACGCAAAATTTAACAAGTATCGTGTAAATAAATAATTACTTATCTATGTAAATTTAGCATAAACAAACTGGCGCTTGACTTTAACACTTTTGACTTAATTTCCCTTTGGAGAAGTGTGCTTAATTAATCACTGCCTATCTGAAGATATTAATTTGAAATATTTTTTTATTTCTTCAACATTTTCTGGAACGGCCTCAAATCTATTCTATCGGCCTCAAATTGGAGCAATCGGTGAAAGTCACACAATCACAATGGCAGCGCGAAAAATTAAATGATTTTCCGGCAAGTTAAGAACTTGAACTGTTTCCTCAAATGTATCAAAATTAAAATGAGGCTAGGCGAAATTTGATGTACAGGGTGTTACGGTGTGACAAGAAAGTATGACAAAGAGATTTGTGAAATTTTAGCAAATATGTTGCAAGGTCAAGCAATTATTCGATTCAAGTAATCCTTTTTTTAGTGAAAAGAATTTTGAGAATTTTGTCTATTATTCGAGGTTTTTAAATACTAAGTACAATAGTATTTTTTATAAAATTTAATGTTGCAAACATAACAAATTATAAATATTTAAAATAATCAGATCAGAATAATCATTCACTGTACGCCTCAATATATATTTTTGGAACTCAATCTCAATAAGTCTGCTTATGCTCTTGCGTCAACTCTATAACTTCTTCTTCAATC
Source organism: Bactrocera minax (assembly GCA_021498325.1). Lineage (NCBI taxonomy): Eukaryota > Metazoa > Arthropoda > Insecta > Diptera > Tephritidae > Bactrocera > Bactrocera minax. The sequence goes on from JAKEEE010000024.1 coordinate 193,644, forward strand.
AATGGACATAGAGGTTCGAAATTCGAAATACAAGAAAGATAAGAACACCGATCTTACCTCAATCGCATAACACTAACTTTAAAGCGAATTAATTGCAGCTTCACATCTGGTCGAGGTTTGTCCATATGAAGAATATTTAAAAAACTAAATGCCGATAAGCTTCTTTTTTACCAAGAATATATACCATATATTAAAAAATGAAAAGGATAAATACAATTCTAATTATATTTTCATATTTTTCTACCAAAATTAGCTTGGAATTACTATTAGTTTGACTAAGAAGTCTGAGAGAGACACAAATTTTACTTAAAGTATAGAAACTCAGAACTTAGTTAGAAGCTAACGGTTTCAGGAACAGCTGATTTTGTTTTGAGCGAAAATTGAAATGCAAGGAGCAAATATACAGTATGTGGACGTAGCTTACGAATTGGAAACACGTCGTCTCGAAAAAGTCAATAAAATATTCTAAAAGAATGATAGAAATTAAATTTATCACAGTGCCGTCTCTTTTACATTTTTAGAGTACATTGCTTGATTGATTGGTTAGTTGAAAGGAGATGTTAAAAAACGCCTGAACGTAAGAGACAGCGCTTAAACTATTATTAGGCTCATTCTGTTCCCAAATGAGTCCCAACTAAGAACTATTCAACAACTCGCTGAATATGTTACAATTTCTTAGTTTTTTCCATTCGATCTTTCCAATTTCCATGGAAAATATTTCGTCTCAACCAACTGAGGATGGGTATTCACAAAAGTCATGTTCTTATTACTTCATTAGCTTCCGCAAATGCTCGACATGGCACCGATTCCGCTTTACTAAATTTCTAAAAATTAAATCTCACATGCAAGTATACTGTAATAAACCCTCAATAAAACACTCAATTTCCTTCTTCTGTATTGGTTATTGGATATAGGAGTATTGGAGAAACTCTAATACTCTTTGCTTTAAATATCCTTTGAAGGAGCTAATTAGTATTGGACAGCTTATAGGGGCTGCGTTTCCAGCCGCACTTGAGCTAACCACACACTAAGAAGGTACACAAATGATGTATATGATGAGTTCACCACTAAAAATCTAATATTCGTCTTTTTGAATAAAATTATGCACCGAAATTTCATGTTGGCATAACCAAGCGGATTGCCGTGGATATAAACAAGAAATTAAATGAGACAGTTAGTTAAAGCAAAAGTCCACTTGAAGCCTTCTATTGATCCCACAATCTCGCCTCAAAGATATAGTTATAGTCATTTAGTTTGAAGCTACTTTCAATGTGGGGATTACTACTATTAACACATGGATTTCTAAGTCCTTATTATCGACAACTGTGCCATTGGGGGAGGAATCGCTTTTTTTATTCTCACAGATCTGTTTTTCCCGGCCGTATTATGAAATTTTAACATTTGCAAGGTGCTCCAGTTCCATTAAAAATAACCGGTTTAGAATTATTTTTTATAATAGTACAATTTTCAAAAGCTTTCAATTTTTTTATTTTTTTTTCCAAAACATGTAATTTGCTTGTATTTTGAAACCGAAATTAATTTTTTTTTATTTTAATCACAATTAATTTTCAAATTGGAATATATTACGGAAAATTAGACAAAAATAGAAAAAGCACTGCGCATTTCAAAAATTTCTAAAATAAGTAATTTTAAATCCAAATATCGTGGACTAAATTTGATTCCGTATGACAAAATATTCAGACATTTTTGGATGTTATTATTTAGCTAGAAGCCTAAACTATTTGGAAATAACAAAAAGTGCATACTTTTTCACCGTATGCCGGAATTAGGAAACGTATTCAAAAATAAATAAAATTACTACAATACATTAAAAAATATAAAGAAGTCACATAGTTCTCATAAGCAACGTCGCACCCAATATTTTTGTGCAATGCGTGTACGTGTGTAAATTATTTTTAGCTTCTGTATATTTAAATTACATTTTTGTAGATTTTTCCGTCATCGAATTCGAAATTTCCGAATGTTTTTGTTTTATTTGCGTGCTTGTGGACGAACACTTCATGAGACGCTTGCTTTTCCTTTGCGCTCTTTCTGCCGCAGCAACAAAGAAGGAAACATAAATAAAACATTTTTATTGAATAATGACGCAGCAAAGCAAGGTGAAATAATATTGATTGAGAATACGCACAGTGGGGTCACATTAAAAATATTCGAATTTAATTTAAAATTTTTTTTAAATAATTTAGAGAGTATCAAAGTTATATATGAATAATTTTCTAAAGATTTAAATTGATTAAATTATGCCCTTTTCGTTAACAAATGAGCAAAATGACTCAAAATACTTTTAGCTGAATATTCTTCAAATGAATAGCAGATCTTCCTGATATACCATATTATATATGAAATCATCGTTACTTGCGTTTTGCTTTACTTTCCTGCCACCTTCTTATTTTATATATAAAAAAGATACATATGTCTAATCTAAATGTCTATCTAAATGTCTATCTAAACAGATATAAATATGTTGAATACAAATAAATATGTACATCTTTCCCTTATTTTCTGCCAGCAAAGTATTTTGACTAATTTATTACGACGTTTTTCAAGAACTTTCACTTTTAATTTGCTTTCATTTGACGAGTCGATATGCAAATTGATATGAAAAGAGATATCTGCTCGCACACATTTGCACAAACATACGGTATGTTGAGATATAAAAACAATTATTAAATGACGGCTAAAAGCTCGAAACACACACAAACACATACACACTCAGATTTGAGTCCATCAAGTACGTCTGCTTTTAAATGATTCATGAAAGCGCAGAATAGAGCAAGTTTGACCCTATAAATGTGTGAGCCACTGAGAAATTCGGCAAGCACACACACACAGACGCATTCACAAAGATATACACACACACAGGTAGGTGCTCGTTGGTGCAGGTAGCACGGCGGAATGGCGCAAGAAAACAAATGCCGACAAAATCATAACGCTTCGATGAAACGTACTATACTTGTGATTTGTTATTTTTGTTTCGTCTTCTTCTTCCATTTGTATTTATTTACATTTTGGAATAATAAAAGAGAAAACTGCAAATGGGTAGAAGCGCACACAGCGCATTTTTAGCATTTAAACAACGAAAAAATCTATAATGCAGAAATTAAATGTGAGTAAATGTTTGTAATTGTATGCAAATGTATTAAAAATGTAAATAAAACAAGAAGTGCAGAGTATATTTTGTTCACCAGCTAGCTGCCTCGCCAGATATGAGCTTGTTGTGTTCACTTCATTGGTATTTAGGTGGATGAGCGCGAGATGGAGGGCAAATCAGTAATTTAAGAAATCGAGAAACAGTATATTATTCAGCTGCAAATTGCTATACAAGCTTGTAGACAGGCGAAATAAAATGTACAAATATTATATATGAGAGATATTTTAACCAAATTAGTGTAATTATAATAGCTTCATTAAACTTTGATTCAATAAATTTACTGCCGAATATAAGCTGCTATTTGTATTGCTGGCCCTAAGTAATACTAATATGGTTAAATAACATCACCGCAGTCAAATAATTATGATACAAGCTAAGTTGGGCACAACTTTTTTTCATAAAAGCAACTGATCTTTTTAAAGCTTTGATGCCTTGGAAGATGATAGTTGTCAGATTTCGGCAAGAAACTTGAGTCGTTCAAAAAATAAACATATGGAAAAAAACCATTCACCAAATAAGTGGTGTGTTCAAAAAATATCGGGAATGTTTTTCGACCTGAATGGCATAGTGCATCGTGAATTCTTGTTTCAAGGTCAAATGGGTCTCAAGGTCGAAGGTCATATGTGCATAATATCGAACGGAGACTATTTTGAAGGCGACAACGTTGATGTAGACAAATTAATAATTATTATTTTCAAAATATAACTAGTCTAAATTGGACCAATATTAATAGCATAGTTAAGAAGGTTAGGTTAGATTTTGAACAGCATATTAAGTATCGCAAACATGGGCGCACATGATTTATTTCAATATATTATCATAAACTATGTATTTTAGGTAGCTGCGTGAACAAACTTTTATATCTATGTACAGTGGCTTTCTAACGATTTGTTGACGTAATTATTTAAGACAATATACTTCAAGCTTTGGTGAAAGAAACGAGTGTTTCTGTTGGATCCCTCACAAAATCCCTCCTCACAAAATCCCTCACAAAAAAATTCCGTATAGCAGGTTCGTGCCAATTGGTGTAGAAAAATGTAAAGAGCATACGACACAGTACAACAAAAGCTCGAATATAAATTATAAATCTATGCATGGGTAATGTTCAATAAATATTTTCCAAAGTCTTTCTTTTTATTATCTTAAAAAATCCACAAAATAGTACTCAATATTCAAGTTCACTCTGCACTAGACTAATTCTAGAGAACATGTTAAAAGAGGTAACACTATTCAACACAAAATGTTTCCAGCTTTCAGAAAGTTAAGGAACGGTGCATCAAAGAGTTGGTTACTAGGCAAATCCGTTACATTCTCCTAAACTTATGAATTTTGGTTGGCAAGATCTTTTTATTTGAAATATGATATCGATATGAAGTTTAAAAATAACGTTCATAGGTAGAACTCTATTTGTTAGACATCCTCCAGGGATAATTATTATTACATATCATTCTTTCATGATCAGTTCGCTAAATTTTTCCTACAGGTTTAAACCATTCACTTAAAGACTGATTTCTTTCTGGGCCACTTGGGTATATAAGAAAATGCAAACATATTGGTGTTTGCATGCTTTATGAACATATGTATACCTAGTGGCCTATAGTGAGTACATAGATTAAAACAGAGGCCGACTATCAATAAAGGAGGACAACGGCCTACAATAGGCCTCAGAGCAAACCTACCACAAGATATTTCTAAAGACCATGTACTTTGTAAATTCGGGCAGCAGCTTTTGCAATTTATTATATAATCAATATAATTATTATGTTATGCAATTATTTTTATACTTTTTTAATTATCTTTATCATTACTTCTCTCATCTAACATAATGCCTTAATTTCTTTAAATTTTGGCACACGCCTCGACCTTCAAACGCAATTTGAGCGCCTTTCAATGAAGTAAAATGCTGAAATCAAAAAAATTATTAAAATCCGCTAAGCATTTTATTTACAGCTCAATTATTTCCCTTCAAAGGCATTACACTTGCATGATACATACACATATATTCACACACACGTATGTGTGTATATGGAAACACATCGCCATATGCGCATGCGTTCATACATTCACACGGAGCGCAGCTTTCAACACTTATGCGCTAAAAATTAAGCCAAGAATAATGCAGAAAATCAATAAAAGGCATAACATAGTTTATAATTTAATAAAAAAAAACGCTGAAAACAAATAAAAATCACTAACGGTTAAGGCCTTGAAAACTAAAGAAATGTTTACCGTTGATTTGCTAAGACGTTGGTATAACACTTGTTCTCCTATTTATTATTTATTAACTTTGTTGTTTTTGTTCGCTTCGCTGTCTTCTTTCTTTGTTGTTTTTGTGTTTCGGTGATTAATTTTCTTTTAATTCACACTGAATACAATTTGTTTACGGTTTAATTGGTTGTGTGATTAGCGAGGCAAATATGTATATTGATTTGTATTTGAATTGTTTTTAATTTGACCTTCTAGAATTCATTATTTAATAGTCTTTGAAAGATTAAGAGATTTTGTTCTCTATCCATTCTTTTTATTGACTTATTAACACACATGCAAAAAAAAAACTTCGCGTACAAAAATATTACTACTAGTCCCGGGTTGAACTGTACAAGAACCAAAGGCACTCATGCATCGGCGAAATCCTTTGAGCTAGTGAAAAAACCTGATTGACCCAGTTAAGTACTTAGAGCATTTATATTATACCAATAGATACGAAATACTAAATAATAAATACAATAAATATTAAATAACAAATAACAAATAACAAATATTAAATAATAAATTCTAAGTGCTAAATATTAAATATTATACAATAAGTACTAAGTACTAATTATTAAATACCAAATACTATATAATAAGTAATAAATACTGAATACTAAAAACTAAATACTAAATATTAAAGAACAAGTAATAAATATTAAATAATAAATAATAAATACTAAGTACTAAATATTAAATACTAAATACTAAATATTAAATAACACATAATAAATATTAAATAATAAATAATATCTACTAAATATTAAATACTAAACACCAAATACTAAATACTAAATAGTAAACAATAAATAATAAATACTAAGTACTAAATATTAAATTCTAAATATTAAATACTAAATACTAATTGCTAAATAATAAATAATAAATACTAAGTACTAAATACTAAATACCAAATACAAAATATTTAGTACTATATTATATAAAACTACTATATTAAACTATATATAAATACTATACTATATTAAATATTAAATTCTAAATATTAAATACTAAATACTAATTGCTAAATAATAAATAATAAATACTAAGTACTAAATACTAAATACCAAATACAAAATATTTAGTACTAAATACTAAATACTAAATACTAATTGCTAAATAATAAATACTAAGTACTAAATATTAAGTTTTGAATACTAAATACTAAATATTAAATAATAAATAATAATTTTAAATACTAATACTAATTGCTAAATAATAAATACTAGTATTTCTGGTTAAATGAATACGTTCCCATGGTTTCGATCTCTGCTTCCGACCAATATTGGAAATTTTTTGATTTGGGGATTTGGTGATTACAATCACCTAACGGCAAGCAATTAAAAACGTTCGGATGGTTTTTTCTTCAGACTATCCTTTATCTGAAAAACTTTGAGGCTAACCACCATAGCCAAACTGAGAAAAAAGTCAAACAACCACATATAACTGTAGATCGTTCCTTTAGTTGCCTTAAATTAAGATTTGTTACAATCTTTTCATATCAGATCTAAAATTGATGGTTAAGAATTACTGGCGCAGGATTGGTTATTCTTCTAATTTTATATTTTATGGCGGCTGGGACTCGTACTAGCCAAGACCTCAACCAAATTGGTAGCGGTGTATCTGTATATCTATGGTGTATTATGTGCACGCATCGATGAAGTACTTATAATTGAACTGATCTAAATCTGGGCCAAACTATGATGACAACAACCAAAGCTCCAACTTCAGCACTAATTGAGCCGGTTGACCTTTAACGCTACAACAGTTGAGTCAACCGCAATTGCAACATAAATACTTTTATGTAACTGAAATTGGGTAATGGCACAGCCACAGTAGTCACAGCAGCCCAAATGTAAACAAAAAATCACGATTTCAACACATAACAACAACATTATGATAAATCTTATTATATGCATGTATGTATTTATATTAAGCAATAAAAAATCATTAGCCGCATATTTATATTTGTAGCAAAGGCATTTAAAACCACATGACATGCCCCAAAAGCGTTCAGCTCCGATACTTTTTGCTTAACAAGCGTTGGAGTTGTAGTGGAACTGCCAAAGCAGACTGCCGCAAAGCAGGTGAATGCTGCGACACAACGCCAACATGATGTATATACATATATATGTATATATGTGTGTATGTGTGTAGCGCACAGGTGAGGCAATAAAATATTGCTGGCAACATTGTGACAACAAGCAAAAACAGCCATCACAACAAAAACACAAGTAGTTACAAATAAATATGAGTTGTTGCGGCGGTTGTGTTGACGCAACAGTAAACACCCCACTTACGCCCCCAACACCCAGAAACTTGCTAGCTGAGAGTTTCACCGACAGTCTGACAGTCGGTTGAATGTTTTTCTTGACGTTGTTGTATTGGTGTTTGCCTTTCTAGAGCAGCGGTTGCGGCAACAACACGAATGGGTTGAAAAAATCGAAGTCACAACCGCTGAGCCGTCAAGTCGACGAACTTCCAGCGAGCTAATGAAACCACCGGAAAGCCGCAGCCATTGCAGCAGCTGAACTTTGGTATTATACTTGGGTCTACATTACTATTAATGCCGCAACATTAGTGCCGTTGCACCGTGCACATATTTTCTGAATTTTCAGCTAGTTTTTCGAGAAAAGGGGCTAGCAAGCACGGACTGTTGAAGAATTACCAAGTATATGCGAGCTAACCGCGCAAATAAGATTCGCAAATGAAAAAAAAATTTATATAAATAATTTGTACAAAAGGGAAAAAAGCAAAGGCAAAAAACATAACGCCAAACTGGCATTCTAGCAACTCAAAAGGCAGTCGTAAAACACCACTAACTAAAAGTCAAAATAAGTACAAGCACTTTGTTTGGTTTTTCCTTGACGCTTAGGTGGTATACCTCCGTAAACGTTTCAGTAAGTACGTGTACATTAGGGATAACAATCCCGGAATTCGAGAATTTCGAGAGGCCTCTAGTTTGTTATTTTGAGAGAGAATTACTATAGGCACAGCCATAGAATGCAATAGAACCGTGGGTTTAAAAAAATGTACTTCAATCAAATTTAAGTGATAAACGAGATATTTAACTTTCAAACGCTGCATAAAAATAGTAGATAGCAAACTAAAGATATAACGAATGATTATAGTAGAAATTTTTCCAGAAGGGTTGCCACCTCTTTACATATTTTTATTCAATTAAATTGATAAACAAAGAAATATTAAATACATGAATGGGCATTATGGATATCAAACTGATTAGGTTTAAGAAAGCTTTAATTCAGAAAAAATTTTGGAAAGGGCTGCCACATGTTATAATGTTTTTTTTTATGTAAAAAAACAAGCTAATTATGAAACACGTTTGGTAGCGCATAAGCAATTTATTCTCTTTTGACTCCCAAAAATACCGAAATTGTCTTAAAAAAAATTGTAATCGAGACTACTTTAGGGATCTCGATATGTAATTATAAGATCCCGAAAATTCCAAGAGAGTAAAATATTAAAAATGATCACCCCTTGTATGTAATTATGTTTGAAAGCATGTCGTCTGTTTACTTATCCATGCATGTTAAGCAGCCAATGGAATGATATTTAAATTTACTCGCTCTTTTGTCACAACGAGTTGTTAATGCGGAACCGCAAATGCCAACTATCAGCATATTACACCAACGCTGTAAATCCAAAGCGCCATCCGCCAAAACGCCAACATTGAGCTCCAGTCTACTTGCTTGGCAAGCGTATGCTTGTGTGAAGGTGTAGAAAATTACTACACCGTTCCTCCTTAGCTCGACTTGGCGTTTCAGGCGCCCATTAAATTGTGGTATTAGAGTTACAAACAAATAAATGAAAATGAGTTAAACAAAATCACACATTGCAGGTTGCAATCGTTCAATTTCATTGTCTTACTGACGCCAATTCGATTCACCTAGTGAAGTCAAATCTGCCTGCAAAATGCAAAATGGTAGCTCTTTTTCCATTCGGATCCAGGCAGCTTGTCCACGAAATATTGAGTGACAGAATCAGCTCGATCTTTTAGTAAAACTCATAGTGACTTGGATTTTTTCGTATTCCAAAATTGGTAGGACGCGAAGCAAACTTTGTATGAACCAGTTCCAGTCCCAGTTATAACAATTAATATTGGTCAAATAAAGTCACATTTAGTTGCATTAAGCGGCTATTCTGTGAAGGTATAACAAATATTATACCAAACTTGAGTATTACACATTTAAAGACCAATTAAATACACCATGTAGCGATTTTACTGACCCATTTATAAAAGTCATATTTTCACCTCGCATGCTGTAGAAGGGGAAACACCTCTATTAACACGTCGAAAACCTCAAAAACTAAGATAAATAAGTTATTCGTCATTAAGTTACAGTCCACACAAACCAGTACTAGCTGAATATCACTCTCTATGGTCTAACACTGTTTAGAAGATAAGACCTCGACGGCAAGTTTTAGAATACTTCACCGCTGAAATGAAACTAGCTACAATATTATGGAAAACAAGATCAATTAAAATGGATATTTTTTTCGTTAGATAAAAGTTGCCAGGAAGAAAATTCTAGTACGTAAGTTAGATTAGGTTATGTTCTATGGCTGAACCCCAGGACCCCAACACTTGAACTAGCAAACACAGTCCTTTAGGAAGCCAGAAAACTCCTATAGTTGGATTTCATGTATTGATAAACGCCGTGAACCCATCGCGAATCTACTTAGGCGTTTGCTTTCAATTAACAATAGTTTACATGGTTGTCTGAAGGTGTGAGATCCGTGGTGTTTTTGCCTTGATCTTGCAAATCAGAAAGAAATTGTTGGGATGCTTCTACCTAGTCTATTTCAAGCAACTTCTACAACTGATTGAGCAATGATCAGTGGGTCTGAAATTTAAATTCTGAATCGTTGTTAAATTTTTCAAGCCGAGGGCTTCCCAAATATAAACGAATTACAATAGTGTAGCGGATGATATGATGGAAGAGACCCTCTTAACTATTCCACATCGGTCAACCTCAATCGATGTGTGCCGAAAATAACCGGATTGTTCTTCGACTGTGTTGTTCGACTTTAAAGGAATAAATTCTTGCCTCAAAGTCAAACGGTCTATAAGAAGTACTACCTATAAGTACAACGTCGTTTGTGTGAAACAATCTGAAAAAAACGCCCGGATTTGTGGAAAAGCAATTCATGGGTTTCGCTCACTTTTGCTCAATTCTGCTCACACTTCGTTGTTTGTTTGTGAATTCTCGGCCAAAAACAATGCTGTAACGATGCCCCAGCCTCCATGTTCGCCAGACATGGCTCCGTGTGACTTTTTCCTATTTCTAAAAATAAAAAGAACCTTGAAGGGCCGTCGTTTTACAACTATAGGTGACATTAGCGCATCGTTGAAAGAGCTAAAGGCTATCCCAAAAATCGAGTATGAGAAGTGTTTCGACGATTGGAAGAAGCGCTGGCATAAGTGTATAATATCGAATGGAGACAATTTTGAAGGCGATAACATAATTGTAGACGAATGAGTAAATTTTTAAAAAAGTAAAAAAACGAAAATTCCCGTTATTTCTTGAACACAACTCGTATGTACTTATAGTACTGATGAGAACACATATGATTACCCGCAATCAAAAGATTATCATTTTAGACACATGTACATATTTACTAACTTAACTGTGTCAGTTAATAAGCAACAAGCCTTTACTAAATGACAGAAAAAAGGTTGAACGCCAAAAAGTAATGGCGCGTGCTGGACATTGGCACGACGATGTCCACTGAACTGAACAGGTAGCACTTATAACACTTTGGATTAATAGCGGGGCCACAATGTAAGTGTGTGCGTCGCACATGCGTGATTTCGTGATATCACCGACAAGATATAATCGCCAAATATAACTGGTTATTATAAGAGTATCGACTCATGGACGAATACGCACTGAACCAGTACTCATTGAAGGCATACTCACATACATACAGTTGTACATATGTACACGTACGTAAAATGAAATGGCCTTATGCTTAAAAATAAATGCCAATGCAATTGAAATGGACAGTCGCAAGAAAACCTGAAACACACAAAGTCGAATAAAATATAATGCGCAGATTGTTGATATTTTTTTCAAAGGAGTTACAACTTCGACTAATGGTAACATTTTGTTATTTTTTATTTTAACGGGCGTATTTTTTCATTGCATTTTTAGTGCATGTGCTGAAATATTTGCACGCACTCAGATATAATTTCTATATTTTTTGTTTTAAGTAGCCAAAAGTGAGTAGATCGTGATTAGCTTTACGAGCATGAGGCGCATGCGCGGCATCTATTTCTTATTTGTTGTTGTATAAATTTGGCGACACACTGGCTTAGTAACTGAGTACCTATAAATATACATACCTATGTGTACGTAAGTTCACTTGAACAGAAAAAATAATTTTTTTTTTTTGTGGCAGCGAGTGCAAATGTGCATAGGCGGCCCGCGTTAGAAACCAGAAAAGCTAGAAACGGATATATGTATCTGTGGAGCAAATGGTGTAAACATTTTATTACAATATATTTCGATAAATATAGAAATAATTGAAAGAAGTATTTTTAATGCAATATATAATTTATTAAGTAAAATGAAAAAACGAAAAAAAGGCCAATTTCTTTATTTTTAGAAAAGCCTCAAGCTTTAAGCAAAGTTTTAAGGCATTCAAGTTAAAGCATAATAATTTTCTATATAGATTATGTTAAAATAAATTTTGCATTCTTCATTTGATTCATATAACTTACCAGCAAATAGTTTTTGAGGTTTGGAAAGTGGAATAAATGCAGAAATTATTGAATATAAAGATTATATTTTATAAAGAACACGATTCTTAGTATAATGTAGTTGTAGATTATAAAATAGGGACATATATTTCTTTCTCACTCACTCAACACTCTAATTTTTGCTCCAAATCATTGCTAATTCAGTACAGCCGTCATAATAATAAACTATAGGCATTTTAAATAAATTTTTCACAAAGTCGTACAATGATCTAGACAGGGCCTTTTTGACGAGGAAACCCACCACCACTTATTTTGTTTCACATTGACCTTGAGTAGTCCCCTACCATAAGAGTTCCTTGGTTTATGGTGTAGTGTGATGGATTTTGAAATTTCTGCTCTTAAAAAGCCTTCTATATTAGTCCAACTTTTCGAAGCTCGGCTTAAAAATTATAGAATACTCCACGTATTTAGATCAAGAAGAAGAAATTTCGCTGCTGAATATCCGGCAAAGATATAACGGTAACATTATTGTTTATGAAAGATCATACCTATTAATAAAAGTAGGTCTCAATAAGGTAATGCCACTCCTTCTAGAGATACCCAATTCTTAAGGCTTGTTAACGAAAACTTACACCGAAAGTGTTACCAGTCAATTTGAAACGATGGGTTGAAAACAGCTAAGTACATTAACTTATACTACATATAAACATATGAACAACCCTAATACACCCGCATTCCACTCAGCTGCAGAACCTGCCGTTGTACAGCCTAACTCCACGGAGTTCAAAAACATAACGGATCAATACAATACGTTTATCGACACCCCGAAGGTGTATAGCATTTGCTAAACGCCTGTCGGTACCAATTGGCAGTTTGGAATGGACACACTGACCACCTTGGTGGGGTTCGACGGCCATCTAAAATCTCTGCAGTACTTTGGCTCCGGCACCCGGTTGCAAGGCAACTCCACACTGAACTGTACCGCCCCAGACAGTTCTACTCGCATTCAGGTGTTAAAACACAGCCACCGCGATACTCCCCGAAGGGCCTACCGCAATGAGCAGGATGGAGCGACAAGCAACTCCACCGGGCTCCTGCTCCCCGTGGCACCGGATTATAGTCTCCGGTCAGACCTTGTAGACTAAAGGCCACTACCAGTTGAGTTACCCATTCATCTCGACTGGTGGCATTTGTAGCTTGAACTACAATGCCGCTTTAAGTGTGTGCATAATACATTTAAAGTGATATAAACTTAGTTCAAGCTAAGTAATATAGCACTATTTCTGACATGGCTAAGCCTATATTTTGAGCAAAGTCTATTTCAAATGCAGTGCATTTTGTGGATTTTAGTGGCCTCTTACGACAGGCATCCCTTACCGCGGGTGATTCTTTTCCCCCGACCCGCAGGGGGACTCAGAAGGTACACAAGTATTTAAAAATCACTGTTGTCTAATTAAAATAATATAAATATTGTTTAGGTTTTCAGCCAAAGAAGCGTTTTCGGAACCACGCCAAGCGCAATAGCCACTCGGCGCATGCGCTCAACTTCATGGGAGCTTGCATCACTTTACAACATTTTATTTTAGTTAAATTTATTTTCGTGTCTAATTTTCGAGGAATTTTAAAACGTGCACGCAGTCGCAACCACACTCACCTCGTTTCTAAAACAGCCAACACACATGTATGCCCACATCCAGTCAATATTCAAGTGGCAAGCAACGCGTCGTCGCGCTTGAAGCACCCACTTCACTTCGCACGACAGCAAGCGGTTCAGTGCGACGCGACATGCTCAATTCCAGCCAAAACAGCGCCGCATAGGCTCACCAACAATTGCCAACATTTTCACCCAGCGACCAAGTCACCAGCGGCACACCATTTCGCCGCAGTGGATTAGTTAGTGAATTGCTTCCGGTGTGTGCTTGGGTAACATTAATTGGTTCGTTCGCTCTGCCGCAGCGGCGACGCCAACATCAGCGGCCAAGCGTTTTGTGCGATTTTGCAATGGCACTTGTTTTTCAGCTGCCAACATTTGTTTATTCGACTATTGTGTCGGCTTGCTGGCAATGATGGCGTGTTTCTGGTTCAACGCTGCCGCGCGCCGTGGCGACAAGCCAGTGGATTGCATATTACGTACGCTACCTGTGTTGGTGTTTGCGGTGGGTCGCTCGGAAGAATGGCCGTTAATGCAACATTTTTCTTTATTTATAATCACAGCAACAACAATAAAGACAAAAGTGAAATACAAAATTTTTAAAACAACAAACGAGTGGCCGAAATGTAAAAAGGCATGCGATCCAGTTGTAATAGCTGCTGCCTTGGTCAGTTGTGTTTGCGCATGACACACGAACAATAGAAGCGAAGTTCAAAACCAACAGCGTTAATTTCATGTCAAAATAATATGCTATTATAATATTTGTTTGGAAGGTTAAACACTGCTTCTCTAATATTTGCAGAGCAGATTACCCTAAAAAACATACACGCATAAGGGAATTTCAACTCAGGCCCCGCAAGCCAACGTTAAATTCGGCCTAAACTGCAGCAAAAATATTTGCAATTAGGTGCGTTTGTTTATTCCAACCTAAAGCTGTTATGAAAATCGTCGCACGACCGCGTACAGTTATATACATTCACACCTACATACAATACTTATTTGAATGCGCAAAATAATGAAAAGCACCTAAATGCGCAAGACACCAGCCAAAGCAGTCAACTAAATGAAAATATAAATTCGCACGTTTACGTAAGTTACACACGCGTCAGCGCGATTGCGCCAATATTTCCTTACCACAATGGAAAATAAGCGCGCTATCACTCTGCATATTGTTGTAGTATAAATTAACACGACTTCGTTATATAACTAGTTTGATACCGCGTACCATGGAATACTGGTTAAGTAAATACTAGTAGAAAAACTAAGTAAATTTCCCACATTTGACTCTGGGCATGTCTTACGGGCGTAATAGTAGCTGAAAGTATTGAGAAAATTATAAATTCCTCATATACCATACAATGGCTGCAAAAGCCAAGATTGGTTTAACCTTTGTCAAGCACAATATTTTAGTAGACCTATTATGGTCTCTCTATCCAAAAGCTCAAAGCAAATCCTAACAAGTGATCAGCAATACAGCACATTATGGTGGAACACAGGTAGTATAAATATGGAAGAACTCGGCAACAATCGAAAGACAAGCCGCGAACAAGCATTCACCGACAACTGCTGACCCTTGAACAAGATCCCTCAGCAGATATTCCCTACTTTATAGCAGTTTACCAGGTTGAATATTTTGTTGTGTACTTCCTTTATAGATCATTTGGATCGTTGTCGACAGATCAGGCATTAGGAGCTCATAACTCTGAAGCAGACACAACGAACAGTAAGTTCGCGAGTTACTGCTGGGTACACTGAAATAATAAACTTGTATTTACGTGTGTAACTATGCTACTGGTAGTTTGAATGCATTAGTTTTTCAGTATAAATGTTGCGTAAATAACATTTCTCCGCAGCAGATTATGTGAACTCGCATGACAGAAAATGTGTCGGGAAATGAGGGAAAATTGGTTTACTTCTTTGAAGAAAAGTTGAGAGCAATGAAAATTAAATTTAATATGAAACTGGGTTACAATGTTTGCCTTTCGAATGACTATTCAGTGAAAACTCATATTTGATCATTTAAGATGTCAGGTCAGTTCTGAGAGTAAAAAATATATTTTTTTGATATTTTTCTGGCAAAATTGTGCAATAAAAGCGAATTAGAACAAATATTTTTGAGACACTCTTTCTCTACTGACTGAGTTTAAGCTCTGCTCTGCTGCTCTCTTGCAAAAACAAAAAAAAAACTTGAATGTGAAAACAATAACAAAGTGATCTAACACAAGATACAAGGTATGCAGACTTACGTAGTTTTCAACAATTATTTGTTCGATTTGGCCTCTTTAAAATGTAATAAGGCCAACTGAATTCGATACCAGCTGATGGAAGTCCTATAGGAACTAAATTGTCTGCTATCAGCTGATAGATTTTATAGAAGATGTTTCATTATCGAAATACAGTCTGAGATTTGGCATCGATATCATCGGATGGAAGTCGCATAAGTATTAAAATACTCATAAACAACAAATGGATTTATGTTGTTGGTCGGAGGCTACGATTGTTTCAAATAGCTACAAATTCTCTAATTCTCCCTAATTTATGTAATATCTGCTGATATACCGTTTATATGCATACGCATATAGTATTTGTACTTGAAATGCTCCAAAAAGTTTTGTTTGTGTGTAATATAACCAGAGGGAAGAAAGGATGACTGACGAATGCAGAATGAACTACCTGAACAATAAGGTCTTTAAGGACTAAAATTAGTCAAGCAAAAGGAGTACCTCAAATTTAGACTAATGTCTAGTCATTATCTATTAGGTGCCCCAAAGGCAATGTTCGTTCGAGACAAGGGTTCGTTTTTTAACAGCATCAAATAGTTCTTGAGTTCAAATATCTTTTAAAATATATATAAACCAAGGAAGATATGAGCTCATTAATAACAAGTGAAAAGAATGTTGAGATAATAATATCAAAAGAGACTGCTTCTATATTACATTTTTAGCAAAGTTTAAAGGTTTAGAAAATTATAAATGCTCCTGCAACTACCAAACTTGCACCTGAGTGTGTGCAACAACGAATAATTTCAACGAAAACTAGTTTAATGACGAAGACAATAATATTAAATTAGAATTAAAATAAAAGTAAAAACTATATACTTCTGTGCTGTACTTCTGTACTTTGAATGCACACGACTGTAAGTTGGACAACAACAATGGGCCACAGCGTCGCAGGTGAAACAATAAGAACCGTTGTTTCGCGTGTAAGCTTTAGCTGTGAGAACCGTTAGAGTAGCTCGCCAGTCAGGTGCCTTAACAGGTGAATATACTCGTACGAGCGACATTAAGTGTTGAAGTACCTCAACTTAAGCTCTTCTAAACAAGCAGCCAGCCAGCCAGTCAGTCAAACAACCGCTGGGCCCCACTGGGCATAAGCTTCCGCAACAATGATGGGACAGAAAATGTGATTATGTGTAATGTAAAGTTGTATCATCAAAATTAACGTACCTACACACACATGCATACACACAGAAGTGCGAGCACAAAGAAGCTTATAACGCGAGCACAGGTGAAAAACAAAAGCTAATTACAACAACAATTGCATGGGACTTTGTCTAAGAAGAAAGCTGGAAGACTTAACGAGACGACAATATAATTGTAGACAACTACAATTGTTGAAGTGATGTACATGTTGCTGGTATATACCCAGACACAGGCTTGTATATACTGTGAGCGGAAAACTAGAGGCTGAAAATCTTGATGTCTAACCCATGCTAGCCCATTTTGTGAATATCGCTGTCTATCGCTGTAACACCAGCACAACTTGTTGCTTTTAGGAGCGAATAGTTTTGGGTTGAGTTTTGGCATCATAAAAGAATTGTAATAATTCGTAACGATTGAGATTTCTACACTTAATGAAGTTTCTTGCCGACTTGACAGTAATTATACGTGCATACTTGCTCACCAGCAAGTCATTTTTAGTTCCTGTTTGTTTTAAATTTATGAGAGAGTTCTTGTTATTGGGTATTTAGAACCAACGAATGTTTCGTGGACCACAACAGTTCTTAAAGAGGTTTGTTTTGGAATTATTTTAGATGGGGTGAAATTTGCACATTTATTAATATTATTATTACTATTATTATTTTTAGTTACATATTATTATTATTTGTAATGTTGCCTCCATCCGCGGTGCTTAAATGGGCACATCTAGAATCTTTAACAACTTAGTATATGGTATTTTTCCACCGCTACCACAAACGAGTCGTAACTAGAACGGGCACAGATTTAGTACAAATTTAGTACAGCACTAATAAAATTCCCTCTCCGAGTTTTATCTTCAAGCTCTCAACGACAAGTTAATAAAAATCTTCAAAAACCTAAACCAGTATTCTTTAACGCCTATGCGACCTAGGTGAATTCTACAAGGAGCTTCAAATCTAGCTCCTGCCATCTCAAGGTAGCTAGGTATGATTAGGTAGGTAGGTAGGTAGGACTAGGTAGATTCCTATATAGAGAAATATATAGGAAAATCGGGGCTTTGTAACCGGAATGGAACTTAATTTTTATCCGCCTATAGAATGTAAACTCGGCGGCATTTATAAAAAATTTGGTGGGAGATTTTAAAACAACAATTATAACAACTTCCTAAAATAGATCGGCCTTCCAGAAATCAGTGTAGTGTTAGCTAAAACTGTAGACATCCCAGGAAGTGACATGTTAAAGTTAAGACAACAAAGGTCCTCGAAAAAATTTTAATGGAAAAGTATTTCGTTAGAAAAATTACTGACGCTAACACATATTTTCAGAAGATTGAGATGAAATGCGTTAAAAGAGGAGATTTACTGTAAAAAGGTGGAATAGAACATGATATAGAGCTCTTTGACACATTAAAAAGTGTGCACCATCCATGTCCGACTAATAATATTGTTTTACAATACATACGTTTGCTCAATTCACCATCAAAAATATATAAATAGATAAATATATAAATATATAATTCAAATAATCAATAAACACACTTTATCCAATATAAACGCTCTTACTAGCCAAACACGCAGCTCTCACAAACCTCGGTCGTGTAATATACGTCAAATATCAATAAATTTATTACTTTTGGACCTCCCATTGTGATGAACATCATGAAGTATGCGCGCAAGCGCGTCTTTCGATTGTGTTTTTGATTGGTTTTTTAATTGTCAAACGATTGAGCGTTTGCTTGATTACCAATTAAAAATTTAATGGCAAGACAAGTTGAATTGAAGTTGAAGACAAGACAAATTGAAATCAGCAAATATTGATTTTAATTGCAAACACTAAATAGCGACGATTAGTGGTTTATCTTCAAACTGAAATTCACTTTTCATTTCATTTTTGAATTTGTTTGATTAGCAGCCAAACTGCTGGAGAAATGGAAAAAAACACAGTTGAAAGGGTAATGGAAGAATTTGGGGGCATGATAAATTGTTGTTCAGTGAAATTTTCGAAGAATTTATGTTTTAGAGTGGCATATATTGGCAGATATTGGAATAATTAGAGTAGTATGTGGTCGTCATTAATATTATTTTTTTGTAATTACAATGTTTTCACATAGTGTAACCGAATAATTAATTAAAAGTGGCAAATAATATTTGATTATGCTATATCAGAGGAAAACACTTACATTTGAATTTTTTAAATTGGAAATCTTTGATAATTTATTTTAGAAACGAAAGAGATTTTTGGGTTTTTGAACATTGTTTACTGAATTCTAACAATATTAAAGTTGTTTAGCTTTAAATTAGGCCAAATTAGGCCCTTTTTGTAATAGGTGGAAAATCAAAACACTTTAGCCTAGGGCTCCTTCAATTACCTTCTGTTATCGTGAAAATCACAAGTCAGTGTCAGGATTTCCGAAGTCTATAGAAAGCATGTGCCCTCATATATAACCTAGTGTTATCATCCTACCTATTGACTTGTGAATTTTTTTTATCAGAATTTCGACAGAATTTAACAGTATTCAAAATGGAAACTAATTTTGAACGAAGTTTCAAAAATTTGTCTAAAGCTGAAAATTTTTCGTCTAGTTTGCTTTAGTTAGGAAATTCTACTTGAAGACTGATAGTTTCCTTAACTAGTTTGAAGTTTCTCTATAAAATATGTAAAGACAAATTTCGCTCCTAAATCCATATTCCCTGATGACTAAAACACTCTAAAAAACGAGAAATTTTTCTATGTAGATCCTTGTGTTAACTGTAAAGTGGTTTCTGGGCCATCTATTGTATTATTATGAAAGAAGATGGAAACTATAGCATTTCCCCAGAGGGAGATAGATCAACGTCAGATAATATGAAAAAAGTAGGTCATATATACAAGGAAACTAACCAAGAATGACCTAGATAATATGGAAAGTAGAAAATTTATATTTCGCCCAGTGATACGGATTCGATCTGGAAAGAAACTGGTAATCACGACTTTTCGTATATTTATCATATGGGTTTGCAGGCTTTATGATACCTGAAGTCTTAATACGGATATAAAATTTAATTTAGAAAAATCAAACTTCACCCCTAAAGAACAGATATTAAACCACCCATATTTACCAAAACTACGTTGGAGGTGAGTCCATAACCCCTGTCAACAATCTGGGTCAACAGTTTAAAAACCAGTCGAAATTTGAATTGGAAATGATAAAATTGTTTGCTTATTGAACCGTGAGCTCATAATTTGAAGGTCGAAAGAAATTTTAATGGTCGAAAATACAGTTAAGGCTCCCACCTTATGGTTCAACCGATACTACTTCCAAACACACTTTCATCTCCACATTTAAAATGGTGGTGGCTCAACAGTGGCCATTTCCAATATGAAAAATACTGAAAAATTGGGAAAGAAAGCTCAGGAAAAAAAATAAAAAAAAGGTTGGATAAAAAAAGAGAATAACAATAATTACTGCTGGTAAGCTATGGTTTCTTAATTCCCAATGTGCCAGCGGCTGGTCTCATCGCATGTAGGAGTGCGCCACAAGCTAGCATTGCAGCACAAAAACAACAACCAAATGGAAAATAAAGCATAAAATATAAATATCAAGATAGTAAACCAAAGCAGAGTATAAAAAATAAAATAATCACATTCACATACATACACACTTTAAATAAAAATATTGAAATAAAATAATAAAATAATAAAAATATACAAAAACTAAATAGTGCACTGAAAAAATACAAGAAGCTGAGAAATCGCTGAAATTCATGTTAAACACTTTAAAGCAGAGTGTTGGGTGTTTGTTTGCAGTTTGTACCGCAAGCAGCCGGGCATGCGTAGAGGCTCATATTTGTACTTACATACAATACGTATGTTTGAAGCCGATAGATGTGAACAACAACAGATTATGGTCGCAAATGCGGCAGTCTGTAGAGGAATGATTACAAAATACAATCTTTGTCTATGTGAATGTGTGTATATGTGCGCACACGTATAATTTTCTACAAACATACATATGCATAGGTAATCTGTGAAATTTTTAGCTATTGGAAAATTATTAAAAATTTTCCTGTTGTTATTGCATAAAAAAATTGTTATCATCGAAAATATCATGTCAAATATATCGATTAAATAACTGCATAAAAGCTGCACTCACCAAAAGTAGCGAAGCGATGTGTGCATTGACTGTACTTGGGAGTGGCCGCTGATGGCCACGGACGACGCTTCAAGTTTGTAGTAAATTGTTTTCGAGCTTAAAATAATTATTTAAAAGATGCTTATGTAGATGCAAAACCAGGTTTCAGTAAAAATTCAATAAAAAATGTTAATACTCAATGAGTATTATTAGAGCATATGATTGCTACAAATCTGAGGACGACAGGTGAGCTTTATCAGTCGAAACAAGCATTTCGCGCTTATGAGAAAGAGGTGAACCATAGGTTCAATTACCAATATAGAGCAACCAAAAGTGTTTCTTTTCAAAAAAGTCGATTCTCTGCTCTCAAAAATTTGAGGCTGTGATAAAGGCTGAATGAACAGAGAGTCAAAATAGATTAAGATGAATATACCTCACAAATAAATGGAAGAAAATTTGTTTCTTCGGCAGATTATACTATCTTAATCGTAAAAATCATTATGCATGAACCCGAATTTGAGTTCACAACCAGGACCCTCAATCTAATTGCTCTAATCCGCTTCGTAAAGACGCCATTTTTTTACCATGTGACCTTCAGTGATTTTCTATAAATGAGGTTAACTCGATTGTTCTAACATCAAAATTATCGGGTACGGATCTGAAAATTAGATTATTCTACTATAAGTGAGATCAACAAACATGATTACTGGCTTAATCAATCCAGATATTTGAACAAATATTGGATATCAATTACCTCTCAACTTCTGGAACGTATTACTTCATAATAGACATGTTATTGACCGGAAGCCCTTTCTCTTAAAAGTTGTACGAATATTTTTTCTAAAAATATTCGATTCTAAAAACCATAGTAAATCAAAAATAAGTAATGCTAGGGAATCCACTTAAGAAGAATTATACTCGATCTTGCCTCTCAGCTCATAAATTCGGCTTACTGACTTAACCAATGACATAACCTAACCTCAAACAAATCACAATTCTACTAGTTCTAATTTTTCGAGTTTCAACGAGTTTCCACATTCATCTGCACCGATTAGCGGTAGATCGTACTACTAATTTATCAGATTTCGAAATATGCTTCTATCACACGCTCATAGAGATATCATGTCATACCACGCAGCGACACTTGTGCGAGATCATGATGATCAAACCCCAACATCACTGCTTTATCAGCTGTTCATCGTTGCCAACGCAAACTGCGCACAGACCAATAACCTACGACTTTTCGCAACAAAATCTACTCAACGAACTGCACAAAATCGGTGTAATTTCTGCAAAACTGCGCCGATATGCGAAACCTCGTATTATTATGCCATCAGTGCTTTATTTGTGCTTTTATCTTTGCTACTGTTGTTGTTGTTCTTATCTTATTGCAAAATATAGTATTTTTCGTTTTCAATTTAAAATTGCAATTTGTGCTTTTGCTGCGACCATTCATAATTCCACGACTCATTCATCGGTAGGAGCGTGTACGAGTATCTTCCACGTTCATGTGGAAGCGTTTCCTTCCATTGCAACTGTTGCAACTGTGACCGGCAATAATCGATTGCTGCGGTAGCAACGGTTATTAAACACTCACTGCAGGCAACTTTAGCATATCTGTGTATGCATGTATGTATGTATGTGAACAGCTGGACAACCTTTGCGGCATGCAACCGGGATTCATTCATCGGTTGGCTATCCGTTGGGGCCTGCGACGTCACTTTGATTGTACATTCGTAAGCGCTGAAGTCAAATACACTCGATTTTTTACTGTTGAATAATATTATTTATTCGTAGAAAAATATGTCTGACTTTTAGTGGTAGAAAGATGCTACTGAAACCCGTTTTATGATTTTATAAGCTCGTATGAGCGGTTAAATGCAGGCTTCTCTATCTGGACAAACATTTCGTTTGTAAATACATATTTATTTTTTTATCTTTGTAAGCGCAAAATATGCAATCGCTGATTTGTCGGCTTTTGCATTTTAGGAAATGCTCGCAAATCAGTGTTTGACACATGCAACTTCCACATTTTCAATTGCTCGGTAGTGAAGTATGTTTTTGTACCATTGTTTGACTTTATTTGTTTTTATGTATGCGTTATGTACATAGTATGTAGTAATAGCCATATAAACTATAGTTTATTTGCAACCGGAATCGATTTCTCAAATGTCATAACTTTTGATGTGACTGGGGTCAATGTTGTTTAAAACCAGAAATTTTGCAACATTATTGGATATACATACATACATATATGCGCATACGACAATAAGCAAAAATAGTTCGTGTTAAGTGCTTAAAATATTTTTAAAAGTCCAAGAAGGCAATAATATATAAAAATTTTTAATTGAAACCCCATCATGAACAGTTTCTCAATCGCGATCGACATGCAACAACTGCTAGAAAAAGGGTAATAAATTCAAAAGAGTTATGGAATCATAATTTCTTATTGAGCTTGCTCAATCATCAGAAAATGAATCACTAAATTCATATATAATGTCTACAGTTGGTAGTACTCCTTATTGACCGTTTGACTTTGAGGCAAGATTTCATAATGAATAATTCACGCGCCACTTAGAGGGTTTATTGTTCGCCAGTGTATTTTTTGACTATGCTACGTGTTGAACTTTACACTTATAATATTCCGCTAAATGTAAATAACAAGTTGATAAAGCTGAGTTTAATCGAAAACGGAATATGATACGCATAATCGAAAAAACATTATTTAATTCATAATATAGGTTAGGTTTGAACATAGTGAAATCACACAATTTATTGAACATATTATACCATTGTTTGACTTTATTCGTTAACCCTCATCTTTATCAGATTGTAACAAATTTTATTTATATTATGTACATAATATGTGTAAATATATTTACCTTTTATTAGTTATGCTTAAAATATACAGTTATAAGTGGCAAACAAAACACATCAATTAGTTGCAGCCAACTTAATTAATGTAATTTGATCAGTTGTAAACAATAAAATTTATTATTATTACTTATATTTATGATAGGTTGTCAGTTTCCTATCTATATTTACACCTTTCGTTCGCTACTTACTTCTCACAAATATTTGTGTATCTGTAAAATCACATAACTACCTAGAAATATAAATTTTATGATTTTCATTATAATTTTCATTTTGTTCACTGTTAAAGGTATGTACAATTATTATACATCAATATTTGTAACTAAAGCTGAAACCTCTGTTCAAGTCTTTAGTTTCGCATATTATGTAATTAGACATTTCGAAACGCTCAACAGAAATGAAAGACACTCGACCAGGCACTAATAAGAGCCAAATTACTATTATTACTAATAATTATTGGTAAAATTATATGTTTGTTGTATTGCTATGTATGAATATGAATATTATGCAAAATAATAAAATATATGAATTAAACATCGATAGGTTGGTGAACTTAGAGCTAGTTGTATAAGGAACTAAATAAAAAATTTATCGTTGGAAATTTAGAATACTAAAATTAATTATTAATAATACCGATACCATTCCTCTTTCCACTCCACTCCCGACCTCTATGGAGATATCACCAATACCATCATTAAGAGACATAACAACTCTTTATTTTTCCTGTGGGATTGCGTTCTGTGAAGTCAAAAGTCTTCACCGAAAAATCATCCACGATTCAATACCAGCATTACTATTATTACTTCCCAGAGCACGATATCAATGTTGGAAAAAAATTTATAAATTGAAACTCCAAATGGATCATCTATAAAATAAAAGTATTTTGAAGCAGTAAAGGACAGAGATTGTTCTTTCGAGTAAGAATGAAGATTCCATGTCATGCGAGCAACTCGAGCCCCGCATTCATGCAATTTTATGGATTCCTTAACATATAATAATGTTTTCAAATTCTTGTATGCTTCATTTAAGCGCATATTACATTCAAAAAATAGATGATAAAATTCAACTTTCCGAGCAGATTGTAAATTTTCCTTCGTCGCCCTCTCGCCTACAAACTACAAGACGAGGCAACAAAAGTCTCCTCGTATGAACCACGAACTAACTAAGGAGTCACAGCAAATATATTCAGAGTATTGCTCTACAGCGCAACTCTGAGCATCTGCTCAAGAAACCGTAAACAATGATAACTTATTTCGAATACCAACAATAGATTTACGCCTAGTAGCGTCAAAAGCAATAATATTAACAGCTAATAATTGTAATGGAGTGAACTGTACTACTTCCTATACTCATATGTACAAATATAAATACGCTCCACTCAGAGAAACACTTTATAAAACTAAAATTCAGAGGTTGAAAAAACAAACTAATCAGAAAAATACTCATTGAAAAATAATCGCAACCAGGTTTTCCAAACCAAAAAATAACTAGTCTGAAATGTATTAGGATTGTGTCCATAATAAAAATACTTATTAATGTTGTTTTTTATTTAACTTAAACAATTTCCAATCAAGTAGTTGGCTCTCAATTCTTGTTAGAAACAGATTTATTTTGTATAGTTGGAACTAGTATGATATATGTATATATATGACACATTTCCCAACGAAATGTAACAATCGATCTCTTGTAGGACATCGCCTGGTCCTACACTAAGCAAAATGGTCCTTATTTTTGAAGAACATGTATAGCAGAATAACTATCTGCGATTGAGATTAATGCTAGTGTTTAGGAGTTCCAAAAACAATATAAATCAGCCTAACAGGAATAGAGGAACATTTCTTGAAATAAAAATTACTATACATTACTTAGGAGCCCATTAAATTTTCAATAACTTTAAAAAAATTTGCTTTACTTTACTTCAATAAAATAATATAAAACAAGAATTTTCGTTTTTTTTTAGTGAAGTAACAGCTCTCTGTAGAATTTTAAATGAATATATCATTAATATTTATTTAGGCTTTGGTTGATAAAATTTCTGATTTTTTCAATACAATTTCCATTTAATTTCGAAAAATTTAACTTTTATTGGACACAACTAATAAATGATACCATGAAAACAAAAAAGAACGACGAAAGTCAACATTTTAATGTTCCGAACGAGGCAAAAACAATTAGCGATTTTTCTGTTGATGCGTATTTCGTTTCATTCCAAGGTACATATTGACTTTATGGGAAACAATGCCTACAAAGTCGTAATTTTGGCATGTTTCCGTTCCGTGTATGTGTGTTTGTGTGCTCATTTATCTAGGCGATTTGTCTACGCTGAGAATAAGTTAGCACCAGAATTCGGGTTGCTACGTGAGCTCAGCGATCAGTATGAGTAATCGATGGCATCAAACGGGGCAGTCAATAAGCTCCAACGAGATGACAACAACAATAAAAACACACATGTGCATACATGCATATAATATATACGCGTGATAGTAGTGGACTGCATATGCAGATAATAATTGAAGTTCACACGCCTTTACACATTCATATATACAACTGATGTATGCATGTATGATATAGGTATGTATATGTATGTATGTGTGTACGTATGCTTGCGGATATAGAACTTCCAGATAAACATAAACAAACATATGTACAAACATTGCCACATACACGTAAGTCACGCACCAGCGAACTTCACGTATACGCGCCAATTAAAATGCACACACAGAGCAACACACATACAAGCAAGCAAAAAAAAAAATCATGGCGAAAATCTAGGTTGATATTGGTATAACCAGATATACACATGTATGTAAGCATGTTTATAGGTGCGGTAGTGAAGTATGGCATATGAATAAATTAATCAGTATAGCATAATAAAAATACATATTATACATATTTATTTATGTATTTATTTATTTATTATGAAAAACCACAAGCACAACTTTTTGTCAATACAAAAGCAAAATTCAGCGAAAAATACCGCGAAAAACGAAGTGAGTTGTGGGCAAAGCACAAGGATCAATATGGCACAACTACATTTATTTTCATAATTCTTGTGATTTTATATATCTCACTTGTTGTTTTTGTTGTTGCCAGCGCTATCGCAGAAGTCACTCATCATTTGCAGTCTTCGCCAAAACTCACACCTTCAGTTGGAGTGGTGAACATCAGGAACATCAGTAGAACCGAGCAACAAAAACCAGACGCACCTCCAAGCCATACGCGGGCAAACAAGTTTACTTTTGTGACTCGCTGACGCGTTTAAAGTTCACATAATCCGTTAAGTAAATACGCCGCATATCAAAACAAATAACTGGGTGCGCAGAGCAAGAGTATTGCAAGTGATGCCGAACCGCTGAACTAACGAAGCGGTGCAGAAAAGGCAAACAGTGTGCCAGTTGGCGTGAGGTGGTTCTGCGCAAATAACAGCAAAAGCACAGTGACTGCGAATTGTTTGTTGTAGGTTGTATTTGTGTTGAAGAAAAATATGAAGCTCTAGGGAATTGCCACTGCATGGTGTCAGCTTTGATTGTTCAGCTCATCAGCATTATGTCAGCTGACAGCAGACCTACAGCGACGCAAGTGCTTACACGTACAGTGGTGGTCATATAAATAGTGACACTGGAATTTTTATGAAATTTTTGCAACATCAACTGTGCTGTTGTATACATATATGTGTATATGTATGTATAAGTTTTCACTCAGTAAAACTCTTTACTTCAGTTAGTTATGAAAAGTTCGAACTAGTACTGAAATGGTTCTGCACCTGAATCCTACAGAAATGAATATAAGAAATTAAAAAAAATCTAGCAGCCGTTGTTGTCTTTATTTTAATGTAACCATCACTTAGATTTTTATTTTTTCAAAATTATTTTTGATAAAATTTCAAGCACAAAAATTATGAAAAGGCTTTGCATTCTTTAATAGACTAATAGTCTCAAAAATAGATATTAATTATGCTTTTTTATCAAAGCGCACTAAAAAATATAATAACACATAAATGCTTAAATGCGAAGGATAAAAATACCATCCGTTTCTATTAATATGTCTACAACTGCATTTTTTTCTACGAACTTTATATGCAAATATAACGAATTATGTTATTGCTAACGAACGCTGTCAAAAGCTCCAACTTTGTTGTTGGTGTTGTTCAAGCAAATTCCATTCAATTTGTTCTACTCTATATAAAAGGCAATAACAAATGCATAGTTCCACTGTTTGCAAATATTCGATGTGAGTAAATATGCATTATATAAAAGCGCTGGTGATTTGCATATCAAAACCTTGTCAGCCAGCAATTGATTGAGTATATTCATCTGTGTTCGTATGCATTCTCGATTATAAAAGCAAGAAACTATTAAAGGAAATTAAATAATGTTCATCGATATTTCTTTCTAGCTGATCAGAGTATTCACTCTCAGGTGTAAAATATTATATAAACACTTTCCTCATCCTTAAAGCAATTTATACACTTTTAGGAATGGCTTTAAACTGTTCGAGCAAATACGACATAATCTTTTAACTTTTAGAAACATAGAGACTTTCATGGAGGTTCGTATATGTAGGCATGCCAGGTAAAACTTATGGAGCTTGGTTATTCAAAAAGCTTATAAAAACGTTAAATATAACTTACAATGATCTCTTATGGGAAAATTCCAGATGTTTTTGAATACTGTGTACATTTTGAGTATTTTGATGAAGACCCTAGTTTACATAATATATTTTCACATCTCTTAAAGAATAAGAAAAAGACAATAGCAAAAGAAATATGGATTTTTGAAAATTACTTTCTGGAAAATTGAAAATATTGACCCAGAGGATTTGAAGTTTACAATTTAACACATTCGTTTGTAACAGTACAACGGCCATTTCGATATGTACAAAATTCCATTTGCCTAATAAGTTCTTAAATTTTATTTCAAATGCGGCTCGGATTTGCTGGAATATGAGCTATAACGGCGAATATATAACGATAACGTCATTAGGGTATATCAAAGGCCTGGGAAATTTTCAGTCGACATATTTTTCTTTAAGAACCTAGTGCGATTTGTAAAAAGGTATGATGCTTCTAGTCAAGAATTTAAGGTCCGAGACATTTAACGAGTTCGTTTTACCGATTTTAAACATATCTCGGTTACAGCGAAATTATTGGTGTTTGTATTAGTGCCACTGATTTCTTCAGAATTCTAAAATACGATTTCGGCAGTTCGAACACTCACTTTGTTTCGGAATTTCCAGCTATACGGGTTTGTTTACGATTTGCCATTTTTAACATCTTATCTCTTTAATTCTTGAAACACTCAAGCACAACAAATCTATATTTATATACAACATATATTATTATACCCCACTTTTAGTTATTCGAAACGAGACAGTACGATCATTACTAATACATGCGCCTAATCGGGTTTACTCCTCCTCAGTAAACAATAGATTATATTAAAGATCTAATTTTTAGTAAGTGAGTGGCAAGATAACGTTCGTTTCAGATGCTTATTTTTAAGCTAACCACGCTAAAGTCGATAAAATAACCGAATTAGTGTTGTTGCTTTACATTACTCTTGGTTATTTTAGCGATTGTTTTTTGACGCTAGTTATAATGACGTCACTTAAGAGCTCCAAAGCTAATATTACTTCTAGTGCGCATTACTTTTGTAAAAAAAAAAAATAAAGAAGTTTTCAAGTTAAATTTTCCTACATGGCAGCTTGTGCGCTGGAATCTGTACCTAACAACACACACTTACTCGTACAACAAACGAAACAAAGTCGCTTCAGAAGTGGCTAAGAGCAAGAAAAATGCTCACATGCCGTTGGCGGGAATTGTAGTATATATACATATGTATGTATGTATATATACACAGAGCTGTTTATTTAATTATTTCACTACTAACAACATTTTTTTATGACAATACAAACTCGTGCAGATGAACACACAGCCAAACACATACATAAAATTAAAGGTATATATGTAAGTAGGTGAGCGTTGGACAGATTCACTACGTTGGAACACGAATTATAACACCTCAAGTGAGCCACCACAGAAAAAATGCAACAAAAAGTTAAAATCAGAGCATTAAAAGCATGAAATTGTCAAGCTGGAAAAAATTGATGCGCACCTGAAAACGGACGCACTTTGTATTTTAGATTCACATAGCAGAGTCCATTGTAATCACGTAAATGTAATATTTGCAGTAAATAAATACAGTAGATATATATACACGTGTATGCGCGCTACTCGTAAATCACAATTATTTCAATACACCATTCAGCGACGCCCGCTATGGCTTACACATCTTGTACAGTGGACCCCGCACTGTTTGAACACATTGCTCCCCTTTAAATAAAGAAGCTGCCAATTGATATTGACAAACAGCTAGTTATATATATTGTATTCAGAGGTTATTCTTGTTATTTGAACTAATACGTATGTGCACGTGTGTGTGTGTGTGTGTATGTGTGTGACAGCGAAGCAACTACCTGACATGACATTCGACTGCACATCCACTTGCAGTTGCCTCATTGCAGGCTGCCTGTCCTAGCCGCAAAACACACATATTAATATATATGTATATAAATGAAATGAAAAACAATACTTCGTGGTATCTTATCGCAAAAGATATATGTATATGCGTGTAACTATGCAACGTATGGCAGAGTATTGCCACAGCAGGCGCTGCTGATTTTTTGGCTACAACAGTTGGGCAGTACGGTACCTATATATATATATATAGGTAGATGTTTGTTTGTATGCGCATATGGCCCGCTGTGCACACGATTTCAACATAAGCAAATAGTAAATAAGTTGACTACATTGCAGCTACAGTTTATCAACCTTAATTAAATGCCGGCAGACGCGAGTCTCTGAATAATGGTAAGTGCAAGCAAAGAATTGGCATACGAAATGCATGCGCTATGTGCATATGTATGTATGTTTGGCCATACTATGTGTGCATGTATGTATGGTATGTAATGTGAACTGCCTTGCGGTAAACATCCGTAGTCGCTCGCCACCGATCAATCATGCCACGAAGAGTATACAAATATCCTTAACTAATCAAACATCAGTATGTAGCGGCTGTCCATTTTGTTGCTGTTGTTGTTGTTGTTGTTGTTGTTGACTTATTTAAAGGGCATGTTTCTTAGCACTTCTGGAATCTTTTATTTACACACTTATGGATGTACCCTTATATGTATCTATGTATGTATGTGTTCACAGACATGTTGGTATTAAAAATTAAAGCAGAAAAAACACTGACAGGAAACAGGATGACAAATTTTTGCTTTTGGAGATGGCCAAGGCCATATACTCGTATGTACATAGTCAGTATATGCCGAAAGTGGAAAGCAGAGATTGCAGACAGACATAGCTACAAATCGACAAAGAAATATGCTGAGCGTTGAGATTTTTTATATCTCCTTAATTAGGTTTATTAAACAGATTTCTGCCTCTATGTTCTTGAAATTTAAGGTCGAACGAAGAAGCACCCTAAATATAATTTCCATATAAAGGTTATACCCTCAGCTTAAAGAAAGAAAAACTAAGTTACTTTGACAACCACAATATTTTGATTCGAAATGAAAGTTTTAAGCAATCAAAATATATTTTAGAAATTTTATGATGCGAATTAGGTCACTCTAAGATAATATTCTCTTTGCATTTCACTTTTCTAAATATTACACTTTATTTTTTCACTGAAAATTATTTTAAAATAAAATAACAATAAAATAAAAACAATTTCATTTAAATTCATCCAGATAACTCGAGGTTTTGAAGTCGGTTTTTGATTGGAAAAGTTTATTGGAAAAGATACTTTAATATAATTTCGTTTTTTAATTTGTTCCTAAAGAGCCAAAACCCATTTAAAATACTACAATTTCGATTTTCATGAATTTATTTTTCGATCTGTCAGAAAATATTGCTTCGTAAAAATTTCTTCAACATAAATCTATTTTAAACCTGCAAAGCTTAGTGCCTGTACTGTAATATTTTATTTATATTTATATTTGTAATCTCAAATAAACTAAGGACTTTAAACATATGGCAACCTTCCTCAAAAATGTTTTCAACTTTAAAACTTTAATTTTTTTTGTTTTATACAAATATTTTAATACGTTCATTGTAACAATTTTACTAAATTGTTAATCAAACAGGTTGCCACTTTTCTTAAAAAATATTTTCAACTGTAAGTCTTCTTGAAATTCCTTGCTTTTACACAAATATTATAGTTTATTTATTATATCAGTTTTATTAAATTAAATATTTGAAGTAGGTGCCCTTACACCCTCCAAAATATTAACCCTCCAAATACTTTTAACTGTAATCTTCTTAATATTCTTTGACTTTATACAAATATTGAATATAAATGAAAAGTTCATTATATCAATTTTATTAAATTTAATGTGTCAAATTGATGGCAACCTTCCTCAACAAATATGTATTTTCAATTACAAAGTTTTTCAAAGCTCTTCAGTTATTTATATTATCGTGTTTTTTTCTTAAAGCTTTATTAATTTTAAATTTCTCGAAGATGGAAACATTTTCACTTTTTTGTTAGAGACCCCATTCAAGTATTGTACCGAAGAGTAGAAAAATATATTTACATCTGTTCAACCTTTACTATGTTGTCTCGCTCTGTATACTATAAGAAAGAAATCGTACTACTATCTCCCAAGTAAGCAGACATATCCTTTGTATTTCACAAAATTATGTAAAATTACTTTTTCATTTTTAATGAAATCAGAGAATAAAAAATTCCTTCACATTTAGATCTCATAGTCGTTGTTAATCAGATACCAGTTTAATAAAATGTACTCACCCGCTTGATCCAAAATGTTGGATCTTTATATAAATTGTAATTAAAAAAACATCGAATGCCGTAGTGACTCTAAATTCATGAAGTATAACGCAAATATAGTACATCAAAAATCCTAGCTAATGTAAATAAGCATAGGATATACTTGGACCGCTTACCCCACAAAGCATGCTTTGAATCTTAGCAGATAGTTTTTTTTTTTTTTTTGTTTTGTTTGTCATTCCTGAACTGGTCTGTCTTTAGTAGTTACAGCTTTAATAGCCCTTATAACTTCAGCAGAGTTAAAAGTCACATCTTTAATTGATATCAAAAATAAATAGAAAAGGAACTCACCTCTTCACAGTGCGGCACCGTTTGACATTTTCTGCCTCCTTTACACTGTCCCAAGAATCGCCAACACCAAGTGATGACATTTCATCCAAACGCTCTTCATCCTCCAAACCCGAATCCTCCAAACTAATGTGACAGCTGGTCATGGTGACCTCCTTGCCATTATCGCCCACCTCAATCCAATCGGAAGTGCGTATACGCGCCGAACGTTCAGTGCCATATGGCGATGAATCTGACGAACAACCCGAAGGGCAGCGCTTTCTCGGTGTGCCAACACCGTTCATTTTATTGCTACGATTATTCCTTTGCATATCATCTTCCTCACCATCTTCGGTGTCTTCTACGTTATCGGCATCGACATCCTCAGTGTCGGGATCAGCATCTTCAATGGAATTGCAGCGCTGACGTGTTTTGTTGTTAGTGATTTCGACGTTGCTGTTATTTGAAGTGTTGCTGCTTAACGATACTTTTGATGTTGCTGTTAGTAGTGTTGTCGCCTCTTTATTTGTCTTTATTGTTGTCAACTTGGTGATCGGCTCCGATGCTGGACTGCTTAGTGGCGTTTGTTCTTTCTTAAACATTTTAGGTGTTCCTGCGCTAGTCAAATTCTCCATGGAGCTACTTCTGTCACGCATTGCCGCCAATTCGGATATAAGTATCTCATGGAAAGCTGTCTTCTTCTCCGATGACTTCAGGATATTTTCGATTTTCCCAACCGTACTCTGATTGCTCTCATTCGAATTGATATTTATACGCGTGCAGTTATTGACCAAGTCACCAGTTGTAACGACAGTTACCGATGTGGCACCCACGGCGGCTGCATGCTGTGTAGCCTGATGTTGCAAAGCAGGCTCATGTTTTGTTATTGCAGGCGATTCATTCCCATGACGCTGTTGGTTAACTATTATTTCCGAAAACAAACGTTCGGCCGCATTCTTCAGATTATTCTTCAGCTCAGCTGTCTTACCACCCAGAAAAGTATTGGCTACACCACCAGTATTGATTGTGGTGATATTGGCACGTGATGTGAAGTTATCGAGTGTAGTTTTCGAACGGCGAAAAATGCTCACACCGGACGAGTTCGATTGTGAACCATTGATGACGGTAGTGTCTTCCAAGTCAAGCGTGGCGACAGGCACCTTAACAATTTTACGCGGACGCGGTAAGGGTTGCACCGAAGTAGGCAATTGGTCGAGCTGTATCTTACCAACACGTTCGAAATCAGCACGACCCAAACTGAGACGTGTCTCCTTTAGATTGCTCGTCTGTGATTGTGATTTTGGTGAGCCACTCCCCATGGAGTGATGACGACTGAGATTAATGGCGCTGGCCGATGTTTGGATGACAACAACATCACCAACGGGATTGCCCATATCTCTTGCACTCACTGTGGTAGCTGGCAGTGGGGCTGAACTTTTACCGATCACACTATTAGCACCAGTAACAGGCACTTTGGTGGCATTACCATCTTTCTCCACTAGAGTGGTAGCTTCATTATGCACCGGGGTTGTGGCTTTCGGTTTCATTGTCGGTATATCTGGTGCCTTACGCAGTTTTAAAGGTGGCTTCGGACCGAGTCTGTTGGTGATAGTACTGTTGGTTGGTGTGGGCGATAGTGCTTCCGGACGTTTGGATGCACTCATTGAGGGCGACTTATAAATAACCGTACGACCGCCCGCTCCGGCTCCAACTGAGCTCAACGTTGGTTTCTTCTGTATAATCGGATGTTGTAAATTGTGCTGCGTCGTCTCAGCTGTGTTCACATTGCCAACACTCACGCGACCACTCAAAGACAAAGTCGTAGTCGAACTGGTCGCTATTGTTGATGCCATTGCTGTGCCTGTTGTTGTATTTGTTGGTGTTGTCGCAACACGATTCTGTGCTGTCGCTGTCGCTGTCGCAGCATTCATAACTGATTCGCCATTGCGTTGTGTTTTCAGTAAACCCGCTGCGTGTGCGCTTGCATGCGATGGCCTCGGTGGGACGGGCGGTCCAGCTTTTTTCAACGACATTGCCGGCACCGTTGTAGACTTTATTGTTGTTGGTGAGGTTGACGTTGCCATAGCTGGTTTTGCCTAGGTGTACAAGCGATTCACTCGTCCTCCGTCGTCCGTCGTCCGTCGTCCGTCGTCACACACTTGCAGCGCCCAAGTCCACTATGCACTAGTACAGCTAGTAGCTATGTTTTATCGCTAGTCAATGTATGCAAGTATGTGTAGCGGCTGTGTAGATCGCTTGTTGTTTATGTTGGCTGCGGCCGTTGTTCTGACTATGGCTCCAGTTCAGACCGTTGTTGTCGGTCGTCACAATAACCAAATGAAAACCTGTATTTGTAGGTCACTTTTTGTTTGCAGTCCGTTGTTGTAGCTGCACTTTTAGTGGCACTAAACTTGTTTGCAACCGCACTTTCAGCTCCGCACCGTTCACTGTTGTCAATTCATCGCCTTTTGGTCAGTTGATTTTCAAATTTACTATGGCTGCATTTGCCTTGCGCCTTGTACATATGTTTGCGCTCGTATGTTAGCACCTATGCCTCCACAAAGCTAACTGGGAAATTCTTGTCTACCGCGCAGGCGCGTATCGCGTTTTTACTTTATTTTAGTTAGCCTGCTTCTACACAATGCGCACAGCCATAATATCGGAGGCTGTGGCTGCGGCTATGTTTGCGTCTGAATTTGAATGTAGGTTAGTTGGGTACTTTGCCGGTCACTAAACGCGGTTTATTAACTCTGCATACGCTCTACTCTCGTTTGTATATATGTGGTACGTGCCTACGCCTATTGAGAGTGACAACAACTAACTGATCGACCGCGAAGTGGTCCCGATTCACTTAGTCCAGCACGCTGTGTCTATGTACTCGTTTTCACACTCGCGTTAAAAAGAAAAGTTTGCTACATTATGCGCACACACTCGGACATTCAAATGTCGATTTAGGATGCCAAATAGCAGGCGTATGCGAAACTCACCGATTCACCACCACCACGCGTACACCAGCCAGCTAAGGGAGCGAGTTATACGGTTATTGTTGCTGTTATTATTATTAAATTGGGTTCACGTTTTACTTTTCTCACTTGCGCCTGCGCTTTACATTCGTACAATAAATCACGCTTCACACACGCGTCAGCACACATGCGGTCATGCTTTGCTTAGTGGGGTAGGCAGGCACATTAGCACCCATGCGCAGGCGTAGCAATGGGCAGCACTTCGGGAAAGGCGGCGTTCAACCGAAAATGTGGCATGAATTTGAAAAATAATCAAAACTAAGTAGATCACACACAAACGCGGCGTTGCAATCAAAGCGCACTTTTCGTCTGTATGTTTCTATGCTGTATGATTTCTGCTATCGTCACTGCATCTGGATCGCCTCACTGTTTGTTGTTGCTGATTTTACATGCATATGCATATATTTGTTATATTTTGGCTGTTTTTATTTTTATTTTGTCGCTTTGAATTTTGTCTATTTTTAAACACGTATGCATGTGTGTATGTGTGTATTTTTGCTATTTGGGTGTCAGTGAAAGGTTTTCGATTTCTTACTTTGTTTTATATATTTATATGATTTGCTTGAATTACGTTTTTGTTCGAATTGGTGAGCTTTTGTTCACCTTTCCTTTTCACCACTCACTGCTTGTGTAAATTGCTGTTGCAGTTTTTATTGCAAAGCCTTTTTACTTTACTTGTTATGCACTCATTTGGCGCCTTAGTTAAGTAACACTAAATAGTGAGGAATGAATCGTTAGTTAGCACGGGCACATGAATTACAAGTTTTTGAGATGTTTAGGCAGATAAAAAAGTAATAGAAATTTTGCTTTTTATATACCCAAAAAAAAAATCGAAAAAAAAAAAATTAAAAACATTCTTTAAGTAAAATGTTGTGGATTGCAACCAAATTTGCATATGGTTATATATTATTGATATTAAAAGAAAGCAGGCGGCAACTTCATTAAATCATTTTTATACGACATTCTTTGTTTTACATTTATAGATTAATATCCAGTTATAAGTTCCATAACTTATGTTGGCAGCCCTGTTCAAACATTAAAATAAGGGGTTAAGCCAGTCAAGAGCTCCCAAAAATACCAAGCTTTGGCAATTTATTTCAGGAATAAAGGATAAGAAATAGAATTTCTCACTTTCAGGATTTATTAAGCAGCAAAGAAAATGCTGAGAAACCATTAAGTATTTTATATTATTACCATGCGAAGTTTGAAATAAATAAGCTATAAATCCGGAATAAAAAAATAAAAATGAATAAAACTGAAATGATTAAAGTCAGGGAGAAATTGTATGCAATTAAAGAATTTTCTTTAAAGAATATTTAAAATGTTTAAAAAAACCTGAAATACAAAAGGGAGTAAAAATGGCATCAATACACATCAGAGAGAGTTAATTCGTACTTCAAGCACTCATGTGAGGTTGCCAATGAATAAATGCATGTGTTATTAAAAACTTAGCATCTAATTATCATAGTTTTTAATTAAATTCGAACTGAAAAAAAATATATATATATATGAGCGTCATTAGGGATTAGGAAGCTTCGACAATTTATTCTTCGTAGTATTTGCTTAGAAATTTTCTATGAGACTTAAATAGCCATTTGTCTTATTTCATAGGCACTAAACAAAATTCCCTGTGATTTACAGCCAGTTCAAGTTGTGCTAAAAATCAATTTTTTAGTAAATTTTATGTTTAACTTTGAAAAATATTCCAAAACTGCACTTTTATAATACTTTATACTTCTTCAACATGTTTGAGAACCAATTACTTTGAATTTATGGGGAAGCAATCCCGTTTTATAACGATGTAAAAGTCACTTCACCAAAGACAAATAATGCAATTGAAAGGTAGTTTACATGCAATTATATTATAAACAGTATGCAAAATTTGCACTTGTACAAATATACAGCATTACTCAGCTTTTTATTAGCAATTAAAAGATACATTTTTGCATAACTAAATAGCATTAGTAAAACAAAGTACTCATCTCTATTATTATAGAACTGTTATTCCTATGACTCATTTGAGTAGAAGCAACGAGTAATGGAAATCTGCGTGAGGTCTAATTGCCGATTTTATATATTCGTATAAGTATATGTGTTTGAAGTACAATTCGCATAAATTAAGTGAAAAATACTTAACCACTTTAACCGCTTGTTTCCTAGAGGAATGCCTTCGCTCAAAAAATCCACAAAATTAGTTTAATATGCTTTTGTATAATTTAACTTGTAACAAAGTAAGGTAGCGGTATTTTTTAGTCTTTCTCTTGATTTTGGATAATTTCATTTACCCTAAATAAACGAAGACTTTCATTAAGGAGAGAATTTTACTTTCATTTTTCTCCAGTTTTAGAATCTTTTTTAAATAAAAATTTCTACATACACATCTGCAAGTATACACGTTTCCTTTAATAAGCAAAAGTCGCTTGAATTTATATATGTATATATGTACCTATTTGTTTAAAAATAATTGGTCATGCAATCAGATTAACTTCTAAGAATTTAAATGTATTGCAAAATATTGCTCTTGCATTTTTTAAATATAATTAAATTAAATTACAGTTAGCTCCACTGAAAGTTAAAAAAAAGGTAATTTTTGTGCATATACTGGTGACTAAACAAGTAGAACCAATCTTGTTTGGCAAGTTTTTTATTTAATTCACTTTTATAATAAAATACAGTTCAAGCTACATTGAAAACCGTAAGACATAAAGTTTTAAATTTTGGTAAAGATTAATAATAATTCAACAATGTTCAAAAAATAGCCCCAAACTTTTTCAAAATTTTCACTTCCAGAAAAAATTCGGCGACAGTTTTATAGCTCTAAGTACCGAAAGATTTTTAAAAAGTGTTTACGTGCGATGTTGCGTATATCTCCCCAGAAAAAATCAAATTGAAACATGCTTTATTGTTTTAAAGAACAAGGTTATTGAAAAAAAAAATCTTGCAACAAAGCATA
This sequence comes from Bactrocera minax, assembly GCA_021498325.1. Classification (NCBI taxonomy): domain Eukaryota; kingdom Metazoa; phylum Arthropoda; class Insecta; order Diptera; family Tephritidae; genus Bactrocera; species Bactrocera minax. Next base: position 232,940 of record JAKEEE010000024.1, read on the forward strand.
ACTGAAATAGTTCGAATCAAAATCGATATTTCAAAATTATTTGCATTAATTTATCATTCAATTTAAAACTTGCATAAACAATTACATTTTATAAATATTTAGAAAATATATCTTCACATTTAAAATAAAAAATATATTTTTTTAATAAGAACAACCCTAATGCGCTTGCAAATAATTTTCATAATTCATTTAAAAACTCCATACATTCCGTTATACAAAATTTTGCGTTGCTGAATCATCAGAAAGTATTCAATTCTACTTTAACCGCAAGACGTATTACTTTTGAAAACTTAAGAAGCAAATAAAAATTATTTGCAATAATTAAATGCAGAAAATATGGAGATGGGAAACGACATAGACACAAAGAAACCGGTTAACAGATTTGACGTAATTAAGCCGTAATAAAGATTTTGATTAAGTACAAGACTCTCAATGTATTGGGTTCGAATGACATAAAAAGTGTATATAACAAGCCTTTTTATGTGGGCATATCATATAAAGAATCCATAAATAAATTTTTGTTTTCATTTTCAAACTTACGGACCCAAAAAATAGAACTTATACTCGTTGTCCAACGCGAAAGGTACGAGTAATTAATAAAGCCATAATTTGATCGCTGACTAATTTCTAGCCAGAAACTACTAAGCATCGTGAATATTTCTCTGAATAGAGATTCTCATTTCAATTGTTGCAGAATTATTAGGGTTATTATGGTGGTCGCATTCTTAGGTATGAGCAAAAGTTTAAATTGTTGTGGAAGATGCAACTTTGAAAGAAGAAAGTTGAAAGCTGAAACGGCAGGAAAGTATCAACTAAGTTCATATAGGAACCGCTCTGTTCTTCTCCTGCTCAATATCACAGAATAATTAAAAAAGCCCTTTCGGTAATTGGAAATTGTTGATGAAAGATTCGCTTAGCACTGAACTGCCATAAAAAAATTTCAAAAGCATACTGGAAAGTTAGCTTAAATTTAGCAAAAATCGAGGGTTATATTTTCATACTCAAACACAAGTAACAAGGCAGATGGATTTTAAATAAGACGTTACAGATAAGAATAATTCTAAGTAAACGTCAACGAATCTCATAAATATATTAATTTCAAACAACATTTTATATCCATATACTTCTCCATTCTGTGCACTTAAAAAATGTCAAAAATTTTAAAATATTGAAGCGATTATAATTTATTAAGAAAAATTCTCAGTTCTAGCAAGGGATTTTCACAATTAAAAACAAAGCATAAAAAATGTTTGCAAATTGCGGTAAACCCTGATTTCCGACTAACCTTATAGAGTAACAAATGTTAGTTCAAATATTATATTCACTTATGGAACTCAGGGTATGAGCTAATTTAAATATGTAGATAAAATAAAAAAGTTTATATTAAGGCGGGAACCCCCCTGTTAAAATATAACCACCATTTAAGAGTTTATTACTTCTGTGTAATTTCAATAAATGAAATAAAAATATGTTTCTTGATTCTCAAAGTCATCTAAAAACCAAATTAAACCATCAAGGTCATCCAAAACTAATCAACATTTCAATATTTCTAAGCTATTTAGTAAGAAAGATAACAGCCGCTTCTATCAATGATCTATAGTAAAGGTAATCTAAGCAGAAAGTACCAAAAACCTGTCAGTTTTAAAATCTTAAGCAATTATAAAGCCAAAAGTGCCTAGTTAGCTTGACTAATAATTTTTTAATATTACGCGTTTAGCCATTATTATTCTATACATTTAAAATGTTTCACTACTTTTTGCATTATTACTATTGGCAAATTGTACATTTAAAACACCGTCTATCACAGTTATTTATTGCACTATATGCATTTATGTGGACATATTTTCACGAATTTGCCAACAACACGTGTCGAATTTTTCAAACCAAACGTCTGTTTAGTTCACTTTTTGTTTTTAATTTTTTCGTCGGAATTTATTTAATTCAATTTCATTCGCTACAAATTGACTTGAATTGCACTCCGGCTGAGACTGTGACAAATGCGCACAAACAAACCAGTAGAGACATATCTTCACTTAAAATACACGTAGCATAAACACTCCCACAACATTTACTTATTCATTCCTTGTTATTTTCATTTTGAGACGTCAGCTGGACAGCGGTGAGTCTGCATCTGTCTGTATTGTCTGGAATTAAGATGCTCAACCACTCACACATACACACACACACACACACAGCACTCAAATTGTAGATTGCTAATTCATTTATGCACTTCTAAACACATACATACATACATTCATACATACATACATACATATATATAAGCACTTGTTTTTCGCCTTTGTCACTTTTTTTTTGTTTCACAAGCCTCATCAGGCAATATCTTAAGTGAACACGATTAACCTATTGTTGGGCATTACAATTTCTTCATATGCTTATCACCCTTCACTATCATCACACACACATACTTCGCATTGTATCCACTCTAGAATCAAAACACAATCTGTTGTAATTCGTTTGCGATGCGTCGTTAATTTTGCTTTTGTGGCGAAACACAATTTGTCGATGATATCGCATCGATAGCGTGTTAAACCGCTTAGCACGAGAGCCCGAAACAAACTGAGGCTCTAAGCTCACCTTTGCCGTGGCAGCGCTGCGCTGCGCTACGCTTGGCCACTTGGCAAGCGCCCATATGGCCCCAACGCTGCTCGAAAATCGTTCGCTCAACTGTGCTCCTCTGTTATTGCTTGGGATTTTAGTCGCTCTGTGGCTGTGTATGCAGCTGTCGACCGGTTGCTGGTTACATTGTAAGCAGCGCTCTTTGCCTTCAGCGCTCATTCCCCATGCTTGTCTAGACTCTAGAATAAGTTATGCTGCTGTCTCTCGCGATGCCGCTGTCCTCTGCTTGAACGCTGCTGCGAGTGTGTTTATTTTCATCGCAACTCCGCCGTGGTCATTCCACACAAAACCAAACCAAATAGTTATCACAACACATATTCGTATTTAATTATTAATCATGTGTGAGTGCGCATGTGTGTGTGTGTGTGTGTGGTTGTGGGCGTGTGTGTTTGTACTTTTCATATTGATATACATTAGTGCATCTGTGTGGTGTTTTGGTGTGCACGCGCATTCTCGCTTCTCATATACAGCATTTTGCATCTGTGTGAATGAGCGGTGCTGCCAATGGGGTGTATTCATTGGACGGAATAGTGGCCATAGACTAGCTGTGGACGGTAATACAATATTACACCGCGAAACCCGAATTCAACATCAACTTATTGATAAGATGTAAAACTGTTGTCTTTTTTTTGTTTTAGGTATTTTCACCTCGGAGTGTATTCGTTAATTATCTGAATTTTTTAAATCCGGCAAATACTCATATATAAATATTTTTGCAAGATTTTCAATAATATAAATATAACAGTAGTCAGATACAATATAATGAATCCAACCTTAGAGATATTATAAACAATCGTCGTCTTCGATTCATCACTCCTCTGCTTGCAATATTCCAGCTCTGTTCTCTTAGTAAAAATTTACATGCGAAAATAAAGGCAATGTTGTCCAGTTAAATTTAATAAAAGAGAGTATATGGAAGCGTCATTAAAATGGTATAACCGCTTGCAAATCTCTTCTAATTGTATTATGCCAGGCAATATGTTTAATATCATTTATTTATTCAATTTGTCACAGCTAATACCAGGCAGACTGAAAAGTTTGCAACTTTGGCATTAATAGTAAGTAAAATTTAATCCATATGTTCTGTAGTTATACCTAACCTTCAAAAGAGACATAAATAAATTTCACAGACGCAATTATTGGTATTTTGAAGAAAAGTGATAAAAAGAAGTTCCGTGTGTTAATATGAAAGAGTTTTGCAAGGGTATGCAAAGAAAATTCTGCTGATACCCAAAATTAGGTTGGTGAGTGTTATCCTGGTTCTGTACTAGGCGAAGCAGCCATTCGTAAGTTTACCATATGAACACCGCAGACGGTGAACACAGTCGACGTCCAAAATAGGCTGTAACGAAAACTGTATAATGTAATTGAGAAAGGTGTTGACACTCTAAAGATATCAAAAAAACATATAACATATCATCCATGAAAATTTGGAGATGCGCAAATTCAGTCACAAATCTATAAAACCTTAGGCAAAATTGCATGATTAAGTTTTGAATTGCTTCGGAATTTATCATATCCTCTGAATCTAGCACTAACGGAATTTTTCCGTTCTCAAGCTTTAAGAAAATCCTCTTTTGGAAAGATACCTATTATATTGAGTCTATAACTATATTCGTGTGATCGTGCGACTGTCCTTGTATATGCACTCTCATTATATGTCATTTATTTGAAGCTTAAACAACGAAAATTTTTTGAAAAATGGATTCACTACGACAACCCTAAACGCAAAAAATCATATATGAAACCTGGCCAACCAGCCAAATCAACGAAAACCAGTCAAATTCAAACAACAAATCGAATATCCATAACGCCAAGGTAATGCTCTGTATTTGATGGGATCAGAAGGGCGTGCTGTATTATTAGCTTCTAAAACCGGGTGACACCATTAATGGGAAACGCTACCAACAACAACTCATCAAATTGAAGCTAGCGATTGCTGAAACATGGTGGAAAACGCCCGGAATTTGTAACTCGATAATAATTTAAATATAATGAATAGATATAATTTTAGATAATAATTTTAAGCCAGGCAATAATTTTCCATCATGACAACGTTCGGCCTCATGTTGCAAAATCGGTTAAAATTATTTGGAAAACAATGGCTGGGAAGTTTTGCTTTACCCGCCTTTAGCCTAGACCTTGTCTCTTCTCACTACCATTTGTTCCGGTCGACGCAGTACGCTCTCATTGGAACACGCTTCACATCAGAACAGAGTATCAAAAATTGGCTTGATTAATTCTTGGCCGCCAACCGGCGCAGATATTTTGGGATGGAATTCACATATTGTCAGAAAGATGGGAAAATGTTTTAGCTTCAGATGGGCAATACTTCGAATAATACTATTGCATATGTTTTTCTTAAATAAACGTTTAAATCTTGAAAAAAAATCTCACGAGTACAGTTAGCGCCTCAGAGTTAAATCATTCTCGATGGTCCCTATGTTGCATAATAAAAATAATAATTATATGTTGATAAAGGATTTTCATATATGGTCGGAGGATTTCACTAAGGTAAATGTCACTTCTTCCTAAACAAAACTCTTTAGCTCTACAGAACTACTTTTTGAATTTTGTGGATTGGACTATTTTGTTGGAAATCAAAGATCAACCACTTACATCCTACAAAAGCTCAGAAAGGAATCGAAGCAACGAGAGGCATAAATATATTACATATAAGTACAGAATAGAATGGTGGAGTGCTCAGTTCAGCAACTAGTTGGTAGTTTTCTGCGCCAACATATAATATTCTGTAATTGGGTAAAATTTATATATTTTGTAATTGGTAAAAGTAATTGGGTATTTCAAATACATGTTCCTCCCAAATCTGGCATCACCGTATATTTATTTGTGAGCATTAGGGGAAATCAGCTGACTGTGCTTGTATTAGTGCTGGTGATGTGCAGATTTTCTTTAAAATTTTTGGCCCCCAACACTGAAAAGCGCACGGTATTATTACGGGCCAGTGCATAGTGTATTCAAATTCTATAGGGTAACACTATAAACCAAAAACTAGACACTCCTCGATGTATGTTAATAGTTTAGGCTAAAACACTACCACCAGTGGGGATGGGTTTGTATCTATGTATATACAAGCATTTTGTTAATATTTATGTAATTTTTAAGAAATTCAAAATACACTTATGATATTCTGAGGATCTCCCTGGAACCATCGTGGAGTAATGTACATATGTACATATATACACAAACACATTTGTATTCAGATAAAGCCCAATGCCAAGTGGGGCCGTTTCGTTTTTTTGTTCACGTAAATGTTGGATCAATGAGACGAAATAAAAATTTGAAAGTGTTGAAACCCTGCTTGTCGTAATAGAGACATATACATATATATGCTAATAGATATTGGAATTATTTTTAACAAGTACATATGTATGTGTGTGTATACTCCGGGAGCATGTATTAGGAAGTCACACAGTTTCATAACGGAAACATACATTTGAAGAGTGAAGTTCTTATAGATATGCTAACTTCTTTATTTTTTTTGTTATAATTTTAGCTGTTTACTAAATACTACTCAGAAAGTATCCATCGCAGTTATTGTCGAACCATATTGAGGGTGTTGTTAGTTGAGTTGTCGCATAAATATGTCGAAGTGGAGCATGCTGTCATATCTACCTTATCCGTAATCCAAAGCAATTCTGATCTTTTCTGAGATTAACCTATTTTTAAAACAATTATTGCCATTTTTCTAACCTATGGACTAGGAATATCCGATTCCTCAAAGGGGAAGTTATCTCTCTAACCCAAGTTAGAGGAACCCATTATGTATGGTGTGCGGGGCGAACGATGAAGAAAACTCAGCTTTATGGGGTCTGTTATATTTCTGTGTTAATGTAAAGTGGCGCAATATTGAAGGGGAATTTGTGAGAGGAAAATGTAATATCGTTCAACTTGCAGAATGAACCTCTCTCAATAATTCAAAGCAGAATAAGATTATTCTATATCTTCGTAGGGCCGAATTGACTAGCGTTTATCTTAATAAATGCTCATAGTTCATATATGAATGTAGTAACGTAGTTCATGATTTAAATCCAAAGAAAGTCAGGTAGCCGAAAAAATGTACATACCCGATGAAGTTTACAGAAGCAAACTGAGTCAAATCCATTTCATTCTAGCTACGGGTTCCAACAACAATAAATAAATTATGCTACTTTGCTATCTCCCAATCAGAAGATTAAGAATCAATTCGATCACATTGCATGCGCCAGAAGTTTGTGATGCGTGCTCAAAAGAGAAGCATTTGGAAAATTTTCCTCAATGTATGGCAGTATTGGTAGAAGTCTTTGTGACCTGGTGAATTTCTGTAACACTAAGGTAATATTAAGGTAATAAAACATAACTTTTTCAAATATTGTTGTTGAATCGAATTTTGTTCGCCCAAGTCTTTAAGCGATGAAAAACACTAAAATTAAAACAGGTCCATATTTTAAAGCATTTCTAACCTCATTCAAGTGGACATGAAATCTTCAGAACTTACGACAGGGCATCATGGCTTTTAAATTTTTTTTAGATATTTGCTTTCTCTGTAAGTTCTTAATGACTTGCAAAAGAGATCGAGAGCTAAAGGAAGTTTAATTCAATCTTCTTCATGCCATAAATATAAAGAGTTTCGATCTCTCCGTTGGTCGAAAATAGTGATGACATTGCAGTGGCTGTAATACATATTTATAAATAAATGAATATGGCTCGAAAGAGAAAAGAACAAATAATGGGATTTGTGTAGCAAGCCGTAGAGGATTTCATAAGTGACTATGTAGGTATGTTTGCATAGATTCCTGAGAATAGAGGTCCTTTTTCATCTTCTCCCCTTTTAATTTAAAAAAAATTACCTAACTCCCTCTCTCCCAATAACTTTCCCAAGAGAGTTGCCAAAACAACGAAGTATTTAAAGAGAATGACCACCGACAACAACAAATTGCAACAAACTGAGAAATTTGGCACAATGCCAAAACGTACTTGAATTACCAAGTTCACCATCCTTCCAACACCGTGTGCCACGAGGAAGGCAGACAACTCCAACCGCCACACTGAATGGCAAACAGCATTAACTTTTCAAAACATTGTCGTGAGCGAGACAAAAGATTGTGTATTAGTGCCTATCATTGCACATTTGTAACCGAAATTGTTGAATGAAATATTCGAAAGATAAATGGGAGCAGAGCATAAAATATTAGCAAATGCGCTGATTTTCATAGGACTCTGGATACATAGTTGCCAATTGTCAAACTCAAAACCAAAAGTCAGCATTTTCACCAAACAAGTAACAATGCCAAGAAAAAGATATGAAACTAATATTTATTGAGAAAAACATCGTTTTACGGGCAAAGTTGTGAGGCTAACTCCCGCATGCGTCTGCTGCACGGTGACACTTATTACAACAAAGCCGTTTTATTACCGTTTGTTTGTCTGTTGTATTGTTCACGCGCCATTCAATGCATTTGAATACTCATGGAGCGTGTGGTTTCCCACCGCTTAGGGAACAACCAGAGGGCTTAAGGATATCTATGACATACATACACATAGTATATACGTACATATATTATATTCAATGCTCATCGGCGTCAAAAGTTCCGAAATGTCGGCAGCATGTGTCAAACAAAGTGTCACGCGTTTCCAACAATTCGCTTTCGTTCGGCCTCGAAAACATTTCTTCGTTGGTTTTTTTTTTCTTCTTTTTTTGTAATTTTACGAGCATTTCCGAGTTTATTTTGCCTTGTTGCTATCCTGCAGGCTTTGCCGCGGCGTCGATTGACACTGCAGTGTTGGCAATTGACAAACAGCAGCAACATAACAATGCCAACAACATTGATGGTAATGGCGTCTTCGGACGTCTATTGCAACTCACGGAGAACAAGTGAAAAACGGCGAATGCTTTATATTTTCCGCATTATCTGTTTGAACCCTCTGAGAATTCAATTGCCTCAGAAATGACACTTCTTGGTTTGAAATTTCCGCTAAATAAAAATTATCTCCAGCTTATCAATTTCGTATATTAAACATACCGACGTCCAGGATAGGATAAGATTTTGTTTCAGTGACAAACTTTCATATTGAAGCGCTCTCAAAAATATCAACTTAGTTGCTGTTGACCATCGGAACCATTAAAAGTCACAAACCCTAGTTTATTGATCAATTTGGTGTTTAACATTAAGCCCTACTCACAAACACAGAATTTTCCATAAAGAAATATTGCCTTAATACATTAAGTATCACTTTTTTGGTGTTTATGGTCCTACTTTTTTGTCCGCTGTCCGAGTTTAAAAGTAAATTTGGTGGAACGATTGACACTTTTAGCCTCACTGTTGACCATTGCACACACACAAAAACAATCAAATTAAACTTTGAACTTCTATATCACCAAATATGTACAAGTTCATAAACACCGTGTTTTCAATTCGAGTCAGATTTAAATCTCGGTCATCTCACATACTTTTATACATATACATTCTAAGGAGTTTATCAACGGTTTCTCTCTTATTTCCTACTTTACCTCATCGGTAATTTATTTACCGAAATTCCTAGCAGACCATTCTCAGTCACTTCGAATTGTTGACGCCTAACTCCATTCGTCTTCTGTCTGCCACTTATTCATTTTGAAGCACGTTTTTACTTTCTTGGCAATTCTAACTGAGCTTTTGCAACAGCAATAAAATACAGCAGACTCCTTTTAAAATAAATCGAGTTTCAAACATGCTCGTTGTATAGAACCATATGAAAAAATATGATCAAATGAAAACTTTGCAATATTAGGCTAAGTTAGGTTAGGCAATGGAGCAGATCCTTGCACTAAAGGTTACGAAAGATCCCACTTAGATAGCTGTGCACGCTGGTCATTTGTGAAACTCTTTAATTTTGTATTCTTTTTTGTTTTTTGTACTTTTTTTTTAGTATTCTTTAAAACCACCATAGGCGCAATAAAACTCTAACAAAATACTATGCCAGAAATATTCATTTAGTAGGAATGGTAGATAACGTACTCATTTTTTGCTCTTACAAGAAATTAAACAATATGCGTGGCACTACCCACTTTCGGATGTCAGTTTTTATTTGGCAAAGTTCTTGACCAAGTTTCGTTTCTTGGAATTTTGGTTGAAAGATTCCCCTGATACATTCTTGATACAGTTTCAAACCGTACAAAATGAATCCAAAGCCAGCCTACATCCCAATTGAGTTCTCGTTTTTAGATACGTAAAACTCCCACTTTTACCTGTTTTACTGTGCTACTTTCAAATATTCGGAAAGTCTTTTTGTATTCCATCAAATACTCGATGTCGTATCCTTTGTGTAAAATTTGTATGGCAAACACTCAGTTCCACTTGCTTTGTGCCACTCATTTATGCATCACTTGATTTCAACCCCTTTTCGGAAGTTCCATTTATTGCACTTAAACTCACACACGCACACGCATTAAGGCATGTCAGCAGAGCTCAGTCGTTGTCCAAATTAGAAAAGATTAGAGTACGACAGCTATTGAAGTATTTGAGAATCCTTGCTATTGCAGGAAGCCCTAACAATGAAGGTTAAGCTTTTTTTTTGTGTTTTGTGTTTGTAATACACGCACCAGCTCTGGGTTAAATGGCTTTTAGCAAACAAACTCTGGCAAATAAACGCATTCTTTACATATATACGTACGGATGTATGTTGGCACATGTCCTTACCGAAATACATACATACGTACATGCTTATGTGTGTATATATTGTAAGCTTATACTCGTCTGTATTAATTTAAGCATTTGCTTAGGCGGCTAATTCTATGTGTTATCCAAGATTTTTTAATCTTTTGAAGCCGTAGAATATTTTTAAACATTCAATGCAAGCATATCGGTCGTGCGAGGTTATTAAGCCATAAGCTGTCTTCGTTTCGCCAGAAATTTTGAAGTGCCGAATGGAACAACCAACTGGCACAAATCCAATAAACAGGAAGAATCTGAAAGGGATAAAATTAAAGTTTTGTGTTTTAAAATTAAAAATCTCTCAGATCTTCTAAATACTTTTCTGTTTAATTCAGATGAAATCAAACTATTTATTTATTTTTAAACACAGGTATTTTAGTGGAAAACATTACAACATCGAAGATAAAATTGAGATAATAAAATAACGCCTTCGCTTTAATGTTGTATTCCAAAGTTTACATAAATTCTCCGAATAAATTTCAAACTCCCAAACAAGGTAATAAATTTTGCTTCTTTGTACTAGCGTTACGTAATACACGTGTTCGACTACAGTTTCCACTAACATAAAACAAAAGTGATTTCCTAATAGCTATCACTCTTCGGCAGGCTTTGAGAAGCCTCCGAAAATATTTCTGCCGTGGAAAAACATAATCTCCTTTCTGTTGGATACGCTTATCCCAACAATACTCTAACTTGTTTAATGTTATCTTGACGTCTGCAAATTAGGCCTCCGCGTCGGCGACAACCTCCGCATTGAAGTCGAATTTCTTTCCGGAGAACGACTTTTTCAAGATTGAAAACAAAATACGGTGGATGGGTTCGTAGCTTAATTCGGCCAATTTGGCTCTGGCGACGGCAGAGATGTGAGCCGGTGCGTCGTCATGGGGGAAGAGCACTGTTTCCTTCGCAAATGTGGTCGTTTTTTTCTGCAATTCCTCATCGAATCGTTCCAAAATACTCACAGTGAGAAAATGTGGCACGCATTGCGTCAATATCTTTCTCAGACCCACCATTTGAGATGCCTATTATCTCAGCTATCTCGCGCACCTTCAATCGACTAATAAAAATCGTGAATTTCTGTCAAGTTGTACTACGTGATAACCGTTTTCAGGACATCTGAAACTCGTTAAGTCTATTTTTAACGGTGGCTATCGAAATGGCTTTTCAATTTCGCTGAATTTCATTCATCAGGCTAGAGTTTACACAGCTTTTTGTTCCCTAGTTTATCGACTAAGCATCCTAGCGACCTTATATTGTAATTATAATTTTTTTTTTGTAACAACTGAAAAATCTGTTTCAATTACAAGTGGAGGTGAGTTAACATCAAAGCGATTCAGTTCCACAACACATATTTTTATCTCATCTAGTTTTAGCCTATTGTGTTGAGACCGTGACCCTCAGGTCTATGGGTCACAAACGTAAGCTACTGCAGTTAAGATTGAAAATTATAGAAAAAGCGCCTTACATATGATAACGATCCCTGAATGATTAACGTCAATCCTCCAAATGTATTTTTGAGATGAAAAATCTGGTATGATATTGCCTGGTATGATATATAATTATTATCAGTTCTTTACTCCCGATATTTACACCCCGATTCGTATCGTAATAGCGCAATTATAGTCACCGTTCCGTAAACGTATACCAAAATATATATTACTAGTGGATATCGGCTACCTACCGAAGGCAACTGAGTCGCCAGTCGATCAATTACTATCAACCCTTGTAGCATGCATAAATGTCGAAAGCAGGGAACTACTCTTGAACTACACTATTTTGCGAATTTTGGAGTTTGAATACATTGAATATTTTTAAAGAAAATATGTATAATTTACTTCTCATTTATTTACGAACGTTTCTAACTGAATAATCTACCAAAACTGAGGTTCAAAAAATCGCTGCTCTTATAAAAAATTTAATTTTTTTTTAAGCATTTACATTGTCTATTGTTTTTTGTTATTTTATTATCTTATTTCTTTATATTTCATTTTATCATTTATGTCACAAATTTGAGCAATGCAATCCAATACTTTAGATAGTGCTCCCCACAAATGTAAACTCAGGGTTGTTATCTGCCTTTTCAAGTATACTAGCTTCAGTAGCTTTCCGTAAGGTAAAATCCTAATATACAGCAGTATCCAACGCAAGTGTACAGGCTACTATAATCCAATAGCGTTCCGCAATTGGAGTGTTAACAACCAAAGAATTTCCTGCAAACCGTTGCCATTCAGAACTGAAAAAGGCAATGGCATACCCCAACGAAGCGCAACTTCGATCTAACTACTGCTGCAGACTGCACTTTTATATCCTGAACCTATCACAAGGTTACAGAAGCATATCGCACGGCATTTACATTCGGTTAATTGTCCCATCATCCTAATCCATTTGACAGCAGCAGAAACTTACCTCTTTAAAGATGCTAAAAAGCTCAGCCTAAGAGGAGAACAAATTCCATACTGCTCGGCTCATTTGTTTTAATTTACTGATTCCTAAAACTAAAAACACAGATTTTTTTTTTTGGATGTAGTTTAGGTTACTTCTCGTTTTCATGACGTTCACGTGGTAATTTATTTATTAATTTGTAAATTGTATTTGCAATGTTTAGTTTAGTAGTTGTAATTGTAATTAGCATATATTCATTTTTTTGTTTGTTTTCTTGAATTTCTTAAGACTAACTATTAAACTAAAATTTCTTCATACTATTTTTTTTTTTTTTGTTTTCCATTTATATTTTTACCGTTTTTTCTTGCATTTAATTTAAAGATTTTTTTTTTTGTTTTTTGTTGGGTTTTGCAACTACCACAATTCGTTTTCTAATTCAAACACACATGTAATTTCAATTTCAAAAACGTAGAAATTTTTAATATTCGTACGTACAATTATATATCATAGGTATGTTTGTATTTTGTATTTATGCATGTCAGTATGCGGGTATATAGCAATTCAATAGATTTGCATGTTACAAAATATTCTTTATTGTATTGTATTTTATTTTATTTCGCTTTATTTTCGAAAAAGTTTCTGCTTATTGTTGTATGCAATCGTTTGATAGCTTGGACGCTGTCAAAACAAAATGAAAATCATAATTAAAGTTTCTATTCCAACTAAGGCAAAAAACCATACATATTTATAGCTATACTCACACATACATACGTGTGTATTTAGTGTGAATGTGATACGAAACCACAATATTAATAATAAAATTTGACTAAATCAATAAAATTTTCTAAGCATAAGTTTACACATAGATAAAAACTAAATGTTGCTTAAAAAAGTTGTTTAAAACTATTACTTTTTTATTTGTTTCATTTGCGTTTCTCGTCAACTTCAATGTTTAGATGATTCTCCTTCTCTCTTCCTTTGCATTTCTTTATTTATAATATTTGTATTTTCGTTTTGCTTTTGTTTTGTTTTTTTTTTGTTTTGTTTTGTTTTTTTTTTTGTTTTGTTGTCGTAAATATCATTTCCATATTGCACTTGAAGCCAGTGAAGTAATGAATTCATGGGGAGGAGGGACATGACAATCGACATTTTATATACTATACTTACATACACATATTTTTATTTTTATTTTTTATTGCTATACAAGTTACTGCTATTTTAAATGATAAATTATCAAATGTTTTTAAAAATTATATCTCATACAGATTATTTAAGGCGATAATTGTAGACCAATTGAACTCAAAATAATTGAAAGTAAAAATAATAATTATTTCTATAACACCATATTATAATATAGTATAATTGAAGTTGCTTAACAACTAAAATGAATTATAATTCTAAAAAATGTATGCGTTTATTTTTAAAGAAATATATATGTATATTTTTTTTTTTGTCTGAAGAATTTGCCTATTTTTTTTTTGAGCTTAAATTGTAAACTGATAAAAGTGTAAAATAAATTTACTCATTGAGGACTTATAAAGTGTAAAATTCTTTTTCTTTCTGTTTTTAAAAACAGTTCGAGGCAATTTTTTTTTAATAATTAATAGTTCGCCAAATTACTGCAATAGTTGTTTTTTATTTTTGTCATACATACTTCTGTCCATATGTATGGCGCAATTTAAGCATAAAAACAAATTTGAAGAATGTACGCATGTGATTTTAAACAAAGTTTTCATTGAATTTATTTGTAAGCAACAGTGAAATATACCTTTAGTCTACCTTAAATCATATACAGTTAACATTGTAATGTATTGTCTGTTGCTTCTTTGGAAACCAAAACAATATAATATGCATCATACATGCTGCAGAATTGATGCACAATTCTCTATTCCTATAACTTTCTATAATATAAGTTCGATACATTCAATGTTAGTTTTTTCTGTTTTTATTTTTGTAACTATGTTAAAGAAAATACATACTATTTATTGAATGTGTAGATTTTCAAAATTTTATAAACGTCCTAATAACCGCTATTCATTAGATTACCAAATGTGTAATCCGATGCGCATGACAATTGATTTTCAAATAACTAACTTTTTATGAAATACATACATTATATAGACTATAATTTGCTTAACCACTTTCAGATGGAGACTACATAAGCACTTATGCAGAAATTAAATAAAACAAGCTGACAATGCGAAAAAGCTATTATATACCAAAGCTTTCATTTAAATTTTATTTTACTTCACGAGCTTATGGAAAAGTAAGCCAATAAAATTAGATGCTTACATGAAAAAATTATTGGAGAAAATGAAAGGGATATTTTGGTAGAGCAAAATTTTTCTACGTTCAACCGATTCACACTTAAAAACGAGGAATAATAGCTCAGAAGTCAATAGCTGATGCTAATGATGCAAAGAAAATTACATTAAAATTTTTGTTAATTACTTTAGCTGGAATTATTCAATCTGTTTATCAATTTTCTTCTTGTTCAAAAAAAAGTTTTTGCTATATTGTATAACTCTTTTTTTTTTTTTTTGTTATATTAATTTAATATTTTTTTCTTTTTCGTTTCAAAAACCTGTTCAAAACCTTTTACAACTAAATTACTTGTACCACAATTAGTTATCAAGCATACTAACCTAATGAATGGCGTGTTTTTTTAATAAAAAAAAAAAAAAACTATATTTTCCCAGAAACTGCGTGCATATTGCGCACATTATGGAACCAAATTTAAGTTTAAATTACGTAAAAGCAAAATCACATATAAAATTTACCGCTAATGCATACCCAGCCCCAATGCAGGTAATGATTTATAACAATTCAATATTCTCCAGGAATATTTTTTCTAAAATAAGATAATAATAATTAGTTAGTATTTAAAATTTATTAAGTTAGTTTTTAAAATAAGGTCAAGTTTGAGACTCGAAAAGTTCATTAGCAGTTTACAAACTAAGAGCAAAACAATTTTTCGTTTAATTATAGTAATAAATTTATCAACATTTGTGCCAATACTTTCTAAATCATTAAATATTTTCATAAAGTAATTCATGCTCGCATTTAGCAAATTGGTATTTTAATGAACTTAAGTTATTTAAAGCGAATTCCATCTGAAAATGGCTTACATATCTATATTTATGTATTGCTTTAACACTCTGCTTGTTTGCTTCAACACGTACATATGTAAATTTTAGCCTAAACAACTACTTAACGCATTAATTCGTTATTCATTAATTCAGTAATATTTATAATACTCATTTAAATTACAGACACATACACGAAGATATTAAGAGAGAAAAACTTTCTTAAAACCATGATACGCCACAAATAATTTCTACTAAACCCCAATATTTCGCCACGCCTTGTTGCATTATCATTTTACGCCTCAACGGTGAAGGGATCACGCGAATGATGTATTTTCAAGTGTTTGTTGTGATTGGTCTTCGTTGTGGAACTTTTGCCGCATATGGTACACTGAAATGGCCGCTCACCTGTATGTATGCGTCGATGTTCGATGAGATAGTAATGCCGATGGAAGGACTTTTTGCATAGGTCACAGGTGAACTTCTTATTGCCGTGATGCTCGCGCCGATGCCGCATGTAATTATATTTCCTTATGAATTTGCAGCCACAATACTCGCATGTGTACGGTTTGATTTGTTTGTGTGCATTCATGTGATTCTTGAAATCCACTTCGCGCACGAACGCCTTGGGGCAGTGTTCACATTTGAATGGTTTCGATGTGCGATTGGCATGTACCCAAGAATGTATTTTCAAATTCCATTTTGTGGAGAAGGATTTATTGCAAATAGCACAGTCGTGTTGTGTGTCCATCGAATGTGTGGCCATGTGTGCCTTAATGGAGGACTTGGCGAAGGTTTGCTTGCACAAGGGACACTCCATCGGCTCGGCGTAATCGAACTTATCGGAGTGTGCCAAACGTATATGGCGGCGTAAGGAGTTCGCGTGCACGAAGCGATCACAACAGTATGGACAACATTTCGGCTTAGCATCGTGTGTCTCCTTGTGCCAGAGGAAGCGCGCCTTCGATGGCAACACCTCACCGCAATGGCACACATATTCCTTCTTCCTTATGATTTGCTTGCCGTGACGCTTGCGATGCTGCGTCAAATTCGAGTAGCGCTTGAAGTATTTGCCTGCAACGGATATGTAAATTCAGTATAAGGGTCTATTATTAGTGCCTAAAAATATTATACGAAAACTTACCGCATACTTTGCACTTGAGTGGCGTATGCCCGGTATGCATGCGCATATGTTCCACCAATGCGCTACGCACCACGAACTTTTTGTCACACACATTACAACCGAACTCCTTCCAGCCCAAGTGGCGTTTCAAATGTAATGAGAAATTCTTCCAACGCTGAAACGTTTTGCCACACGTAAAGCATTCGGCGGGATGCTCACTCAGATGGGCATCGTATAATTTGACCGAAGTGAAATTACGACGGCACACGTAGCAGAAGAAGATCGATTGTTCAATGACTTTCTGCTCCATTTCACTTAGATTATGGCTATCTTTCAGTGTTGAAATGTTGTAGGATACCAACATGCGGTAAAGCGCTGCCAATTTAGTGGCAGGCGTGGTCATCGCGAGTGGTTGTATTAGCGGCTTGGTATCCAAGGCGTCATTGGCGATACCACCAACGCCACTATTCAAATCTGCGCTGCTTACGGGCAATAATCCCATGCCTTGCTTGTCATCAACTAGCTCAGGTTTGGCGTCGATGCCCTCACTGTTGACGATAGCTGTTGACGTAGACGCAGTTGTTGCCGCAACCGTTGCCGGCGCAGCAGCTAATGGCTGATACGCATTGTCTACCTCAATTTTGACAATGTCCTGTTTGGAATCTTCCAGAAATTCCATGCTATCGGAACGTACCAGCGAACTACTGCAACCATCGGCCATATTTACTACTACCACATTATCCACACCGCCAGCAGCGGCGTTGGATGATGAAGGTATAAGTTCAGACGCACCCGCACCAGCACCAGCAGCGGCTTCCGGCCGTTGAACACATATCAAGCGCCGATTCTGACGCACATAGTTGTGTTGCTGTATCATATGTGAATTACGATCCTTTAGTTTGGGGAACTCTGCTGTGCAATGTGTACACTGATAGACCTTCTTGCGCTGTCGCCTTTGATCTGCGCCCAATGAAGGTGTGCCGTTGATTACGACAACAGCGGCCGTTGAGGAAGGTGTGGATTCGGCGTTTTGACTTAATTGTTGTAACTGTTCATGTGCCTGCAGTTGTTGACTACTTTGTGGCTGGGGGAATAATAACTGTTGTGACGTAATGGTAGCGGTTGGTTGGACGCGTAAGACAGGCGGCTTTTCTATTCTTCCGGTTCCGGTGGCACTGCTACCACTGCTACCGCTGCCATGGCTCTCTCGCTTTCGTTTCTTTTTATTGGATGTTGATGTGGATGGTATGACATCGGTGTGTCGGGCAAATAGCTGGAAATTATTGTTGCCGCTGCCGGTGGCATTTGCTGTAGCTGAGGTAGTTGCTTCCAAAGGAAGACGAAAATCGAAGCTAATCAGAATAAATATATATATATATATAATTATTAGAAACATAAATTGATTTGTTTTGCAAAATTATATGCTGACCTCTTGCCTGAACGGTTAGATGGTGCCGTTCCAGTTGCTGCAGCTGAGGCGCTCAAATCCTGTACAGTGAAATACTCGTCATGATTCCAACCATTCTCATGCTGGAATATGCCGGGAAAGGTAGTTTTGAAAAAACGCGCAGAAATCTCGCCATACATCTATAATTACATATCAATTTTAAATATATTTACACAAAAAAAAAAAAAACACAAATTTATTTTGAGTTAATTTTCGGGCAAACATTTAAACCAGTGAGCAAGAAGCACCAGTGTAGCATAAGCTTCCAAAATGCATGTATATCAATGCCCCTCTACTCACCGGTTGACTCCACGAGTTTTCAATGTCACAGTTGCTTTCCTGTCCAGAAATCTCACCCTTGGCTGGCATCTTCTCATCCGTGCGTATATTCAAAGCATCAGCCGTGCAACCGCCAGCCAAGCTGCTCTCTGTGGCAGCAGCAAACGATGATGACGTTGAGGATGGCGCACCTGGCACACCCACTAACACCTCCCGCTTACAAGTGTCGAGATCCAAGTATTTACCCACATCACCACCGTCGACGGCGGCATTGCAATCGACAGCCAGAGCCGCTTCGAAATCAGCATTTGCTGTGGCCAACGCATGGTGATACCAGTGTGATGCAGTGCTGCCTATTCCACCGCTACCGCTACTACCATGCACGCCACCAAAGTGATTGGTATGTGTTTGTTGCTGTTGTGTGGAACTGGTAGAGTCGTCTGTGTGAATGGTATTACTGCCAGATGCAAGTGTTGCTGCTGTGGTGGCGTCTTGTGCCGCCTGCT
This sequence comes from Bactrocera minax, assembly GCA_021498325.1. NCBI lineage: Eukaryota > Metazoa > Arthropoda > Insecta > Diptera > Tephritidae > Bactrocera > Bactrocera minax. The sequence goes on from JAKEEE010000024.1 coordinate 252,094, forward strand.
GATATATGGCAGAGAAATTGCCACTTTTGGTATCGGCCAGTTGCAAGCCGTTGCCAGAGCCACTGACACTTCCACCATGGCCATAAAGAAAACTGAACGGATAATCGGTGAAGTTGTGTTGCACATGCTGTTGCTGTTGCTGCTGTTGCTGCAGCTGCTGCTGCTGTTGTTGTTGTTGCTGCTGTTGATGGTGTTGCAGCTGTTGTTGTTGGTGCTGTTGGTGCTGTTGCTGCTGTTGCTGCACAACATTTAAATCTCTAACGTGGGAAGTGGTAGTGCTACTGGTGGCACTGGTGGGTACATCTGATGCTGATTGCGATTGTGAATATGACGACGAAATGACTACCTCTTGCACATCATCATGCGCTATAAATTCGTCTTCGCAGCGCAAGACCGCATGCGACTCATTGCTATTTGTATTGGTATTAGGGAGTATCGTCGCTGGCTTTGGCTCATTCATTTTGCTCGAGGTGTTTGAGAATATCGAAGTGGCTGAGAGAAAATTGGTCGCGACATTGTGTGGTGCTTCGTGTTTCTTTGAATTAGCGAAATCCAACAAAACGCGCGCATCATCAGTCGCTGCACCATTGTCGTTGGAATTGCTGACATCTTTATCTTCCTCCTTGAAAGGTTGCGGAAAGTTTGTTTGTGCTTCCTGCATGCTCCCCACTTGTTCAGTTTTACATTGTATAATTGCTGCACAATTGTTATCAGCACTTGAGGTTAGGTGATTCTCAAGTATGCTATGACCTAAATTATTGCCGTTGATGCTGATTCTATTGCTATTGCTGTCGTACACTGAGGAACTCGGTTCACTTTTGATCAACTTATGTGCTATTGTATGATGCGTTGGTTGCTCCTTGTCTTGCTGTGTTTGCCAGATTTTCTCCTGCATTTCCATTTGTGCTTTTATCGAAGTTGTTGGTTGTTCGCATAGTGCTTCTTCAATAATTATTTGACTATTTATATCTTTAACGTCCACATTCCGATTAGATTTGGAATTGTTCCTGTTGTTGTTGTTGTTGTTGTTGTTGTTGCTGCTGTTGTTCTTGTTGTTGTTGCTGTTGTTGCTGTTGAGGTTAACATTTGCATCAGTCTTTGTTGTTTTTGGCTTGATAATCAGCTTCTTTGGGCCTCTTTTCTGAACTGGCAGTGTGATTGAGCTTGAGGTTGACGTTCGGGTGTGCAACGTTGATTGCCCCTCTACTTTGGAATTAGGAGCCATTTGCTGCTGCGACAAGCCATTAATATCTTCCATGACATTAAGTGGTTGTTGCTGTTGATCTCTATGCGTGTGTTGCTCATCTTGAAGTTGTATAATATGTTGCCGCGACAAATCTTGTATAATTATTGACGTAACTTGTGTTTGGGCAGCAGTTGCAGCCTCGTCATCAAACAGATTTTGTGATTGTGTTTCCGTTGCATTCGAAGCAACCGTTGGTTGCTGCATCAAATCCTTTTGTGTCTGCTGTTGTTGACTAGTTGTTGCCATGCGTATAACACTGGTCACATGACTCGAGCATATTGCCGTGCCAGTGGCTGATGTCGTTGGCATAACGGCATTGTCAGCAATTTTTACATTGTCATTACTGTCATTTATTCTAACCTTATTGCTACTACAATTATTTTCAACTATTTTTTCAGTCTCATTTTTGTTGGCGATTGTAGGTGGTTCAATTACAGCTGATGCTTGAAAATCGTTAAGCGATTTTTGTGGTTCGAAATAATCTTGTTTTCGTTCAGCGAACTGTTGCTGTTCCTGTTGTGAAGTCGGTCGGTCTTCGTAGTCGTCGTCAGGTGGCTCCTCTTTTTCAACTTTCAGCAAAGGAATGGGCATGGTGCCCGGTAATTTATTACTTTTCGCTGTTATTTTACTAGACGCTATTATATTACCGACCAAATCAAGGTATTCATCTAAATTTAGCTGTACATCACTCAGCACAGTAATAGTGTTTTTAGAACTACGTTTGCGTGATGTGCCCGCCGAATTATGCGCTTGATTGGAATTTGTTGTGGAACAGCTGGCCAACATATTCGATTCGTTATTAACATTTGCACTAGAATTCGAAGATGTACTTGGCTCGCTGCTTACATCCAATTGGGCAGAACTCGAACTGGCACATTGTAGAGGTGTTGATCTATCGCAAATTGTATTCGTGTTGTTGCTGCTGCAACTGGTGCTTGACGTTTCTGACTTATCAATACCGAATATTTTGGTTTGCACCTTACCATCAACTGATGCAATGCTCTTATTGCTACTCACTTCTGCTTCTTTTACATGCGCATCCATATTCAGTTGAGTTTTGTTGGTTTTCCTTAATTGCTCATCTGACAGATTTTCCTCGCATTCAATATCCATTGGTACAACTTCGTTTGTTTTTGCAGTATCATCGGCAGTTGAAACCTTCTTGATATCGTTGTCTTTAATATCACTGCTATCGTCATCTGCATCATCGTCTTCTTTCTCATTGTCTTCGTGTATATGCAGCACACTTAATGGCGATTGATATATACGCTCGATTACCGAAAATTCACCATTGTCCTTCTCAACGCATTCCACAATGTGTTTCGGTGTTTCTTGAACTATAAAATCGCCGTTGTCCCGTTCCAAATAATGCGCCACCGGTGATTCAGCATAACGTAACACTGAAGACGACGAGGGAGATTGCGCCGCTGTCATCAGCAATGAATTGTACGGAGGAGCTATTTGCCGTATGCCAAGTGCAGATGTCATGGGGACAATGGCTGGTGTCGCGGCCGCTGAAGACACAGTCGCAACCGTTGATGGTGGAAGTGTTTGACTTGTTGCTGTGGTGCTGGCATCAATGCAATCTGTGGCAACACGTTGTTGTAGTGCTGGCATCGCTTTAACCGGAGCGCCAAAATGTGTCAATGAATGTGGCAATTGTTGTTGATGAAGCGATTGCAAACTGGTTGGTGTGCGTGTAGGTGGTGGCGGTGGTGGAAGTAATTCAGTTGCTTTCGCACCGATGATAGGTTTCGTGCTTACAGATGGTATATTCGTAAGTGCGTGTTGCTGGTGATGCTGGTGTAGTTGTAACGATGACGTGCAATTCGCTGATGCCTGTGATTGTGTGGGATGCATTGTGGCACGCTGCTGCATCTGACGACTTATCTGCTGATGATGATGTTGTTGCTGGTGCGATTGTTGCTGCAGTTGCTGGTGTTGTTGTATGTGGTTTTTGTCTGCAGTGGCATGTTTGTTTTTATTTTGGTTATTTTGAGATCGAATTTGACTTATCGCTGTGCCATAAGCAGGCGGTGGTTTTTGATGTTGCAATTGATTGGATGCGTGGAATGGAAACAGCTGAAAATGAAAGTATTCAAAATATTCCAATTAAAATAAATTACAAATCAAACTTACCTGCAGCGTAGGCGGTGGTGTTGGCAAAGTAGTTGAATAATATATTTTGAGGTTCTGTTGCTGCTGGTGTTGCTGCTGCTGCTGCTGCTGCTGCTGTTGCTGCTGTTGCTGCTGTTGTTGTTGTTGTTGTTGTTGTTGTTGTTGTTGTTGTTGTTGATTATGAACTTGTTGCTGTTGTTGATACTGATGTTGGAGCTGTTGATGCGGCTGCTGGATCGGATGCATTTGTATGTGACGATGAGAGCCAACATTGCTTGCAAATAAACTGTTTGTATGTGATTGATGTAATAGTTTGTTTGGCACTTGGCCGACCACTAGTGGCATTGATGTCATTGGTGGTGGCGGTGGTGGCAAAATATTGCGCTGCTGTGCTATATCAATGTGTGTACTTGCACCATCCATGTGCGGCTTTTGTTTTTGCAGTTGATTCTTTTGCTGTTTTTGCTGTTGTTGCTGTTGTTGCTGTTGTTGCTGTTGTTGCTGGTGCCGCTGCTCTAATTGACTGGTTGCTAATTGTTTTTGCTGCATTTGGTGGTATCTATTAGCCGCATAATCATCAAATTGGCCGGCTAGCTGAACTTGCCCAGTACCGCTAGCGGGCACCGCCGGAGCGACAGAAACTTGAACTTTATCGCTTACATTATTAGCATCCGTTTTGATATCCCTTTTATCCTCTATAGTCTTATTGCTTGCGTTGGTCGCTACATCAACTGGTACCTTCAACGTCACAGATGTTAAAGCAGGACTTGTCGTTGATGTCGACGGTTTATTTATTGAAGATATGCCACAAAATGCATTTGCAAAAGTCTGACTACTAATTTGGGCTGTTTCAGCAGCGGAAAAATTGGATGTGCCGCTCGTAGCCGAATTGCTAGTTGCATCTGAATCAGATGATATCGGTGCGGGAATTGGCTTTTCATCCGGATCAATTTTGGGTGTGCTACCGCCACTTAATGATACTGCTAGTGCAGTACTCGCAGCACTACCACCACTCCCCAAAATGGTCATTTGCACAAGTGCCTTAATCACTTGCTCCTTAGGATGTGTCTCCAAATGATCTGAGAGATTCATGCCCGCATGCAGGAATAGTGTGCATACCGGACACTGTACGTTTTCCACCATTTTGTGTATTTTTATTAATACGCTTCGTGATCGTTGTATGTATTAGGTTTTATATGATAATGCTGTTGCAGTAATTACTTCAAGACAGAATGGCTTGAAATCATAAAATCGGTGCAGTTCCTTCTTTAGCCATCTTCGTTAGAACATCAGTAAATTAAGCGAGGATTCATCAATCTAGAATAGATATATAGATATATATTGAATACATTATTAAATTCTTATGAAACTTTGTATCTAAAGTATTGTGGTAAATTATTAAAACTTTTTGACTAGAATGATTAAAGAGAATTCTTTATTTTATATTTAAAATATTCATTTTCATACAGACGGTACACTCATATCAATATCAATATATCCAGCGGAAAATACTAAGCATCATTCGTATTTCTAATAAAAATATATGCGTTATTGCTGAAATTGATTTTGTAGGGTCCCAAATGAAATGAACAGCTGCTTTTGACCAGCTTTTTCTTTCTAGTGAAATGCTGCTTGTCACTTAGCCACACCAATTCGACCTTAAGTACTGAACAAAAACGACAAAACATAATAGCTTAGTCATTATTACAAAAAGCGATTTCTTATTTATAATATTATAATTACAATAATTTTGGTACGAAAAATTTTTTTTTTATGGAAATTCGGTAGAATTCTTAAAATTTAAAAATATGTCGTAAAAAATAATTCAAAATTTTTCATACTATTTGGACTACTCTTAGCCACCTGATATAGCTAACCTATATATATATATTTTTTTTTTCCACTATATATAGTGGAAAATATAGCTACCTGATTATATATTTTCCACTAGAGTTTACCGTTTAGGTCACAAACCAAAGTTAAAATTTTATTCAAGAACAGAGATTTTTACTCTTTGTTACCAAAACTCAATACAATATTTGTAGGTATGTCATGTCTCACATGCTTGTTGCCGACTCAATAAAATATGAATTAATAAAATAAACAACGATTGGGGTCTTTATTCGAGTGTGACCTTCAAATTGAATACTTAATCGACTATATTTAAATTACCCTGTATGGCGTTTATCACACGAGTAACCGCGTACTAAAGTCATCACATACCTTCAAACATAAAGCAAGCACAAAATTATTAATGTAGCTTAAAGGCTAAATTATCACCACAATAATTATGACACTCATTTTATTATTTGATTTGAGTTCGTCTCTTCGATGAGAACTGCGTAAAAATTAGTCGCAAGAGGTTCAACTATTCGTATCCTCTGATCAAGGAAGACATACGATTGTAAAAACAAAGCTGAAATCAGAGAAAAAGTAATTTATTAAAACGATCACACGAGCCGAAGATGAGAATGAACTGCAATTATGCATATATACGTAATATACATATGTATATAAGTGTGCTTTAATACCGAGAAATTATCTACTATATGGACTATGTATCAATACATACATCAATATGAATGTTTGTAAAAAATTTTATAATGGATATATTTAAGTTATATATATATGAGAAAAGGAGTTTGTTAAGGGGAGAGTAACAATGGAGAGCTTTGAATACAAACATTTATTTCATATGCATTTATTCTTTCAAAGCGTAAATACATATTTCTACGGTGAGAAAGAAAGAAAAAAACAAAGTAAGGGGCAGCAAAGAGAGGCACCAAACACAGTCTGTATGGTGAAGTGCACATCGAAGCACACAGGTTATACTTACGCATATATAACTTTGGCAGAAGGCATGTCTCATATATTGATATATACATAAGTATATAGGCAGAGCACTGGTTGAGCATTATTATATTGTTTTTACTATGCGCATCTTCAGCGATCAATTTATATATGCATGTGTACCGAATGGGGTGCAGCAGACAATAATAATGACGGCAACAGCAAACAAACACAAGCAAACCCAGTAGTGATTAAGGAACTAAATGAACAAGAGGGATAAGCAAACGAACAACAAAGTAGCAGATAAAAACAAAAACAAAAACAAAGTTAAGCATTTAAGGCTTGAAATACATGTTCAACATTGTATATGAATATATGTATTGTAAATAAATTTCTATATATGTAAATAGGTATGTACATACGCAGATTTTGTTCAAATGAAGTAGCTCTGGCATGGTGTGACGAATAATACAAGAAAGAAATGTGAAGAAAATACAACAAAGAGGCAAAATTTACAATGGAATTATACACAGATGTGAAATGGAAGATGAAACAACCAAAATAGTGTACCGGGAGAACAAGAAAATATGATAAGCAAAGGGAACAGGTAAATTCTGATATAACCTATGTCGAGAAACATAACTTCCGAATAAATAATTTTATATTTTATACTACTCCCAATGAAAAATATCATCTAGGTATATCTCAATAGGTTATTTCACAAACGCACACATAATAAGGTAAGGAAATTAGCAGCCAAGACTTGGATAATCTTCGCACAGCTACTTAGTCATAAAAAATGCAGTGTAAAGAGTAAGGTGTGTGAGATGCTACCCTTATTGATTTTTCTTTAAAAAATCATGGAGTACATCTCCTACTCAATTCACAATCTGCGAATCCACACAATGGGTAGAGTAGAACCAATACGCATATACTTGCTTCCAGCACATTTACTCAAAAAATTATAACCAAACGAGTCCCATTGGTAATATTATTATTTAATTAATTGCACGTGTCTCTAATAACCTGCATAGATCTGATTGTAAAATGTCAAATATTTTTAGTGTCGATGTATGTTAACACATATATATATGATGACCAACTGGTTAACTCCACCAAAGCTTACCATTACCACTGCCAGTGTTGTGAACATGTGTGCTACACTTTCTGTTAATGTTGTTTTTGCTTCACTTCCCACCGTTTGAAAGTGCGATCGTTTTCAATGACTTCCACAGTCAGTTGTTTGCCCTTTTTAGTGGTTTGCTTTTTGCATATGGATATAATTATTATATACATATGTTTTTTAAAATATTTATTCGTTTTAAATAATTTTCAGCACACACACACAGAGTTACAACACAGTATCTTCTTTCACTTTTTAATTTTTTTTTTTTATATCACAACACAGATTTGTTCACAGTTCGCAAGGGGTGTTCACATATTTAAGCAGAGCAATGCTCCCCATACAAATGCCTTCGGAACAAGTACACTAAGTATGGTCAAACTGCGATGGCGACAAATTTTGTGGAACGGAAATAACGCGTATTTACTTTTTATATAGTTATGGAACGTAGCGAAAGCAACAAAGATAATTGAATTTTATTTCACCGTTCTTCACTGACGTATTTATGATATTACAGAATGATGTGGAATGGTATTTCTTTTTCTCATTGCTTAAACTTAAAAATTACCAATTTTTTTGACCCCAGTTATTACGTCCAAGTAAACGTTTTGTGTTGTTACTACTGTGCTGGTGCTGGTATCGACATTAAACCACAGTCGATATATGCGGTGCTGATCCTTAAGTTCTACCTCAGCTACTCCTTAAGAGACTTCGTTCCTGTCACTCACAGACGTTCAATGACACAATTTTTATTTCATTTTTACATATTCCTCCATACACTCCTTCCAAAGCATGTAACGCAAATGTTTCAACTGCTGCCTGTGTATGCGATTGCGAGGCCGTCCGTCGGAGACTCGTTCGTATAGGTCACACAAAAGAATTTTTATATTCGAATTTCCCGATAAATCCTAGCTGTAATCTAAATATTTTAAATAAAATCATTACTACACTGGTTTGTGCTGTGTTTTTCACTATTTTGGCATATTTCCAAATCCTTTAATTAAATTTAATTCAGTTGAAAATATTCTGCACCGTAATGAAAAATTACGACAACGTCCAGATATTGTGTAGTAATAGAGTACACATTTTGACAATGGCCGACACAGAGTGCTCTCAAATAGACAAATCATAGCTACGTTCGTGTATTGAAGCATTTCACGAATTGTCAAAAAAATTTTCTGCGATTAAAAATTATAACCTCTAACTGAGATTTTTAACTTTCATTTCCTGTTTTTGATCATATCTACTGAATTTTTTTTTCCAATATTTTATTACGCAATCAATAAATGGAACAAATCAGTAAACATACATATAAATATGTTTAACAAAACTATTCGTAAAATTTTATTTCAGAAAATTTAGCAATAGTAATCAATTTTTTTAATATATATTTCAAAAATTACTTGTTTGGACATTGTTTGGTTGAGGAAAACATTTTCCAATTTTTTTTCTTTTTAAATTATTCTGTTTCTCTTTGATATTATTGTGTGATTAGATTGATTTATTATAGTTTGATAATATAGTTTTATTTAACTTATTTTTTATTAAATTTTTATTCGCATTAATTTTAATAGTTCCAAATTAACATTGTTCTTTTATAAATTGTTTATATTAAAATAAAGCAAAATTCATTAAAATTAACTTGCTTAAATTATTTGTAATAATTTGTTTTACAGGCACATACGGAACATACTACTGCTAATGCAACCCTACGTCTGTATTTGTTGTCATCATGAATGGTTTCATCTGCACGATTTTCCGCTGAGCTACAGAAAAATCGAAGTTTTAAACATCTACAAATTGCTTGAACTTTTATTAGAAAGGTTTGGTAAATACGTAATCTTTGTGCCCAGAGGAGAAATATAATTAAAAAATAAAAATGACGGACAAAAATTCCGAACAAAGCATTATGGATAAATCCATGCGATCTGTTTTCGGTAAGTTTTTCCCAATGTTTAAAAGTATGGTAAAGTATACATAATATTAATTACATATCCTGAATAGTGGGCAATATTCCATATGAAGCAACCGAGGAGAAACTTAAGGAGATTTTTAGTGAGGTGGGACCGGTCCTCTCCCTTAAGTAAGAGTGAAACTCTTAAGCTGATTTTGAATTTATGTAAGTAATAATATTGTATTTCTAGGTTGGTATTTGATCGCGAAAGCGGAAAGCCAAAAGGTTTCGGATTTTGTGAATACAAAGATCAGGAAACGGCACTTAGTGCTATGCGTAATCTGAATGGTTATGAAATCGGTGGTCGCACTTTGCGTGTAGACAACGCTTGTACTGAAAAGTCACGAATGGAGATGCAACAGCTGTTGCAAGGCCCTCAGGTGGAGAATCCTTATGGAGAACATTGTGACCCTGATCAGGCACCAGAAATTATCACAAAGACAGTGGCATCATTACCACCAGAGCAAATGTATGAGTTGATGAAACAAATGAAGCTTTGTATTCAAAATAATCCCTCCGAAGCTCGTCAAATGTTAATGTTGAATCCACAGTTGGCCTATGCTTTGCTGCAATCTATGGTTGTAATGCGCATAGTTGACCCGCAAACTGCATTGGTGAGTAAATTGTTATAAATAGAGTTCAACAAATATCTATGACTTACTACTTTTATAGGGAATGCTGTTTAAAGCTAATCAAATGCCTCCAGTTCTTGGTGGAAATCCATTGTCTGGTAGTGTACAATCGCAAAGTATTTCATCAAATATTATGCAACCATCACAACAACAACCGACACAGCCGCCACCATTGGTTGGAGGACCACCAATGCCCGTGCCCGGTCCGAATTTCAATGTAATGCAAGGCGGTGATATTGATTTACGAGCTATGAGTGGCCCTACTTTAGGTGGGCCTGGCGGCATGGATCCAAGACAAATGGATCCGCGCATGGCACGAAATATTGACCAAGATATGCGCGCTATGCCAAATCCCGTACCTCCACCACTCATGGATCCTCGTGCACAACGACAGATGCCACCACAGCAGGTGAATCCACAACCATCATTTCCAACGGATCCTCGACAACGACAAATCGATCCCCGACTACGTGGAAACACAGGGGGCCCACCCGGCATCCCAGGTCCGACAATGTCACAGCAACAACAAACAGCTCAGCAGCAGCTACAAAATCGTTTAGCTTCGAATTGTGGCATACCTAACGATGCAACGGATCAAGAGAAAGCCGCTCTTATTATGCAGGTGTTGCAACTATCTGATGAGCAGATTTCACAATTACCACCGGAGCAACGCGCTAGTATTTTGGTACTCAAAGAACAGATCGCAAAGAGCACACAGCGTTAATTTCCAACAAAATATATGTGCATATATACATTTATAAAATACTGAATTTCGTATGACGTAGCTATTTTCAACTTAATAATAGGTGCCAATACAATGTAAACTTTTTATTTCGGACACAATAAAAAATTTTAACACTCAATTGTAAAAATCGATTTTTATGTATAATTTATTGTAGGTCATGGAAGGGTGACCAAAGCTTGATGTAGTTTTTGTACTGCCGTATTAACAATTTGTCGCAAACTTTCATCTTCGGGGCAACGCACTTGCTAAAAATTAAATGAATATTAGAATATGTTTACACTTGACCGTATTATTTCATAACAGACCAGTGTTTCCAAATTCACTTCGGCTCGCTTTCCGGCCACTGTAACTGGCAAAACATCGCCTTTGAACATTTTGGGTACTGAATGTTCGCCAAATGTATCCTGGAGTGTTTCTACTAAACATTCATTAAAATGGGTGCGATCTGATTTGGATATAGCAGTACTGCCCTTAATGTTGGTACCACCCATTTCAGTTTGCATTATGCATGCGAGCACGGAGTCAGCGAACATATCGTTAACGGGCGTTGCCTGCCACTCCATAATAATTATTTTCCCCTCTACCGATAAGTCGATGCACTTAAATGCGCGAATACGTTTTTCCTCCTCTAGTATTTCCGTCGAACCGACACCACCAATTCGATCCAGCAGTAACTTTAAGGTGCCTAATGAACTATTCCAAGGAATGGATTGTCTCTGGGTTACAACGGACATACTCATGTCGGTGTATTCTGGAAAGAAAAAATTATATTAATTCAAAAATTGTCATCGTATTTAACAGCTAACAGATAACTTACTGGACAAATCAGAAGCGGCAAGCAGATGGTATTTGAAGTCACGTTTCACTAAAACTCCAGATAATTTATTACTAACCTCCGGCTTTGTAGCCGCTAAATTACCCATAACTTTGGCTGTTTTTTCGCCACGGAAGTATAGTTCCACGGAATGTGTGTTCCGGGGGTTGTAGAATTTGATGTTTGTGGAAGTATCTGCCTCATACTCACGTTGTAGTGCCATTTTCAGGCGAGACATTTCATTCTGCTCACCATGAACCAACACCTAAACGATTGAAATTTTTAATAAATGGTAAAATTTATAAAAAGCAGGTTTAAAGTAAACATACCACATGTTGAGGTTTTAGTAACCGGATAAATTCACTGGTTTGCTGGTAGTCAGTATGTGCAGAAAACGAAATATAATCTACAGACATATTTAATGGCAGCTTTTGTCCGGCTAAAGTCGTAATTTCTTCTGGTTCAGAAAGTATGGTTTTAGCCAATGTACCCTCAACGCAGTAGCCAGCAATAATAACACCATTTTTCGGATCTGTACACCAGTTTTCGAATAATTCTCGCGACAAACCGCTCTGCATCATACCCGGCGACGCCATTACAACACAGGGACCAATGTCGTCAAAATGATCGATACCTTTCAGATTTGAAATGTGCCGAAATACAAATGGATTATTCACAGCGATTTGACGTCGTATCTTGTCATTCATTGCATTAATGTAGGTTTGATACACAGCCATGCATTTTTTAGCCAACGATGATGCATAGTAAATGGGTATTTCGTGCAGTTCAGGATTCTGTGACCAATATTCGTCTAGTATAAGGAGCAACTCTTGCGCTCGCCCCAAAGCAAATACCGGTATCAAGCAACGACCACCCTGTTGTACAGTCTTTTGCACTAATGATGTAAATCTATTTTCACGGTCTTCGCGCTTTTCATGGATATGCGTCCCATAGGTTGATTCTGTTATGAGAACGTCAGGTTTAATTGGCGGTATTTCGGCAGCCATCAAATGGCGATCTTCTTGCCTAGAAAAGTCACCAGTGTAAAGTATTTTCACTCCAGCAATTTCAATTAGAAACATAGCAGCACCGAGCACATGCCCTGCATTATAAGCACAAAAGCGTACACCCATAACGTCGCGTTCCTCGTGGAAATTTATAGTTTCTATTTTTTCCATAGACGCCTCCAAGTCGGCTTCAGTGTAGAGCATTTGCTCTGTGGAAATGTTACTAATTTTTATGTAATCCGATAACATCCATCGATATATAGCTTTAGTGGCGTGTGTCATGAAGCATCTTCCACGAAAACTAGTCTTCATCAGAAACCATGGTAGCGCACCACAGTGGTCCAAATGAAAACTATCCAACGGACATTATTAATTAATTGCATGTAATTGATTTTTATGGTAGTTATTTGGATTACTTACTGCGATATGAAGAGGAGATCAACTTCATCGGCTTCTATCAAATCCACATAAGGTAATGCATCCATACCGGATAAACCTGGATGTATACCGCAATCAAGCTTTATAATTGACAAATCTGTTATTGTTTGTTCGTAAATATAAATATTTTACAATAAATACCATGATTTTCTTTCCTTTGAAATCCAACATTATACAAGATCTTCCAACTTCCTGGCCGGCTCCACTAATATTAGCATTATTACAATTTCAGTAATGCATATATTTGTATTTTTTACTTACAGTGGCTTAATTTGAAGCAGGTCACTTTCTTCTGCCGGTATTCTTTCTTCATTACGCTGCGACATTTTATTAAATATGTAATGTAATTTATTGAATTTCTCCAAAATAATCAAGCATTTAAAGATACACGCCAGCTGTTTTGTCAAAAATGCCGCTAATGTATTGTACAATAAATGCATAAACAATAAAACTATACAATGCGCTAATGTCAAAAACAACTGTGTATGTTTTGTCTACCTACCTACAAATATTTATTCATTCAGTTCAATTTGCTTGTTGTGTTAAATTGGTTCAATATATTATTTGTAATTAATAGCGACATAGTAAAAAATTTGTCAATCGAAACTATTTAATAGGAAAAATTGTAAAATTTTAGAATAACTCAAACTTTTTTTTTCTATGGAAATCAGGTAACTCTGGTTGATTGGAGTGTTTTCGTGTATTTGATTTGCTCGCGTTATTCTTTGCTTCTTCTACACCATGAGAACCATTCACAGTGCTTAATTATGTGTCATTCAATAGCCGTCACTCCCTTTCATTTTCTCGATTGTTTGAGTCTAAATTTGCAGTTGTGCATAGTTTCCTAAAAAATCTAATAATTAATCTGTTGTGCATACCAAATGAATAACCAATCAATCTGCCTCTAAACATTATACTGAATGTGAACTGTAGAGAAATGTGTTAAAAATTGTATCTTCTATACCAGATAGAGTTAGGTAGATGTGAGGTTGCAGCGAAACGAAATTTTTAATAATGACGTAAAAATTGAAAATTTACGAGTGTTGAATATATAAAACAAGATTGCTAGGTATAATCAAAGCTTTATTTGAATGCTAACAAGTTCGTATCAGCAATTTTACCAGTGGAAAAGTGAGCTAATAAAATGAGTAAGCCAGAAACTGATTCGGATAGTTCTGAGGAGTTTTTCGACGCGGAAGATTCAACGCCAAATCGTCTTTCAACATTAAGGTTTGTAGATTTCGTGCACACAAACCAAACTGAAATATAAAAAAATGCCTTCATGTTCAACTTGATATTAGCATGTTAAATCGTATATTATTTCTCGCAGTCGCAAATGCAAGATATCACTTGACAGTGCACAAGCACAGGATGGATTTATTTTCCCAGAACCTGCTGTGCGTGTGAATCCTTCATCGGACAGCGATGGGACTCCAATAGGTGGCGTAACTCCAGCCACCAGCAGTCCGACAAGTAGTCTCAGCTTAGGTGTGCGCGGTCCCAAGCAAGACATGTTTGTCGAACCCAAACCTGTGCTGGTAAGGAATTATATTTAATTGATAATTGACATATACGAAAAATTAACTTTCTTTAAATTGATACATTAATTAGTAATGTAGTTATTTGCATGCATGTTGATTACGTTTGACAGTTCGTTTGTAGACCTACTAGCTACAGGAAATATTTGATGAAAATAATTTTTTATTGCAAAATTTTTTTTATATATAGAAAATGTAAGGGAAATGTAAATGTAAAATATAAATATAGTCTACGTGAAAAACTGCAACAAATTGTATTGATTATACACAGCTATTAGCTATTAGTATGCAAATCAGTTAATGACGTGCTTCCAATTTCACTTTCAAAACCATATTTGGATACTTGCTACGGGCCTGTCATAAATTAGCAGTTTTTATTTCCCCCATTACTTTGATTATAATTGATTGGCGTCATTTTCATAAAACTATCGACAGCGAACGGTTCGTGATAATAAAAATAAATTGGTATAGAAGTAAGGCTACTTTCTTTGTGTAATATACCAGCAGGTGTTTACATGCCGCATATATCGTTTAAATTAAAATTTCTTTTAAAATTGAATAACCTCATTCAACACTCAATCTTTTTGATGCTTCATATATTTTATGACAACAGTGAACATATTGACGCCGGGTGAGGCTAAATTAACTCTTATCATTTATTTAGGGTGCAATTATGTCATGGCTACATTTTCGTTTACATACTTGTACCCGCGTTAGATAAGATATATTTTTATACATACTTCAATATATAATATATTGTTTGTGTGTGTATGCACATTTTCAAATACTTCCTTTAAAAACGCTTGCTTAATTGAAATAATATTGAATAAGAATTAATATTCACACAAAAATAAAATAATAAAACTCAAGAGAGCCTGTAGTTAGAAAGTTGTCTTGTGATTTTTAGCGCCAACAATAAGCATTTATTTTGTTGGGTATATACTACAGCATCCAGAAATTAATGTATAAAAGTATATACTATAATTTCTGAGAGGGTTATTTTTGTAGGTAGTAAGTGGATTTTTTAAACAACAATAACAATGTGAAAGGAGTGTTTACGATCGCAATGTTATTTACGATATTTATTATTGTTAATTAACTTTGGAGCACAAAACTGGTTATTTATTTAAAAAATGTGTTTAAATATAATATAATCACGTAATGTCTGTGTGTAAAATTACTTTAAAGTATGTTTGGTGTCATAATTAGTAAAATCAATAAACGTAATTATGGTTTTTATTTTCTCTTAATCTGTACAATTGGTATTGGTAGTGGTATCCTTGGTTCGCTTGCTGATTACAGATATTTTTGTTTACATATTCTTTTTAACTTCAGTTATTTATTTATTGCGTTATAGTTTTATTTACGATTTCTTTTTTTTATTTTCATATACCCTTTCGAAATCATGTAACAAACAAAACAACAAATACCAAATTCGTAACGTAGTTTGGTAGGCAGCGCTTTCACGAATTGCGTCAATGCATGCAAAATGATGAAGATGATAATCCTGGAAACACACTCACACCTGATTCTCAGGTATTATCATGATCTGTTTTATTTTCACTTATTTAATTTATTTCTAATTATACAAATCTAATAACTTAATAATTAATTGTACCGATGCAATAATAATTAATTGTACCAATGCAATATTAATTATTAATATCACTTACAACACTACTACTATATCACTTACTTTACTTCTAATCAATTTCATATATTTCATATGAGGTTTGTCTTTTAAAAATCTTATGAGTTGATCTTATGTAACTATTGTTAATTCCATTTATTCAAAATACAGAATAGTTCCACAGATGGCGTTTTTGCGAATCGTACGACGCATCCATTCAAGGTGATAGAAAATGATACTATGAGTATACAAAGTATGACCTCATTGGGTCGTGTTGGTCGCATACTAGCAGGAAATATTGATCCATCAGGTATGTTGGCTTCGCCAACTCTTTTATTTAGTTTGTGGAATTCTAGCATTCTTAATTACAGCTATGAGCGTAGACCGGGAATCACTGGCGGCATATTCAACCGCGTCTACGAATTCTCATCAATTACAACAACAACAACAACAACAGCAGCAGCAACAACAACAACAACAACAAATGTACTTACAACATTTGCAGCAGCAACAACAACAACAGCAGCAACAGCTACAACAAAATTTGTGTATTATGGCACCATCTACCAGCAATAATTTGGCAGCTTTGGTTGAGCAACAAAATGCTGCGGCTGCGGCAGCTGCTGCTGCAGCGACGCCACCTCGCAGTAGCAACATTTCACGTATAACTAATAAATATAATACAACACCATCCCCATCACCGACTCATAGCCAAACATCCACGTCTACAATTGGTGCTGCTGCAGGTGGTACGACAAGGTCGGGCGCCAATAGCAAGATAATGCTTCAAGAGCCTGATGTGATTGCGAGCACCAAATTGGCACATTCGAAAACAACAGATTCGATCACTTCAAGTGGACCGATTGCGCCACCACGACGCAAGAAGAAGTCGCGCAAGTCAACAAGTTCCTCGGATCAGTACAGTTTGAATGAGGCAATGCACACCTCTGGCGCTCCGGACACAGAAGATACCGATAGCGATACACGTTCGGTGAAGAGTGTGCTTGATGTACAACAAAAGTTGCGTGATGATATTGCTGAGGAAATTGAGCGTTCATGGAAAGAAAAAAATGCGATGGCAAGTGGGAATACTGTGGGTGGGACGGTGCCCATCGGCACTGCAACAATAAATAGCTCATCGTTGCATATGGCTGTAGCTGGTGGCCGAGCGCATAGTATTGGCATGAATGCGCTTACTATGGGAATTTCCAATATACCTTTAGGCCCATCCATGACAATGGCAACGTCAACGGGCATCGCATCTGCATCCATTGCATCTCTGGCACAAACTTCCACTTGCAATACACGTCCTGTCACTACAGCCACTGTGGGCGGTTCTATAAATCGTATTTCACATTCGCTAGGCAACAGTTCAACATCGGTGTACTCGAAGCCTAGTCCATCGAATTCGGCCAAGAGCAATTCTGCACCTGGACGTGTTAGATACTTGTATGTAATCAAGATGTCTCAAAAATTACACAAATGTTATGCATTAAAATAAGTTATGCTGCTGGTTTTATTTACAGTTCTATTGATCCTTCACAAGGCCTCAATCTGTATAAAGCCACACAAGGCGGGTGTGTTGTTAAGCCACGCGACGAGGCGTGCAATAAAGCCGAGGGCCCAACGCAAGAGGAGATCAAGCGCATCGAACAAATTTTAATGGATGAAGGTGCTCGTCCCATTTTGGCTGGGACTGGTTCGAATAGTTTAGGTAGCGGTACAAGGTAAGCAGTTTAAACGAACTTGGAATTATAGAGAGAACGTTAGTTAAATAGCATGAGAATTAAAGCGATGACCAAACATTTAAAAACTAGTTAAATTCGGAAATTTAGGAAATTCGCAGACGAACATTAGGTAATCTCGCAATTTGACGATATTGAGAATGTGTGAAATATTTATAAAACTATATTATAAATAAATTTGCGTTCTTATAAGTGTGTTGGTTACATACCCACTAAGTTTGATAACAGGACATGACGTGCTTAATATCCGTATTATCTACTATATAACGCAAACCTAACTAGGAAAGGGACTGATATCAGTAAGTTTAGATAGCATATCACAGTATGCTAAGAGAAATATTCTCACTTAATTTTATTGAAATATCTTGCACTATGGAATACATATCACTTTAAAAAGTAACGAAAATTCTTGTATTAAATAGGTATATATGTAGCTGCCATGGGAACGCATGAACCCATTTCATCCAAATTTGGCTCCAACCCTTTCTATGTTCATGAAAATATGCCACATTTTTAGATTAAATTATTTTATATACACACCGATTTATATAGTAAAAAGTCAACGGGAAGGATTGATCTCCCTATATTCGATATATATGGGTTCAGGAACCGATTTCGACCAATTTTTGTTTAAAGTTGCAAAAAGCAGATGTCTTTCAAACTGGCCTTATATAGGAAGTGGACGTGGCGGTTGTCACAGGTCTTATCTTTCAATATAGTATAAAGCGATAATATGAATTAAATTAAGTAATACTACTGACATTAAAAAAATATAACAATCGCTTTGAGAAAATGAAAAAAAAATAACTTAAATGTACTAATTTGTGTTAAATCCGAGTAAATTAGGTTGTGAAGCATTATTTTTTTTCAATTATTCAGATATTGAAGTTTTGGAGTGATTTTTGAGTTTGTTACTTATTACCTATTTAATTATATTTGAAGGCATTCAGCTTAAACAAAATAAAAACTGGCACATTAGTTTTAACAATTTAAATCAGTTTAAAAATCATAACATTAAACTTATGTTAGGAGTTATTGTATTGCAAAAAATTTATTTGTTTAAAGTTTAACCGTGAGCCATGTAATTAGTTTGTACCTGTATATCATAATGTCATTTGAGAAAGATTTAATTCAATAATCACTAGAAATCATAATCAACCGAAGGCCTATAATTATTGCTTTCATTTAGTTCAACATTTCTTCAAAGCTTTCTTGCTATTAATATTGTGCAAATGATTTAAATGAACTTTAGTAAATTCTCCAATTTTTACAGCAATCCTTTTGACATATTCATTATATACAAATTGACCACGTTGAAAGGGCCGTGGCACTTGAAAATCAAGTTAGTGTTTCAATTCTGTTTTTTTTTATCACATTTTATGGCTCAAAACCCATTGACCACTGTAATATGGTGCACACGAGATATATGTACATATGCATATTGTGACTTTTTTCGCTGAAATCGCTTCTTTTATAGCTTTACTAACACACATACATTTTTGTGTAATTTCCCCAATTTTTTATCGATCGTCTCGAGCAATTAGATTTTGCTAAAATTCTTGCTGTTCTTGTTGTTGTTGCTGTTTAAATGTGCCAGGAACTCATGTCCAAGGATTTGTCTTCTTCCAGATATCCATCACTTGTGTACCGTGCAAGCAGCGACAAGGAGCGTCGCAAATCCGCTGGCGATGAGGATGTTCTCAAGCAGATGAACATCTATGTGCGTACGCGCACTAGTTCTGGCAAACAATTAACCGATTTTGAAATACTCAAACAGGTTCCCGTCAAAAATTTAGATACCGGTGAGAATATGACATTGTCGGAGGTACGCTCACCACCAGTACCCGAAGGTTGGAATCCATTGTCACTGCACATACTGAAACTGACGTCACATCTCGAGGTGAACCCAAAAGAGTCTGATGAGGAGAGCGTAATTGGTATACCACCATGCAGTGAGGGCCAGCCACCGGATGAAGAGGAAGGCGAAGCAGAGGATGGCAGTCGCTTGAAGAAGAAGACGGCGCGCTTCAAACGTTTCCTTGGTTACACAGTGCGTAAGACTGTGGACAAGGCTAAATCGCTGGCTTCTGAGGTGTCACATGCGCGACACAAAGAGGACGTTGCCGATATAACGGATGTCATGAATCCAGAGGCGAATATAAAAATAAAAGCCTCATCTACGAATAAAGGACCATATGAATTTACTAAATTGCAACATGTGCAGGTTGGTCAAACTTTGAGTGGTGGTGAGTTGCGAGTGGTGAGTTTATTGAAGCTTTTTTTTTCTCTATATTGTTAAGGACTTGTATGGCGAACACACCGGTGCTGTGTGGTGCATGAAATTCAGCTCGTGCGGACGTCTATTAGCTACCGCTGGCCAAGACAAAGTTCTACGTATATGGGTATTAAAAGACGCCTATCCATTCTTCCAGGTAAGTTTGCTTCTTTGTCAGCAAATTTTATGTTCTTTCTTTACTTACGTTCATATCGTTGCACAGGATATGCGTACCAAATATAATGCCGACCAGAAATCATCGCCTACACCCTCACAGGAATCGCTTGTGTCGCAACATTCGGAGGAGGCGATCGCCATGGCGGCTGCCGCTGAGAAATGCACCGGACCATTTATGCCGAAAGCATTCTGCACTTACATTGGTCACACTTCGGACTTGTTGGACGTGTCATGGTCGAAGAACTATTTCATACTATCTAGTTCAATGGATAAGACTGTACGTTTGTGGCATATATCGCGCAAGGAGTGTCTCTGCTGCTTTCAACACATTGACTTTGTCACCGCAATTGCTTTTCATCCGCGCGACGATCGCTATTTCCTAAGCGGCAGTTTGGATGGCAAACTACGTTTATGGAATATACCAGATAAGAAGGTGGCGCTATGGAATGAAGTGGACGGTCAAACTAAACTAATTACAGCAGCCAATTTCTGTCAAAATGGACAATTCGCTGTGGTCGGCTCGTACGATGGACGTTGTATTTTCTACAATACAGATCAACTGAAATATCACACACAGATACATGTGCGCTCAACGCGTGGCAAAAATCGCATAGGACGCAAGATAAGTGGCATTGAGCCGATGCCGGGCGAGGACAAGATACTCGTCACATCCAATGACAGTCGCGTGCGCTTGTATGATTTGCGTGACCTAAATTTATCCTGCAAATATAAAGGGTATCTGAATGTTTCGTCGCAAATCAAAGCCTCTTTCAGTCACGACGGCAAATATATAATTGCCGGTTCAGAAAATCAATGCATATATATTTGGAAAACGAATCACGATTACTCGAAACTAAGTTCGGTAAGTGTTAGCAATTGAAAGGAAAACGGTTTATGTTTACAAACCCATATTGATAGTTTTTTAAATTATAAGGTAAACGCTAAGAGGAAGTTCAAGTAGGCTTTGGAAATTCTAACAACAATTAATTTCGCCTCAACTTTTCAGGTGCGCCGAGATCGCAGTGACTTTTGGGAGGGCATTAAGACGCACAATGCGACTGTGACTTGCGCCATTTTTGCGCCACATCCAGAAGCCATCATAAAATCGGAACCAGACGAAATTGGACATAGCGAAAAGGTGCGCAAATGATGGATATGTGCAAGCACTTACCTTTATTACATTATAAGCTTACATTTCAGTTGCCAAACCGTCAGCCGGATCCGCTCGTGGAACAGCATAAAAAAGGTTGTGGTTACGTCATGGTTAGCGCCGACTTCAATGGTGCCATTAAAGTGTTTATCAATAAAACAAAGCCGAAGCACAGCAGCTTACCATACACAGCAATCGCAGACTAAGCTTACTTATATATTTAACGCTGAATTTTATAGTTATTGATTAAAACAAAACAATTAGAGAAAGAAGAAGTAAACAAAAACACAAACTAAAACAAGAAAAGTGATATTGCTTAAGTTGGCAACGGCATTAGCGCCAATTACGAAGTTTAAAACTAAACATTTGTTTCGTCTAATAACAAAAAAAAGAAAGACTAATACGAAAACTAAAAACGAATACGCCTTTAGGCCTAATTGTGGCAATTAAAGAGAGTCCGTTTGTAGTAATACTATTAACGATAAAAATATTATTATGTAATTATGCAGCATGTGGCGAAAGGAGAACTAAACTTTCTTCAGATTTGTTAAAATATGCAACCCCTTTTTATTATTGTGTTAAATCAAGCATAATTATTATTGAACAAGAGAGTATTAAGTATTGTATATTGTCGCAGCTAATATTTATATTAAAAACAATACAAATATTATACGTATTGACTATGATTTTGTCCGTACTTTATTTTAACCTATTTTTATTCGACGCCGCACTGCATTGTATTGTCATGTGAATGTGTTATTATCGATAATAATAACAGTAATGTAGCATATCGTTTTAAATTCTTGTAAGTTTTCAAATGTTTGATTTTCAATTGACGAAAGCTACTAAGTACTATTAATTACATTTAGTACACGCGTGGGCTAGTCTCGAAGCAATACACAACAAACACATATAAATAAATACAATAATTAATTCAAATAGAATTGGGATTAACTTAAAAATGTCAATTCGTTTAGATAGCACATTACATAGCATTGCATTGTAGATTTGTTTACTAAGTTGTAAAGAAGCCAATTAACATATGTATATGTATGTATTTATATTGCTAATATGTGTGCATGTAAAGGAAGTGATTCTATAAAGATGAACAAAACATCAAGCAAAATAAAACGCAATTTATTTTATTTATAATAACACACAAGCGTTTTAAACATCCAAATGGGGCTACATCTTATGGATTGATACATTTTTACTTTTCTTAAAATATGTGCTTTGCTCTAATTTTGAAGTGAAATACATTGAACGATGTGCTTTACGTGGGAACCTGTCGTTTGTACGGCCGAACTCCACGGTGTTCAAAAACACAACGGATCAATACAATGCGTTGATCAGCGCCCCGTCAGTAATAGCTTTTTCCTAAAACCAACGGTACCAATCAGCATTGTGGAAATGGACACAATAACCACCTTGGTAGGGCTCGAGGTGCATCTAAAACCTCTGCCGTACTTTGGGTCCGACACACGGTTGCAATGCAACTCTACACTGAGCTGCATCACCCAACAGCTCCATCCGCATTCAGGTATTAAACTACAGCCATCACGATACTCCCCGAAGGGCCTACCCCAATGAGAAGGTTGGAACGACCTGTAACTCCAATGGGCTCCTGCTCCCCGTGGTACCAGATTAAAGTCTACGGTCAGACCTCGTAGCCGAAAACTACTACCAGTTGAGCTTCCATACAGCTCTGGACTGGTGACCAGGGGTTGAACCCCACACCTATTTTATATAAACCCTATTTATACTTTAATTTAACCCTAATGTCCAGTTAAACCCCTCCCCCGTTTAAATAACTCACGGCCATACAACTCAAACAATTCTAATTGCTCGGCACTTCGACCAGTGGAGATCACACCACTAAGATCCAACTGTCCGTCAGTCCAGCTATAACCAAAAGCCCCAAGATTCCTAATGTCCGAGTACATGATGCAAAATGCATTCAGAGGCCCTGAGCTGAGGAAATGGAATCGGATGTGAACGTTTGGCGATCACCAGTATTGTGAGGTGAAAACTCTAAATAAAGAAGAATTAAAGAGGGGTTCCGCCGAGTGGTGTTTTTGTATCAGAGCCGAGTTTTTGGCTACACAACTAGGTTTCAACAAATCGGTCGGGTGCTCCTAACCCACGGCGCCTCAATATGCTCGCTTGCATCTAGTAGGACGCAGAAGTCATCAACGCCCGTCACAATTTAGACATGTTTTAATACCTATAGCTATTCACGGAGGAGCCATTAACACCTTCATGTAAATTACGATGAAACGCATACTTATCCAAATTAAACCCTGACATATCCAACATATACAGAGAGCGGCATACAAAGAGTTCCTCGCATGACACTATCCTTTTTTATATATCCGTTGAAACCTACTCAATTAACACCCCTTTCCCTATGGTCGAAACAGTCCATTTCCTGAACCTACCGTTAGTTGGCCTTGATGACAATTAAAGTACATTTCCCCAAAAATAGCAACAGCATTAGACGTCACTGGCTGATTTGAAACTGTGTGGTTTTCTGCGATCGTTAGGTTAGTTATATTTGATATTTTCTGCAATATATACCCAACTAAACCTTGATTCATTTGTCAAGGTTTTTCACGAAGGGACAACATTTCACATTAAACAACAAGATTTTGATAATGTTGCTGAAGTAGCAGACCTTAATCGTATATAAATTTGAATTATTTTAGTGATGTAGTTTTTTCATGTTTTTGTTAATGTAATGGGTTTCCATTATAGCGAATACTTATGGACTTTACTGTCGACATGATATATGCATGACGTAATTCCAGTAGCTTGATTAGTATTGGGAAGTACGTATACCATGTTCATCCACTACGATCCTATTACCCATAGTTCAAAGAAGAAACACAGTTTTCAAAAATGTCAAATATTCAAACCTTTGTATTTCTATATACATAAAAATAAATCTACAATGAAAAATGCAAAATGCAAAATGCAAAATGCAAAAGTATCTCACATTCAGAGAGAATAAAATATTACCAATGTTTAGTAAATGTTTAGTAATTCACGTCTAATATTTCTCGAACAACAAACCGAATATGAAATAAACAAGAATGGTGAAACTTAAAGTATAAAATAACGAAATGATGAGTAAATTCATTTATAAACGAAAATATATGGGTAACTTAATGCCACATAAGAGGTGATAAGGTAAAATGCAATTAAATTTTCAATTTAATTTTTAATACAATTTTCTAAGCGATTTTATAGGAATAGAAACTATTCTGTATAAGTGGCTGATAGATGCGAGCGTCCTTCTGTTTGCGTGCATAAGTGTCGGGATCATATAAATGCACTTCCATGATGTCATCCACATCCTGCTGATAAGTGTAGGTACCAGTGATCGCAGCTGAAACAGCGGCTGAGCTCAAGACGCCAACGTTATCTAGGCGCATGAAATCTGTCATACTTATGGCTGCCGAGTTGTCAAGGCGCTTCGGCTCTTTGACAATGCGTGCGATCAATGTGCGCTTGAGTACAATATTCTGTAGGGCTTGCCGTATATCCTTTTCTCGCAGGCGCGGATTTGGTACCAGACCATGGAGGCGTGCACATATGGTGCGCAATGGCCAACTAACTAATTCGAACGGACATTGTTTGAGTTGTGTGATCGGCACCGATGCCGTGTTCAAGTAGTCGACGAAGAACGCATCCACTTGCTTGGCGACGGGATTGTGCGAGCGTATTAAGGCGCGATACCATTTCTTGTCCTTATGGTATTGTGCTAGACAAATGGTACGCGGTTCATATTCGGTAAGCGTTGGCACGGTTTTCACTAAATGTTTGATGCGTCTCTGTAGTTCTAGTTCGCGATAATCGAATTCGGTGAGATGTGGTAGAATTTGCACAATTGTTGGCGTAACAACAAAGGCAACACTGCATTCGAAGGAACGTTTACCCACTGGTATTTGTGGCATTTTAAAACATTCAATACCGCTAAAGTGTGAGAAGACCGATGATGTTTCATTGGGGTAGAATCGATCGAATGCAGATATTTCCAGCACCTAAAATGTTCAAAAAGAAAACATCAAGTATTTTTATAGTTTTGATTAGGAACACAACTAAAGTGGAATTCAAAATAGTTAAATAAGTATTTAGAGGAGAATATCGACACGATGACAAACACGAATTTCAAATGAAGTGCTTCGGTTTAATACTTCTGGTGTGTCGCCCCTAGCCTACAAGATTATGCGCTAACTACTAGGATTACTATTATATGACTAATTACTAGGATAAGACTTTGTATTGCAGTTGTACAAAGAGATCCATTAACGATTCCTTCAAACAAATTCACCATTCATTATCGGTATATACAAAAGAGAAAATATTTCCGTTATTCCATACACATATTGAATTAATGATCTTATTTAAGTGGCTGCCTCGACTGGCATCGCAGAAACCTCTCTCCAGACATCTCTGCCAAGTATTCCAAGACTTTGGTGACGTTTTTAGTTTAATCATACGAAGGGTTTTCTCATATTTACATTATGGCCCTTTGCACACACAGAATCTAACGAGTAAGCTATGGAGTGTTTTAGAGGTAAATTTTGGGAGAAGTATATATGGAGTTTTCTAAGTAGGGACTGTAAATATCTCCTTAATAAGTTCTATGGCATTATGAAGCCATAACTACAATTAACAAAATTAAAATTACTAAAATCCAACTTACCGGATTTGGTGGCAGGGCAAAGCTAACGCTGTTGGGAGCTTCCATTTCTCTTCGCTTAATTTTTGCCTGTTCTTTTGTCTTTGTTTTTTCTTTATCTCTATTTGTTTCCTTTTGCTGTTCGGTTTCGTCAGTTGTATGCCAATAATTCAACGCAAAACTTTGCTCCAACTCAATAATGGCTGCATCTTCATCATCCTCACCAATGCCCCAACTGGCAACGAAACAGGTGGAACCATCAGCATCGTTATCACATTGTATTGCGGCCAATTCATTTTTCATGAAATTCTCGCTGCCATACAAATTTTCTAACAACATTTGCTTATGCAACTGCTTGTACTCATTGGAGTCGAACATACGCTTCTTACAGGGCGGCGTAAAAGAGTGTTGGTGTGTGTTTGGATGCTGTTGCAAGGCTAATTGTGCTGCTTGCGCTGCCTGCAATGGCGAGAGTGCGTTATTTAGTTCATCGTTAGGACTATCATCACTATCGAAGTGATCAACGCCTTCGTCCAAATTGTATATCAGCTGATCGAGACAATCATTGACTGTATCGTCATTGTTACCGCTTCCATCATTGGCGGTATCTTTATCGCTTTTATCGTCCTCATTTAATTCAGGAAAGTCTGGTTTTATGTGTTTGAATTGAAACTGTGTTAAAAGAGTTAGAACATTAATATAAGTAAACGTAAAACTCTCAATATTAAACAGCCTGGCCTTGCAGACTACTGCAGAGAATATGAATTAAAATTTAAAAGAAATTAGTTTGTTGTTGTAGTGGTGGTTACCTAAAGGCTGACTAGGAGTAAATTTTTATGATATTGTTATCAAAATTAGCTAAATATAGATCCAGGAACGACCAGTTTGTAGTTTTGTTAGTTGTGTGCGTCATGCTGTCAGAAATGTCTGTCTGGATTTGACCTAATTGCTTGTGAGACATACGTTGTGAGTGTTAGGAAATCCATCTGATGGTTCCTAGAAAATGAATTCGCTTCAAGCAGTTGTGTTTGAAGAATTGAATGATAGACCCCAATACAATATCAAATCCCCAGAGTGTCAAGCCAAATCATCAAGTTAGGATAGTTGCCTTCGACATTTATAACTGATTTAAAAGATCTTTGGAAAATCTGTGATCACCCAAGGGCGAGGATCAATTCGGTAGTTCCCGCTCTTGTTGAAATAAATGAAGTAATCAAAGTAGATCAAATAGTTGCAGGGCAAGATCAAACATTTTGAAAGCTTTTTAGAGTTAATGTTCTTATTGGAGCTGCTGTAGTGAAACTCTTGGAAGATATTCGAATGGTAGACGTGTTATTGTTCTAGAACTGAGACCAAATTATAATAGTCGAAGTGGTGTACGTAGAACGGAGGAACTTGGGCTGAGACTATTTCGCTACAATCTCGACAGACTCTGCTTTTATTTTGATACTTTTGTTGTTTCTAATTATGATTTTACTGACTCATTGATAATATAGGAAACTCACCATTTTATCTGCTTCCATTATAGGCAATGCCTTGTCCTCATTTGTAAGTTCATTAATGTTATCCGTAGTCGATTCAATATCTGCTTTTGTTTTTAATTCTTTATAACTAGGCTTAAACTTATTTTCCACCTTTTTCTTTTGGGACCGACATGATAGGAATGTATCTCGCTCAACATGTCCAGCGCTGATGAGATACTCTGCAACATCCATATTGCCCAAGCGCATATTACACGCCTTTATTGGATTCTGTAGTTCTTCAGTTGCCACACGTATGGATACCAGTTTTTCAACAACTGTGACATGTATGATATCGAGTACATCTGTTGTGTAAGCGCCGTTTTCGGATTTAGCACGAATCCCCTCGATGCGATATTTATGTGCTATGCGTGGTAACTTCGGGAGTGGCGCAAAGGGGAGTAACTCATGTGGTTTAACCGATTCCATATTACCATAGTCAATGAATTGTACAATAAAATCATTCTTCTTTCGTTTCTGTACGATACCACGGTAAAAACGTTTATCCACATGATAACGCACCAAACACGCCTGGCCCGGTGTATATATAGGTACAAAAGATTTTGGCAACTGATATTCACCATAAGTTTTCATGATTATTTCTCGTATTTCATTTAGTATAGCTTCATCATTGGCATCATGTAAATAGATAACAGCTTCATAATCCACATAGGTCGGTATGGCGGCGAAAATAGACTTATCAATTGGCTTCGATTGCAGCCAAGCCTCTGGTGCTTTCGCAGTGAAAACTGTGGGCTCACCGCAGGCCTTACTATCTACTGCCATATCTAAGGTGAAGTCCACATTAGGTATATTTTGAGTGTCGTGATCGTCCGTTTTCATGGAATTATCGGAGTTGAAGGCGTTGAAAACATTAGCAGGATGCTGGGAACGGTGATCAATTTCTGGAAATATGAAGATGATGTAATAAAAATATGCCTCCTTGTAAAATATATTTGTGATAAATAATTATAACATATTTGTTTAAATTGTTTAAATAATTAAACCCTTATTGTGTAAGACAACTAGTGTATAGTGACCGGTCTACTAGTCATGGCTATTATAACAGCATATTGTATTGCGTATGGGAACTGATATTTGATACTAACGATTTTTTGGAGATGTAGTAAATGAAAAATAAAGTATAAAATTCTCATAAAATATATTCAAGGTATTTATAGTCCAAAATTCGCTAAATATTGTTCAAGAGCATTGCCGGAATTTAACATTTTTGTATACTATAACAAGGGATACTCCAACAATTATGACTAGTAACTCAGCTTCTTATGGTCAGTAGCTGGTTTGCATACTCAATGCATAATAGGGGTTTCATATAATATTACCCACTAGTGACTAACCATTCCATACTTGTTATTTATGCTTCAAAATTACTCACCTTTCAACGCGGCATTGTTCGCAAATTTCTTATTCCACTCCTCCATGGTAATCTCACCCTCTGCAAACTCCATATCTAACAATTTATCCAGTTGCTCTGCAACATCTAAGAGTTGTACGGCATGTGCTAGACCGGCTTTAACTAATATTCGATTAATTATCGAATGCTTGGTTATACAAGGCGCTAACGGATCCTCGGTTTCAGTGATTGTACCCCAAAGCACAATGGGCAAAGAGTTGGTACCGGGCATGCGTTTGCCTTGTAAAGTGGCTGAGAGGGACTCAAAAGAGCTAACTGCGTGTTGGAAGTAATCGATGGCGGAATGTGACCAAGCAGTCACACCGCCAGTTGGCTCAACGCATGCCAAGTGACAGCGATTTACTGCATTTGTTACACGATCCCACTTATGATCTATAACCCGGAGTTGTGTAGTGGTAATGCCTGAAATTGTAGCGCCAATATCGCGTAAGAATACGGTATACAAATCAGCTTCGATGTCGGCTTTTATTGATATAATAATAGCACGATACCATTCAT
Organism: Bactrocera minax; assembly: GCA_021498325.1. Classification (NCBI taxonomy): domain Eukaryota; kingdom Metazoa; phylum Arthropoda; class Insecta; order Diptera; family Tephritidae; genus Bactrocera; species Bactrocera minax. The sequence goes on from JAKEEE010000024.1 coordinate 281,613, forward strand.
TTGGACTGGATGATGATGTAGCGTGCTCATGCTTAGTAACACCACTTTTATATTTGGTATGGACTAAGCAGTGATTACCAACAAACCAGTTATTTGTGCTTTGAGAACATAACGAAAAGCTTGATGTGTTCGATTGGTCCTCGTTTTGTGCTTGCTGCAGTTGATTATGGAATTTAGCAATGCCCGTTGTTAGACTGGCAATTTGTATGTAAAACTCGCTAGGATCCACGACATGTATAACCTTGACCGGCGAGCGTTTGAGCACCTTCACAGGGTTGTCTCTTTTCACCGCTACTACTGCATTATTGGCAACATTTTTAATGTCCTGCATTGTGACATCATTGGCCTTGACATTGGTATTGACTTGACTGAATGACATGGCATCTGTTGATGCATTGATCGACAAGCTCACGCGTTTCTTTGGCGTTTTGAAGACTTCAACCACTTGAGAACTCTCGCCAGTCGCCACACAGTGGCCATAATTAACGAGCATGGCGCCTATATTTATATCCGTATGCTTTTTGCAGACATGCAGCGTGACCCGGATTGTAGATTGATTTGTTGATAGGATTGTCATTTGCAGTGTGGGATTGGCAGTTAATTGGCTAAATTCACGAATGGCTTCAGTCGTCCAGGCATAGCTATTCTCTTGCAACGGTTCAACATCTGCCAAAGCGCATTTAATGGCAAACTCTTTTTGAGAGCGGAATTTATTTATGAGTGGAAAAATTTGACGCCAATTGACTTCGTATTGTGACCCCTCATCCACGAGGAGTACAGTTATTTTTCCTAACGAAATAAAAATACAGAAATATTATAAGGGAAAAAGCAATATTATCAAAAAAAAAATCGTTTTACATACCCCCACCGCATATTTCCTCAATCCGTCCTCGGTGCCATATCTCCTCGATGCGCACAGCACAGCACATTTGTGGTAATGCTAAGAAAACAGGTTGCCATGTCGCATTCGGATTATTGTATTGTAAATTTAATTCGGTTTTCAATGTCTGTGCCGCCTCAATAGCGTCCAGCTGGAATATTAGTATGTTTTAATTTTATTGCTTACAATTATTTATGCACTTGTAGGCGTTGGAAATGTTTCAAATACCTTAGTGACATAGAACAGATTAGGATTTTCTATATTTGTCACTTTTACGACCAACATATCTCCATTATGAAATGAATATTTTGCTAGCCTTTGATTCGTACGCGCCATGGGAGATAGTTTCTAGAAGAAAATTCATTCATGAACCTTTAATCTGTATATACCTGAAAAAAATAGATCTAAATATGTGTGTACGTATGACTCCTACACGCCTGTCCGACACGCCTGTATAAAGCTTGCTGAAATATTCAACACAGCTTTATTACATGGGTTTTACTTTTTGGTCTGCCCAAGATCCCTTCCCAGAGGCTACACTCTCTAAGTAGCTGGAACGTGTACAAAGACGTGACTCTTTCAATGCCATTCTATACATAGCACTCGTGGATAATCGCCAGGTATACAATTTTGCTGCAATGGTTGCTATTAGACTCAAGAAATTGGATTCATGGCTGAACCCAGAGAGAGACATTCTGAAATCTTACGTAACTTCGACTGCATTTCTGATAATTTGGACCAATGCGTCATGGAACCTACTCCTGGAGATTTCTTCTCTTCTGTCTTTCCACCAACTCTAGTTTCAGGCTACCAGAGCACTGCAGTGGCTTTCAGGCAGAGGTGACTGCTATTAAGGTCGCAGCAGATGTATTGGTCCGAAGTCTGAAGTCCGAAGTGCAGCCACCTTCAGAGAAATGAGTATTCATTGCAAAAGCAGAGCTGCAATATTAGCCTTGGGTTCGCTAACTGTGCAAGCTAAACTTGACAGACGCAAATTACAAAAGTTATATGGAGGACTAATTGGCTAGAAGCATAATCCATACTTAGGGAGTTATTGGCATCATAGAGGCTAAGTATTTCAACTGTTGACCTTTGACCTTTGTCCCGAAGATCAGTCTCATAACGTAACATAAATCAAACATATTTTTATAGATCTAAACGATTACAGCGATGAGAATTTAGAATTAGTGTGCCAATTTAGCTCTAACTTTGGTGCATGTAAGACCCGTTAACAATCTTTTCTACTTCTACAAGTTCGTTCTTAATACTGCCCGATCATAAACACACAATAAGACAGGCTATTTTGTTACCTTAAGTGGCGATGATATATTTGGCATCTCCCGCGCCAGGCCCGTATATAAAAAAGATTCCCGCACCGAAATCGTTTCTTCAACTGTAGTTGTAATCAGATCTACCGAAAGCATATTCTCCTTAATGCGTTCGACAATGCTGACGCGTACAAAGTGATTGTTTGTAATTTCGACTAACAGATTATTGGCTTCTTCGTTCCATGATTTTCCAACTGGCATTATGTCATGTATGGCACAACGTATAGCCGCGAAGGGAATGCTAAGCGATTTGCTATCAATTTCGCAGAATCTATAGGAATAAGAATTTATAAGATATATATATTAGATATACAATATATATATATAAGAAATATATATAGAAATATAATCTCGCACTAGAAAAAATAAAAACAAATTTACACGCACCGTGTTTTTGGCACCTCTATCTGCATGCCAATATCGACTAGAAACACCTTATACAGGTCATTTGTTAGCGTTCTTTTTACCACACCGCGATACCATTGTTTATCATCGTTGTGATACGTCATGTAGCACTGACCCTCTGTGATGACCTTCGGAATTATGTCGTTTTGCATGAAATTCACATACTTATTTGAAAGTTCAGTTATTTGATGGATCGCATTCGTCGTTTGTACAAAAAATTGTTCTGGAGATTTTACATAACTGATGCGCACCAACTCTTTATCGCGCAGTAAGTGATCTTGGGATTCGGTGTCTGAAGTTTTGCTATTCGAGTCGTCTTCGTTGCCGTTGTTTCGCAATGTTTGCTGCTTTTTCTTCTTATTACGTTCGTTATTTTTACGTTTATGCTTCTCGATGTAACAGTCCACATCCATCTGATCGGACGAATCGGATTTTCGATCGGGAAATGTATGATTCACATCGCCATATACGGGTTGCAAGCGAATGTTAATCTTTGGATCAACGTAATGGTAGGCGAAGAAACGTGCAAAGTCTTTACGAAAGTCCTGTTTAACCTCAAAGCTGTAACAAAATAAGTTTGAGTTGAATGCATTTGAGTTTTTAAATGTTTAGGTTAACTCCTTCTTTTAGCCGAGTGCCTACCGAGTGCTCACTTACATGAAAGGACTTTTGATAAGTTTTGAAATTTGTGCCCGGCAATCGATTTGCTCCAATTGTGTATTGTAAACGTCAAAAACATGACGAAGATATATATCAGTTGGTACTTTTTGTTGATATTGCTCCAATTGCAAGCGCATTTTCTAAATTGCAAAAAATATGAGATAGTTTTTAAAAGACATTCATGTACTCACATTTAAAATGCTCTGAGTTTCGCCGAGTTTTGAGAATGCATCGCGTATGATCTTTTGCGGCTCCACACATTGGTTATGGAAGTCTTCTAATATGCGCGTCTCTTCGTTTTGTAGAAAACTATGTAATTGCAGAAAATACTCAGATATGTCTTTGAGGCACTGCGTGGCATATTCTTCGAGCTGGAGTTCAATGGCTTTTATATTCTACAAAAAAAAAAAAAATTAAATAAAATTTTGTCAAAAGTTTAAAACTTTAGACCTAACAACGCCAATGGTGAATTGAGATAATTAAAAAGAAGGATCATGCGGTCCAATAAGTAGTTAGCCCCCCTAAAAAAACGAAAATTTTGGGCCGACGCACTTGCTATTTAAGGCATCCCAAAAATACGTCTTCTGGAGGTCTGCAAAGTAGGCATATGAGACGGCGATAACCTTATTTTACACTCTCGCAACATGCTGCAACAGTCTGTCCGTTCGTGCACGCGATAACTTGAGTAAAAATACAGATATCTTGATGAAATGTGCTACATGTGTTCTCTAGCACCATAGGAAGGTTGGCATTGCAGATGGGCGTAATCGGACTATTTCCACAGCCTGTAATTTCGTACAGGGTATCGAAGTAGGGAGGGACATCTGTGCTTTAAATTTTTTTGAAAAGTAGACCTACCCCGCCCCTTAATGGGTTTAATGTACACATCACCAAATTTGCTGAGAACAAGTCTTTTTAGCATATCTCCATACAGTATGGGGTGGAATCGGACGATAACCACGCCAACGCCACATAAAGGTTGTGTTGAAAAGTGCTATAAATCTCTAAAGAAACAAATAAGAAGCTTTAAATTTTACAATAAAAATGCTACGGAAGGGTTGCATAGCAATCCATGTAAAAATTTAGTAGTATTTACTATTTTTATTTTTAGGTGATAGTTTATATCCAAGCAACTACTTTACCGATTTCAACAAAATTTGGTGCGTAATACTATTCTTCTTACAGTGTGAAAGAGGGCGAAACCGTGCTTCAACCATACCTACTTCTAAATTTGTCCAAATATTGCCTTCAAGTTATCTCATATCACTTCCAAAAAGAGTCGAAATCGGACTACAACTTTTCAAGCCGTCAGATACCGAATATGCGGACCTCGGTGCCTACGGTAAAGAAATTCCGGGAGCACCTTTCTCTGATAATAATGTGTCTGTGTGTCAAAAATGGTTAAAATCGGTTCAATCTAGCCTGCGCATACCTAATATAAGGATTTTTGAAATTCCGGTTACTTTGTACCGTACATATTGGTCAGTCTACATAATATTCCAATCAACTTCAGCGAACCTCTTTTCGACCACACCAAGCGCTTTTTGATTTCACTGCGCGATTTGCTTTTCAAACAAAAGTACGAGTCCAATTCGCCAAAATTTTTACATAAATCGCCTAAGAGAATACATTGCAAGAAGTAAGTTTCTTTTGCGAAAGTGGCACTATTTGGTGGTGAGGCTAAGTCATTATCGAACCGCTCTCGTAGTTAGGCTGATTTTAATATAAACGTCTCGTACAAAAAACAAACCTTATCGATGAAACTAAGTGAGTATATGACCTTAATATAAGTTAATAGGATACCAAATGTGATGGTATTCTATTCACGATTTCATCGACTAACTAATGTGAAGTTTTGCCAATCCCGAAAATATTTCCCAGGCTTTGGGTCTCACAAATTGTGAAATTATAAAATGATCGGCTGCACACGATCTTAGCGCTTCCTTACTTGTGAAAGTTTCAAATTAAACTCGTTACGTCGTCATTAGGGCATTTTCAGCTAGTACATTTTGTAACAGCGAAGAACGAAGACCATTACGAGTTTTCTAATATAATGGTCTATCGACCGAACTAACAAGTGCTAATTTAGATTAAACTCAAATTTTCAGTATTTCAAAATGCTTTTTATTACTTTAGTATTATTGAAATTTAATGTGATTACTTATAGGAAATAAATCTGATTGTAATAAAAATATACTAAAGCCATAAACAAGCTTACTTTTACGATTAAAATAATTTACAATACAGTACATGCTTGTAAAAAGCCCATTAAAATAATGCCTATGAGGAGTTGCTAAGACGCTTTTATTAATAATTATTATTTCTAACCTATATGAAGTTGTTCAAAAAACCAAAAAGTAAGTTGTTGTTGTAGTTATTAGTTTTTAATACTCCTTAAATGCTCAATTAGCACAATAAGCCTCAAGCTACATATCTAATTAGGCGAACAAAATATTAAAACCGAAAACAAATTGAAAAGTCATAGCAAACGTGCACGAACATTGAAACAATAGACTTAAGACACAAACTTGGTCAATTAATGAGCATCCACTCGGTTTGGCGCTTCAAATGGAAGCCTTCACAAAATAATTGTAGTCGTAGCACATTAAATCATTACTTGGCTCATTACATTAAGTTTAAGTTATTTCGTTTATTGAGCACAGATGATTTTAGATCTATTTTAATTAAACAATCACTAACGCTCGTTAGTAATTTGGCGCTTACACACAGCTCACGCTGGAAATAAATTTACTTCAATGGCAACTGTTAGCTATATTAAAGATTTATCCTATAAGAATTTATTTGCATTACCCTCATCTTCATATACTATTATTGCAGGGCCACACATAAAGACAAATTTTAATTTTAAGTGTTCGATTCTTTATACACCATATTGGCATAGAATTTATTGTATTTTGCATTTCGAATAGTCGATTTGTGCAACAGTTAAAAGAGCCACCACTAAAGATATTTTTATTATCAGCTGAGAGAAGTGAAGTGTTCGCCGATGTTCAACCCCGATTCGGTCGAGATTTTCCTTGAATCTATTAAAAGCTAGATGAAAACCAATCAGGCGCATTTCAGTCGAATTGAAAAGACGTACAATTATCATAAAAGAATAACTTACTAAGCTCAGCAAATTTTATGTAGATTTAAAATATGGACGGCCAAGTCATACACACTAGATTTAGCCCACCTCCACATAGAGATTCAAACAAAATTTTGTAGTTTTGTGGAATAATTACTCTCATCAAATTCGGCAAGCGTCGTAAAAAAAAGAATGCTTTCTTATGTTTTGAAAAAATATTTTTTTGTCTTTAAAATAGATTAACGATTATTCCAATTTTTCATACCCAGATTACGCCTTCCACTATTTCGGCGACTAGATAATGTTCGACGCTCGTGATGAAATGCTCGATGAGTTGATTTGAATCAAGCAACGTTTCTACCGAGTGATTTTGATTCTTCAAATCGAATCAATTCATTGACTAACAGAGGGTATACAATTTTTGCTGTTAGCAATTTTTAGTTTTGCAATTTTAGCATTCCAAATTACCAAAAATGTGGAAACGGAATAACAATAAACATCATTCAAAATTTTGGTCATGAGATTTAAACTTTTTTACAAGAAGTACATCGTTTACAGCTAGCGGGAGAGATGCTTATCAAAAAATCCCAAATAAAAACCAACTTATCGGAGAGTTTTAGGTACCCCTGACTTTGTTCTTTTATTAAAGCGCAAGTATCCGTCCAGGGGAACTCACCATCAGCCGATTAAGATAATGAAAAAACATTCGTTGCAGGAATAAAAGTAAAATCCGCTAGAGGTCAGATCGCGGAAGCCTTTCAGAAGCATGTAAAAAATTTAAATAATCGTTCGCATGCTTGTTCTTATATATTTGAGAAATTTGTATTACACAGGATTAAGTTGTTTTTTTACAATTCGGGTCAACTTTGATGAGATGGTCCACACATACATATATACAATTTTATCTCATAAAAATTAGCGTGCATGCTTTGATATGTTCGCCTTATCCAAATCTTGGCTATTATATGGCTCAGTTGTTGACAATGAAGACATTATCTTTACGCTTGAAAATGGCGAACAAGAAGAAAATGTCTTCGTTGTGATGAGACGCCATAAATGCAACTAATTACTAAACACTAGTGTTTTGCTTTTAACAGCCACTTTTAGCCGCCAACGGCGCTAAAGTATGCAGATGCATCAGTTGACTCAATATATGTAAGTATATATGGTGTCCATGTATGTGTCTGTGTATATAGATGCAGCTTTGGGGACTCAAAGCAATAAACATTACAAACAAATGATGACACCAAAAGCCAATTTATTTGGAAGCGTTGGTTGAGAATGCTCGCAAGGCAAGTTCTAAAATGATAATTTACTTAGCAATTAAGAATCAGACACTGTTATTTACAAGAAAATCAAGTTAGCTATATAATTAAGAAATCTAAAGGTTTTTCAAGCACATGAAAAAGTGTAAAGGGCTTTCAAATAGCAAATTTATTTACCTTCAAGTATGCTAAGTATGCTTGGGATAATGTACATAACAGTATTTACTTCCTACTACAATTAAGTCTTTCTACTATTCTAATGATCGCCATAATGCCTAAACTTAATGTGTTTTCCTAAGTATGGTTGCCCGTCTGAAAGGAAAAGTTATATATGTCGATATGAGGAGTACTACTCAGTAGTTAAACACCAGCGCTATATGTATCATTTTCTAGTTCACACAAAATCATTAAGTTATCTTGCTTTACACTCAAAACATCTACGAGAGTGGTCCCATAAGTACTTAGTCTACAAAAGCAAATCAAAATCTCCTCTTAGCTCGATACACTTGATTTAGAGATTCTCCAACTTCTTTCATCATAAAAATACGTTTTCTGAAGATCTTCTACAAAGAAGACCTCCGGGGCGCCGATAATATCCTTATTCGATTCGAATTTCTGGCCGGCGAGCGTGTTTTTCCAGTTTAGAAACAAAAAGAATTCATATGGGGTTAAATCTGGTGAATGCGGTGGGTGGGGTAATTGTTCGTAGCCAAATTTGACCGATTTGGTTGTGGTCAGTCAGGTGGAATGGCACTTGTTTTTTCTCCAAATGGGTCCGTTTTTTCTTAAACTCGGCATCGAATCGGCCTAATAATTCGGCATAGTAGAGCCCTTTTACCGTTTTTCCTTTCGATGTAGATTAAATCGTCGATGGAGATTACACCTTATGAATCCCAGAAAATGATGGCCATCATCTTTCCGTCTGATTCCGTCTTCACTTTCTTTGGAGCAGGTTTGGCGGGTGAAGTCCACTGTTTCGACTGCTCCTTGGTCTCTAATATATACCAGTTGATCCATGTTTCTTCCACGGCCACGCTAAAATGCATAAACTTCTTCTCAAACACCGACGTGCAACCACGTTAAAACTCGATAAACCAATTTTGGGCGGTCGCCACCGAATGGAAAGTCACCGTATAAAACATCCAAGCGCCGTCTACGAGAATGTACTACACGTTAGTTTTTCTCTTGCGGTCGTGCTGCCATTGGATGGTGGGGCTAAATACTTATCGGATTCCCTCGATCTTGAACTTAGTATATTTATTATATAGTTATTTGTTATATATAAGCCATTTATTCAGTGTATAAAGACTAGGTATCAAATCACTTTACGCTAAATGAATCGATGCAATTGTATAAAGATATAAAAAATATTGATTGATATGTGTGGAATGAAGTTAACAGCAGGCATTGAAATCTATATACTCAGCACAAGAGGTGAATGTATATCACCCTATTTAATAAATTATTGATACCAACCTACAATATGCTTAACGAAAAATTCTCACCACATATCGCATAGCATATACGTGCGTGTATAGCAAATAACGGGAATGTTCCTCGACTTTAATGGCATAGTGCATCTTGACAAATGCTCAACGCTCAATAAACGCTCAATCAAACGCTCAATAGGGAGTACTACCTACAAGTTCAACGCCGTTTGCGTGAAGGAATCCGAAAAAAATGCCCGTATTTGAGGAAAACTAATTTTTGGCTTTTGCTCACTTTTGCTCACACTGCGTTGCTTGTTCGTGAATTCTTGGCCAAAAGCAATACTGTAACGATGCCCTAGCCTTCATATTCGCCATACATGACTCCGTGTGACTTTTTCCTATTTCCAAAAATAAAGAGAACCTTAAAGGGTCGTCGCCGCCGTTTTACAAGTATAGATGACATTAAAAGCGAATCGCTGCTAAAAAAAAAAGAGCTAGAGGCTATGCCAAAAATCGAGTTTGAGAGGTGACACCTTATTTTTTGAACACACCACGTATATAGAGAATGAACACATACGGTATATGGAGGGCTAGGCAAAAGCTCAGATTTCTTCTACCAAATTTCAAAACCTTTTATTTGGTGTATTGGAACCTGGAGAAGCTATGACCACTGAATAGTATAAATTGGGAGCTATTTGGGCTAAGTTTCGCACCGATGCTTATGCTACATACCCTCTGCGCAAGATATTGCGAGATATAAAAAGTTGAAAAGGATTTATTATGTTATTTGTTTTTTCTTTTAATTAGTATATACAATTTTTCGATTACAATTTTGCAATGAATTTGAGTACTGCACAGCTGAGTTTTCAAATTACGACACATCAATTGTTAGTCACGCACCCGCCGATATCCGCTTGCAATAGCAAATGTTTTGAAATTGCATGCAAATTTCAAATTAATACATAGGTTTACAAAAACCATTTTAAAGGTGTAATGAACAATATAATTGTGCAGACATGTCAATATTAGCGCAAAGCAAATCAGTGAGAAAAGAGACAATTAATGAAATTACGAAAATCATGAAAATTATTGAAAAAGCTGCACCAAACAACCACTGAGCACAGCGCCTTCAATCAACGCGGCGAATTGCATGTGGAACGCATTGTCTTCTTGAGTTAATTGCAAGACATAAGCGGACGCACGCTGGCAAGCGCTGATAATAAAATTTAATTATTTCAGTCAGACATTTAAAAACACAATTAAAATGCAATTAAGCTACATTTATGAAGCCAAAGACGATCGAAGACAGCAAAATGACGACAAATAATGAATTCGGCGCATGAGATTGAATACAGGAGGCGTGGAAGGTATGTCTTGTGCCTACATAAAAAATAAAAAAATTGAAATAAAAATGAAAATTGAATAAAATATTTACAAATTCACTGTCTTTTTGCCAATTATATATTGCCAATTCTATATTTGTTCAAGGCAAAAACAACTTTAGCGATGACCGGCCAATCGAACATGTTGAAATACGGTAATTGCTCGCCTGTAAATATTTGTAATAACAAATTGGACCTTAGACCGCTGTTTGGTCTGCGGTCTTGCTTCTGCTGTTCGTAGTGTCCATATTGATATTCTTTGAGTAAATTGGTGCCCCATAAGAATAAGAAGTTTTTTCATTTCAGTAATATACTTGGATTTGTGATTATCAGCCGAGCGGCGACGACTTTTAGGAACAAAATATAAAAAAACCCTTCTTCCTATAGGTTCCCAGCTGTCAAAAATTCTGAATTTTCATACAGAATTAATTGTTAATGCTCTTAAATAAGTTACAGGGCGCAGCTTAAATCAACAACCCAGCTTACTGGGCCTATAAAGCTGACAACTATGCAAGGCTAATTTGTGCTCGATTATCGCCTTTGCTTATGATTCAAGCTTTTTTCGAAAAAAAGTTCCAACTAACGGCTCCCAAGCTGCGTTACTGACAAGCACATCTACAACAATATATCTACAACAACCTACGAATATTTAATATATTTTACATTATTATAGACAAAACCTCTTATGAGCATTCGCATTGAAACTAGCGTGTGGGCGGCTCGTTGAGTAGCTAAGAACTTCAAATTTGTTTTCTCACTTAATTTTTATATTTCTTTCTTAAAATTTGTGAAGATTAATCTAAGAGTTGGCCTTGTATTTTATACGTGGATACATAATTTGCGTGCATGTGAAATTGAAATTGAAAGGAAGCAAATTGTTAACACAATAATTAGGTAACGAATTAATTTGCTTCGTATGCATTAAAATGAAATAACTCTTTCGGCTGTCAAAAGTGTGCACGAGCAGTTGCAGCTACAATTATTTCCCCTCAAATTATTTTATATAGCAATTTGTCTTAGTTATGATTTTAACACCTTGCGGTTGCGGATAATCATTTTAAGACTCCGTGGCGAACTTTGAGGAAGTCTTAGAGCGGAATTGTTTGACAGCTGTGTGAATATTGCTGTCTGTTGCAAAGTGCTGGAAACCGACAAAGAATCTAAATTCGAAACGAAAATTATTTTAAAAATATTTACGCGAAATTGTTTTGAAAGTAATACAAAATTGCTGCATCTACATGATCACCTGAGTAAATATTATTTAGAGCAGTACAATGTTAATTAGGCATGGAAAATATTTGCACTTCTTTTTTATGCAACTGTATAAATAAAATAAAGTCGGGGTAGTTACACCACTCATAACTTAAGAACGACTGGAGAGATTTTGATGACGTATAGACTACGATAACAGTTATCTTAATCGAATACATTTAGAAGTTCAACTGATACTGAGTAGATCGGGAATAAAACTTCAAAATTATAAAAACAAATTTATTTTCACCTTTAACGGCAACCGCTCGACAAACAATGTAAAGCCATCAAAATTATATCAGTCGACAAAAACACCTTCATAAAAATCCATAAAACTTCGATTAGGGTTTATAAGATTATCTATCAAGAACAACACCCCATAATGGGAAAGTAATGTCAAATATCTCTACAATTTTTTTATTACCCCAAATCATATGCAGTATAAACTTTAAAATATGGGAGCTGAGAATATGGGGAAGGAAAATCCTATTTATCGTCTGATTTGCTCGGGGGGAGAGAGAGAGAAACTAACACATTATAGCCATGTTCTTTGCATAACTTATTTATTTTTAATATTCTCGCTCAGTCTCTATTGTCAACAAAACATATCGCAAGCAACAACAGTTATACATTTGAACAGATACGCGGGAAAACAATGAATATTTAGGTAACATTAAAGAGAAATTTATAATATTTATCCTGATACTTAAGTTCGATAAATTAAAAAAGAGGTATTTGTAGTTGACTGTCACATGGGCATTGGGGTTTGCCTCTTTTTTTTTTGGTAAACACGTGTTTCACGAGTTCACACGGTTTCCTTATGGTTAAGTTCGAGCTAGATATCTTTGGATATCCTTTATCCGTCGCAAGGATAGCGAATGTACTGTACGATAGTAAATTTCTCTTGTGATAGCGGTACATTCAGTTAAATAATTTTACACCCCTATTTCGGAAGGCTACTGGATTATAGCTGCCGCTATACTGGCGTTCGATACTATAATAAGATTTTACATTGCGAATGGCAAAGGATTGAAGCCAGTATACTTGGAAACGCGCATAACAACCGCGGGTTTACATACTTGGGAAGCAATGTTTAAAGTATTTGGCAGCGTTGTTCAAATTTTTCATCATAAAATGTCGATTATGCTGATTAAAAGTTGATTAATATTATAAATCTGAAGAATCTGAAAAACCACTTACTATCAATTTATAAAAATGCAGTGTTTACGCACAGTCATTACAATTTCAAATATTACTTTAATCATATTAATGCATCAACAGACAGTGTAAATTCTTAAAAAATATCTCGCAAGAAAAACGTGTGAATATAAATATTACTTGAAAAATTCTTAGAGTGTTAAAAAAGCGTTTAAAGAGCAATGATTTTTTTGACGATAAAATTTGGTAAATTATTCAATTAGAAACATTCGTAAATAAAAAATTTATACATATTTTCCTTGAGTTTATGTATACAAACTCCAAAACTCCAACAATACTGTAGGCAACTGTTCAAGGTCAGTTTTCTGATTTTTACATTTCTGCAAATGACGAATGCCGAATCAGTTGCCTTAGGAGGTATTCAATATCCACTCGAAATGCAAAATTCGATATACTGTTATCGAACGCCAACTTTAATCGCGCTATTATAGATACTACTATGTAAAGTTATATTTTTTTTTTAAACAAGGGTCAACCCTCATTAGAAAAGGTTAATGCAAATGACAACTTCCTCATGTAAAATCCCGTCTTGAATTCGGTAAGTTGAGGAATAAGTTTAAAGGTAAGTAAATTTCCTAGATATGAAAATAAATACACCTCGAATATTACATTCTCGGAAGGATATATTATTCTTGAAATACATTACATAAACTCTTATTTATATTCAAAATATTTCTATAGGCATCATTTATTTTGATTTAAATTTGTAGGACTGAAATTATTTTGTCAATTGATCAGAATTATAATTTTCAAACAAGTGGCAACCCTTTTCAAAAGTGTTCAACAGCAATCTTTATTAAATCTGTTTACAATTTTTCAATTATTTAAAGAAAATGTAAATACAAAAAAACACATCTACATTGTACCACTCGGTTAGATTATAAAATTTTTTGCATTAAATTTTTCGAACAGACTGTAACATAACTAAACATATTTTTAACTATAAAAGTTCTTAAACCTCTTTATTTTCATATATATATAGTAGAGTTTCTCTAATTTAAATACGTATATATATATATATATATATGGCGTGAATTACTCGGTATACCTACATATACGTATATATATATATATATAACCGAGTAATACACGCCATAATGGCGCTTTGTTTTATTATATTGAGTGCGACGGAACTTATGCTTAATAAACAATTTATTTTCAGTCAAACATTCAATTATCATGTCTATAGATATTTCACATAAAAAATTCTTTGTAAATGTAAAAACGTTTCGAGGATTTCATGTATGAGAGAGAGAGAGAGATTTTTTAAGTTTATGAACAGTAAAAGTAAAGTACCATCCTTTTTCGTGAATATTTTCTGTGCTACATAAATAATTTTTCAAGCAGTCCTTGGCCAAAAAACTTACTCACGCAATATGTCATTCTTCATCGCTTGGAAGCATTGGAAGCATTATAAACTGTTCCGGGATAACGTAGCATTTTAAAAAGTTAATGAAATAACCCTCAAATTAAAGTTTAAAATATGCAACATTTCAATACCGGGTAAACCACGCAAAATGATTTTTTATGGCAGTCTTTTAGCCTGCCAGTCCTTTTCCAAAACCTCGTAAAATCCTATAATTTCAATTTTCCGTGAATAATAAAAATTATATCTAGGGGGCTTTAACCATAATACCATATGGCAGCTGAGGTATATGGCAGCTCCGTGGATGTAAAAGATTATTCTCCAATTTTGACTCTGGAACAAAGTCCCACATTTTTGGTAGTTTAAAGAAAAACTAGTTTTTCGTTTTTTATTTATTCTTGGCTAAAAATATAATAAAACAACTACAGCTCTAAATAATCTTGTTTGAAAAATACTGTGCAAATGTCGAATCATCGGTAAAGAATTGGCGAGTCATGTTTTCGACCATGTCGAAAGACATTGAAAAATGAGAAGTAGGTGGGCTTTAAAAACTTTTCCACCTAATAAATTATGTTATGCCTTAATTTAGATAGTCCTTTAGATAGATAAAAATGATTTCTTGAAAATTCTGGGGTAGTACAACCCGTTAAAAGAGCTTACTTTTAGATCTAGCGAGCATAATAATAGAGTACATCTAGTAAGATATAATGAAAAGAATTGTAAAATAAAAACTATGTGATAAAATTTTAAGGTAATTTTCAAAATCAAAATCAAAAATTACTACCGAATTCCACACATACACACACACACATACCTCTAGTTGCAAGCCTCTCATTTCATGACTTTTTTCTATTATTTTTCTGCATATGGGACGATGCTCTCGAACCACCGTTGGCTGCTGCAGTAACGATGGCTGTAACGGCGACGGGGGCAAAGACATCTACCCATCAAACACAAGGTCGTCGCGCATATGCCGCACATACCTAGTTGCACACAGACGAATGCACGTGTGTGTGATTGCACATACAAAGTTTTCGAAGTGTCTATCGTGCCGCACTGGCGAGTGACAGACAGCTTCATGCAAGCTTATTGCACATAAAAATATGCAACTGGCCCCCACATACACCTATACACATACATAGTATGTGATGCTCCATGGAGAGAATGCGACTGCGCACTACTCGGCCACTTTGTAGGTAAACTGTCTTCTCAGGCCGTCAGACTGACGCAGTTGCGTTCGCGATCGCGTGTCTGACTCGTTCGCCTGCCTCTACTTCTAGCCGAGTGTTGTTGCGTCGCCTACTTATTTATACTATATATTTAAATACGAACATTCCTGTAATGAGGATGGCAACAAGACGCTTGGGCGAACGTCGCAAACGCGTGTTTTTTCGTCTTGTGAGTAAAGTTCCTAAGAGCAGGTCAGTTACATATGTTTGTAGTAGCCAGTCAGCCAGTCAATCAGCCAGTCAGCCAGTCAGCCAGTCAGCCAGTCAGCCAGTCAGCCAGTCAGCCATATACCTATCCATCCATAAGTAGTTAAAAGTGTAAGCAGCGAGCAATTCATTTGAGCGCTTGATTTATTGTTCTTCCAGCTGTTGAGAAACACATTCTTACATATTTGCGGCGTTTTACAAGTTGTTACAACAATTTTTTATTTATTTATTTTTTTATTTTATATATATATATATTCTTTTTTTTTTTGTAATGTAATACAGTACACTGTCTTGGCATCTTGGCAACGACCTGAGTAATCAGCTAGGCACACAGCTGTTGTTTGAAAAGTGTAAATGAAAGGATTTCAAATTCGTCTGTGCAAGGTGAGTTCAAACTCAGGCCATTTAGATATTTTTAAATGTACGCACAGTGAGCTCTGAGTCGAGCTGATAGTAATCTTTGCATTAGTATGTGTGTCATCGCTATAATTAATCATTTTAATTTATAAACAAGCATAGCTTATGCTTCTAATTAGTTTAATAGTCACATTCGGAGTTAATTAAGTTCCAGCTAATGTATTCCATGCAAGTGTTGTTTGTTATAATTTTGATGCACATACATACATACATACAGGTGTATACAATCCATACTAAACATTGCAGACTGTAATGGAATTTTTAAAGCTGAACGAAATGATTTGAACAGTTTTTGGAACAATTAAATCTTCATTAAGCATAAATATTATACATATGTATGTTCATGGATGTTTTACTCGTCCACTTCGTTTAACTTCGTACTCTGTTTAAAGTGGTTTGTGGCACTCGGCGGCAAAAATAATTCTTACATTTGTCTGCAATTCACAACGTTTTTCGGGTTGAGTTTGACATAATTCGGAAGCCTTCCAAATTTTATCTCTAAAACAAGCATTAGCGCCGGTGTAAATGCTCATTCGACATTTATTTTTAAGTGCCGTTTGTGATTCCGAAGCTTTTAAAACTTTTGTGTAGGCTAATACCCATAAAAAGTTCTTACGAATCTCAAATTAGTTTAAACCCCTATTGGGTATCTGTAATAGAGCGAGTATAGTTGACGTTCGGTAACCGTATACCAAAATTTACATTATGAGTGGATATCGACTACCTACCACAGGCAACTGAGTATTTTGTGTATAATATCGATTATTATTAATACTTATTACAGTACGCATAAATGTCAAAAGCGGGAAACTGGTCTTGAACTACTTTATTTTGCGAATTTTGGAGTTCGAGTACATTGAATAACTGCAAGGAAAATGTGAATACTTAATTTTTTATTTATTTACGAACGTTTCTAATAGAATAATTTAACTAAATTTATCTTCAAAAAAAGCACTGCTCTTTATGAATTACTCTTTATCGATCACTCTTTATTAATTTTTCAAGTAATATTTACATTCACACTTTTTGTTGTGAAATATTTTTTGATAACTAACACTGTCTATTGATGCATAACATGATTAAACTAATATTTACAATTGTAATAATTGTGCATAAACGCTGCATTCTTATAAATTGATAGTTAGTAAATAATTGTTTAGATTCTATAATTCATTCCTTTACACAAAAATTTAATCATTTATACGACGAATGTGCGAGTTAATTAAAATCTTCCAAGAGACTTTAAATTCGAATGAACGTCATTGTTTTCCATTGCCTTTCTTTAATTTCTGTCACAAATATGAACAGTGCAGTCAAATACTTTAAACAGTGCTTCCCAAAAATGTAAACTAGGAGTTGTTGTCTGCGTTTTCAAGTATACTGGCTCCAGTAGCCATCCACAAAGCAAAATCATAGTATAGTATTCAGCGTGAGTATAGCGGTAACTATAATCCAGTAGCCTTCCGCAATTGGGGTGTTAATCAAACGATGTAGAACACACAATGCAAACAGTGGTAGTCTTGTAATCTACTTGCTAACAACTAGTATCTACAAATATTAAGTAATCATCGAAATTGTGGAAAAATAACGGAATCTATATCATAGAGTATTTATATACATATGTATAGTAGATAGTGTGACTATGGATTTGATAGAGCGATATAACAATTTATGTAAGTGTTTCCTGACACAAATGAGAATCGATTAAAGTGTGATTATTTTTAGTGGCAGAAAGTGGTATAAATATTGCCGTTTGAAGCGCAGCTGCAGATTTTGAATTTATAGGCAAATGTACATATTACATTTATATAGAATGTACATATATTTCTTGGTTGTCATTTATTGTGTATGTATGTAATGTGTGAAAAAAACAAGTCATTCCCAGAATTAAGTCACAAATTAAAATACACGCTGGTAAGTGTACTGCTAATAACCAAACGTACTTTGCAACAAATTTGGAGGCACGGCCAGAGCTACAGCAAACAAAACCCATAACGAGCAAACAGCCGAATGCCATAATGAAAGAGTTATAAATAATAGAAGCGAAAAGAAAAAATAAAAAAAATAAATAAAACAAGAATAAGAGTGGACAAGAAAAACTCTGTAGACGAAAAATTTGACTTGAAGCGCGTTTTTGCTGCTCACACAACGATCACAACGCTGATCGGATCCCATAAACCAGCCCAAAAACTCACTCATTGCTCGGGGCGGGTGGCGGTAAGCTGAAAACAGCAGGCCGCAAATAGTCAGCAATAAATAGTGATCAGCGATCGGTAGGCACAAAGCAGCAATGAATAGGCAGCAACAACGTCGGCACCAGTAGTTTGGGTAGTACTTCATTTAAACGGGCTGACTCACAACCGGAGGCCGATGTTGCTGCCGCCGCTGTCGTTGCTGTTGCTGTTGTTGCTGTTGGTATTGCACGGTGGCTTTTGTCTCATGGCTATTATGGCTATATGGCTGTTGTTGTTGGCAATGTGTTGGCGCTTTTGTAATGGTGTTAGTGGAGTGGCAACATCCGCACAGAGTCGGTGAATCTGTGTATTGTTAAGCGCAGCAAAGTTTCAGGTGGTGAATTCAGTTCGAGCAAGGCAGTCGATTGGATTTGAGCGTTGAACGGAGACTTTTGTGACTACAATTTGAGCGGAGGAAACAAGAATAATAAAAAAAAAAGTAAATATCAATATTGTCGGCGCGGTTTTATAATCATAGCCTAAAAACATTTAAGTGTGCAAAAAATAATAATTTCTATAAAAACATTTGCAAAAATATTTTTATAAAAAAAAGTTTAATATTTTATAACTAATACGACTTTTTTGAAAATTTGACATAAAAAATTAAAAAAAAACGTCCTATTTCTGAAATTTGTGCAGTATTAATTGCGCCTGCTTGGGTCTCTTCTTATAAAGTGTGTTTAAAGTCTGGTTGTCGTGCAGACAAAGGCGGAAAACGCAACGAAAATCCACAAATATTAAGCAATCGCAAAGTCCCTGCTAACTCCAAATGCACAGGTAATCCGAGACACGCAATGCGACGCTCGAATGCGGTCACTTGGCCGAATTTACGCTACAACTAACAAATATGGAAAGCAGCAATGTTTTAAAAATTAGCTTGAACAAAATACGTAAAAAAAAAAAAAAAACAATTATAATAAAAAAAAGTTAATTTATATGAAAAAAATTAATTAAAAATATTAAAATTAAATAAAAAACTTATTAATTAGATAATACAAAAATACAAAAAAGAAATAACAAAAAATTAAAAGATTAACAAAATAAAAAGAGCTATATAAGAAAAACATATTCAAAAATGTGAAACAAAAAATTTAATTAAATGACAAATACAAATAAATTAATTTTT
Organism: Bactrocera minax; assembly: GCA_021498325.1. Classification (NCBI taxonomy): domain Eukaryota; kingdom Metazoa; phylum Arthropoda; class Insecta; order Diptera; family Tephritidae; genus Bactrocera; species Bactrocera minax. The sequence continues at coordinate 301,099 of JAKEEE010000024.1, forward strand.
TAAATACAATAAATATATGTATTCAAAAACTAAATATAAATAATTTTGCATGAAATAGACTTTAATTCGTTAAGATTTTAAGCTTTAACTCAAATGAAAAATACAAAAAATGTAAAAAAAATATTTTAAAACAACACTTTCGAAAATATAAAATATTATTTTGTATTAATAACAAAAATTTTTTTTTACATAAAAAAGTCTTTCTAATAACATAACAAAAAATTGTTTTCCACCAACAAACTTCTCTCTTCACGAATTGTTAGTTCTGCGCATGCGCGCCCCATTAAGCACAGAAAAGGGAGCACAGCAAATATTAGCCATGGCGGGTGTGTAACAAACTAGGCCAATTCGTGATGTGCTTGTTGTTGTCGTTTTTAGCATTTGTTTAGTTGTTACATGTATTTTAACCGCTTTTTCTGCAAATTGGCAATTAGCAAAGTAAAAGTGTGTTTTTTGGTTATGATGTGGTTAACTAAGGCTAGAAACAGTTAGCGTGAAATAAACCAAGCATTGTGGAAAAGCAGTGAAAAGCAAATAAGAATTGAAAAGCGGTAAATAAAAAATCAGCAGAACTTATTGCTGGTCAATGTTATTGAACGGATTGACAGACTTCAAAAATAGTGAAAACCTCAAAATGCGATACTTCAAAGTTTATAAAAGATGCAAAGAAATATATTAATGTGCATATTATTTTATATATTAATTAATATTAATTAGCAGCGAGACGTTGAAATTTGATACAGTTTACCGTTACTCATTTACCTTCACCTTCACGTTCTGTGGGGTGCCATTAAAAGTGATACACCAAGGACGGTTTAGATATTAGATATTGGTGGAAATGATTCAAATAATGAAAACAAAAATAAAATTGAAAACAATTGTACTATTAAAACTAAATTTTATTATTTTAAACAAAAAATTAAAAAATTTATATGTTAGATTAAAAAATTTATGAAACTAAATACAAAATATGAAATTAATAAAAAATATTTAAAATTGAAATAAAAAAGTTAATTATTTAGTAAGTAATTTAAACGAATAAATGACAGAAAATTTAAAAAGCAATTATTTAAAAAAAATGTTATGAAAATATAATTTATCCTTTAAAAGCGTCAATCAACCAAATTAAAATACAAAATATGAAATAAAATAAAAAATATGACATTAAAAAATACAATTAAATTCAAAATAAAATAATACATTTATTATATTCGACTAACTTAGCTAAAGTCGACCTGTGCTACTTTAACATATATTATAGCATACTTTTTAAAATCAATGTGAGTAATGAAAATAAGAATAATTTAAAAATAAACCAAATTAAAATGAAATGTATTAAATAAATAAAATAATAATAATAAATAAAATAATAATAATAAATAAAATAATAATAATAAATAAAATAATAATAATAAATAAATAAACGAAATTAAGAATGCAAAAATATTTAAAACAAATGGAAATTAAAAATAAAATAGAAAATATAACAAAACAAGTTAGAAATGTCTAGGTTCAAATGGAACGGCACATTATATACTCTTAAAAACTATAAATATTTAAGTCATGTGAAATTTATAGAGAAGACTGCTAGAAAATATTGTGAAAAATAAGCCCTCAGAAATCAGTCACGGTTAAAAGATAAAAAATTGCCAATTTTTGAATATCTCACTCATTATTTGAGATATTCCCATTAAAGTCAACCGAACATACGAAAATGGGAACTTGTTATATATGTAGGTGCTAAGTGCTATAGGTGCTAGGAGAAAATATCGTTGACGCTTGGTATTGAATAAAATTGCACAAATTTTAATGTGTCTCACACGTGGACATGCGATAGAGTCACCTGTTCCCTTAAGAGTCGGGCCTACGTCACCGGAACGTCATCAGAATTATATATAGTCTGACAGTCCTTGACTTGATCCTCAACCTCGGGGAACGTTGTCGCTACAGTAACAACATAGGAAATCGACCATAGGATGGACGGCAATAATTTTACTCGATTTGTGGGGGCTAGAAGAAGATATAGTTCGATTTCACTAATTTTTGATAAGAATATTGGCACATATTAGGGTACTATATTAACGAAGTTTTATCTTTATTTGAGCTAGAAAATGCCTAAAAATGGCAATAATTTATTAATTTTGGTTAAAATCAGTCTAGTTTGGGAGGATACAGTAAATAAAATTTTGTTCCGATCCCCATGATGGAATAATAATCATTCTTGCCACAGATTTTTATATTTGTAACGCTTTTGAGAGAGTTATCACACTTTTGGTACTATAGAACAATACCGTCATATAGAAAGTGGACGTGTATATTTCTCGATTTTCGGAATTTTTATCATATATATGTGTGTTAATCCGCATTGATGGAAGCTAGGTCCAATAAAATAAATATCAAATATTTTTATAGTACATATACTGCTGGCAGGGTGTTATTAAAAACTGTAAATAAAATATGAATTTATAAATTATTATTTTAAAAAACAAAAAATCGAAAACAAAATTCATAAGCACTATAGGATAGTGGCCAAAAACAATACAAATTAATATCGAAAAAAAATTTCGCCCATTGTAAGGCAAAAAAAACAAAAAAAAAAAACAAATAAAACAAATAAAAGCAATAAAAGCAAAAACACCGTGCTACCCACAACAATTTTCATTTTTACAAGGCACAAACAATTCACAGCGCAACTAAACGGCGACAACAGTAGCAACAACATTATGTGTGCGAAAGCAAACAAGTGAAATATAGCGAAACCAGTTCTCATTGCAACTACTGCGCATGCGCAACGCTCCTGTAATTGGCGGTAGCAACAACAATTGCGTCGACGCCAGCAACAACCTCAAACAACATTCGCGTCACCTCGCATATCGCGGCTCGTCATCGCATTTAGTTTTGTTGTAATGTTTTCGTCTTTTTTAAATACACAAAATAATCACCACATGTGAATGTGATTTTCGCGCACGTCTATATGTATGCGTGTGTGTGTGTATGTGCGCCCATGTGAATTTGTGGAATTGTCCTACCGCAACAACGCAAGTCGACAACACTCACTTCATGTGACTGCCTGTAGCAACAACAAACAGCAAAAACAATAATTGCCGTGCAACAACAGCTGCAACAACGAGATATCACGACGCCCGGTGACAACAACCACGACCACAACCCGACTATTACATAACTTTCAAGTTGTTCGGTTATTGTTGTCGTTGCTTGCTGCTTTTTTCAATTTTATTTCTCATTGTGTTCACTCGAGTGTCTACTTGAATTTGTCACTCGTTCGATAATTGTGTCACATTAACCCAATTCTCTGGCTTTCTTCACAACACATACATACACACATACAGACATACTTTTAATTGACGTTTATTTTATTGCATTGCATTGATTTCACTCTTGCATTCCACTTGCGGTCGATTAATTTGTTAATTTGTTTACATTTATTTACAACGTAATTTATCGTTTGCTGTGTTTTGGCTTTCGGATTTATTGGCATTTGCTTTGAAGGCGCTTAGAAAAATAATTGCAGTGAAAATGGTGAAAATGTGTAAAGCAACGGCGATATTATTGATCCTGTTCGGATATCTGCTCATCACAGGTGGGTTAATAATATATACATAAAACTGATTTTGTTATTTTGAATTCATAAATTTTAGAAACGATATTTTGGGATATTTTTTTTTGGTTTTGATCAGTCTATTTATAATTAGAAGAGACGAGAACGGCTTTAGATGTTTTGCAAGGAAAAAATTATGTAATATGGGAATAAAATGTAATATAATAACGTATGAAACGAAAAATATTCCAGAAATATATAATTTAGACCTTATCTGAAATGGAGTTGCCACCTTTCCAAACCCAAAGCATTTAAGAAACCCTTCCTGCAAGCATAGGCACATTTTAATTTAGACATATTTTGGAATATAATTAACACAGAAAAGGAAAATAAATAAATAAAAAATTATTCGATATATATATATTCGAATAATATTAAGAAATAAAATTTTTGCCAAATATGATCCAAACGTTATGAACTCTTCTTGAATATGAACTATATTATGAATTATTCGAGAATTTGCAGTTCACATTTCGTTATATTTGCACTAGAGTCGCCAACTATCGAATACAGTTAAGTAGTAAAGTTGAGTAAAAAAAAAATTATAATAATGAAATTTATTTCATGCCCTTTCTTTACTACATCCTTTTTATTTCCACTTTTTCCGAAAGTAATAGTCTTACTATTAATTGTTGTAATAAATACTCCTTTTTTTAACACATCAATAATTATAACAACTCATAACTTCATCAAAATTTGTGTTCTTTTAAGTTTCAGAAAATATTATTTTTTGCTCAATATTCCTTCCTAAGTTTGGAAATTTCTCTTTTGGGATAGAGAAGCAAGTCTTCTGAATCACATATAAAATTTTTTTTTTTTATAATTCTTGGTTCGCGTTTATGATATTTTCAAGTTTGTACAGTTCTAGCAATTGCACAAATCAATCAACAATTCGTATAGCATCCATTTCTGCACGATTTTTACGTGGCTGCAAGAAACGGCATATTATTTTTAAAGATTTTTGAATGCAAAAATCGGACATTTCAAAAATCGTTCTTACAATTGATGGAACAGCGTGAAGGGAAACAGCAACATACCTAGGCTTTTTCTCTATGGACAGGTAAAAATAGTTTTCCATCTGTTTCCATCCTATTTCTTTCAGACCAGAAGAAGACTTTTTATCATATTAAATCCTATTTATGTTTTATTTAAAACTCTTAAATTTTTTTAAAATGCATTAAGCCTGTGTAATGCATTAAACTCGTGCATATGGAAAATCGCGTATTTTACTTTGATATTTATTATTTAAATAAATAACAAAAGATAAAAATAATTTCTTTAAGTTCTCGTTAAACATATCCTTTTATAATATTATTATTTGACTTCATATTTGGATCACATCAAGTGAATTAGTAGATCGAGCTGTGGTTGAAATACTTCTTAAACTATATTTATTATAGGATTAGGATTACATCCTATTTTCATCCCTTGAAATCAAATATTTGGATAATGAAATGTCCCACAGATGGCGCTGTGTTCAAAATATCTCCAAAATACTATTTACTTAAAATATTTAAAAACTAATACCGCCTTCTTAATATATTTTAAATTGTCAATAATACCACTTCGATGTAATATGTTTCGAGAAAATGTTGAAAATGTGAAATAATTCAAATGACAAGAAGCTGTCAAGTTCAATTGTGTTGAAAACTTTAATGACAATCACAAAACTAACAAAGCTGCCAATTTAGCTAGTATGTATATTGCATTTGTTATTCATTGCTGAAAAAATTAAATGAGAAACGTATTAATTGAATTGACTACGACTGTCATGGAATTTGACATAATGAAAACCGCACATGATAAAAGACTGGTCAAATGGAAGAAGTGGTTAGTCAACTTATGAGGATATTTAAGAGGTGTACAGGTATACAGAAGCCATTGAAAATTAAAAGAAATGTATGATTGCAAACTGACAATTTTTAAAATGGTAGGAAACTTCACTACTTTAATAACAGAATTATGACAAGACTACGACTAATAGCCCAAATTCGTATGATTTCATAAAACACACACGATTTACTTAAAAAAAAAAAATATTTTTGTTGTTACGTAGAATTGGTTACTAATAGGATATGATTGTAGATGTTTACATCGATTTTCTGTTTGGTGTAGCGAATTCATCGGTTGTATTCATACTGGAGATCAAATATATCACACCTAATAAAGTTTGAAATCCAGCTCTGTGTGCATATGTATATAGGAGGGCACGTTCGGTATTATTGACGAATTATCGCTCATGGGAAACAAAACAGATGATAATTATATTGAATGAGCCAATTGAAAAAACAACAACAAATAGCCACACCTGACTGACAGTTGAATTATTGGCTATTTTCCCATATCTAATGCGGCTTGTATGCCATTCATCTTCTCGCATTTGTTTCGCTAAATTTTTTTTTATTTCTATTTTTCACTAAAATAAGACATATAAAATTCTGCAGAAATAAAAAACGAATTCCACACATAGCTGGCATCATGCACTCACCCGTCATTCATCAGTTGTAATGGATCATTAAATCACTGTGAGTGCTGCAATTTAAACCATCAGACAAATGCTACAACAACACTTGTTTATGTACATACATACAAACATGTATTATTAGCTAAAGTTGCATGTTGTAAAAATAACAGAGAAGAATAACAGCGAAAAACAAGCGGCTCAGCAGCGGCAACAAGCAACTGAGGAATCTCTTAAACAGCTACCAAGCACTTCATTTCACTTTGTTAGACACGGTTGGATAAACACACGATCATTTGCATAAACAGGCGGCTCTCCCATCTAGAGTGGGGGGCAGGGGGACAAAAGCGTTGTCCGCGCCGCAACGACAGCGATTTCGCCTGTACGGGAGTGCAACAGATACGCGTGCGTATGTTGGTTGCTTGTTGTTGGCCCATTCGCCTATTGACCCATTCAGCCGCTCATTCATTCATTCAGTTAGACAGATCGGTTAACTTGTTCATTTTTTACTGCAAGACCTGTTATTTCTGAGTTGGCTTAACACGTATTAAACCCGACGGTATAGTATTGCTGGCGCGATATTATGAATTTGTGATCCAAACGGCAGCAACTTAAACTAACAGTGCTATAGAGCCACAGGTATAGAATAGTTAAATAGAATTATATATAGGTTTATATAACTTTATCGATATGAACAGAACCAATCGCTGAAATAATTGAACTTTAAAAATAGGAGCTTATCACCGCTAAGCTATTTCCCAAACCATTCCGATATGAACCAGCGTCAGCAACAAAATTTGTATTGGCTACCTCAATACTTCTCAAAAATTAACAATTAGTGCGAAAATTCTGTTGAAAGACCTGTTACCGACCACTTTCCAACATATGAGAGTGTCTCAATCGCGACTCCTCATCAATAGTCCGCTGTTCTAATTATAGATGATATAGTCGAATGATTGCCACCCCTACTTCCCACTTTATTACACCATTGTTAAATGTTTATTTTTAAGCCGCCTCGAACTATTTATGAATTTTGATATCAGGGACTTGAAAAAACTTCAGCAATGTTTTGGGAATTAAATCCACAATTTACCGCATGCTAGTCATGCACTCCGATTCATACATTACCGATGGTTCATTGCACTTTGCATTTTATATTTTCTTCCTAATCTTTTCTATATCAACCTTAAGGGGTTACACGTCTACAACACCGTAAATGCGGCTAATTTCAAGATTTTTTTTTCAGGGAAACCGAAAAAATTTAAATTATGTTTATTATTATCTAGAGGATTAAATGTTTGTAAGTGTTGTGCTGTGGTTTAAAACAAAATGGTGGCAGTGGACTTCTGTAGCTAGGAAAAGATTTATAATAAAGCTCTAGAAAGACGTATGGATTTTTTTGCAGACTTTTTTTTACTGAAATGGTGGACATTTTAAGATATTATATTTGTAAAAATAATTAAACAGCCTTACAGATACTTTAAAAAATCTTCCACCTTTTAAATAAGGGGGCTTCTTAATTTGAAGAGCTTTACTTTTCGCATTTCATTGGGATTGATAGATTTACACCACGATTCCATCTCACTCAGTTCGTTTAATTTTGCAGACATCCAATAATCGAAATTAAGTAAAATATTTCGAGAAATTTTGTAGGTATGGGCTAGATCAAAGGACATTACGCAGACTTGCTCTTCATATGATAGGAAAACTAAGATTGGCACTGCAACTACATTGAGGGTATTTTAGGTCATACAAATTTTTCCATAGGAGAGTACTAAAAAACCTCCAGCTAATATACTTCTTCAAAACTTTATTTATGATGGGATTTGAAAACCGGACATAGTTTTGAAAAGATAATGAGTACTTCATGACTTCCCCTTTCAAAGGAATATACTTCGCTTACTGAGATATTTAATTTTAGGAGGAGAAAAGTGTATAGCAATTTGAAAAAATTTTTCTCAATTTTGACATGATTGTTGAATTCAGAAATATTAATTGAAAATGTCGTTGATCTTAAGTCAATTTTAAAAATATGTAATTGTCATATTCTTAAAATTGCAAAAGTCTTCAAAATTTTACACTCATTTCTAATATATTTTTCTATAGCATGGAGTTATATAATGTTGGGTTGCGTTCGAACTCAGCATTTCCTTACTCACTTAGTGTGTTCCTCTTGTTTGTTGTTTTCAAATCTTAAATGATTTACTGGCTCTTAAGAGCATATGCCGCGCGCGCCTTTCTGCCGCAGCCCAACACATTCTCAATTTAAATAATTATGCGAATAATTGCATTTGTAAGTTTGCATAATTTAAAAGGAAAATCCTCTATTTAGCTGGGTACAGTGCACTCTGAAGTGAGAGATGAGCAAGTGAGCGGCGCCGACGGCTGTTGGTGACTTGTTTACGCGCCGACACGAACGCGGATATATTTTCAAGCGACAGTTGCACTTTCTAATCACTTTCAATCATTTCTGTTACTTTTTTTAACGACATTTTCTAAGTGGCAATAATACTAGTATTTCAAAGCATTATGGCAATCACGCCTGACGCTGTCAGTGCTGCCAGCTAGGCAGTGCGCGCGTAACGGAAGGCGTTACGACATTACGTACATAGCTTCTTCTTCTTCTTAAATATTGCGCTCTCTACTGGAAGCTGTTTTTACCTTTCAAGTTTTATTAGCGTGTATTCACTCGCTGAACAGTAATATGTATTTTCACAGCTCATTTGTGGCAACCATTTATGGAAACCACTTTTATGTAACTCCTTAGAGGAATTGGAGTTGTCTGGTGGCGACTTAGCGATGCGACACTAAATGATTTATACTAATGAGAATGAGTTCGTACAATTTAAACTGAGGCTTAAGTAATTTAGTGATTACTTAATTTTTCTTGTTGTAAGCCGTTTATGGCAGAAACAAATCAAGTTTTTGTTTAAACACTCTCTGACTAAGAAGCTGACTCTGATAGAAGCAGCCGCTTGCTCCGTTTAAGACTTCAGAAGGTAGATTAGGTAGATATTAGATAATGACAAGTTTTTTAAATCTAACTTTAGATAAAGTACTAAACGATGTTGCCAACACAACAATTCCCATAATATCTCAAACACATTTGTAAAACCAGAAATGTATCTAGCTTGAGTCTCGATTAAAAAGAGTTCAATCATTGTTTATCTCTTATGTGTGCATGAGAAATTACAACTTTGTGAAGCATAAATGATTCATTTACAATTTTTAAGCTTCTGCGTTCTTTTGCAAAATGAGAAACCATTAAATTTGAACTCTGAGAGCAAAATGTTACATATGAATTTAAATCTCTATTCCTTGGAAATATGTTTTCAGCTTCATCCTTATAATAACCAAACAACGATTAAGTTGAGGAAAAAACAACATTATTTAGAGCACCAGGAAGGGATTGAAACCTTCGCAAGATATTGATAATGGTGACTTCTTCGAAAAGTAAAATAAAGTGATCTTAAAAAGAGATATCTAGATCTATAACTATCTAGATGAAGAATAAAAATAAAAAATAAAGAGGTATAAAAGACCCCTTGCGGATCTTCATACTAGGAATTGTGGCAGATTAAACTCCTATTTATTCTGATTAGACCCTGACATATACAACATATGTCCAGCATGCAGGGAGTTTACGCATTAGGCTAACCATCTCTTTGTATGCCCAGTGAAACCCACTCTTCTTACACCTCTGTCTCTATGGCCCAACCCTGTCGAAACAGCTTGTTCCTAGACCAACCGTTAGATGACTTCGAAGACAACTGACTCATTTCTCCTCCAAATAGGATTTTAGATAACCGTTACAACAACAAACAAGAGCGTTAATAAAATCCAACTGACTTTAAGTACTAATCTTTTACGCTAAGTGAATTAGCTCAACGAATCTTTATACAAATCCCAAAACAGAATTTTCAGCTACCTCAATTATAATTCTACATAGAGTTATAAAAATGTGCCTAACCCTTTATAACACCTTTTCTTTTATTCAAAACGAAAATTCGAGCACAATAAAAGACAAACGATTTCTACATACATATAAGTATATACAGAGTCGGCATTGGATATATCGAACCAATGTTGAATTTTCCACTGAAACTAAATATGGATTCGATATGTTATAAAATTAGAACAGTTTTCGAGATAAATTTAATGAAAAGTGTTTCAAAAAGGTAGAAATTATTCAGATCGGAGTAGGTAAATTGCGGAGGATTGCTATTAAATTTGATAAAAAAAATTTTACGATTATTTAATTTTCACCTGTTTATATTATTTTTTAAATAATATAAAATAATCCCTTCTTTTACAAGGTGGGTCGATAGTCTAATTGATAACCATAGCCATATATTTAAAACCATCGACATTGCTTTCTAATTACTAACAAGTATAAAATCAAATATAGGGTATTTCAGATGTATAGAATTCCGTAGAGGAGTGGCTGTCAAATCATCTAATACGCGTGTTTAAAAGTTTACTCAATATATTTTGTCAAATTATAATGCAAAGACTTACACCAGAATAGCGTTTAAAAATCTGAATAAAGCTGGCGTTCTTTGCGGCAAACTTGCTTACCCCTTTATTACTATTAAATAATATTCATCAATGAGGCAGTATGCATTTTTAGCGGGTGTGTAAATTATCAAAATTGTAGTGTTTAGAGCATGAAAAATTCTGAGGAGACTCGCTAGGCTGGCTTCCCGTCATGAAGACTTTATTCGACCATACTTGTCTAAAACTGAAGATGGAACCAAAGTTACCGTCAATGCTGAGCGTTAATTGTGCATATAATTTGTGTAAGTTCCAAATTTTGTCAGCAGGAAGCCATACGGTGCGTGAAACAATCACTTTAATGGAACGAAATTTTTGATATCGAATCAAGTCAATAAGTAGGCTTAATAATTAGCCACCAGGAACATGTGACCCCTTTTCAGGTGGTATGTCAAGTGACTGCATTATGAATGAATGAATTATGAACAGAATGTTCTTCGAAAGACGTAATCACGATGGCCAATCGCCAGAAATCCTAATCAAACTCTAAGTGTAATGAAATTTCCGAACTAAAAAGCCGACATTCATTTGTCAGTACTTCTTTGAAATTAAAGTTCTATATCTCGCAAAAAAACACCCTTTATATACTGTATACATTTCACTATACCTTTCATTAATAATAAAATCTAAAATATTATTATGTGTGATATTAAATGTAAATAATGTATCTTCTGTATATTTATGTGACGTGTTGAAGGCTTCCTATTGTGGCGCTAAAATCTACTATCTGCCTCACCCAGGTTCCAGCATTTCATTTAAATATCTAAACTGCAGTCAAGTATTTCTACACCCATTCTTCTGGCATGAACTAACAAAGCAAGAATATGAATATCTATTTATCATCAGCATATGTATATATCTATATATATGTATATATATCTTTATAAATAAAAAATTGAATAAACAAAAATCATATTTGCATTTCAGACAGCTCACGCCTTTGGCAATCAGCAAGCTCATCATTTGGTCTTAGCGTGATTGTGGACGTGCCTTATGCAGATTGCAATCAAACGATACACAAATTAAGTATAGAATAATGGAAAAATAAAGAAATAACATCAGTTAAATGTAATTAAAAAAAAATGTGAATGCGAAAATCAGCGAATATTTTAAGCGATGATCTCAAATGCTTGATTATAATTGAAGTGTTTACAGTTTTTCTTTTGACATTTTTGTGTGAACATTTAATTAGAATATGTAATGGCAGCTGATCTGACACCTTTCGAAGTCATAGAATATTATTTATGGAATTTTATTTAGATACTATTACTAAAAGTATTTAAGGCCGGAGTACATCTGCTCTTTCATAATTTTCAGATAATCCAGACCAAGTGATAGCTCCAATCAAATCGGATTGCAACTGGAAATTTTATAAATATCTCGACGTCCTTCCTCTCGTTCCTTTGTAAGGTAGTGCAAATAAGAAACAAAGAGCCCTATTATGAGTGCGTTTTTAAAAAATACTAGGGGTATTTCGTACATGACATATCAAAACAATCGCAGCCAGCTTCGCTAAAAAGGGAAACAAAATTAATTTTGGTAAAATCGAAGAATTCGTTCAAACCTTCCGCCGGCCTATTGAGACACAATGCATTTCGGTCATCTTGGAGAATATTTATAGACTTGTACATTGTACACCTATTATTTAAAAAAAATTTAGTTAGGTAACTCCTTTCCAAAGTACCTTCGGAATCGTTCATTTTATTTTGATTTTCAAACTTCAATAAAGGAACAATAAATGTTTTCACAGATAAAATGCAGCCAAAGCTAAAATACCTTTTGCGAAATTTTAAGCCAGTTCAACATTATTGAAAAAAAAGAACAAGACCATTAAAAAAGGATTTCTATAAAATTTTCCCACACAATATAAGTATAATTGCGAACATATCCTATAAATTTTAGCTCCATCAGTTCAGTTTTTTTCGAGTTTCTGTATGGGTTCAGGTTTACTTTCAGTAGTTTTACCTTTAGCTCATGATTAGAGCCATCAATTATATTTATTGAACTGATGTGTTGCTTTGCTGTAAGAACTTTGGCCCAACCAACCAATATTGCTGTTGTTGTAACGGCAGAAAATATTCCTCAAATAATTTTGAAAGTCAGATTGATCTTATGTTCATCATGTACACCTATAAGGCTGGTTTCTACCTGAGTCCCCAGCTTTTGCAGTATTAACTACCTATGCCTTCTTTAGCCTTTTCTATATGTTTAGCTTCCAGTTCAACTTCATATTAATATACATCCATCCCTACTTCTCTTTGGAAGAAAGGCAGATTCGATCGGTAGTATAATTAAAAGCGGAAACTTTCAACTGCATTATTTGGAATAAATAGTCTTTTGGAGAAATTGGTTTCGATCAGCACATATATACATCCCATTCGGGAATATATTGGTGGAATACATATTCCTCTTCTTTATTACATAGATATTATTATATCTTCTTTTATTTTATAGTTCTATCTATTCTGCCTTTGCTTTTACTTTCAAGAAACGTACAATTTTTGAAGTGAAAAGTGGTTTTCCGATGCTCCACGAAGACAATCTGGTGACCTAGCCTATAAGCCAATTTGGAAATTCATAAAAATCATGAAAAAATTAAATAATTTTGAGGTTGTCTCGAGATGCTAAAAATAAAACATAAAAATTTCTTGTTATTGAGTGTTCTATAGGAGGATCGATTTTAGATTATTTTTTTGCAGTAATATTGTGGGTTTATTTTTCTTCAGTTCTTGGGCCTTCGTCTATTTCTGCTCGGACATTTCATTTTAAAGTGTTTGGCAGAGATTATTCTTCAGCTTGTGGTGTGCCTCTTATTATTATTCTAAAAGTTATGAGAGTTCAGAAGTCAAATTGAAAAAGGAAATAATATTTATCTAAGACCTGGCAATCAACTAAACTTTACTACAATATTTTCAGGTTAATATTATATAAATTTTAATTTAGCATAGAAAATCTATTTCAATTTGGAAGTACTTAATTCTTCAAAAACTATTAAAGGTCATCACCAATTCTTCTACATTGGCATGTAACTGTTGTAAAATCATGGGAATTCTACTTATGTATGCTCCATTTGTAATATGTATGACTTTCCTCTTCTAAAAGATTGCGCAATATTTTAAAAGATTTCAATGAGACGCAAGCTTACTAAAGAGTACTACAACAACAATTTGTATAATAATAATAATGAAGTAATAGACAATGACTTTGCTTTGTGTGCGCTACATTTGATATTTAAATAAAATTGGATAATCGAAAAAAAGTGCGGACAAAAAATTAAAGCACAACTGAAACAATTGCCCAAAGCGTCAAATAAAAATTGTACCGTCAAGCTATTGTTTGTTGTGTACTTGTACTTATTTGTGTGCGCCGCCTTAATTTTTGTATTTCAATTTTGTTGTGTTTGTTTATTTTTTTCAAATAGAATTTTGCCAATACTTAGCGCCCGTAGTATTTCAGGCCGGGATTTTATTTTGTCACGACTTTTGCTGAGTGTTCACATTCGATTATTACCATTTTTGTTTCGCTGTTGTTGTTGTAATATAAATATATATACATAAACATATGCTTCCAATAAGCGGGTATGTGTTAATTTTTCGGGCTGGGAATGGAATATTCGCATTGATGCAATCACGCTGTGTTCAAAAAGTACCTCGAATTTACTTAGAAAACAAAAAACTATTTTTTTCAAAAATATTATCAATGGCGATATGTTTATAAAGCTATAAGTAAATTAAAGTTGATGGTACAAAAATAAATATATTAGACTTTGTAGTAAGACTAAGGCCGGACCCATAACGGAATGCAGAATATTTGCAAAAGCAACGCGAAGAAGAATCAATGCTCGGCGCTGCTGTTAGTGAAATAAGTTGAACTTTGGCATTTTTTCAAAACTAATTTCTATATAATAGAAATGTAATAATTTTAAATTAAATTATTAAAATATATATAATTTCTTTGCCTCATAAAAATTGGTCACAAAACAACAATAGAATAACTAATTGGGTCGTGAACGTTTATTTGAGCGCATATATGTTCGAAAAACATAAAGCGTAATTTTCTGTTGTTAACTGTCAAAAAGCAACGAGCAAAGTGAAACAAAAATTTCTACTCTCTTTGTTCATCACTGTATTCAGTTCTATATAAAACATTTCTCCAATTTTCTTGTTTTCATACCCTTCGTTACGTTATGTGCACAGATCGTAAATAGCAGTAAAATATGAAGCCCTTATAAGATTACAAATGTAGTTCTTCTTGTAGGGTTTGCCTTTCGGCAGAAACTGTACTTCGATTAGATTGCTGACTACAATGAGCAGTATGAGTCCTATGAGTCCTATGAGTCCTATGAGTCCTTCGGGGTTTTATTGAAATTCGTAGCATTCTCCGTGAAAGAAATATCAATATATAGGAGATAGATGGAATGTTAAAGTTATTATGCATGTATTGCATAATAAATGCATTCTCAGTAAACCAGTCATATTTTCTCGAAATATTTCCATTTAGGTTTATATTTTAGAAGATATTTATACAAAGCTCTGCAAACATCAAATAATAATTTATTTATTTAGACTTCTAAGTTAAGAGACTGACAGTTTGTTGAGAATTTTCGTGTATTTTTCTTCGCTACTCCAAATATCATTTCGAATATCACACGAAACTTTAGGAAGGGGACTCTAGCGGAATTTTGTCGGATTTGTGAATCCATTACACAATCGAAATTTCATAGCGCCAGCAATAATATATTTTCTCTATATAAAGAGAATTCGAAGAACATATTGTATAGAAGAATGCGTTTTGTGCCGCAGTTTTGCAAGTTAAAACCTAAAGAGGCCCATACGAAGGAAAACTCAAACAAACTATGTAATACTAAAACGAATTAAAACTGGTTTAGTTTAGCGAATTGGGTATTGTGAAATTCCATACACGTACACATCCACATACAAATATATGAATATCTATATTTCAAACAAATACTAATTCTATTCGAGGCTCATCACATCACAAAGCACTCATACAAACACAAGCAAGTAAGGGGCATTTTACTACTGAAATTTAGTTGGTTTTCGCATCCGCATGCAAAGCTGGGAGAATTACCGTTTTTAACTGCACGCCTCTTATGTACAAACGCATGAGAGAGGCATTGGTAAACTAACAAGCTATAAATGGGTGTACAATCTGGCCTAACGAATATTTTTGCGTTGTTATATAAGAATTGATTGCAAAAAAATTCACATTTCAAAAAGCTTCAGCTATAGCCTGAAGCTATTCTTTATTATTACATGTAGATTTTGAACGCAGCGACTAAAAGCTGACTTTTGAAGGCATTTTTCAAATGTTAGATCTACCAAGTAGAAATTAGCTAAAGCAGGATATCGAAGCAGGAATCGGGGTCTAAATTGAAAATGTCCCAATTAATATTTATAAAAAAAAAATAAACTTCTTTAATCATATACTGATAAAATTCTGAACTGTTTTGATCAAAAGAACAAGTGTCTTAGAAGTATTTTTTATACAAAAAATGCTTTATGACAAGCAGAATTGTACAAAGTATTCCGAAAAACTTTTATACTTTACTTTTACTTTGCCGAGTTGTTACTTTCATATGCATGCAAACCTTGATCCGATACACCATAATAACCATAACAACGAGTTTGAAAGCATCATCGAATGTCTAACGAACTTTATGAGAAACTGTTTTACTTCAAAATGCATTCGGACGAACAATAATATAGGAGAAGAGGCAAGGCTAAAATAAGCGAGATAACAACTTCGCCGCTAGTGCATAGCCGCCTTAATTGTATGTGCGAAATTTATTTGAAATATACATATATTATGAGAGAAAAAAAACTTGCGTATATGCATATAATTGGTCCAATTTTCAGCAGATCATTAATCTTTTATTAAAGAAAACCAACAAAAAAATTTATTTTCATAGTAGTGTTGAACATTTAATAACTATGAAGGGAATCGAAAATTCATTTGCGTTTTGCTTAAATAGTCTAATGTTGTCTGCGATTCTTTAAAGTATATAATTATTACGAAAATTATGAGTTATGAAAGAGATTGGCGGGGGGGTAATAATGCTTTCATGCATACATATTTGCGAACTACAGTTATAATATGCGTACAAATTACCCAACCGCTTAATAACAGATTAAATAATTAATTTTAGTTGTGAGCGAAATTTTCGGGTATAAATGTACCCAGTAAGAAAACTAGACGTAAATTTTTTGAAGATGGATATGCTTACCTGGTATACTATATGGTTACTTACTGTATCATGGCTTTCTTTATTATACAAAATACAAAATTTTCAATTATGATCGCTGTCACCGAACCATTAGACATAATGCCTAATATTTTGTTCAGCAACAAGGGGTTGTTTTACAGAAATCACCAGGATCACTCATGGTATTATAGACATGTGGCTCATGGGACTACAAACATCTCAACTTAACAAGCACAACGAATTTTTACTTGGGTCACGGCTGAAGACGAAGTATCAGTAAAAACCAATAACATTATTGATTTAAGTGTATCTATCTAATGAGATTTTAATTTGAGACAAGTTCCTGCTATAATAATGACAAAGGACACATGTTAACTGAAGTGCAGGGCATATTAAATTTATGAAGGGAACTATATGACCAGATGAAATTACATTGAGCAATACCTGCAGCTGTCTGGATTTCTGGGAGAAACCTCCCCTAAATAAGGTTTCAGAAAAAGCAATTTGTTATCACGTGACTTCTTTAATCTAATGTTGGAGAATATCTATAGACTTTTTGGACTATTTAGAGATGCGAAACTGTGTAAGATTTTTTTCTATCAAAAATCGATCTACGAACGATATATGATTTTCTCTCTTTAAACTTAATATAACGGATTAATGGTAATAGTTTTTGAGTAAACGGAGATGAATAATATATGGAAATATAGGAAGGCGTTTTTTGAAAAAAAATATAAATCAAACTATCCTCCTCTCATCACAGCTAAAGTTGTGAGAATTTCGTTTATATAAGAAATGTGCGAAAAATCGATTCTAAAAAGAGTACATTTTAAAATAAGAACTTTTCACACCTAGCATGAGGACTATAACTTAAATGTTCGGTAGTGCCTTGTCAATATTTCTAGTGTATGTTTTCATGTTATCGTAACTGTAACTTTTGAGAACACTTTGATATTAAAAATACACTCGGTTTTTTAAAAATCTTTGACGAAGAACCATCAAAATAAAGACATTTTTTCGTGTGCTCACTGGACAGTTCTGTTGGGTCACGTAACTTACAAACAAAACCATCTACTAATATAAATATTTATATTATACATATGTACGAAATCACAGCATGCACCCGATGTAGGCGGGGAATTAAAAATAAAAAAAAAACACCCTTAATTGTTGTTTTTACGTTATAGGCATAGTTATATTTGTTGTTGTGACACTACTATGTATATGGTAGGATATCCTGCGTGCTCTGCACTTTTTGGTTTGACCATACTTAATGATTATTATTGTTGTGGGTTATGTTTTCGTTTGTGTGGGTATCGTTGTCATTGTTGTTGGTGGTGTCAGCGGTTTAATCACACACCTTGGCGCTTGTAATGTGCAAAATTTTCAATATTAAATCCACAATTTTTAATGTAATTAAAAATCTGATTTATTTAAATTGCATTTTGGGATTTCCTTCCTTCCGCCTGCCATACATCATTTTCACTTAAAGCAAATAAATGCAACAAACAAGTAGCGATAATAAAAAAATATACATATATTTTACGATTATTTCGATTTAAGTTTTATTGCTGTGGAAGTAATTGTGTGGCACATGAAAAGTAAAGAGGAAATATTAAATGCGATTATTCCTGCAAATTGACCACAGTGCATGTGCTAATCGAAACCCGCAAGCAATGACCATATAATTTATTGGAGACAACACGCATGTGGCAACTTTACAAAAGCAATGTTGATTTTTTACCTTTTCTTTTACAAAATACCGCCTGCAATTTAGCACACACCTGCTTTTCTGGCAGGCGCACGCAAATGCATGGAATTAGATTCGCTGCATATTTATGGCAGTAGATTTTGAATATCGCCTGACAGTTATAACGGTTTACAATGCTACATAAGATTAGAGATAAACTCAGCTACAGTAAAACTTATTAACGGGATAATACAAATACTTGAACATTTTCCATATGCCTTTGCATATAACGTTCTCTAGCCCATATCCACGAAGTTTTGAATCAACTCCTTTGGTTTTCAAATACACAATAGAGACTTTAAAAAATATACCGTTAAAATTTAGTACGTACAGCAGCACCAAGGTATTGAAAACATCATGTAAATCTGGTAGGATCTGGTGGTTGGCATATAACCACGCTTATCTCCCATATAATAGGCAAGCTGAAAAGTTGGGTTTTTTCTTTGGAGGAAAACACATTATTTGGTGAAATTCGTAATTATTATTCAATACAGTTGCCAACTAATGCGATACATAGCTTATGAAAAGTTTCAAAGTAGGCCCAATTTTCGGCAATTTCTTTCCAACTAACATTCTCTGGCGGTTTGACTATCTTCTAGGAAAAGTCGCTGGGGGCCAAGTCCGGAGAATAGAGTGGATGCATCGACATCAATGGTTTCTGAAACATTACTTTCTTCTTCTTCAAATCGCTCAATCCTTTTTGCGCGATGTCATCCTAAAACGTTCCAATAGCCCTATACAAGTCGGTTTTCTCTTTTCAAGATAGTCGATGAAAATTATTCCATTTGCATGTCCAAATATTCTATTTCGCCTTTCCAAGCTTTCGGTTAATCGCATACAGTTGGCACGGATGACTTCCATATTGGCTCCGGCGTGAATTGATCGATCATTGTTTCCTCCATTGCCACATATCGACGTAAAGATTCAAACTTATTACCATTGAACAGCTCCATACACTGCTAAATATCGTTTTTGGACGATTGTGACCCAGTGCTGCAACCACTTTTCACAGAACTTTCGCATACTCAATTTTTCATGAACGATATGTCCAACACGTTCCTTTGACATTTTTAGAGCGTATCTAGGTAAGCTTCATTTTACAGTTATCCAAAATCCTTTTGTGCACTTTTTGATATTTTGGTCCGTAACAAGCTCATTTGGACGTTCACTGCGTTCATCGTCAAAAGTGCTAAGTCGCTTTGTACGGAGTTTAGCAAACCATTTACTTATGGTGTTTCGTCTGACACAGAGCCAGGATAACAATCATCAAGTCATTTGGTGATAGCGGCAACAGTTTTTCTATAAAAAATATTCAATTATACAAAAAATTCCTTTTCCAAGTTTTCTTTTCGAAGCACCAAAACTTGGGTCACTCAAAAGGCTATATCTCACGAACCAATAGTTCTACAAAATATATAGATTCAATCTGAACCCACTCATGGAAAGATGCGAACTTTTTAGTATGCTTAGGATAATACCAAAGCAAATAATTTCAGGCGACGAGGTTTCAGCATTCGATATCGGAAGAACGGTTGATGCTTTTAAAATCCATTTTTCGGAGTTGTCTCTATCTAATCATAACGGACATAATTGTCTAATCATAACGGAGAAATTATCTCTCACCTTACTCAGGGCTCATCTATGATTAAAAATATGGAATAGTAAAAGAATTATACGATTGGATTTTAGAGTAATAGAACTTTCCAGTTGGACTAAAATAAAATCTCCCACAAAAATTTTAGACAATCCTACCGTTTATAAATTAGGGGAATAACTTAGATTCGACTGTCTCAGGAGCAATAATTCCGTGCTTATTTGTCATTTCTGTTAAGTAATTTAATAGAATTTTGTTAATAATCTACATATGTTCCTTAACACAGAAACGTGAAAGTGAATGGAACAAAAATCTTTTTTGACCACAGATACCGCCCAAATCACTTTACGAACTACACGTAAACTCGCTTTTAAAGACAGAAAGGAAAATGAAAATGTCATTGACTCTAAATTTATGATCAAACGTGTCTGGAGATATATACATATAGAATGTATATCTGCATGTGAGAATTCATTAAAATTACTGCATTTCGATTTACAATCATTTTTCGACATTAAAGCATCCGCTTAACATTATAAAATGATTTCGTGATGCCACGAACAAAATGTACTGCCGGCAAAATGCATTTGCATGCCGATAGACAAGCTGGTGAATGAGTGAGCAGCAAGTTGAAGAGTCCAACGGATGTCATAACATTATGTGGCATCCGCGGCTGACATCATTATTATCATGAGCGCTTGGTTAACAGTAATGTTGTTGTAATTATTTTTCTCCTTTTTTTACGTTTATATAAACAAATGCATACCCACACACAAACAACAAGTGAAATAGCAGTCAATGTTTGCGTTGCTGATTAATTCGAAGAGGAAATGCAGTAAATTTGCGCAAAAATAAGTAAAATGCGAGAAAAAAATTTAAAACTGCCACAATATCAGGCAGCCAGTATGTTACGAGTACTGCTTAAGTATTTTATGAAAACGCAAACACATGGGAAGTCATAAAAACATGCGTCGTCATTCAGGCCAAATTCATACACATACATATATGTATCCAAATATAAGGAATGTAAATGAAATTTTTAGATTTTAACTTTAAATTATCACAGCACAACTTTTAACAAAGAATGTCAATTTAGTTCGATACTCATATCTACATATACACTATTATTCGTTTATCTTATAAATTTAATTGAATTGCAATTGTTGAACATTTGACAACCCTCTCAAAAAAAATAAGCTTTTCCAAACCACTTCAATTTGCATTTTTTTTATCTTATCATAAATTTTCTTAAAAATTTTTGACAGTTGGCAACCCTCCTCAAAAACATTTTAAACTGTAAACTTTCGTAAACCCCTTCATTTCGTGTTATTTTTTATCTTTAGCTGTTTTTATTTACAAATCTCAAATAGGTGGCAACGCTCCAACTCTTTTGTTTTAAACCTTTCAATTTTATCAACGAACAATCCAAAATTTTTCTCAAATCGATTCGGTCTTCACTATTTTGGGCGCCCTGTACGCTGCGAGCATGAGGAGTTTCGTGAAAAGCCAAAAGCGGAACATGACAATTTTAAAAGTGAAAAACGTAGACGATCCAATAATATTTTGTATAATATACTGAGGTTTTCCAAAATTCGTCTCATATTGATTGGCATTATTTGAAACATTTTGAATTAAACCACACTTATTTTATAATTGATAGTGTCTTTAAGGGGCCATAGCCTCTATTGAAAGATCTAATGTATAATAAATGTTTAGGTCTAATGGACGGTTGAGGCATATTTTCCAGAACATTTTAATGGAGACTTTCTCGGTCATCATCGCACTGTCATACTAAACCGCATTTGCTTCAAATCGGTAGAGTACAGTCGATGAAAATGAGCTTTCTCATACCTCTATAGCTCAATTTTTGAAGTGATCAATATGCAAGTCAGATATATCATTCTTCCCATCTTTTTTCTTTTCTGATGTTATTTAGACAGTTATTGCACTTTTATTGATTTTTTTGCATTTAGTGGTTTTGAATAATACCCTTATGTTTTTCTTTTTTCTAAATTTTAAGTCGCATCCGAACAGCCGATGAATTTTATGGATAATCATATTTTATTTTTGATTTATAAATCAAAGGCACACCTGACTTCAGAAGGTTAACCGCTTTTAATATTTTAACCTTTATACCTTCAAAAATTATCTCGACAATAGTTTGAAACCGCGGTCTACCTATATACATATAAATTCAGATATCTATTGTGAAAAAGTCTTCAAAGTTTTCTACGTAAAACATATGCACAAAAAAAAACTTATAATTGAATAATTATAACGAAGTGGTATAAAAAAAATACTGACTAGCCCAACCATATCATTACATATAAAAATCCTTCAAATTGATAAAAAAAAAAAAAAAAAAACAAACAGAGACAGTATGCAGCTGCGTGCCGTGTCCATTTGTTCTTTGCTTCATTTTCGATACCCACTTGATAACGGTAAATATTGCGTGGAATGCAAAGTGGAAGTTCGACCAGTGAACATTAAAAACAGTTCCAATTATTTGCATAACTGTATAAGATAATAGGAGGTTCGCCGATGCCCACCTGTGGTTCGATTTCATTTTTATGCAAATAAAAAGTTAGGTATATATATATACATATATATATGTATGATTGAACGATGACTGACAGGGAACAACAGTTAGCAAACCGGTAGCTGCCGAAGTCAAATTTAATGCGTGGACACGAAAGGTTGAGCGATATTTGAATTTCAATGTGAAAAAAACAAAAACATATAATAAATAAATTAAGAAATTAAAAAATTAAAAAATTAAAAAATTCACCTCCGAGTTAAAACCGATTTATGTTAAATGGTAGGAACAATCGGTAATAACATATTTCCAACTGACTAATAAGAGCAGGATTAAATACACTTAGGAATATTTTTTTCATTAATAATAATTTCCTTTGACATTACTTAATTTTGAAGAAAATACAAAAGTGATATATTTGGATTCGATCTCCATATAGGCCAATACTTTTGTTCGGAAATTGTGAAAATTGTTTTCCAAAACAGACGTTGGTATGCAATGTGTGTTAAGCGCGGATTGTGATTCGAAGCTAAAGCATCAGTAGATCAGTCGACCTGAATTATAAGAAATAAGTTTTTTCTGTCAGCAGTCAAGCCAAATTTTCAAGTACTGGTCATAAAATAGATCTCATAAAATACTACAGACCTACGGATATGTTCTGAAATTTCCAGAACACAGAATTTTTCATTTCATAAGTGGATTCATTGCTCAGTCGACCCCAAAATATGGTTTCTCTTTGTTTTGAACCAGGATACAATATCCGGATCCTTCACAAAGAGTCTCGTGAGAAAAGTTGTTGTTTGCAAGTAATCACATAATGTGGATAAAGTCAAAAATGGCGATATATTTCCCTCGGTCATCCCTCGCTATAGTAGTAATTTTTGGTTCCAAATGTTGTCAGCATTATGCAAGAACACCTCGAAAATATTACCTCAGTACCACCTCAGGATACCTCATATATATATATACCTCATACCTCAGTATACCTCAATACGAAGTATATACTCTTCAGACTGAGAAGGATTTAAGGTTCGGCTTAAATCATAGTTTGACACTGTTTCAATGTATCAAATGTAAAGCAGCAGGTTCTGAAACAGCCCAAATATACTGAAATCATGAATGCGCATAAATAGTCTTTCAAAACAACAATTACAAACGACCGTACTCGAAGCATATATGGTGTGTAAAGGATTTTTATAGAGACTAGAATTTTGACGAAAGAAAGTGGTATGTTCAATACTGCGACTTATACCCTATTAAAAATGGACGATATAAAACAGTATGTTTTCGAAAAAATACGGACTAATTCAAACACTTTAAGGAATGCGGAGTACTCAGTAATGTAGTATTCATGGAGGATAATAGAGCAAAGGTCTCATGGACTCTATGACGAAAATAAGATGATTTATGAAAAGATTTTTATGTTTTCTCGTTTCCTCAGTGAGCACTGCTATTATTATAAACATAAGTGTATATTGATCAAGAAATAAAGTAGAATAAGAAATATGAAATCCAAAAGATTGTTGGTTACATTTTTAATTACAGAACGATGTTCATATTTGGATTAATGAAATAATTAACTTTTTTCCATTTTGTTAGTGATCTTGAACTCATTCTAGAGCATCTAAGTTCGGCTTTCAGTCGATGAATTTAAATTTAATTGTCTTTTTCTTGATGATGTTCTACATATTCATATTTCTACAAGTTTGAAGAAATCACCTTCAAAATGTTAACAAATATTTAATAGTTTTTCTTGAACAAAGCGATGAGATTCTCGCACTTCATCTCCTTTGAATAATCATTTATACCCACTCTTTTCACAAACTAGTCAATCGAAACAATTACCATGTTTAGCTTAATTTTTAAGAATTCTCACTCACGAATTCATTACCTTTATTCGTATTCTTATTACCATTGCACATAACCCCTAATTTTGAACGGGAATTCCAAACTTACCTGCAAGAAAAAAGAATGATTATTGCGTTACAATCAATTTTATTGAATATATCCTAAATAGGATTAAAAGATCAAGAAACAATAAATATAAAATCTGAACTACAAAATAATCAAACTATGTTGTAAGGTTAAGGCCAAGCTAAAATTGGGCGATCATAGCACTGTGCTGTCGAATCGACTTCAACATAATCAGCGTAAATTACATTATTGTAGACTCAATTAAGAACAAGGCGTAGCATGAACTATGAAGTCAGCAAAATCAGACGAAAAGATGGCAAAAATGGGAAAATTGCAAATTTATTAACAAACCAAACAGTCAAAAAGAAGTAAAGAAGTTTCAATGTATTGTACAGAAAATGTAACCAAAAACAAGTAAGAAAGTGCTAAGTTCGGGTGTGACCGAACATTTTATACTCTCGCAATTTGCAAGTCTCAGAGGCGGGGAAATGTCGTCGGGTGCTGGCATAACTTTATATCAAAAAATGTTGCGGAAGAATTCAACATTCATTATTCGAAGAAATTGTCAATGGATTGCAATCATATTTGGTATCTTATTAACTTATATTACAGGTCATAGACTCATGTACTTTCGTTGCTATATTTCTGCTTCGTGTCAGAGATATTTATATTAAAATCTACCAAATTAACTCAAATATGATATATCCGATATAAATTCAACCAAAGTGGTTTAATTGAAAATATTAGATACATGAGGAAAAAGTCAACCAGAGAAAAGGAAATCATTATATTAGGAATAAGCGGCTTAGACCATGGTCTAGACCGATTTCTTTCATATTTAGCGCGAAATCACATTGTGTTTAAGAAAACATATCCACTAAATTCCATTAAAACATCACACATATTGACAAACATAAACGGTATAAAGTCAGATGGAAAGTCGGGAACTCTTATATCGGGTATTTTTGGGATAGAGAAAGATCTGCACTGATTATATTAACATTTTTCATTACTCAAGTATATTAGGGAACATGTTTTCACGCAATTTTGTGAAGGTAACTCCTCACACAGTGACCGACATATTCGGCATAAAGTCTGCTCGAATAGCGAAAATCATTATATGTAGTATATGGGAGCTGGGATAATTCGTAGACCGATTTCACACATTTTCGGCAGTAAACTATGTTATATCCAATATTACACGTTCACTTAATTTTGCTAATATATCTTAGATATTGACCGTTATATATGGTATAAAGTCTACCCGGCGGTTGAAAATCCTTATATTAGGTATATGGGGGCTATGGGAAGTATTTACCCGATTTTCCCCATTTTTGACACAAAAGCACATTATTATCATGGAAAGATAATCCTCCAATCTCATTACGATATCTTACACATTTACCGAAATATATGGTATAAAGTTTACCGGAAGGAGACACTGAGGTCCTAATATTGGGTATCTGGTGGCTTGAAAAGTTATAATCCGATTTCGTCTCTTTCTGCACATAAGATGGCGTATATTGAAAGCACTATTAGTACAAAGTTTGATTTTCATATCTTAATTGCTGCTCGATTTATCTACTTTAAAGTGAAAGAATCAGATGAAACTTAAAATTGTGTTATACGAGAAGTAGGCGTGATTTTTATCCGATTTCGTCCATTTTCACAGCGTGACAAAAGAATGCAAATATAATGTCATCTACCAAAATTTGCTGAAATCGGTTAAGGCGTTTTGAGATATGGGATTTCTTTTAAAAGTGGGCGGTGCCACGCCCACTACTAAAACTTTTCACGGATTCCTGTACGACCCCTCCGTATCATATTCGCTGCAAGATTTAATGTTTCTAACGTGTTCCTACAGCGTGTTATCGCACTTTTAGTAGTCTTCAACATAACTTTTGTATGGGAGGTGGGCGTGGTTATTATCCGATTTCACTCGTTTTCTCAGTATATGAAGAGATGCAAGAAAAACTTTGTCGGAGTAAGTTTGATTGATATAGATTTAACGGTTTCCGAGATATATATATTAAACCTTTTGGGGGGGCGGGGACATTTTTGCCCACAGATGCCCCACCCTATTAGGATCCTCTATACCAAATAAAATAACATAAACATATCTTAATTTTCTGTTCAGTTATAGCACGATATCTGTTTTCGATTAATGTCATTTTGTGCGCGTGGTAATTCTGCAATTAGGCCCATCTGCAATACCAACCGTCTTACGGTGACAAAGAACACGTGTACCAAATTACATCAAAATATCTTTGCAATGTTGCAAATGCAAGTTATCGCTTGCATAGACGGACGGACGGACGGACGGACAGTCACTCGGATTTCAACTCGTCTTTTCATCCTGATCATTTATATATACATATATATGTCTATATCTAACTCGTTTAGTTCTAGGTGTTACAAACAACCGTTAGGTGAACAAAACTAATATACTCTGTAACAACATGTTGCGAGAGTATAATAAAAACAAAAACAGAATTACACGATTTAAATTAAAGTAAGAAGAAAAAAACGTAAACTGTCGTTCACCTTGCTGGTAATCAGTTGTGGTGATTTTTTACTTCCATAAAACAAAATTCATGTGAAAATTCTTGTCACAATGAACGGCTTCCAATTTTTGCTTCAATTCACCGAACGAGGGTTTAGGGGGTCTCGAAGAAAAATTGAAATTGCGTTGCAAAACGCCGACAACAGCAAACAAGGTCAACAGCCAGTAAACACAATGAACGACGTGTAAAAAAAAAATGAATTAAAAAAATGTAAATAAATAAAAAAGAAACAACTTCGCAACAGTGGCAACGCCAGTACATAAATATTCAATTCATTGGCATACTCAGCCACATTGTCACTCACTCACTTACTCACTCATTACATACTCAATTCTTGGCAACATCAGCACTTTGTTTGAGTGATTTCGTATTTATTGCAATTTAAACTTTGTTACTAGCTTGATTACATCACAAATTACACGGTAATATGCAATTTTTTTTTTGTGTGTTTTGGCAGCCGGCAGCAGACGGAAAAACCAGGCTGAGCAAAAGCAAGAAAGCCGCAAAGGCACCACAGCGGCTTCAACTTAAAGCGCAAGCGCACCCAAAACGCTACCTTTAAGGCGGTACGAAGTAGCAGTTACACAAAATGCCGACGAACATAAGACACTCAAAACAAATACAAAAACATAAAAAAATAATCCGCAACTTGAAAGACAAGAAAATGGAACTGCAGGCCACCACTTGGGCCAAATTTGAAGAGTTTGAGAAAATGAAAAAAACAAGAATCAATGCAAATCGTATTTCGTAAATATTGATTTATTATTATGTAACAAAGAGCTTAGATACTATTAAATTTAATAAGTAAACAAATTAGCATAGAAGTTAATAGGTAGTGCAAGTCCTAGCGATATTAGTTGGAAAATGCGGAATTTCAGTTCAGTTAACAGGCGTTTTAGGTTTATTAATTATAGTGAACCCAGTCTAGGTTCAGTTCCAAACAGTTCCAAAGACTTCTGTGCCAATTTCTTCTTCAGTTCTTTTGGAATGAAGGAAAGAAATTTCTACTCCTCGGGTACCACCGAGTCTATACTTTCGGGGGTAGTGCGTCTATATGCAGCCGAACGGCATAACCCATGAATCTCACCATATAGCTAAAGCGGATCTATATTATATCGTTTACGTCGTCTACAATTCACAAAGATCCATAAATTTAAACTTTTTTTTAAATATGCCTCATGATATGTCCATAATTACAAGGTTTATTTGATCATAGAAATTATTACGCTTTTATTCTTGATCTCTAACAAACAATATTCGACCAAGCGTCTTCAAATTATAAACCGGATGGGAAGGAACCAATAAGCGAGGTCGAACTATATATTTCCTCCAACAGGATATAAAAGATATTACACAACAACGAGTAGCTTTGTCTGAAACCTCGTTTAAAGCTCGTTTACAATTCCGACGAAACTGCGCCATCGTATTACACAACTTTTACAATACATTGGAACTAAAACAAAAACAAATTTATATATATATCCAACTTTTTTTCGTGAAGGAAAGAACTGAAGCCAACAAATAGTTGTTGAGGGCGTATCCAATAGTTTCTCTTTTTGAGACATGAGTACTATCTACCAACAATCGTTTTCGTAGGTTTAAACTCCAGTGATAAGATTATCTCAACTTACTGATTGCGACCTTCTATCTTCTTGCTAAACATATATAAAATATTAACAGGCGGCCTGAAAAGTTCGCATCGTTTACATGAGAGGGAACGCCTAGAAGTAAATTCTTATAATTTCTAGTTAGACCTAACCTTCGAAGAAAGGATTGGTTTGTGAATATGACATTATAAGTGACGCAAGGTTTGGTATTTAAAAAAATAAAAAATTTTGGATCTGCGCCAGGCGAAACAATCAGTCATAAATGGTTTGCCATATTCCGTACTGGCTGTATGAGCACCGATGATGATGGACTAGCGGATATCCAACTGTCATCCGGCGAATACATAAGAAAATCTATAAAATTTTAATAACTTAGATTCTAAAGACATCAACGAAACGTGTCGACATATCGCTCCTGAATATTTTGTGAAGAAAAAAAGATTAGCTTTATTTATTTATCATTATCTAGGCTAATATCCTCGATCATAGTAAATATCTATATACATAAAAATTGCTCAGCCAATTCAATTCGCAATCATTTTTAAAATATTATATCTTTTTTTTTGGTTGTTTATCCAAAAAAAAAATGTTTCTTCATAAGTATTTACTCATTTTTAATTTCCACAGATTGCAGTGAAACCACACGCACAAAGCGGGCCAAACGACCACGTGCCCCAGAACCGGTAAATTTCGAACCGGAACCACAACAAGATCTAGAAAATGAAGAGAGCGGTAGTCAAGAGAAGGATATACCTGAAATACCGACGAATTTCCTAAGTCCTTCTGTGCGAGAATATCTTGAATTGGGCAAGTCAATACCTGGTGAGTTTAATAGCAGTTTTATTTACGTTAGAGTTAAGGTTAGGATATCATAAGTTGTAGAAGTATACTAAATATTAAGGTCCTAAATTACATAAGACTTTGTGGAGTCTTATGTGGAGCCTATTTGCTACATTAATAAGATTCATGTTTAGAGAAAAGAGAAATAGAAAAAGTTGCCAGAATGTGAACATAAATTTTTCACTTATCCAAAATAAATACTAAACAAGTATTTATTTCTGCTATTTGAAGCTAAAGCGGAGGCAGTGAATAGAGACTTGTGAATTGATATACAAGTTTCAAATAATATCGTACGAAATGTGGATGGAACCTCTTTTTCTAAAGAAAATTACACATTCATAAAACCATTGTAGTTGGGTACTCTTACATCTCAACTAGCATTTAAGTTCCTTTACAAGAATGTTGTATTTTTATTTGCAATTTTCAAAAAATACCAGCTTCGAGCAAACAAAAGAATGCTAAAGACAAATCTTATTAGCCCAATAATAGGCTTTGGTTCGGATGACTTATAGTTCACGTCGAAATCATCACACAGTTTCCTTTACTATTTCGATGTTATTATTGTTATCATTGTTAAGAGGTGGACGGAGGCACGTTTCTTCGAAACTCAGAACACTCGCTTTATGCTTTATGCTACGTAAAGTAATATGGTATACATGTGACTCCTAATTAGTAATTAGCTAGAGGCGTTCGGTAAATATGGTACCACAAATGTAGTGTGTTGTCTTCCTCAACTTAAGAAATGTGGTTTACGACTGGAACTTAAACGTATTATAATGCTAATAATAAAAGTAAAATCTATTGCAGGGAGAAAAAAAAAAAACTAGCACATTTATATTTGAGGTGCGTTTTTCGTTATTTTTTCTAGGATTAGTCTAACATCTAATAGTCTAGTATCTCAGGCAGTCTAGTTATGATTTCGAAACAAATATTTCCCTTGAGCTCATCAATGATTTTAGGATTGCCTCCGCACTTTGGTTTTCAAATAACTCCACAAGAAGAAATCAGTTCAAGTTCAGTCAAATCCGAAGGTCTCTCAGTTAAAGCAATGTTATTAGATTTAACTTCTCTATCATAAGCACAAATATTTCTATTAGTTGAAATATTATAAATGATTTTATGTATTTCACAAATTCCGACACACAATGACGCTGTTTCCACACTAATTTACCCATTAGAATATTTAATAAATACTAACGGTAATGAAAATTGCAACCACATTGTTTAAGGTGCTGCCAGATGGAAAGAAAAACGCTATTTTTTCTGTCAATGGCAACAAATGATACTAGATACGGAATTAGTATGGAGTCACAAAAAGTTTTTAAAACATATTTACACACATTTATACAAGCACTAAAAGGCTATCGAAAGGCCAGAGGCCAAAGGCACTCGGCTGTCATTCGCAATTCAAATAAACATTTTAATTTATTTATTGATTCAATGCCGGCAAATACATAATAACAAACACAGAGTAAATGCGGCATTGGAAAGCACTCAAAAATTGATATTGATGCGAGAATTTCAAAGAAAAAAATTTCCTTCAGCTATACATAAATGAGAATTTAGGAGAAATTCTGATTTTATGATTTTTTCCGCTAGCTTTCTGAGTGCATCGGGCGGCCGGTTTTTTTGCTTCTTTCATTTGGACATTGGCTTGAGGGGTAGGCAGGCTGACCAGAAATTCAATTATTTCGTGTTATGAACAGATACACAATGACAGTTGATAGGCAAACTACAAATGTACAAATGTACAAATGTATGTATGTGCACAATTGCGCACAAAAAGTAGAAAAAGTTGCATAAAAATGGCACGGATTGCCTGCCGGTGATCGGGTGGCGACTGTGGCAGGCTTTTGATTGCATCCAACATCCATACATATGTGCCACATAATCGAATGCAACAGGCGCACTATTTTTCAATGAGTATTTTTGAAATCTATCCTCTTACCATTCATGTGGTCAATAGTTATCTGCAGCGGTCACGCAGTTCCCGGGGGTGTGACGTGTGATAAAAAAAAAGCAATATTCCGCAACAGAAATATTCATCTGATAAAAGCATTCGAAAAAATCAGCCGACTTTTATACGCGCAGCATAATTGAGTGCAACTAACAACGCCTTGTTTGTCACTGAATTTGGACCGAACTTGCATCAACTGGAACCACCACCACCCCTCACGCGTGAATCACTAATTTACAGTACACAAAACACATATTTTTTTAACTTTGAATGCAACTTGGTTTTTTGTGGTCGAAAGTGCATTTGGAGTTTTCTTTGGCAGTACGACAACTCGAACAGAAAAAGAACTACAGGGTGACTAAGGTGATGTTACTCAAACATTTATTGAATTGAAAGTCGTGAAAGCGATTTAACTCTGACATAAATTTAGAAAGGAATCGCATTTCTATATTTCAGCCTTTATTAACCACGCATTTGAAAGTGACATTTTGATATTTTAATATAAAATGGCGGCTATTGGATCAATCTTGGGAATCACCTTTAATAATAAAAAGGTAAAATTTTTGCAATAGTAACAAATAATAACTGCTCTAAAGCTAAAGTTGAAATTGTAAGAGGATACAAGCGATACAAGTCTCTGAGTACCGAGTAAAACCGCATTTAAATTTTTACGTGCTGAGCTGACTTACCCTAATGTTTCAACAGTACAGCGGAAATTTTTCACTTTTCTGCCAATACGCTAAAGTGTATTTTAACCAAAAATCTATTTATTTTTGTATCCTATACCCGCATAACCCCTTAATACTCTAAAATCATTGATGTTAAATCAGTGTTTAAAGGCAGATTTCATGGATATAGAGTTTTGTCTGCACAATGATGATGTTATAAAGTGGCTTTTATATGAAAAAATATTCCTAAATAATATTGCTGGAGCAAGTGAGATTAAATTTGGATTTAAAAAGGAGTTAAAATGGTAAAAAAAATTGCCAATAAAGCTATCTCAGGCGAATCATTTGTTTTATTTCTTTATTACATAAACTTGATACTTCTCAATTAAGTTTTGAGATATTCGTTCTTGTCCTAATGTGACTAGTCACCCTATATTTACATATATGACGTAAAAATTCAGTAAATTGAACTGATGGATATTCCCTTTCATGAAAAGGTTTTAACCGAACTCAACCTTTTTTGAACCAGAGTTGCCATATATCACATATAGTATTTGTGTTAAAGTTTGATGATTAAATTATCTATTATAAAATAAAAAATCTGATGGGATTGAAAATGTCAAAATATTCGAACCATGATCATGAAAAATGTGGTTAAATTGGTCGAGTGGATTGTGAGATTGTGTTGTGTTATTGCTTTTTTAGTTATTTTAAGTAATACCGTTATATAGGAGGAGAGCGCAACCACCCGATTTACTACAATTTCAAAACATGGAAAAAGGTATTTACCGTCTTCACTAATTTTAGTTGTGAGTGCATTTATAGAGTTTAAGATACATGTATTAAACATTTTAGAGAGCCACTCGTCCACTTTTCGTTTTTCAAATATTTTGAAAACTCAAAATAATAATGAATGCCTTCAATTGCCGTAGTTTGAATTATCGACTCCTAACTGTTCTGCAACAAATATTAACCACAAATAGCAAATATTGGAATTTATTAATGCATATTTATATTTGATTGTATATTTGACTCTCAGAAATACACACATTCTGTTCACTTGTTTCAATTATAACATTAAAATATCCTTTTGCTCTAATTGTCGATGTGTGATAAAATTTTACGACTTAGCAGTCAATACCACGCAGACGCCAATACTTTATTGCGTCGCATTGAGTAAAATATTGCAAATTTATTTTGGCTGAAAATCAAGTAATATTTAAATAAGTGAATTCGAAATTTTTGTGATGTTTTAGTGATGTTAAGTGCCCAAATTTTTAGTTTACGGATGTGGTAGGAATGCCTACAATGTTAAATTATTAAAATAAATGATAAAAAAAAAAGACTGAAAGACCTAAGCAAAGACCCGAGCGAAACATATCAACACTCGCCATTGAATTGCCAACATTAAAACCGCTTTTTGGAGCAAAAATAGGAGCAATAGCACCAGCAAAATCGGTATAGGGAAGAATTATTCTGGGTCATCTAATACGAAACAAGGTTTAAGGGTCGCCTCTTTTTCGGGGAGAATTAAACTAATCAGGTAGAATCTTTTAAAGCATCTAACCGAGTTTCAATAAGTCAGACTAAATATATTCTGTCAATAAATAAACATTCTACGCCTTCCTATCTGAGATCACAAGTTATGGCAAAATTAATATAATCTCTCTTGAGAGATCCGAAACAGTTTTTCCTCATGCTCCTTCTCACACTTATAATCAATCTGAAAGTATTCAATGGAATAAGTACCCTGCGTCACCAAATAAACATTCCACGCCTTCCTATCTATCTATTTCTATATCCTATTCCTTCCTATATTTCCTACCACATATATAATCTGAAAGTATTCAACGTAAATGCGCATGAGTTATTGATTCAGTGCACCCACATATATGGAGCTTTTGTGAATTCTTCCTCGGTCATGTCTGTTTAAACAGCTGGGAATATGTGTTGGAATCATTTTATAATGTATCTATTCTATTCTTATAGATAATCTACCTTTTCCTGAACATATTTGCCTTAATAATTATTTCAAAATATTCCCTCGGGCTCAACTGGGATCTCTCGCACCCAAAGCGATAATCATACCCCTAGACCATCGAGCCATTTTACTCCCTTCAAATACTTTTTTCTTTTATCGTTGTGTTTATTTTCTTCTTGTTTTTTTTTGTGCATTTTAATTGACGAAAATAGTAAAATTGTTTCTCTTTTATTTAGTTGAGCAAATAATAATATCTGGATCATATGTAAGCAAATGTTTTTTTGTGCACTTTTTAAAGACAATTTGTTTTTAAATAAGTATTGAAAATGATAAAAGGGGATTGAATGTCGAAAAAATTAAATAAACATAATAATAAAATTAATTAAAAAATAATTAGACATGTGAGTCTTCAAACAGTGACCTGTTCGCTCAAAGCATATGCTGAAAATATGTCGAAATTGGCAATATTAAAAAACCATTAATGTATTTCAAAAACGGTAGTTATTAAAAAAAAATTCAAACAAAATAACACATCGGGCTCAACCGGGATTTGAACCCGGGACCTCTCGCACCCAAAGCGAGAATCATACCCCTAGACCATTGAGCCACCCGAATTAATTTAACTTGCATTTTCTTTTAGCTTGCTTTCGGCCTTCGGAGCTACTAATTTTCATTAAGTGTTTTGCCAAGCACGCAACAGTTTATCTCTATATATATTGATGCATTAATTAAAAAGTGAAACCTTATGTTTTCAAACTTGTTTTTGATATCTTTTCCGTTCGTTTTGGAATGCTTTTAGATAAAGTTGTGGCACTTGATATGTGTATGTATGTACATATATGACTGCAAAACAATTGTTTAAAGTGAATTAAAAATTTCAATTTACTATGAAAAAAAAACCATGTTTCTTCCACTTGCTTCAACTTTTTGTCTCATATGCATTTTGCACCTCTAATAATGAAGATGTGTTTCGTTCTCATAATTATGTGTGTTCGGTGTTATTATGTTCATATATAGGGTTAAACTAAACCGTGCGATTGCACGTTAGAGGGTTAAAGTGTTCGAAGAAGATATTTCATAAAAAATTTTTGTAGATCCCTGAAGAAAATATCCACATCTAACCAAACTTTAATCTTCTTTACTTTATCTACTTTAAATATTTATTATGCTGCATGTATTGAATATATACTGTGTTCATTTTTAATTTTCCCGTCAATCTTCATTCATTACAGGTCGCCCTGGTGTTGACTATCCCATACTCTCAGCCATTCCTTATACGAATTTTTACTGCGATGAGCAGCCGTATCCGGGCTTTTTCGCCGACATGGAAACCAGGTGTCAAGGTAAGTTCATCGACAAATAAAAATATAAATATTTTAATTACTTTTCAACGTTGGGCTTTTTGTTGCAGGCTGGCACTACTGCGACATTGATGGCCGACAAGCGTCCTTCCTGTGTCCAAATGGCACACAATTTTCACAAGCCGTCTTCGTGTGCGATTGGTGGTTCAACGTGCGCTGTGATCTCTCGCCACGTCTCTACGCCATCAATGCACGACTCTATCAACGCCCCAAGGTGAATCCGACACGCCCACATCGCATCAT
Source organism: Bactrocera minax (assembly GCA_021498325.1). Lineage (NCBI taxonomy): Eukaryota > Metazoa > Arthropoda > Insecta > Diptera > Tephritidae > Bactrocera > Bactrocera minax. Next base: position 336,974 of record JAKEEE010000024.1, read on the forward strand.
TACGAAGGAGCTAGTTGATGATATCTTCAATTAAGCTGGACTGTGAGGCAGCAAAGATTGTAAAACAAATAAAAACGTGCGAAAGAGATAACGAAGGAAGGAAGAGAGAGAGATCAAAAGCGAGTGAGGACAAGGATAAAAAAAATTAAAGAGATAGAGGAAAGAGAAATGAGAAGTGAGAGAAAGAAAGATAGAGAAAGTGAGAGTAAAATGTGTGGAAGCATTGCCAGATGAAAAACCACTGAAGGAAGGGCGTTTCAGCGTGGATTTGTGGGTTAAGAGGGTTATTTAAGTTAATTATTTAGATTTCAAGTATTTAGTGGCAAAATATCCAGTTACGGTGCATAATATTACAAAGAAACTCGTAAATGATGCAATCCTAAATTGGTGCAATTTTGAGAAGTACAGTTACAAAATATACTAAGAAGATATTTAAGAACATCAAGTGTATATTAAGCGCTCCATTTATAAACCGGAACTATAAATATGTAAAAAAAGTGTCGAAGCGATTAATATGTTATATAAACTATTTTTAGCCAATAAAGTAGTATATATGTATTTATATACTTTTAAATGTGAAATAATATAAAAACCAATAATACTTTCGTTTAGCATAAAATTTGTTATTTTTAGTATTTTAGGTTAATATAAAAAAACGACATTATTTAATATTATTTTTAGTGAATTTGTACATAGTTATATAGCAATATAATCAGTATGTCTTCCATCGCGGTCAACTGCTTGCATTAACATACAAATGCATACATATATGTAATATAGTTTGTATATATACAGCAAATATATACATAAATACGTGTATATATATAATTTATATATTTATATACGCACTACTCCTTTCTCTCTTCATTAATTTTGTCACTTTGTAATTTCATTGCATTTAATTTATATTTAAAGTTAAACAACACTCAATGTATAAAACTATTTTGGCAGTTAAGTATAAGCTTTTATCTGATTTGAAATGTTAAATAAAGCGAATCAGCGAGCGCGCAAATATCTCTCTCTCTTTCTGTTTATAACCTACTGCATTTACTTTTGGTAATTCGATATGATGTTACCTACTTTTAGCCAACAATTAAAGCCACAATTATGTGAAAATTGAAGACCTCGAAAATTTCCTTTAGTCAAAAATATCCGTCGGGCTCAACCGGGATTTGAACCCGGGACCTCTCGCACCCAAAGCGAGAATCATACCCCTAGACCATTGAGCCACCTGGCATTTTTAAACTAATATTTCCTCCTGTACGCATTCCTCCTCCTGTTAGCAATCAATTTATCTATTTTTGGAAAATTTAAATTGTTTAAAAATATTTTGAGAGATTTGTCAACTTTTTTTGTAAGTTTTCGAATCGTTCTCAAATTCTGTATATTTTTTACAATTTGTAAACATTACCTTTTTAGTAGGCTTAATTTTGTTTGATTTAAGTTTTATGAATAAACAGCAAATTTTTGCGCTAATATCGTGTTTGTTTGGAAGTTTCTTGACATTTTTTGTTGGTGTTTGACATGTTTGTACTCTCGCAACATGTTGCACAGAGTATTATTGTTTTGTGCACTTAACGGGTGTGTGTATCACATAAAACTAATCGATATGGATATAGAGTTATATATATATATATATAAATGGTCAGGATGAGAGTTGAAATCCGAGTGACTGTCCGTCCGACCGTTCGTGCAAGCGATAACTTGATTAAAAATTAAGATATCGTGATGAAACTTGGAACAGGTGTTCCTTGGCACTGCCACAAGGTTAGCATAAGTGGAATCGGATCATTGCCTCGCTCACAAAATGCTGTTAAGTGAAATCTTATAAAATGCTATAGCTAAGAAACAAATTTAGTTTCAAAACTGTAATTTGGTACAAGGCATCGAAGTATGGATGGGCATCTGCGGTTTAAAAACCTTTTAAAAGTGGATGCAGCCCCATTCCCTAACAGGTTTAATGTACATATTTCACAAACCACTTCAGCTATATCAAACAACCTTGCTTTTCTTCTAGCTAACAAGTCTAACAAGTTTTTCTAGTGGCTCCCTACGATCACTTCCTATATAACTGTTATGTTAAAAACAACTAAAATAAATACGTCGTAAGCATTCAATTTCTCAGATGATACTTAAGTGCTTCATAGGACTCGGTATAAAAATTGGACAATGAGCGTGGCACAACCCATCTTTAGGTGAAATGAAAGGAGGCACTATACCAATATGAAATTTTCTGCATAAGATTATCCTGGCATTCTTGTGTTACTAAGTGAAAATGGGCGAAATTGCACTACAACCACGCCTACCTCCCGTATAACACAATTTTAAATTCCACCTGATGAAGATATTAGAATAAAACTTTACAAAAATTATGCTTTCAAGTTATTTTATCTCACTTCCCAAAATTGTCGAAATCGGACTATAACTTTTCAAGCCACCAGATGGCGAATATGTAGACCTCGGTACCTATGGCTGACCTTTTACCGAAAATATCGGCCAATCTGTAAGATATGTTAATTAAATTTAGGGAGCATATTTCTCTGATAATATTTTGCCGGTGTGTCAAAAATGGTAAAATCGGGTCAATACTTCCCCTAGCCTCGGTATACCTTAAATAAGATATTCATACTTCCATTTCGCTTTATACCCCATCTTAGCAAAATGAAGTCATCGTATAATCTTGGATATATTGCAGCTTGGTTGCGAAAATGGATGAAATCGGTTAAGCCAGTATAGAACAAAAAAAAAGGAATTAACTTTGAGAATTAATTCTGGGATTAAAGAAACAGGAATTTCTTTCTTTCAGCTTTTATTAAACATGTATTTGAGTGTATAAAAAATGTTATATTGACATTTCGACACAAAATGGTGGCTACTAGACCCATCTTAGGAATCACCTTTTTCAAGAAAGTGAAACTGAAAACTCGTGCTATCTGAAACAAAATTAGAAAAACGAGACTTTAATCTGCATAAGCCTTGCTCATAGTGCGTCTGTTTTTAGCTTGACTTCAATTTTCGGCAAAATGGAGGGTATGAAAAAAAATATTTTTAATTAAAAGGTTACTAGATACACTTTTTTACAGTTACACTTTACTAGAAAACATTACTGTGAAGCTACAGTTAAAATTTCAAGTGACCCAAATGCGTTGACATTACAGCGGATCGGACAGGGTAATTTTTTTTCACTTTCTACCAATCAATTGAGTATTTTCATTACCCTAAAATCAAAAAAAAAATATTTTTGGGATTTTCGGAAAATCCTAGACTGGCCTAACTCCATAATGCGTTAATATACAAAATTATTGCCTTTAGCCGAAATATGTTATTTGTCTTTAGTTTTTGATAGACACCACTATAATAAAATATTTTGTAGATCACAATGCTGCCGTATATGGAGGATGAAATAACCTTATTGTAGCATTTATATCAAGACAATGAATTCTTTTTCGGAATGTTCGAAACAATGGATGAACAACAAAAAGTTTTCACAACTGGACTGTCCAAAAATGCCACCTGACTTTATCAAAATCTGTGGGCGCCCTTAAGCAGTGAACAGATACTTCCGTTAGAGTCTTTATTTAACGGCAGCGTATTCAAATGCCAATATTTTAAAAATAGCAAGCTCTTTCCCTAAGAAATGCGAGGAAGTTAAAACAATGGTTACTGAACAAAGAACAAATTTTTAAAGACCACACAAATTTTTTTTACATGATGTTTAATAATTTTTTTTAAAACTGATTCATTATAGTGTCAAATATGGTATGAAGAGCATTCGTGACAGTGAAATCGGCGTTTCATGGAAAAATTATGAATGCTCCTTTTCTCCGAGTGAAATATAATGATTTTCAGACTCAATAATAATAATTAAAAAAAAAAATATCGCTCACTGCAATTTTTTTTTATTGGTACAACTAAATATAAAATCATAATAGTCAAAGTCTGCTGATCGATTTTATTTAAAAGTTCTCTTTTTCCGAAACCAATAGAAGATTAAAAACCGGTTCAAAACTACATTCCGATCGCAGGCTATCGGACAATATTCCGCATTTCCGCAATTTTTTCCGGCAAATCCGGCAGCTGCCAGTGTTCATTATTATTACTGTATTACTGTATTATTAAGGTACGAATTCAATACTAAGGCGGGAAATTAAATGTATTCTTGTTGCGTTTATTCATACTGCCCTTCCTGCAGTATGCACTGCCTTATCAACTCGAATTCCAATAATAGCATCCTAAAAGTATGCAACGCATATATTATATATATTCGATAGTTTACAGTACAAAACTCTTATTTGGTTGAAACGCAGATATTATTCACGCTTTGTGCGCGAGAGGTCCCGGGTTCGAATCCAGTTAAGCCGGCTATTTTCTGTTTACTTTCATTTCTTATTTTATTGCACACTTTTTTAAAATGTTTTTACTGTTATTTTTTTATTTATTACAACTTTGAAATTGTTTCAAATAAGTTCATTTCTTATTGTTCACATTTTTCGTTAAATATACTGCTTTATTTGGTTTTAAAACAAAATGATTTATTAATTTCATTGATTGTAACTAATGCTTTGTCACATCTATTCCTTATTTTTATACTTTATTGGTTTTCCACGAACTACATCACATTCGAAAGCATCCAGTCAATTTTTCCAGCCGTATGAGTAAAAAAAATATATATTCGCTCTCACCGAATGAACAATTAGAAGACGATCCACTGAAGATCGTTTACTCACTCGACGGTCCACTAAGTAGTAATTCATTTTTACAAAAAAAAAAAATTTAAATGACAGACGAGAATATATCAAAGGGTGAGACGTGAAAAATTATTTTATTTACGGAAGAACTAAAGGCAATATAAAAGATTTCATGATATCTGCTAAGGCAGACCATCGCACGTGTAAACGAAATGGTGTGTGGCTACTTTTTTGGTTGAGGTATCGGACCAATTCACAGAATAATACGAATGATAGACCGATTAATGTACCCATATATTTCATAAAACGTGATGCCGTCATAAATTGTAGTATAATACTATCGACATACTTCCAACCATAGTAAAATATGCGTGTGAGGAATTCCCATTTTAAAGTGTCTAGATGTTCGATCCTCTAACCTTAACCACATTCAGAATTTTTAGGATATATTAATACTTAAAAGTAGTCATCTACAATATAGTATGTGTTAAATTGTTATGGCCAATACTGTATGTCTTTAATACGAGAAAGATATTGCTGAGTCGAACAGAAAACTCGTATAGTTAAAGTGTAGTACTTAATATTAATAATGTAAATAATTTTCAAAAAATTTAAGTAAAAAAAATCAGTCTTAGTTAATAAACAAAATTTAAATCTACATATACGTGTGAGCATATTATAGGTTATGCCCAGAAACTTGTTAATCAATATACAACACAGGGTGACTGAAAGAGGAAAGAAAATAAGAATTGTGGAGCGACAAAAGTGATATTAGACGAAGTGCCGTTATGTGGCTCAATGGTCTAGGGGTATGATTCTCGCTTTGGGTGCGAGAGGTCCCGGGTTCAAATCCCGGTTGAGCCCGCCCAATTTTTTTCTTTCTTTCGTCGGTACAGAAAAGTATTTTCTTTCTACAAATTATTTTACTTTAATCAGTTTTAAAGTAAATTAAGGCTTGGAAATGTGACGGGTTAGTTAAATGTTCACGTTTCGGCTATTTATCAGATGACATCAATCGTCGCGGAAAACAATTTAACGACCGTTGTGGTAGATGTATTTAATTCAAAATATTTGCAACATTTTATATACGTATGTTGATATGAATGAATATAAAGTTTTAGTTGATATTCAAACAAGGTAACCTTCACCTATCAAGATCAAGACAGTTTATTCTGCAACAAACATTTGAATACTTCAGTTACGAAATTATTTGGCATTTGTGATAGTGAATGGCCCTACAAATGTTGTTGAATAGCATGAATAGATAATACTGATATTACAGTTATATTTTGAAAAAAATTTAGAGAGCCTAACGGGGCTCCACAGTGCCCAAATACCATGTTGGAGAATTTGCTGACAAATAAGCGAGGGAAAACGTGTAACGCAACATTTTTGTTTTCTAAAGTAGTCCAATTAGTTTTATCTCAAAACTGTCGATACATTCCTAGAAAATTCTTACTAATCCTCCATCTTTTGAAAATTTTAGGGATTTCAAAGTTAAACATCAATGAATGAAGCATTCCTGTGAATCCTTTGTGAATTTATTTGTTGTCTAATGATTTGAAACGTACTTTTAGCGACTTATCGATATTAAACTTTCTAGAATAAATACTCTTTGAAAATATTATTTAAATATAATAATATACAAATTTACCCCTGTTCTTTATTGAAATTATTATACTCACTAACTAATAGATTACTTTAGCATAGAATTATATGACAACCTTTTGGTTTTCTTCAAATTCCGGTTGAGCCCAGTATTCACAAAAATTTTGCAAGGCGCGCTTGGGAATGGATGCACTTCTAAGGCGTTAAAATTTAATATGGATGAATAGAGAGTATGAGCTTTTCGAAAACTTCTTAACATTGGAAAGCTCTTTATCCTCCTCTTTTCATGCCGAATATAAAGATGCTTAATTGAGGTTATGTGAAATGAAATGGGTGAAATACAACATCAATATTATTTACGCAGTTTTTTTTTCCTTACTCTTTAACTAGCTAAACGCAAAACTATCTGCTCTAAATTCACAAAATACGATCCAAAAAAAATCTTTTTCCAAAGTAAATTGGGTAAGAGTCACGTTATGTTGTCAATTGCTCTTAACTTTGTATTAAATGACTTCTTAATTAGATTAAGTGATTACTATTCACACAGCAACCTAACAAAAATGTTATAACCTGAAATTGTTTTAATGATTTATTGATTTTCGAAGTTGATCTAAATCTCTTGAGCGGATATAAGGGATTTAAATAATGAATTAAACAGAACTAGTACTTCAAGTACTTTTGTTATTTGTGAATATTATACCATATATATAATATATATATATATGTGTATATGTATTAGATAAAATAAAATAAGTACATGTTTAGAGAACATTATTAGAGAAGACATTAGAGAAGAAAATTTGTCAAAACAAAAAAAAAAACTACGTCAAAGCAGATTTCTACAGCTATGAAGCAATTTTAAAGTAGTGTGTAATAGTTAAATTTTTCACTAATATTTTTATATGATTTTTCTTTTTAGTTTTATCATATTTCGATTTTATAAATACTCAACAATATCTGCTCGGAGAGATTTTTCGAAAATCGAATTATTTTAAGAGTTACAGCCATTTTAGTGTCGTAGCAACTCGGCCAGTTTAGTTTTAACTTAAAACTTTAAACGCATTTTTCTCGAAACAACTTTTTTCGGAGCGTTTACTTGAAATTTGGCATTTGTTTAAAATTTATTATTAAAAATTATTTAAAATCAAAATTTTTAATTTGCTGTATTTTGAAAAAATTCGGAAAAAATACAACATGACCGAAAATATCGATATTTCTTTAATGTTGTTATTGTGAGAAAAGTTTATACATATTTTTTTTAATTTTTTAAGCTTTCTGCCATAATGACATCTGTGATGATCGAGAACCTACGAGTTTTTTGTTTCAGCTGACTAGAAGAGTGGAAATCGTGACAAGCTGGCCACGCTCTTCTTTACCCACTCTATTCCAACAACGTTTAAATTTGTAAAATTGAATTTTTTTTTAATGGTAAAAAATACTAATTCGAAATTTAGGCTTCTAGACTAGAATACTTCCTTAGTTCGTAATTAATTTTATTGAGATTCCTTGAGCCTTTTTCAATAGATCCTACCTTACGAGGACTCCGGGTCGCCCTAACAATTTGTTGTCTCGTAAACAGCTTCATTATATCTATAGACTCTACGTAGAAAGTTTAAATTTATTATTAAAATGCGTGGCTGCCGCTGATGGGCTCTATTATTCCTTAATATGTATGTATGTCGTTTAGAGAACTTCCACCATTTTTCTCGCATCTGTATGCACATATGTAAGTACGTAAGCATGTAATAAATATCGAGCGACAACTTTCACTGCAATCGCAAGGCTATTGATGTTCGATGATAAGGCGACATTTTAACGGTGTTCAACTGCTAACAATAACAGCAACTTACAAGCACTGGTTACAGAAAACACAAGGAGCTCCGACACCGCAATTTGAATGAAAAAAACTAGATTTTGTTTTCTTTGTTTTTATTATTTAATGTTTCGATGTTGCATGCCACAAGCAAAGAGTTTACTTCAACACTGCGTACTTGCTGTCAGGTGCCAACAGCAAACATGAACCAGTTGTAGAGCAACTTGAAACAAATTTACAGCTGGCAAAATTAAATCCAGATTGCGGCAGCGCTACTTGCACCCCACTCTAAGCCAGTCTGGCAGCCTTTAGTGGTTCGCATTGGATGCGCTGCCAAGTGTGCGCCGTTGCGAGGATCAGTGGCATTAGTGGCATTAGAGGCAGCAGCAATCAGCTGGCCAGGCCGAAAGTGGTTTTTTAACAGTTCCACCATCGAAAGCCAGTAGCAACATTAAGATCAGCACACTGGTGGTGGTAATGGACTGGAACGTCAGTGGGTTTCGGTGCTATTGACAATACAACGCTTGATTGCCCGTCGATTTGACGAAATATTTATAAGTTGTCATTTTATTGCAATTACCGCATAAGACACTTGTATGAACGACTTCCGTCTGTCGTTACTTGAAATTCCAAACAATATTTGTTGTAATAAAAATGTCAATTCTTTTCAATGATTTCTTTTAATTTGCAAAAATGTTGGAATGTATTCCATAACGAATCAACTATTTACTCGTTTAATAAACTACATTGTGGTCTTCTTTGGAGACTTCTGGAAAATTTTCTTCGGGGTTTTTCACGAATTGACGAAAAGGGAAAACTTCAAGTTAATGATTCAACTTCGATGACGAAGAGATTAAGATATTCTCTCATCAAATATACTTATAATATATTAACAGCGTTTTCATATAGTAGTATAAATCTATAGAAGTAAGAGAGGATTATAAAGCAAGTAAGGAATGTCTAATTTCGGGTACGGTCGAAAATTGAAAGAATCAAAGGCGTTCTTCCACGCGAGGTGTAAAAAAAAAAAACTTTATAATAAAACATGTTGTCTAGGAATTCCAACATTCGCTATTAGCCGAAAATTTAAATCGATTACAATCAACCGACATGTGGAAAATTATTATACTGTTAATATAATAAGAAGGTAGAAGATAGAAGGACCGATTTCATCTACTTTGGCATTAAACCTAAGTAAGCTAAAGAAAATGTTTCCACGCAATTATATATATCATATTATGAGTTCTGAAAACCATACAATAAGCAAAATAATTATAGGTATATATGTATATGGGGGCTATGTGGAGCACTGAACCGATTTTATCTAGTATCTATCTTCTAAGACCCGATCACATAATTGACAGGAAAAAGCGTATACTTAATTTTCTTACAATTTCTTGCAAATTGACCATTATTTTCAGTATGAAGCAGGCATAGCCATGGATGTCCTCATATTCGGTATCTGTGGTTAGAGCACATATATTAGTCCGATTTAGATGAGACCCCACACTTTGAGGGCACCTATTTGTGCTAAGTTTTATTCCAGTATCTTCATCGATGTTTGAATATAGTGAAATAATCTCATGGAGTTTAAAACGGGACTATATAGGAAGTGGGCGTAATTGTAGTCCGATTTCACCAATTTTTTAACCGATAAAAGGTTACCAAGAGAAATTATTTATCAGACTGCAAACTATCGCCTGGGACAACACAATAAAGCACTTTTCTTTTAATCATAAACTAAGATATCCTTAAGAGGAGGAAATAAAGATGAGGCCCAAAGGGAAGACAACAGTCGACGGGTCGAAGCAAATATCAAAATGAGTAAGCGTGATCCTTGTGAGTACTCTTGAACCATTGCGACGGAAATCTCCAGATCGAAAATGGATTATATTTACTCTATTTAACTTTGAAATGAAAGATTAGGTTTTGAGAAGCTCTCTGAAGATGCAAAACCTTAGGTATAAAATAAAATCTTTTATAAATTTGGCATAGTAGACTATAATTAGATAAGATAGCTCGCTTCAAGTTTATTATAAACATATTTAGACAGCTAAGTAGCACTGCATGGGCTTATATATAGAAGTTACACCTTTAAAGAGCATTAAGAATAGAAAAATGTTGCTCGCAGGCGGAATAATTCGGTACCTGACCACAAGAAAGCTGAGCTCAAAAATTTGGCTCAAATTTGGGCCGGCCATACTGATTAGTTTTAATATTCAGCAGCAAAGAACGGGGCGATGGACACAATTTTTTAATTGCCTGAAAATGCCGAATTCAAACGGTTTTTGTGAAGGTAGTTAGTAAGTGTGGCAACATTCAATAATTCAGAGCGAATCCGCACTAAAAACTAAGCAAATGAAAAATTATATAAAAACAAAGCATAAAAAATTAAAAAACCATGCGGTCTGTTGCATTGCGATTGCAAATAAACAAACACACCTACAAAAAAGTTTTTGCCAAAGCCAAGTAACTGTAACATGCGCAGACAAATGCGTGTATGTGTGTATGTGTGTGTGTGTGTGCGTGTGTGTGGACGTCACAAAAATAAGCACTAGTCTGTTAGTTCACAAGTGATTTAATTTTTCTGCGAACTCCAAACAAACACAAACCACGCGACCTGACCGGACCCTCGGCCAGCCAAACAACCAGCCATCCAGCTGGAGTCTACCAATGCGGTCGCTCCTCTGCCATTTGGCTCGGTCCACCACACGTTTCTTTTTTACAGTGACGTTTCGCTTGCAAACGGCATTATGCAGGCGGGTGGGGGGAATGTTGGGGACCAACAGTTGGCGGGTAGTTGCTACTGTCTGCTGTTTAATTGCAGTTGCGTTGGCTAAAAAGCGCTTGCGGCACTTAATCGTGGTCGTGGTCGTGGTAGCGGTGATTTGTTGGTCCGATGGCTTAGCTTTGTCGTAGCGCGCTATTGTTGTTGGCTCCTTGTTGTTGCTGTAGTCGCACAGTTACAGTAATCGAAGTAAATGCATTGCTGCCAATTTGGCAGAAAATGTGAAAGGACGAAATGACAAAAGCATGTTTTACTTCTGCTCAACGGCACGTCCGGAGTCCATGCGTGTGTGTGTATGTGTGTAAGCATCGTCTGCACGCGTGAATAGTTTGCCCGCAAAGCAACGCTATGCTGCTTGTAATTATTATTTGAAGTGGATGTAGAAGATCAGAATATAAATAATAAATTGTGTATTGGTAATAAAGAATTTATAACTTTATATTGTATGCGATTCTAAGTTTGCATACACCCAAATGCAAATGTATGTTTGTATGTGTGGGTATACACTATATAATCGACTATGCTATACAATGCCACTTTCGTTGAACTAATTCACTACAGAATGTAAATGTAACCGAAAATATTTCGAACTTTTCAGTGCCAGTTCGAAACATGATTGGCAGGTTATTTACCGCAAGGAGCGCTCGAATAAATTATAAAACTTGTGTTGATAATAACACGAATTATAGCGATCTGCCAACTTTTCGATATACTTTTTATAGATTGGTATTTAAGTAAGATTTAAAGGCCTTAGTCGTGGCGACTTCTTTCCGGTGCCCAATTTCTTAAGACCTGAGAACAGGAAAAAGTCACTGCGGGTCAGATCCGGCGGTAAAAATGGTGGCGACGTAAGCAACTCGAAACACAATTTATAAAATCTTGTCATCGTTGTCATCATCGGTCGATAGTGAACTCGCACAAAGCTTTTCCATCCCCAAGTTTTGATGAGCGAATTTTGGCAAATCTCTTACGAATGGTTGCTTCGCTTACCGAAGAGCCCGGATAACACTCCACAACTAATCTTCCATGAAATTAATATTTTAACGTATACAAATAAAATCGTATATAACATACGAGTATATATAAAAAAATAATAAATAAAAAAAAAAAAAATGAATTCAATGTTTTCTCTATTTGATGATGATGACATTGATCCATAATCTCTTCATTAAGCAGATGTTTTGTTTCATTGGATACAACTGACAGGGTTGCAGCAATGGACTTTTAGAACTTCTATTGTCAATTAAGTACTAATTGGATAATTAGTTACTTGCTCTATTGCATGCTGTAATCCTAACATCCCTTCATATATAAATCGGCTTTTAATAGGCTATAAACAGGCTTTTTAAATTTCACATTTTAATAATTTCATTCCTATTACTAGTTTAGAATCTCATTACAGAGCTACATTACATTAAGTAAAATAATTTTAAAATGGATCTAAGTACTAAGATCTTCTGGATTGTTCCAAGATATATGTGCCGCTTTCTTCGTGAACATTATGCTTCACTATTGTTTCGCGATTTCTTCCTAAACATTAGAGTTTAGGGAAAAGGATTAATTATCTAATCCTTCGTTACCCTATAACTATCTTTTGTGCTTGCTGAGTATTTTTAAGTAATTTTTGTGGAATTAAATTAAATTTTTTATAACCCGTTTATCAGACTCTAGCCTTTATATCTGCAATAGTTGCAATATGTTACTAATCCCGCATTACAAATATATATATGAATAGGTACTATGTCAATCAATGATTGCAACTGCAATACAGACAAATAGCAGCGAGAAAAATGTAGCAACAAAGCGTGATGGATTTCCAACCTACAAGCTATGAAAGCAGCACAATAACAACAACAACAAAACAATGAGTTTTATAAGACTTTAGCACTTTGGACAGTTTATAAGAAATATCACTTCACAAATGCAATGGATGCCAATGAACACACGAATGTACATATATATATGTATGTGTTTGTGTGTATGTTTGAGAATGTATTGAATCAAAAGTGACCATTCCCCTGCCTGCATCCGCAATCACATCCGTCTAAAAAGCCACACATGGGCCATACATGTGTGGATACACGCATACACGCATACACGCATACTAATACACTTTACATACGCACATGCATACATGCAAAGAGCGTGCGTGCGTGCAATAAAACAACTCTTTATTCGGCTTTATTTTAATGTTACCCTACATACATTTTGCTGTTGTCGGAATTTTGTGGAGCAAATTAATTTATTCGTCGACATGTGCCGCTTTAATTGCTGTCGTTGTTGCTATTGTTGGTTGACGTATGAATGTGTGTAAATGGCAAGTGCCAATTTTAGGCGTGTGTGTATGTGCGTTGCGCTAGTTGTTGCTGTTTCTCTTGTGACAGACTCACGTGTTGCGTCCGTTATTATTATTGTATTGTATTGTTTCGCAAATTGTTAGATTTTTAAACATTGCACGGTCACACACACACACACACACATACATACATTTATTTATGTATGTGTGTCATTGTCATTGCAGAGCAACTTTCGGCTGGCAAGGTAATACATTTGTTTTGGTCATTTCACCTTTCTTACATTAGCATATAGCATCCATGTACACATATTAATGTATATAATAGACACATACATACATACATACATACATGCATACATGCAAGCAGACAATTCAAATTTGCTAACGCAATGCGTGCGGATTGGATTTGTCGCACACGCTTGCCACAAATTCGCACGCATTTAAATGGGTATTTATGCTTTTTCATTGTACCACGGCATTCGTGCATGGGTATGCGCGTGTGAGTGTGCGTATGCGTGTGCGTGTGCGCGTGTGTTTGAGTGCGTGCTACATTATTATTATGCGAAAACATCATTTGCTATTATATTATTTTGAATTTTCCAGCAATTAGTCTTGTTTACATTGGGCGTATGCATTACCGCAGTTGCGTACGTACACATGTATGTTGTGTATGTGTGTTGACAGGTAAGTATCAGTGCGTTATATGGCAACTGTATAACTTCACGAATAACTGGCATACGCACGCTTGCCACAAATGATGCACCGAGTTTATTTAGTAATTAAAAGTTGTTTTATTGCTGCAATCTCTCTGTTAATGTCAATGTGTGTGTGTGTGTGTGTGTGTGTGTGTGTGAATGTGATTTCATGAACTTAAAATAATGGTATGCAGTTGAAAAATTGAACTTTGTAAATATCATAACTTAACAGGCTAATGGATTTGGTGAAATGTATGTTATTTAGGCACACATACCAACAAGATATAGTCACTTGTGAAAGACGGCTCTGTTCCAGAAAAATCTACACTTAAGGGGAATTAAACTGTGAGCTATAGGTACTTAAGATAACACCGTTTTCAACACGGAATTCGAAAAGCTGACGAAATAGCCGTACTATAATCTTAAAACTCTTTATGAGGATATAATATAATAATAGTCAATAAAATAAAATAAGTCAAACAGATCGACAATATTAATACAATATTTAGTTTCCTATCCCATGTAGCTCTATGCATTCTGGATCCAGTCTTATGGCGAGTTAAGAGCATCTCTGATAATGTTAAAACAACGTGAGCAATCCATTTATTTGGACTTAACCTCATGTGTGTACAAAACCTGGTTGGCCTTTGAGAGAATGAAGAACTTTTCTAAAAAGTATTCTCATTACCATAAATAATTATAAACAAACCTGCGTTCCCCTATAGTTGAACTCTAGAAAAGTCTTTTCCAGAATTAATCTCTAAGTGTATACCTGGTAACGCTCCTACCGTTCCTATGTGACGTCATCGAAGTTTCCGGATGAGGACTCAACGACATTTTTGATTTAAAGCTCAAGAAAATGCTTACTAGAAAGAAATGTACCGTCCATGAACAGGTAATAGTCGGGGCTGTGGCCGATGAGGCTGATGTATTAAATATGTAGGTCTCTACTAGATAAGTCTCATCTGATGAGACTGTAGACGAATGTATAATGCATTGACGGAGAGAAAGAGACAGATGATGTTAGTTCGAATTCTTTGGCCTTATGAATATACCTTTTAAAGACGAAGTATTATTGAAAGTTTATGATGAAGTAAGCTGTGTATACTGTTTGGAATTATTCAGCATACTACTGGAAACAGATCTATCGGGTCTTTTATGCGAAAATCATCACTGGAGGACCTACTATGGACTTTGGCATAGAGCGCCGCTGTCAGTTTCCACTTAAATACACGGTAAAACTATCCCAAATCAATAAAAAGTAGAGTAAAGGTAATTATCCGACACCGAAACATCTTTTCTACACACAATAACCTTCTACTTTGTGAAATAGTTAAATAGATACTGGATAGTCCAAGTGAAGAAGAATGATTGGTAGTTCTGCTTAGTAGAGTAAAAGCGTTCATGGACTTACACTTAGGAAAGTGGGAGAAATTATTACGATTTATATTAAATCTAGAAGTATTTCGTCGGACTAGAATGAACTAAAGATAAATGATTAGGAAAGCTTTTGCTAATAATGATAGGTAGGATGGATTATACTTTCAGAAGGGCTTAAAGGTTGAAGAACATAAGGCTGAAAATATGTATAGCATTATATATGTATAGCGCTACTAGTCGCAGTAATCCAGAAGAGCAAAACAAAAGCTTTCTTTACTATATTTCCGACTGCCTAGGTCTTGCAAAGCCTAGTCTACAGGCTTTTTATATAGCCTTTCTCTATAAAATTGATGCATAGAATAAAGTACTTGATATATTTTCTCAGATGTGTATCGCTGGTATCTGAAAATCGATCTATAAAAACCAGCGAATTCTATACTCTCCAAATACTCTCCGAAAAATACTGAAACCGAAGCAGCAACAACTGCCTGCAAGCTTGGTAATTTTTTTATATAACAGACATGTGTATTTAAGCATTTTTCGTAACGTGGTTTCCATGGCAGACTCTGCGTTTGCTTTCACTAAAGTTAAATTTATCAATTGACGTTTATCATGCTGTTAATATCCAACCGCGATAAATATGATTAATTATAAATACTTTCCGTAGCTTTGGTTGTTTTCGCAGCGATTATTTGGTATCTAAAAAAAAAAAACTAGACAGTTGTATTGTAAATCGCGTCAATGCAACTCTGTGATCAAACCCACTTTCAAAATAAATGTAAATGATTATAACAAATTTTAGATAATTAATGGTGCCTTAGGAAAATTGAGATTTTAAAGTGTTTCACTGTTGAAAATTGGTTGTTAGTTCGATCCGAATTAGATGAACTTAAAACAAAAACAAAATATATATGTCTGTATGTACCTATACCAGATTTCTTGCTAAATTAGAGCAGGCAAAAGTATAAAATTTTTATGCTCTTTTCAAACACTCAATGAATATTAAAAGAGAACATGTGAAAGATTTCGATAGCTACGATTTCAAATCAGTTTGAAAATGTATTTCTGAATAAACTGAGATCCATATTGAACAAAAAGGTGTGAAAGAAGAGATATTCTCCGAAGAACATAGATAACTTCTAAATGGAAATTCGAGGAGTTGAAGCGGTTCATCATGCACTCACGAATAAAGAAAAGATATAAAATGTAGCAACTGTTTTAGATAAATAGGTAAATGGCATCTGCTGAGGTCTGTTTTCTGAACGAGAACTATTTAACTAGTGTCAAAAACAGGGATTTATACGAATTAATCGGAGCAGAAGAGAGAAAGAAGAAATTTACCTTACGAGTATCGACCTTATCGACTACCTACCACAGTCAACTGAGTTGGTAGTCGCCATTTTGCGTATATTAGCGATAACTATCCACCCTTATTATAGTAAGTGGAAATGAATGTAAACTAGAATCCAACGCAAGTGTACCGGCAACTATAGTCCAGTAGCCGTCCGTGATAGAGGTGTAATTTGTATCTAAATGAAAGGTTGAAACCAAATTCAAAACGATACGGGACTACAAAATCGTGTCCATCATGATAACGTGTGACATGGCAAACAATACACCCAACTGACCCAAAAGACAGATTGGAAAAAATAAAGCTTAGACAATATTACAAGAAATCAACAGTGCAACCCATTTTTTCCACATTAAATTTTTTAAACGAATTTTTTATATTACCTGACTGATTACTATTTATTGATTAATGCTGTACTAAATTGAATATGCGCAAACATGATGTATAAAAAAGAATGCCTTTGAATGCAACAATAATTTTAGATATGAATATCCTTCACTATTTTGCTCTAAGATCTTTCATTTTATTGTACTGCTGTAAGGGGCAATAGCTGATGCCATTTTTCCTCGGCTCTACGAAACCACGAAAGATTGCAATCAAAACTCCATCGTACTGACATTAAAAATGTAATATTAAAAATTTTATAATAGGGTTTTAAAGTTAAGTTATCATCCAATTTATTTACATGGAAGTTTGTAAACACAAAATGATAGCATTCCTTAGAACACTGCCAAACACTATTTTTAAGCTTAATTGAGTAATGGAAACAAATGAAATGTAGCCTTAGTCATAGTATTTAAGTCTTAATGGCCAGACTAATTGACCTACCATGCTATTGATATCATGTTCATATATTAAATATGGTGGTTAGTAAAATGGCCGATAATAATTATTGGTGAGTTAACTCCTTTCGATTAATTTACAAACCATGTGGAAGGTTCAAATATTGTAAATGATTAATGATTAAAACTTGACAACTTATATTTAATCAATTCGCCAACATTTATATTTTTTTATTGGTGGAATATTCAGAAAGTACAAAAAAAATGTATTTTGTATGTTTTTTCTTGCCTACAAATTATGTTTTGTATCATTATTCCAATAAAACCAAAAAACTAGAATGAAAAAGAAGTGGAAAAAGATTTTGTACTTGGCTTCTCACATTCACTATCGATGTAGTAATAAATGGGAAATGCCTCGCAATCACACGGAAGTAATTGAACGATGCTGCGGTGACATAAACAGAAATTTGCTAAAGGTTTTTTCCTCTCTATTTGCGCGTCGGGCATTCTGTGTTTGTAATTTTCCAATCTGAAACAGAGTTTAGTGCTTGCAACTAGCTTTGGTTGCGATTTATGCAAAAGTATGAAGAGGCAGTTATTAAATACTTTAACGACGCCAGTAAGAAAATTTCAATCTGCGGACGAAATATCACATGCAAATCCTTTAGAAAATTTATATTTAGCCCTCCTATGTGTAGCAATTAGCTGATATTTAGAGCGATTATAACTCGATTGGTTTGATGCCATATTTGAAAATCTGGAATGTGCTTTAAAATGTCTTATATGGTAACTCTTGGATCTTGGATTGTTCTAAACAT
Source organism: Bactrocera minax (assembly GCA_021498325.1). NCBI lineage: Eukaryota > Metazoa > Arthropoda > Insecta > Diptera > Tephritidae > Bactrocera > Bactrocera minax. Next base: position 355,193 of record JAKEEE010000024.1, read on the forward strand.
TTCCTAGCTGAATACAAATACGGGAAAAACTCAGCTAAATAACTTTTATGGATCTGACACCTACCATCTTAGACATAGACAACCTGCAGATGTATGTATATCCCATCCGTAATTCAATCGGAATTTCCTCAAGCATTTTCCTTGCTGGGTTTGTTGCCAATCAGATTTTGCCATAGACCGTAGGCTCTTTGACTACCGATTGACATTATTTCATTTTCATTTCGAAAGCAATTTCCGCTGTGGTCCTTTTTAAAGTGAATAAGAACGTAAGAAAAAAATCTTTACCTGAATTTTTCTTAATATTCGCTTTCGTCTTTTGAAATATAAAACAATTTCCTTTGACTTCAGAAAATATTAGTGCTAGTAGAAATACAAATAATTTAAATTTAATATTACTTTATGAGATTTATCCCGAAGAATGGTTGAAATTTAGGTTTTATAAGAAACTGAGAAGAAAATTAAACCAATAGCAGGTGCTTGCGAAACTTCGATTAAAGTTTTATATGGTACATACTTAAGATATGGATAGCACATTTTTTGAATAACGATATTCATTGAGAAGTCTGTTACTATATCTAAAATTGGTTGGTCAGCTGACCATAGCTTAAGGTCTACTTTAATAATAAATACGAATTACGCCACAAACTAAAGTTTTCCTTAAGCACTTTTTAAACAGCACACCCTTGGGTTTATGGAGATGGATCCTTATTTTTACCAGAACGTAAATGTTTAGTAAACGCTGTGGTACAGAGATATTTATATGACCCAGTAAATCAAATATTGGCAATGCGAACTGTTACAGTTCCGGCAAGATGGATATTGCTTAGTAGTTCAATGAAACTTTAGCGTTCTACTCCAGGCCAAAAGAGTAGACGCGTATGTGCTGTTTGTTGACCAGTATTCACCGAGCGCACAGCGCTTTAGTGATAGACCGCCAGAGGACCACGGAGTTCGGATCAGTTCTCTGTCTGGCGATATTGAGGTGAAAGAGCCCTTCCTCATGAGCTCTTTGGCTTTAAAGCTACCAGCGATTTCGCTATAATAGACACCCATACAAGTCTATAAGATAAGAATACCAGAAAAAATATAACTCTTGCACAGGTTCTTGGTCTTTATAGAGAACAGGTTCACAATATACATAGTCTAAAGAACAGTCGGTACCTACCCAAATTACTAAACTAGTAACATGTAGAAGCAGAAGAAAGCGATTATCACTTTCTTTACCACAGCTTCTCTTTGCAGAGGAACGTAAATTTTATTTCAAAAATATTTTCTGCTATAAATTAACAAACAAAAAAACAAGAGCACATTAAATAATGTTCAACTTATGCAGCGATGCTCATATACACGAACTCAAGATTAACCTGAAGCAGAAAGAAGCTAATGAAATCACATACTCATTCAATATGATGATATTCGAAAATAGAAAACAAAAAGAAATCAACAACCATAAAAATCAATTGCAACGAAAGTCATGAGACGCGCTCCGCAGACCACAATGCATGGCACGTACCGTTATACGAGTCCCCCGTAAGTACCGTGATGGCTGTTGGCAGTTTCCAGCTGCTTACTGTCGGCCGCCTTGCTGCAGGGCTGTGCCGCGCTGCGCCGAGTCATTAATGTCTTCATTAAGTTAAGTGTGAAAATTGAAATAAAATTAAAATAAAAGTGCACGCGCCAGCCAAAACACTACGAATGGAGCGTCCGAAGACATGCTTATTTACAGCTTTTCACTGAGATAACGGGTAACGAGTCAAGTCAACAACGTCCGGCAGACAGACAACAACACAACAAAAAGCACGACCTACGTCAATGCCAACGAAGGTAGAGCAAAGGCAGACAATTTGAGAGACGAAATGATCATTGGCTCATGAATGAAATTAAATTAAATGAGAGAAAAAACGATGAGAGGAGAGAGTCAAAGCAGGAGTTCTCTTCATTAACACTAATCTGAAGTTAGCGTAGGCATCTGAAGTTGCTCAAAAAAGCCGGGCTTAATTAAACACGTGCTGTAGAAGTCGATAACGCAGTTTGGCTATGAAGAGCTGCTTACACTCTAAAACGTACGCGACATTTCTCGCGCTCAACTACGCTGGCCTCTGAGCGGCGGTAATACTTTAAAGTTTTTTAATCTCTGCTTCTGCGTTAATTTTCGAGCTTATGGCGTCTTGGGTTTTTGTGAAGTAAATTCACTTTCAATTCAGTCAGTTTGGTTCGGTTCAAGTCGTGTGTTGTATGCAGCTTGCAAACAGTTTGAAAGCGCGCGTTGAAAAGTAAAAACGCAAGCTCGGTTGGTTGCGCGTTTCGAGTTGTTATAACGGTATCATATTGTTTTGAATTTTAATAGCTTGTGTTTGACTTTGAGTTTTTGACGTTTACGCGAGCTATAAATCAGCGTATAAATCTAAGCCGTAATGGCAACTTAGCAATTTTTTTAGGAAGTGTTTACATGTGATATTCGCCATTGATTAAAATTAGTGATAAAAGTGCTAAACTGAGCGATAATATCCAAAAAAAAAAAGATCAACTATATATCACTACTTTAAAAGACTTATATCGAACATGAAAAACTAATCCGAAAAGAACAGTAATTAATGAAGTTTTGGAGAACGAAATTTGTATGTCGTTTAGTGTGTTGTATGGACTCCTTTCTCTGACTTTATTGGCAGATGAACAGATCTAGGAGGATCGCCTAGGATCTAGGAGCGAACAGATATGGTTATTTTTGGGTCAGGCATCGAGCTATTTATTATCATATTAGATTGCTCGATATATACACAGCCTTGACGTGTAACTTTCACTTGTCAAAGATCTTTTTTTTACAATCTGCAGTGTTTTTGTAAGGTTAGTAAAGAAATACTTCACTTGGTGCCCAGTATACTGCGGTTTCTGAATCTATCCAGTGGAACTAGAATCTCTTTGTGCAATTACATAGCCCTCTTCGCAAGAAATGATTGCTGCGTGGTAAATACAGAATCAAGCAAAACATTATCTGATTTCTCCATTCATTAATTCTAATATGTTGAACTGAGGATTTAATGAGTTACAACTGTGTTCGATCTCAATTGCAATGACTTAATACTGTGTTCTGAATACATTATACATTGAGGGTTGAGGTAAGATCGCATGCTATGTCCGGTAGTGATTAAATAAAAATATCCCTAATTTGTATCACATATGGTCAATTTTCCAGCTTTTTGAAATCTTTACTATCATACTTTTACCTTTCACTATAAAATCATATAGCATTTCAGGCTTTAACAATTGCAGGCCTATTGTCCCAGTGCCTCCAAAAATATTTTAGATCAAAACTTTTGTCCTTACTTAGTAATAACTATAAAAATAACATACTTAAAATACGACTCACTCATATTTAATGAAAGAGCCTTGATTTTGAGTAATTTCAAAACCATATGGTTGGTTTTATATCAATGAAATATTGAACTGAATTTGTGAATTTCGCTACCTCGTGGGTCGTGGATGCCAATTCTATCAATGTATAATTTAATATTAAAGAAACGAGCAGCAAACTTTGGGTAAAAAAATAAAAATAAATCACCATATACGATTAAGTCTATAAAACTTGAGTCAAATAAAGAGGCTTCTTCGAATGAGACTTGAGTGAAATTTACATGTATTTTTCTTTCTAATTCTAAAATATTATTGCATCCCTTGTGAGAGGCTTTTGATAACAGATAGAGCACATATCTACTGAATTGTTTTCTCTACTACAAAATAGTCTCAAAAGAACAGAGAATACCTTCTTGAAGGCGACTGATATTTTTAAAACATTCTTTGGTTCCTAAGTCTTTTTAAACCAGATTGAAGCTCTGCGGTGCTGTATTTAACATTTTGCTAAGAGATTTAGACAGAGCTTCTAAAATATTGCATATTACTATATATACATAGATTTACATTCTATATATAGATACAAGAACCAATTATCTTCTTCAAAATAAATTGCAATTCTTCTAAGTTCTGAATTGAAGTGGAATGGTAATTCAAAAAGGAAGTTAACATACATTGCGGGAGCCTACATGGAATAATTAAACATTTTTTATTTCGGAATTTAATAGTTAAGTTCTTGCTTGGTAGTCTTTCTTGGTATCTCTTGGTAGTAGATATTACTATATTATTAATATTCAAATATAAATCATACAAATGTTTAAAAAGTTAAACGTCACTTAGTTGCTTCGGATTCTTAGGATTACTTCTTGTTCGAATGATAGAGACAAGATGGCGTACACAAAAGGTCATAAAAGCAACGAACTGTCAAACTTTCTTTTCGTTCATGACGTCAAGAACTAATGTAAAGCAACTGTCAACAGTATTCTTCTATTCTAGTATTCTAAGTACTTCTAGGTATTCTTCGCTCGCTATGTTAAAGTATCGTTATAAGATATGTAGCCGGTTATTGACAGAACATATATGCAAATTTTTGTATTGTTTAGTGGGTTTTACTCAGATATCTGATATTTTTATTTGAGATGTTGAGCGGATAGTCAGACAGATTTAGCTAAATAAATTTTTAAGATCCACAAAATTTGGCAAGTCTCTGGAGATAGAAACACATACATATTTCCAATTTTCAAAAGTAATCTAGCGAGAGTTCGAATAAACGTATATACGCAGATACTCAACTTTATTAAGATACCGTAACTTTTAATCGATCTATTCTATAAATTTTTATACAAATGATTATCTTACATGAATTAGAGTGAGCGGCTATTAAGCTTTATTTATTTTTTCTAAATTTAATTTTTCGCAAAACAAAGTGTACGCTATTTGCACCTGTTCGCACAATTTAATTAAGAAATGTATCGAGCACAACTGCGGCTAACAAAAGTTGACAGCATGAAATATACATATGTATGCTGGCTTCTACATATATAATAAAGATTTAAATGGTTCATTCTTTGTCAACTCAAATTAGCCAGCTGAGCAAATGCGTGCATACAATTTGGACTATTCCCTTTCTTTTGAAATCCAATACACACAGACATATGTATATTTACCTGCCATATTACTAGATTAAATGAAATTTCACTTTCACGACAACTCTTCATAAAAGTGATAATGCTAAAACTGGCATGAAAAAGAAATTAAAAAGCATAACAACAACAAACTCAAAAATATAAAAGCATTTAAGTGAAAAAAAACGCTATCAAACACGAAAAAAAAACTTTAAATTAAATGCAAGAATTCGTGGTGAAGCCATAAGTAGTAAGTGTTCGATATCTGAACGAGGTTAGTGATTGTTTTAAGTTCATAAATATTTATCAAATCGGGCGAAAGAGCGGCGCAAGGAATTAACTTATCGAGTTGGAAACAAACGAAGTTGCTTGGAAATGAAAGAATGTGTGCTTTCGAAATTTTTGTGGCAAAACTAACTAATTTTTCATTATTGTAGTTGTTGCTTATTTCTCATAAATAATATTTATATCAAGTGAATATATGCATACTTTCAGCGAAACGCAATAGAGAGCAGCGCATAGTTCACGAGTTAGAAGCAAAGTGAATAAATTTAAATAAAATCAAAAAAATTTATATTTACAGCTAAAAAATAAAGCAGAAAAGTGGCGAAAAATTTAATATAAATTATAAATTGTGAAATAATAGAATTAAAAAAAAAAGAAAAAAAAAATACTCTAACCCGGAAAATAATTGGCGTAATAGAGCGAGTGTCAACACTGGCAATGCAACGGTTTGGCTAAATCGGCTTGTTGCGCGTATTTGGCGTAAATAATTGTGTCGATGGTGTTGAAAAAATAACAAAAAAAAAAAGGAGAAATATTGAAAAAGTAATATTTGCATTGTGCCGCAAAGTAATGAGCCGAGGAATTGTAACGAAGCGAAATAAAACTAACGACTAACTTCAAAAGCAAAGCGCAAATCTACCGAAACCACAAAATCAATAAAGCAAAAAATTAAGAAACATAAAAAATACAACAAAAAAAATAGCAAAAACAGCAAAAAACATCGATGCTGCGCGGTACAAAGCACAGCGCAACAAAACGAGGCAACATGGACGCGGTCAATTGGTTGCGGTTTGGTCTGCTGCTGACATTTGGTAAGCTTAAAAAATATTACAAAAAAAAAAAAAATGCATATAGTTTACTTCTTTTAAGTATTCAATATTGTTTACAAGCGCTTTTTTCACTGTTCTTCGATGAGCGAGTGTCTACTTAGCGCTTAACTACTGCACCTTTTAAATAAAAATAAATTTTGGGATTCATGTAATAGATAGAGCAGACTCCCAGACGCTCGAGCTTAATAAAAATAAAAGATGAAAGATGAAAATTAAAACAAAACATAAATCAAACAAAGCAAATAAGTTAATGAAAAATAGCAAAGAGCTCTTCGAAATTGCGTTTAATCGCTCAATTAGTGACGCTTTTGCTGCCAAGGCTGTGAACTCTTGCGAATCAGCAACGCATTGTAATGAGTGTAACGAGTGCTGGTGTTGAGTAACTGGAGTAGAGCAAGGTCATTGCGGGAGAAGATGAAGAAGTAGAAAACTAAGATGATTGCGATTAGCACAAGACACACTGGGATAGAATTGGGGAAATATTGCGAATTGTTTGCGGAGTTTCGTACTTTGTAACGGTAGAAATCGATTAGCCATTCCACTACCATAGAAGCATGAAGAGGTTTTGGGAAAAGAACTGTAATTCTACATATTAGCATTTGAGTGCCAACCAAATAATTTCAACAATTTTGGAGAAAATTTAGAAGAAATCGAGTTTCAATGAATGAAAAAAAAGTTGTGACCATCATTAAACACTAGGTTTACATAGAAAGTATTGTTCGATTCACTTCACAACGAATAAATAAAAATGAAGCTGGGTGAAGAGAAATCGACTATCAATTAAATTTTCAGTGACAATGATGGACTTGACTTGATATAAAGAAACCTTGAGCACTACTCAAACAAAGTAATTTCACTTGCCTACGCATTGTAAAATGCAAACTGTTAGGGGTTGGTATGTCTCAAAAGTTGTATACTCATACTCATAACTCATACTCACAGTTTTTTTTTTTTAATAAATAATGGAATATACAAAATGTTTTTGATGTGAATAAAAAAAAATGTGCAATGTTTTTGTTAAGAACATATGTCGGACAATGTTCAATGGTCTGGATTCTTTGTTCCTGAAGCATTTTTGGTGGAAATACCCTTTAGGAGATGAATTTTAAAACTCCTAAAGCCGCACCAAAAGAAATAATTAATTCTCTTAATCTAACCTTAAACACCCTAAAGAAGAAATTCTAAAAATTTAGTAAGACGAAATCTTTCTACTTCTGTTTCAACTCTAGGTTCAACATTTGATAAAATCATGGAACCAGCAGTGCTATAGATATTCCAATTGCGTTAGGTTTACTTAAAGTGAAGACACTTTCTCGACAGCGGTATCAAAAGCTTGCTCAGCTGGCATATATATATTTCGGGTTGTGAATTTTATGGCGCTAGAAAAGGAGCTAGAGTAAAAAAGAATATTTGTCAATGAAAAAAATTGAGTCCAGCTTTGCAAAATCCTTGAACATGTTGTTTTGGAGTATGTGTATTGATTTTGTTGGTCCAAAATTGTAAAAAAGAAACACCGCATACTTATAACACTAAAACTAAGAAATGGATTGTCTAAAATTCACACATTTTCTACGAATTGCTTTTTATATAGCCGATTTATTAATGATTATCTATGTGTAGCCTTTCGGAAAGGCCTAATGATGCAATAATTATATAGATGAAACTGGTGCACACAACTTTCAGGATTAGTTTTTGTCCAACAACTATCATAGGGATGATTGTGCTTTTCTTTCGGCGTTGTACCCAAAGAACCAGGTTTCTCCTTCAGTTATGAGTCATTTAATATGTCAAATGTGCTTTTGCTCTGACTTTACTCAACAGCTTCCAACACAAAATAATTTAGAATGAAAAGCCTCCACTAATGCCAGAACCTAATACCAGACTATAAGTTTTAGTTTCACAAATAAATTTATTTTGTTTGGTTAATTTTAGTTAAAACTTGTAATTTACGTTAATTAAATTCATTTCATCTCAAGTAACCAAGTAATTGAGGGGCTAAGGAAAATAATTGTGTCTTCATTCTAAAAACCAAACGATGAGGCTTTTCATGTATACTTTTTAGCATAACGGTAGATTCACATCACTCCACAAATTTGTGATTACTGCTCATTTAAGTACAAACACGGAGTTTATCATATAAAAATATTACTTTAACTTGCACAATGGAGAAAAGAAATTTCAAATTAGACCAAGTTTCTTAAAGACCTCTATGAAAACCTTAAACTTGGAATTTATGCGTAAAGCGAACTTAATGTAAGGGTAGTAGTATAAAATAAATATTACTCATAAATACATATTAATAAAAACAACAGTAGATGTCAAAACCTTGTGTAAAATTTTCAATATTTTACATTATTTTTGCTAAGTTTATCCCACTGTGCAACATTGAATCAGAATTAGAGAAGTTGCGTATACGCCCTGAGTGCCGGTAGCACTTAAAGGTTCTTCAGATAATCAGTAGATAACTGAATACACTTCAGTTTTTAAGCGCGAACATACATATTTATCGAAGCATGCGAAACGATCCGCTTGAAATCGAATGCTAGCATATAATATAATAATCAAAAAGCAAGTACAAGTAACAGCGACGTAAATGTCAACCACCGGCGCTGTCGACAATTCGCTTTCGTTTTCTAAGCCTCGCTTAAAGTTTGTACTAGTATGTACTGAGTCAGTGCTGTAACTATATTATAGCGAGTATGTAGACTAGACTAGTTAAACTAGTTGGCGGTTGCATTATGATGCATTAAGCAATTTTGAACGGCACTTTACTTTAATTAATTATCTCAGCTGTGCTTGGCTTGGGTTTGCTTGGCTTGTTTATACTTATGCGTTTACAAATACCATACTTGATATTCGTTCGGTGACAATGAAAGTAGCGGTTTCTCGGTTAGGAGTTTCTTTTTTATCTTTTATCGTGAAATTGTGACAGTAATCAGCAATTGAAGTGAATGTAAACAACTATTGCCACTTATTTATTTAGTTAAGACACTCTTTTATGGCATGACAAGTTTATTGCACTCTATTATAACTAAATATCGACTTAGTTTCAATGGCAAACAATTAATGGCTAAACATTAAACGAATTGCATATTTGCGAGCAGTGCGAAGTAACAGTAAATAAAGATCAAGTTGAAACTAAAAGTAAATTGTGGAGTGGATATTGTCTCCTGGAGCTTTTATAATAATAGTAATAATAATAAACCCAACGATTATCCTCCTCCCGCCCAATCGACGTGAGCAGCGCAATCCGCCTTCGTGCGGAATTAGTCATGGGGTCCGAGTCATGGGAGGCAAGAGGTTTTAAGCGTCGAGATCTAGAACTGCTCAGCTAGAGAAACAAAAAATTCGACAGCCGAGAATTAAGAATAAGTTATAACAAATTTCATATGATCTTATTTATTAAGATAAAATAATATAGTTTTTTCAATGCTGAAAAGTGAGACTGATAAATCAAAGGTGCTGGAATGAGAACTAAAATCATGACATATGCGGCGCAATGGTTCGTTTAATTCAAAATTTTATCTACTTGATTTTAACAGTAGAGGTCTAGGTCTAAATTGCCTCGATAAGCGAACCGGGATGCTAAAATTAACTTCAGACAAGAGAAAAGAACTACAAACTGATCCATACGTGAGTTTCACCAAGAATATTATGGCAAACATTTCCTTACGACAAGCGAGTATAGAAGGAAGCTATAAACCAGAATCCCTTCGGAAATGCCCTGAGGCAAAAAGTAACAATTGTTTCTGAATGGACTCTAATTTGTCAGAATGGATGTGGTAACTAAGATTCCATACCACAGACCCATATTCTAATATAGGTTCAACCAAAGCGGTAAAAAGAGTTTTAGTAACATACGGATCTTTAAATTCTTTAAACCCTTTTTTAACAAAACTAAGAACACCTTTAGCTTTCAAAACCATTGTATTAACGTGAAGACTAAAATTCAGTTTGGGGTCCATACTAACTCCCAAATCAACAAAGTTAAAGCAAGAAGAAACAGCATTAATAAATAACAAGAATAGAATCAAGAATAACAAAAAAAATATGACTACTTTATGGAACACCTGAAGAGACATTAACTGAATCCGAAAGAGCATAAATTAAATATCACTCGTTGTGTTCTATTATTGAGATATGAAGATACACATTGAAGAAATCCTGGTTGAAGACTAAGAAGATTCAAGTTGTCGCACGATAATTGAATGATTTTCTTTATCGAAAATAAGTATGCTTATTTTCCTTAAAACCCTCTGACACATGGTTTACAAATTCAAGCAAATTTGTTTGTGTAGATTTCCCTGAACGAAATCGGTGCTGAGAAGATGAAATCAATGGAGAAATCGAGAAAGTTATTTGATTGGGGAAAATAGCTTCAAAAAGTATAGGTATTGCAAATATTTTTCCCCTATAGGTTTCAAATGATGACCCCTTCGCATAATAGTGGATTTAAAATTTTGCAAACATATTGGAAATAATGTGATTGTCACATGACAGATCTAGATTTATATTATAGATTTCCATTTCATATAAATTATATTCAATCTTTTTCGGCAACATTCTGCTAAAATTATTTACGGAATGTTTTCTGCTGCTACAATAACAGTAACAATAACTTGTTCGCATTTTGGTTTCTTTCTGAACCAATGTCTCCTGTCCCTGTCTAATGGAATTCGCGAGGTGACACTCACTAAACTCAACCTTACCATTTGTGGTTCTCAGTAAGCGGAGCAAGCAAGAGATCAAGCAAACTTTAATTAACTTTAGTTTAACCAGCAGAAGACGCAAAAACAAGCAGTAGACAAAGAAACACTGCGAACTACCAAATACGTTGAATTATGTTACTTTGCAGTATGCGGCGCCGATTAACTAATAAAGTGGATCAAAAACAGGATTAATTTGAGTCTTACTTTGAGTCTTTGAGTCTCTTGAGTACTCCAGTCTTAAGTATGTCAAGTTTAAGTTGGTGTTTCGCGTTGACGTGACTTTTACTTATTATTCTGTAACAAAATACTGAGATTTAGAAATTTTACATAGCTAACAAAGGCGCTATCAAAGAATATGCAACGCTAGTGTCACTTTAATTACCAATTATCAAGAAATAGAAGCAGATAAGTCATAACAGATGGTACAAGGCAGTACGAAGAACAATTGGAATTTATGAATTGGAAGAGGCATGTATCTTGATAAACTGCAAATAACGTGGAGGAAAGGACCCCAAAGTTTAAATGTTCGAGGAACACCAAAGGGGATGCGGTGTAGGAAAAACATGTCTTCTTTATAGAATGCTGAGAAGATGTTAGTGGTGCCAATGATATGGTTTATGCATTGTTGCGAAATACATGATTGTATCGATGAATTGTGTAGTTTCCTGTTTGGCAATGGTTTTAGCTCTGCCTGAAGGCATGCTGATATAAAAGAACAACATTTTGCAAAGAGTAACGAGATATAAAAAAGATCACTTCACTTTCGCGACTATGGAATCTTTTTGGCACAGAGTAGAACGTAAGAGGTCCACTGGACTACTCGCTCTCAGTTAGGATTGTCACTATCCAATAGGCACAAACGAGGTCAGGCTAAAAATTGTTCACAAATAAATGGTGTTTGAACTAACCAAATGGTCTGGATGGTGAGGACTAGTCCCGAAATATGCAAGAGGGGCATATCAAAATTGATGGTGCTCACTACAACAACATAGGACTAGGGTTTCATCGCCATTCAGACCAAGATCAAAATGATTTTTTTAATATCATTTGTGGCTCGGCAGACAAAAAGAAAAACCAACGAGCGTATTTATTACATTTAAAAGCTCTTCAAAAAATCTAACCGTACGCAGTTGGCAAAAAATATAGAGACCTTTTCACACTCTGAATAACATCAACAAGCTCGTTAAAATATGGGTGGAAATGTCAGAATCATCTAATTTGAGTGTATAATAAGCATAATGAGGGTAACCTAACCTAACTTTTAGCAATTTCGAAAGGTAGGAATCATACTATCGTGTTAAATAGGTTTGGAAGAATCGGTTATAAGGAGGTAATATAGATGAAGCAAGTGAGCATTAATAATCATTAAGTCTGTATAATTAAAAATTTTAAAGTAAGTCTCATTTACCAAATCCAACTATTCGAAATTAAATAATAAATTTGCATAGCATAATCGAATAAGACTTCCGGGAAAGTCCGCTTAAATGTTATGCGAAGTAAATGTTATTATGCTTAAGTCACGAAAGGAGCCACTCATAAGATAAGAGTTTAAAAGTGTCAACTCGTCATATTTTCCGTAATAATGATTTTACATACAGGCGCTCGTGACCGTTTTTACAACAAAATCAAGGTATGAATTGGTACAACGTACTTCCATTAGATACATATGTACACTCTATGTGTTGCTCCGCACTTAATTACACAATACTCGTGCTAAGTAAATATTTATGCAATCAAAAGCAAAAGGCGTCTTTCACTTTCGGCTTGATATCAGCCAACGGTCAAACACATCCTGACTCCGCTGCGAGTGACAAGAAGGCGCTGAGAGAGATTATGCCAACAGTTGCTGATTTTTCACAAGCTGATCCCTCTGCTTTTTCAAGAAAGAACCAAAACAAAAACCAAGTTGACATTGACTTTTCCCACAACAACAACAACAAAAAAAAGTTTACATGCCTGGAAGTTGTCAAACTTTCATCTTTTTCTGCAGCTTTCATGTGATCTGCATAAAGCGGCGCAACTGGTTTGCATGTTGCATGTTGCATGTTGCATATTCAACAAAATAGCAAAACACGCGAAGCAAAGAGCATTTGCATGTGTAATATGGAAAAAACGCAAAAATGCTGTCATATGGCCAACACGCTTGTAGAGCTTTCAAGCAGCTCAGGTCCAAGTGACAGGTGGCTGCCGTGTGTGAAAGAAATTGAATTTTTGCGGTTTGTTAGGCGCGGCTTTAAAGATCGCTGCACTATGATCCGATTAGCAAGGCGGATGTGAGATACTTTTTGCGAATTCCAACAGAAAATAGAAAGTGATCGAGTTTTGGGTGCTTTGCGCAGTGCAGCAATAAACATTCAACCATAACTTGTTGAATAAATGCAAACAAATTTATTGTAAGATTTGGACGAAATCCATACCGGACATACACATTGCGCTAAACTTGTACTATAGCTGTTTTCTGGAGGAGCAGATGATAAAATTCAAAAAAAAAAAAAAATGCTTTTCACCTGTCACCGTTAAATAAACCGAAATAAATCTCAAATATCAAATTGAACGGCTTGAAGTATGTGTGACATCGGAGCGGAAATAATCGTGGCAGATTAAGAATAAAATAATTTTAAGGATTATATCTGTCTGTTCTGTGGTAAAAGAAGCAATTGAAAACATTAAAGAACCATCGTAAAGAAGAAGTTACGAATGAAATTAAATCTAATTTCGGAAAAGCATAGAGGGTTTGAAGCCCAAATAGACACTAGACGGTCGTTGAAATGAAGTCTATGATGTAACATACTCAAAACAGTGCTCTGAAGCGGGATATCCGGAGGCAAGAGGACAGCCGTTTATAGATCTTCCAGTTTCATTTAAACGAATCTGGTTGGAAAAGTTCGTTTATTTATATAAAGATAGTGTAATGCATTTCGGTCTCCTTGCAACTACTTGGAGTTGACCCCTCAAGCGGTCGAAGGGAGCATTATTTTTTCCTTAAATCTCCATTTTCTTGTTCGATTTTATAAAAAACATAGTCATATGGACCTTATAGTTTAGAAAGTGATCCGTCAAATTCGTGCAGAGTTATATAATATACTACATTTGTTTTTCTTTTTAGGAGTCCTAGAAATTACACGTATATCGAACTTAGAGCGTGTGCTGTTTCTCTGGAAAGTAAGATATACAAGCCTTGTAGTTATATAGCTAGTTCAGTAAAAGGTTTAGGCATAGCCACTTTGAGCGTGTTGATTTAGGTGTCATGAATTTAGTTGTGGAGCTTTAGCTGTGGTTAAATTGGGAATTGTGTGTTAGCTGTGGTGAATTTAGGAACGGTATATTTATTGCCCTTGTCTTGACAAATCTTATAATTATCCGCTTTAATTTTTAACACTATATATCTCGATATATATGTATACGATCTTCATCATTGCGGAGAATGTTAAACTGTATCTTTTTCTTCACCAAAGCTCACTCACCACAATTGCACGTTTAGAACTTCTGTCCGTAATCACAATCATTAATCACAATCACTTTAAATAGAAATCAGTTATGAGAGGAAATAGAAATATTTTCAGATTTACTTCTCTGATAATAAAAACCTTTTTGGCTATTAAACATTTTTCAAAGCAAATTCAAAAAATCAAATAAGCGATTATTTTCACTTTCAATAGTAAAACTTTATATGCAAATATTGGCAACGTTCATAGTACACTGAGCACTTGAGATACTTATTGCGTATTCAAATGGTAAAAAAAAATTAGCTGCACTTGGGCGATTTCAGCCAATTATTCAATCAAGATGAAAGGCCAAAACGCTCCACTTACTCCGTGTGCTATTGCGAGACGCTATAGATGTACAAGAGCACGAGAAATACAAGTTTACATCCCAAATGAAAGAGTGTTCGCCATAAAAAAAAGCTATAAATGGACACATATCATTACATATGCAGGTGAATGTGTATGAGTGTGAATGCGAAAAAATCGCAGAAAGTAAGCGTTGTCTCTTTGGTTTTTTGGAGAAAATTCGCCATTAAATGCGGAGCAAGGTAAAAATGTGCGCAAAAAACAAAAATAGTAGAAAATTTGCACCCATACACGCCAAAAAGGCAGACACATACACACACGCCCTTAAGTAGAGGTAACATATATGTATTTGTGTTTGGACGCACATTCACCTTAAGGCGATCTTGTATTATTACTAAGAAAAAAAAAAACAACAATAAAAAAGCAAAAACTCTACACATGTACTGTTATACAACATTGGCTTACTAACAATATGACCAAGTCAATGACATTCAATTAAATCGCAAGCAAACTAAGCAAGCGAGTACCAGCAGCCGGCTGACATATAAACGCCACAAGGCAAAAGCAACAACTTTAGGAAGAAAAACAAGGGATAATAATCAACTTTTACTTTTCTTAATTTACAACTTTATTGCATTGACGTTTCCCTTTATTTCAATTTCATTAACAAAGCTAGGTTTATATACTAACCACGTATTTTCTAAAAGTTAAATTTGATATTAACGAGATTTGGCGGCAAAAAAATTTAAGGCAAACCGCATATCAAAGGCTTAAAGCATACAATGATAAAGGGTGATTAGCTTAGCATATAAAAATTAATAGAGAATAGCTGTCATCGATCCGCCACTTCTCTGCTCGCTTTGCTTGAATGCTGCTCTCTTGTTAAAAAATTACAAGTAAAAGCATGAACAACAAAATGAAACTTTGAAATCAATTTTATTATGCCAGTTGGTTGCTCGTTACTCCACCCCCTAATTTTTAGTATATTGAAGAATAAAATCGTGATTCCTGAACAGTATTTATAAAGTCTTAATTTTGTTTCTTTTTGGTCACCCGATAGAAAATGGTGTTCAGCAAATAGAACATAAATATATATAGTATATATATTGGATTGAATGCAAGGCTGTCTGTATTGAATGCAAATCTGTATTTTTAGCACATTTGTAATATTTTAAGCTTTTATACAGCTTTGACAGATTTCGCTCATTTTTGTACAAAATTAACTATGCGTAGCAATTATGCCAATTTCTATACTACTATTACTATTTAGATTAAATTCTAATTCGAGTGGATACGTGATATAGTCTCCGAATACAATTGTTGTCTGATTTGAAAAACGCACATTCGAGAAAAATGGGTTTCAAGTTTCACGTGTTGAAGCTGACTAACCCGAATACTTTGATACTAAAGCGGATTAGACGTAAAAATTTTGTTCACTATTGTACCAAGTTGATAACATTTTTAGAACTCTAAACGTGTATTTTGAGCCAAAATAAAAAAATTTGATTTTTGAAAATCATAGACTGGTCTAAGTCCTTATATTCCAAATTTTCAACCACAAAGACAAATCTAATAGATTTTTAAAAGAAGCTATATGGTAAATGGCATTAGTAGTGGTTCCATATTATCTAGATTCAAAACATGTGAATAAGATATCAAAACAAAAGGTATTAACGAATTGATGGGCCGAATGATTTCGTTGGGAGTGCTTCATCCTTTGTCCATTGCTTAAAATGTGCCTTTTGTGCTTCGAAGAAAATTTCTTAAGAAACTCGTTATTCTTAGCGCAATTGGTTATAGAACTATCAGCGAAAAACACCGTTATATTATAGAAGGATATTGTTAGATTTTAAAGTTTTTCACAGTAGCAGCGGGCTCAGATAATTTGATATCCACTTTCAGTCTATAACACATTTCACTCTATATACATTTATTAAATTGACAGCTCAATTGGGTAAAGAATTTTAATACTTCTAATATTCATAATTACGGCAATTTGCGACTGCAACAGATTGTTCAAAACAAACATTTGAATCATTCAAATTAACTGCTGTCTACATAATGGCATAAGCCCAACTTCATAATAGAGCAAAAATCAATACGTTGATTACTTTATTTAATACATCTTTTGATATATATATAATTCTTAACTGTTCACCCCGTACAAAAAAACTAATTATTTCTTACCTGTGTTATAATCTATTCTGGCCAGCATTTTTGCAAAAAATTTGTGTCGTTTGTCGTGCAGCCATGAGCTTGGTTTTAACTCCAGCAAATGACAGAGAAACCGCAATAATATTAAACAATAATATATTGTAATCGTAGAATGGTAGATGAAGCCCAGGTATGCACACCTGAACCAAGAAATTTCAGCGTTGAAATTGTTCGTGACAAATGATGACATGAAATTATGAAATAAATGAGTGAAACATTCACGCCGTCGCAAACAACCACAAAACAAATTAATTTTACTTTCGGTTTTTGTAATTTGTGAAGTTGATTGGTACTTTGTAGGCGGAAATTTGTATGAAATGAGCATATCCAAAATTATGTTTCTTGGATATATTTGTGTTGTAAACACCGTAATTAGATTTACACAAGAAAAGTGGAAAAGTGGAAAAGTCAGGAAGTTCATGCTCAAACTGCCACGAAATATACGCGTTTTCTATTAAACTTATAGGCGAATTCCAGTCTGCTAATTTCAACACAGCCGACGGGAGCTAATTTCAACACAGCATATGCATTCTTACATTTTCAAAATAAATTCTCCATCCGCACCCGAAAAGTAATGCCGCAGAAACTCAGCAAAATAGTGAGCGTAAAAATCCTGTATTTCAGAGTATATTGATATTCTATTAAAAATATTTTTTATTATTGAGACTACTGACCAATATATTGCTACATTTATAAGCATAATAGCCATAATAATCAGTAGTAATTAAACCAGACTTCAATGCAAACTGGAAAAGCATAAAATTGTATCGATTTTGTGTGCAATGTGTCCATCTGGTTTGAAATCTGAATTCTTTAACCCCTTTTTGGAACTTTATTTCTAGCTGAAATGATTAGGTGTGTGGATTGTTCAATAGTATTTAACTCAAGGTAATCTAGAACATCGCTGAAATTTAACAACTTCTAACGTTACAACTTGACACGTCTTGGATAATACCGTGTATAAACGAAATACTTGCTCCATGTTCGAATGTCTAGCTATTTTCAAAATTGCCGCTACCTATTAAGGTATGACTTAAGTTCAAAGACTAATATCGTTTACATGGCTATTTTCAAAGAAAAATGTGTTAATATTGTCAATGTTCCAGAACTCCTTTAGCACTTTAATACATTTCATTGGCTTATCGACGATCACGTGTGCGACTTTTCCATCCAATAAAAATACTCAAAGTCAGGAAAGGTGAGTTTCCTAGCAAAATGTTTCAAAACCAACTTAGATATGAAACTTACATGTTGTGCAGATTGCTACTGAAAAAAATTGCGTAAAGAAGGTTAAGATCTCGTTTGAAAAGGTTAAAGTCGGAATTTAAGATAACTAAAGGAGATAAAACGACTAGTATGAATGTGTTAATGAAACACTATTTTTGGTAAAATAATGTATAGATACAAAGAAATGACTTGATGGAGGTTATCCGTGCTCTGCTCTAAGCGAAGCAACCATTCATAAGTGATTTGTCGAAATTGCGTCGACCACATTGGACGTTCAAAAGAGGCTGTTAAGGACGAAAACATCAAAGATTGCACAAACTTATATCGGATGACCCTAAAATGGAGTTGGTCGAGACCAAAGAGTATCTTAAGAATGACCGTTTCGTGCTTGAATATTGGGAACGTTAAAGCTGCGTAGGAAGTTGGTTCCCCACGTCCGCTTGATTCATCATACCTCAAATTGACGAAGACGAATGCCGATTTTCAAATGAACATTTTGCTCAGTAACAACAAAAACTTAGTAAATATTTCATTAACGGTTTAACGCTTTCTAAATTTACACAAAGATTCTAAATACGAAAATGCAAGGAATTTACTGAATTAAAAAGTAGTACTAATTAAGTACACTCAACTGTATTCATTCCACATGATTAAGTTCAAATATACATATTTTTTATAAATAAGGAAAATCCGCGACAAAAATAACCTCGATAAAATGCAAATGAGTTAACACATAAAAATTTGCATGAGGCAAGCCAATGGGGTATTAAATATGAAAACGCTACTCATGTTGCCTAACGCAGGGCAACGTGTTAAAATATCAAAAAAAAAATAGTTAAATAAAAAATTAATAAATTAAAATCAATAAATAAAAAGTCAATAAATAAAAAACTAATTAATAAAAAGTTAATAAATAAAAAACTAATTAATAAAAAATTAATAAATAAAAATAATTTTTTAATTTCTTTAATTCAAAAAAATAATTTAAAAAAATGAAAAATTTTTTTTTTTTAAAGTTGGTAATTAAATAAAAAATACTTAAATAATAAAATTTCAATAAATAATTGAATAAAGAATTAAACAAAATAATATTTAATGACCAAAAATTCAAAATGTAATGCAATTGGATAATTAAGTACCCAAAAAACAAAAATATATTAAAGATTTTAATCTTCTTAATTAATTAATGAAATTAATGAAAATAGTTTAAAAATTTAATCATTGACTTTAAATTTGCTTCATGGCTGGCAAATTGATTTCGAACTTAATTTTGTAAAAATCTAAGTAATTTCAGAAATTTAGAGCAATTAACGGGTGCATATTGCACATCACGGCACCAAAAGGCAAAAGTGTCTGACAACAATAAAAACAATTCACTCAGTCGTTTCGATTTGCTTGCATGCCATGCACTCGTGTGCATGTGTGTATGCATTTGTAAAATTTATAGATGCATTACCGACACCAACAACAGCAACAACAGCAACCACAGAAATATTCGCGGTGTTGAAATGAAGAAAAAAATGCGCTCAAAATTTTAATTGCAATTATTACATAAACTTTGCACAACTAAATCAAAACACCGAAATGAAAACAACAACAATAATAGCTATAGCAATAGCAAAGTAAGTAAGTAAAAGACGCAAAGCAAAGGGGTGGAGTAAAGTAAGTAACCAGGCTATATATGTGTGTGTATGTATATATGTATGTGTGTTTGCGGGATGAGAAATATGCAGCGCCGCCATGAATGAGCAGCAGCGGAATGACTAAAATCGCAAGCCAAATTGTGGCAAAATACAATTGAGAAGGTATTATAAAATAACTGTATCTACACATACATATGAACAGCAGCACAGAAGCATTCAGCGTCGCATTAA
This sequence comes from Bactrocera minax, assembly GCA_021498325.1. Taxonomy (NCBI): domain Eukaryota; kingdom Metazoa; phylum Arthropoda; class Insecta; order Diptera; family Tephritidae; genus Bactrocera; species Bactrocera minax. The sequence continues at coordinate 375,096 of JAKEEE010000024.1, forward strand.
AATATGTATTTATTTATATATGTGTGTCTGTGCATAGTAAACGAAATATTTCATGCTCTGATGAGCCACAAATGATTGCAACCAGCGGTGGGAATAGGGGGTTAAGCGGTCAGGCGGCATAATCGCATTTGTATTCCCAGTCCACAAGGAAAACAGTGGCATAAAAAAGCTAGAAGTTACTGTTGCAGTGTCGTTAACATATGTAAATGTAAGCCCCCCTGTGTGTGTGTGTGTGTGTGTGTGTGTATATTTAAAAGTGTGAATATATGAAAGTACGAAAAATTTCGACAAAGAAAATATAAAAATTTCTCAAAAATGACATGGTAATAAAAAGTATGCATTTGTGTGGATATATTAAAAATATGTGTAATGTGTATTAGGGTGGGTCTCCATTTGTAAAAAAATGAATTAATTATTTACTTATATATACATTTGATTGGAACAGTTGATTGATATAAACTAATTTAACTAATTATAAGCAGGGATACCGTTCAAGAGAGGTCTTTCAGGACATAGTTCCGTTTTCTCATGTAAGAATAAAGTTCCCTTTGCTAACTATAAAAAAATTGTTCCCCAATTGAAAGTGTATTTTAAAGAATTTTAATTTTCTTATCTCACCGGATAATACAATTTTAATAATTCTAAAATATGAGGTGACCATAATAAATTTTAATACAAATAGCCATATAGTTTTAAAGTGGTTTTAATATATTAGATTTTTTAAAGGGCACAATTGAAAAGAAAATGTGTTTTGTCTGCATAATCACTAGAAAAGAACCGCTAACTTAACCTGGTATACATTACATCTCGAGCCATTATCCAAACTGATAGTGCAGCTAGAAAACATAAATTACTAAATTACCGACTCTCTAATATGGCTTAAACTTTTTAATGTCTCGAAGACACTTTTGAAACATCTTGCGATTGCCTTTTTGAAGTGGTGGTTCTTGAAATTCCAGAAATTTTATAAATATATCGCAATAGTATCCAAAATATAGTATCCAGCTGCTTTTATAAATAAACCCTGTATTTTCGATTCTCCTATTGTTCTCCTTTTTATGAAACCAAATTATATTTTATTTTCCCAAAATTTAAATGCGTCACTCTTTATTAACCATAAGGTCATCATATCAATAATCATTGAAAATTATGAAAACTTTGCTTCGAATTACTTCCACAAACATCGTATCTCTAGATCTACTCTACAGTGATAATTTAGTATTCTCAGACGATAAGAGAAAGGTCGCTGGAAAGAAATTGCCGAGCCCGTTATGACGCTGCATTAGAACCAATTTTCTTTTGAAGTCTACTGCTCTGGAATAGATATTGATTTTATTATGTTTGAGAATGTGAATAGATCTAACACTACTGCCATCTCAGAAGAAAGCAGAGCTTTGCAGACGTTGCACATAATTTCAAAATTAATGAAACTGATATTCACCGCTTTTTGTTCACAACCAACCATTAGGGTGTTTGATAGATTTCTAGATTTGTTTTACTTTTAAACTAATATGAAAACTGGGACTGTATGATATCACGGTAAGCACTTTTGTTCACGAGTTTTTTGGGCAAAACACTCTTGAACGACTGGGAGCTGAGCATAACGCGACCATAGTTGAACGAAAATAAGATCTTACTCGCGAATCTTCAATTTCCAGACCTTACTCGTCTCGAGATGGTGTAGAAATTCTCTCTTCTTCAAAAAAGCACTTACGCCCCGAACAAACAAAGCTGAACTGTTGAGAACTGGGAACATAAATAAGAACATTTACTAATTCTCAAAACATAAGCAATAAATCTCACTGAAAAGCGAGCCGCCCTAATGCACATGCAAAAACTTTTTATATGAAAATTTTAATTGAATGATGTGACAAAAGCAAAAAATTTAAATAAGTTAGACCGAAATAAAAAGAAATTAACAAAAAATAAAACCATAATTTAAAAAAAAAACCAAGTAGAGATGCTTCGGGCTAATATGAAGAAAAAAAAAAACGTTGGAAAGGAGTACGGTAAAATTACTGTGAACAGGGGTAACTCATTAAAACCTCATTTCATATTTTTTAATTACCGAAATGTATACGAATCCCGTGCGAGCGACTGTCATTGCACCTGTCAGCCAGCTGTCAGATGCCACTTGTCGGTTGAAGCCGCATGTTGGCGCTTAATTTTATTGTTCGCGCGCTGAGCATCTAAACGCGATGTCGCCGCCGCAACGTCTTGGCAAGAAGAGACGTCATAATACCTCAAACATTTTATGATCGCATATTTCTCTTGAATTTTAATTTTTCAATTAAGCACAACGCTATTGTATGATGATTATATATATATGATGATGTTTGCTGATGCTTTTGGCAGCGTGTTGTCGCTTTAGTTGATTTATTTGAGCCCAAACAAAAGTATAACAAACGTAATGAATGAATGAACGAAAATGAGCTGAATGGATAGATATGACGGAAGAGAAGGGTAGGCGGGCAGGTTTGATTGTTGCCAACAAGTTCGCACTTGAGGCAGCAACAAACAACAGTTGCATTGTTGTGGTGTCATGAATGGGAGCAGCGTTCATAACTTACAACGGCGCCTGCTCTCAACAACTTGCTTCGTAATGCAGTTCCCGAACGGTACATATGCAAATAAAACAGTAAAAGTAGAAATGAATAAAAAACATACTTGTAAAAAACCTTTTTTTTTGTTATTTTTTTGCTTTTTTCACACATTATCAATAAAATGCAAACTGAAAACGCCTCCTCCGAAACTTAGATGTGTTTAGTGTTAATTCACACCTGCATTTTTATGTGCTCTTTACTGCAAATAGGCGTAGCAAAATATTCGTAAACGCTCCTTTCTGAAAATTTATGCATTTATGTATGTATTGTTAGGATTGAAAGGCCACTGCTGACGCCGCACTGTGGGTTAAATGGCGGCAAAATTGACTGCTGATAGGAAGAAGTTGAATAGTCAATAGATTTGTGGCTATAAGTTAAAATAGCTTAAGTCGACTTACGCTAAGATTGGTATCCTCATTTCTTATACAAGTTTGTGCCTACATTTTATATCCTTTTTATCGAAATTCACACCTTTGAATCTAAGGTATATTTTCAAATATAATAGAACTTCGAGTCTCGAATAAGTTGGATAAAATAGCTAAAATTCTTCCTTTTAACTTAAGTTGACTTAAACGAATTTGACACACTGTCGAATTTATTGGTGGAATTATTTGCCCATTTTAGTAATATTGTACTAGGCGTAACTATGAACCAATCTTCAATTCGCAGGTTCGAATCGCACAACTCGTTTAACTAGCAAATTAATCTGTACATAATTTTACTGGTATATTAAATTCCATATAAAATTTGCATTTAAATTGTTCCCGTGGATCGTCTGGTAGAACAATTTGCGAACTTCACAATCAGAGATATTTCCATCGTTTTGTCATTTCAATTTCTTAAACATATGTACTGCTTTTTTCATTGAACACATTTCACAAAGTTGCATTGGGACTTTGAAGCTTGGATATGTTTGAATGAGTTGGCACGTGTCTGAAAAATATTTCTTTAATTTGTAGGGAAAAAATTCAAGTTATTGAAGAAATTTTGAAAGAATAAACACGTAGATATAGAAATAGTGCAGGCAGAGTTGCCGCCTTCTTAGAAAATTATCTACATCAAATGATACAATATGTGATGCAAACATTTTTGAACACAGTTGCCCACTTTGCAAAAATGCAATCTCCCTGTGATTCTTAAAGAAGTATCTGCCTGGTTGCCCATATATATATATATATATGGGAAAGAGATCTAGAATATATCTAGATAAAAAATAGTTCAAGATTGCCCGGTTCCTACAACACGTTCTGAAAAATTCTTTTAACAGAGTCAGATGGCAACTCAAATATTATAAAAAAAAGGTTATTGTATAAGGATTGTAAGTGAATTAAAGATTTTAAATAACAAAAAGAAAAACCTGTTTTTCATACGAATTCAAAAGAAACCGGTGTTAAAAAATAAACAATATTTTCCTATATAAGAATTTTTGAAAAATACATTTAACATTATTTATGTATTTATATACATAAATACAGCTAAACTTTTTTAATTTTTAAAAATACATTTGATATTTAGAGTACAAAACGCAATTAATACTGACAAACACATTTTGTGCATTTTGTGCCACTGTGCAGCGTCATGCACATATTGTTGATATGCAATAAAAATTTACAAGATGTTAAGGTTAACCGTTGATTTTCTTTTGTTGTCTCAGCTCTTGCAGTAAACCATGCAATATCAACATGCAATAATTTGCACCTCGAAGAAAACAGACAAACTCACCTCGGATACTCGTTTTTATTGCATTTCATTTACAACAATTAATTTAGCATTCGTGGTTAATCATACATATTTATATCGTATTGTAAATATATTTTTTAATCGGGTACACCTGTTCAGACATATACATATACGTAGGTATCCAATGAGTTAAAAGTATTTACGAGTTTGTTTGATTTGAATAGAGTAATTCATTTGAATGATGTGGATTATATGAAAATTATCTGAAGGTAGCCGTGAGAGTTTTATAGTTAGTCACGCTTCATTAAATCAGCTACGCCAGATTAGTTGAATTTTTTTGGACGAATATTTACTTTTCAGTGGATTTTCCCACAGGTGTATTTATACCGTTAATTATATTATATTATACATTTATTAATATATATATTAATGCAAAAAGTAAGAATAACTAATTGAGTTAAATGACCTTCAGACAGCCACTTATTGTACAATCTAATGTAGTCAATTAGGAAATTGCCTAATGTACACTAGAAAGTGCATGCTAATTGACAGTCTGAAACGCCCATTGTGCCCGATTAATGAGCGTAATCGAACCATTTTAAATAGAATTTTTTCATAAGCATGTCATGATAAGTTCGGGTGTAAGCGAAAATTTTATATTCTCGCAGTTTTCGAGGATCAATGCTTTCAAGCATTGACAAAACTTTATATTAAAAAATCTTTTCGATCGAAAATCATTATTCGACGAATCCGTGATTGGCTTATATTAACATATTTGGTATCTTATTAACTTTTACTATAAGTCACATAACCACTTAGTTTCATATCCGAGATATATATATTAAAATCAAATTAACTAACGCAGATCTCCATATTCATGATATTAGAGATGTGGGAAGTTATATACCGACATCCATAATTTTTATTACCAAATGACATAATGCTAATTAAAATAATGTGACATAATTTAATTGAGATACCTTCTATAGAGCTATATGAGCGAACGAACTCAATCAAAGGACCGAAAATTTTAAATAAATATCATTCCGAGTCAAAAATGGTAACGAGATTTTGTAGCTGAGAGAAAAATGTTTGAAATATAAACTGGGATTAATTTCCTGCGAAGTCCTTCAGAAAACACCAAGAAATTCTTTTATCAAAATGTACAACGTGACCTTGTTCCTGAATTATACTACTGAATTTCTTAATATGATAGGAATATTAATGATATACGTGTACATTATGGAGCGCGTTTAAACTTGCATAAGCTGCTAAACCATTTGGGAAGTTCTAATACTACAGAGAAGAGTTCTGAGGAGCAGATAAACATAGTTTTGAAAGCCAAACTTAAGTATTATTCTAAACACAAGTAATTTGCGCCTACTACTTTCAAATTAGTTGTCTTAATAATTCATAAAAACTTTTATGGATTGTTTTGTGTGAAAGATTAAAGACCCAGTTCAATAACTTAGACTTAGCAAATTTATAATAAATTTATAACAGATTATATAACAATCTAGGAAAATTCATTCAGAATTGTTACCCTTTTCGAAGCCAAAAGAAATTTGATATTGACACAACCATCTGCATTTATAACTTTATAAAAAGGAATCAGAAAAACCTGATATTATATATAATCTTGGAATTTGGTTTGGGATAACTTTACCGAAGCCTTATTTCGACGACAACGCGATTCAGAACAGAGTTGAGTTGAGTGCCGTCAGGCAGGCAAAGTTATTCCCAAAGGTTACACATGATTCCCAGTCTTCGGTTTGCAATGTTCAACGTATTCTTCAAAATGAGGCAGGTGCCCATAGGGCTCAGGGAAGCAGAGGTGGGAGCTTGAGTCTACTGTAAAACTAATTTATATTTGTACAAAAATTATTTTTTCCTCTGTAAATTTGTGATTACTGTGAAAGCATAATATTTGCTTTAATGGCTTGATGAGAATAAACTGGCTTGATGAGATCAAAATCCAAGGTGAACACAAAAAAAACTTTTTCTTACTTCAACAGTTCGTAGTAGTTTGTCAGAACATATCTTTTCAAGACTTAATGCCACAAAAATATTATGCTCGGAACTAATAATTTATCATTGGACTAAATCACTTGAAATTAATAATTTGTTGTAATAATTAATAATTTGTGCCGAAAAAAAATCGTAGATAACCAACAAGTACTGTAGGAGAAATCTGTGGAACTCATCTTATGCAGAACATTTTAAAATGTCGGAGAAACCTTAAAAGACGCGCTTAATATTTTGTTGCTGTAATTAATTATTTAGGAAATCTAATTCTACCAAGAACGATAAAGAAACGACTAGCTTTCCTGTTAAAAGCTTATTCTTTTAGTGGAACTTCCAGAATGCAAATGAGTTCTGAATTAATCTTTAGTATTTAAAGTTCTAATAAGGAACAAAGAAGTTTGATTTTTCGAATGAACAATTTTTCAAGTTTTTACCAAACAAACTGGCTTATGACATTATTTGCTTATTAAGTAAAACCCAAATTAAATCTGATGAACAATACCCAAATAGCATTTACTGAAAGCTTAAGTAAACAACATAAATAATAATAAAAGTGTCAGCGGTATTTCCAAAAATGGCAAGCGGTAGAACTGGATTAAACAAATGCATTAAATAAAAACACAAAAATAGCCAAATCGATGATTTAAATAAAAAACGAAAATTATCAGTGGCAGTAACAATAAAAAATGCCACTGATGTCGACGAGACTAATTTTAGTTTTCATTCGTCTTACACTTCATCAATAGCACAATAATGGCTATAACTCGTGCAAAAATAATTTGCAACTTTAAATACTTTTCTGAATGACTCCGCGCCAAGCGGTGTGTCTGGCCGTGCTGTCTGCGCCAGACGAATGCCGACTGCCAACTGATGACTGCAATAATTAGCGAAACGAAAAGAGGTAATTAAAGGCAGTTAACTGCAATTGGCAAACGAAATAATAAAGGCACAAGCGAACAGCAGGAATAAACAAAAAAAACGGCAACAGCTTGCCTTTAGATATAATTTGACATTTTTCTGTGACACTGGCTTGCAAATGCTGGCATGGCGCATGCGTGACTTGGTCGCTTCTCGTCCATAAAATACCAATATGCACACACTTCTTTTGTATGTGCGCATGTATGGATGTGTGTTTGCATGCATTTATTAGAGCGCTGGCTTAAAATTCTGCCTCGCGTCGTCTCGCTTTCGAATGCCTAACGTGCACATTCCGATTTCAGTTTCACACACTCGTATTTAACTGCTTTTCGCAACTGCAAATTAAGAATTGCTAAACGATACTTGCATGTGAGTATATAGGTATTATGTACACATAGCAAAAACATATACTGGCCGGCCAATTGGTGTGCCTCAGACCCATGTGCAAATATTCCGCTCGCACACATCCATTAAATTGCGTAAAGAGCAGTTAGTTGGCAGCGGTAGAAGGGAAGTTGTATTATGGAAAACTATTTGAATATTTAATTTTTTGTTTAATGGGTTGGTTGGTTTTGTTGTATGGGAAATGCCATTATTGGCTGGGAAAACTCGCATACTTGCTTGTATATATTGTACATATAAATATATATTGAAAATATTTACGGTTTTATATGAGACATATGGCTCTACTTTCGTTCCTGCACAATGAAAATGAGGTCGTATTTAAAATATAATATTGACATGTCTTTTACAATAATAAAATGAAATAAAAAAGAAAGTGTATGGATAGAACTACCATGTATGGAATTCAATAATAGTGTGATAATTATCAGGAAAATATCACAACTTATCTTTTTGCATTTCAAAAATAAATTTTGTTCATTACATACACCAAAAATTTTCCCAACAACTCTAACTTGTTGTAATATTTATTTATATGTATTTTTTTGAATTAAGGTGTTTAAAGGGTTGGTTGCCCTTCTTAAAAAATCTCCGAAAGAAACAATTCTTAAATTGTTTTAGTTTAATGCTCGTATTGGAATACGTCATTAATTTTACTAAATTATTTAAAAATAGTTCTTTTAAAATTCTTTGGAGAACCTCTTTAGTTTGATACTCAAATTGCGACTTTCTTTACCTCACCATATTTTCACTTCAACTTTTCAAAAATGTGGCAACCGTCTCATATATTTTTGTAGTAAACCTTCCAAAGATTTGTATAGAACATAATTCAAAACAATAAAAATAATTAATAATAATAATAATAAAATTATAACCAAATCAGTTCAACTTAACTATGGTAGAGGCATAGCTAGCATGACGTAACACACTTCCGTTGCATTCGACCGAGATTACTTATGTACCGAAAAAAGGTTTACCCAAAGTATATATTCTATAATCTGAGTTTGTCATCTGATTTATCACGTTCGCTTCAATAATATCACAGTAAAAAAATAGTGTATAAAGCTTGGATGTTTCACAATAAATGTAACTAACTGTAGTCTACCATTCATCTAATGAAGGATCGATAACAATGCTAAGTCAAATAGTATTTCCATAAGGGAATACTAAGATCACAATCCTTAATCTAAATTTTATTATGCTCTATGGAAGGGGAAGATATTATATGCTCGAGGTTAGACGAAATCTGAGAAGTTGCTATGACGAACCATGCAATGTCACTTCGGCAAAAAGTTTATATAATCGTATGGGATGATCGGCAAAAGAATTATTTCTTTCCGAGTTAGTTCCTATTGCAGTTCTATTGTATTACAGCCATATAAAATAAATGCAACAATGTTTCACTTATTCAAGCGGTTACTTCTGGGAACATTTCTAAGCTTAAAAAATAATCGATTTCATCGAAGTGATGAAGATTGGGTAAATTTCTACTAAACTCTTTCGAGTGCCCATATTTAAGTACCAGTGTAAACACTCTTAAAAGTCTTAGCTCCGAATTCGACCTGAGGCTAAACTTTCATCAAGAAGATTTTGGAGAAAAAGCATTTTCAATAGTTCTCTATAGGAATATTAAAAATAATTAGAAGACATTATGATGGGTAACGCACATACATTTTTTGTTGGTTTAAGCTTAAGGGTAAACATTTAGTCGCGTATTTGAAAAAATTGGACTATATGACCCAAAATATCTATATCATCTATCAGTTGTACATACGTTTATTTCACGCAATCTATTTCTCCACGATGTCATTGGAAGGTTCCACAAATTTTAATAAAAGAAATGTAGCACTTACCTGTAAAGAAAAAAATTAATTATAGAAGGTTATTAAACAAGTGTTGTAACAACTAATGTTTTTTAATGACTAGAATATATGTGTATGTATTGATTAAAAAATTGAGATTCAAAATTTTTTAAACAACTGGTTACAAAACCGTAGATTGATTTCATATTCCATATTTTTTGTAATTGCAAGCGACGTAACAACTGAACATCAATCAAACAAGATCTAAATGTAAGCTAAACTCAAAATCTAGACTTCTGGTATATTCATACGACGAGAAATAAATGATTTTAATACATGTTTGCATGGGTCATTAGGTGAGATTACAGCGGCGGGCATATAACCAAGTACACCACAAAAATCTGCGATAATTATAAAGCTATTTAGGAGCAATTACGATTTCACTGCAACTTTATGAAATCAGTGCTGCAAGGATATCAAGAAGAAGAAGAATGTGAAGAAACGGTGTTTCAATCTTGATGGAGTATCAGAAATGTTCTTGTATATTGAAAATTCAGATATTGATATCCGAAATATCATTGCGTGTCTTTCAGAACTATTGTCAGAGTCTTGAGTGAGAATTAAATAGGTACTGCGAGGTATAGGTATTTCGAATATAAATTAAACGTCCATTTGAAAAATTTAGTAGTACAAATTATTTATTTTCTCGTAAAAAAAGCTTTCTTTGTTACAAAGTTAAACCTTTTACAATGTTGGTGTTTATTTGAAGGCAGAAAGCTGCGAAATACTCTATACTATTTCATTGAGGTAAATTTTTTGCGATAATTATGTGCGTATAAACCACAAATGTATCTATATAGATATCTGCTATATATCAAAAACGATATTATTTTGATAATTTTTTTGCATTGTGTGATATCGTTATCCTAGAATATAGTCCTATCGATAAATCGAACGAACGTTCGACATTTCATGGGAAGAAGTTAAATTTGTTTCGGAACGAATATTGCTAGTACTTATTATTATAGTACTTTTAAAACTAAGACTAAAATGAGAAAAACAAATTAAAAGTATTTTTTGCAAGTATATCTGTTTTGTAATAAATTGTTTTATAGAGGTATAGAATTTGTATGCTCATACATTTATGTACCGTAAAGTTCGGCGAATTGCCACACGAAAACTTACATCGAAATAACGGTTAAAAATTTAATTCCAAAACTCGCGTTTTGCGCGGCAAACTTTCTTATATTTTTATTTTTAAATCATATGCGGAAGATATACACATTTTTGGGTTCATGAGTTGGTAAATAAGCAATACCGCCGTATTTGGATTACGAACAATCCCGAAGAGACTTTTCAGCCGCCTCCTTTTTAATTAAAAAATGTTGTTGTATGGTATTTGGTATTTCATGGTCCAATGGTCATTTGTATGCCTAAGGCGTTACTTATCCATACCTCTCTAAAACTGGTATCATCAATATTTGGCGCTAAGTGCAAGTCATTGGGGACTTCTTGTTTCCTCTGAAGTGATTTAAGCGTTAGCATAAAAGGTCTGTGTTCATAAACAAGCTACGACTGGCCATTTAGAACCATCACATGCCTCTTTATTGGCGAAATAAGGACCAATATGGAAAGGCTGTTGAACCGATAAATTATTATCTATATGGCCGAAATTTGAAACGTATGCCAAAATATTGACCTTTCAATTAATCTTACTGCGTTTTATTTGAAATTAAATTTGTATATGTTTAAATAAACACTCGTTAAGTATATAATAAATAAATGTCCCTCCTATTTTTGATCCACTTAGATTTTCTTTTATGAAAATTAGTCTTTGTTTTCCAATCGAATTCTCGTTTGAATATTTAAATGATGTCCAGTCAGAGCAAAACTCAAAACTTGAATGTTATTCTTTTGAAAATTTTATTTATTTAACTAGCGTCCAATCGAGTTCTAGCGTAGTTCTTTCCCACTGCATCCGACTTGAAAATAGATTGAGAATTGCACTAGTTATCTAATGTAATAAACCAAAATTCTCCAGCGGCTGAGACTGTCTTTGTTAGGTATATTTAATAGGTATTCAAGAATCGTCGCCTGCAACAAAGCAAGTGACTATAGATATTGGTCTTCCTAATTTTCGAATGGCAATGAATGTTCTAAAATGTATTACTATTAATTATCGTAATCTGCTCTTACTTGGCCAATACACTGATGGATTTATTAATACTGATGGTTTACAACTAAGTGTTCCAATTTTTGGCCTAGCACTGTATTCATGTGTAACTACAGCAAATGCTATCTGAATGCAATATTGCGCAAGATGCAAACGACGTTTACAAATATAAAGTCGTTAAAGAAAATCAGCAGCAAATTGACAGCAAAAAAAAAACAATTAGAATAAGAAAAAAAAGCACAAATAAATGCATATAAATAGAGGGGCTACTTTGGTCTAACTTTATTCGCAGTTAACTAGATCGCACGACATCTGGTAATAAAACATGAAGAAACAAAAACAAAATTGATCGTATAAAAACCATTAGTACATGCACACAAACACATATATAATTATGTACGTATGTATATATGTATGAGTAAGTGTACAATGCGCCTGCGCAGATTACGCCTGGCAGCTCTTTCAATTCAAAACCGAGTACATGAACATGTAGATGCAATTGTCACACACACACACACACACACACACACACAGATTTGCAGCACAGTTACGTAAAAAATATAGAAAACAAGAACGTTCAAGGCCGTTGGGGGCCGCGCTTGCTAAGCTAATATGCTATGCGATCGACGGCTCCACGAAAAGCCAACTAAACGCCTCGTCGTCGCTGCCTCTACCTCTGCCATTGCAGCAGCTGATGGTGACTCGCACAGCTGTGTGGCAATATGTAACAATTAATGGCAATGTTCGACTTGCTTATTTTGTGTTCAATTCACTTTTTGCTGAGTTCAATTTTTACATCTCCTTTGCCCACCTCGTAAGAATCGCCCAAATCTCAAGTCTCGTCGAGCTGTTGCTACGTGTTAGGCTGTAATATTGCTGCTTCCATTTGCTCTGCTAACTGTTCGTCTGTCCGTAATTGAGGCATAAATCAAGGCGGCTATGCCATGAATAAAAATTTAGCGGGTCTAGTAAGAACGAATGGCGAAAAAAAAAATTTTTTACTTTTATCATTGCGCGTTAGAGTCACAAAAATCGTGCTGATTTTATATATACAGGAAATGATTTACAGTATTCCAGAACTTGTCAAATTGTCAAAAAGCTTCGTGTACTTGCAGTGACCATGTTGTATGTATTTGGGGTGCGCATGCGCAAATCTTACCTGTCACGAATGTTTTTGACCAATAATGCTGCAGTCAATTTTCATTTTCCTTACTTGCAAGTTAGGTTTGGTGTCATTTGGGAGCTTTATTTGAAACCCATAAATTAAATATTTAATTAGTTGATCAATAAACAGCCACTGCATTGAAATTAATAGCACATACAAAGTAGTTTTGGAATCAAGGTTGACATTTTTAGTAAAAAACTTATCACACCTAATGTTTTTGCAAATTTACAAAGCAGTATTTCGATGAGAATTTTTTGGTAAAAAAAAACTTTCTCCGACGTTCATCAATCTCAAAGTCTCTAAACAGTTAGTTCAACTTTTTTTCAATTAAAAATCCGACAGTGAAGAACCTCCTTGCTTTGTTTCTTTTGTATTGATCCCTTCTTCGTTATTAGATGGAATAGTTGTTGAGGTTTGAGAACAGGAAAACGTCGCTTGGATTCGGGCTTATTACAATTGAGCATATGCAAAAATTGCTCAGAATCATCAATTGATTATTGTGTTTGGTTAATTGTAAGCTCGCGCGTCACAAACAACAACAAACAATACAATGCAAACCTTTCGTGTATCAGCTATTTCGATCACTTTCATTTTATGAATTATTATCCGACGGAGAGCTTAAATAAATCTGCCCAGCCTAGATAAGCTGAGAAATTCATATAAATGACTTTTGAAGGTTAAATCTGACTAAAAAATATATGGATTTAGAAATGATGAAATCATGTAAAGTATATACAATACCTCCAAACATAGATGATCTTGAAAGGATCTGCTTTTGGTAGTTGGGATGGAGCGGAAACTTTTTTATATATGGAAAAGAGGGCTTAGGAAATTTAGGATTCGGATGGATGTTTATGCTTGAAGAATTTTGTTAAACTAAAAGCATAGCTCTAAGCTCAATCTGGTGCTTTCCCTCTTTTCAAAGAAACTCAGTTTGCTAGCTGACTTCGCATAACCTTAACAGTAGTCACGAATTGGTACTACAAATCAAAGCAATAAATTTCGAACAATGTGAATGCCATTCACGACTATTTTCTAATAATCTTTGTATGACTTATAAGCAATTAAATCATGGTATGTATATCTAGTCGTATGTGAACTCAAACGTTCACCTCTCACCTCTCAGCACACGGATATTAAAGTTCACAAAACAGTAATATATACCAAAATAGAGCGAAAGATCAGGGTGTGAACACCAAACTGTATTAATGTAGCGACTTTTAAGAACAATGGCTTTGAATTAACGATTTACCGCAAACAATCTAAGCAAACATGCACGAAAAACAGTCAAAAAGAAGAGAAAGAAAAAAAAAACAACTTACATTCATATTTAAACAATGGCATAACCGAATTTGTTGCGGCTAATAGCTCGTGAAAAATTAGCACCGACTTTATTACTCATGCCAACGGAGCTTTTATGGGCATTAAAATGGTAAGTAGGAAATGAAAGAATTAAATAATTAATTGGACCTGACAAAGGTGTAGATTGTAGCTATGAGTGAACATTTGAACTGTCAAGAACCTCAAAGCAGTACTGAGTCGGACAAATCGTGGTAAAATAAATGCCGGCCGAACCAGGCTGTGACTTCAAATAACTAACTGTAAAATAAAGAATAAGCTGCGAATGGTCAAAGCTTAAAAGGTTGGCACGAAAGTGAATGTTGCTGGCAGCAATGGCAAAGTGTTGTAATATAGTGTTAACAAAAAGTGTTTGGAGTTCGCGTGAATGAAGACCACAAAAAAAAATAAAATAAAACAATTAAAAATATACAAAAACTTACGCGCGCCCATTCCGCTGTCTACACTTTTGGCATATTGATCGAACAGCTAAAATGAGCACTCATTTACCTCACTGGACACCAGCTAGTAGCTTGCGATTGCACCACATGGGTGCAATACAGAGTCAGCCCATAACAACAACAATAACGACAGAAGTTGCTTTGACAACACAGTTGACATTTATTTAGTTCAGTCCAAAGACATTTTGCTGCGGGCAAACCTCAAAGTATCCTAGCATTTGCAGCAAATCCAGTTAACGATTGTGTTTTTGGCGATCTTTTGACGTCCGTCGATGGCGCGCTGTTGATGGATAGCAATCACAAACTGCAAGACATGTCGAACAGTGTGCCGCCGGCGGCCATAAATGGTACAAAAATAAAAACAATGGTGAAACAGTGCAAAATAACACAGCTAGCAAGCGATTAGGGCTTTTGTTATAGTAATTTTTTCGTGAAAATTTTATGCTTTGTTAAGTCTGTAGTATTATATACAAAACAATTTTTTGTCTTAAAAAGAAGAAGAAAAATCTTACCATTAGCTGATTTAAAAGTAAATATGTAGAAGCAGATTCTTCGAATTCGCCCACAAACCATATTTTTGGTTTTTAATTATACAACAAAAACGATTGCAAACCAATATCAAAAATTTTTTTTTTTTTCAAGATATATGAAGCAACGAAGAAAGTCTTTCGTTCGTCATCGACTGAAAAAAAATAATCCGTGAGCCTTAGCACACGAAGACCGCACTTTAAAAGTCAACAAATAGTTGTAATAGATTTCCAAGATACCTCTAAAAACTCAGCAGCCAAACAAAAATAATCTCCAAAACGATAGTCGGAAAGCTTTAATCAAGAAATATCGAGACCAGAACAATAAGAATTTCGTTTAGAATTGCAGAGAAATGTTATTAACTCGAATAAATTCTTAAAAGGTGCGCCAAAGTTGTACACAAATTAATTAATAAAGAGTATTTTCCAAGGAGAGAATTGAAATTTAACTTGAAAGAGTCAGCACAAGTTTACAGCATTACAGATGACTCTCGCCAACAATTCAAGATGTGCATACAATACTGAATTTTTTCGGTGCAAATATGGGCAGTTTTGATGCTAAGGGCAACTACAACTGCAAGGTTATACTCGTAATATAATAGATCGGATTTGAATCGGATAGCGAATATTTTCAAGAATGCTGTGAATAAGAATAGAGCTTATATTATATTGTTACAGAAAACTTTCCGTAAAATTAAAATTTCTTTAGAAAGAGGATCAAGAAGAGATCACCCACCTGGTTTATAGTAACAATATTTCTATTAAAAAGAGGGTTGAAGAACAGAAATTCGTCTAACTTCCTTTTGAAAGGTAAATTTTTTTTTCTTTCCTTTTCTTTTTATAAGATGTTTGAAATGTATTCTTTTGTAGCTTACCACGCTCACGTCGTTAGTTTTGGGTAATGCCAAGATTTGAGAACAGATTTAGATTTAACAGGAATCTTTTTTATAAAAGTGAGACCAATTTATTGAATTCACTATCTCCACTCGCTTCAAAATCTGACTACAAGTATGAAATTTAGAAAATTTAGAAAATAAATTTGTCGTACCAGACCCCATATTTGGAAATTAAAGATTTTTAGGTCATCCCTAATTAATGTTACATATCACTTTTCGGTAATTATAATATAAGTTTGTATATATAAATAATATAATATAAGTAATATATAATATAATAAAATTTTGCTCGAAACGCCTTTTTCAGTACAAATAAACCGAAATTGTTTTACAACTAGCGCCAATTAAAAATTTTCAACACTGGGGAACTTAACGGGAAAAATGCTATGAGAATCGATTGATATATATCATTACAGTCAAATAAAAATTTTGAAGTTCCACCTAGAAATTGGTTGCGATTATATTTCGAAATTTATAATTCTTTTTTGTTGTTGTTGAAGCTGCTGGTGCCGGGGAGATGATCCGTGGTCAGATTGCCTTGTATCGATATGGTTATGCTTCGTTTATTTCTCATCTCATATCAAATTCCATTTAAGCAAAATGTACTCTTTCTATCCGTGATTACTAATGAAACAACACACTGTAAAGCACAAGTCCAGCGCAAGCGTACGTCAGGCCCACAGCCCACCACCGAAAAAGAGAGAATTGAGGTGTTAATAGGCGTTCGAACATCGACTGGATTCGCTGGCTGACCATATGTGGTAATTTAAAGTTGCCTAGTTTTCGCGGTTTGAGTCGCAAAATTTAATTAAACACGTTTGCATGTTGTTTAGCACATTTGCAACCAATTTTCGGATTTTTAATTAAAAATAGAACTGTGAAAATTATCGCCATTCAATTATAGTAGTGTAGAATAATAGTCAAAAATATATAAACCTCCATTAAAATTATAACACTTATTGATTTTAATTATGTATTAACAAAACCTTGTAATCAATCGACCACAAGCGTACATAAAAACATAGAAGTTCACACGTCAGTATATTTTTTTTTATCTGAAGTCTTATCTGTTGTGCGAATTATTTAATGAGACAAGATTAAGTTATCCGCATTGCAGATTTCTTCTACACGCTCAATGGTATTATAAAATGATGAGCCAAAATTACATATTCCTACCAAGTGCACATATATAATATCTGCATTCATACCCACAACGTTTATAAAATGCAAATTCACACACCTCTTAAAGAAATCGTACAGCCACAAATTAACAATGTGGAGCAAACAACGAAGCGAGCTGAAAAAAACAAATGAACCAAAAAACATTGTAAGTGTGACTCACGCTGCTGCGCACAAAGCTTGCGGCTGTTTAGCCTACATATTTCTAATTTAAATGGTTCCCAGGGAACGCGTGAGCAACGCCTACACTGCGCAGTGAGACATTTGCCGAAAACACGAAAAAAAAATGTGGCGTGACAACTCGATAGGGTTCGTGATATTTTAAATTTATTTGAATACATGCATATATATATATTTATCGATATGTACTCATGAGCCTATACTTATGTGTTCAATGCAATGCATATGCAAATTCTGCCGGGACTTGACCCTAGGTGCGCTTGGACTGTAAAGGTCAAACCTTTGAACTTTTATGATAAAATACAATCACGATTCTGTGCAAATAAAATCATAATTCTTAAATAAAATCTAAAAGACATATGTGAGCATGTATATATATGACGTATATATGTAAAAAGTACATACGTGTCACTCTGTATATCCAGGTCTCTGATTTTGCGATGCAATCGGGTAAAAACCCCACCCAGCTCCGACTTAAAGATTATGCTATTTAAAAAAAATTACGACAAATCGCTCAATAGTGAGGCCAAACTCGTTCAATTCATGGATAACGATGAAAGCAGGATTACATGTGGATCAGTTCATAATTTGGACAATTGCAACACCATTTTGAATGCCATCGACATATTCAACGGTGTTCAAAAATTTTGCCCATTTTATCTCCTAGCTGCTGTATACCGTATACGAGGTCTTGATCCTTCCAATGACTTTACACCACACATATTAGTTATTGGAAAGATATGTCACTAAAATTTGAGGAATATGTTACACCTAACTCAATATTGTTGTTAAAAAGTTGTATTGAACATATGTTTCGTAGTTGGACCTAACCTTCAAAAGACACGTGTATAAATTTCATAGTTATCGGACGAGTGGTTCGATATCAAAGGAATATGTTGATGTTGTGCAATTTGTTGCTGAAAATTTGGCTATGCAAAATCTATGTTCAATGTAGGTGTCAAAATCATATTACAAATCAAAGAAAATGACAGCAAAATTGTATGAATTGGGTTTCGGATTGTTCTCACATCTCTGTATTCTCCGGATCTGACACCAAGCGACCTTTTCTAGCTCTAAGATCTCAAGAGATTGGTCGCTGGAAAGAAATTTGACAACAATAAGAAGATAATCGCCGAGACTGAGATCTCCTTCGAAGCAAAATACCAATTGTACTATAAAAACAGAATCGAAAAATTGGAAATCGCTATAATCGGTGTTGATTAACAAAATCGAAAATTGGGAAATGGGTTAGAAATGATTGGAACTTTTCAGCCCGACTTCTGCACTTAATTCAAATAAACTGGAAAGTTAATATTTATTATTTGGCTCTAAGACTTCTTAGGGGTCTCTTCCATTCAAGTGCTCTACGTTATGGGAATCTGAGAAGATGTGAAGCACTTTTTTACATTAACGGGATCCATTTTCTTACTTATAGCGATAAATATTTTGGACTGTCAAACTGTGCATGGCAAAAATATTATTTCGACAAATTATATTCAAAAATTATATATCTTTCTTTAATTATTTACACAAAATGAATTTTCATTCACGATATCCATTCACGATAGGTGGGCGAAAACAATTAAATGCTCATAATTAGGTCGCTCTGTAACATTATCCAGCAACGAAACTATAACAGCTATAACAACTATAACCAGGAAATTATTGGCACGTAGTGCGACACATAAGCCCTCTGGTAACTGGGTCACCCACTGACAACCCTTTCCTCAACAGTATTTTAATTAATAAGCGTCGGTTATCTGATAAGTTGGAATCAAATGGCTAAGCAATATACTCAGCCTATATCCACAACACATAGTAATTGTGTAATGGAGTTGGATTACAAAACTGCAATAGTCTTAAAACAAGCGACAAAATATTTTCATAATCTGCAACAAAAACAATACTCTGCTTGGAATAATATGAGCTGGATTCACTGATGTCCAACCGCCGGCCCGAAATGACATCGTACCCCAAAAGCACGTACCACAACACACATACACACAAAAATGTGTCTGTATGTATGACAATGCAGTGTAGGAGAGCGATAGTAATGGATTAAAAGTTGGACCAGGCTGTGACTAGGTGCCGATGTCCAGCTGACTTAAAATGCAATTATACAAACATGAGCACTTTCGAAAATTGTGAAAATAAAACTGTAACAAGAGCGCGAACAGAAATGTAACAAGCAACAACAACGAAAATAATGCAGTAAAATTTCACAAAAAGTGAATGTGCCTGACAAAGGTGTAGTACGTACGTGATACACAGAAGCAGCACATAAAAATACCAACAACAACAATACCAAGAAGTTTCTTTTTTTTTTTTTCTTTCCATGCTTAGCTTCACATTTCAACCAGGAAAACACCCAAGTGAACGTATGAAGCGCGTGAAAATGTAATTGCTTGAGTAGTACAAGCGACCGAACACCAACAACAACAGCAATACAGGTGCTTATGCGATGCACATAATTTTATAATTTCATATGCTACAAATTTAAATCTGTAGCAGAGATGCAAGTAGCCGAAGTGAGCAATGAAAATTGCTATTGATTAATTTGGAAAACGGTGCAGGCAATGATTTCAGGAAGCGCCACCAGCGGTGTTAATCGAGGTAATGAGATGACCTCGCAGTTACGTTATAAAATGAGGCACGAACCATTCAAAAAAAACACAAAAAACTTTGTAAGCAATTCCTCTTACTTTTATATGGTATATGGTAAACACCTTTGGGTGTGCCTTAAACTTTTAGTATTCAATTTAGCAAATTTAACAATTAAAATCGGTGATGAAACTCTGAGGCAATTGTTTATTTGGAGGAACAATTAAGTAATTAGACTTCCTACTTTTACGGCACAATAATCAATGACATGAAAATCTTACCGTAAACATATGTTTCAGCACAGTCTAAAGTAGGGATGGGCAACCAATTTATTTCATAGATTTAATCAACAACATTTAGAAAAAAATTACAACAAAATCAAATTCGGAATAAAAAAAATTTCGACGGAAAAAATTTGCTATACCAAAGTTACAATAAAAAAATAAAACCAAGCTAAGTCACAGCGATGTTGTCGTGAACCATATAAATATATTTGAACCCTGGTCTGAAATACTTGCGGATGCGTGTTTCATATTTAAGCAACATCTATTTCTCAAACTCGGAAATAATGGTTTCCATGCTTGGCACTGAATATTAGAAGAACTTCAAAAAAGGAATATCTAGTATGACTTGGAATCCTATCATAAAATAACTTCTACTTACTGATTTTTTCTGCTTATTGATACTAGGTAAGAACCAATAGTTATAGATAAATAGATGTCGACTCGTTATGCATTAGGCATTGAATCAAAAGAGTTGACATGTAAAACTTTCATATTTCCTTAATAATTGTAAATGAAAGCATTCACATTCTTTAAGAGTCAGACGAGTTTTAAATAATAACGAAGCGAAATTGTCGTAATATTCGTTGAAACCCGACCTATGATGCGATGAGATAACCAGATTCACAAGTATTCTTCAGAAGTTATAAACGTCCAACAAAGCTACGAATCAAATAAGCCATTCTGAGACGTAGGTCGACTCCTTCTGAAGGTCTTGCACGCATCAACTAATATGAGCTCAATCCTGACATACAAGAAATAGTCAATCTACCTCAACACTTAAAATAGTCGCTTTAGTCCAAACTTAGTCCAAAAAACAACTCTGCTATTGAGCCTCTCTAAATCATAAAACTAGGAAGAACATACTGCTCCCGGAACTAAACAGGTTAGATTGTTGAAGCTAGCTCAGTCTTTCTTAGACGTAGAGGGGCAACCGCTTTAGAAATATCTATCAGTTCTTGGGACTGAACGCAGACACCCGAGAGCTACCCTTGAGGTCAACACTTTGGTTCAAATGATGATAAAACAGTAACTAGATATAGATTTTGAGAATAATATTTTATTATTATTATTACTATTATTATTATTATTATTACTATTATTTTTATTACTTTTCAGTTTTGTAAGTTAAGTATACATTAGATATACAATGGATTATCATGGTACCTATAGAAAAAAGGCTGTCTGAAAGTCTGAATAGAATAGTTTCTTATACACTGGCTTCTTCAAAATATAAAATAGAGTTGTAGCAGTTGGGACATCGGAGTATTTACAGTTTTATTTTCTCGAATATTGTAAACGCTCTTTTTTCTCCTCTCTAATATCAGAAATATGTACATTAGAAAAGAGAACCCCCACAGGTACTGGGACGTCTCTGTTTGGTGTAGATAATTTCATTGGACTGATTGAATGTCTTCTTTGTCGACTGTTAAACAAACTTGTCCCTATCGCCGTCAGTCTGATATCATTACCCACAGACACAATCCTAATCCTATCCAAAGAGGCTCCAATTTGAAGGCATACACCATATTCAACTCCTTTGTACGTGAGATTTGTTAATTGGGCAGCAAAAAATATTGAATTGTTATTTCCTTTGAGAGTTTTATTGAAAAATAATAGAACCACCCTAATTTGTGGCTGTAGGTTTGTAGGTTGTAATGGTCCTCCTTAAACGGCAAAATTGTAGACTTGTGGTGGGCGCCCAAATCGCTCCAATTCAAAGTAACCCCACCTTTACATATACATACATAAATACAAATATATGATACGAAATATATTTACAACGTAATTTTTACTGTTATGTGCACTTTAATGCCTAAACATGAATATAAATGTATTATTATGAACTTCGCTTTGAGCGTTAAACTCCTTGATTGCAGAGCAATTTGTGCTATAGTCAAATATATGTACATATGTATACATTCGGGTATGGCTTTTGTTGCCAGAGTTGGTGAGCGTAGAAAACGATAATTTACATTCGCTCAGTTTGTAGACTGTGTAGACAAGGAAAGTAAATATGTTTTTATGCAAATTTAATAATATCAATGTAGGGTTGAAAACATTTTATATTAAGTCTCATTTGTAAGGGAAGGTATAGATATATAGATAGGCTTTACTAGACGACGTCACACAATAAAGCCTTCGCATAAAACTCCGAGCACACTTACTGAAACGAAAAAAAAAAAAATAAACAGTCGCGACATCGGATAAAACTAAATTTGGGGCTGGAAATGTTTAGAGATAAAAAAGATTGACACGAAAAGCGTCCGAACGTTCTACTCGTAGTTGCGACGACCTTTACAAGTTTTTATTACGGAACTAAATATCTATAGAAAAAGAAAAGAAGCTGCCCAAAGAACTCTCATATTTCAGTGTTGGAGCGATAAAATCTTGTTGAACTTGTTGAACGACTACAATGAAAAAAATATTTGGCAAGAAGTGGATGAAGAGTGTACCGATTGGAATTAGGTGAAGTTTGTTCAATCAAAAAGAAAAGTGATTGTGTTAGTTACATTAATTCCGATGGAATTAGCTTAGTCAATATTACGTACAAGATTCTATTAGTCGAACATCAAAAAAAAAATATATATATACATACCAAATAGACATACTCCATATATTTGTTATTTATTAGGAACAACTAGAAAATAAGTAACACTCTTGAAAAGTCAAGTAGAATCACCATTGTCAATAAGTGTTCGGATTTTAGGTAATTCAGCTTCCATAAGTCACTCATCATATCCGCTCTAATGAATATACATATGGGGCGAAAGCACATTGATGAGGCACTTAGGCTGATTCCCTAAAATACTTTGGGAATTTCAAGCGTTGCAAACCATGAATATCTTATAATTCGGAATGATAAACCATACGGATTAAAACAGTTCCGTTATGTCTCGAACACATCGTTTGAATGAATGAAGCGTTTTCAAAGTATTTCAGACAATACCAGCTGGCGTTAGCAGACGATATGAGAGACCTACTCCTTGATCTATACTTTGAAACAAAATGGGAAATGCCCTACCAACTTTCAATAACCAAAAGCATTACTGCCCTCAATAAAAGTCAAGAATATGCACCGCCGATAATATGTCAGTGATGACGACGAGTGCGTGTCTTCGAAAATAATTTCAAGCCTCTGAGCAAGCAAGAAACGTTTCGTAGGATTCATGAGTAGCAGTGAGAAAATATGAATGATATTTTATACTTAGTATGTCCTTTCATTTGTCGCATAGCATTAAGACACACTCTATAAATATAAGAAGACGTTCGACCAAACATCCAGGAAAAGTATAAGCACTAATTATAACTGTTTCATAAGCTCATTTGTCAACGAATTAAATGAGCATAATCATCTGTTCACTCTAAACAAATTTAAGTTCCCCCAAAATACCACATATTACGAGAAAACCACAACCCAAACTATTAAACACATATTTACATATACCTAAATATAAAGTAAATGCTGAATGGATTGGGCACGGTGTATACTGCTTTTGTTCGCATTTCATAGTTGTAAAATATGCAAATTATTGCAATTCATCACACTCAATTGCACTTTATTTACACTTAACGGCTGAGGGACGGCGAAGATGAGTTGCAAAGCCGTAGTTACCGAGCGGTTTTATTAACCGTCTGTGTGTGTGTATGTGTGTGTGTATGTATATAGGGTTTGAAGAGCACAGGTGGCAAATGAAGAAAATAATATGCGTATAACATACATACATCTGTACATATGCATGTAAACATATATATACTACAGTTATGTATCTTACGTTAAGCAAATATTTTAAGCCGTCACCAACATGACACTTGCATTTTTTCGCGGTGGCAACACTTGAAGTTGCAACAAGTGTACGATGGTTGCGATTGCTAATTATTGACGTCATGGGAAACCGAATTCATTAATTTTCGTTGTACAGTTGAGATTTCTTGGCCTTTTTGCTTAACGATGTTTGTGAGGAACTCACTTTTATACTTGCTCGTCTTCTTATTTTCTTCAACAAAGCAATAAATTAAATTACGCGAAAATTTTTATGCAAATGAAGCGCCAGATTTTGTTAGCGCTTTTTGGTTGGTGTATGAGTTTAGACATCGAAGTCATCTTCGCATGACATATTTAGCATTTTTTATAAAATATTAAGTCACAACTGTAATTGGATTAATTAAAGAGGCTTGTATTGAGAATAGATGGGTGTAACTAAATAACTTTTAACTTTGTATAAGTTAACTTTAAAGCTGGATTTTCTCCTGCCAAGTGTGTTTTTCTCTTCTCAACTACTTAGTATTTAAATCACATAAAAAGACAACAACGCAATTGTTTAGTGCAGTGCAATTTTAATTTCATGAAAATAAAAACAAACTGAAATAAAAACCAAACCTGAAATGGCACGTTACTAAAAGCCGCACTGCGCATGCGCAACTATCGCCGCTCACACTTTAGGAGGAATTTTCGTCTTGAGAGTGCCGACGCGATGCAATGTGATGCCGTTGCAATGCAGCCCGATATCGCTGCAGCGGCTTCCCACAAAGTGTGGAATTGTCGGTAGCGCCAGCGGTGGCAGCTGCAAATTCGTCACTTGAGATTTTAATTATTTATCGGTTATTTGCGCGAACCGTATTGAATAACCACAAATGACAAGTGTGAGAATTAACAACCTGAATAATTTACTAAGAAATAGTTGTAAAAACAATACAATTTGAGGCAATATTATCTAAAGAATCCAAATACTTTCAAATACCAAAAGAAATATAAGTTTGAGTAATATATATATATGTATGATAATGCGTTATTAAAGCAAACGAATCGCGAACGAATGCCAAAATAAGTTGCATAGCACATCGGAAAACCCCTAAAAAATTGGTTAATTATATTATATAAATATATAAATATATTAAATGTACCAATACTTAAAAATTTAAAGAGTATATCCTACAAATACGGATACATCTGGGTGACATAATAAACTCTACGATAAACAAAATTCGTTTGGAATCGAAAGTAGCGTCTATGGGTTCAAAACCAAAGCCGAAGAGCTCAGATTGCAAAACCGAACCTCATCTAACTTAAAACAATCAGCAAAAGTTTTCGGTAGCTCGAAACATTGCTCGGAAGTTCACTTCTATAATTTCTCACAGTCTCAATAGGTAAAGCAATCGTTCCTTCGACTTCCCAGCCGAAAATGGGGTTTATGTACTCAGGTAGAAATCTCCTGTGGCAACTTGAAGATGCTTTGTTGTGTCTTGATGTATATGATGAATCGGACAAACACAGAAGTGAGTATATATTATATTGTTATAATTATTTATAACTATTCAGCCACAATTTTACGAATTCGATCGGAATATTTTGTACTCAAAATATGTGAAGCATCGGAGAAAAGAAGCAGCGGAGAAAAGAAGAATAATAAACTGCTCTTTATGTAGTCCGATCCGTAGTCCGATATGTAAGTAGACATTAAGACCTTGAAAGGTATGAATTCAATGCAAACATTGAAAGTAAGGAGACCCTACACCATGATAGCAAATTGTGTCATGCTTTGTGGCATGAGAGAGGAACCTCGACTAAGCATCGGCTTCTGAGAGTATTTTTAATATAAAAAGGCTTCTTAAATAAAAGTCATCAGGAATTCGAACCTTACTTATTTTTCAATATAATTAAAAGCAACATCAAAAGGAAAATATAAAAAGCTCGATTATATGGCCATCAAAGGTTCAAGTGCATATTAAATTTAGCGTTTTTATTAATCAAAACAAACATTAATTTACACCGAAGCTTTCTTACAGCTCGTTTACCAACAAATCTATATAGAAGGGACTATATAGATGGGATGCGGGCAAGTCCTTATAATATCAAGCTTCAATAGCATTAGCAACTACAATGGTCACAATACAAAATACACCTAAACATAGATAAATAGGTGAGCTCTCCGAAGAGTGATTCGGAGTGAGTATTCCAAAGCACTTGGCGATGACAGCGTAAATAAATTGCAATTAAACTAACCAAATTTGCAGACAACATTTCGATAGCTCTTTGGCGCACTCGCATATACTCACATAACCTTTTGCATGTTTACATATGAATGTACATTAGGCTGGTCCTTAAAAAATAAAGTGAACGTTTGTCTTAACCATGTGCTAAATTTGCTGGGAGCGCGATATTTAATACCGAAATGTAAGCATTGAATATCTTTGACATTTATCAACCCATTGAATTGTTTAAGACATGATTCAACGATTCTAACGTAGAAGTGCAGCGAAGCAACGCGCCAAAATAGTGCGAATATATATAGAAAAACCTCGTTCAGTACAGTTCAGAGCGAAGAGGGCCGATTCACCCTGTTCGGCGGCGTTAATAATCAAAATCAAAGCTGTTAATTTGGGGAAAAGGAAATACATTCAAGATTCATAAAACGTCCTTGCAAAACTAAACGGTGAGTGTTCA
This sequence comes from Bactrocera minax, assembly GCA_021498325.1. Classification (NCBI taxonomy): domain Eukaryota; kingdom Metazoa; phylum Arthropoda; class Insecta; order Diptera; family Tephritidae; genus Bactrocera; species Bactrocera minax. The sequence goes on from JAKEEE010000024.1 coordinate 401,772, forward strand.
GGACGGCGTTTGCGCCAAAACCATTACTGCATCATATTTTTTCAAACCAAAAGAAACAGTCAATGGAAATTGATATCGTTGATATTGATATTATAGGCTTTTGCTGATTACTGGTTTCGGCAAAGACTACACTCCATGTCACACTGCGATTCAAGCTATTGCGTTTCTGGAACATAGCGTCCTTATAGATGATGCACCCTGTATGTGAGACCTTCGCATATCATGATATCAACGTAAATAACTGTTTCTTCCCACCCTAATGTGCGTTGAACGAGTGGGTATAAAATAACACACGCTCACATATTTGCATTTTGCATTGAATTAATGGCAATAGACGATATTTTTTGGGGCTAAACGCTCTCAAAATACCATGAAATTCAATAAGCGTGTAAATTTCGCTGTTTCTTTTTTGTTCATTTCATTTCATTGCTGCATTTTTCCCACGTGTCAATTGATTGGTTTAGGCGGATTTTTTGGCAGGTGTTTGCATTTCCGCAAATAATCGAATTTGTAAAAATTTTTCAATTCAAATTTGATTTTGTCAACGACAACGATTGATGGACAGCGCGCGATGTGTGTCTAGATTGTTCATGGCATTAGTCTATGCAAATAATCGCATAATGCGATAATAATTATGTGTGTGGTGTGTATTAGCCCGTTATGGGAAAAGTGGCATTTTATTTATGCTGTTTATTCTGGCTGATGGATGAGTTTGTATTGCAAAGATTTATGAGCATTATGGTGCTGCATTGATGTGTGTGTGTGCGTGTGTGTGTGTGTGTGGCACACATTGTGTGTAGACAATAAAGATACTTATTGAGTATTGTATGTTTGTTGTTCATTTGGCACTAAATTGTACAACTATTCGTCAAAATACACACTGCGCCCCCAACTGCGGAAATAATGCAAATTTATGCCGCAAATATTTATGGCTGTTATTTGGAAGCAAATTAGAGATAAGCTGGCTTTTGTATTGGATTTTGACGCTGTGAATCCCAGGCATAAAGTGTGAATGAAGCAGAGTTTCCTCTTTTTTTTGTTTATGGATAAACAAAACAAAAAAAAAATAATAATAATAAGCGGATATAAATGTATTTAAATATAGATAAACGAAAAGAAATAGAAATCATAATCATAAACATTTCAAATATTATACAAAATATACCACATCAACCCTGCTCTGTAAAACGTTTTCTTAAAAAGTGGTTAAACTAATTATATTTAGGTTAGTATGGCGCTCTTTAAAGGTAATGTTGATGACTCAAATCTTTCTGCATCATTGCTTTATATTTGAAAAATAATCAGTAGAGTGCGGCCAATTTCTAATTTGTACTTTGGAAAGTGATGAATCGAACAAACAACAGGTATAAACCAAATAGGCAGTCAAAATCATATTGAGAAAGAATTTTTCAAGAATACAACGGCGATTAGCTTTCTAATTGCATTCGTATGCAAATTTTTTTGGCGGGAGAACAGAGGCAGTTGGCAGAGACATTACGAGCAGAGAAATGCAGAATATACGGCCGTTAATATACAAATGCATGTAAGAATTTCAAAAAATGTGTACCGGCATTTTGAAATTTTTCGTCCGAGATTTATTTAATTTATATAAATATTTCCACATTGTGCATATTTTAATGAAAGATCGCGTTGTGCTCCGCCGTTGTAAATGAAATTTATGGAAGCACATCGTGTTCTCAACAGATGGTATTTTTAACCACCTTTTTATAAAAGTTATAAAAGCACGCGTAAAAAGGGCTTTGCAAGCGTTTTAAAGCATATAAACACAAAATTCAATTTTAACACACAGCAAAGTCAAACGCATAAATGTACTAAAACGTTAATTTCGAACTTTTCGCGAATATAATATTTTCCATGAAACTTGATTTTAGCAGCAGGTCATTATCTATTAAAAAATATGTTGTTATGTTTTCTTATAAATAAAATATTTAAACAAACTTTATCAACTGCTTTCTCGCTAATATAATTCAATAAGAACGAAATAAAAAGATGGAAAAAGCAAATTCGAAGTTAAAGATCAAAGTGGTAATTTTTCTTCTACTCCGTTATTTTGCATGTTTTGAAAAATATTAGAATCCGATTATAATTTTGGTGAAAATGTTTAGTTGTTTTGAGAGTATGAGGAGCTGGATCACATGTTTTCCTAAACCAATCTAATATAATAATGTAACAAAGGGGAAATATTTAATTTAAATCACAGAAATTTGGAAAAATATTCGGAACCCTTATTTTTGCCACGCCACAACATTTTTAAAATTGGTGTGAAATTCGCGTTTTTGGTCGAAAATTACGGTTTAAATATTAGGCAAAGCCACGTATTAAATAGATTTAAGCGAAGATCATTCACTAAAGGACTTAGAATCACATTTTTCAAGGAGTACTAAGCCGTAACATTTATATGTCTAATTGCAATGCAGAAAAATACCGATGTTTTGGAGAAATATTCATGCAAGACCACCTTTACGATGGCTAGGATATGTCGAGTGAATGCAGAATCTCGAGATCTGAATGTATTGAATGCGGTAGCAGCTGATGGTATGGCCTGTATTGTTAAGATCAAGTGGAGAAGAACTTGGGATTCATTGCTGTTCCGCATTGGTGCCAGTTAGTAAAGAGAAGAAACGGTTTGGGTGCTATTCAGGACTTATCAAATTCGGTCAAGAAGTTACAGTGCCGATCAATAAGAAATACCTTCGCCGTGCGGAGCAAAGGGGAATTTTCAAGTGTGTGGGGATTTTTCTGTAGGGTGTATGTAAATTATTCATATATTTTATCAAAGCTCTTAATTGCATAATTTTTCTCCTTCGTAACTTCGTAAAATTATGGAAAACATCTTGGGGAAAATTTAAATATTTACGCATTTGCCATAAAAGTTTTGAGCAACCAGAGTATGCCGCTTGTTATTTCCATAAGTGGCAGCTTTTTAGCTTGTTTAAACTCATGTATAACATACATACAGACATAAATATATATGTAGGTATGAAGCAACACTTGACTAAAAATAAACGGCATACTTTCATAAAATAAAAAAAAAAAAACTTCCACAAAGAAAAGTTTGAAAGAAACGCGCAACAACAACGCAGCCAGCGAAGTCGCAACAAGCGAGCTGCATGCGGCGCAGCAGAAATCATAAAATAACAGTAAAGAAAGCAATTGAATAAAACGGGAAATTTTTCGTATAAAATCGCCGAGGAAAAAAGTAATAATCAAAATTTCATAAAAGCAAATGAAATAATGCACAAACACAATACAAGCGATTGCAACTGGTGATGGACGCAACCGGCTATTGTCCACCACCAGTTGTGTCCGCAGCGTTTACGCAATGCCGTAACAACAGTGAGGCGTGAGATGTGAGGCGTTTTGCGTTACCGTGACAATAAATGCAGTAGCGTAGCATCTGTGAAGTGAGAGGCCGCCGGTGTCTGCGCATAGAAATGCCATTGAAACTGGTTTGATGCTTGTGCTGCAGTACATCACAACCGCTGTGACAAGCAGCTGAGTCTCGAAAGTGCGAATACCATTGATATACTTGTAATTAGTGCACTAAATGCAGTGATTTATGTACATAAATATCTGCAAACATATCTATTATTGTTTCAATAGGAGCTACTAATGAAGCATTACTCATACGCCACGCACCATCCGCCCGTTGGCTACCATTATGTATGTAGCTACACAAATGTTTGTGTTTGTGTGTGTGTATGATTGTGTTTTTCAGTAATTTTGCCAGCTGCGCAATCATAGGGAAGTTATTAGTCCACTGAGCGCTTGACACGCAACTCATTTCCCCGAAAACTGTTGTTACGTGCCAGGAATGCATATACTACTCTCGCCTGTATATTGTGGCAACTTGGAATTTAGGTTGGCAAATGCGATACTCATATGTGGAAGATATTAATTGAAATACAAGCATATGCTAACAGCAAAAAGTTCGCACATAAAAATCGCTTGCAGTGGCATTTGGAGACGAAAAGTTTAGGCTATAACCGTAAAATATAATTTAACGGTATTAGTGTTAAAAATGTAGCAAGAATTAATATTGGGGTGTGCAGTGAAACATTAAAATAATTAAAAATTTAAATACTCAGTTACCAAAGAAATTTCGTAATGAAAATAAACTAAGCCGAGAAACCCTAGTTGAGAACTAGAATTTTGGAACTAAAAATGCACTAGTCCTAAAAGACCAGACTTGTACCAATTATAGACGATTTATTAATGAGTTGTTTTATTGGACATTAACGATTAAATTATATTAATATCAACATCGTATTTTTATTTTCTTTGTATATTTTGCACTAGTATGAGACCAGTATATTTCCGATCCATATATGGCAATTGAAATGTCATAGCACCTATGTAAAGTTGCTTGCATAAAAAATAAATAAACAGCTGACGACTTGGGCTTGAGGTTCAAATCTGTTGTATGGTAGTTGAGAATCGTCCCATTTTATCGAAGGAAAGAAAATAAAGCAATTTATATACAATGGCAGTAAAAATAATAACATTATGCCGAGTTATATCTCTAATATATGGAAAAATACACAAAATCGCACTGCAATTAGATTTCAGTTTTTTACAAAACTTTATTCAACCATTAAACTTTTCTCTTATTTTTTTAAAGCTTATGTAACTTTGCAAATACAATTTTCACCGCGAAATGGCCAGACTTCGATTACTAAATTGTTTTTTATCTATAGATTGATATAGCGTTTTGAATACAATCCATAAATTCACAATAATTTTGAGATCGAATGACGGCCCCATTAACCAACCCAATATGGGTGGATTCTATTTTTGCCACTTTCTAGGTTATAATCCGTTTTAACCCCAACTGCTATAGCATTTTCTCTTCGACATAAGACAATATACACTCTTTAATTATTTCACGAACACGAACAATTTTATATCCTATTAACGTATTCTCAACGACCTCTGGCACTTAATTGTTTAATGCATACTATCAGCCCTAAAAGCGTAGCTTCTACTAATTACGCTGGAATATTGATATCGATCCAATTTTTCAGTTCACAAGCTTCGGAATTTTTGATAAATTTTAATACATTAGCTGCAGGTTCTATTTTCCGTTTTTGACCGTTGCCATCGCTCCTACAAACACCTTAGACGACATATGTACTTATCGTCCAAGTCTTATATCAAGACAAGAAAAACGAGAGAATTATGAGGTGTAATTTTCGTTGGATGACTGCGAACTATCCTTACCAATCGACTTTTGCTTGAACGAAATCAGAGGTGCCGCCTTGTTCTTCTATACCACTCATTCGTCCAGCTTCTTTATTCGATAAGTGTTAATTAGATCGATCAAGACAGGATTCAATTTATAGTGTTAATGATCGCTTGATAGAATGAGTACGAGTTGTTAAGAATACCGAATCTGTGTTAAAATGGGTTTGGAGAAGCGAATTCATATACGGAAAAGCTCTTTCGTGGAACCATCTTCAATCGAATTTAAACATAACTGGGTTGACAACAACAACATGGGTTGAAAAAAAGGTTGGTGCTCATTCTCTTCTCTAAGTGTATTACTGCAGACTTTGCTCAGCTCAGCAGATTGATTCCCACCGATTTTCGTTCATTTTAAATTTTACGAATTTCAAAAAAAGCTCTCTTTCGTTTTACATAAAATAAATGGAACACTAACAGCTAAGAGACACCCTAGCACACAGAACGTAAACGTTTATGAGTAAAGCTTGAGCTGCGCAGCTGTTTCTCGCCTACGACATTGTTCTACTAATCGTCAGCGTGTTGCCAATCACAATATCAACATTTCCAATTTATATTAAGGTAAACACTACTACTTGAACGTTTGAAGTGGGCACCTGAGAAGCATTACACATTAACCGTTGCACCAACTGCAGCTAACACAACAGCGCACCGAGCCGCGCAGTGCCCCATACGGTAGACTCACAGGTGCGATACTATTCCTCTCCACATGATACCACTCAACTAAGAGTTCATACTCGTGTGTGTGTCGGCTAAATGGCCTGTCAAACTTTAACTTATATTGATGGCAAGATGTGGTGTATTTCCAAATATACAATGGAGTAAGTTTTAGAAGACTCGTTACGGTAGGCCATGGATATCGAACGTAACAGGCAACTGGTCACTTTTCTTTGTTTGACTTACAGATAAGAGTGTGTGATGCAAAATGCGGAGCTGTTAGTAGGTCAGTAGGAAAAATGTATTTGATTGTCTGCAGATTTTCTTCAGCATTATTTAAATCAATTGCAACCAAGTCCCATTGTTACTTGGAAGAAATGCGAAGGTGGAAAATCTGTAATATAGATCTCTTTGGTAGAGTTTAGGCATGTTAGGAAATCGCCAAGTAATTGGAAAGAAAAAGTGTTAATTCGGAGACCCTCTTGTCAACACTTAGTCCAAAAGTAATAATGCAGTCAGAGGATACAAAAAAGTTTCAAACAGTGAAAATTAGTACACAATGCAAATAAAAGCTGGTCCTTTGTCGGTAATCTATGCGAGGTAACCAATAATCTCGCAAACAAAGCTATATTAATACTGTGCGGAATTAAGCTCTTCTTCTTAGCGGTGCAAGTCAAACTTGGAGTATCAAAATTTCAAAAGAAATACTATTGGAATATGAAAATACCTTAAACTTAGATGAGAAAATTTTTCTACCAAAAACAACATATTAGGCCAAATGTGAATGATTCATTTTTCGCTTCAACTATGCAATATAAAATCTCATAAAACATTTCTCAAGAACCGCTCCAGATTACAGCAGTGTCTAAATAAATAGCGACCTCATATATTATACAATCTATTTCAAGGAAACAAAAACCTTACCTTATTTCTAGTAGAAAAGTAGGTTATGCCGCAATTTATAACTCGCTATATACCCCTATCTTCGTTCTTCTTCTTGACTGACAGTTTAGCCGTCAAAGCGGTTTAATTGAGTACACCATAGTGCTTGAATCCTCGTTTCGCAAATTTATTTGAAGAAGTCCATGAAGAAAGAATTGTAAATTGCTCGTCCGGAGAGAAGTTTTCTTCGAAAAACAAACTGCTGTCCAAAGCATCCAGTGATTTGCAGTAGAAGCCCAACACCAAGTGCCCATTTTCCACTTTGGTATTTTCCTATTTTTGGCAAACATCCTATTGAAGTATACATACTCCATGAACATACATTCACAAACCCCACGCCAGCCTCTTAAAAGTTGAGCACACGCTTATTGTAATGTATTGTGCACTTGTTGCAATACTTCACTTGGTTGAGATTACCACATATGCATGCAGTATAAAGTCGCGCTGCACTGCCGCAAAGCATGTGGCAAACAGTGTGTTACACGAAAAACTCGACAATATATTGCACTTTGCGGCGGACATGCGAAAACTAAAGCGAGTTCAGGCACAGTGCACTGCCAGCTGGCGGGGTATCCTGGCATTCCACACATCACGCGTCGCAGCGATATTTTTCGCATAGCCGCAAACCAGTGGCATAATGAAATTTATAGCATTTTAAAGTATTTTTTGATGGCGCTATATGTATGTATGTATGTGTGTATGCATTTATTTGTATACTCATGTATATAGGCATGCCTTACGGTTTTATATAAGTTGTATTGTTCAAATTTTTCAATTTATATATTTTTGGAAATAATTTTTTTTATTGTTTTACCATTTTGTTATAGACATTATTTATGCATTTATTTTCCTTGTTATTTGCTTTGCCTCGCAATGCCTTGGCTGCATTAATTATCTTCGCTTTTATAGTTATTCTGTTTGGTTGTTGGAGCTGTTGGTGCCACTAATTAAATTTGCTGGCGTCACAAACACAAGCACACGCACACAGATACACAAACAAACACATGTAAATGTGTAGCAAAATTATTTTCGCCATTCACCGAAGCGATGCATTCGCCAGCGCTCCTTGCTGCCCGGTTGGCTACTAGCCCCTGCTTGACAGCAGATTCGTGTCTAAAGCTTGTCAGTCATGTCATGTCTTCTAACAACATATACATATGTACGAATATGTAGAAGGTGTGTATGTATTTAGGTGGGGGTGGTACACTACCAATTGTTTGGCCGCAATTACTTGTGACGTTTTAAGAGCAAATGCCACATTCGTTCAGTTGAACAATAATATTAGACATTTAATGCATTCGGCGAAGGAGTACGCGATAATTATGGACTCGTAGAGTATTTGTAATTCGCCTCTAATAAATGCAAGTGGTGATTGCAAGTCAGAGGCCAAAAAAAAACCATAGTTGGTTCGAAGAGTGAAACACAATAATTGAAGAAATATATATCGGGTGTTTTCGTCGTGCTGTTCTACACATGCAACTGCTTAAAATTCCTTCAAATTTGTAATTGCGCGATTATAATATATTCACATTTATCAAAATTTTTCGTAGGATCAAAATACATTTGGACTTTTAAATACAGTGTCAGCACCATCTATAAAGCCTAAACCTAATTTTGCTAATTTAGAAAACCCAATTTAATTGTTATCAGTTGTGGCACCATTGGCACATGTTATAAGAATTATTCTTTTGAAATCTCTCTCACGAAAGAAAAAACAAAAGTGTCGTAGCTAACCCTCTTCCCTACGAAAACTATGGCAACCTTTTTCAATGGGATGAATGAGTACTAGTATAATGCAGCTGGAGATGCTTTAGACCTAACAACCAGCCCCAGGCAACCCCAGCCAACTGACAGAGTAAACATCTTAATGTCATATAAACTTCACACACGCAACGGCATATGCATTCTCCCCATAAAAAGAGCATAGTGAAGTATTTAGCTAATAGTATGTACTACTTTATATTCGTTCCAATCACCTCTACAGATTGCTTCTTTGAAGAAAATTGCCTCCCAACAACAGCAAGAGTGACTACTAAACCTAAAACTAATTCTATTCTTAGAGTAACTTTAGGACTTTGAGCCTATCCAGACATCACCCCGAATTTGTACTGCATACAACAAGTCGCCACATGGTACTAGCTCTGGCCAAACCTCCTTAAAAATACCCACAGCCCTTTTCTATGCAGTCCGATCACGAGAAAACCGCTACAACAATAACAGTAGAACGATTGCCTATGACAACAGTTTTAATTTAGAGCCAGCGGTCTAACGGTAGCTAAATTCGATTGAAAAATATTATTAATTACAATTTTATTGTTATTTAATATGTATTTCTTTAATAAATATTGAAAACTGTCATATTGAACATTCAGATTTCAATTTTCTATATACCTAATGGGGCATCTCTACAGGCAATAAATTTTGTCTAGATAACTTTATTGCTAATTACATTGCCAATGAAGAATGCATCCTGCTTGTAGTTGGCAACAGTTTTCTAAATAATTTTCAAGATAACTATTACTGGCAATAAACTGTCATTTTGGTAGTTTGACAGCTTCCATATTGTATGTATTTTATTTTTGAAATGAAACTGGTAAATGGACATTCTGTAAAAATTATTGAAGTCCTAAACCATATAAAGTATTAAATTTTATTTTTCCAAAAATACATTTGACCAAAAAGTGGATTTTTTACTTTTTCCATTCTCAAGACGGTTCTGTGACGGTCAAGCGGTTCAAGACATCAAACATGCGCAGCTATAGCTCGAACAAACGTGCTCGAGGCCATTCCGCAAATGGTTTTGTCCAGATAACAAATGTCCATACAAAAATATTGCCAACATCAATGGCAATAAATTTGAAAGTTGGTTAACAATAGTTTTTGCCTGTGGAGATGCAGCGTAACAAACATGACAAGCAGTTCACATATTCATCTCTATTCCCAGAGGTGTTGTTTATTGTTTTAGCGGCAGAAAAAATGTCTTACATAATTTTGGGAAGTGCTGCCGAGTTGAGAGTTTTCGCTTACCTAGATCCCATTGTCGTAAGAAGGTTAAATCCTGATAATCGTAATGACTGCCGATGAACAACTAACAACAAACACAATGGAGGAGAAAACGATCGAAAAATTCATATTTCCATTTGCAAATCTCAATATTTAAGAAAAAATGCCAATTTAAAAACGAAGTACAATTATTTGCTAGCGATAGCGCAATATCGACGTCCAAATTTATTTATCGATTGTTTTACCGTGTTCGACGTAGTCAATGAAAATAATTCAATGCGAATCCTGGAGTGAAATGGAGTGAAACTAAAAGCTTGTCGGCCGACTGTTGTGTTTTCGGACGCATTGGCAAAGTCCGAAAACAACCATTCAGTGGACTACGGATTGATCTCAGGTTTATAATGCTGTATACATGTTTACTCCAACGCGCTTTTACGGTCACTAAACAAAATTTCACGAATTTTTGCGATGTTTTCTGGCCTTACTGCCTCTTGTGGTCTTCCCGAAAAGAGTGGTTCATTTGTGCTGGTACGGTTACAACGAAATTCAGCAAACCAGTGCTTGACCGTTGAAAATGGTGGGTCAAGCCACTGCATCACACATCACCACACCACACATCAGCCACTGCTTTGCATCAACCGTGTTGTTTCCCAAAACATGATATTCAAATTTTTCCCATTGTGGACAGGAAAATGTCATGAAACTTTGATGAACTATTCATGAACTATTCCAGTTGCAGTTATTACTCTAAGTTAAATTAGACTAATTAAAACCAGACTTTTTGTTTGCGGCAACCTCTCGTCTCAGCCCATATAGGGACTATGGGGATCTCTCCTCGTACGGTTGTAATGATATGTGTTTCTTATAACTAATATGTATCGCACCCCAGTTAAGCAATTGGGACTAGAACTATTTTGGAGTACACTCTCTTCTCATGTAGAACGAAAGATATCTTCAAAAACAGAACGCGTTCCACTTGGTCCACAACAGGTGTGTGGCAAGAAAATAGACAACCACTAGTAGTTCACATAAGTCTTTAAGAACAACAACAGAGTCTTCCGCCTTCAAAACAAGGAAATAAAATTTCAAAACACACACTTTTGTTTTCGTAGTGACAGATAAACGGACAAGCACTTTTTTGAAAATTTACAATTACAATTTATTTTAATTAATAATTTTTTTTACTAACTTAAGATATTTTGTGACACATATAACTAAGAGTAGTATTTGGAAATACTATTACTCTAAAGTACATCATCAAATTTTTTAGCTTTTTTATAGGTTGGAGACGACGCCGGCAATGACGCCATACTCCTGCATATGTACGACAAATTGGCCTTAATTCAATACTGGCCTTGGTCCACGACCAGACCATTGTGACCAATTAAAAAAAAAAATTATATATTGCATTTATAAAAATAGAGAAAAAGTATGACATTCGAATGCAATTGTTTGAAATCAAATCAAGTAGTTGAGGAGGTGGCGGTGGGAATTTGAGGAATTTAAAAACCGAAAAAATAAAGCATATATATATTATATATATACATATACAATATACATATGCGCACTATATATACATGCGCGTATATATATATATAATAATTTCAAAACCAAAAGTTGTATATACAGGTTTTACAGTGTGTTCAGAGTAGAGGGCAATTTCACGAATGACCAACATTTTACATGCGCAAGTCAAAAAAATATATATAGATATAGAAAATTACTTTTTTTCCCATACAAAAATTCAACGGCATTAGGTCCAAAACCAATCAGACATGCTGCTCAAAATGTTGCATGATGTATGACGTAAGTATTCGTCTCAGGACTAAGCCAACGGTTCCTCCTCGTCGGCACGCAACCAGCTGCAATTCAATATTTCGCGTAAATTCCAACGCGCATGCGGCTCTGGCTCCAGTAGTACCGCCACGGTGGCCTTGGCCTGCGCCGAAATCTGATCTTGTAATTTCCGTCGAAATGCAAACTTCTTATTACGCTGATCGTCCAGCAACTTACTGAGATTGCTGTCGTCGAATGGCATTTTCGCATTCAACATTATGAATAGTATAACGCCAAGTGACCAAGCGTCGGCCAATTTCGGATCGTATGGCCGACCGCATACGACTTCGGGTGCAGCATAGGCCGCCGAACCGCAATAGGTTTCCGATTTAATTTCACGTCCAGTATCGTCGCAGCAATAGCGTGCAAAGCCGAAATCAGCCAATTTAATATTGAGACGTTTCGAAAGCAATATGTTCTCGCACTTTAAATCACGATGTGCGATATCGTGCGAATGTAGATACTTGAGCGCTTTCGCCATCTGCATGAACCAGGCTTTCGCTTGCAACTCCTCAACCGGTCCCGATTTCTTGATATGACTCAATAGATCACCATTCTCCGCGTAACGCATGAATATGAAAATTTTCGGGCCACGCTGTAGTATACTGTGTATCTGTATGATGTTTGGGTGATCGATTTTTGTTAGAATTTCCAATTCACGTGGAAAGAATTTGTGTACGAAATCCGAGGGTGCCTTGGCCTTATCAATTATCTTGCAGGCCAAATGTACACCATGACCCGCATCATCTGCATAGCCAGCTGTGATAACGGTCGCATAGGAACCCTCGCCAATTTTGTGTCCGATATTGTAGCCACGCTGGGCCAGGGCATCGATGTCGGAGCTGCGCGTATTCAGTTGGCGATTGGAGGTTGTCGAAAATTTTGACATAATTGTTGGATTTTTATAATGTTGAAATTTTGTCTAATTGCATCTGAAGATGGTACTCTGATGATTTGAATTTGCACTCGAAAGAGTAGACCAAAATAATGTTTATGCAAACTTTTATTGATTTCAAAGAATTTTTATAAAAAAATATATATGAAATTTAATCTCCTTTCAATGAAATTTTGACAATTTTGGAAAAGAAGCTATTGAGAAAAGAGTTCCAGCCAGTTATCATTTTATTTTCGTATCTTTTCTCCGTAATTTATTCGTTATTTATGTTTTATTTTTAAATATTTAAACCGGAAATGCAATGAACGAAAGCAATTCGAATGAAAAAATTAACATATGTATATATATGTAAATGAATTAAAGTAAGTAAATTGAAAATAGTTCCATGCCATGAATTGACACGGTGTTGTCAGCAAAATTAAAATACACCCCAAGGACAAGAATAGGTGTTTCAGATAGCGCCTTAAATAAGTTCCCGTAGGCAGTAGTGTAGACAATTTGTTAATTGACGAAATTAAGTGGCTGTCAGAAAGGGCTATATTATCTATATATATAATCTATATTTGATTGAATAATAATTGAATAAATCACAAGTGTTCATACTTCAAAATCTGGCTTGTTTAAGTCTCATTAAAACTATGTATGTACCAAGAACGGTCTTTAGACTAAAGAAGTAAAAACTTTACATTTATACTCCGATTATTTAAAGCACTATAATTTTCGGATGAAGAGTATTAAGTAAACTCGACCTACTTAAAATTGAAAATTAAATCATAACAAAATATAATAATATAAAAAAACTGTACTTGCGACTAGAGGGGGTCGTTAATACTGAATTAAAAAAAAAGATAAATACGTGTTAGAAATATTACGCAAATAAAATCTGTTCGGTATTAAAACTAAGGTTTATATTATTTAGATACCAGACTGGATGTGATTGATTTCTGAAGACTGAAATGTGAAACACAAACTGATGTTTCTACTGCAAATATTTCTATTTCCATTAAAGTTTCCAAAATATTGTAAATCTCACACTGGACTGACGGTCTTGACGGTTGCCTTGGCTACTAGATCAGTATTTTGTATTGTGTATGACTACTGATCTCAGTATACATGATTTTAAATTTTAAATTTTTAATAAGCACTGTTTAAAGACTTTGGCAGCAGTGCTCAAATTTGTGCAAAAATTCGTAATATGAAATCATAATAAATGACAGTAATATGGATAATATCAGCGCGAAATCACTAGATTCACCTTAACTGATGAAGTCGATTAATATTTAAAAGATCTGAAAGTGTATGTATTATCAAGAAGTAAAAGAGGGCAGTGTTTATACGCAATTATTATACAATATAATAATTATAAATATTAGAGTATTCAATCAAAATAAATATTATTTGCAAATTACGATTGAAATACTTTATCAAAAACAACGACTTTTTGGGAATAAATTTTGGTAAATTATTTGATATTGATAACTTTTGTAAATAAATCCAAAATTAAGTATCCATATTTCCTTTAAAGATATTCAAAGCATACATATTCCAAAATTCGCAAAATAGTATAGGCAACTGATCTTGAACAGCTGCTTGAATTTAACATTTCTGTATACTATAAAAAGGGATGGTAGTAATAGGTAATAAACAACAAAAATGGCGACTAGCTACTCAGCTATCTGTGAACATCGATGGCCATGTATCATGCAAATTTTGGTGATAGGGAAAAATATTTCTAATATACTTACATCTCTATTACGCACCTATAATACCACGTGTATAGTTGTCGTTCGACAACAGTGTACTAAAATTTACATTACCAGTGAATATCGACTACCTATCGCAGGCAACTGGCTGCGTATATTAGCGATTACTATAAACAATTATTATAGCATACAGAAATGGGAAAATCAGGAAACTGATCTTGAACAGATGCTACGCTATTTTGAAAGTTTTGGAGTTTGAATACATTGAACAACTTTATGAAAAATATGTATACTTTACTTTTTATTTATTTACGAACGTTTCTAACTGAATAATTTATCTAAATTCATCTTAATAAAAATCTTTGCTCTCTACCCACTTTATGATATTTTCCAGTAATATTTAGTTACATACTCTTTTGTTGTGAAATATTTTACAATAGAATATAAATTGTCAATTGATGAATTAATATAATTTAACTAATATTTATAATTGTAAATATTAATCAACATGCAAATGCAAGTTATGCAAATGCATCACATGCAAATTAATTTAAATCTACTAAACGATTTTAAATTTTAGGGTAAGTAATTGTTTTCCACTTCTTTGCCTTTAATTTTACGATTTATGTCAGAAATTTTGGCAATGCTGACTAATACTTTAAACAGTGCTTCCCAAAAATTTAAAGTCGGATTGTTATCTGTATTTTCAAGTACACTGGCTTCAATAGCCTTCCGTAAAGTAAAACTCTATTATAGTATCCAACTCAAGTATACCGGCAACTATAATCCAGTAGCCTTCTGCAATATGGGTGTTGACTATACTTCAAGTCAAACGATTTTTGGTGTTTTTCAAAATATGTACGATATGATTAAGTTTTTATTAACGGGATTTTTTTTATTAATGGATGCAAAAAGATAAATCCAGCGACCTCATATCGACCTCCGATTTGCATGTGGGGAAAAAGCAATGTGCCGAATATCAATTATACTCTTCATTGGTTTCAAATTAATTTGTGAAACTAGCACTTTTTTAGATTTCAACCCGATCAAGATTTTATATCAAACAAATGAAGATCAAATGGGAATTTGGTTTGGATATTTGATATTATTTTCAAAACTTATTCAAAACATGAAACATCAACGAACTTTACAATAAATTGCTATTAAAATACTTTCGTTTGCTTTTCATCTACAGCATTTCTGAAGCTCAGCCACGGCATACAAGTCACACCAGTACCAAAAATTGCCAACATCACAAAGACGTTACTACAAGAAGAGCTTTTGCCGGGCGCAAATAATGGCACGCTTGTTAGTGATTCGGTGTTAAGCGCCTCCGAGCGTAATCGTCGTTTGATACCCTACATGGCTTTCTATTTGCCACCGGATTTTCCGATTAATCAACAATATGCGGTTCAAGGAGTAAGTAAAAATATATTTAGAACTTTTATGGTTAGATTTTCAAAGAGGTTTGGAGGCTTTGGAATAATTCACATAGTCAATGCTTAAAAATGTATGAGATCATGGAAAATTACTAGCTATAAATACGAATAAATATTAGCGTTTACATTCCCTGAAATATTCGTCTTCTGGGGATTTCAACTCCCCAAAAAGCTCACGTTATATACTTTGATTAAATCGATTGAATTGTCTTAGGCGAGGTTACTGATTCTATAGATAAAACAAATTATCACATTTAATATTACGATAAGTTGAATTTGGAATACAGGGATAGGCCTCCTCTCTATACTTGTCTAATACATGTAAGTGTACCATATATAATTAGCGCTTACACCTTTCCTAGAAGGGTTATCGGACAAATGGAAGTAGCTGCAAGTTTTAAGCCGACTCCGAACAGCTAATGAAGTTTATGACATGCTTTGGCAAGTTTTTAGTATCAGAGAAGTATAAGTTTTGAAAAATTCGAAGTCACATTGTAATATTTGGAATAAAAAATTCAAGCTGTCTTAATCCAATCAAGCATAAATTTAATGTCTTGTAACTTTCGGCTATATTATCCCTAACTAAATTACTAGTTGGTATAAATGCACTACTCGAGCCTTTTATGTTGAAAGTATGAATTTTGGAAGTGAGTCTTCATAACCTTACACAAATACCCACTTATTCAAAATCCAATTGCATAATGTCGCTTTATTTTCCGCAGCCGAAAGGAGCACTTCCACACAGCAGCAAATATACGAAACCGATGTCTGTGGAAGGTCCACTACCACCGGCCAATGATCACATATCCTTGCCGCAAGAATACATGAATTTACGCGCCCCACCACCTGGCACCCTGAGCGACAGCGATTTGACATACGCACCAGCACCACAACAACACTATCTTCCAAGTGCCGGCGATGTCTATCATCAATTGGCATATACTGCCGCAGGACCACCATCACCACCGCCAACAGCGATACCACATCACAGCCTACCACCGCTCTCACAATCGCTCATCAATACAAAGAGCAGTAAAGTGCCAGTGCTGCACTTATTGCCACCCGCACCTCCGGGACCCACTGTGGCGCCCATCATAAAGCACAAAGTAAGTTGGGTGTGGGAAGGTCGCAATGCATTAATGATGCTCAAGGCATATTTGTCGTTAAACTAACGAGAAAATTAAATTAATTATGTTGTAAATAATTCACAGCACAAAACGGTACAGCATTTCCCGCCCACGAAGCCGCCAGCGGTGCAACAGCTGCCGTATGAGCAGCCACAGCCATTGCGGCAGAAGACGATTCGCCATAATGCAGTGCACCAGCAACAGCAACTGCAACAACTACAACAAACAGTCCCGGTATTTACGTCACAACACGAACTCCAACATCAACGGCAACAACAACAACAACAACAACAACAACAGCAGCAGGCGCCAGTTTTTCGCCAGCAAACGCGTCCAAAACCATCGAAAGTCAATTTAACACCATTTACACCGTCAAATACACTACCCGGCCATTTTATACCGATTATTTACACGCCAGTAAGCGGCGATGACAACAACAATAAGAACAACATTCATGATGGCAACGCACTTCATTATGGCTATGACAATCCGACGGTAGTGTTGGTTGATGATCTGTCGCCACCGCTGCAGCCAGTCAATCTGTCACAACAACAGCAGCAACAACAACCACAACCGGCACCATTCAAGCCAATTTCGCTGCCGCATGCCACAGTAGACAACGAATACGCGCTAGTATCTGCTGATGTGCCAATTGAAGCACATCACCAACAACAGCAACAACAACAACTACTACTACAGCAACACCAATACCAACAGCAGAACTACATTACTGCAACTGGCGCACCCGGAGACACACTCGCGCCACAGCAGGCGGAGCTGCCAAGAGGATCCGCCGCAAGCGCAGCACTGATTCCACATTCGACGACAAGGTAGGAGTGAAATTTATTTCAGCAATTTTCCGTGCAAATAATGACAACGTCAATTGAGGCATACCGTGCAGCAAATAGTGATGCCACTTTTACACTCCACGACGTTTCGGGTTCTCATTACTGCAATACCGTTATGCCGGGAAGAAGCTACAATATTTGGCTAAAATTAGAGAATTTTCGGGGCTAAAAAATGGGGATGCCGGGATTTACAACCATAGTAACAACTCGTCAAACTTGGTGCATTCTTTTATGTGTCACTATTTGCACTTAATTTTGATGCCCGTTTCGGCTTCTCATAAAAGCGCGAAACAAAATTTCATATGACAGAAAATTTGTCAAGGGAATGAAAATGGAATGAATAACACGTAGTTGGGTTACAAAAGACCCACATTAATAAAAAAAAAAAAAAATTTTATATTTTTGCTAATATTTCTTACGCTTTGCTGAATAATTGCGACCAATTATAGGCTTATGTTAAAGTGAAGGGCTTTGAGCTACTTTCGAAGCCCTTATGAGGAGTGAACGCATTAGAGACAACTTTTTGTATATTTTTATGTTACCAGCCTTGCTAAATCCAGAACTCAAGTCACTCTGAACCATTTATATAGTGACTTGCCAATTAGTCTGCTTGATCAACTGAGTTAATTTTAAAAAATGTAGTCGATCAAATTGAACAGGCCATGCCATGAATTGTTGCCATGAGTCAAAGCGATTATAGATTTCATCTTTTTCAAAGCACAGAGTTAGTCGGTTAATTGGGTTTTTAAAGCAAAATATTCATTGGTTAACTTTTTTTGCTTCAGGAGTTCAATTTCTAAAACTAACTTCACTTATTTTCAAACAATATTGCTTTCACTTGCTAGTGAAACCACGAACAATATATGATAAAGTCGAAGAAGCTCGGCGATCCTTTCCAATTAGAAACACCACTGTGTTTAAATAGGTTAAGCCAGTAAATAATTAATAGTTATGCGAAAATTGTGTTGAAATTGGTGGGCAGTGCCACACCCATTGCCCAATTTGTATACCGATTCGTATGAAGCCCTTTCGTGACATCGTAACCTTGACATTTAATACTTCGAACATATTTATTCAGTGAATTACCACACTTTTAGTAGTTTTCAGGTTATATGGGAAGTGGGCGTGGTTGTAATCGGATTTGAACCATTTTCACAGGGTATGAGGAGGAGCTTGGAAAGACTTGTTCTCACCAAGTTTGGTTGACTCAACTTTCCTGGTTTGTGAGATATGTACGTAAAAGCTATTAGGGTGCGGGGCCACACCCAGTTTTTTAAAACTTTTAAACGGCAGATACCCTCACTACACTTCGACGCCGTGTACAAACTTACAGATTTTTATCTTATTTTGTAGCTTAGTTATAACACAGTTACAATTTTTCGCTTAACGGTATTTTGTGGGCGTGGCATTTCGCCTATCTGCACTTTCAACCTTCTCAGAGTGCCGAGGAATACGTGTACCAAGTTTCAACAATATATAACAATTCAAACTCAAGTTATCGCTTGCACGGACGGACGGACGGACGGACGGACAGACGGTCACTCAGATTTCAACTCGTCTTGCCATCCAGACCATTTCGATATGTAACTCTATATCTATCTCGGCTACTTTTAGGTGTTACAAGCAACCGTTAGGTGAACAAAACTCTAATAATTTCAATACAGGCACATAATGTTAATAAATATGTAATAAAAGAATTGAACGCGTTGATAGTAATATACCCAACGGTCAAATAATCAACGGTGCAATGAGTATTTTATCCGCTACTAGTGAATTATGGCATGAGACCACAATACGAGGGCGATTCGATGGCGCTATTATGGTAAGAGAAAATCGGTTTTGTTTTGACTACGTGCAAAAGCGGATTCTGGAAAAAATAGCTACAAGCATTTTGGACGACTAAGTGGAATCTGCTTTGCATGGAGTCAGCCAACTGCCGACCCCTGTCTCGGGATTTAGCAAACAAAATTGTTACGGTACATTTTGTGTATCTACCTATATATTTCGATCGAATTTTGTTCCGGAAATAGTAACTGCTTTTCCATTACATTGACCGTTTGCTTGTGAAGCCAAGTGTTCATACGCTGGATCGAGTCTTTCGCAGCATTTTACTGATAGTATACCCACGAAAGCAGCATATTGCCTGCAGGATATGGCATTATTGTAACTTCAAATATTTCTATATAAAGTAATTGATGCTAGTGAATTTTAGATTAACACCGAAGTATAGTAATTAATGCCTATATTTTACGATTTTCGGCGAATACATGAGGTCGAATTCGAACATCTTATGTTAGATCGACTTTCTTTAGAGACGTATATAATCATCTTGTTATCACCGCTTCACAAAATTTTGCCCCATTTTATAATAGACCTGTCATTTGCTCCGGCAAAATTCATACTTCCAACAAGATGCTTTTTGTTAGCTTGCAAGTATTGATCTTTTCGAAGACTTCTGACAGGGAAATATGATTTTGAAATCGTCTTGTTATAGTTCTTACTGGCGGGTAAAACAATCTTATTTTATTTCTCTAGAGCTGCCTTTCAAACACAAACACTTCTGCACAGTGCAATGTAGAACTTCGAAAATGCAAAACATTTAAAGACAATTACTGAATATAATATTAATTTAATTAAACCTTGATAGTACTTCGCTTATACAATGATAGAGAAATATTATTATTCAATTTTTTGCGGAAGAAAACAAAGTATAGTGGTACTGACATCCTTAAACGGACATGGAGAATGAAATAACTCCATAAATAAAAAAAATAAAACATCCACGGATTCTCGAGACTCAAGTAGCTATTTAGTGGCTAAAGCTTCGGAACGGTTGAGCTTGAAAAAAAGCAGACGGATCCGAATACGACTTCAAAATCAGCCCACAAAAACTGATTTCAAGCTTTAGGTAAACTTTGCTGCAATTAAGTTATTTATTTTGAGAGGAATAAAAGGTATATAAGTGAATATTCCTACCGTGTTTTATGAGATATTTTAAACAAAAATTATTTATATTTGCTTATGCACGTTTGTTTCTAAATAAATCCGCGTTGACACACCAAATATTGTTGAGAATCATGTAAGAACTCGAAATCGAATTGAAAATGCATGACATAAAAGCCCCGAGGTGAACATGACAAATTGCACCGATAATGTGCACAGTTGTTGCATATTGCTTAATGTCACAGCACGGACACCCGGTACATAAAACCTTGGGTGGGTCACACAATGCGGCCCACACTGCAAACATACACAACTACCTCTATATGTATATATATATGTGTGTGTGTGTGTGTGTGTGAGTATCTGTGGCATGGCGACATTTACCGTTGAACTCATTAGACATATTGTTCTTACCGATTTTTGGCACGATTTCGCATTTTAACATTTTCGTTTGTCATTCTAAACCGCAAATTCACACACAAACTCACCCACATACATACACACTCGTTTAGACATTCATTGCTTATTATCTCGCGTATGCGGCCATTGTCATTGTAGCTCCACCTATCACATAATCAATGAGCCATCAGCACCTGTGCGTCCATCATTAACATCTCCACCGCAAAAGCAAACACAATTGAACCAACAACAACAACAAACATTGCAACAAACACATTTACATCGGCATTCGACGCGACCACGACAAAAACAATCGCATTTCCAATTGTCGAGGCCGGTGAATTTTTTCGACGGCATTGAGCCGGCACAGGAATTACTAGAGCAACAACAACCACCACCACCACAACAACCACCACAACAACAACAACAACAACAACAGCAGCAGCCGCAGCTGCAGCTGCAGCAAGAACTAGTGCAGCAACAGGACTCGTACTCGTATTTGAATGATGAGACGATGACGCCGCAGGAAAAATACGTGCGTTATTTACAACAACGCATACGTTACAATAAGCAACAACAGAAGCAACGCGAACGCGCTAAGCAGCGTGAAAATTTCATTCAACAACAATACAAGGAACAACAACAAAGGCCACATTCGCAAATTGTTGTGCTTGGCGACGGTGATGCTCCGCCATCCGCACCCCCCGCCAACAATCAGCAGCAATTAGACGCCAACGCACAAGTCAATTATCCGCAACATAGTCCCATAAGGCATGCTGTGTATCCGCATGCCGAGCTGCATGTGCCGCCCAATCATCAGCCGCCGTCGAATGTGGCAACGCTCAAGCAAGTTGTAAAAATTCCCGTGCGCACTTTGGTGAGCGAGGCATTGGATGCATTCCAACAGCAGCAGCAACAACAACAACATCATCAACAACAACAACAATTGGCGATAAAGGGCTCAAGTGGTGGGGGCGTTATATATCGGCAACAACACTCCCAGTATGCAAGCGGTTTGGGGTAAGTAAATATTCACGCAAAACTAACAAAATTATTCTGGTGTGTGAAATGGCATTATATAATTACATAGCATATTGACGACATTTTTGAGTGTAATCAAAAGCTTTGTTTCTGGACTCACTACAAGAGTTTACACACATTGTATCATATGCATTTGCTTTTCATAAACATCATTATGTATTACATTAGCATTAAAAATCAGTCGAAACTCCACTCGAGGATTTTCAAAAGGTCGTAATTATTCTGCCATTTTGCGAAACATTTACGTCAAGCAAAAGACATACGTTGGAAATCTCATGTAGATTAAGATCCTGTTTTCTATTTGGTTTTAGATAATACGAGTTTCTAGAACTTTTGTCCGACGTAAAGGCCTTCAAAAAGTAGGTAATTCCGAAGATTGGCAAAGTATTTACCTTTTTGTATCAAAAACTTTTTCATTTTGTGTCAATATGCACCCA
The DNA here is from genome assembly GCA_021498325.1 of Bactrocera minax. Classification (NCBI taxonomy): domain Eukaryota; kingdom Metazoa; phylum Arthropoda; class Insecta; order Diptera; family Tephritidae; genus Bactrocera; species Bactrocera minax. Next base: position 424,304 of record JAKEEE010000024.1, read on the forward strand.
GATATACGTTTAGAAAACTTGAAAGAGCAAAATTCAATTCTTTTTTTCTTACTTCCAGCATACATTGCCAAGGTTAGACCTTTTTTGAGGACTATAGCTGACATAACCCGTTAAGAACAAGTTTTGATTTAATCAATTGAATAAAAACTACCTTACGGTATATTAATAATATATTTCTTCGAATAATTCTCTTTGAACAGGTGGCAACCATTCTTAAAAATCATAACTTATAGGGAGTCTTGCACGGATCTATTTGGATGTGTGGCCAAATTTTCCTATTTTTATAAATTTAATTTAGTAGTAAAGCAGTGGCAACCATACACAAAATATTTTCAACAGAAAGCCTTTTTAAAAGACTCGGTTCGATTTTAAGAATCGCGAATTTCAGAAATAAATTTATTGTTTTTTGAGAAAATTAAAAAAAAAAAATAATAATAAATACATTTATTTAGAAAGGTTTGAATTTGATTATAAGCCTGGAATTACAAATGAATAAGGATTGTCACTTTTCAGGAAATAATATCGATATTTCAATAACATTTTACAATCCAAGCATTTCATACATTTTTGAGTACTTCATTTTGAAAAATATTGCACATTTTGAATGTAAATATTTCATATTAAGTCGATCGTTAAGTGAAATAGGCATCATAAGAATAATTTCACAAAATATAGGGCGGAGGCAGTAAGTGCGTTATTACTTCCCACTCCTATTTATTTAATATTGGAAATTGTGCAATAAAGGAAAGCATGTCAAATGCTTTGTTACTGCTAGAATCTCCTGGTAAGTTGAAAAACTTAGAAATATGAATCATTGAGAGTCCGTAAATACTTCGAAACCAGACAAAAGTAGACCGATATCGTATACGGGAAAGTAACCGGCGAAACGATGTTTAAAACAAAAATCGATTAAAAGACTAAATATCAAAAAATTTTAGTTTGGGAATGTTTTCTACCGCTACCACAACAACAAAACAAAACTATAACAGATGATAACACATTTCCTCGATAGTAACTATACTATGTAACCCTAAACGGACACGAATTTTTGTCAGTCTGTCAACTTAGCAGCATTCTACAAAAACAGTTGAGGAACGTTTTAGGCCGCTGCATGTTGTTATTGCCGATCGTTATCGATATTCGTTATCGTGATCGATATTGTTATCGTTCCGAAAAACTTACAAAATATATGTATTGATTAATTATTATTATTCATTTTTCTACAATTATTTTCGACCAATGTACCACACACCTGTATCTATGTAGATATATTTACTATAATGAAACCCCATTAATATTGCGAAAGTTTATCTCACCGGTACAGACCGCCAGCAACGCAATACATAGACTATATTGTTGACGATCCCAAGCAATCGCTAGATGAAGAGCAGCAACAACAACACCACGCAGCAAGTAATGTGCCACAAAAACCTGCAACACAACAAAATGCTTTTATTGTCATCTCAACCTCATCACCACCATTGATTACACATGTCGACGGCATTAACCAAGATTACTATGACTCCACCCATAGGCCAATCTACAAGCAACAACCAACACTGCGCTCACAACCTTTGCCGACGGCCAACAGTAAACAGAACTACGCCACCAGGCGTCCGGTTGTGTCCGCCACGGCGCCAGAATCACAACCACCAACCCCATCTGCGCAATTGCCAGCGACACCTGGAGTGATTAAACAAAAATACATTTACACCGAGCCGAAGCCCAATTTTGGCGATGTTATTAAATCGCCAGCAGCAAAATTACGTCCAGCACACAAATATGCCGGTGGTATTGGCAGCAAACTGGCACCACCTGTGCCGCCACCTGCGCAAGAGGTAACACCACGTACACAGCAACACCACCAGGAGGAGCAACAAGTAAATGTGCCCGAATATTACAATCCACCCGTGCCGGTGGCAGCCAAAACCACACCAATTTTGGATCCCAACCAATTGCCAGACATACGCTCCTCCTCGTTGGCGGAAATTCTACACAAGTTGCAGGCGAGCAATCACTTGCCAAGAACACTGACACCGGAAAATATTGATAATTCGATTAAGACGCTTGTCATGATACTGGAGAATCTTAAGCAAACACAAACAATTGTGCCAAATCCCCAGCAGCATCACGAGCGACCGGCTGTCGCGCCAGATTACGATTACGGCACGAGCAGCGAGGACTTGAACGGTGCAGCGCCGGACCTAACCAGCGTGTTGTCGCCGGTTGTGCCAAGTAGGTGTTGAAGTCTCTTGATAAATGCTTTTCCTAATGATTTAGCCTTAGACAAGCATCCCGGACCGAGCACCGGACGGGCTGGCATCGATTATCCCAACTATGCTGACATACCGCAGACAAATTTCAACTGTGCGGAGCAACGCTACAAAGGCTTCTTCGGTGATCCCGAAACGAATTGTCAAGTGTGGCATTATTGCGATTTGAATGGCGGCAAGGCATCATTCCTGTGCCCCAACGGCACCATTTTCAGTCAGGTAGGTATTTCTTTTTTAATTTTTTCTAATTTTTTTTAAAGTTTTTCTAATTTTTCTAAAGTTTTTCTTTTTTAAAAAAAAAATTATTTTTTTTTTATTTCTTTATTTTTATTTTTTTATTTCTCTAATTTCTAATTTCAAATTTTTTTCTTTACCACAATCTGTCTTTCTAGATTGCGCTCACCTGCGACTGGTGGTTCAATGTGAAATGCTCCACAACCGCACAGCTTTATGTGCTGAATGAGCGCCTTTACAAATATATTTTACCATTTACGCCGAAGTTCCCCGAAGACTACAGTGGACCGCTTGTCGACAAGTAAGCTTATATAATATAGTGTTTGCTGTTTTTTTTGTTTTTTTTTTGTTGTTTTTGTTGTTTTCACAAATTACCAAATGCAGTGTGTCAATCTAACGGCATCCCATTAATCTAACGGCATCTTAATTTCTAACTCGACCTCATTCCTCGCAGGTATTTAGCCATGAAATTCCAAGAGATGGAGGAAAAAATGCGAATTGAAAAGGAGAAAGTGGAAAAAGCGGCAATTGGAGATGTTGCAGCAACAACAGACACAGAAACGAGTAACAACATTGAAAGCGACGAAGTCAGTGACGGAGCTGATGCAGAGCATGGCACACACGTCCACGACGACAGCGTCGACAATGACACCGACGACGTTGATACCGAAGTGACCACAGTGGCGGATCTGCGCACGCTGCCGCGCACCCTGAACACACATAATAAGCTTGGTCCGATCAATGCACAAGTGAGTGAACAAAGTTCTGAGCGTAATCTGCTAATCGACGATGAAGTCGACGATATAGCGAAGCGTGACAGCGTTGATACATTTGAAAGTTCCACAATACCGACCGTATCGGTGGCGGCGGCAGTGGCAGCGGCTGCCAGTAAGGTGGACGATACACCCGCGTTCAGTCTGAAACCGATTGTGGTCTCCTCTACGCAAGGGCCCGACTATGATGATGTCGCAAATGATGCAAATGATGCACCAGCAGCCCAGCATAATCTTCGAAATGCCGACGAAGCGGCAACTAGAACGCTAACAACGGAAACGGCACAGACAACAAGACAAACACATCTGTTGCAAAAGGAAAACCAAGTGCACGCATCGCCGAAGCCGAAGCCGAAGCCGATGAGTCAAACGGCCAATATCGATGTGGAAAAAGTTGAAGTAATCGAAATTAAAGCGGAAGGGGCAGGTGGTCAGCTGGGAGCTAAAATGTACTATGGCGCTGAGAGTGCAAAGGATATGCGATAAATGTGTTAAATGACGGTAAAGCGGAGTTATGAGGGTACAGTGTGTTTAAGAACTGATTGTTGTTTACGGAAACAACAAAATGCAGTTTTTTTTTAATTGGCTTTCATATAAATACAGAGGAGTTTTTGCGTGTAAGCAATTCGAAGTGCAGCAGAAACATATGCCATCGGGAATTAAATTATGAAACAGTAGCCGAATGAAATTATTATGCGACGAGGGGCATTTTTTAATGTTTTTTCTTTTATGGTATTATTTATATTTCGTCTTTGCTGCAACAAATGCAACAGTAATTGTAGTTTTAAGTATTATTTAGCAAATGGGTTAGCAACTCAAGTTAATTAACGCACGTTAATGACTATACATGTTACTTGCCATATTCATTAACTGCTTGTTTTTGTAGCTATATTTAAATGCAAAAACTGAAAATTTAGATTTTAGTATTTTCGATATGACGCATAATTTAAACGAAATGTAAATATGATAAATAAGATTAAATAAATAAATAATAAATTAATTTAGAAAGCATTGTAAATGAATCTTCAATTAAACATTTCAGCTGTCAGATAATTTTCTTGAAACTATTAAGGGGTTAAGCCATTATAGCGCCCTCAAAAAAAAAAGCCTAACTTTGATAGTTTGTTCTGGGAGTAAGGAAAAATAAATCGAATTTTTCTCTTTCGGCTTTATTAAACATGTATTTGAATGTATATATTAACATTTCGATATAAAATGGCGACTACTGGTCACCTGGTCGGTATGCGACTATGGCCGATCTTCGGAATGAACTTGAATTCGGAATGATTCTACGAATTCGTGCTGTCTGAAACAACTTAAAAAAAAGGGATCTTAATCTACTCACATACCTAATCTCCTATAGGCTTGCAAATAAAGTACATGCGTTTTCTGCTCCACATCAATTTTGGCGGACTTGTAAAAAAAAAGGTCAAATTTTACAAGAAAATGTTACCGTAAAGCTACAGCTAAGTTGGATATGTGCCATAGTTTTCGGGAATCATCGTCGCCAGATTTGAAAAATGTTGTTTCGAGAAAAACGCGTTTAAAGTTTTACGTGCTGAAGCTAATTAACCCGAATACTGCAACACTACATCGGATTTGACCATTCTACCAATAATGTTTTTAGGGCCCTAAAGTGTACTTTAAGCCGAAATAAAAATTATCGGTTTTTGAAAATGCTACACTCACCTAACCGCTTAAACCCATTAATAGCCATATAGTGGTACATGCAGTATGAATAATTGCTAAGACACTTACCTTTTGTGATTTACGCATATTCTCGCGCGACACTTTCACCGATTCCAAAATAGTGCCAATTTCATCCTGCAAACCTTCATTCTAGAATCGATCAAAAACAAACAAAAGAGAAATTTAAAAACTAAAAAATACAAAAACACCAAATAATATTAAAAAAAATTAACCACCCACACCACACTCACCTCATTGAGCAATGGCATGCCGTGGTGAGTTTTATGCATCCTTTGCACACACACGTAACAGCAAATCAATCGACATGTGTGACAATAGCGATCCTTTACGCGTTTGTGCTGTTGGCAGTAAGCGGGACGGAACAATTCCGCCTCCTTGATGGCATGGCGATCCTTGTCGAGCGTTACGAACGAATGCCGTTTCAGTGCCTTACCATACATGTGTATGGAATCGTAACAGATGCGGCAGTAGTATACGCTGCATTGGCGACATAAGCCCACAGCCGGCTCCACCTCACACTCTGTGCAACGCTCCACAAAACGTTGCGGTGGCACCTGTATGCCAGGTGCTAGCGTACGATTACCACTGGACATTGGTGATGGTGCACTGTGAGCGAATATCATTAAGGTATTATTTGACGAACTTTCACGACGATAGAAACGCAGATGATTTAGTTCGCCCATTAAAAAGAAATTCATGTAAAAGTAATCGCGTACATTGAAATTTTCATGTCGTGGTTGGGTGTAGTATCGTGGTTGTTTTTGCTGGCTAACTTGGCTATTCGGTGAATTTGGTGCATTGCTGCGTTTCTCTATGACAATTGGTAGTTGGCAAACGCTACAAACGAGATTCTGGTGATTTTGATAAATGCAATTTTCGCACATATTATGTCCGCAGGTAAGTAGGAACGGCCGATTGCTTTTGACGTGCAAATCTGAAATCAAATTTTGTATGACATATTACACAATGTGCTGCAGTCTATTGCTGCATCTCCGAGTAACCGAACTTTCTAGATTTAGCGAGACATTCCACATATGCAACAAGTCCCCCATCACTGACCACCTATTCGTATCGCCGCTGCCCTTCCATTCATCTAAAGCATCTTGGGATAACCTTACCCTATTAAAAGATGCCGTTTCTTGTTGGATTTACTGTTAACTGTTCGATAAGAACATCTAAAGTTATGTTAAATTTTTTTTATATCGGAATATAATATTTCCTTCTCAGAACTGTTGCTATTGGGACGACATAAAATAATCCAAAAATATTCTTGGGGCATACTATGGAGGTAACATACGAAACAAACTAAGCATTGCTGAGAAACAGGTGCCTTCTAATCTAATAATCTTTAAGAATGTTATTATTGTTGTAGCAACAGAAAAAAGATTGCAAATAAGTTTGAGGAATACTTTCGAACTGATTTTCCTTGGTCGGTTAAAAGTCCGGGGCGTTCCGGTTACATAGACCTGACAGTTATTGGCCTGTTTTGTATTACATATCGATTTTACAAGTGAAAATATGAAATGAAATAAATTTACATTGCTTCCAACATATTGAAATTCAGAACATATTTACTAATCTCAACACTAAACCGGAAACGGTATATTTAGTTATAGTGCTTTTTAAATTAAAACTACATTAAAATGATATTTTCTAAAGGATTTTGTCTACAGTTCCAAACAGTAAGAAAATTCCGTTCCTACGACAGTCGGGTCTGCGTAACCGGAACGGACTCGGAATTTTATCCGGCCAAGAACTGACAAATCGCCAGCATTCATCAACATTTGTTTGGAGAATGTTTTCCGCCGCTACCACAGGGGCTTCCATTGGAATCGTAGCAGAATACCTTTTGAAAAATAAAATAAAAAACATCACACTGAAAACTACCAAAGTTCACAAACGATTACTACTATGCAAGATGTGAATTTGATTCCTGTCCGTCCAGTTTTCTAACAGCAGTCGCCACTCTAAGTATTACAAAAAAAAAAGATGCCAAAGAACCAATTAGACATCTGGAGTAGACTTCAGAATTGTAAATTCTTCTAATTATGAGTTAACAAAGGAGCATACGACAAAAAGAAGGAAAATCTGATCCAGAAATCTAGCAGATGTGTAACAGAGAATTTATATACATATGCACATATAAGATTTATTTTTGCTGTAATAGCTTTTAAACCACAAAACTGCAGAATTATATGTTTTCTATTAAAAATATATTGTATATAAAAATACTTAAGCGAATTAATTTGAGTATATGGTTAATACTAGTGCGTAGTGTTATTTTACTAATAAAAGCACGTTTAGTCATAGCGAACTAGATATGGAGTTTGCTCTGATTGTAATAAAAATTCTAATTTGTATTTAATATTGCTTTTATTTCTTAAGTAAAGAGTATTAAAATATTATATATAAATGTGTTGTAAATTGCAACTTCTTCAAAATCACATAGCCTAGAAGTATGCAACGTAGTTTTTCTACCTGAATTACGATTCCAGTTATATTATATTTAAAATTAATATTAAAATTATTAAAATCTGACGTGACTATTAGATAGGAATAATCTAAATAGTTTAAAAAAAAAAAAAAAAACAATATATTTTTAATTTATTTTAGAACCAATAATTTATTTATTTTGGAGCCAATAATTTATTTATTTTAGAGTACCTAATATTTAAAAACAAGCAATGCAAGCTTTTTTTCTTATTTCTGTTATCAACCATGGATATTACAAAACTTAAATATTAATAAAATTTTTTGAATAAAGATTTTGTCTTCCATAATTAAACGAAAGTACACTCCACGTTTGTTATTGTAGTGTCGTCTCCATAGCTATCACATCAATAAGAAGTAAACAAACTTGTTGCTTTCTATCTAAACAAATGGGGTGTAGGTACCGGGAATATTTACTCATACACAGAAGTGCATATGTGTGAATAAATTTTATTTATAAACAATGTATCGGCTAACAGTACATAACTTTACGATGTGCACATTTCATTCTTGAATTTTCAATTCGCTTACAGATTTATAAACCACGTTTCTGATGTGCTAACTGCTACCCATAGCCACATCATCCACTTTGCGACTTGTAAACAAAATCGGAGGAGCCCACCGTACAATAGAAAGCAATGAAGGCGTAACCAATCAAGGAATAATGAACTACTAAATAAGTATTCCCGGAAGCCAACCAGCTTATGAAACTTACCGCCCATGCGGAGATCATAGTTCGTCGAATATTCGCTGCGACATTTGGGGCAACACCGTGTATTCCTCAAAACGGTGACGATAAATTTAATATCGAACAATTTTGCCGGCTGATTCAAACTTTGCATCTTATCAAAAGCGTTTAATGTCGCGAAACCCGCTCTTTCGCGGGTATTAATCTTCTTCGATTCTAACTGAGTTGGAAACATTTTTCTACGTTGAATTGAACTTCCACTTTACTTTTTAATGGAAAAAAAGAAACTACAAAACTCTATAAACAAACGGTATTTATTAGTTCATGCGAACGAAAACAAATAGTGAAAACGCGAATATGTGAGCAAAAACAAAATACCTAAATTTGCTTTCCTTTTCGGAATGCATCGGAATATTTGGAACGCTTTCCGTCACAGGGTTGCAATCGCAAAAAGAATTTGTGGAAATGAGTATACAGAGAAAAACTTTTTATTGTATTACTAATTACACAACAAGTCAAAACTACCAAACCAAAAGAATTCCAAACCATTGAAAGAATTAGCATTGAAACTAACCCATATACACCCTTGCAACTGTTAAGCGCTGTGCGTAAGTAAGGAATGGTCGTTCGTACGCACACAAGAGTTTCGGTTAATTTGTTAGTTCGACCGCAAGAAACTCAAGAACTTTATCAGAAATCTGTGGTAGCACACTCGGTTAATTAAAGTACAATTTAACCAATAGTTATCTTGCAGGATACCACCAATTACATGTGAATTAAAAGATTCATTTAGACAAATATTTAAAAAGTAATATTTGAACTAATAATAATACTTTTTTTTACTTACCTTCTGAGTTGATATTTTATTAATACAAACAGTTACATACATATATAATGCATATGTATATAAGCAAATATGACGTTCAAATAAAATTTATTTATGCATTTCCAAGTAAAATTGAAGCTAATACCTTCCCCCACCACCACAACATTAATACATTATATGTATGTATGTACGGTCGAATTATTGAGGATTTTATTCAAGAAAACATCGAATCCATCACATAATTTTGCCGTTCACGTCGATTGGATTCGTCCTGACGAAATTCACGCAACTCTTCATAAACTGGGTCATCTGTTTCCAACTCGTAGCGGCACATTGGGCACGAATTTGCCTAGAAATGGGTAGAGGGGATAAAAGAAAAGCATAATATCAAATAGAGATGAAACTGTGCACGTGCAGTCACATTAACACCCTTCCTTTGAGCACATTTCTATCACACACAGCCACTTTAATTACCTTTTTCAACCACAGCAGCACACATTCTTCGTGAAACTCATGCTTGCATGGTAAAACTTTATATTTTTCATGGATCTCCGCCGGCTGCTTGCAAACGGCACATTCCAGCTCCTGTTCCACGTCCGCCTCGACAATCACATGCTCCGGCAGTGCAGCGATAGCGCGTTTAGATGCCTCGGGCACCTCAATTTCCATATCAATGCCGTTCATGATGGCCAAAACTTGCAGGCGTTTATAGTGTTTGGCAAAATCATCAGGACCCTCAGCACCGGTGGGTTCATGGCCCAAATCCTCGAAGTAATCGCCCATTGTACTTGGCTGTAGGGATAAGGCGAAGAGAGTGGAGATTATGAATTTAACGAAAATGAAATATGAAATATTAACAATCGAATTTTAAAATTGTGCGCGACTTTAAATATTCATTGAAAAGACTACATTTTGGGTTCAACTTCAGATTTTTAGATTTTATTTGAACTTTTAATAAATTAGCAATAATGTTGTATAACGCCAAAAATTACAATTTAATATGCATAAATTAGTTTCTTTATATTATTTCAAAATTCACAGCTGTTTAAATTGATTTAAATTGATTTTTAAGAAGTTATTACAATACATTCCCGAAATTGGTAATACCATTAATATTTATACATGCAAACATGAGACTATTGTGTTTTTAAATGTTTCTTATAAACTGTGTTTGGTTTTCAATATAAATACATTTTATTACGTATATTTGTAATTTGTTTGATACTATACTTGATTGTATACTTGAATGCTCTCTGCAGTGCATGGAACCCTGAAAGTTTGAGCAAAGGGATTCTTATGCAAAAATACATATGAATAAAAGAATTATTTACCCATTTTCAGACAATAAAAACAGATTTTTAGAAGTAGAGAAATAAATGTAAGTATATATGTTTTGAGAACAAGACAATTTTAAAGAATCACAGCTTTTTATTTAAAAAGTGCACATTTTTAATGAGGCTCTCTAGTACATCCCATTGTAGTTACTCATTGTAATCATATCACCTTTGAGCATTACTAAGAAAAAATTAAATATGTACTTAGAAAACAATGCTTTTTAAGCATTTTGACTTAATTTTACTCTTGTGCTGAAATATATGCAATAAAACATTTTTGTTTATTTTTAAGCTGGGATTTACTGTAATTTAAGTGATATATAATTACATATAACACTTGACTTGAACAAATATGTAGCAAAGATTTCGTCAGTTTCAAAAGATTTTGGTTTAATCAAAAAAACAAAAAAAGAACTTTCCAGTTAGCGTTTAAGAAGCGTACAGAGATATCCTAATTTTTCACTAGTCACTTTTTATTCAGTTCTACTTGAAACAAACTAAATCTATAGTCTTTGCATGCATTTTCTTAAAACTTTTACAAGTCTTTGATTCTATGCTATACTAGTGTAGCACGCAATTCTTCCCTAAGGCCAAAATCGTTATACATATACGCTAATTATGTATACATATGCCTGTATACATACATATATGTACATATGTATAGCTTGGAATTTCTACTTTCGGAATTCTAAATTCTTGTAGATAGAGAACGTTTCGAACTACATAAATATGTAAATTTCGATGCTCTATTTCAATCTCTAAGCTAGTTATTATTTATGTTTGTTTGTTTGTTTGTTTGTGTGTGTGTGTGTGTGTGTGTGTGTAACGATGCATCACGCATCATAAGTGGTGGATGCAAGCCCTAAACTACGCAATCAAGTAAGATGGAAGATTTCTAAATACATACGTATTTGAGGATTGGTGAAATACTGTATGTATGTAGTTTAGACTTTCGGTTTGTGACAAAGGTAAACTTTTGGTGTTCGTGGTAAATGAATAAATATAATATTATTAGAAAATAAGACCAGCAAAAATGTTAATTTGTTTAGCTTCTAATTCGATGATAACTTGTTCAAAAATAAAACTCGAGGGAATAATGAATCTGATAATGACATTGTAGACTATAAAGTCGATTTGTAGCGTAGCAAAAAATATTCCTATACAAATAAAATAATATAGTGCAATGAAATTTAGTACAATGAAGTAAATTTTCCTAAAATGTTAATTCGAGATAGAATTTGAGTTTATACATCTCAAAAATAACTTAATTTTATACAAATATGTATGTAATAAGTATTGTGACTTTACTAATTTTCAATGAAATTTGTTTTTTTTCTATGTTATATTCACCCAAAATTTTAATGCTTTTGGTTTATTTGGCTTACTCTGCACACAATATGAGCATAGCCTGAGAAATTGAGATGATTGAAGCGTTCTTACCGACAAACTAATGTTATGCTTGAGAGTGAAAAGAAGCATGAGATAATAATTTCGCTTAGATATCTCAATATTTTTCTAAGATGTCTCCAAATTGAATATTTGAGTATTAGAATTTTAGTTCATTAGAACGTAATCAAGCGTTAGCGAAGGCAAGGGAGCTGGATTTATATACGGTAAGGTACTGCCAATTCGGTAGCTTTTTTCCATGTTATTTAAAAAATTGTTTCGGTCGTTACAGAACCAACAACAGCATTGCTAATATCAAAATTTAGCTCGATACTTGTGCTCACAGATGAATCATTATAGGAATTATGATTTTAGTACAATTTTCTTTGACTCTCATGACGCGCGATGAAAGCACGAACTTATTTTAACTGTGTATTCACTAGGAGCACATTACAGAGATCATAAATAATGAAATTAAATATATCTTAAAATAAAATAAAAGGGTGGTTCCTTAATACTGTCAAAGCGAACATTATTAGGAATGCTATAACACTAAAAAAAAAAAAAAATTTCACAAATAAAATTCCAAAATCCCCATCTTGTAAATAATAAACCCATACAAAAGCTATAAGGATGAGAATAAACACATGAGAATTACCCCTACAAACTACAAACGAATTGTAATAACTGTACAGCCAATGCAAAGAAAATGGTAGCACAAACCTGGTTAACTCCTGGTTAACAAAATTAAAACTCAATTTTGATTAAAGGAATTATGAAATTTTAAAAATCAAATTTAATTTAATCGGAAACGAAAAAAAAGTGCCGTATAAATGAAACAAAAACAAAATATGCGTTTTTTTTTAAATTTTGGATTTTTAATATGGATTTAGAAAAACATTTTATGCACGTATTAAGTATTTTTTTTTTTGCTTTCCATTGTTTCGCTAAAAATATTTACAAACTTGAATAATTTCGGGTTACAGCAAATGAATGTTTTTATGTGTGTGTTTGTTGTAAAGGAGTAAATAATATTCTTGTAGTAGTTTATCTAAACTATTACAAATTTGTTTTGAGTTAACGAATTTACGTGTGCACATATTTGTTTCTCTCTATGTGCCCTAACTGCAGCTAATTTTTGTATTTTAAATATGTTTGCTTCAAATACTTTGCTTGAGGGTTGTATTGTTACTATTGCAGTTTTGTTATATTGCTATTAAACTCATTTAATTTTAATTTCTTTTCGTTTCTGTTTCGTCAGCTGCAATACTTAAACGTTTACACATGTAGCATTCAGACATACATACAACTAGTACATACATTAAATTTAATTATTGTTTCGAAAAGTATGAATATGATTTATTTTTTAATATAATTTTCATTATTCACTATACTCTATCATAAACAGTTTCTGACTTATAATAAGATTTTATTATTATTATTTATTTATTTTTTTGTTGCTAAATACGAGTAAGTAATTTATGCATGTATGTATGTATGAAAAGTGGTGCGTGTACTTTGACAAAAAAAATCTTTAGAAGATCTTGTCGCTAGACTATAGCTTACTATAATTTAATGTAGTTAGGTTTTAACTCATTATTTCTTAATTTATTTCTCTTTTTTTTATAAGTTATTGTTATCTATATATAATTATTGTTTTATTATTTTTATTTATAGTAGGCTGCCACAGTGTTAAAATTGAATTTTCATGCCGTAGTACTGCAAAATTTCACTTCTTACGGATTTTACTGTTCTCCATTCACTGTAGTCTGCTTTTAGGCGTCACCTAACGTTGAGCTTATAATCATAATAATGCATTTTTTAAGTAAAAACATTCTTTTTTTGTTTCGCTTGCCATTTAACTGTTTTTGTAGGCATGTCTCTTTGTAATTTTCTTTGTTGTAATTAAAAAATTAAATGATGATGCACACTAAAGTGTGTTGGCTACGCAGTGATAATTAAAATACATACATACATTAATTTCTAAACTAAGCGTAAATAAATTAACAATATATGTGGGTGTTTTTGTAGATTTTTTATTTAAAAAATCAGCATTTCAGCATATTTTAAACGATTTTTCAACACTTTGTTGTATATTATTTAGTTTTATTTTACTTTTCTTTTGTTGTTATTGCAGCATACAGAGATGAAATACAATTTAGGACATGCTAGGCTAAGCTTTACTCTAAAATAAATTTCTAATTATAGTTATACCATTTAGAGACTACATTCTAGTATGTATTTTACTAGCTCCCCTTGGAGTTAGGCGGCTGCATAAGAACGGCGCATTATGCTAATGATAAAAAAAAATACAATAAATAATTACAAATATCGAAAATATGTAATCGTAAGTACTTTCAGTTGTTTACACTACGCATGTGTGTGTGTGTGTTTATGTGTGAGTGCGCGTAAGCGCGTACTATTGGGCGCAAACTCGCGCTTCGCTGCATCAAGCAAAGCACTTAACTACATTAAGAACTAAACAGTTTATGCCCAAAATATTAATATTATTATTATTAAATTAATAAAATTTACGTTGGCCTTTGCTTTGTTTGGCTAATATTAAAAGAAAATATTACAATTTTAAAGACTACATTTGAAGAATTCGCAACTCAATCAATTACAAAAGTAAAAATTGTAAGCTCCTTTCCAACATGTAGAGCAAATGTGTGCCTCTCAATGTCACACTCAAGCATTTACCGCTACATTGGCTGACGCACACTGCTCCTCCTAATCCGTTATCGATATCTGTGCGTATCCCACCAACGAGCGGTCGTCGAGCACCTCGCCCGGCTGCACGCCCGAGTTCAATTGGAACGTTATGGTTTTGAGTGCGACGCGTTGCTCAATCAGTTGTTGCAGATGCACGGCCATTGGTTGTGTGTCCAACGCGTCGACGAGTCCGGCGTCGACTAGTTCCATGGCAATGCCTTCGGCTGAGTCTTTGCCCACAGCAAATTCAAAGCGTATATCGTGTAGCTCGCGTCGCTGGTTGCGCATGCGCAGCACCAGATTGACGGGCGGTGCTTCGCCGGCATCCGGCAACGCCGAGGGCATTGGCATTTGCGCCATACCGGCCATCGCTTGTGCTATCGCCGCGTCTGCTGGTTGTTGAGGATTATTTGCTGTCGGCGTTGGTATATTCACTGCTGGTGTTACTACATTCGCCACAGCGGGTTGTTGTTGTGTCGGTTCCGTTGCGGTTGCAGTTGCGGTTGCGGTTGCGGTTGCAGTTGCAGTTGCAGTTGCAGTTGCTGTAGTCTCTGAGTAGTCATCGTGATCGCTGTCCGACGATTCGGCGCGTTCCAGACGATTGATGGGTCGATCGTCCGATTCGGAGTCGGACGAATGATGCTTGGCGCCATTATCTTCCTCTTCGCTCGACCACACCCATTCGCCGGTGACGGTGCGATGCAAACGACCGGAGGCGCCTGGCTGCCGTTTCGCTGCCTTATGTACGCGCGTCTCCATCGATGGGCCGGAGGCGAGCAGTGTTTGCGTAAGATATTTGCGATCTTTGGCCTTCTTGAAGAAGGCGTGCTTGAGCAATTCACTGGCGGTGGGCCGTTTTGAGGGCTCTTTCTGTAGGCATTCCACAATCATTTTTCGGAATGTCTTGCCGTAGGCTTTGTATTGGTCCTTCTCATCCGCGCCAGTATCCAAAGTGGGCGGGTCATTTTGTAGCGTCAACATCAGCACCTTCATGGGTGGATACTTGTGATAGGGCGCTGTGCCGGTAGCCATTTCGATGGCAGTGATGCCAAACGACCAAATGTCCGCCTTAAAATCATAACCATGATCCTGCTCCATCACCTCAGGCGCCATCCAACACGGTGTGCCGACAAATGTGTGACGCACCTTTTGGCGTGAGAGATCACGACCGGTTGCCAGCCAGGCGCTCACACCGAAATCGGCAATTTGTATTGTACCATCGTCGCCGATCAATATATTACCCGCTTTAATGTCACGATGTATCTGTCCATTCGAGTGGAAATACTCCAGACCCTTGAGTACCTCCTTCAAAACAGTGGCAATGGTCGGTTCATCGAAGACGCCATGTTTACAATTCGCTGTGCGCATTCTATGCTTGATGATGTCCAGCAAGGAGCCGCCCTCGAGCAGACGCAGTACCAACCATAATTCCTCGCGCACCACAAACGACGTATAGTAGGTGACGACATTCTCGTGATTACAAGACGACATCGCCTGTATCTCCTTGAGCAGTTCATCCATAGAAGTGTTCCACTTCTCCAGGTTGATGCGCTTGATGGCGCACTTCTCGTTGCGTGGCAGGCAGAGTGCGGCATGTACGACTGCGGTCGCACCAACGCCGATCACATCGCGCAGCTCGTAATCGTCCTTCGAATTTGGCCAAGGCTGCTTCTCGGAGGTCGAGTGTGGCGCGGCGGTACCTGTATTATTCAAGTTAGCGCTGGACGCCATTTTCGCCGACTTGCTTTGTATACTCGGTGTGGTCTTCGACGTGGATAAAGTGGCCGTGGCTAGTGCTTTGACTGGCAACAGTACTGTCAAGCGTTCAGCTGGTGTGGGGTATTTGCCGTCTAACTGTAAATCGTGCGCAAGCTCTGCTACACTTAGTGCGCGGTTAATACTTTTGCCGTTTGCTGCTTTGGGTGTATTGGGCGTACTTGTTGTTGGCTGCTGAATCACAACACAACTTGTTTCCTTTTGCGTTTTTTCGATTGTGTAGATGTAATTGTTGTTGTTGTTTACTGAATCGTAGTCTTCGTCACGAGATCTATAATAAGCTGGCGTATCGGCACTTAGCTCGGGCTCAGCAGCGGTTTCACTTGGCAGAAATGTTCTATTTGTCGTCGAAACAGTGCCTCTCGATGTCAGGCAGAAGGTCAGTATTCCCTCTTGCTTATCGAAGAATGCAACTCCTGGAAGAGAGGAGAATGGAAGAGAAAAAAGATGCCGCTATTGGTCTTTGTACTTTGATTTAAGTTTATTTTTGATTATTTTCATTGCTTTTGGTTACGTACTACATATGTACGTATGTATGTAAACATGTATGTACATACATAGATAAATACAAAAATACAGAATTAAGTAAGGCAGTGTTGTTTTGACTGCGATTTTTGCGATTTCGGTGTGATTATATGTTCTATTCAAAAACTACATATTTTATATACAAATATGTAAAAATTATTTATAATATGAAACTATAAATGTATGTAGCTATGTGACATAGAGTTGCATGAGTGCTTTAAATGCGTTTTAATGTCGAATGAAAAGATGCATGATGGAATGCGATTTCTTTAGGTTTGTACTAATCCTTTTCAAAGTGAACTGGGTATGCGGAAATTCAAGTATTATTTAGAAAAATTATGAATTATAAATAAAAAATTGAAATTATTTTTCGAAATATCAAAGAAAAAAAAAACACATTGAAAATATTTATTTATAATATTTCATGGTTCAGTTTGAATTCTCTGAGAAAAATAAATAACAGTAACTAGTAAAAAAAAAAAAATATTTGGAATAAGAAATACGGCAAAAGTACGGGGATAATTAAACTTTAAGTTGGCTTCTAAGGAAAAAATTCAAAAATGTGAGCAAACAATTTATGGAGAACATGCATTTTGTTTATTTAATACAAATTAAATTGCAATAAAATTTATGTCGTTAAACTACTTGAAATGAGCTTTGAAGTTTATAACCCAAATAACAATAACCCCAATAAATTCATTTTTTAACGTCACTATACTATATATTATAGATTTTTCTTTTAATATTTTGAGAGAATTCTTAAGATCTAAAAACGGCTTTCTAAAACAGAAAATTCCCAACTAACCGATTTAACAAACAATTTTGTTAGTTCAAACACTTTTTTAAAATACTAAGTCAACTTAATGAATAAAAGACAATGTACAATATAGATTCACTTGTAATAATACATGCATATTTATATATGCATGTAAGTCAATATCAATCAATCAACCTTTTCTGCTTAATGAATGAAACTAAAAGAAGTCCAAAGTAATAGAGAACTGTCAAAATGATTGAATGCTACGGAGTAAAAGTGTCAACGCACTTAATCAAGGTAGGGTGCAACTTTTAAACAAAAATGGATAGATAATAAACAATTACACAGAAACAACATATTTGAAATCTACCGACATATACTATATATTGTGAATATATATTATGCGTAAAAATAAATTTCAGAAGTTACTCACTGCATTCTCATTAAATTTAAGAAAGCTTTAGATGTATTTTAGTATAGTATATGACAAATAATTTTATACTAAAAATCGTCGTAGAAACTTCACTATATGATTAAACATAATTTTTAGCACTAGCCTCTAGTACTGCATTAACGCTTATTATGCCATAAACTGGTTCTATTAACGTTTTTTGGAAAGTTGTTTTTGTCAAAGATATTTAAACGAGATTTTATGATGAGAAATTATCATTTCAAGACACTATTTAATGCCATTTTGAGAGCGGTGTTAAGTGGTGAATTGGTTGACTCAGTCGGTGATTGCAGCAGATAATGTTCCTTAATCGTGTGCATAGTTGTATTATAAAATCTAGTTTATTCGAGTTTAGCGAACGGTTGTTCACATTGAAAAAAGAAGAATCATTTCGAATTAATGCTATTTTACATACTTAAATTTCCAAGTAAAAAATATATACCAGTAAATGAGTATTATTCAACATGTTCACCTACATAATTTAAGTGCAACCTGTTATTATTGTCGTTTACATAAATTAAAAAAGTACTAAAGCTTCTAAAAAACTTACAAAACGGAGTTCCCAAGTTAAACATACAAACGTACACAAACCATAATTTACATAGCTATAGTTATTGCTATTGTATGGGTTTACTCTATTTAACTCGTTTAGAGATAAGATAACTTTGTTGGTATACATACGTAATATATAATGGTATGTACGAGAAAAATATAAATACAGTGTGAATAAATGCAATGGTCTGATAGTTTTTGTTTTCCAGCTTGACTTCATTGAAGCTTGTTAATAACTGTGTTCGAGTTGTCTGTTCTCTGCTTGCAATGTTTCAGCGCTGCTCCGTTGAAAAAAAATTTACAAATGAAAGCAACAGCAAAGTTATCGGGTTGAATTCAACAAAAAGGATTATGTGGCTGCTTCAATAAAGGCGTAGAACTGCTTGCCATTCCATCTATGATTCTTTATGCTAGTCTATTTGATTTATACCAGTTATTCCCTTCGCCACTCTGCCAGAACTGGCGAATCAAATACAGCCAATATCTAAAAATTTGGCCGACTACATTAAACATTTAATCAAAAATTAACTTCTCTTTATTGCTCTACTTTTGTAATTCAATAACCAAAAGACAATGAAAATATTTTAAAAAGTGGCGATACTAAGTGTTCTCAAATAGTCAGCGCACCCTAGAACTCAAAAATACTAAATTGTAATCCTTATTAAAAACTTAATTTGAGGCTGTTAGTAGAAATTAGGTATTTTTTTTTGCTTACTAAATTGCTACACCAGGCTTTAAAATGTTGCCACCAAGTTTTTTATTTAAGGAAAGCATTGCATACTTTCAAATATACCTGAACCTGATACTGATGTAATTTCCATGATTCTCAGATTCTTAACATTTGCCTAAGCTTCCTCAAATATGCTTTTGAATAAATTTTATTTTTATTTTTATTTTTTTTTTATTCGACGAAAAAATTTTTATTCGACCCGAGTCTCACTATATGGAACCACTTCTCACTATTTCCGCAGAAAGCCTACAATTTGGTTATTTCTTGGTTGATTCTATTGTTTTGTGATCAACTTATATTTTATTTAGTACTTCGTAATAGTTTAGAACTCGACCGAAGTATGAATAACCCTTGTAGGTCTAAATAAGTAACAAATATGCGCCTGTCTGTTAAGATTCCCATAGGCTCAACTAACTCAAGCACTTCCATACTTAAAGCTTAGAGTTTTGCATTTTTTAGAGAATTGTTGCCGAAGCAAACTATTGCGGAACACTTGAAGGGGCGCCTTCACTTTTTGTTTGCTCGGAATAATGAACAAGGCTTCACAGAAAATCTACAACACGGTGTATTCGAATTTATAAATATATGCCAGCTTTAGAAACACAACGATACATGAGGACAAAGGCACCCTGTATGCGATGAAATTACCTCGACGTAAGAAGAGCACACTTGTTTTACCATACCCTGAAGTTTGTAAAAGCACCTGGCTACCCAACTACTGTTAACTGTTATCTCGCCCTAAAGCGGAAGTTAAATGAGGGCAATGCAAAGCAAAAGTCGATAAACATTAATTAAATATAAAAATATAAAAGTGATAAGGAATGCACGAAAATAGAACGCATATATGTATGTAACTTCACCATATATTCGGTGATACACTTCCCATATATGTTTAACCCCGAACGTTCGAAATGCAAACACACTCGCACATGTGTCGCATTGAAAGTCCGGAGTAAAGTCAGGGAATAAATATCATTTGACAAGCCACTAAAAGTCACGGCTGCCATTGCGTGCATTGGAATAAATGTAAATAAAACAAACAAAGTGAATATTTAGCGACAGTTGAGAGGTGTACTTAGTTACTTAGTACATTTGTAAGCTATGTGATCGATAAATTTTACGGCCACTAAGCGCGGTTGTCGGCAAATTAATGTGAACCAGTACAAGAGAGTGGTTGGCAAGGCATGGGAGACGGGGGGGAAGAAGGAGAGCATGTGTGGGAAAGTACGACAAAATGTCAAATGCAATTAAAATGAAATACAATGCCAACAACAAATAGCAAGCGTTGAATGACACAACAAAACCAATAATTGCAGTAAGAGAAAATAGGAGACGAAGAAGAAGAAGAAGAAGAAGCAGTGTACGTCCTAATGACATTGTCCACAGCAGCGGGGTGTCGGTAAGAGGTTGTTATTTATTTTTGTGCATATTTTCATGACCGCCCAGCGCACATTGCACTTATCGTCTGTCATTCTTACACGTTCCTATTGTCAGCTCTACCAAGCTTCCCAATGTGTAAGTGGGTATGCGCATATATGTGTGTGCGTGTGTCTGTTTCCATTTAGGCGAACGCGCGGTACAAATTTCTAATAACTGTCGGCATTGCGATTATGTAACAAAAATACAACAAATATAAAATAAAAAATTGGAACTGAAATATTGTCGGTTAATATAAGTATGTATGCATGTATGTATTATATCTATATATATATAAGTATATTAACCGCACATATGACATACATGTTGGTGGTACATAAATAGCAAACATGGGAAAACTGGGTGACTTGTGACTGCTTCAACGTGTGTACTGACAGCAGGCGCACTGTCGCATTGTCGAACTGACGTTGCAAACAGTTTGGTAGGCTATTTTTAGATGACATAGAATTCAGGTTGCAGGTAATTGATTTCATCATCATCAACCACAACTAGTATAACAACTGTAACAATTTACGTGCAACAAAAAAAAAAAAAACTATTGACTATGGCGTAGAGTGCTGCAATTAATGGCGCTGTCGAAACTTGTTGTTGTATGCTACATGCTTGAGTATGAATGAAGCGATTAACTGTTGGGAAAAAAAGTAGCTGGCAAAGCAATTACTTATACTACGAGTGCCTAAAATTTAATTTAAATTTCAAATTCAATTAATTTCGTTCTATTCTGCCTTTAGATCTACGCCGAAAGTGAAAACGTTACGTTGATAAGGGGATTCACATGGGTCTTATCGCTGCTGTTTGTACACTTCATATATATATCACTTCCGCAGAAGTTCCAGAAAGATGTGAAAACCTAATATTGGCAATAAAAAAAAACAAGAAAAACAAAAAAAAGCAAAAAAAAACAAAAAAAACAAAAAAAAACAAAAACAAAAAAAAAAACAAAAAACAAAAAAAAAAAACAAGAAAACAAACAAAGCTGATAAATATATACATACATTAGTATATACATTATATGAACGTTACTAAAAATAATTTACACTGAGCGTGATTTAACCAAATATTTACATATTTCAGTGTTTTTTGCGTTGAACAATTACATTTTTTTTGCGCCAAAGCCAATATGTAAAAACTACTACATATTAAATTTTGTTAGTGATAAATTCTTTATTTTTATTACTATTCAATTGCGTTGTAATTTGACGTTGAGTAATTCACGCCTTATGTATAATGAATAGAACAAGGCAGAATAACTGGTAAAGCGACTAGTTTCGGTGGAAAATTTATTTAAAAAAAAAACGATTATGTAAAAATTTTTTATTAAATATATGTAAATATACATACATACATATGTATATGTTTATATGCACAGATGTTTGCTGATACAAACAAAAATTGCTTGTTTAGCAATCACATTACGAACCTGCCCACTGGAAACTGCTTTTTATTATTTCGTTAAGCTTTTCGACTGCTGACTTATACCGTGTTTAGACTGGTGATACGAGACACAATTTAATAAGTATTAACAAATTTTAGTTTGCGCCATCAGTGCGTAATCAAAAAAACAAAAGTTTTACTTTATAATAATATAATACAGACTAAGAAATTTTCTAAATTTCAAAACTTTGAAGTATTTGATGCCAACTGTGCTTCTCTAAAGTTTTCTGTATACCCAAAACTATTTATATCTATGCATATTCCAGAGTTTGTTGACCTTAAACTCCACACTGTTTCCTACTCAAAACGTATTCACACAATATGCTGTGGCTTCATCCGCTGATCGCATATCTTTCTTTCGCTTAAATCGCTTTCGCTTTCGCTTTCGATGGAAATGTCGAACTCGTTGGTGTTTTCTTCTACAATTAATGTTGGTGTTATCGAATTCTTGCCTTATCTGACATTCCAGCGACGATGTTTTGTTGTTTCCTTAGTTTCTGATTCATTTCTTATGCTCAAGGGCAAAAACAAAATATATGTAGATAATTTTAGTAATTTGGCTACTACTTCCTTGTTCCTACTTTTAATTCTCTTTAATTCGTTTGGCATAGTCGCTGAAGCCCTTTAATCAGCACATCAAAATTTAAATATTGATATTATTATATTTAAATTTTTATAAATTATATTTGAATATATATATTTAAGAAACAACCAAACAGATAATCCTTATAGTTAAGCTAAAGAAATCTTGTGCCTTTATTAAAAGAAATATCTGACATAACAGTTGTTCGGTAGTACTTTTTAATGCCTCGCGCTTTGATATTTTTCAACAAAGGAATTGTACTTTAATTCTTAAATCGTTTAAGGATCACTAACAGGCCTCTTCTAACTTTGCCTAGAAGAATGCTTCATTAAAAATTACAAAATTTTCGGGACGATAAAAGGATATAACCACAAATATCGTTTAGTTCTATAAGGTGAATCCGAAGTATGACTACGACTTATAGATCATACTCATTTAGCTCGTTAATAATACACAATTTAAATTTTACTAGATGCTTGGTCAACAATCTTCTTTAATTAGTGGTGAGAGCCCTGATACCCAACAATAGGGGGGGGACACATAGGATTTAAGCCAACTCCGAATGGCTTTTTCGAATAAATGACAGAAAAACGATCGGAATTCGGTCATTGCTTACCGAGTAGCAACGGCTATTGTTATGTTAGTCATTCCCATATAATTTTATAGGTTATGTAAATTGTTTCTTAAGGAACTACCTGTAAGTTAAGATTGGTGTTGAGACGAACGCATCCAGAAAGAAGATTTTAATTGTGAGGATATTGCACACACTTGCTCCAATAAAACTTTGTTATTTATTATGTCGAATAATCAAATAAATGTTTCGTACTGTCAAGCAGAGAAATCAACATCTAATGGTAATATTTCTTTGTTAGTAAATAGCAACAGCATCGTTTGACAGTAACTTGACCCGAGCACAACCTTCTTGGTCTTATAGAAATTAAAGCTTGATTGCGAGCGCTATATGTTTATGAAATTTCCCAAATAGTGTTTTCCGAAAGATATTCCCTCAAATTATAAAACCAGCTGTAAGAAATAATCGCCACTTGAGCAAACCCAAAGATAAAATAAGACAAATGTTTATCCAAAGAAAGAAGAAGCGAACAATGGCGTCCTATAAGAATACCAACAGAACATCATATTTACGTCAGCAATGCAAAACTATTTTTTCTCAAAACAAAAAAAAAATTCAAGCGCATTTGCATAAAACGCCGTTAAAAGAAGGAAAGACAGAGGCGCGTGCAAAAAAATTATTTGTTTTTGTTCGAAAAAACGAAACCTTTGTGTTAAACTCAAAAGTCATGCCAAATTAATTATGCAATTCGAAACGGCTAAGCACTGAATTTCGCTTGGTAAACGAAGCTTGCAAAATTATTTGTTTTATTTTGCCCAAACGCCAGCGCCAACTGGTTTCGGAGACGGCGGAAGCGTTATTTTAAATATTGCCCATATTGATGAAATGGGCAAAGTGGTTGCTGGGCGACGTGGTTCTGCGATTGTAGGGACTGGTAGCCGACAAGCGAAGTGGGCGCGAGGCAAAAGTGCAAAGTGTTGCGCTGCAGTATTTACTCCTCTTTTTGTTTAAAGTCACGCGCTGCGCGGAATGATAAATCACAATTAGTGAGGTAAAGGAAAAATACAATAACAACAATTCGTTTTGTTTTTCATTTGCGTTGTGAGCATTTTGTGAATTTACAGTGCCTAAATAGCATTGACAATGTTAAAAATAAACGGGTGCAAACAATAAAACATAAAAATAAGAAATCTCTAATTAAATATGGCAACACTCGCAGAGCAAATTAATTAGGTTTCTCTGTTTGCTTTTTGCGCGCAACTAAAATTGAAATTGAAGCAAAAGCCACATAAATGCGCTGACAACACGAGCAAATCCAGTTTCCGAAGATGGTGTGTGCAACCGGCCAGCTTAGAGTTAATGAACTGCCGATTGCCAAACTGGTGTGGCGCGCAGCTTTCACTGCAATGCGTGCACATCAACTGATGATCAGCTGATCAGCAGATCTCCCGATCGCATTACAAATTCAAGTTCAACTAGTAATAAAGACAGGCGTTTGGCGTTTAACCGCTTTGAACCACTGTAAGATGGCGCTTTCGAAGAGAAAATGAAATAGTTACAAAAAAAAAAAAAAATAAATAATAATAATAATATATAAGTGTGATTAAACGCCAGCACACGCGTGCAGAGCGAATGTCAGAGCGATCGATTGCCGGTCGATCACACGATACTCACATTTCAATTAGATGACATGAGAGCGCCGCTAGGCGATCACAAGCGTTTAATAAATTCCCAACGGCTAAATGTCAATGACAAGGCAAATAAAACTAGCATACAACAACAAAGCAAAGTAAATATAGCGTAAAATGTAAAAAAGAAAAACATTAAAAGCGCACAATAAACGTATTTCTAATCGTTAAAATCGCAGTCAACTCGAAAGTGACAAGTGTAGAAAACAAAACCAAAAACAAAACTTTTTAAAGGAAAACAATATTTACAATTTAAAAAGTAGCTCTGCGCATTTTTCGCTATGCGCTTTGCTCGCAGCAGTCACAAAATTTTCCAAACGCTACGCGTCCACAAGGCGTGTAGTTAGAGTTTTAGATTTGTACAAAAAATTTTTGACACTTCAAAAGCGTAGCGTGTTCGATCAAAATTTATGCTTTCAATATATACAATATATATATTTTATTTTTTTAAGTTCTGCACAACGAAATTCGCGCACGTTCTATGCGACAACGCTGACACTAAAAGTATTATATATTCAGTTCAAAAAGGGCAGACTGTGAGACTTGCGAAACGCGCGCGCAACTTACTGACGCGTCTTTGCGTGCGTGGATACACCACAGAAAAGCGTTAATTCACTTTAAATGTCGCCGAACAACTGAGCCAAAGACAGCAAAACTTATGCGACTCGCCTCAGCGTTGCCGCTGCCGCTGCCGCCTTGCCGTCGTTGCCATCGTTGCCATCGTTGTCGTCGTCGTTGTTGTAGTTTTCCTTTTGCTTTTAGTGTGCTATTTTTATGTTTGTTTGGGTTTTTTTCGCCGTCGCCGTCGCCGTGAAAGTGCCTAACCGCTTGGGTGCTTGTTCGGCCAAGTCAAGTGAAGGCGCGGCGGTGCGGCGTCGTAAACGGCAATCGCTTGCGCACGTAACTCACAAGCGGTTGTGAGCGCGTATGCCGCGCGTATGTGTGATTAGCATGTGAGCGCCGAAGAGCAAACAAGCTGCAGTGGCGGTAGGTATGTGTATCTGACTCGGTTGGCTGAAGGGAGTGTAGTGCATGGCGGAGGGCGGCGTAAAGGAATACATAAGTTGAAATAGTCAGCGGCTATAGCAACAGCGCGAGGTATTGGGGAATGGTAATGATGAGGCGGTGCGATGGGGAGGTGGCGCAGTGATGGCGCTGTGAAATGCCACATATTCGGTGCCAGCGCCTAGAGTTGTAGCGTCAGCTATGGCGCCGCACAGTGTGCTGAAAGCACAGCGTTAGCATGAAAGTAATTATTTACTCATTAAATAAATAGTCAATGCAGAGGTTGGTTAAATAAATAAAGGGTGTTTTGAATAGGAGCGTGTTTATGCAGCTGCTGCAATCTTACAAGATGAAATAATACGCCCATAAAATAAAACTCGTCAGAATAAACGATTGGCGCGTTTTGGGCGAAAAGTCTTCTTTAAAGGGTTAGAACAGTCTAGAGAACCCTAAAATAAGGCTTAACATACACAGACTTTATTAAGCATGTTATTGAGCGGATAAAAAAAATTATATTGCTATTTTGATGCAAAATAGCGGCTACTGGACCAACTTTTGGAATCACCTTTTTCAAAAACGGCCACGGCAGGAGACGGTGATGCTAGGAACTCGCGGTATCTGAAACAACCTAAAAAGGTATTTTAATCTAAATAACACCTGCTAGCTAATACCTACGTTTTTAGCTTTACATTAATTTTTCGCAAAATACCGGACTTGTGAAAAAAAAGGTAAATGTTTTATTGAAAAAAAATCCGTAGGTAGTTTAGTTGATAATTTTGCTCTGAAGCTACAGTTAAGTGGATACGTGCGATAGTCTCCGTGTACCAACGTCGCTTGATTTGAAAAATATATGTATGACTACTTGCTCTAGCAATTATAGGGGTTTTAACAGGACACTGTCCAATTGGCATACATGCGGAGAGGTCAAAAATTTTGACGGACGCCAATTTTTAAAATTTGCTTGAGGAAGGCGAATTGGAAACATCTCAATACTTTCTTTTCGTCCATCTTTAACTAGACTGAGGTTGCAACATCTTGGAAGTCATGCCTGCAGTGGACTAGGCAAATTGGCAGGAATCGATGTTAGCCACTTCTACCAATTTGTGATAGGCGTTTCAGGCCGTAACTTAAGGCCTTGGATTAATTATGTAGAAAAATAATTCATCAGTGATCTGGTCTTACGAAGTTGAAAATTTGTTCACGCCTTGGCCTCTCCCTTTTTACCATCACATACATCCGAGTACGATCAAGTCAACTAAAAACTGGAAACCGGTAATAACAATGCAAATTCCTTATAACAATGCCTTTATAATGCCACACTGTCCTTTGCTAGGCGCTAAGCGCAGCGCGTCATCATATTCAACTACACGGGCGCACGAACGAATAGCACACGAGCGCAGCGCCGAAACCAAGTATGTATGTATGTCAACATACGAGAAATGAACGAATGAACTGCAATGCGAAACGCTCGCTAGATGAATGAACTGGCAAACTGTTTTGTGCGACCGGACTTTTATTGTAATCATGTGCGGACTCCGCGCCTGATACAAATAAAAACAGAAAACTCTGAAGCGATAAGTACAGATTATTTATTTTTTTTAATACTTCTCCGAAAGTATGTGCATAAACATGACGTGCGTAGATTCCAGTAACGGTGAGGGTGGGCGTGGCGAGCAAAGGGGTGCAGCACCTGTTGGGCTGGTGCCCAGTGTGTCACACCTCACTAGCCCTTCTGCCACAATCTTTTTTTATTATTGTTGTATTAATTGTTTGTCGTTTATAATTACTCGTTTGGCTTCTTTGGATATATATATACATATGTATGTGTGTATGTGTGTACTGTTAGTTTTGCTATAGATAGTGTTTAGTGGGTTGCTTTAGCAAAGTTCTTTTGGGCGGTAGGTGGCGCGGCAGTTGAAATAGTCATGCAAATTTAGTACATACATATATACCTTAATGCCTTGCCCAACAATAGGCAAGATACAACCACAAAAACAGAAAGAAATAGAATTTCTGTCAAACAGAAACGCTTAATCATCACTCATCGCAGAGGAATGCGATTTGATAAAGTTCTGTTGGTTTTGCTTTTGTTTTATTGTGAAATTTGAAGGTTATTTAGAAAAATAAGTAAGCAGTGAATTAAAAATGCCAATCAAGATTTTGCAAGTGAGAGAATATTTAAAGCGGTCAGTGCGTGTTGGTGTTGTTGTTGTTATTAACATTTCTAATCATCTTAGTAATAATTTTTGATGGCATAAGCGGAGCAGAGAGCACAAATTTATGGCGCATTGCAAGCACTTAATATTGGATTAGTGGCTACAGTTGGTTGTGTTGCAGAAAGCAGCAGAAGGAGACACACTAATATTTGAATTTGGCATTAAAATTTGTAAATGATTTATACAATGTCACATGAGCTTTACTTGTGTCTATCAAAGTAGATTACTCAACAGGCGACATTAAATAATTTTGACCAATTTGCGAGTGAAGTCATACACCGTAATGCGAAAGCTTCAAAAAAAAAAACTAATTAAATATACATGAAACATATATAAAGAAATGAATAAAAAATTATGTTAGGTATGGTATAATAATCAAAAAAAAAATATTTAGAAAACATTAAAAATTGCAAATAAAAATTAGATGACGTAATTTACTTTTCGATGAAAAATTTCCTCAGCTTTTAATTACTAACTTGACTTTTTAACTGGATTGAAATTGTCAAACGAATTCAACACAAAAATCAAAAAGCTAATGAGATATCTCCACCATTTAAAAGGAGCGGTTGCTTTTCAAAGACGGCACTCCTATGTTTCGTGGCCTTATTAGACACCTGCAGTGCAGTGAACTCGACTAGACTAGTGACTAGAAACAAGCAAGATAAAAGGTTGCCAAATCGAGAAGTATCTAAAGCAGTGAATTTTTCCACATAGGCGACAATTTGGTCCTTGGCCGACTTAAACTCTCTGATTTGAACGCAAGACTTATATTTGTCTCCAGATTACACGGACCCAGGCTCTCTTTAATAAAAACACAATAAGTAATTATTTGCAAATTATACAAATGTTAATTGGTAATTTTCTAAAAGCAATCCACATCAGTCATGCGTTGTAGAAAGATTGATGTTTCTGGTTTCAATTCACTTAGAATCGACCGATATGCATTAGGCTCTGAATTCAACTGGTCTGGTGTTAAATTTCCTTGTAAAACAAAGGTGTTTCAAGTGCATGTGACCCTCAGAACCTTTGATAAAAAAACCAGCACGGAATGTGCAAACACATGCAGACGTCGTTGTTCGACCAATATTGCAGGAAACATATGAAATAAAATAATACAAGCTTCTAGTTAAGAAAATTTTGGTGTAAGTCATGCATACAGGCATACAAATATAGCGATCTAGTCCCTGTAAAACGTGCGACAGTCTGGGATGAGTCTGCGATTAGTTGCAAAGTTACATGTGACTAATGGCATTTTTGATCTTTCCATATAGAACGAACTGTACCTTTTCTTTGAGAGTGCCTTGTGAGGAGACTAATTGTACCCTTTTGTACTCGAAGGCCTACAAAAGGGTAATTTCTTGTATATTAGCATTAGCTAGGTAGCCTTAAATAGAAATACAAACAAATATTCAAGTAATCTATTTCCAACTATACCCTAAAGATATTCGTTTAGGACTAATTAATACTTAATTGTATCCTAAAAATATATATTGAAGACTTATTCATTCTCAATTGTACTCCATATAGAGTATACTAGGTGTACTCTCTTTAAATATCTTATTACTTATCTCTATTAAATTAAATTCAATTATCTCTAAAAATTATATTATATTAAATATCTCTTTAAATATCTTATATTATCGTAATCTTATTACTCGTACAATTTCTTGCAGGAGTGCTACAACGAGTAAGACGAAATTGTTTTGCTAATTGCGGGACATTTCTAACATTGAAAATAATTTTTAACTTTTATTATAAACAGTATTAATTTATTTAAAAAATTTTTCTTAAAATAATTTAAGAATATTTGATAATTTACGAAAATTTTAGACGATTTCCCATCGGAAATAAATATAAATTAATAATAAAATATAAATAAATATTTTACAATTTCTCTTTTACATTCTATTAATTACATTTCTATTAATAATAAATAAATTTGAATGAAAATAATAATTGTTGACTTTTTGGTTTAAAATATTGCCTCTTTATATTTTATTTTTTCCTTTACCTCAAGTATTGAAGTTTTAAAAACCTACACCTTAGGACTGGAACATTTTATCCGGATGCAAAATTTATAAACCGAATAAAAATGGACTATAACCCGATCATTGCAATATCCGGAGAATTTAACGAAAAATCCGGATAATCGTTAATAAAAATCTGGATATCCAAATAACTGTACAACTAATTATTAACCGGATACCCAAATATTCGTATCAATGGATTATCCATATGGATAATCAGGTGCTCAAAATTTATCGATTATCAAATAGTATTGAAAGACAGAAAGAGCGAATAAATGGATACTAAAAAAAGATAGACAACATATGCTGTTAAATTTTGAAAAATAGTGAAAAATAGTATACTTACAATCGAATATTAAATTATATACACATCCATAATACCCGCATTATATCCGTATCGAACGATAATGCGACTAGATATCGTCCGTTGAATATATTTTGGATTATTTGAATATTTATGAATATATTGAATATTTTGACTGAATAACGGCAGTCGTATATCTTGTAAGGCACTGCCATACAATGAAGCTGTTTCCATGGAAAAAAGCTAGTCGGACAGTGGCGAATCAAACAAACAATTGGTGCAAATGCATTAGGCGGGCATAATGGAAAGATAGAATGAGTTCACAGCACTTTAATAAGGTATCCACATACTCTATTGCGCTGAGTTGAACCGGACAACTTGGCTGTTCCTTTCACATCTAAATTAATTGAAAAAACAGCCAGAGCTCAATTATTAGCTCCAGCTCCAGCACCAGCCTGTAGTGTGTAAATATTTAATAGTGGTCAGCAAAGGCGAATTTTTCTGCGTAGTCTTGAGCAGGATATCCAGCGAAATGTATAAATATTAGCACAATATTATAGACACAGCGGGTGCGGTATTGAAAGAATAATGTAGTTTTTTTTTTAACTATGCAAGCAAAATAGAAACCGCAGAAAATGAACAAAAACCAAAACTTGTGAAGGTATAGAACAAAAAAAACAAAAACATAGCAAATAAATGAAGTGAGAGGAGTTAAAATAAAAACATGGTAAGAAAAACTATTCACTCTTCACGAAAACCGCAAAAAAGAAACCTTCAAATGCGCGGTCATAAAACTGAATGCTGTTGACGCGTTTGCCATTCAAAATGACGTCTGGCTACCAGCGCGTTCACCGCAAGCAACGCAACGCGTCAAGGTAAAATTATGGCAAAATGTGCAGAGTGTGAACAAAAATATGTTTTCCGCTGCGATTCTCGATACGGCGTTTTGTGTGTGTTTTCATTCTTCGAAATAATAACAAATTGTCAAAATTATCAAGCTAATCGTTGTGTTTGTATGAGCGACAAATGGCAATATCTTCATGAATAATCTGCAGAAGGAAGGGATGCATATGTGCGAAAGTTGTTGCTGAGTAATGAAATATTTAGTGCTGCACAATATTGACGTGGCTATCAACAGCTCATTCATCATGAAAATAACGCTATGTCGTGGGGTTTGTGTGCATACGAGGGCCGTCATTGACAGAATTGCCTCGAATTGTTAATAATAACGATCACACTTTCGCTTGAAATTTAAAATTGTTTTCCAAATTTTGTAGTTTTTCAAGGTCAGTAGAACCCGAACCTTTTGAGTGAACGAAGTCACTTCTGCAGACGTTTAATTTGGATAATATACCGCGTATAAATTTCACAGCTGTGAAATAAGCACTGAAGATGCCAAATTTTCCGGTCCTTAGACCTTAAGACAATGGATGCTGGAAATAAATTGACGATACTAAAGCCTATTTCGAAGCAAAAGCTCAATTGTACTTGAAAATTGGTATCGAGAAATGGAAGATCGCTATAATCGGTGTATCGCACTCGATGGCATTTATGTTGAATTGTAAAATAGAAATTTGCTAAAATGTGCTTTTGTTTGAAGCGATACGAATCTTTGTTTTTTTGTTCGTGTGTTACTGTTGCCTTATCAGGGCATTCACGACAAAAATTACCTAACCTTAAAATCGTCACCAGGACTTTTTTGCCGACAAACCCTTAAATTGTATACCTTAGTACATGAATGCGACAAGAATGACAATATGATTATTTCGACTATTTCTAGTTTTCTGTTGTCTTAAGGTAGGACCATTTTTCTAGAAACATAAAAGCACTTAATGCTTAGAACTTGAATTACCTCAAAATAGTCTACTTCTGGTCATCCAATATCATTCTATGGATTTTATCTACAATTCAGTCAAAATTGTTAATATTGTACTCAAACGATTCAAAATCAAAGAAACTGAACGATGCTTTCACGCTTTCTAAAGTATAGTGTTCTTTTTTGCTCAGGAATAAAGCTTCATGAGCATATGAATTTAATTTAACGTAACTTAACTCATTTTCATTTCCATTCCCGAAGTCATCGATTTTCAAATTCTGTAAAATACAAGCTGAAAGACATAGGTTGTCAAAATATGACAGCTGCCTGTCAACAAATGACAGTTAAGAATAGCACCGTGGCATTCAATGTAACAACATGGCGACACGGCGAAGTCGACCGACTTCTTATGCGTGATCAGAGAAGAGCTTACGTAGTAATGAAAATTTTGTGTTTATTTTTGCAAGCAAAAATACATTCTTGAGCTGATAGTCAGTGGAGCGCGTCGACATAATGCATACGAATAATCAAGGCAATGAATCAATCTTAAGGCAATGTGTCAAAATAAATATATACCATGTCCATAAATGGTTATTATGCAAAAGTCCAATGTCTAGGCGTTGGTTCATGGACCGGACCGGTGAACATAAATATTTGCCAAATCACCATTAAAGAGGCGAAGTGACGCGAGGCGATAAACGCGCTATCTGCCAATTAAACCTTGCGTTTATTCTTTTAGTACATAAAAACAAACGGACAACCATTTAAAATTTGCAAATACTTAATAAGGCAATACATACATACACATACGTACATATATCTGGGCAAACATATGCGTGTAAATATCGGCGAATACGCCAACGGCACGTTGTCATAAAACAAGTATGCCTGAAAACATATTTTCCAAAAGCGTGTACATTCAACAGCTAAGTAATGGCCATTAATAGACCAAACACATGCATACATACATACATACATACGAGTTACGAACACTCCACACTCTCCACCAATCGAGAATTGTTTTTTGTTTGTTTCAACATTTTTGTACGCCTTCAATGAATGACGTTCATTAACCTGTAGTATTCGATTTCGTTTTGACACGCTTCAGTATAAAATCAAAACAAAGACGCAAAATAGCAAAAAACAAAAAAAAAAAAAGTGCAAGGTTCAACGAAATATGTATGTAATTGGAATGTGGAACAACTGAGGCTTCGAGCACTATATGCTGGAGATACCCACAAATCAGAGTCACAAAATATAGTTCGACAAAAAAATATAGGAAAATGTTCCAGATTTATTAAGATTGCCAATCCCCTTAAAAAAAAATATAAAAAAAGTTCTGAAAAGATGTCTAGGCAGAATAATGCTCATTAATTAAAGCCATTGTAACATTTTGTTTTATAAATTATAAATTTCAGAGATGACATCAAAAACTGAGAAAAGTGTTCCTCGTAAAATATTTTTGTAAGTTTATGAAATTCCTCCGAAACGCAATTTCGTAACTTTCTTGCGACTATTACACGGATCCTGAGTGCGCTAACAACCGCATTTCCTTAATATTCATTAACTTTTACTTGGGGGCCATCTATCAGGCTCTAATTTTTTAAATTTACGGATGGTAGTAAAAGTGTTCTGAAGGGGTGATCAGGGGCAAGAGATTCTAGAAGTGCTAGTTTTCAACTTCCATTATATCGAATGTTTAAAATGACAGAAAACTAACGGTGAAGGTGAAGTTGAAGTAGCGAAGAATTTTATAACATAGGTTGTTGTGCTTTACAGAGGTAAAGGAAGAGGATTCGGATAGAATTTGATCTTCTGGATAAGTTTTAGATAAACTTACTTTTGAGGCTGTGCAGAATGCTGTAGTTCGTTGACTAAACATTATGAGTTAAAACGAAATTCACTCTGTGAAAAATTGTTTGAATTTGTAATATTAATGAAAACAGGATTTCAATGATTTGATCCGATGGAAATCATTCAAGAAATGTAAATTTTTGTGAAAATCACAAAAGCATATGCTTCTCCCTGATATCAAACAGTGGTTTTGGAATACTGCCACTAGTTCGTTGAATAAGAAGTTAAATACGAAGACTTTAAGCAATAATCGAAGATCGTTTCATAAGCAACTCTCAAAGTTTTTGTTTTTATGCGAGATGAAAATCAAAGGAGAGTAGAGGCATCATGTTTTAAAGAGTTGCTAAGAAACAGGAAAGCTAAAGGTAAGGCTAAAGTTCGTGTTTAATTGGTTAAGCCAGCCTAGAATTTTTTATAATCGAAATTTTTTTTTGACTTCAAGTACATTTTAGCGTCCTAAAAATATTACTTAATTGTTAGAATAGCGAAAAAAACATTTTTCTCAGTCCAGTTCGATGTAGTGGGTCAGTCAGCTTCAGCACGCAAAACTTTAAAACAGGTTATAACCAATTTACTGTTAATTTCTTCGGTAAAAAATTAAACACAAGATCACCATTTTGGAAAGTATTGACATAAAGCTAAAAGCATGCGTAGGAACTCCCATGTAGATTAAGAATCTGTTTTTGATTTTGTTGGAGTAGCACAAGTTCCTAGAATCACCGTCACTCGTAGAGGCCCTGTTGAAAAAGGTGATTCCGAACAACATTTCAATACAAAATTTTTTATACACTT
This sequence comes from Bactrocera minax, assembly GCA_021498325.1. Classification (NCBI taxonomy): domain Eukaryota; kingdom Metazoa; phylum Arthropoda; class Insecta; order Diptera; family Tephritidae; genus Bactrocera; species Bactrocera minax. The sequence continues at coordinate 459,248 of JAKEEE010000024.1, forward strand.
AAATATATCTTTAATAATATCTAACAGAAAGAAATTGGATTCCTTTTTCCTTACTCCCCGAATAAATTGTTAAAGTAAGGTCTTTTTGTGGGCTCTAGAAACACGTAATTAAATTTCTCAGTCAACGAAATTGGAACATTTTGAAATCAAAATATGTGTCTACTTTTTTGAAAATGCAAATTCGTGCGTAACGAACACATTTTGCTTAATTTTTTATTAAAAGCAAAGGTAAACACACTCACTTTTCATAGCCATAGAATGTGGAAGCATAACAAAGTGAGTGCAAAATAAAACGCTATAAAATTTTTTACAAGCAATTCTTGGCATTAATTGTACGAAATGCATTTTGCTTTTGTTTGTGAGGCTGCATTTTTGTTGGTAGTCAAGTTGTGGGTGCAGGTGGGCGACAGGCGACAGGCGCCAACGTCTGCTGACACGAGATATTTGGCACAACACAGCTAAATTACATCCTAGAAGAGAAGTGGTGGTAGGCGACAATCCATGTGATATTTTTAGTGGATTTTTAATTTAAGCGACGACGCGACAAATAGTCGCACACAAAACCACACACGGATCTATTAAAAAATTTGTGGGGAGCGTTGAAGATGCAACTATGTAAACAAATGTGGGTCATCAAAAAATATGCCCCGGTTATTTTATTCGAAATATTTGTATCTTGGCTTTTGATTACTTGTTCTTGTTATTTTTATATGTTAAGTGATATTTTCCTTTATTTAATATTAGTTCCTAATTTGCTCTATTCCTCTTTAACCCATTCATTCTCGTAAAAGCGACACACTTCACAACATGTTTTCAACAAGTCTTCCGATAACTTATTAAACATACATTAAGCTGTGTTCACACTCCAGCATAAATTACTTAATTACACAATTATTTCAAGAACGAAAATATTTCGAGTAGGTTTGGAAACTTGTTCGACAGATTTCTCATTAGGAGAGTTTCAGCAATTTAACACCTAATTGTTCTCAAATTGCCATATAATTAACTAATTGCCGAAATATCATTTATTAAGAATATGACAAATTGATCAAAAAATCTCTATGAAATCTCTCTATCTCTATGATCTCTGTGAAGTGCATTTAAAGATAGTAGGAAGACGTTTTATTGTGAAAAAGCGAAATTCTATCAAAATAAATTACCCAAAAGCATGTAAATTATAGTGAACTTTTAAACAAAAATAGTTGTCAAAACAGTCGGTGAGTACACTTAAAGAAGCTTTGTATAAATATACTGATTTAAATAACCATTATTTTAAAAATTAAAAATTTATATTATTTGTGGCACAAAAAAAAACCTAAAGGGAAGAGACTGGAAAAAAATAAAAGAGTTCAAAAAACACACTCTAAATTTTGGTAAATTATTGAATTTGTAACTTAGAGTCTCGTTTTACCTTTGTTGATAAAAAATACTAAAAGTTTGAAAGAAAAACTACGTGTAAGGCGCAATAACTGTGGTGTCTTTAAGCAACGGCTATATTTCTTTTTCTCAGTTAAAATATAGATTGCATCAAAGACTTGATTGTTATCGACTGGAGAAGTTCAATATTTGTGTTATAATCCAAGAAAAATAGTTTCAAAGTGAAGTTATTATTCCACTGATCCAAACGGAAGTTTTCACAAGCAAAATCAAAATACTTTATGTAATAGATATCTATTGTTTAGGTCAATTTGAGTAGGCTGAGCACCTAACCCTATGAGTCAATTTATGTATAATTGCCGCAGTTTATGTATTAATTGCCGCATTCTAGCGTAAATTACTTCATTTATAACGATTAATTTTTCAGATTTTACATGAAAAGCAAATTGAAAGTGTCATAATGAGCAAGTTCCTTTCTATTTTAAGAAGTTTTATTTTCATGTTATTATTATAATATTGTAATATATAATTAAAAAAATTTTTACTTATTAAGTTTTACTTTATTAAGTTTACGAGTCATGAATCTTTTTTTCAGAAAAAATAATTTTGCGAAACAAATAATTAAATAGTTTTTCTGTTTTGAAGTTATTTTGAAGAAATAAATGAAGTAAACTACAACTTTCAAATCGAGTCGGAACCGCTAATGATTTTTTTAAAGCATTTCTATGGCACAAATACGGGCGGAAGGTTTTTGAACATAAATTTATTAAATTAATTCAAATTATTTTTTGATGAAATATATATAACGGTCAAATGTTTTGAATTGTACTGTACTATTGCTTTTGAGGGCCTGAATATTAAAGAATTCAATTGTTTTATACCAAAATGATGGGTTAATTGTATGGTGAAAGAATCTGAATGATATATTTTTTTCTTGGCTGTTCTTGGTTTTAATTAAACGAAAAATATTTGAAAACTTTTGAATATTGAGATTTTCACAAAAATTTTAAATGTTTATGCGTAATACCAGAGAATTACTCTAGTCCTTCGGTGAGTTCTCAAAGCATTTAAACATATTTATTTTAAATTCTAAATATTATAAATTCTTTTAAAATTTATTATCCATTAATTTTGCGGTTTTTTTGTTTTTCAAAACAAAGATTGTTTTCAAAACAAATGAGAATAGTGTAAAAAATATCAAAAACACATAAGTATATGTTTGTTTTTAAGTTTTCAGTGAACTATTATTTTTTCAACTCTTTTAGGAAGGTTAAGTCTAAGAAATTTAAATGCTTAAATTCAAATTAGATATAAATGTTTCTTCAGATAAAAAAAAAAATACAAAATGTTTAAATTTATTTAATTGAAGTGCTAATTTATTTTTTGAATGTCTCATTGGCTAATTTCTTGTGTATTGGTGATGGAAATTCTTTGACATTTTTATAATTTTTCAGTTTGACACTTTTACCTCAATTTTATGCGAACGTTTTGAAATTTTAGAAGGAAGGATTTTCGTTTCTAGTCTTAAAAATCTTGGTTTCCGGAAATTTAACTTCTTTAACTCGGATTTTTTTTTATTATTAAAATATATATAATCAAAAGCAAAATTTTTAATAATTCGCTTTTTTAATTTTTGGGCATTTATTTACTTTTATTCGGCGGAAGAACCCACAAAAAAAATTTAAATAAAAATAATAATTTTTTTTCGGAAGTCGCCATATCTATGCTTCACTGTCACAAGAGCAATAATTTACTTTCGATTTCGTAATTGGCCATCATCAATCAATGTGACAATCCTGCGATATTGCATTTACATTAAAAAGTAATTAAATACTAATGTACCTGCTGATGTTCAAAAATAAATGACACAAGTGACTAATATAGAAAAATGGAGTGTGAAAAATTTGAATGGGAAACAAATAAATCAGTGCATATGAGTGATTATGATTTATATGAAAAGCAGTGGTTGGCAATGCAGCGTATAAAAATTGAATAACACCCACTTTGTCTGAAGCAAAAAGCGTCGAAGAACTTCATTTTGGCCAACACGCGTGCGCGGGGAGGCGCAATCTTACCGATCCAAAGTCAAAGTTGAGCTTTTCGAGCACAAAAGGCGTGCGCCTGCGCTCAAATCACCATGCACCACAACACTGCAGGATACAACAAACAAGCGCAGGGCCACTCACTACACGAGAACTGCACAAGCGTTCATTACAAAGTGGCCCGATTGGCAAAGTGAGTGGCAAAAACCTGCTCCAGCATGACACTACCGCATGTGGGCGCACCAATTACTGAGGGGAGTGAGTGTTTTTTTGTTTTTTTGTTAAGCTCGCTTAATTTACTTTAACTTTATGGCAATTGTTGTATTTTCTCGTATTGTATACTTTTTCTATACAAATCAATTCACTTGTACGGCTAAAAAACCGAAATTTAATGCGACAAACGGTAGCGGTAGCACGCGGCACGTACGTATGAGCGCGCGTAGCGTAGCGGGTCTCGAAGCGCTCACAAATCACAAAATCGACTGAAGTTAACGATTCCTTGTAATCAAACATTTAAAATAATTTTGTTTAAAATGCCCATATGTAGAATACAACGTCGCACATACATACATACTCACACATAGCTACAATGTAGATATGTCGAAATGGATTTAACGATCACCTAGCTTAAAGCTCGCTCCGAAGGTAGATAGACCCGCATGTGTCGCGATGTGTGTGTGTGTGTGCGTGCCCGAGTGAGGGTGGCAAAGCGTATTCGTGTAGCGAAAGCATTTTCGTATTTCTACTACCTGTTTACACACATGCAAACAAACACACATATTACACATGCATATATGTATGTACTATGGACGAAAATGTGTGAAATTTGTTTTTGTTATTTGTGAAATATTTTTTTCAAGTTTTAAGCTCTAGCTGTTTTGCTAAGACCCCTAAAATGCATGCGCTAAATATTTCAGAATGTATGAAGGGGTGATGTGTGCGCGAAAATCCGCTATAGTAGTGGAGACCTGTCAGAAACTAATGCAAAACAAAAAATAAAACAAAAAAAAATAAGGGGTTGAGGCACAAAGTGATTGAGATGCCAATTTATTAGCTTATAAAGCTTATTAGAAGAATTACCAGGTGGTAGATAATTTGGAATTTTCCCTTTCGGTATAACGAGTCATTTTCCGAAAAAGGACTATAAAAAACAGCAAGAAACAAAACAACATATATGTATATATATAATTACAGAACAAAACAATAAAAAAACAAAAATAAAATAAAATTTAAAGAAGGGGATTAATAAAAGTTCATTTAGTTTACCAGCAAAAAATTTTTCGCCGTTTTCAACTTTCTCTAAAACATTCCACCCAGTTCTCCAAAGAGTCTTCAAAGTCTTGCTTTATGTTAAATTAAGCGTATCAAGTACAATATATCGGGGTTTCTTTTGTTCCGTGGATGAAGTAAACTTACATCATTATTGGTTGTTGATTTTTATTGCCTAGCCGGAATCACGCCAAAGCCGGGCTGCGGTTTGGTTTCAAGATACAACATATATCAATATAGAAGATTCATCACAAGAAACGAGTTCTTTTTGGACCCATATAAAATTTGTAGAATCGTTCTGGAAAATTCGCGATGTAACCGCAATCATTTTTGGTATCAGTCGTGAATCTTCGTTTATCTGGCCTTCCCCAGATCAATGCCAACAGCCGATAATTTTTGTCGAACTTCGGATTCGTTCTCTGCAGAAAACCGAAGATCTGATATTTTCGGAGACACGTACAATCGTTCGTGCGATTCGGCATTCATGGAATATTTGTAGCGGTTTTGGTTTACGCTAAAAACCGAACAGTCTCTTAAAGAATGTAGTATGTGTTGTTGGTGGAATTTCGCTTGATCCATCCTTGGCTGTTTTGCGTATTCTTGACTTCATTTTCACTCATGATTTCTGAAGGCAGTCTCGTAAAACTTAAAAATATTCAGTTAAGAATAATATCGATTTTTTAAGCTTACACTTGTATCATAGATTATTATGATACCCTTGAAAATGACATATTCGAATTGTTAACTGTTGACTCACAGATTAAGCTACTTGCAGATCTTCCATAGTTTTCGTAGAGCGTATTAAATGGAGCCTCAAGTGGTATTCGGGTTCTGGCTGTGTAATTAACATCGGCTTGACACCGAATGCGACCCTTAATGGAAAATGGTAAAAAATGTTCAATGACTGCCTACGTAAAGTACGTATCGCAGACCTATATCAAAAATACCACTGGTATTATTTTTACAAGAAAAAAGAAAAGAGCGGTATAGAGCGATTATGAGGATTCTTACGATTCGCTGAGAGAGAGTAAGCCATGCTAATGTAGCTGCTTAAATGAAGTTTATTGGAAGTGTTACCTCATTTTTAATACAATAGGCGGCATATTTTGTAATATTACAATGGAGCAATTTTCTTTAAGCGTTGTTAATTTGCCACCACTATGAGTGTTAGCAAATTTGGGCGCTTAGAAGAAACATGAAGTATGTGATTTCGCGCTCGCATATACAGCGATCGATTTTTTCGCCAGATGAAAGATGAGATTCAGTATAGTGAACCGGTGTCGATGAATGCTCCCAGAAGCAGCTGAGTTGGTCCTATACATTTTTTAACATTTTTTTACATTTTAAATCCCAGCAAAGGGTTTAGAAAACATAGAGGCTTTATTACATTATAGAATTCGAACCAAAGAAGTCAACTATGATTAATCCGTATTGATTTCAAAGCTAAATGGATGCTCTTTGGAAATGTTATCTGCTCTTTTTACGTGAATTTACTTCTTTGCATTATATATGCATATACATTTACATACGCATACACATACACATACATACACATATACATATATAAATATAGAATGCTTTGGTTTTACGACATTTTCCACGGATTAATTTTAAAAATGGTTGAATAAGGAATTTTAATTAAAATATTAACTTTATGTAAACGTTTTAACTAGGGACAGAGATTTAATCTGGATTTTTCAGTTGTCCGCAGAAGGCGAATACTTAAATAACGGGAGACTTGAACGAAAAGCTTGCTCTTCGGGTATCCGAATTAAATATATAAAATATATATACTACTGATATCGAAAATGAATGCAATGTGAGGTAAAATAAATAAAGATTCCATTCTTGCTTAATGCATCCGGTTAAATTCCGAATATATGATTATTAAACGGATCTTCCAAATCCCAGATAGTTTTACAGATGTTTATGGATATGCAGTCCCATCATACGTGCCTATTGCTTAATGCTTGATGTGCTTAATTTTGCTTAATTTTCATCACGGTTAATCATCACAGACAGCGCATTCCTTAATTAAAATAGTTCCAACATTGAGTTAATTGGAAATCTTTCCTAAGGGTATTAGCATAGACAATTTACTAATTAAGTAAATTAGGGGATGTACATGTCTATAATCGTGTGAGATATCTTTCTTTTATTTAATTAATTTTAATTAATTAATGGCATAATTAATTTATTTATTTTCAAGTCAATATTCTAAAATTTAAACCATACAGAAAATTGCACGAAACATCGAAGAATTAAAAAAAAATTTTTGGTAATTAAAATATGTCAATCTGCTAGCACTTAATCAATAAATTATGACAGCGATTCCAAATTTTGACAACATTTCGATGTCAAACTGATAGCCGAAACTGATCGCTAGATTTGCCGACAAATTGACAGGCTTGACGATAGAATCGTGACTAACGGAGAAGGTAGCTGTTATTCGTTGCTAGTAAATACAAACATATTTACTTAGACATATATTTTAGTAGCTATGACACGCGGGAACTTTCTAATGCAAGCGCGGATGACGATAAAATCACCACAATAACAATAACAATATCGAAAATTGCACAATTCCTGTTACTTACCGACGATTTATGACTAGGCGATGTTAATTAACATTCGGCCGAGCTACATAACTGAAATGGCTAACCCCCAACAGTTAACGGCTTTGCATTTACACGTACATAGTATGTGTGTATGTGTTTTCATGCGCGAATATATTGTTGTTTATGTTTACAAACGCTTGTGCAAAATGTATGTATGTAAATATTTTTGTTTTCCAAGGTAGTAAATGCACTAATTTCTCAGTTTATATTCATTAGCGAACTTGCTAAGAACGGTACATATATACATACATACAATTGGTGAAACATATCTACCTCGTTACTAAGCGTTCGGGTGTCGCAAGGCGCGGTTCGGCAACGGCAAGGGGATAAAGTCAAATGATCAATTAGACTAAAATTATATTTGATTGTGTGTGAAAGAGAATTAACACTGTTAAAAATAGCCGAACTCGGGCAGTAACTAATTGCAAACGTGTCGCAACAAACGATGATCGTGGCGATGATTGCGGGTGGTGGGGGGTGCGTCATAACATTTTTTTTTTTGCAGTTCTCTCGGCGTCAAGAGCGTGTTAGATGAATATTGATAAATTGATTTCGGATATCCAGCTTTACGAATTGCTTGCACCCCAAAAAGCTACAACCACAATTTTATACTTTTGTACTTGCGATTCACGTCAAAGCGCATTAATTTGTTTACGCAGCAAAATATTCAATAAATACACAGATTTCAAACAAAAAATATATGCTTTATTTGTTGTGGCCAGCGAAAATATTGATGCTATTTTGTTTTTGCAATTTATTACCGATTATTTGGGGCACTTAATGCTTTTCATGCTCCACTGCGCGGTGCAAAAAAAAAAAAAAACCAACAAAAACAACTAAATGCGCTAATTAAAATTCACGTGCACCCACTACGTACGTACGTATGTTTGTGTGTTGTACGGTACCACGAAATGTGGCGAAATGTTGCAGCAAAAATAGCTAATTTATTGCTTTTATCAGCGCTTTAAATACACCGATCAGGCAGCCAGCGCGCGGCAGCAAGTAGCCCAGAGCGTGAGACGATCAAACGTTCGATCTCTGGTTGGCTGCAGATCAACAGCTCGTAGTATTCACGCAAGTAACAGGCAAAAAAAAAAATATATTTATAGAGTATGAAGTGAAAGAAAGTAACACGCGTTCCAAGTGTGCCTTAAAAGCGATCTAACACGCTTTCGATCCCGCACATTAAGGGACGCTAACACTTTGTGTAAATTTATTGATGCTTTGCGCGTGGCAGATCGGCGCAAATCGAAATCGCATCGATCATTAATATATATATGTATATGTATGTACATGTACGTATGGCAATATGTATATATGGGCGGCGCTAAAATTAAAATAAATGCGACTCTGACGTTATGCACTCAAGCTAAATCAGCGATGTACTAATTTATAGCTGACGGCAATAAAATATCTCCGCATACATATATTCCACTACAAAAAACCAATGCATATACATATATGCATACATTATTATATATATATATATATTATATGGTTTATGGTATGTATTCAGATGTATACAGAGCTAGAAATCTGGCTCATGCACAACATTAAGCTCTTAATTTAATGCCTTGGCTCGCACACGGCAAGTGGCATTGGACGCCTTATATATATATATATATATACCCCCTTATATATGTGTTGCAAAGTGTTGACCTGCGTCAGTTTGTCTACAAATTTGAGGTGCTGATCGTTGCCTGCCACATATTTTACACTTTAAATTGCAGCAAGCTGAATTTTTTAATTAAAATGTTTATGTTTCATGCAGCGAGAAGAAAGAAAAAATAAAAATAATCTGCAAGTGTAATAAATAATTGAGAATTTATTTTCACTTGGAAGGACAATTACACGGCCGCTAAGACTGCGTTTTATGAAAACAAGCTAATAACTGCAAATAATTGCGTAGACCCAAAACATTTTTGCAGTAGGAAACTGATATCGGGATCTCGAACGACTAAATGTCATACAAGCTTATTATATTTCGACATATTTATATATGTATGTAAAGGATTTTCTAATAACATACTAATTTTTTTATCTTATCAGCTGTCTACGCTTCGCCAAGCGTTAGTGAGTAGCGAATCGAACAAGCAATACCAGCTGTTCAAATACACTGTCAGCACTCTCGATACAGCCTTGCGCTAACATGTCCTCAGACGGATGCGCAATGTTGTTGCACTTCTTTCCTTGGTGGATAAATGCTTATTTCCAGGCCAAATAATATTTTGTTAGTATTCGGTTTCAAGCAGCGACCAAGCTTTACGTTTATTATAAAAAATTTTATTTTATCTCGAGTCTTTACTTTTTAAAATAAAAACAAAAAAAAGGATTTTGCGTTTTCATTTGCGTTAAAAATTTGTCATTGGAGTCATTCACTATGATAAAATCGGTCTAAAATCTGTGAAACAAAACTAGGTAGCATTTGGTTATGCCACTTTAAAGAGGTATCCGCAAACTCTCTCTATCTAATATAATTTAACTCGCTAATTTTGTTGTTGTTTTCAAATGTAAACTTTTTTATAAGAGAGTGGCGCTCAAAGATTGCGAGCAGAGAAATGGCGAATCGATTGCGGCTACTCGATCACGCAATCACTCTTAAACTTCGCTTACAAATTTAATACACATACATATGTATATGTATATACAAATGAGCAAAATCTGATCATAGACACGGTATTTATAAATAAAACAACCCCGGCGCCACCTAGTTGTTCAGTAGTCTGTGTCTAGACCAGTCGCCGAGTTAAATGGATTTCCCATCAAATATTTGATTAGAATCCATTAAGCTAGCATTTCAACTACAAATATTTACATATCAAGCATAGAGTGGGATGGTTCGCGGTTCGTGGTGCTATAGATCATTTATTCGTTTGAAAGACAAAATTCTAGGTATAATGTTTCTGGAGATTCTGGGACCGGAACTACTAATTCGGAATATTTCTTTTATATAATATGTAAACAAGCTTTCAATATTTTTAAATATTTACAAAATTAATAATTTATAACACCATTCATCTTGATTAAAGTGACGTCGGGAGTGGGCTCCGCCACATTAAATTCCAACGCCGTGCCAAACAGAACAAATGGTCAAGGAAATTTTACCTTCTTTTGGGTTTAAGATCCTAAGAACTCAGAGAACTTTTAAGAAGAAAACGTTCCACATCAAAAGGCTCATAATGTTTTCGATTCGTTACGGGATTGCATGGCAAATCCGTTACGCTTCGTCAATAATTTGAAGGCTTGCTAACGGAACATTACGGAGTGTAGCGGCGAGGTTTAGTTAATTGGTTTTTATTTAAATGCAGTAATTGCCTTAGTAATTAATGAAATAAATTAGTTATAATATTTGAGGTAAACAACAATTTTCGACTGAGGTCTATAATTATATTTTAAAGGCTTACTATGTGTTTCTTAAAGAAATATTAGGAGGTTGTTTTTTCTAAGGATGCATTTTCAGATCTCTCTAGCTGCTCGCCAGAAAGTTTTAAGTCATTCATCCCAATATTAAATACAGAACGATCTTCTAGAGAAACCGGATAAATCTCTCTCGTTATCTCGTTATTACACGTTGTATGACACTGTTTCTGATTCCAAATGTTACTGTTCTCCGGAAGATGGTGAGGTGGATTCATTCTTGCCTTTCCTCATTTTCCAAGATTAAGGATGAAACCCATTAGCTGTCACTTCTTTAGTCACTCAGTTAAACAATTTGCTATCGAAATTAGTGGACTTAGCAGATAAATGACGACCTTAGTTCATTTCGAAGATATACATTTATTGTAGAATCGAGAATTAACATAGTGTTTATTATGCACTTATGCCAGCGCTTCTTCCGATCGTCGAAACACTTCGCAAACTCGATTTTTGGGATGTCCTTTAGCTCTTTCAGGGATGCGCTTTAATATTATCTATACTTGTAAAACGACGACCCTTTAAGGGTCCCTACCCTACCCTACTTATTTTTGGAACTTGGAAAAAGTCACCCGGAGCCATGTCTCGCGAATATGGAGGCTGGGGCATCACTACAGTATTGTTTTTGGTCAAGAATTCACGAAAAAGCAACGAAGTATGCCCAGAATTGAGCAAAACTGAGCAAAAGCCATGAATTGTTTTTCCAAAAATCGGATTGTTTTTTTTTTTCAGATTGCTTCAGTCAAACAGCGTTGAACTTACAGGTAGAACTTGAGGTAGACCTTGAGGCAAGAATCCATGATGCACTATGCCATTAAATTGGAAGAACATTCCCGTTATTTTTTGAACACAGCTCATATATGAGAAGAGGTAGATAACATTGGGAAGGTTGGAAGCATCCTGGGTATACTTATACAGCAAACGAACAGATCACGTGTGCAGATTTGTAACCCACTGAACCGATCAAAAGAGAATATACGTTCTGAGCATAGGAAATTAGATGACACTTTACCGAAAGCACGACGATGCATTCCGCTGAGGTCTACTGCTGCACCTCGGACAAAGAGCGCATAGGTCCAACGCGTGTGTAGCAATTGTTTTCGCTTTTATTGCTTTTGTTTTTCAAAATGGTACTCGTAAATTAGCAATTATCATTGAGGCGGCAATCAGCAGGTCTGTCACGTGACCAAAGCGATCGACCATATACAAACTACAAATGGTGCAATAAAACAGCAGACAGAGGGCTTAGGCGCAAAGGCAGTGAACAAAAAGGTAATGGAAAAGAAAACAACAGTAACTTAGCATGCGAGTACACGGCAGACGGGCGGTCAGACCGATACCGAGCCAGTCGACCAGCGACATTCGGACATAAGCAAGTTCAAAGTCAATTTTTAAATTTGCCTAATCATTTACAAACAATACATACAAGCATATGTAGGCTTGTGGGTATGCATTTGATTTATGCTGCTGATCGCGGTGGGACCTGCCACCGTCCGCCGTTGCAGTTCCTGCTGTTGCAGCTGTAGTCACAAATAATTGTCTACAGTTGAGTGAACGTGACAATTGGGCGCCATTAGCTCGAGTACCAGTGACAAACGAGCGAGTGTTGTAAAAGATTTTTCATATGCCCATCATTTGTTTATATTTATGTAAGCGGAAGAGGCGATGCGATCGAGTGGGAAGTGGCTTCAAAGCAAATGGGAAAATTGTATTCATTTTAGCACTCGATTTTTTTTAAATGTCCGCTGTTGTTGTTCTTGTTTTAATTTTTAGTGTTTGCTTGTTATTTGTAACTTTGTAATTTATCTATGTCCTATTGTGTCATGAACAAAATGAATTCATACTCTTCCCCTTGCTGGTTGTTATATATTTTGTTGTGTAATTGTTTATTTTTTGCCGTCGATAAGACATGCGATCGCGCCATTTCTCTGACACAATTTATCGTTGACAGAATTTCTCCACCCACAACATCATCATTGTTGTTGTTGTTGTTGTTGCCTGTAGCTGTTTGGACGACGAATTCAGCTAGTGATCTCAATTAGTTGGGGGTTAATGTAGTGCAAGCGGATGCTTTCTTTCATGTATGAAAATATACCTATAAAATGTTTCTATGTATGTATAATAAAATGTAGTAAAATAGCATTTATAAATGTCAATGAATTTTCAGTAACGAGTGGATCTCTTGGTGGCGATGTTCGAGTTTTCTCTATTAGTCTAATATGAATGAAAGCAAACTGAAATGTTTATGAAAGAAAATATAATTTCCGGTGAAATCAGTACTTCATGGTTTAAATTTCTTGCCACAAGTTCTTTTTTTCGAATGTTACATCATTCCTATGATTTAGGCATGAGGCTAGGATTAAGCTAACAAGATCGAGTGGTATTATCAAAAAATCAAAAAGAAAAAGAAGAGGCAAATTGGAATAAATTTTAGATAACCGAAAGTCCTCAGATTCAAAGAGCGCCTTTGGGGGGCGTACTGTAAGCGCGTCAGCTGGACTAAACGTGATAACCACAGCTGGATCTGCATCTTTGATCGATCGTGATCATGAAGTTTTTCTAGTTTGAGACTAAAATAAGTTGGGTTTAAACTTCATGTAGTCCGATCACTGTCTAGTTTTAAATACAGCGGAAGGAAGAATGTTCTCTTAAACTTGTCTGGGTCTGTATTTGCGTAGAAGGAGGCAAGGTCTCTATAAATCAACTGGTATACCGAAATTATTGAATAAAAAAAGCAACGCACTATCCCGTTAGCTAACTAGAGCTCTTAACTTGAGTGTCATAGATTAACGCTTCCAAAACAAGAGAGTGGAAGTACATTTTGGATGAACGAATAAACCCATATTTCTGTCATCTAAGCATAAGAATATGAGAAAACGATCTTTTCATTCTCTGAGATTGTTCGGCAGAGGCTCAAAACGGACTAAAGTATTTATGGGTTTAAAGAGAAGTCAAAATGATTTGCAAATAACTAAGAAATGAAAATGTGTACCAATATCGGGCTACTTAAAATCTGTGGTTTTAATACAGGCTACAATGCAGTTAATAAATAAAACGGGTTTACTATTCTCGAGTTCTGCTCTCATGTAAAAAAAGAAAAACATACGTCTGAAAGCAACAATAAATTATTTTGTTGAATTTAGTATGCTTGATTTTCTCCTCTATTCGATTTATGCTAGTTGTTTGTTCGATTCGTTACTCTCAAAGTTTTGGCGAATCTCAGACAAACTATAGTTAGCTTACTGTGACAGCACGCATAACTCATAGCACAAAGTAAACTATCCTCTAACATGTAGAAATCGCATTGCCAATTGGCTCGAGAACCACCGAAAGGATAGTACTGTTAATAACACATACATACTGTTAAAATTCTGTCTGAGTAAGATTACTAGACACGAATCTACATTAAATGATTACGCTTTTCATTACGCCAAGCAACAAGTCTGAAATATTTATGAAACTCGCAGACATTTATTTAAGATCAAAAAATCTAAGTCTATCAATATATTAATGGGCTAGAACTAGTCTAATGCTAAATTTATTGGCTTTTCACTTAGTATTTTAGGGATACTTCTACTTTTAATCTAAATAGTGATTCTCTACATACCGTTCGGGCGACTTCAGATTAACTGTTGAGATGGCGTAATTAAAACCGCTATTCTGAAATTAGAAACAAAAAATTATTGATTAATTAAAACATTTAAATAAAAATTTATGAACGCTATTGTATAAACAATTTGAAAATAAGTTTATGGCTAAAATTAAAAATTTTCAAATTATTTCTTCTATGAAATACACATAAATAAATTAATTACCGAATAAAATTTGAAATACCAAACTACCTTACTTATCAATACAACCAATAATTAGCAAGTTTGGCCAAATTTGCAAATGCTCGTTAAACCCGATAAATAAACAAATCAATGTTTATTTAGCAGAGAAATTATTAAACAGAGAATAATTTTCTTTGAATCGGAAAAATTTTTTTATTAATTTTTTTTCATTCACTATTTTTTTTGTAAGAATTTTCTACAGAGTTTTAGAAAAACAAAGAAACACATTTCTTCCGTTATGATTTGACTAAAAGAAATTCACTCGTATGTGTATGTATATATTTATTAAATTAAAAAGTTTTTAAGTATTTTAAGTATATATATTTTTTTTAAGTATATATCCAACTGTAAGACTTCTTAATTTTTTTTACTTTTATACCCATACTGTAATATTTGTCTTATCAATTCCATTTAATAAAATTCCCCACTGGGAGAATGATCTTAAAAATATTTCCGGTAAACAGTAAACCTCCTAAAACCTATTTAGTTATTCATATTGTAGTATTTATTTATATTACAATTTTATAAACAGGCAAGTCTACCCTTTGTTCCTATCATTTATAGTTGAGAAAATAACTATTTCGACTAAATATTGCCAAAATCGTTTTGTTAACATGTACCTATAACCTCTCAAAGCCCATATTAAATTAGGAGTTTGCGCTGAAAATATTGTGAGCA
The DNA here is from genome assembly GCA_021498325.1 of Bactrocera minax. Taxonomy (NCBI): domain Eukaryota; kingdom Metazoa; phylum Arthropoda; class Insecta; order Diptera; family Tephritidae; genus Bactrocera; species Bactrocera minax. The sequence goes on from JAKEEE010000024.1 coordinate 474,479, forward strand.
CCAATTTAAGTGACGGCTGACTCGGTCTGTTCGTTTTCCTCTGATTTACCTCATTTTTATTCCTGAGTGCAAATTCTCTTCTTTGGTCTCTTTATCCAACTACCGTTAACACCACCTAATTTTCAACTGACTCGATGACTACTCTTTCGATTTCTCTTCAGATTCATTCTTTTTCTTGGCATCTTTATCCTCGTCCTTTTTTTCTCGCTGTTCTTTTTCAAGTTTTTCCAGCAACTCGGTTAAGTCCTTCCTTTCGTCTTCTTCCAGAGCACGAAACACTCTACTCCCGGCCACATTGTTGACCACAGATTGTTCGATCATTTTATTTAGATGAAACTCTCGTGTGATCTTCGTGCTTACAACGCCCTTTTGTTCTTGCACCAAAGTGTTGTCATATAAGTTCATTGTAGTCTTCATATTGCGCAGGTCATAGGTTTCCTCATCGAACTCTTTTCCCAACTTGAAGGTGAGTACGGTTGGATTATCATCGATCATGGTGATTAAATTAAGGGTGCTTTCGACTTTATGCAGCATAACGACCGGTTTTTTGGTGTTGCCTAATTTCCGTTGAACCAAGCCCATGCCAACCTCCTTCATGTAAGCATCATAGTTATCGCTTGTCACCAGCTGATACTGCTTACCTTCCCAACAGTTGATTTTCTTTAACATTTTCTTATTATTTTATTGCTTTTGTTTTTTTTTTTTTTTAAACGGAAAATTTTGTGAATTGTTCAAGAATTTTATATGAAATGTTTACGAACATTGTTTTGGTTTTGTGGAATATATTCTTCGTTTTTGAAGGCAGTTTCTGTGTACGAATGTTTTCGGGGTTTCTCAAGTATTTTTCGTAGTCTTGAGAAATGGATGCAAATCGATCCAATTTTTAAACCTATGTGTATCCACAAACTCGTGTTTTACTATTTTATTTATTATATTTGAATAAAAATTTCGCTAAAATGGATGCTTTACCACAAATAAAACATTGAAAATATCTTGGAATTACCAACAATCTGGTTTAGTTCGAAAATTTTGTACCATTTAGGTTTAAATAGAATTTTGTTGCGAATGCGGTCCAATTTTGCACAATTGTTTTCGTTAATGAAACATTTTTTCTCACTATTGGCAATATAGACCACAGATTTTACCTAGGTCTGCAAAAGGTAGTCTTATGGAATCAAATCAGTAGCCAATTGTCAGGCCCATTTCTTGATATGATTCGGTCACCAAAAGATAGCCCCTAAGATATGGCTGCATTGTAACATCATCATCATCATAGATGTCTTCAAAGGATAAATGTAAGATCTAATAAAAAGAAATCCCTTAATTTTCCAATAGATAGTAAACCCAATTTCGCATTGTATAAGCGCGATTTGGTTTGGTAGAAAAATAAGATTTCGTACTAACAAAAATTATCAGACAGTTCTGTGACCGCTAAACTCAGTATTGATTGAGCGTTTGTCAAAGATGGACAACAGCAGTGAGAAAATATACAAAAAGAAGCTGAATGTATGGGTGCCACACGAGTTAACGCAAAAAATCCTCATGGACCGAAACCGTGAATAACTGCTAAATCGCAACAAAATCGATCCATTTCTGAAGCGGATAGTTTCTGGTCGTTAAAAGTGGGGCACTTACGAAAGCAGCGCCAAGGGAAAACGGTTGTGGTCGAATAGCGACGAGCCAGCACAAACGGTGGCCAAACCAGGATTGACGCTAAGGAAAAGCCTTGCTATATCTTTCGTGGGATTGGCAGGGATTCATCTACTATGAGCTGATACCAAACTCTTAATTCGGACCTGTGCCGTCAACAATTGGCCCGTCTGAAGAAAGCAATCGCCTAGAAGCCGCCATCTTTGGTCAATAGGAGGAATCGTGTTCCATCAGGACAACACCAATCACACACATCGGCAGTCACTCAGGGGAAGCTCTAGGAGCTTTTCTACTGTTCGAAAGTGTTAGAGGAAAATATTTTTAGAGACGTCTCAAAGCTCTGACATGTGATTTAATTGGCTCATTTATAAAGCGACTTAAATATGATTTCTTCACTACCGATAATTTTGGAAATTGATCCTATAATATGAGGAGATTGAGATGGTCTCGATGATAGAAATATAAATATCCTAAGCAGAAAAATTAAGGGGTGAATATGGCAAAAATAGTCCAGCATTTAAAGTAACAAGTCCAAACGCATTCCTAATTGGGCTATTAAGCATGTTTTAGTAGTTTAATCCATCCAACTCCCAATTTACCAGGCAATAATTAAAACTTAATTGTATTTATCGGAAAATTCAATATTTCTGCTTTTAATAATAGAATTTATTTAAATTAAAGTTATTAACATTTGAGCCATCGACAGTTATCAACTATTAATTGTTTAGGCCAAATGGAGTATGTTTGAACACCAAACACGATGATTCCTTAATTTTAAAGACAACTGGTTTTGAACCATATATTCCTTCTTCGACAACTCTCAAATACCAATAGCTTAGGCTAAATTGAGTACGTTTGAATACCTTGAGTCGACTTGCATCTTAATTGTCTCAGCTAATCGTATTACTCGATTATTGCATAAAATATTAAAGCATTCTAACTAACTTTGGACTCCTTATTTTGAATAAAATTAGAATTAATTTCCCATTAAATGGTCGAAAATACTATAATTAACAAAATGGCTTCAACTGATGCAGCGAAATCTACGAACAAATGTGCCGTGTTAAATTAATGGCAAATAAATAATTTGTCTGCAGACAAATTTCACATTCAACAAAAATACGCGAAAATTTATTAATTTCAACAGCGCTGTATGTGACAAGACAAATTAAAATTTTTAATTAAATGTAGAGCGAAAAATATAGAGAAAATAAAGAAAATTGAAAAATAAACGGTGCGCCTTATACCTGTCGACAATCAGCAAAAATCTGCGATTTTAGTAAAATTTTTGAAGAAAAAAAAACTAAGAAAAGCAAATATAGACCAATTGCAGAAATACTAATTGATAATCGAACAGAAAAATATAACAAAATAAAAAAAAAACACAAAATAGAAATATTTAAAAATTTCGCATTTACAAGAGGACACAAAATAGAGCGCAGCAACAAATTAAGGCGACAGCAATGGCAAAAAATAATTTTGAAAATTTGCACATTTTAAAAGTGCAATTCATCGCATTTACATACATACATATATATCTATACATTTCGAATAAAATCCCGACATTTCGGATTTGTGTGAATTAAATGCTGTTGAGAGTACACAAGTACACACGTCAATGCCATGGAAAGTAAATTTCGAAAATTTATTGCAAACGAAAGTGAAAGAGCTTTTAAGCAGAAATATGTAAATATACAAATAAATGCATAAATACGTGAATGGGCGTTGCTAAAAATATTTGTGCAGTGGTATGGTATTTCGAGGATCGGTGCGATTTTTTTATTTATTTCAATTTTATAGAAAAAATGCCGAAGAACGTTGTGTCTGGGAATTCGTGTTTGTATGTGAAATAGGAATGAAAATAGAAATACTAGTGAAAAGATAGACATTTCCACATATGAATATATTTGAATCGGAATTGACAATTGGCGGTAATGGAAAATTATTGAAATTAAATAAATATAATTACGAAAAAATTTTAGAAATAATAAAAATTAGAAAGCAGAAGATTGCTGGAAAAAGTGTTTGTTCGAAATAATTAAAAAATCTATGAAATTAAACGAAAAATATATAATATTATAAATAAATATCTAAAATAGTAAAAATATATTATATATATATAAATAAATAAATATAAATATATATTCCGCTCACATGCATAGCAACCTTCTCAGAGTCCGAGACACGTAACACGTTTACATATCTCAATTTTTACTCGAGGACGCACGAATTAACGGGCAGAGCGACATTAAGATCAATTCTGTATTCTGAACTTAGGACGGTGAAATGATTTAGTTATTAGTATTGGTAAACTGGAGACACAATAGATGGTCAAATGACACAATTCGCCACAAACGTTCAGTGCTCGCACGATCCAACAAGGGAGTGTGCCGTGAATACCATGTGATTACCACAGATTACACTAAAATCTGATTTACTAGCAGCAATACTATTTGAGCAATATTTTCAATCAAAGTATTTTTTGCAAAAAATTCAACAAAACAAAGCTGACAAAATTACGTAATTTAAACTAAAAATATCCAACCCTGTATTTAAGATAAAACATAACCCTACTTTTAAAGTAAAAACATGTCTATTGTACATATAATAATAAAATATTACAATATACATAAAAGAAATAAAATTTTCAATAATTTAAAAAACAAAAAATTACGTGTTGTTGAAAAAATTTTGAGAAATTTTCAAAAAAGCAAACTCTTTGGATGCTTTCAGTTAAAAAAAAATTGACATTTTCCAGCTAAGTTATCAAAATTATTATTTAGATTTTACAAATCAACTTGTGTTTTTCTTAAATGTTGTCATGAAATCGAATTTTAATAAAAAAGGATATATCTCGATTTTTGCTACAAGTCGAAATATCTACCGGAACTTAAGTTGTAATGCCTAGTTAGAATTTTCAAAACATTAATTGTTTTTTGCATTTTGTATCAATGCTGCACATATATTTAAGTATATTCTCTGAAATTTTGTAGTTCAGCCGACTAATGTTTTCGGAGTAATGAGCGCATTTGTAAACACGTCATAAAGCTAAGTAAATGTATTTTCAAACTTTAAACTTGTTTTTCTCGAAATTGTGATTTCCGAGTAGGTGAGCATAATTTCTCCGAAACAGCTCGCGGTACGTTTGAAATGTATACACATGTATACGTTAGGAATAAGATTGTTGATAAAAACTTTCATTTTTACGAGCCACTTTTATTTGAGAATTTAGTTAAAAACGCGATTTTTTGGGAAGGTGCCGCTTTCTCAAAAATCAAAAATTTTACTATTCCTTTGTTTTTATCTGTATTTAACTGTCCTGAAAATAAATCCTTCACTTTTCAGATTTTAGATAACTTCAACCAGAGATATCATGTTCACCGCCAGATACCGCTTTGCGGCGGACCTTCAGAAGATATAGACGATCACGATAGACGTAGCAAGGGAACTCAATATTTATAAAAAATTTGCGGGGAACATTAAATTCTTTTTAATGGACACATATTTGATGTATGCATATGTATAATAAAATGCTTCTTGACAAAAGATTCCGGAATAACCAAATTTTTTTTAGACTTACAACTAGACATAACCCCTTAAACTAATTCAACGCATTGACACAGAATATATTTGGCGTTAAAATTTTCTTGGAAAATTGTACTTTAAATAAAACTCGACGACTTTTATATAGCCGGGACCATTTTATCTCATGCAAAGCTATTTACTCTGAACAATTCTTTATAATCGAAAATATATCATGCTTTTTGCAAAAACAAATTACTATTTCAAGCACTTCAAAATAAAATGCTTCGTCGAATTGATACAATTTTTGACTATTTATAAGAATTTTTTTAAATATATTCTTAAGGGAAATAAACTATTCTTACTCGATACATTAGGTAGAATGTGTTGAAGAAATATTTTAGAAATAATGTAGTGTTGAAAACCGTTAAAAGAATATAGTTTAACATATTATATAGTTATAGAGTGATGTCCTCAACTTGGAGGCAAATACAAAAGGGTTTTCGATTACAAAGTGTAACTACTTTCAAGGCGGAATGACCTTTTAGAACAACAGGCGAACGCGACGACTATGAATATCATATATTAGCAATTCTTTTTAATTCTGCCATTATAACTGATAAAGAAGAAATAAATTGAAGGCGTAGTATGGCACACCAAATGAATGGTTCAGTTATCATTCAAATGGCATACTATGGGAACATATTTTAGATCTGCTTTGTTTCGACAATCTCACTCTACTTCCACTGTCGCTGTGGTTGTATTCAAAAAGATTGCTCAAATCTTGAACTGAGGGAACGGAAATTAAATCAAGACGTCTAAAAAGTTCCCTGTTCATCAGGAACAAAGTGTAACGAAACCAATTCCCTATTAGAAAATTTATTTAGGCGGTGATGCGTTAAGTAAATACTATGTTTGTTAAAAGAAAAAAAATGCTCTAAACAACTTAAAATTTTTTTCATTAAATTTTAATAATCGAACAAATTTTTATTAGTAGCAAAACAATTTATATTTGTTCTAATAATCACATACTTATATATTTAAATATCTCAAAATACTGTAAGTAAATAACAGCACCAAGACGAACAAAATATTTATTTAAAAATAAATCAATAAGATTCTTTTTTTTTGCAAATAACGAGCAACTATTTATATTTGTTTTTAAAGACCCCATCAGTTAAAACCGCGCGTGTGTACAATAAAAATACAACAAAATAGCTAGCGTATAAGCAAAACGCTATCAAAACTAGTTTTAACTAAAACTATTTACAATATTGCAAGTAAAAATTAATAAAACAAATTTGCATTGAATGAAACCGAGGATCAAAAGTAAAAGCAAATAATAAATTAAAACGAAAATGTGGCTTTTGCTTGCGCTCGCCGTCAGTAGATGCCAATCAGAATGCCAACGCGATCTGACTAGCTATTTTTAACGAATTTATGCCACACACATACACACCTACTTGTATTCAAATACAAACTAAAACGTATTCAAATATATACGGTCATATTAATTTTCTTAAAAATAGCCACAATGTACTCAGCGACGCAGCGATTTATAGCGATTAAGCCTTTGTGGGCCAACGCTTAAAGCATTTCGTGCCGATTTGTGCGACATTATTGACTATTGATTAAATACACAGCATGTTTGTACGAATATGGCAATTCATGTTAATAATCAATGAAAAATGTATCACAAAAACAAGTAAGAAAGTACTTACAGCGGCCCATAGTGACACACTTAACTGATAGTTACTGAATATTCTTTCATAAATACATACGTATGTACTTAAACATCGAGTACGATTCGATTAGTCATGCAGGTAGTTCAATAGAATATACAAGCTGCCTTTTCTTTGTCTTGGATAGTGGCGGAACGAAAAAACAACTGGTATAAATGTAGTAGATTATACCAGTTCAAAGAGAAGTGGCGAATCGAACAAACTGGTATATATTTAGTAATTAGGTATGATTAATCATTAGCAAGAGATTATACCAGTTGAAAGAGAAGTGGCGAATCGAACAAACAGCTAGTATACATATATCATTAGACTGGTATAATAAATAGATAGGAAGTGTTTATATCACCTTACTGTACAACTTTTTTGTTACTTGAACATGTGAATTTCTCGACAAGAGAGCATAACTTAAGCATAGCGACCAGATAAGTAGCGACTCGAAGATTATTAAAGAGTATGTACGAAGTATTGTTTTAATTTTTGTGTGTGCTTTTAAATAATTTAATTCTTTTAATAAGATACTTAAGTAAAGGTAAGAGATAATTTGAAGGAAATTATTCGAAAAAGTTCAAATGGCCGAAGTTGGTCATGCGTTTAAAGTCCAATTAGAATTTTAGCATCGCATCGCAGTATATTTTGATTTAACTTTTAGATCCGCATCAAATCTACCCCAAAAATATTTCTGTGATTTTCTAGGTACAAGAAATTAATTCAGTACCAATACTGCTATGCAATCTGACCCTACCTTACTCAAGCTATGTAACGCAAAAACGTCGTGGAGCTGAAACAGAAACAGAACTTAATTGAAACAACGATCTTTGAAGGAAAGCAATTGGTGAGGATATTCTGGTTCCGTATACGGATTTCTTTATTAAAGTAGGGTATGAACGCTCTCCGAATGGCGAGTTATTTAAGAACTTTTATCAAAAATACACACAAAGGGGTTAAATTTATTTGTGGAGAAAAAAAGATAAAGTGCTTACATAAGTTTAGATTTTGCGTAGGTCGAATTTAAAGTAATGAGTGCATTTAGGACTACATGAGATTTATGATCCAATTCAAATATTGCTTCCTCATCTTTTTTATTTTAAGTGATGAAATACAATACCAATACAATACTGTTTGACAATGAAAAAAAAACATTGCTCTAAAAAATTGGCTACGTGCTAAAATGTAACCGAAAATCTAGTAGAAAATTAACTCTGACCGTGTTTCGATATTGAGCCAGACTATTAACTCACATATTAATACTAAAAAATTCATTGAACAATAATGTTTTCAACAGTTAATTTCAGTCTGGATTGTGGGATTTTATTTCATGAGGTCGATGATTACTCAGAACTGAAAAATATTTTGAATAATATTGGAAATTTTATTGAGAATGATGGCAAAGCTTCACTAGAAATGAGACAAGAAACTGACCTAAAAAATGAAAGAATTAAAAAAACGAGACCAACGCTAGAAGAGAAGAATACTATAAAAGTTTCTTTACTGAAGCAGATTACTTTGTGGTGCTGAAGTATTTAATAAAACTTTTTTTTGTATTCGCCTTAATACCGCTAATCAGGTAACTGCTCTCTGTTAATATCACAAGAGAATGATATTAGACACGCCTTGCTCACCAACTTTTAGCACGAAATCGAGTCTGTGTATTGAAACAGCTATCTTAAGAGGTCAGCCTAGGATTTTCAAAAATTCGGTTATTTTTAAGTTCACATTAGGGTCCTAAAAACATTTTACTATGGGTAGAATAGTAAAAAAAGCAATTTTCCCTGTCCAATTTGGAAGTATTTGGATTAGTCTGCTTCAGCACGTAAAACTTTAAAGGAGTTTTTTTTCGAAATTGCATTTCTCAAATTTATGTACGATTTCTTTGTTATTGTTATAGATTTTTTTATAAACAATTTACTGCTCATAGTTTCGGTAAAAACGTTTGACCTTTTGCTTAAAAGTCCGCCATTTTGCGGAAAATGTATAAATTAAGATCCCGTCCTTGATTTTCTTTAAAATTAGCACGAGTTCCTGCATCACCGTCGACATTTTATTATACACTCAAATACATGTTTAAAGGAGCCTGAAAGAGGGAAATTTTATCCACTTTTCATTACTCCCAGAATAAATTGTTAAAATCAATCCTTTCTTGGGACTCTGGACTGGTTTAACTGAACAATTAGAGTGACAATTAAATTTAATATCTCATTCTCTACCATGATGCTAAATACAATGAAAAATATATTTCTAAACTACGCTTTATGGAATGAAAATAAATACAACTCTGATAAGCATTTCAAAACATGGAAAAATTTTAAGTGCTTGATAAACATTAACTGGAAAAACATTTTCATATTGAATTTATAGTTAAACAAATTTACACAAATATCTACAAATGTAAAAGTGAATCGACAAAACATGTTTAAAACATTAAAACACATTTACACACACATGCATACATACAAGCGCGCAACCGCAAATGCGAGCGGAAATTTGTACAAAATAAATAATTGTTCAAATTCAAATAAACAACAAAAAGGTCATAAAAATCAGTAAAGCTAACAGCAACAGCAGCTGACAGCGTCATTAAGCATGCAAGCAGATAAAACCAAAAACAAACAAGTAAGAAAGGGCTAAGTTCGGGTGTAACCGAACATTTTATACTCTCGCAATGTGCAAGGATCAGATGCGGGAAAATGCTTTCAGGTGCTGGCACAATTTTATATTAAAAAATGTAGCGGAAGAATTCAACATTCATTATTAGACGAAATTGTCAATGGATTGCAATCATATTTGGTATCTTATTAACTTATATTACAGGTCATAGACTCATGTACTTTCGTTGCTATATTTTGCTTCGTGTCAGAGATATTTATATTAAAATCTACCAAATTAACTCAAAAGTGATATATGCGATATAAACTCAACCAAAATGGTTTAATTAAATATATTATATATATGCGGAAAAAGTCAACCAGAGAAAAAGAAATCATTATATTAGGAATAAGCGGCTTAGACCATGGTCTAGACTGATTTCATTCACATTTAGCGCGAATTCACATTGTGTTTAAGAAAACATATCCACTTAATTTGATTAAAATACCACACATATTGACCAATATAAACTGTTCAAAGTTAGCTGGAAAGTCAGGAATTCTTATATCGGGCATTTTTGGGATAGAGAAAGATCTGCACTGATCACATTAACTCTCTTCATTATTCATGTATATTAGGGAACATGTTTACATGCAATTTGTGAAGGTAACTCCTCACACAGTGACCGACATATTCGGCACAAAGTCTGCTAGAATAGCATATATAAATCATTATATGTAGTATATGGGGGCTGGGATAATTCGTAGACCGATTTTCGGCAGACCGACCGACGTAGACAAATTTTCGGCAGTAAACTATGGTATATCCAATATTACGCGTTCACTTAATTTTGCTAAGATATCTTACATATTGACCGTATTAGGTAAATCGGGCTAGGGGTAGTGCTTACCCGATTTTATCCATTTTAAGCACAGTGACAAAGAACACGTGTACCAAGTTTCATCAAAATATCTTAATTTTTACTCAAGTTATCGCTTGGACGGACAGACAGACAGTCACTCGGATTTCAACTCGTCTTTTCATCCTGATCATTATATATATATATATATATGTCTATATCTAACTCGTTTAGTTCTAGGTGTTACAAACAACCGTTAGGTGAACAAAACTAATATACTCTCTAGCAACATGTTGCCAGAGTGTAAAAATACTAAGGAAACAATATAGAAATACAAAATAAGAGAAAAATGACGGTAGTGATACCCACCCACAATTACCCGGTTGGTTGGAAAGTGAGTGCGTCACACCAACAACAATAACAACCACAATAATAATGGCACAGTGCACCGCCAATGCGGCAAATGCATAGACAATGGCTGAGCGCTGCCGTTAGACGCTTAATTCATCCTAAAATTGGAAATTTGTATGAACCGAAGCTTGGAACTAGACGAAATAGTGGGAGTATTTAGATCGATTTTCCATTTAAAATGAAATCTGAATGAAATAAAATACATGAAAGAATACAAATTAAATTCAAATCAACAAAGCGTCACCGGGCAAAATTTTTACTTAAACAGTCGCCCATTCTACAGAGCTGCGGTTGAGATGGGTTTGTGTGGGGTGTTGTGAGCACTCACAATCCGTGTGCAACAAGCAACAAAACTGCGCGCTCTGCAAGGTCGCTCTTACGTAGCGACTACTGGAAATCGACTACTTTGCATCTAATATATATATGCTATAAGCATTTATGTACGTATATATGTACATACATATCTATGGATGTATGTATGTGCATACACTTGTAGCGGTTGTGTTCATTCATTTGTTCGACACGTCGATCTGAGAAATTTTATGCCACAAAAATTCCACTAATTAACCCATACAATTTATTTGCGGTGTTCAGCAGCTGTTTTGTGAAAGGAAGACATATGTACATACTCGTGTCGGCTAATATACAAATTTATATATGTATTATGTATTCGCAAGGTAAGAAATCTCAGCTTTTGACAGGTTTCATTCGGAAGCCTTAGTTTTATTGCCCGAAACTTATTAAATAGTCAACGAATTTGAATGATTTTGATAATAACTTTTTGAAAATCGGATCGAATATATTATTATATGTGGATATTTAGTTTTTAATACACATATGTACTCCTCCCTTAATGCACCCTAGTATGATTGGCAGCAAGAGATAAAGAGATGTACAACTTTCATGTCACTGGAAGTTGAGAGAGTAGATCATCTACTCGACTTTGACAGTTGACTGGATAAGTTTGACGTTTAGCAACTACAAATACTGGAACGTCAAGATAGGAATCCTGCTAAAAACAAAAAAAAAAAAGTCGCGTGCGGCACAGTACACGTGATAAAAGTGAATACTTCTTTACTGATTCATTGAGAGTGAGAGTGAGGGAGGGAGAGAAAGAAAGAAAGAAAGAAAGAAAGAAAGAGAGAGAGAGAGAGATAGTTGTGTTGTCCATATTACAGTGATAATGGAAAAAATAAAATGTGGTATTCAAATTTAATATTTAATTTATTTCTTCAATTTGTACATTATCTTCAATCGGAGGTATAGGTGTAGCGGATATTATGGCTTTATGGTAACTGAAGTATGAAACATATATTCGTTATTCTAAATGATGTAGATTTCTGGAGAATCATCAGCATCAATCGTTACTCCTGATTTAGTCGTGGCAATTTTGCGGTCGTTATTCATATCTAAACCGAATTTTTCATGAAGAAAAGAAGTAGTGGCAAGGACGCATTCTCTGCAAAATTTACATTAAAGTCACCACCGAGAATCAATGGTATGTGATCATCACCCCTGCCAAGGAGAGCAGCACCACCATGAGTGTACGTAAGTAACGAATTCTGTATGAAATACATGATATCCTCAAGTTTTTGATTAGGAGATATGTAGATCGCTGCGATGACAATTTCTTTTCCATTTGATAATTTGTATTTACTCAAGATGATATCGCCAATTTCAGTCAAACTCACTGTATGTGCAGGGGAATTTATTGCACTCAAATGAAAATGTGGAGTTATATCTATAATATATATTATAGAGCACATTTCCGAGCCTTTTTTCATGCTCTGCATTATCGATTACAATTATAGCATTACGTATGGTCGCACCGCTAAAGCGAATGTGCTCTGCATGAAATCCTTTATGATTATGAATGCATTTTGATGTTATGAAAAACATGTTGTGTTTTAGGTTATTTAAAGACAATAAAGTGTTAAGGCCTTTAGGGTCCAACATAATTCTTTTAATCGTAATATATATAAAATGAATAAAAAAAAATTATGGAATTGCTTGTTTCACGAAAGAATAAAAATATTCTCAAAATGTAAAGTTACATAGTTCTTTGGGTGTGTTTATTTTCGTGCTCACACACGCAGTCACAGTTCCTCTCATGCCGACCATTACTCTAAGAGCGAACGATTCCGAAGTGATGTATGTATGTGCCAATGTGCGCCTAGAATCCTGCGAAATGAATCGACCAAGCATACGTATCAAAATCTATGTACAATTCGGCAAAAGCGAGACGGAAATTGGAAAGAGTCGTGGCGCGACCTTGAAAAATCACTCTGATGGGGCCAAAAAAGTATTCACTTCAAAAAATATTTCAACGGAGAGAATTGTAACCGCCCTGCAAGATTTTGTGATCTTAAGCTTCGGGGCATTAATTTTCCATTGAAAATAATACGAACCATGTATTATTTGACTGTTGTCAAGTTTAATTCACTTTATTTAGTATTGAAAGTTTAAAAACAGGTTGTTTTAGTATAGCATAAAATCACAAAAAAATATTTAAATAGTTACTCTGTACATTAGACAGTCCATATAGAATAATTTTTCTATAGTATTTAGTCTTATCTGGCAACAATGCAAAATGTTATAAAAAGTGCTAATTTTGAGGCGCTCTCGTACTGGAATAAGTTGGGTATCCCTTTATCACCTGTTGGCAGCATTAAAAAAGTAGTACAGAATCGGCATGCCCATTGATGTCTCCAATTGGATTGGATAATATAAATATAAACTCTCACTAATTATCCTCTAACATTTAAAAGGCAGCGAAAAAGTGAAGGAAAGTCAAAGGAAAAACCCGGTCAAGGTTAGAATATCTCTTTAATAATCTGCGGAAAATACAAATAAATGTTCAATCAAAATTAGCAAAAGAGGACTGGAATTGCATTCTAAATAGATTCTCAAACAGACGGTATCTAGAGGACGACAAAACATACATTTTTTTTAAAACAAGAACAAGAACAGAAACTGTTGAATATTTCAAGAAGAACAGAAGAAACTTTAGGTTTCAAACCTCGAATAGTAACTAGTAGACAGAACTAGTAAACATTATTTTCCGGAAAATAAATATATGAGAGCTTAAAGCATTACCCAAATTCCTGGTAAGCTTATACTTTTTTTAGCTTACGGTGACGAACGTGTCAGAAAGGATTTTTCCACATCTACCTTGGAAAATATAAACTACGTTGAGCGGGTCTGTTGGATGACCAACTCGAGCTCTTTGCTCTATTAGTTCAGCTTTGTATTTCTAGTACCAATTCGAAAAGATAGAAAAGCATCTAGAGAGGCACAACTTATACTTCATTAATTATCTTTCTGAGCATTATTTTTCTGACAATGCTACATTATGCCCTAAGTAAAAACCAACGAGAAAACTAAAATTGTTTATGCTCGCTGAGCTATATTTGTACTTTTAGGACGGAGTAAAGTGTTAAGAAGCTTTAAAACTGCAGTAGAATCCTCTACGAAAGCTGTATTTTGTTGAGCTGGTATGAAGTAGTGATTATTTTTTCCTACATTCATTTATGTTTGACAAATTGCTCACGAGAAGCAAATCTATTGCTGGGCTAAGAATAGCATTATGTGGCCCTGAAGTTAGTCTAGTCAATGGTTGGAATAAATGAACGAAACCACTGGTGGGACAATTAAAATGCAGTACTCTCGGTGTTGGTGTGAGAATTTAATTGTTAATGAACCTTGTTAATAGCACCAAACAACATTTTAGGTTTCTTAGAATTAATGCTATGAGAACTGCAGCAAAGATGGGGTGGTGAGTGTGTGAAACTAAATATTTAAAAGCTTAATAATTATCGACAAAGAGCACAATTCTATCGCAGACCATATGCTAGAGTGACGTCATTTAAAACAGACATTCAATAATTAAAAAAAAATAAATTAGACGTCTCGATGATTGCGTCAGTTCTTACTTAAGGTTTAAAAATAATGATTTTTTTGTACCTTATTTTTGAGGACCGTGTCATATTTAGTAAGTCTGCGACTGCTACCATGTTATATTTATCAAAATACAAATATAAATGCATACATACGAGTTTAGTAAGAGTATGAACTCACATTATGTGCGAGCATTTGTGTATGAAAATTGAATTGTAAGATGACCGTGCATGGTCATGCTATTTTTAGTTGACGAGGTTTAATCAGTAAATTGACAAACCGAAATAAAAGCGTATTTGCAGTCGTACTCGTACTGGCATGCGTAGGACAATGAGGAAAATAAAAAACGGCACGGCTGGCTGCCAGTTGATGGCAATAGCTCCAATCTGCTTGAACTCGCTCATCATTTTTCTTGCTTTTTCCGCTTCAAACAGCGCCACATTGCCCGATAAAGAACGAGGGGGGTTTAAAAAAAAATAAAAATAAAAAAATTGATGGCGAAATTTATGCATGAGCCAATGCTTGACGAAGGCAAATGTTGAAGAATGCGAGACACAGGAAGGCAATTTTGTACTAAAAATAACACATTGATTGCACAGTTTATTTATATAACAACAAAGGCACATTTAATCAGTACGCATTTTAATAACGTATATACGGACAAAGAAGGGTGTGAAAATGACGATTTCGAGGAACAACTTTAATGCACTTAAAACTGTGGAATAAGCTTTACCAGCGAATGACACTTATTAGGAAACATTTAACTGCGCAACAACAAAAATGACTCCTCCCTCACGTGAGCACCAATTGCATTATAACTGCTCACATGGTGACGCTTTACAACACTGCCCAACTCGAAATAGCAGACTAATTGCATTTTATACTAGCAGCTTTTGAGCCATAAAATCGTTTTGCTACCTCGACGTCGCCTCGCCCAGTGTCTCGCTCTTATTGCGCATAACAAAATTATTTTTTTTTATAGCCCTGTTAATGATCTTTAAATTGCGCATAGTTAACTCACGATTAACGGTGTAAAAAATTAGCTGTCGTATGTGTAAATGTTTTGCAGCGAATTTTTGTTGAAAGATCAAACGAAATTAGCAAAATTTAAAGTCAAATATTACAATACAATTTAAATGAAAGGAGAATAAGCTTATCGACTCCATTTTTCTCTTGCCTGGCATTACCGGCGTTTTGTTCAAAAGAATTTACAAAGATTGAAATGAAATGAAGATTGAAGAAAGAAATTTTTTACCCCTAAATTGGTCCAATCTATGCAATTGCAATTTTTGTCATTTATAAACGGGATATGATTAGTGCGTTTTTGACAGCTATTTGTTTAAGACGTAAACAGTTTATCGGACGCAAGGCAAATTCGCTCTTCCTTTACGGAAGGAATCACTTACTTAAAAACTTCTATTTCCAATGGAATTCCGGCTGTGGCATCATTGAAGATATTGACAAAGAGCGCAAAGGAGTCGGATGTATTAATAACTAAATTATTTCCGTAAGGACATTCTTTCAATGAGGGTCCTTGGTAGAAAATTTCTGTTGGTCTCTTCAAACGGTTTTAATATCGAAAAAAAGTGAAGAAAACAGCACTGTAAAAATGTTGTATTAGCGTTAGAAATATAGTAGAAGCTCTCAACATTTCTTATATTTTGACTCAATGCGTTTAAGTTGCATTTTTTTTTTTGTTTTTTGGGTATGAAGCGCTTTCTCGACGGACTCGCATCAAAAAACCTGATTTTTCAGAAATTATGCGAGGAATAACGGACGAAAAAGAGATGCTTGTCAACGAAGCACAAACAGAAGTCGTCGCCAAGTCCCGTTATTCTTCAGGTTTGGCTCTCTGTCACTTATTCCTGTTCACAAAACTCAACATTCGCTCCCGAAGGAATTAAAAGCCATTCCGACAGAGATCTTCAACAAGTGTAAAAAATGTGTATTAATCCTTTTCGTGCTTGTATTGGCTTAAATCACGTGTAAAATATTCAGCGATTGTTGAGGGGCAAAATCAAATTTATCAAGTTGGAAGAAAAAATAATCGAAACCGAATTTAATATTAAATTAATCAAATAACTGATTTTTCATGAGACCAATACTGCTTTCACAGTTAAAACAGCTGTCCTGGGCAATTACCTTTTTTACATACAGCTGTTTATGTTTTCAAAACTTTTGATATAATTTGTACAATCATATAATTGAGAAAGCATGATCAAATGAAGAAAATGAAACAAATGAATCAACCCCCACAGACGGTGGGGTATATAAAAATCACTTAGTTTTAAATTACACCATTAATGAGTTTTACATTTTTACTACGTGTTAATTTCGAGCTACTTTCAACGAAAAATCACACAAAAATAATGTTATTAACTTTTGAATTTTTTAAGTATGATGTATAAAGATTTTAGTATCGGGGATTTTTTAGATCAAAAAACATTTTTGCAGGTATATAAATATATTTAAAAATATATATGTACGAACTGTTAAAGATATTTACAGTAAGGAAAATCACCGAAGAGAGTCTGCAAAATCTTCAAGAAGTGGACTCGATAAGTATGACAACATTTACCAATACCAACACAGCTAAAGCTTAGTTAAAATATAAGCAAGCAGAAAATTATAAGCAGAGGATTAAAACAAAGTACCGTTAAAACCTCAATAATCCATAGTTTTTGTTTCACATAGGTGAATTAACACATTTGGTGTGCTCGTTTGAAAAGTGTCAAAATATTGTCTGGTCCGACGCAAGTAAAATCTTATTTTTTGCCACAAGGAAAGGGAGCCAATATATAAAACGTAAAACAAATACCGAGTATAATCACCGAAGCAATTGAAGAATTAAATATTGCTATGCTTGATTGGTCTTAAAAATGATTTAGCAGTGTTTGTGATGTTATATTGTTTAACCCATATATTGCATACAAGTTGACCAACAACAACGATTTCTGTCGCCGTTACCACCAAAAAAAAAAAAAGATTTTAGAACAATGTTCTTTCCATAAACATTAATATTTAGTTTAGTTAAGTAGTAGTATGTATTATAACACAACACGAGGAAATCCCAAAAGTTTTGAGCAATTTTTCCTTCAGAAAGAAACTTATGTACATTGACCTGAAAGTCAGCGAATAATCCATTAGGATAATTTTCGCCAACAAAAAAGTGCAAACAACAAAGAAACTGCATTAGCAAATTACTGTCGATAATTTCAGCAATTTTTCAATATCTTGACCCACTCATGGTCAAGTTGGCGAAAAAACGCTTGATATTTGCTTGTATGCATGTGTATATATGTATATATGTATGTATGCATGTATGTATGTATGTATGTATGCATGTATGTATGTTTGTATGTACGTTGGTGTGTGCGCGATTGTATGGCAATTTATTCTACTCTGAAGGGTATATGTATGTCCGCACTGCAAGGACGTATATGTATGTCCGTCCAACAAAGTCACTCAGTATTTGACATACACTATATATTGTATTTATATGTACATATGTATGTACATATATATATTACATGTAATAAATTTGCTTTAAACTGAAAGTGAATGTGATTGATGTGTGGCATATGGTTGCTGCTGCCACATGTGACGTTAGCTGGGAATTCATAAATTAAATTGCCAAAGCACTTTGCCTTTCAAGGGCACACAAACACACAAATAGGCGCACAACACGGCGTCAAACGGAAAACCAAAGCCGAGTTAATTTGCTATTTGTATAGGCAGGTGATCAGCTGCTAAAAAATATTTAATTTTTCCTATTTATAATTTTGCACAAGGTTCCTTTACTTTGAAATTAAATATATTGCTAATGCACTCAAATATGCAAATTACGTGATTATTTCGTTGGCATATTTTCTGGGAAAAATTTCCTTACTAATTTTCATTTTAATATTTTCCAGGAATGTGCCGGAAAACCGCTAAGTCATTTTCACATCTTTTTATTTTTTTGTGTGTAAGTATGTTTTTTGAACGGGCTACGCATACCAATTTAATGGCAGAGCTACTAAATTTAAAAGCGTTTTTCCTCATAATTTTCTCACAGTTTTATTAATAGTCACCACATCTAGAAAATGCCAGTCTAAATTTAGCATTTTTAATCAACAAATAATTGTACAAATTACTGCATGCTTGCTTACTCATCTTTGGCGCTATTATGTTTTCGTTTTTAACCTTTATACTCTCGCAACATGTTGTCATAGAGTATAATAGCTTTGTTCAGCTAACGGTTGCTGGTAGCACCTAAAACTAATCGAAATAGATATAGAGTGACGTATTTCAAAATAATCAGGATGACGAGACGAGCTGAATTCCGAGTGCCTGTCTGTCCGTCCGTCTGTCCGCGCAAGCGATAAGTTGAGTAAAAATTGAATATCTTGATGAAACTTGGTGCACGTGTTCTTAGTATTTAGTAGATGGGCGAAATCGGAATATTGCCATGCCCACAAAATGCTGTTAAGCGAAAAAATGCAAGGTGCTACAACTATGTCACAAACCAAGATACGAAATTGTAATTTTGTATACGGCATCGGAGAAGGAAGGGGCATCTGTGGGCTAATTTTTTTTTAAAAAGTGGGTATAGCGCCGCCTTTTAATAGGTTTAATGTACATATCTCACAAATCAGCTATATCAATCAAACTTGCTGAGTACAAGTCTTTCTAGCACCTTCTTATACGGTGTGAAAATGGGTCAAATCGGATGAGTTTTCAACATAACCTTTATAGCACCTTCCATATAAAGGTTATGTTGAAATCTATTGAAAGCGCGATAACTCACTAAAAAAAACACAAGCGCGGAAGGTCTTCATAGCAACCGGTGTAAAAATTGGACAATAGGTGTGGCACAGCCCAATTTTAGGTGAAATCCTATCCTATTATCCAGACATTTGTATGTTACAGTGTAAAAATGGGCGAAGTCGGATTACTTTTCATGTAACAGCATTTTAAATTCCGTTCGATTCTTTCAACTTAAAATATATAAATCGAGCACCAATCAGAAGGTATCGCAATAAAACTTTACACGAATAGTGCCATCAGGGTATGCCATTTCACGTATAAAAATGGGCTCTTTTCACGTATCGAAATCGGGCTATAACTTTTCTAGTTCCGCGCCACCGAATATGTGGACCTCAGTGAATATAGTTGACTTTTTGTCACAATTATCGGTCAATCTGTGAGATATATTAATGAAATTCAGAGAGCATCATGATAATAATGTGTTCTTTGCCAAAAATTTATAAAATTGTGTGCTTTCCATAGATCTTATATACCTAATATAAGAGTTTCCGATATATACTATATATATTGGTTTGGTGGTGGTACTCCAGCTACCATATACTACATTTGGCTCTATGCCAAATATATTGATAAAATTTTTAATTATCTTAATAAAATTGCGTGGAGATATGTCCTGGAGCATAATATATGTTAATAACAAGGTAAATATGATTGAAATCCTTTCACGATTTCGGCGAATAATTAATTTTGAATTCATTTGTAATATTTTTTTGATATACAGTTTTTGATATTATTTCACCGTCTTTAAGCCTCACAAATTGCGAGAGTATAAAATGTTCGGTTTCACCCGAACTTAGCGCTTCCTTACTTGCTTTTCATGAGAAATCTTTGGGAAACTGTGCGGCAAACCACAACCGAAACATTAGCTGTTACCCCATTCAAACGCCAGCAACAACAATTTGTTATCAATGACGAACGGTGTTGTTGTTGTTGTACACTGTGAACTTCGTGGACATCGCCACCATCGTCAGGCACACATTATGTACATGTGCACTATACGTAAACATGCTCAGATGCCGCAGTACAAATGTGCCCAGCGGTAAATTAACCTTCGCACTGATTCTAATTGTGATTTGTGGGTGAATACGAATGGCAATCGGCGTATGGTGTATGGTGTAGAGCGAAATTGTCTCGTTTCACTTAAAAGCCTACCTTGGGGAAACGACTCGAGAAATAAACAGCAACAAATTGCTGAAATTATTGTTGAATAACACATTGCCAACAAGATTCTACATGGCAACGAAAATGCGACCAACCGTAGATCCACTAAACGACAAATAAAATGATTAACAAATATCTACATACATACTAGGACATATGTTAAAAAAAATAGACGAACACTAAAAGACTGCAGTTGAGAGCTACACTGTAGGAAAGAGCAATGAATGAAATACATTGCAAACCACTTCACCAAAATTTTTGTAGAGAGGTTAACACAACAGTAACATATTATACGTTCTAAAATATTTTCTATTTATTTCAGATCAAATAAACTGATGGAATTAAAAAAAAGCTAGGCCGTGTTGTTTACGAAATATGAAGATATACTGAAGAGGCAGGTTCTACGTCTACAGTTCCGACTTTTTAATCGAAGGCTTATTATATCACAGTCGTCATTTATCATTCGTAAAATTCCGAAACCAAGCTAGCGAGTAAGCTTATATTACTGTGTGTAGCAGGCAAATTGCAACAATAAAATTACTGGCTTATTTATTACTTTTTGAAAGTAAAATACTTTTAGAGTGTGGACCACACACACACATATTATGATCCTAAACGTCACAATTTTGTTTGCAACATACTAAAGTTCGAATAAAACTACAAATAGTAAACCTAGTGGCGCATATTTGAACATATTAACATTTAATTGGCCACCATGGACCTGTATAATCCAAAAAAAGTTTAAAGAAATTTTGTTTATATGTTTATACTTCTCGAAATAGTATGTCAAGTACAAAATACAATATATACTGGCATGGCAGTACACAATCACCTTACGCTTCTTTGATCTAATATAATAGTACAGCTCAGCATGTTAAGATTGACTATGTTTGTATTTGTCAAAATCCTTATAAAATTACATAATAAAATACTCCAAGTATGAAATGCGCGATTACTTTTTCCGGCAAGGTTTAGTATCCTTTTTAGATTAAATATAATATGAATAAGCATCGTTATGTTTTAACACACTAAATGTCTTTACAATAGAGGTATCTTGAGAGCCTCAGCTCAAAAACAACGCTGATTTCACAAAAAGTTAATTTAAAAATTATTAATTAAAATTAATTTTAAAATAAATATATACTGCCAAGAAAGATGTCAGCTTTTAAAACTATGCTATCTTCTTTTACTTTACATCGTTAAAATGCTGACTCAATTTAAAATAAAATATAATATTTTAATATACTGATAGATGTAGCTCTTATAAAAAAATTCAGTTTACTAGCCGAGTTTTCTTCTGTCTTTTTTCGCTTTATTTTGACTAAAGGAAAAGTTGACAGTTGTTGTGTGACTCTTTTTCCAACAGGGTTATTCTGTATGCTTGTATATAGGGTTTGTATGCTACGTTTGCATTTCCAATTTATATGCAAATTTCTCCCAGTTAGTCACTTGTGTTAGTTGCAAATTCACGAACAATCTACTCATTCACTAATGAACTCACAATTGTTGGAAAAATACATACAGCAAAAAAGTAAATAAATAATAGTAATAATAGTAATAATAGATAACAAAACAATAGATATGAACAAAAAAAAATTGCGTACAGAATGAATGTAAATGTGCGAAGGTAGCTGAAATGGATACAATGGCGAAAAGTTGTTGACGGAAAATTGTTGCTCCTCACACACACAGTAAACATTTGAAGGAAGTGAATGTCTGGAAGTATGGGATAATTTCGTGTTTAATAAATCATGTCAATTAATATCTCAACCTATTTGTCTTATAGTTTATAAATTTCGACATAAGTGTAATTAATATATGTATGAATGCAATATTGATTAGTTGCAAGCATTTTCTATATACAACGTATGAAATAACAGAATTAGACTCAATTTGGAAGCGTTAGCAAGAACTTCTACTCGGTATTAATGTAAATATATATACTATTTGACACAATCCAAGGTAATTGTATATCCAAACTCACAGATCAAACTGACCTACAATTATGTTATATATACATATATGTATTGTTGGACTATCAGTTAAATTGTTTACCAAAGATTTTCACAAGTATTTATTTATGCCAGTGTAATCGATATTTCAATATTGTCAATCTTTGATCTACCTGAGCGAAGGTAGTGACTCATATCGGTTCCGTATTTGTATAGTGACTCACTAATTATTTAAATTTTTTAAACACACAAAACGCCTACCTATATAAATTTCATTACATATTATTTAATAAATGATAAATAATACAACAAAAAACATATTTGCCTTAAAATATCATATCTAACCAGTCATAAATTATTTGAAGGCTTGTTAAAAGCAAGTCAACATTTGAATCTATAATGGAATTTATCTAAAATATCGAGTAACTCTATATATATAAGACTGAAATTTCTTTTACGGCAATATCTCTCCATATGCCATATAAATTATTGTGATAACTGTATATTAAAATGAATAAATATACATATACATGTATAAATTTGAATACACGACAGGTAAATTAAAGTTAATATGTTCAACTTGTATACCGGCGCTGGCCTCAAAAACGCCCGGTCATGGTTTATTGTTGCACCAGCATACACAGTGCCTTTGTGAGCTTGACGTGTGTTCCAATTCCATTTCGGTTTTTATTATTTTGCCGCATATCACAAGTCGACAAGCCCTCTTGCTAACTAAAAGAACTCTTCCACATTACATACATACACGTGCGCCAATGAAAGCAACAAAAACCAATGCCGGCACTTTTGCTTTATTGACTAGACAATGCTTCCGAGGGCGCAGCAGACCGAACGAGGAAACATGGAAACAGCACAAATATGGAAATGCGAAACTTCCGTAGGCCGATAGGCTTGTTTATACAATATTTTTAAGCGCATCGATTTTTCATTTTACAATTAATGTTTATTATCACAAATATTTCATATAAATTGCAATATTAAAAATCACCAACCTGTTTCAAATTGCTTTTATGGCCAATGGCTGTTAGAAACAAGCGAATGCAAATGCACTGACGTTTGCGGCTTCGTACAAAATCGATTGAAATCTAATTAGAACAGCTACTGCATTAAAGAATCTCAGTTTAATTAGAAATTGATTTTCCACCTTGCAGCAACGACGGTTCACTTAAGAGTTCACACAGCTGATATATAATTACGTGTATATGTATGAGTTTGTATATTTGCCACAATGTTGCACTTAGCAATAACTTTCTGAGGTTTTCTTTCAACGCGTTTATTGTGCAAAACGCCGAAACTTACATACAAAAGAATATGCGACAACACATATAAAACATAGCCGAGTAGCTGAGTATGGTTCGCGTCTTTCGTGGTCGTGACCTGGCGTTTTTCTGATGCTATTTTCTACTTGCCCTTTTAGTTACCGTTCACACAGTTTGCTTCCGTTGTAACTCAACCAAGTTTTTGTTAAATAACTTTTCACAAATGCGTAATCTTTAATGCACAGATTATTGATATTTTTGAGCTTATTCCGTCAAATTTCGCACGTAAGAAACTATTTGTAAAAACTGATTAAATTCGCAGCAAACAACAAAACGTATAACCATAAAAGTGTTCCAAATTCTCACAATGTTTTATTGCTTTGTCGTGTTTCACTTTGCGCCGGTTCAATTGTCAGCGTATTAGCGTTGCCACTCTATATTTGTTAAATTCTCGATAGTTATGCATAGTTGCACGTTTTTGCAACACTGAAATTATGGAGGCGAGTATATATTTGTTTTGTTGAATAAATATTTTCTGTTCGCTCCGCTACGATGATATAAAAAAACGCCTTATTTCTTTTAATTCTCATTATGAACTCAAACTTATTAAAATTTCGGCTCTCAAAACTCACAGTTAAACGAAGTTGGAACTTCATAATGTGCAGTTAGCTTATGCTTGATAATTTTTTTGGTTGTGTTAAATAAAGATGGATTAATTAATTAATGCTTTTGAAAATTGGTAACTTTGTTTTTCTATGCATTCGAATATTACGATCTTAAGAAAGAAACGAATTCATTTTAAATCAAAGTTAAAATTTCACCTTCAAATGAAAATTTCTAATTAAATGTTTTTGTTATATTTCACGATTTCAATTGAAATAGAGTTTGCAATAGTTTTTCGGTCTACACCCTTTTCTATTCTAATTTTCTTTTAAGTTTTTTGTGAGGAAAAAAAAAACATTTTGTTTTTGATTGTCAATCAAATTAAAAAATGTTTACGTTACCTGAAATTAATCACATCCCATCATTGTCGATGAGATACCATTTCCTTCCCTTGGCATAGAACTTCTTACGTTTTGTTTCCATTTCATTCCTAGCATGAAGACGAAATTTGAAAAATTCGTTTGTTTCCAATTAGATTTGTTTCATGAAGGGATTTCACAAATTTAAAAATATATATTACATGTAAAAGTAAAAAAACTATTTAAAAAGGAAGGAAATAGCAAGAAACCCCAAGAATAAGTGTTTTTCAACAAGGTGACCATTCAAAAGCAGGAAGTTTACTTTATTGTTTAAAGTGGTTAGAAGTGTAATTTAAGTCTTTGCATGGGCTAGTTGTGGTTCGTGCTGAGTGGATTACAACAAGATTCTTACTACGGACAGATATGCGTACATTTCTACAATAGAAAGACAAAGAAAGACTGTCGAGTATTCTTAGAAACCCTTTTTCTTAAGAAGATTTCCAGCTGTAATAATGTATGTAATAATATGCATGATGTAGTTCGTTCTTTAGCTAATGAGAGTTGTTAAAAAAATTTCTTCACCGATGCTTTGCTATTACGACTTGATTTGTGTATAAATCCTTGCATGTTTGCCTTGAATAGGAATAATTTTTGACAATTGTCGGGAATATCTTTTGAGGTTATAAAACTTGCTTTTGTCAAGATAAATAAAGGTAGTAATAGTCACATAATAGTATAACCAATATAGATAGTATAATAAATAGCTTTTTATTATAGAAATGGACTGAATGTTAAACACCCCATAAATGTATGTCGAGTGATATTTTCCAACAAAAGTTTTGGAGCTTCTTATCCACCATTGCAAGCGAATTAACCTTTATTAAGTTAGTCATGAATTGATCACGCGTCCTAAAATCATAAAGTTATGTCAGTATTATCTTATTCCTTTCTTACTTCGTCTTTTTTCGGTTGAGAAACTACTTTGCTAATTCAAAGTCAGCATTGCGTTTGAGAAATTGCACAACTTTTTGTTTCTTGTTCGCCAGTTGGCCATGACTTTTTCACACAAGGTAAATATTTCTCAAGTAGCTAAAAAAAAAAGTTTCGATAAAATTTCAAATTTATTTCCATTCAGCAGCGAGTGAAGCAGGAACAACAGTACGACATATTTTTTTTAAAGCGAAGATGGTGCGCAGCATTTTCTCACAACGTTACAATTATGCAAAAATACGCGTTAACGAGGCGTTGGATGGTAAGCTAGTTAGGAAGAACCTATTAATATAAGCGATTTTTAATTAGCAAACGCAATGCCGCAGATGTCTTTCGACGCATACCAATTTTTCCGAAAATCGCAAAGTTGCCGAAGCTGAAGCGCACCTACTATATTGCGACACCGAAGCCGATGGCCGAGAAGAAGAACAAGTTGAAGCCGAAACACAAGAAATTGCTGCCTTCCTCCGAGTGGTAAGTCGTGATATAAACGCATGCGCAACGACGCAAGTGATTGAATTTTTAAAACGTTTAATTTTTACACTTTTACACAAAATTTATTTTGTACTTCATTAACAAACAAAAAAAAACAAAAAAAAAAAAACACTTCAAAGGTATGACAGTGATTTCATACCGATGACAACGCGCTATGAACTCGAAATAATTTTGGATACACCGCTTATGGAGCGCCATTCGGGGCACAACTCGAAAGGCACCTTCAGTCATGTCTATTGGAAGTCAGCCGACGCTGAAGAGTCACAAACAAGTGTACAGCTTACAGCAGCGGGCAGCGCAAGCAATGGAGAGTCGACGAGCAAAATGCAAGCTGTTGATGATAAATCGCCACCGATTGCGCAACCGATGGCAGCAACAACAATAACATCCAGCAATGCGCTTGCATCGACAAATGCTTCACCACAGCTGTCACCTGGCTACAGTCTAAAAAAGG
The DNA here is from genome assembly GCA_021498325.1 of Bactrocera minax. NCBI lineage: Eukaryota > Metazoa > Arthropoda > Insecta > Diptera > Tephritidae > Bactrocera > Bactrocera minax. The sequence goes on from JAKEEE010000024.1 coordinate 501,243, forward strand.
AGCCGGCTGAACAAGTCGCGCCGAAATTGCCTGATACGCCCAAAAGTTTGGCGGCCACAAGAGAATCGCACGATTTCGAGTTCGCTGTGCCGGAGCTGAGTAAGCGTCGCCGCAACAAGCATCTCGAGAAGAGCTACGAGTGTGAGCAGTGCCACAAGAAGTTCGATCGCCCTTGGGTGCTGCATGGTCACATGCGTCTGCATACCGGCGAGAAGCCTTTCGTGTGCCCAGTGGAGTCGTGCCAGAAGCGCTTCGCCGATCGGTGAGTACTCATAAAATGTACTTAGATATATTCACTCAAAATTTCACTGTCACTTTATTTCTTGCAGTTCTAATTTGCGCGCTCATCAGCGCACCAAAGGCCATCATAACTGGAGCTATCAGTGCCCGCAGTGCACCAAGGCCTTCAGTCAGGAGAACTACTTGAGTCGTCATAGCCTGGAGGCTTGTCGTAAATTCTTAGCCTCGCATAGAAACGGCTGACTTGCAACCACCGAAGCAGTTTCATATTTTTTGCCATAGAGTATTATTTGTGTTTACGTCGAATTTGTTGTATAGTATGTACATGTGTATATATTAATAGAGATATATGAATTTTTTGTGAATGTTTTATGTGTTTCCTTGAAATAAATCGCTTTTTAGTGCAATTTTGGTGGTCTAAATTTCATTAGACATAGAGAGTGTTCAAACTTTCCGTAGGGGATTTGAAAATGTTGAAGGACTATTGGAATGTATCCAAATCTTCATTTTCATTCGTATCATCTCCAAATAAGATCTACTGGAAAAAACCAACGAACTACCTATCGAGCTAACCAACAAAAGTAGACGATTTTGGCTACGCAAAAATATCGATGATCGATCGATGGTTTGCAGAGCGGCTCTTAAGGACCCACAAGCGTTCAGAAGTAGCAGACGTCCGAAAACTTCCTGGCGAAGTATGGTAGATGCCGATTTGAAAGCCTCTCATACTAACTGTTTCACCCAAAAAATCGGAACGACTTTAACACTTTTATTTTGGCTCTACGTTCCACCCGGAGTTAAAGGAAATAATATATATTACACCATTACCACCATTTACTAGAAAGGGTTTGGAAATAACAAGAACAACCATGAATGAAACTCAATTAACCAAAGACGATTGTGAACCTAATCTGAAGATAGAAATAATAAAGGTTAAATAGAAAATAGATATATATGTTTGATATTTATGTTTAGTACGCTTTGATAAATTACTATGAAAAGTCTAACACCGGAACAAAAATTTTGAAAAATCGAGTAAATTTATTTCCAAAACTGACGTTCAGTGCGGTGAACCTACATTTACATATTTCTGATTTAAAGCTTATCTAAATGAACAAAATTTACATATTTGGACTGCAACTCCATATTGGCCTTTAGGTACCGAATCTTATCAAGAAATAAGCTTGTCAAGTGGTCGTCGAGGTAATGTGATTTGACGCTGTTAGATTACTTTTTGTGGTATAACGGAGCATTGCGAAACCCATACACGAACTAACGAAGTCATATTCTTAAGAATTTCATAATAATTTCCGTGGTTTATTTCAAAAAGAAGTTTTATACTTCTAAGACAACAGACTCTCTTCAGTTCATTTAAATATACTTTTCGTCTTCTCGTTAATAACAGTTATAATTTTTCTTGTATTGATAAAGCGCCAATAAATGAAAAAAATTTTTCAACATTTAACTACTTTATATATTAACTATTTTTTAATACTTCAAACTCGATATTGTGATGTTTGTTATGTTTACCCCAAACTTCTTATTTATTTTGATATTAATGCGACATTAAATTTCGTAACTAACGTAACGTAAAGTAAAACGTGATAAATACGATTATCTATGCCAAGTATGAAGACATATATATGTATATAGGAGATGAACACAGAAAGAGTTGTAGACCCAATTTTGCTGAGATCGCCAAATCGGTACCGATATTATCCATTTTATACATTTCCCATAACAACCTTGTTTGTCATCAGGCCAATGTAAGCCTTAATTTTCATTAACGTTTTAAATTCTTATTCTAGTTGTAGTGGTCGTGTTCTATAAGTCTATATCTGTCGTATATATGAAATTTGAGAAATCCTGCAAACATATTTCCGAAAGCGACTTTCCTTAAAACATCATCGTTTGTCGAAGTTTGTTTTCACCTCGGCGGCAGGGTTAACAACAGAATTGCCGCAGCTATTTAATTGGGGAAATATGCACATGATCATCGAAAGAATCCTCAGAGAGTGACAGCTTCGTGGAACTTTTTGAGTGCCGGCAAAATTAGCAGTTTTTCCTTGAAAATGTCCGGAAAACTTACTTCAGTCAGTAGTTGTAAGCGAAGCGGCACAAGAAAGGCCGGATGTTGAAAAATAAGGATTTGTACAAACTTTAATTTCAGCTGGCCACCATACAGTTCATATCACGATTGATATTGTTTATTTTGCCATCATCCGGCTTGGTGATATCAATTCGCTACCTGGACATTTAGATTTGAATTTTTTAATTAAATAAAATATTGATATATAAATTGGAGTCTACCTTCTATGTATTCAAGAATGCAAGTACCGATTTAAATGTAAATATACTTAAAGCACCGATTTACTTCACTCTATCAAATTTCGATTTAATTGCTTCTATTTCAGATCAAATATTCGCCAAAAAAACTTACAAACTGATTTCAACATTCCTATGAAGAGTGCATTCTTAGACCCCGACACATTAATTTGTCTTTTACACATGAGTGGCAAAGACAACGTAAGCATGGTAAATTTCCTTGCATTCCTTCCATGGCGACCTTGCTTTAAGGTTACTTGTTTTTACTCAAAGTAGTAGATGCCTGAAGTTTATATAGCTTTGGCTACGAGTTTGAAACAAATGTCGTATCTGTTATCGCCAGATTAGTTAGATTTCTACGTGAAGGAATCTGATGGCTAAATGTGATTAAAAGAAGGAAGTGTAAGAAAGCGGCGAAGCCAGAAGTTCTCAACAAAGGCTCTCCAGGCCAAGCCAGTCCAGGCAATCTCGTAGATAAAATCGTCTATAATACCCTGTCTATACAAAGCATAAAAGCAGCCTGTCTACTAACGCCAATTCCTTACACCTAATATTCGCCTTTTAATCGTTCCAACAATGTCTGCAACATTGTCTAACAGTACAAATGTAAAGTAGCTGTATTGTTACAATGTGTACAGCGTAATTTCGTCCTTTTCAATAGCATCCTCTCTCTCAGCAGATCTCGTGAAAAAAGAGAACACACAACAAACTAGCAAAACTTTTTACTCTTACATCTTTACAGAACAACATTTGTTCCATTGTGTTTGTTACTTTGTATTGTACCTATGTACTATCGGCTCTCGGTTCGCACTTCGTGGCAGCATTATAGCGAGAGCGGGTCGTGGCGGAAGTAATGTTTGAACTTAACAATGTACTTCCGTTAATATGGGACAAGTTCAGGGCTGTTCACTGACTGTCTCTGCAATCTAATTTACCCTTGATGACCGTGATTTTTTTTAAATTACCTTAACATTTGAGAATACTTGAAAACATGAGTACGTACGTATAACGTATTTGAATTCAAGGTCAGGTGCCATATATACCGCATGTATTATACTTACACGCATGCCACTCACATTTCAGAACTTTCTCCAATTGGCACAAGTGTTTCATGAAAACTCGAAACGAATGTGTTTTTAGACGGTGTTAGACTATAGAGGAGCGCACTTTAGATTAATCGGTTTGGGAGGGTCATGCTCTGTACGGTACGTGGGTCTACAATATTGAGGTTATAACTAAGTTGAAGGAAACTTTATATAAAGTGATCTTTTAAGTCACAAAGCCTTTTTAAAATCCCTATTAAGCTTCAACTTATTGTTGACAATTTGAGATGTGCTGACCTTGCTTCGCTGACGGTGGGTGAGAAAGTTATAATTCAGGGTAAGAAAAAAATTTGTTTCAAAGGGATGACAGTAGATAGTAACAATTGCTCCACTTTAATACTCCACTTATGGGCAAAATAAACTCTGTTTAATCTTTTTTAAATCCCAACTTATTAGGAGAGATCAGCACTATATTTGAATCAAACGAAGCAAATTTCGACTAAAAGTGGCAAAGAATGAGTTTAACATTTTCAAAGAAGGAATGAGTTAAGGGCGGAACTTCATTCATATTTTTTTGGAGGTTTTAATGCTTATAATCTGCTTTTGATAATTGTAACCGAATATAGCCTTGTGAGCCAAAAATCCTGGTATAAAGTGACACTTTATCTCAGAAATATTCAATTAGAAATAAACTCCCAACTCGACTTTCCGAAGGATCTGCCATACATATTATGTTTGCAGAATGTAATCGCATTTATTATTAGGGGAATACAAGAGAAGAAGTCGATATAAGATTTACGGACCTTTCGGCTTACCGATGCTGAATAAGATCTAGCTCTATAAACGTCATCAACATAGTTGAGCAAATCAAAACTCTCCACTCTTGAAGATATTCGATGCCTTGTCATTTCGGTGGAAGCAGATGACGAAGGAGGCCTTCTCTGAGAAAAAACTCTCATGGAGAAATTGGAATTAACTGGAGAAATAAATGAATCAATAGGAAGAAAATATCGACTCGCTTTGGATTCGTTCATAAAAAATTAGAGAATAATGCACAAATATAGAAAAATAATGGAAAAAGAAGTATTAAAATATAACATAAATATGGATAAGCGTTTTTTTCCACAACTGCTCCAGACATTTTTTTATATTCTAAAAATATCCCGTGTTATATATATGAAAATATACTTTCCACTTGATGGATTCGCTTTAAGGGTATGGATATTTGCAACAAATGCATACTTATCGGTGCGTATCAGCAAACATTTATGTTTTGCACACTGTAAACTTTACAGCACATGGTAGAAGGAGTGAAACTTGGCTGTACTTCGTGGGCTGAGAACTTTTACCTTCCCTCCAACACGCGCGCATTATCGGCAAACTACAATATTTTCACATACACACACACACATGCATGTTTATGAAAGTAAGTGAATAAATTTGGTTTTATATCCATGCAGTAAATACATTATATACACACATACAAACACATATGTATATACTTATATTTTATATTATATATATACCTATATGTATACACAGTAATCAGTATACTCGCAGTTCTCTTGGGATGTTCGCTAGATTGCTGGTTTGAGTAAATTACGGATATATGTATACTTGATTTGCGAAGAGAACAAACTTGGTGTGAGTAAATGGGAGTTTGTTGCAAGGTCAAGGTCGTTAATATATGTACGCAGCGCTCACACTTACATGGGCGGAAGGATATAGCATAGGATTAAGTTTAAGGGCAAAAACGAGGACAAACGTTTTTCCAATACCTATCTACACATATACCTAAATGTTACTCGTTTGTGCGAATATTCCATTTTATGTATCTTCTATATAAATACTATATACGTGCATTTATATATATTATATGTGATATATAGCTGGAAGTAAAAATTATGATTTTTCTTAATTGGAATTCCGTAAACCCATGGCTTTACCGCGTGGGAATAATATTTACCAGAAAATCATTGATAATGACTGTGAAGATAATGAAGGGAAATAAAGATGATTATTACGCAGTGCTGTGGCTGTTAACGGATTTATAAAAGCATTCAAGCATATAACAGTAATTGGATGATTTTACGCAAGCTTTGCAATGTTTTGTTGATTTTATTAATTTTCTTGTGGGTTTAGAATTTTTTGTATTTTCCACACATTAGGTAACTTTAATTATTATTTGAAAGGAGGTAAAATTTTAGAAAATATGACATGTACAGAAAATACTTGTTATTTAAATTTTTTGATTCAAAGCTTTTGAATGAAAATTTTACATCTACATAGACTATAATATGTACATGTAAGATTGATATAAATCGAGATTAAGAGAGTTTGGTCTGTTTGGATGTTATGATCGAAAGAAGCGCAATTCTTTTGTTTACAATCATTAAGAAATTTTAACAGTTCTGGTATTTTGCCTCTTCCCAATCCTTCGCCCATCTGTGGTAATCTTTGAAATTCATCATTTTAAAATATACATATGTGCATAAAAATTTATCGGGAGGTCAATGTCAAGCTAATTTAATTTAAAAAAAAAGGTTTAAGATATATGGTACCGACAATGATTCTGACATCAAGTTCAAAGGGAGGTAAATTAATATTCTTGGCAACATTTGTGAACCTAGGTATGCATTTAGATTCCTTCCTATATCCTATATCCTTTCTATATATATATTGTCTCGAAGTTTATATTTTCCGGGGTATTGTTCATATGCGTCCAAAGACTATCACATAAACCTAGAACTATTTAATGAACGTTTTTTATTGCTATGACAATAACATGTCAACAAGCTATTAATCATAATCATATATCTGTGAAGTCGCAAGATAGTTCTTGGAAAACTAGGTAGCAAGAATCCGCTAATGTAAAGTCAGTCAAGGCAGCTATATGAATGAAGTCGAATTCCAAAGTGAAACTTATATATAAATAAATATATATATAATTTTAGAATAACAGTTCCAAGATAGGCTAGTTTTCAGATTGATTACGAGGTCATAATGAATTCAAAGTTAACAGATCCTGCATCTTGAAATTCCGTTGCAAATCTATGGCCGAATATATTCACCTTGCGCCAAATATTGGAAAATTAGCGAAAAAGTAGAATTAATAAGCTACTAATATTTTTCTGTTTACAAATCAAAAGACATTTCTTTGAAAATAGTTGTTTTTAAGTCACTAAATTATGTTAAGTAATACCACCGCGTTCTCGTGGAGATCAAGACGGTATTTGTTACTGGACTGTGGGCATTTTTGATGGCGAATATAACAAATGAGAAATGAATGACTTATATGACTTGCACTTTTCGACGAACCTAGGTGAGAATTTAAAATGTAGTTACTTGTTTGACCATGGTCATGCCTTTTGAGTAAACTCAAATCTTCTGCTTCAGAATGTTTTCAATATAGTGCATAATGGTAAACTCAGAAGAAAGCATAGGATAAACCTACTGGAGAAATACTTCAATTTACAATACTTCAATTTTCAATCTTTAAAATTACTCCCATTCAGAGTGTGGAGTGACAATTAAGCGTGTAAGCTTTTTGTAATCCATTTCTATCTTTAAATGAGTATGCACCTATGTACATATGTACATAGGTATTATATATTAGGTGTAATTTCGAATTTCACTACCCTTTTTTTCCTCTCCCCTTCAAATCAATTAATATACGAATACAACACTTTGTTTCCCTCCTTCTACACATTGTAAATTTCGATTATCTAACGGTCCTTTCGCTTGTAGGTTTTACGAGGCTTTCCTCTGCCATCTCATCGAGTTGATTAGGTTTTCTCATTATCTAATTGCACACAGCAATCACTCACCATTTCCAATGTCCTGCCAAATGACAAATTTTACTTGAATTCCTGTGGAAATGTTAGCTGAGAGGTCATAAATAAGTCCTCACCCCTCTCCCCTCACCCGTTGAGAATTCGTTCTTTGCTGCAAATGATTGTTTGCTTGCCAAGTCATTTGCATTTGCAATGTTTACGAGTTTTGGTCCCTGCTGCTTCTTGTATACTCACAGCATATGTTAGTTAGATGAGCTTCTGGAAAGCGTTACGCTTAATTTTTGGATAAGCTGTTTGCATTTTCAATGGCTGTTAGGGTACGAGAGGTAATATAAATCTTTCATGAGGTCATATATATGTACTTATGTAATAATGTATATATGTAATCATGTGCGATTAGAAAGTTTTGCAAATAAATATTGAATGTACTTTGCGTTTAACAATATGAAATAAAGTCAAAAAAAAAAAATACAACATAGGTCTTCTAAATTCTGTTGGGAACAATTCAAGACTGACAAGAGTGTGGTTATTACAATATCACAACATTCGAAATGAAATTCGTTTGATATAAAATTTGGCTTAGTTCGATTTTTCTAAAGTAAGGGGGGTCTATATCTTTCTGTGATGCTACGCGCACTAATAGGTACCGAAAATCTTTAGTACTAGTATCTTTTGTTCCATTTGGACAAAACGTCTGGCTAGCATAAACACTTGTTTTAGAATGAGTAGCAGAAGAACATTCGCTGACACTAAAATTAGGGACCTTTTAAATATTCGAAGTCAAATTTTTCTAAACACCAACAAAGAACAAAACTGACAATTGTAATAAATTCCAGTCTGAATGGCCTTTGCCTACAGCAGTGAATTTCTTTTACGACCTCAATCGAAAATATCTCCTGCGACCTGTTTTGTACGAAACGATTTATATAAAGAGCAACCACTATGTATTGACCCGATAAATATAAGCAGTTGAGAACCTTTGTTGTCTCTCTTATATCACCACGACCATATGTTTATTTGTTTCTTTCTGAGTTTCTTTCATTGGCAAGAGGAAAGGTTTCTAAGACATGGACTGTCACTGGCCACTATGCTTTATACCACTGTGCTCTAGAAATTAGGTTATTGATATAATAGACTTCCTTGAGAATATGTTTAACGATTTCGAATAAATCTATTGGAAACAAAAACTTTCGACCGATATAATGTATCGTAGAAAATATTTCCTATAATATAAATCGCCAGACCAACTCTCGACGTAATCTCTCCTATACACTCTTAGTGCCTTAGTGCTTTCTGAAACTATCTGAGAATCTGAAATACAGATCGATAGACCTCGAACGCATTTTTAAGATAGTTGGAACTTCCAATGTGTGGGAGCAAAGTAAATTTCAATTTATTAGGAAACAAAACCACGTATGGTATATAAATGAGCTTGGGTCACATGTGCGAACATATGTTTGTATGCATACATAAGTGTGTATGTTATATGAAAGCTTCGTCTTAAATTTATTGATGAAATTGAAACACACTGCATTCATTTCAAGGTAAAATACCGAAGGTGTCAGTATCTGGGATGAAATTTTGGCTAAGAACACAATTGATGTGTGTTTGAAAGGGTTTGCGGATTTGCGAAAGCTGCCAAGTTGTTAGCGTGAGCAGTAAATGTACAGTGTTTAAGCAACTTAAAATCTGCGCAGCTTTGCTGGTAGACATCGATGAATTGCGATAGTTAGTGCCAAAGTAACGAAAAATGTGCTGGCAAGAAGTACCAGCTCCCATAATCGATTATAATTTATCAACAAAACCCGACAAAGAGGTATGACCTTGCAATAAATGCAAAGCTTAGAAAATAATGGATTTATTTGAACTTTTCTCAATGATGATATGAGCTATTGAAGATGTATTACTCGGAGTCAGATCTGGCATATGATTTGAACTCCAACTCTTCGATTTCATCGATCGGAATATGGATATATAATCGCCGTGACCGAGTATATATATCAATGTCTAACTTCTTTGTGCATTACAGAAATAAAAATGCTGATAATTAAGCCCATCACCGTCGTTCAACCGTCGAAGATTGGTTGAAAAATGAACAATATTCTATTGTTGATTAACATCAAGAAGCACACCTCAAGTGGGTAAAAAAGTTAGCCAAATACCTCCCACAGGTATTATTTACTTAGAACAGAAAGTGTAATATCGCTAAATTGTCAGAACTTTTCGAAACGCCTAAAATGTATGCTATCTCGGTCCGTCGATTATCAAAAAAATATTTCGTAATTTTTCTTGTAATGTTTTTGTGTAGTGTAACTCTACAATTTTTAACTATTGTAAATGAAACTCTAATTTTGCATCTTTTAAACTTAAGGATTTCAGGCTACCTCTTTTGGGCGATATTTGCTAATTAATAGAGAACATTCAGTGTGGATTGCTCTAAAATATTTGCCGTTTCTCACCATATTTCTGCTCGCTATTGGATATTATTGTTTTTATTCTTCGACATAATCTCCATCTAGAGTAAAGCATTTGTTAACGGTCAACATTTTGATGCCGGCTCCATAATGTGATGATTCGAGGCCTTCAAAATAGGTCTTTGTTCCATGTTGATCTCCTCACTTAGGTGGCATTTTTTCCAGCGAGCCACTTTTGGGGTTTGGGAAAAAGGAAGAAGCCGTTAAGTGCTAAATCTGCCGAATACAGTTGGTGGAGCAAAGTTCATTGTAGTATGTCATGGTCATGGTAGTCATTCATTCAAAATATCGATCGCAACACAAACTTAATAAGCCGAAACGTTGTCTTGGAGAAAGAATAACGCAAAGCTCTTTCATTTGCAAAAATTCGTGGATGATATGACCTACACACTCCTTTCAGGTTTGAGTAATCTAGTTAAGGTTAGAACTCTCAGCCAAAGATAGAGACTTTTTGCTTGAGGCCCGATCTCACCAAAGCTCATACATTTCCATATAGTAGAATAAAGTTTTTCATTTACGATAAATTATGAATTATAAACTTTTTGCTCAAGCAGACCATATTTGAGCCCACTGTCTTACGGATATTACAGGCGTCTTCTACTTTCAAAATATGCATTGCTATCTGTGTCTTCATCAGCAACAAGGAATTGCTTTGAACTCCTTAGTTACAGATTAAAGGCTCCATGGGCCAAATATAAATACGAAGAGTAAGCCAATTTACATTTGCCAGGATCAAATGGAGAAAAAGGTGAAAGTGTGTGATTTGAATGTCAACGAAGCGAGCGAAATAAACAGAAATTTCGAAAGCATTGTAACAATTGGAGACGTTACAAATGGTTTCCTTACGGCAAAAAACAAACAGAAATAGGTGGAAACACAAATATAAGGACAACATAAACAACTTCGCATAACAAAAATAAGTAAAATAACCAACCGAACCGAATTGCTAAAACACAAAAGGTGCAACAATAACAAAAGCCATGCAGACTTCGCGAACCGAGACTATTATTATGAGCACACTTGCATAATGCGACAGTGGGAATTTATTGAGTGAGCCCACCGCCGCTGCTGGTGTTATTTGTAAGGTGAAATCTTACGGAAGTAATAATAGCACAGTGCAAGGATAAGCAGCACAAACAACTTGCAACAACAGCAACGGCTGTTCTTTTGTAAAAATTTCATTGAACTGGTGAGCAGAATCTTAGTTACATCATTTGATTGTAAGTATTTGTAGCATTTAGTATCGTAATTTTAAAAATATTTCTTTAACAATACAGAAAAAGATTTCTGTGCGTTCGGAGAACAAAATAAGAGATGAACTTTTACTGGATTTAATGATGGAGCGCTTTAACTAGATATGCCCGAGTTTTAATTTTTGGAGAGCGATCTTCCAAATGAGCAGAATAGATATTGTGAATTCTTCTGTCCCAACAATACTGGGTTTTTGCGTTTAGCGTTGCAAAAATTTTTAACAGTGAAAGCAAAAACCACATAAACCTTTAAACTGGTATAATTGTTTGTTATTCTTGCTTTATTTGCTTTATGCCAGTCTTTCCGATTTATACCATTTATTCGTTCTCCTAGGTTTGGCAAATCGTCGGCCCCTATATTTATATGTGTTTGGGCTCTCATTAGCAGCGAGTTACTAAATTAACCAACTCGTCTAGCTCGGTGTTAACAGAATAGTGGGATCTAACAGTCTATGTTCTTGGTTTAAATCATGAGTGAACTCATTCGCTTTCATTACGACGACTATGCCAACCGATAATTGCAGCTGTCAGGATATTGCAATTTGTCCACACCTACATCAAATACTTCTAATTGTTCAATAAATATTCCGGCATGCAAATGTGTTTGTAATTATATCTATAAACTTGCTTAAAACTCATACATGTAAGTATATGAAGTAATTAAATTTTTATAGTTCATAGGAAAATTAGCATAAATATTGTATGAGCAATTTTCCAACCATTTCACATACCTGCTTTACAATACCGAGCAACTTTGAATATGCGTGTAAAAATTCATATCCATATCTAAATATGCTATTAGTCTAATTACCTTGTGTGTTTATTATAATTTTATATGGCCCATTAAATTGCTTATTTAGATGGTTGTCCATATATGTTGGTTTGTTTATTGACTAAATATTTTAAAACGTCACAATAGATTTTTATAATTTCCTTAATTAAATTATTCCGAGGTGTTTGCGTATTAAAAATATTTTATGGTATTAAAATAGGTTTACTGTTATTTTAGCATTTACGATTAACTTTAATGACTTTGCCATCGAATATTGGATATTTAAGAAATTTTAATTTCATGGTGATGAAAAATTACTTTTACCACTATATAATGTTTCAGGGTTAACATAAACATTTATTATTATTTGTACGAGGCGTGTTCAGAAAATAATGGGAATATTCTTCGACTTTAATGCAACCTCCATATTCGGTAGATATGGCTCCGTGTAACATTTTCCTCTTTCCAAAAATAAAGAGAACCTTAAAGGGCCGTTTTTTTTACAAGTATAGGTGATATATAGGTATAGGCATCGCTGAAAGAGCTAAATGCTATGCCAAAAATCGAGTTTGAGAAGTGTTTCGACGATTGGAAGAAGCACTGGCATAAGTGAATAATATAGAAGGGAGACTATTTTGAAAGTGACAACATTAATGTAGACGAATGAATAAATATTTTTCTCAAAAAACCAAAATTCTCGTTATTTTTTGAACACACCTCGTACATCAAAAATGCAGAAGTGATTCGCCACACCTCTTCAAAATAATAGGGGTTTCTTAAATTTAATTTAGCTTAAGAATATCAAGAATATTTTAATATTTTTATTCTTTTGCCACAGGTTATGCAGATCATAATATCTTTGCTCACCCAACGTATACCCAATTCAATACCCACAACTAATCGATATGAAGAAACGAATTTCAAATTTAATATTTTGGGTAATAACCACCTCCTATATAACAATTATGTTCGATGCTAAAAGGGTGCGAGAACTCGCTGAAGAAAAAAGCTGGAAACGTCAAACGTAAAAATATGAATGAATCACACTTATACGCGGATTAGTTTGGAGATTGGACAATGGGCTGGCATGGTCACTTTCGGCTGAAATTTTATATTTAACAACTTACTTGACTGATTTCAACAACATTTTCAACACGTCCTTGCATTGTTTCGAAAATTTCCCTTTCGAAAATGGGCAAAATTGGACAACAGCTTTTCCCACTTTCCAAAAACAATGATTTTGAAACCGGTAAGTTTTTTATTAAATTAACCATCTAACTCATGTTGATGTTGATATTAGAGATATCTTACTGAAATAGGTTTTCTAGAACCCATTGTCAAAAATTAGTAAACTTCACACGCCTTGCCATATCCTCTATCGGTCGGAATAAAATATATCTCAGTACAAATAAGCGAGAACTAGTAATATGTGTTACGGTACCCAAAATGAATGAATCCGGATAACGCATATCCCTTCTGGTTGAATGATAACGATCCATATCTTCCTCAGCATTGATGTGATGAATATATTAATTTCTATCAATTAAGTTCGCTTTGTGGCAATTATTATGGATATTAATGAAGATATCTTAGTAATTAGTCAATAATATTAGCTAGTCACACCCTGCCTAACAAACTGCTTTGAGTATGTAATGAAAAAGTAATAATAATGCAAATATTTAATTGACGAATTTTAAAAAGTGCTTGAAATTTGGTAGAAGGTCTGAGAAGTGGTTATGCCTTGTGATTGTTAGCGCCATGTACTGCAATCAAACGTCTGCGATTTTTTTTTATTTCATAAATCATACTACAAAATATAGCCCTTCGAATCCCCGTGTACACAATTTCGTTACTAAGACATGATAACACTGAAAAGCTACTGGTTTAAAAAAAACATTTTTTATGATAAGTTTATACCTCTAATTCTATTTGTAATTCCTTATCCAACCTTCTGGAAATGTTTCAAGTTAACTTTTCAGCCATAATATACTTTCCAATTAAGCCACGAGTGACGACATTGTAACCGAATGTAAACGTATTTTTGAACCAACTCTATTGGGCAACATCGAGTCCTATATTTTGATTTCCGTCATAACTGCCTGTGATGTGTCACCTAGCGAGGATTGTTTTGCAAATATAGTTTCCTTTTTTCTTTCGAATTATAATTCGACTCCAGCGGCACCTATCGCCCTTTTATTATGCCTATAGCCTCCTAAAGTCAAGCAGTAAGTTGACAAATATCTTCCAATTAGTAAATAAATAGGGTTAATAATTCCTATTGTCATATCCTCGATCTTGATGTACGAATCAGTATACCTTGGTTCAATTTTGAAATTGGTACATATTCATTTCTATGTACGAGTATATTAAGCGCATATATTTGCCTTGAACTTGTTGGTCGAAAGGGCTGGGATCCTTGTTGTAGAGCAATTAATGATGGATATTTGAGTTTACGTGAGGACCCCACCTCGTATTACAAGTATGTTTACTTTTTCGCCTTTCCTCCTTTGAATAACTTTATGTTAATATTCTTTATCTAATAAACTCCTAAACTATTTGCAAAAAAACAAAATCTTTATAAATACTATAGGAAAAAATATGTTTTTATTTTGTTGTTTTTATTGCCACTACTGCAAAACATGTTTTCCCACTTCGAGCCCTTTATTGTGGGTTAAAAACACAGTCGCGCAGTCTCCTTCCCATGAGGGATTTGTCAATAAGCGGATCAACAAGCGGTGGGCGAAAGATAGAACAACAACTATAAAAAAATATTTGTTTGCCCTATTCAGCAAGCTTCGTTGTTGTTGAAGTATTTTTTATGATGTTGCGCTCGTAAACAAAAATCCCCTTTCAGTATCAGCGAACGAAAACAGACACGGCAACAGTTAACATTGTGCAAGTGGAGTTATACTTGTAACATCTCTACATTCCAGCACTTGGATGCAGTGTTAGACATAAATACCGTACATACAACACATACAAACATACAAAATATATCATTGTCCGATTCTTTACAATATTTTGAGGGGTCACCTGAAACACAAACATACTCAAACCAACGGAATGATGTAAAAATAGAGGAATTTTGTTGTTACACTGGCACTTAAATCCTCGTCCTTCGGCTGTTGAGCAGTTGCAGTGCGCTAGGTTGTAGTCCAGTTGTAGCATTGCTCATTCGAGGAAGCTTAGCGTGTTGCTGCTGTTGACCATTGAAAATCCTCTGTCACGTTTCATTGCTATTGTTGCTTTTGCTATCAATGTGGTGTAAATGAGATTTTAACGGCATTTGTATGCCACCGCTTTCACCCATCCATGGGCAAAGGAATGCACATTTTCCACATAGGAAAATAAATGCAATTTTCATGCTGCTCGTTTATCGGTGTCATCGTGTTGGATTTATAATTGTCTCACCACTTCCATTTAAGGATATTATTACGACATTATGTAATTATCAAATAGAAATTGATAAAAAGAAAGAGCATAAATGAGCGTCATTCTATTGCAAAAAGTGTTGGAAAAGAATATTCTTACTTCAATAACTTGGCTACTTTTCTGAGTTAAGTGAGTTTGGTTGGAAAACATACAAAGTGGGATATGCATATGTTTGACAGTTGATAACTTAACAGTGTTATTAAATACCTTCAGGAAATTTTTGGCTGAGTTACGCGTTCTTTTGTCACTCGCTTACAAAAAAAAAAAAAAAAAAAACTAATAAATGCGAGGAAGCCACAAGAAAGATAAAAAGCGCTGGGCTAATAAATTCTCTTGGACTAGGTTGCAATGGTATGCAATAAAGTGATCTAGCATCAATTGTAGCAGTACTTCGTCTATATTTCTTTAATAACTAAACAACCTGTAGTTGCTATACGCTGAAATCAGTTTTGTTTATTTTCTCTTATATATTTTCATACTGTGAATTTCTTTGAATGAATTACCTATTATTTTTTATTTATTATTTTATTATTTTATTACTACTTATTTTTTTTTTTTAATTTTTTATGTTTTATATATTAAGAAAATGTTTAAAGATCTTAAAGGTATATATCATATTACTTAATAATTCTAACGATTATTTTATTGTTTGTATGTTTCACTGAGTAAAACTGTCCAAAATCCTCCTTCTAATAATATATAATTTGTTCATCAAAAAAAAGCACTGAACTGGCCAGAAAGCGGTATAGTGT
The DNA here is from genome assembly GCA_021498325.1 of Bactrocera minax. Taxonomy (NCBI): domain Eukaryota; kingdom Metazoa; phylum Arthropoda; class Insecta; order Diptera; family Tephritidae; genus Bactrocera; species Bactrocera minax. The sequence continues at coordinate 517,325 of JAKEEE010000024.1, forward strand.
AGTCCAACATAATATAGAATCTGCATGCAATTTGCAAGATCGAATATTTCTCCTACCATCCTATGTAGGTTTACTGGAATAGCAGATATTGTTATTCTTAATATAACAATTCAATAGGAAAACATATTTTCCGCCGACAGGATTATTCTTTCAGTCTTTTATTTCCTACCAATTTAATTATGTTCTAAAAAAGGTATCTATTTCTCACAATTGTTCTCGTTCCATTATTTGTATTAGTTCAGCAAAGAGTTGACTCGCTATTGCCCTTTCGAAAATAGTGTCTCGATAATTTTCCACATCTTGGTATTGTACCTATAACTATATCGTGGCGTTTGCCAAGATTTGGTGTAACTTGATTATTATTCCATTGTTCCAATATTCCGAACATGCGTTGGAAAGCTATCGTCCTTGTGCGTCTTTTTCAGTCTATGTCATTCATTTGAAGCGTAAACAACAATCATTTTTTTCACTCAAATATGTTGAATTTTGTATCTGAAAAATTGTTTTTGCGGGGATGTCTTCTTCATTACTTTATTATAAAGAAAAGCTCAGCCGAAAGTCATCGTATTTTGGTGGAAGTTTGTGGTGAACATGTTTTAGGTGAGCGATCGTGCCAAAAGTGGTTTGCATAATTTAAAAGTGGTGATTTTCGCTTGGAAGACGAAGAACGTCCTGGGCAGCCGAAATATTGGAAGATGAGGAACTGGAAGCATTACTCGATTACTTGATGAAGATTATTGCCAAACACAAGAAGAGCTCTCAAAATCTTTTGGAGTCCCTCAAATAGCCATTTCAAAAGCGTTTAGAAGCAGCCGGATAAATTCAAAAGCAAGGAAATTGGGTGGTATAAGAATTGAAGAAAAGAGACGTTGAGAGGCGATTTTGCATGCCAGAAAGAAGTCGGTTTTGCATCGGATTATGACTGGTAATGAAAAATGGATCCATTACAACAACTCTAAACTCAAACAAGTAAGAAAGGGCTAAGTTCGGGTGTAAGCGAACATTTTATACTCTCGCAATGTGCAAGGATATTAGGAATAAGTGGCTTAGACCATGGTCTAGACTCACATAGTGACCGATATATTCGGCATAAAGTCTGCTAGAATAGCGAAAATCATTACATGTAGTATATGGGAGGTGGGATAATTCGTAGACCGATTTCACACATTTTCGGCGGTAAACTATGGTATATCCGATATTACACGTTCACTTAATTTTGCTAAAATTTCTTAATATTGACTGTTATGTATGGTATAAAGTCTACAGGAAGGTTGAAATTTCTTATATTAGGTATATGGGGGCTAGGCGTAATATTTACCCGATTTTCACCATATTTGATACCAGAGTACACTATTATCATGGAAAGATAATCCTCCAATTTTAATACAATATCTTATAGATTTCCCGATATCTTCGATAAAAAGTCAGATATAGGCACTGAGGTCCTAATATTGGGTATCTGGTGGCTTGAAAAGTTACAATACGATTTCGTCTATTTTTACGCATGAGATGGAACTATTGGCATTGATAGCACTATTTGTACAAAATTTTATTTCCATATCTTAATTGATGCTTAATTTATCTACCTTAAAGTAAAGTATCAGATGAAACTTAAAATTGTGTTATATGAGAAGTAGATGTGGTCTTTATCCGGTTTCAGCCATTTTAACAATGTGACATGAGAATGCAAATATAATGTCACATACAAACTTTTGTTGAAATAGGTTAAAACATTCTTGAATACTAAACTACCATTAATTAAAACTACCGCAAAGCATTGAATTATTATTACCAGGGATGACTAATTATCCGGATGTATACATTATTTTCTATGATATCCTTAATCTTAATAGTGAGTGTTAGGTGGCATTGCAAAAGCTCATGGCATCACAAAAGCTCACGATATCACGAAAACTACAGTGAGTTGAATTCTGAAAAGAAGTGTGGGAGTTCAGTGGGAAAAATCCATCTAATGTTTTCGATCACATTGTTCAGTTATTATGATCTTAGAAGCAAGCAAGAAGGAGGAGGTATGCAGACATTTATTAGTGCATGTTTTTTTGTCAAAAAAGATAAAAAATCTAAACTACATTTATTTCGATATGTTTCTTCTATTGCATTGACGTATGTTCGAAGAATGATCGATGGGCGTTCCTGGCTTGACGATTATATTCGGCCAGTCAAAAACCATAAGCACAAGAGAAGCTTATCTCCAGTTGACAATATTATTACAGTTTGTAAGAATTCTGTGGTTATATCTACAATATCTGCCATAACAGTTACCCTAAGGACTCTGAAGACCATAGTGTAATTAAAAGACAAAAGTAGCTTAAACTACTGGGCAACAAAAAAAATTAAACTGCTTGCCCTTTATATTGTGATTATCGTTAGTGAGCGCAACCTTGCAATCAAAAGCATTTTCAATATTGTAAACACTAAGAAATTGTAAGGATTTAAGAGTATTAAAGGATTTTTTTTCACCACAGCAGAAGCCACCAAACTATCTATGTCATCTGAAATAAATAATTTTTCCAATTTCTAATACGTATGTATGTGAATACTGAAGAACAAAAGTTTCAAAATAGTTTTTCAAAATTATTCTCCTTTGTTTGAAATCATCAAAAATTCATGGGTGAATTTAAATCGTTTTGTGTGTGCCATTGAGCTTACACTAATAGTTTTATTACGTCGGTTTTGCTTATTTCGATGATTCCGTGTGATTGAACTTATTGTTGTCTGATATTTGGCTGTGCTTTTGAAAACCAAAATATTGTTTATTGGGATTTTCACATTCATTTGTGTTTTGATAAGTGAGATTTTTGTGGGATTATAATTTAACTGAGACACCAACAGCTGCGTGAATTTAGATGAATTGTAATCGCATGCAAAGGATAATAAAGATTTTGGCAAACAAATATATGTGGAGAAAATCCTTGTTATCTCACAAAAACGAAAAAATAAGATTATGATAAATTCAGATATATATTGAAATATTTATACATAAGTTAGTACATAAAGACATATCTACGCACGAATTTTGCAAGCAGAAACTTTTTTCGGAATAATCTCGAAATTCAAATAAGTAAGGAAGGCTAAGTTCGGATGTAACCGAACATTTTATGCTCTCGCAATGCGCAAGGATCAGAAGCGGGGATATGCTTTCAGGTGCTGACAAAACTTTGTATTAAAAAATGTTGCAAATGAATTCAAAATTCCTTATTCGAATACAAAACCATGAATAGGTTACAATAATTTTTGGTATATTATTAACTTTTACTTTAGGTCATATACTCAATGTCAAAGTCAATCTAACGAAGACGAAGCATTTACAATATATTCACGATATTAGGAAAGGTTGGAAGGTACAACAGCCATACTTTTCATTACCGATTGACATAATACTAATCGAGATATTCTCATTTAATTTTGCTGAGACATATTCTATGGAGATATTTGTGAGATAAACTCAAACAAAGGAAAAAAATTTAATAAACTGTGTATATGAGGAAAAAGTCAAGCAGAGGGATGTAAATCAATTTATTAGAGGTATAGGGTTTAATTCCATTAAAATATTGACTTACATAAGAGGTTTAAAGTCAGCTGGAAGGGAAAGAGTTCTGGCAGATAACATTTACTTTTGGCATTAAACTAAAGTATGCTCGATAACATATTTCCTCCTGATTTTATTGAGATAACTCAAATTTTGACCGACATATTCGGCATAGAGTCTAATACAATAATGATAATCATTATGTGTTGCATAAGGAGGCTGGTGTAATTCGTGGATTTCACACATTGGTGTCACCAACTATAGTATATTCAGGATTATGTGTTCATTTAATTTTGCTAAGATATCTTACTTATTTACCGATATAAATGGCAAAAAGTCAATCGGAAATTCGTAAATATTTATATATGGGGGTTAGGGGAATATAGAATTATAAGGAATTTAAAATTGTATTTCATGTGAAGTAGGTATGGTTATATTCCGATTTCATCAATTTTTACACTGTACTATAAGGATGCAAATATAATTTCACACCCCAAATTTGGTATATCAATTGCTGAGATATGATATTTTAAATAAAAGTAGGCGGTACCACATTTTTACACTGATTCTTAAGTATTATTCCCTACTATCTTTACTGTAAAATTTAATGCTCTTGTCGTGCTTCTTTAGTGAGTTATTGCACTTTCAGTAGTTTCTAACATAACCGCTATATGGAAGGTGAGCGTGATTATTATTCGATTTCACCCATCTTCACACTGTGCGAGGAGATGCTGGAAAGACTTCCACCTTCCAGCAGGGTTTTTTTTTTGATATAGCTTTAGTGGTTTGTGAAATGTGTACATAAAACTTGTTTGGGGACGGGAACGTTCCCATTTTCCCAAGGTGGCCGACAGTCAGTGATAGATCTAACTTTCGTTTAACTCAACCCTAGTTCTTAGATCACTTGGAAAATTACTGGCCATTACACTTTTAGAGTACTTTGGGTCCGACACCCGGTTGCAATGCGACTCCACACTGAACTGTACCGCCCCGGACAGTTCTACCCGCATTCAGGAATCAAACCACAACCACCACGATACTCCCCGAAGGGCCTACCGCAATGAGCAGGATGGAGCGACAAGCAACTCCACCGGGCTCTTGCTCCCCGTGGCACCAGATTATAGTCTCCGGTCAGACCTTGTACCCTAGGCTACTTCCAGTTGAGTTACCCATTCAACTCCGACTGGTGGCATTTGTAGCTTGAACTAAAATGCCTCTTTAAGTGTGTGCATAATACATTTAAAGTGTTATAAACTTAGTTCAAGCTAAGTAATATAGCACTATTTCTGACATGGCTAAGCCAAAATCTATTTTAAATGCAGTGCATTTTGTGGATTTTAGTCGCCTCTTACGACACGCATGCCTTACCGCGGGTTATTCTTATCCCCCGACCCGCAGGTCGGTTACTTACTTACTTACTTACAGTAAGATCTGTCTAAACCATTCAGCACTGAGTCAGGAATTATTTCGAGAAGAGCAAGATTAATTTGTGTAATAAAATCTTTGGACGCTATACTTATGCACGAGTATATCGGACTATTGAGTAGAATGAAAACACAGAGTGGTACGAAAGTTTATTGTTTACCATTTTTCTGAAGGAGCTCAAGACACATATCTCATCTTATTTCGTCGCATGGTAGGTAAGTTGAATTAAAAGAGGTGTGCTTTTGGAGAAAAACATCCGAAACAATTGATTTATTTTAAAACTATTGTAGATGTCTCTTGTAATAAAGTTATAAGATAACTTCCTAAACGGACTCTTCATTGATTTGGGAAACTAATACTGGAACTTTTACTACAGAATTCGTGTATATAGTAAGCCATTTTCTGGTACACGCCTTGACATATTCTTAAACTGAATGTTTTCCCATTTTTCAATCTTTTCAAGAGATTTAATATATGAGATGAAACGTTGCTCTCTTTAAGTATAAGTCCAAGATGACTTTAATAAACTTAATCGAGTTAAAGTTATAGTTTGCTTTTTGTGCGCTCAATTTTTAAAGGAAATCTTGAACAACAACAAGGAAGTCTTGAACCAACACGGAAAGTTTTAATTAACTTCTCACATGGGCTTAACTTGCGCACCTAATTACACCTATAAGACACGGCATTGCGGCAGCAGTCACACGCCAACGCCAGCGCCCAGTTAACAACAACAGCACACGGGCAGTTAAAAATATCTGCAAAAACTTATGCAACAGTGAATGCAGGCGAATTTGTTTTTGTTTTGTTGAAACGATTCCGCTGCAGGTGTTGACAGCGGCAGCTTTAGCGGCATAAAATGCCAAAGATAAACAGTAGAACAGTAGAACAGACGCTACCGTTGCAACGGAATTACGTAAGACGAGTGAACAATGGGAGAGTGAAGAAGAAGCTGAAACTACTTGCATTGTAAGGAACACGTGGAGGTGGGGTGTAGGGGAGACAAAATCGTGCCACAGTTGAAGCCACTTCCGCATACTGTCAACAAACGACAACAACAACGAATTCCGTTTCGTGACAAAATGGAAGCGCGTGTATAAATAGAAAGAAAAAAGAAACCCTGCGAACAAAATTGAGCGATTTCATCAAAATCTGCCAAATGAACAACAAATTTAATGTTTTCAGGCCTTACCTCAATAAGCAGCAAGTCAACACCCCAGACAAGCTATGGGCTGACAGCATGCCTATAAAACGTTTAAAAGCGGACTTATATTATCATTTATTTGTCTTTTTATATATCTGACCACAGTTTGTTATTATTTTTGACAAATGAAAGATAAAAGAAAGATTCTTCGATTATCTTTCTTTTCTCCAATACTCCTGCTGGAATACAAGCTTAAGTGTGAATTCAGCCATTTTGGTTTACTGGGAAGCTATATAAAATTATACACTCCTTGTTAAAAAATTCTTCGTCACTAACAAAAAAATGACCATGCTTCCAAGTTTTTTTCTTTAGAACATTACTGGACCCATTTTATTAGATCGTCATCCACTTTTTTACTACGAGCATAATTATAGCCTTATAAAGATAGGACTTTAATTCGAATTCTCAATTTATCTCAATCTCAATCTCAATCTATACTTTCTCAGTCTATACTTTCTCAGTATATATTGACATCTTCTGTTAATAGGGATTCATCTTCATGAAATCAATCAATCAAATTCAATCATCTAAGGAAATCTTCACAAACATCAGGGCTGATTAGAGCGATGATATCGTTGTCATCAACATTCGCCGGAAATTATCGCTCTTATGAAATACTGTTCTAGAACAGGTAAGTTCTGATGTTTATAGTCCCACAACAATAAATGAAATCAAAATTCCTCGTCAGATATTAGTCCTATCTAAAACTTCGTTTTACATCTAACCATTCTTACTCTAATAGATATTTAGCTGTTATTCAATATTATTGTGTACAGTCCTGTAAATTTTTAACGCTGAATTGACCCTATTCAGTTTGTTGACGGTAGGAATAAATTGTGTACATAAAATTGTCGATAGAACCTTTATTCATTTAAATAAAATCTCATGACTAACTATATTAAGGCTTTTACACAATTCTTCCAAAATCTAAGAATACATATTAGATGCTCGAGTTTATTGTGTGAAAAGATCTGCCGTAGGAAGTAGTATACTTTTTGGAAATTCACGACTAGAATTATCAAAATTTTTTTGATTTTGGTAATATGTTTCATGAAGTATATGAACTGTAAAATTTCTGCGTTATCTTGCAAAGGTTCCTAAATTCCTCAATTCAATGGTATTACTTTTAGGTTAGTTATTGCAGTGCCAACAAGACTGCTATTGCATATGTGTCTATATTTGAATGCTGAAACTAGTTGCCTTTCTTTGGATGAGCTTTTACACAGAACTTATTTAAAATATTGACTTCGCTGATAAAAAAAACAGTCCGCTTGAATCTAAGCACCACATTTTTCCTACAGGGCGCTCAGTTGATCAAAAGCTAGAACAAAGTGTTACTTTTTCACCTACAATTTCAATCCGAAGTTATTTATACTTCCATTCCACATGACGCTGACTGCCAAATCATACAAAGCAGATTCATTCCATTCATCCAGTAAATCGAAAACTACTATGTAATTAATTGCGAAATTTTAGTTCCATATGAAATTTGTATTTATCATAAGACGAAATTCGGAGAGGATTAGTTTCATGAAGATACTTTGTTTAACGAAATATATTTTTTAACGTATGATATGGGGAATATAGGAGAGTAAAGTACGTAGTATCAAATTTTGATACCAAATAACCTCAAACCAAAAACTTGATTGTTGTCACTAATTTATCCGAAGTAACCTTATTATTGGTATGACGTATACCATCGATATACGGTAAAGTCATTTACGAGAACGAATATTTTAATATCGGGTCGATATATGAGAGCTAGGGGAACAAACCAGATGCGCTAAAATTACCAAGTTTGGTAGCAACGTATGTCTTTGTTTGACTTTTCCCGTATAAAGTTAAGGAAGCTGATGGTATTCCAAAATGTATTCTAACGGCAGTACTATATGTCACTTTATACCTACATAACCCGACTATTTTAAGGTATTCTAAACAATCAGGTTAAGTTAATATACCGTATACCGTATACCATTATAAGGCGTGTATATAGGGCAATTGTATGTATATAATCTATGTTATCAAATGGCTTTATATTGAAAGGAGCTTGATTCTCCAGTATCATTAACGTCTCAGATATCGATTGTTAACTTAACCGGTTGGTATATGGAAACCAATTATAGAAAAAATTAACATACGTAAAACTTCTTTTTATTAAAAAATGTTTTTAGTAATCAAATAATAATGCGAGTTATTCCTATGTGTGCATGTGTGCTTAACCAATTCACACAAAAAAATTCACAATGCAATGGGAAAAGTTGAATTGGATTTCATCAACATTTAGTCCTTTGGCATTTGTCATTTGGCTGCGCTGTGATTTGTCAGCGACAAAAAATTCCACATATGTGTATACTTATTAATACTATTTTTTCACACACATACACAGATTAACTGAAAAATCACGAGGGAGCAATGGCTTTTTATTGTTGCTTTGAAATTTAATAAAACTTCTCGCTTGGGAACTTTCTAACAAACAACAACAAGCAACAGAAAAACAAATTATTATATTTTATTTATTCTACAATAAACAGTATAGATTCTTTGACTAAAAGTAATAAATTAGTTTATTCTTTTTTGTATTCCGAAATTTATATTTCTAACTGACCCAATTGACATTTAAACAAATTAAAGTGGGCAATAATTTAGCGAAGTTGCCAAAGAGTGGTTAATTCAAAGCGCATATTATTTCGCCACTTTTGGACAACTATTTAATTGATTAGTTGGGCCATTGTAGCCTTAAGGGAGAAATGAATATTTTTAACATTAGAAAATGGAAATAAATATGTGTTTTAGAAGAGTAGCCTGTGCTGTCAGCAGTAGTTCACAATGTCCAAACAGCAGATGTTTCTAAAAATAAATCAGCTGGCCTATATTTACAGTCCTAAATTAGCAGAATAATGGATATTTATTTCTAGAATATAACAGCATGTTTTAACCCAAGAAAATAGACGTGGTACGTCTGTATGTATTCTCAAGTTACTACACTATTTTGGTCATATCTCAGAACTAGTATGATTCGGTTTTCATACGATTTTTATTGTCGATCCCGAAAAGTCAGTGGATTTTTATAAGAAGCTTTTTGATTTCATAAATACGGCATATGGTTGGCATATAATGCATTCTGAAAATGGGTAACTATCCTCGAACCCAAAAGACCTGTTGGTGTGTTGTGGGTATGGGTGTGTGTATACCTCTCACCACTACACACTACTTGCCGATTTAATCGTACAATAAGGAAATAGTAGGCCACTGAGTAAAAGACAACAAGTCCACCACAATAAAAGTGTTTGTGAGGTGCTGTCGGAGTAATTATACTTTTTAGTGGAATATAAAATAACTAGAAGCAATACTGAAAACTATGTGACTATGTAAAGCAGTGATTATTTGAATTAGTCTTGGAAAACAAAAAGCCTGTAAAGCCTGTTTTGGGATTATTATTCTCTTGAGCTGAAATTTTTATCTGTTTTTCCCAACTGATATAATGTATATAATAGAAAAATTTTCTCGAACAGTTGAGCTTTCCCCTATTGATTTCCCCGCTTAATTAAAACAGTCCAATTATTAAATTTGTCAAAAGAAGTAAAAATGTCATTAAAAATAAGCGAAAGTTAATGTTCAACTGCATGGTGTAAATTGGCAAAATAAAAGTAGTGTCAATAGTCTTAGTCCAAAGAAACTTACTCCAAGCTTTTTCATTTTCATCTCTCTCTACCCAACGATTATTGTAAATCACATTACTTTAGTATATGTGATGCGCAATTTTCACTCTCTAAAAATTAATGACCCCTGATTGACAATATTACAGTGTTCATGACACCTGACATTGCAACGAGAAAAATTATGAAATCGGTATTAACTTGATTGTAGGGAATTAGATACGGAAAATGCTACAATAAATTCTTATAGAAGAATTGACCCCTATTTTAATTAGTTTAATCATGACTTTCGTTGATTTTGCTATAATGATGATATGATTTATTTTAGAAAATTACTTCCACGAGTCCGGAATTGGAAAGCATTTTATTTCATATAAACTGCCGCTGATCACAAATATGAAAACAGAGAACCTGCATTAACTTTAACATTAAAATGTTAATTTTGACATTAATAAGTTAATATTTATCGATTGTAAGAAATTCTCAAAGATTTATGTTATTATTATCCGTTTTAAATATAAAATAATAATAGATTTTTTCATGGCCTGGTCATAATTTTTCTTAAAACCCACATCAAAGTAGGAAACAATTTATCTGCCTAGTTAGTACAGGCAATTTTATTACTGACGTGAAAGCACGGCCTTTGATATGCTCATGCCTTCGCCTACACTCCATACAACTAATCCAGCTGTCTTTCCGTACTCAACACAATTAAATCTGTAAATATTCGATCCATCCTTTTGTTTTAAAACAGACATATCGGACTGATGAAGATATTCGTATATCTATATAAGATAAAAAACATATTTTAATGCAGCTTAAATAAGCAAGAACTTTCTCCAGAGCACCCTTCGCCTAACCTAGACACAGTTTATGCGAATTTATTTGCTCAAAGAGTTTCTTGATTTCTCGCGCTTTTGAGAAATATTTACATTTTCTTCACGCCTACAAAACACTCAAAAATGTATGCGGTATGTAATTAAAGATTACTAAACACCGTTTCATAGGAATTTTCTATCATATGGTTTCATCTATCATGGATCCCATCTAGTCGAAATTCGTAGAAGGAAAGCTCATATATTCTCCAAATTTCAATGAACACTTTCAAATTCCAATTCTGCCATTCTAACATAAAATTAAAAAAAAAGTCTATTTAAATAAAGCAAAGCGCGTAAGAAATGTTTGAACTTTTTGAATTATAAAACATAACCTAAACTACACAACATCAACGCCAAAGTACCTCTAACTAAAGTGTGCTATAAAAAATAACTTTTTAACTGAAAAAGTTTAAAAAAGTCACTTTCGAGTTCCACGCATGCATAGTCGATGTTAATATGATGATGCATATTAATACTTGGTGTTGTTGTTGGTGTTGTGTTGTGCATTTTTTGCACATTCAAACTTGTTTAATTTTCACATTTGTGTTTTGAGGATTTTTTCTCGACCTAAGGTGGCTGCTGAAAAGTCAAACCCGATGCAACAACTTTCACCTTTCTTTTTCCATGTACTTTGCCGAAGTGAGACCTCAAAACTATTCCTTTTGCATTATTCGAATGCGAAATTCCTTGCTTGGCAATGCAAATGCAAAGTTTGTTGCTTAAATGCCAAACGTGAACTTTTCGTAATTCAAAGCATTCAAAGTCGGTAAACTCAATACTATTTTCATTTCCACTTCCGTATTTGTGCTTGGATGACACCGGCATGGAAGAAATAAGAGGAAAATAAGAAGGTTGAACTAAACGAAATGTCGGCAAACGTGTTGCTGATAATAAAATGTGATAAAGAGGAAATCTGTTGAGTGGCAATGGCAGACCTTTGTTAATGCCAATATCCGATTACTGCGTGGCAAGTGGCTGGATATTTTCCTCAACAAATGCTGTACAAATATTTGCGCAGTGCAGCAGGGTCAGGGATGCGTAGCACTACTTATAAATATCTGCCATACTTATTTGACTTATTTGGTGAGTACAACCGAGGAAACAGGTGCTTTGTGGGGATTTGGCTCGAGAGATACCTTTGGTAGCGAAGTGTATATGAAGGTGATTGATTGTACTTTCGGTGGATCAGTTTCCTTTCCATGTTGTGGTCAGGCACACAAGTAGCTTACACTTCGATAAAAGAAAAGATTTAGTTTTTATTTTGCAATAAATAAAATACTTACTTCGGCAAGTGTAAGACTATTTACAAACTCTTCCTTTGTGCTCTTTGCCATTCAAAATATTGTTGTTGTGTTTGTATAAATTAGTTTTCTGGTAGCAATCTTAGGGAGCTTGCTTATTTATTGCATCATTCCTTCCGTAAAGTTACTTCTTTAAGGCTATGCACATAGTACAGTTAGAAGCACAATCGAAGGCTTTCGATATAGAAGGACACGATTTCGTAAAATCTAACTTCAGGTAAACATTGCATCATATTTATCATCATCATCTTAACGTCATTACTTTACATTGAAAATGGGTGGGATATTAACAACTTTGCTAGTTTTCTGAATAACTACACTCGTCACTCTAATGATTTCGTAGTCATATTGAAATGAGTACCGAGAAAATGATCAACTATTTGTTGCGACGATCTTCCTGAACGAACAAGTTGTTGGTCCGTTACGGGTTCGATGCATAAGTTCTTTCACTTGTGTGGATGTTATATCTTGCTTTTGTTATACCGGGTGTGTACTTTTTAGTCTTTTTGTAAAACTAAACGACAGGGACCTTTTTTTGAAAAAAGATCAACTCCAATCAAACTTCTTTGCACAAGGTGAGGAGGCTGAATTGGTGTTACTAGCTATACTAATTATAAATAACCTCAATTTCAGTGACATATGGAAAGCTCGAGTTTTCAATGTTTTCTGGCACGACAAATGAAATTAGACGACCTTCATGATGTTTGTCCATAAGAGAACTACGATGTTGAAGAATGGCATATGCTTTTTTATAACGATTTTAAAGATACTTAATCCAGGTTTTAATCTATTTATGTCCCCTCATGCTTATCATTCGCCTTCCTTCAGTTGACATTTGTCAATTCGGTGATATTGATAACAACTCAACCTGTCTAAAAAATTTAAGTTAAGTTGTTGTTGTCTAACAACTTACTGTTTCTTACATATTGTCTAACAACATTAAATAAATTGTACTGATTTAATTTTTCGTTACAAAATTATCAGCAATTTAATTATCTGTAAAATGGTCATGATCTCAAAAATGTTTTCAACATCAATAAAGTTTCAACTGAAATTAGTTGTAATTCGTAATGCTAGAAAAAAGTTTGGTTGTTGAGTTGAGTTGTTTCAATTTCAATTCGGCTTAGTTGAGTTGCAAATCATTACAGGGCTATTAATATTAACCTGACCGTAAATAATACTAATAAAGCTCACACATTAAAAAGTTGAGAGTGCGCTTATGGTAAAATAAGTTAAAATCTCCCATGAACATTAGTTCAGGTTTAAAAATGTTCTGCGTATGTAAGTGATCTCATATAGGAGGGAAAATATTTGGATAGGGGCATTGTACGGAAGATTTAGAAGATTTAGAAAGCAATGCTTATTTTTTTTACACAGCTGAGAGTGGTGTAATCGGTTTTACCATCGATGTTGTAGCTAATGTCACTCTATTTCAAAGCCCACTCATAGCTGTTCAATTGCTACTCGAAGCTCTTCATAGTTGCATAGAAGAACGTGTGATCGCCTTCTTTTTTTTATCAGATATGTATTTAAAGTCTAAGGAAAATTCCGCTCAACAGGAGGGACTCAGCGGTTAGATGTCCATTTTCAACTGAATCTCTTAGTGAAGAGTAACTTCCAACTTTAGGCTTGAGGTTCAGCCATGAACCTAAATTTCAGCCGACCTTAACTATAGCTAGGGTTATGCCGAGTCACTTCTAGTATTTTATGCAAATAAAGACCAAGTAATGGAACAAATTTAGTTAAAAAAAAAACAAATTTATCTTATTTCAATTCCAATAAACATATCCACATACACAGGCGTAAGTCGTTTGGAAAAATAAAATCGCTTCGGTGTTATACAACATTATTAAATATCTGCATTTACGCTGTTGTATGCCACATGTATCGCCTGAAGGCGAAACAAATTGAAAACAATATAATTTAAACTGTTGCAAACAAAATACAAAATACAAATCATTTGAGTGTGTGCAATATGAATATTTACACCATCAAACAAATTACATTTGAGCGCACGCTGTGCCGTACAATACACATATATACGTGTATATATCTTAGTTTATATATAAACAAAAAATATTTTTTGCACTGAGTTAACCAAACAATTGTGTTATATTGCTGTGGGGTTTCAGGTATTGCTCTGGATGTAATCAATTGATTGAAAACTCCAATAGAATTTTCCATAAGCGAACACATACACATATATATAATATACATGTAAGCACTTGTTGTTATAAATATTCATACGCATAATATATATAATATAAAGGTGTCTATATATGTAAATAAATGAAAATATGCAAGACAGAGAGGTTGTTAGAAAGAGGGGTGCGAAAAGTATTATAATTTGTTTCTGGAGTTAAGTTTTGGAACTAATCCCTGTGAAGGAGATCGCGAGGTCCCGACTTGGACAGTTAAAACACCGGTTATTTTTGATGCCAAATCTACCAACTATAGATCATGAGACCTTCATGTATCGATGAAACATTTGAGCCTATCATAAGTCTGTTGAGGCGGCTAATATCAATTCCACCCAATTCGCCCGATTCACGGAAGGTATGACATCCAAGAGTTTTCATCGTCATTGAAAAGCGAGGTGAAAGCGTTGAAATGTTTTCACTGCGCCTTCCTCTAGATAACTTTTTCAATTGGTGTTTGTCAGAATTTTTAGTCTCATCACATGTTCGGTTAAAACCCTTACCTGGTACTGGACTTCTTGCGTTCACAGCCGTGTAAATGCTGGCCGTTGACCAACGCTCACTCACTAGACTGCAAGGGGACTGCTGAGCTCCCACTGGTTCAAACTCTGATGTCCATCGGCTTTCCAGTTTCCAGTTTCCAGTAGCTAATGAGGACAAACGCTCCTTAACTAGTCTTGAGCATACATCCAGCGAACTTAAGGCCCAGTAAAGGAGTGAACACTTACCTATTTGAAAGAGGCTGCGCTTCGGATCATTATATCTAAGTGGCCACCTATGCTTGATATACATTATATTACAGTGGTTTAGAAGCCTAGGTTGGTGGAGATTTCTAATCTGAAAAATCCGCTGCCAACCTTCCAACTGAGCTTTCATTAAATGATTTTTAAATGTTTTCTGTAAAATGTAACTGTGAACTCTGTTGAAAATATATGCATGTTGACTTAGCAAATTCGAATTACGTACAGAAATATTATATAACACGCCCTTACTTTTTATTCTATGACCAATATGTCGCCTAAAATCACACTCTAAATCGGCACCGTGACTACGTCACTGCTCACAGGTGTATGCTAACAAAAAGTGGAATGCATTAAAGATATTGTGGCAACATGAAAAGGCAATTAAGCTATAATTGCTTCGAAAAAAATGTACATATATTTATATGTACGAGTGTGGTGAAATGGAATTCCAATTAATACAAAACAATCGTTACTTAGGTCAAGTCTTGATACAGATATGATACTGCAGATTCTGCATTGTTACCCCTCCTCCTCCGTCCTACTTTACGGTGCATTAGTATTATGAAAATGAGGCAGCGCCAACCGCCAAAGTTCACCCACGTTCTAGTAAACCAAGGTAAGGCTCTGGCTCAGCGTAATTATGGCCGAAAAGGTGATGCCCTTGCTACATAACTCGGGCTGGATTGGTAGTGTCCTAGAAAACAAGATTTCTTCTTAAGTTGGAATGCACCCTCCTGCTGGGAGGGTATAGACATTGATAGTAGTGGTGATGTAATTCACGTATTCGTCGATATCTAAAAGTTATACAGGCTCAGGAACAGACAACTCTCATAGAGATAGTGGCTTCAAACGCAATGGCTACAGCTTTATTTACCAGGGCATGGTATAACAGAAGGCGTAAAGTGAGATTCTTCAAATCATCATTCAAATAGTCATCAAATCACACGGACTAATTGTACATTTATCGTTAGAACGAAGAATAACATAGTGTTAGAGAACATAACTCAAGATGAAGAACAAAATTTCGTAGGTACAATTGTATATCAATAATGGGTCATTGTTAGTCTAAAACATCATAGAAAAGCGTGGCGAATGGATCCGTGGTCGAGAGGAAATTAAGTACAAACACCTTTTGAACTTTCTCGTCTTTATCATCACCCTTTAGTGAATTGAACTTGACTGTTATGATTGATCGTTCTGCTTGGTTGGAATCTAATTCACTAGGCTGAGGATTTTCGAAGCGGTATCAGAGAGAAAGAGAGGACTGTCGTACTATGGTGGACTCGGCGTAAATCCTTCAGTCGTTTAAAGTGTCTCTCTACTGAATTTGTAAAGAAACAGTAAAAACGTAGAAACTCTCGCGTTCTAGTGTTTTGCCGCACGCGGCGCCAATAAATAACTCTTAACACTTCAGCGCCGTATTTTAGATGCCAAATTAACCAGGGAGAGCGTGACTCAACTGCCACAACAGCATTTAGACGTTGTCTTTGAGCGAGCTGCGACGCTAATAAACGACATTTTAACCGAGTTGACGTTTACGCCATGAGATTTTCATGAGACGCTTGGCAGCAGCCCAAAAGCATGTGCAGCTTGTGTGTTGCCGCTCCTTCCGTATGCAAGTGTGTGTTGTGTGGCGGCATTAAAAGCTCTAGCCATCAAAGCAACAGCTGTCGCGGAGCGGCAACATCAAGAAGCTGTCAAGCGCGGGTCACACGCGTGGGAACTCAGTATGTTTGCAAGTTTGTATGTGCACACATGCATGACGACGCTTTAGTACATGCCACATGCCACAAGGATGTGGCTGATGCCGGTGAATGCGCGCTTTGCTGTGCATTTCCGATGCCAGTTAGAATTCGGGCGATGTATTTATTTACGAAAGCCAAGTGCAGCACATAATTGAATAAAGAAGGTGCTGAGTTGCCGAGGGTAAGTAGCGTCTTTGATGACAACCTGCCACCTGGTGGCAATCGACTTAGCAGTCAGCATTTCGTTAAAGTGCTTAATTTTTTACAGCGCTGCATAATTTATTTGATGGGCTGAAGCCAATAGCTTCAGAAGTTCCCAATTGCACGGATAGTCTCCACCGGCAGATGGGCAACCAACAGGCCAGGCGACCCTTCCTCTTCTCAAGCAATGTGTTTGTTTGTGCTTTTGCCTCTCACTTTCATCTCTTCAGCTGGGAAAAGTGGTGTAAGAGCGCAAACTAGGTTCAGAGGCTTTTATGCACATGTGCTGAATATATAGTTATGTGTATTTTAATGCTTTTTTACAAAAACATCTCGAAGCGGCAAAGTTTCCTGCACCACCAGGGAGGCTGCAAGTGCACTACGACAACAGCTGGAGCTTAAGTTTTCGCTGCCGTTGAGTTGAAAAGGTTATGCAATAATTTATTGGTTAAGTGGCATGCAAGTTGCTTAAACAAACACGTAACTAAACCACTTAAGGATATCCACATATGGTTGCCCCTATTAATAATCACATTTACCTAAGTTTTCATGCAGCTTCTGCGCAGTTTGCATAAACTGCAAAGTGAAAATGGAGATAAAGGTAACACGATGTCATTAATTTGTGTTGATTTTGATAACGTTACTAAACTTTCGGATTGAAATCATATATCGGAATTGTATACTCTAGACTTTTGTAGAAAACAACCTTTATAAATAAACCTTACGGTAGTGCAAGTAATGCTCACGATTTCTTTTATAAATCGTTCAAAAACGTTAGTACTCTTTGAAAACTACAACATTATAAAATCTCTCAAATCACTCTAGGTGTCGGCTAACTATATTAGAACTTTGAGAGTATCTCCGAAAATATTGATATCTCCAATACCAACAATATAATCGGTATTCCATACTAATACTTGGATCACTTCAAATAAATACTAGGTTCGTTCTTTTGTAACCGAGTGGATTTTTGAAAAACTTGAGAAATGAAAATAATAAAAATGTTCTTGACACGTTTTCGAGTTTGAGTACTTTCTCATAAGAGCATATCGCTCAGCAATTTAAAAATTGTCGAAATCGGAATATAACTTTTCAAGTTCACACATACCGAATATGTGGACTCAGTGTCTATGGCTGACTTTTTACCGAAAAAATCGGTCAATATATAAGATATATCATTGAAATTCAGAAGATAATATTGTGCCCTTGTATCAAAAATTGCTAAAATTGGGTAAATACTTCCCCTAGTGCCCATATACCTCATATCAAGATTTTCGAACTCCCGGTTAACTTACACCGTATATATCGGAGACGAAAATATAATAGTAAAAAACTTCTCGAAACATTCTCGAGTTTGAGCATTTTCTTACAAGAGCGTATTGTTCAGCGATTTACTATGTACACCATGTTTAGTTATTCGTATTTCATTTCGTCCATTCGATTCGTCCATAAGTCTTAGGAACGTCGGGTCGATCAACATCATAAATTTATGGAAGTGTAGATTATCTCAAAGTTTCGCAGACTGAAGTTTCTAGCTCTATGAGAAGCTACTAGATTCGGATAAATGGGATTGGAATTGTTGATCCGTGGTACACTTGTTATAGTGGAAAACTTAGAAAATGCCTCTTTATCAAGTCAAGACAAATTCTTGATAATGGATAACGAGTAACCTTAGACTACTTAAAAAAATATAATATTGTACTGCCAACTCTGCTTAGTACATGGGATATCATATGCGACCAGAAATCCAAAAGAGAAATAATTCAATAAAAAAAATCAATTATGCCACAGTAATTATAGCTTATAGATAAATGGTCGATAGGAGATGATCGGTAAGAGCGTCTCGCAGCAGCTATAAGATAGAGATCAGGATTATTTAGCTATTGCTGGGATCTCATCCATCACCATCATTGTAGCCATACTTAATTGTGGTATGCGAGTTGGCTTTGAAGTAAAAAGTAAAAGTATATTATATTAGCCTAGTTTCAAGTGACTGCAGAAATATTTATGGGAATTTCTATGAGAAGCTTGAAACTAGAACTTAAATAGGTATGAGCATTCGAGGTAAATATAAAAAAATATTGTTATTTTTTTGGAATCTTCCCCTCAATTGCAGATTCCTCTTTTGACGATGTATTCATTGACTCAATAATTCTTTCATTAATTATAAATTTGTTTTCCTCTTACTTCATTTCTATTCACTATTCTAACCATTTACTTGGTTTATATGGACAAAATAAGGGCAAAAAAAACAATTTTTAATTTCTACGTTTGCCGCTATCATTCGACAATCTAAATGTCCTTTTGCCAATATCGCCCACTAAATTCCATTGTCAACATTTTGATATCAAGCGTAATAAAATGTTGGCTATTACTATTAAATTACGGTCCCGACTGGCAATTGGTAAGTATTATTAATGGATGGCTGCAGCGGCATATACTTGAATAGAGTTGTCCCATGAATGTATAAATTATTATATACTTAAACGTTATAAATATATATATTAGTACCTACATGAATTCATCTGTGTGTGCAGTTTTGTCTTAGCAAGACAGTTCCGAAATTCAGAAAACCAATTATTTATCGCTTTTCTAGTAATTATAAAAGCTATTAAAAATCCTTGTATAGTTATGATAACAATATAAATGTATAATTAGTTATAAAATATACTTAAGTTTCAATATAACTAAATGAGAAGATATAACTGATCTTACAACCCACGGTTGGCGACCCCTAATAATTGCAATGTATAGAATCACGCATTCTCGAACAACAGCCCCTTTTAATGACAATTTTTGTGATCCTAAAATTATTTCGTGAGTGTTTGAAGCGCTTTTATGATCGCTGTCCCATTTTTTGTGCCTTGCAATCTCGCCCATGGTATTGAGCATGGAATATATGACCTCACGGTCGCTATTTGGCAGATTCGAAATATGGTTTGTATAGTAGTTGGACCAATAATTCCAGCACAATAACAAGATCCTGGGAATAAAATGAAATATATAGTGGATAACGGAAATAATCCTCAAGTAATTTAAGGCAAGCCAATTATTTCAACAACTTGACTCTCACGTCTAAGGTCACGCCTCAACAATTTGATACTCGTAAGCAATAGGCATGAGATATGATGCTCTCTGCGTATTACCACTTGATTTCAGTTAGCTCCAAAAAAATGTGTGTAATGAAAAGTAATGATTCTGCGGAAAGAAAATCCGTTAACGTTGCTACCGTTACGTGTAATGGACGGCACTAAAGAAGATTAAAGAGAGTTAATCAAACAAGGCAGCTCTGTCGAGCAAAAAACTGAGAGTCTAAATTATGTGTTTGCGAATAGCTCGAAATGTTTGGAGACTGAAAGAGCACGCGAATATTCAGTCAAAAGGTAATATGATGGATTCTCTTGTTATCAAGCGGATTTAAGACATAGTATAGTGATTTTTTAACCATGGGAAGCATGGGCTAATCGCAACAACATTTTAGCTTGGTATTTTCATTTGATCCGTTTAGTTCGTTCGTTCCAGTAAAAATCGTTTGTTATCGTTTTGAGTTCCTCACTATTTTTTAATAAACCAGACGATTTCCCGTTAGCTTTGTCATATTCCTCTTTGTGAGATATTTGTTTTTAATTTGTTGCTTGTGTATTTCCTTTTTACATTCTTATTTTATTAGCATAAGGTTAGTTTAGCATACGATTAGTAAATAAATCAGCGTAACAAATTTATTGGAAAGGTGGAGAAGAGAAAGGAGATCATTCTGAAGTAATGTATTTCTGATGAAATGCTACGAGTATGACCAAATAGACATAGATTAATTGCAGAAGAATATTTTGAACTTAGCTTATAATATAATATATAAGAACTTATTGGACCCTAAACTTAATTTCAGCCTTCATATTCAGTTAACAAGATGTTCTGGTATTTGTGAAGCGATAGTCAAATGAGGGAGAAATAATGGTTACTATTATGTATAAGTTTTGTTGTATTCTTGAAAATTTTTCGGTAATTTGGATTTCAAGATATCAAATATACTTACCCAATTAAATACCGTTTAAAAGCAATTTTTTCTTTCTGCTGAAAAAATTTTAACCGGTATTCTCATTATAAGCCTCCTCCCTATACTAGTCGCCTTTTTTCTGAAATTAAATTTAACGTTTTGATGAGCGTATCTAGGTACTTTTGTTTCCTAATTTTGAAAACTTAAAGATTTTTAACGGGCCCAGTTCATCATCAGGTGTTTTTAAAGTGGTTTCATTTCTCTACATACTACATCTATTTATTGAATATACCACAAAACTGACCTTTCGCATCTTTTTCTCAAACATCGCATTTTTAAGAAGAAGTATGCAACCCTGCTACCATATTTTAACACTTCAAACTTCCAATGTCTGAAGTTGAATCAACTTTTCAACAATTGCATTTTGCAACTACTAAAAGTGGCTCATTAGCAACAAACAATAAGCAACCGGGAATAAACTGCAAGCCAAGCAACAGAACAAAAGCGAAGACAACACGAAGCCAACACAATGAGAGGAGAGGAGAGTAGCCAATTTAAAGTGTAAATCAAACAAGTGAAATGTACACCAAACTTAGTTAAATGTAGCGGCAACACTTCTTTACAATAAATTCACTTTCTTATGACCACCGTCCGCAAGGAGTTCAGAGAAACTGTATTCTGCGAATCTATCCGATTTTATGTGTGTGAGACAAGCCGTTAACTAATTTCACGTAAAACCGCAGCTTGCTGAAGTTTTTCAATAAAATTGAACAAAACCGAAGTATGGCACAGGGCTCAACGCAATTGCATTCGCCGTTGATTGGCCAAAGTAGGTGGAGACTTGCAGGCTGATGGCCGTTTCGGAGATGTGTGTGGCTCTGTGTGCGGATGCGTATAATGCTTGCTTAAACCTGCTGCGCCAAGTTGAGGTCGTAAACTGTGGTCAATATGCGATTTGGCGGTCAGGTTACTGCCAAAGGGTGTAAGCGCCAACTGGCCCGGCTTGATACGGAACAAACGAGGGGTTGAGGATATGGAATTGGCGTAATGTAAATATGGAACGTATGCAAACAAGCATACTGCGAAGGCAGCTGTGGTTCTCACATTCAAATTCTCGTATAGGTAAACGAGTATTAGAGCAATAACCTTGTAGTGAAACGAAGTGAATGTGAATCGACTTTCAAATAACTTGTAATTTTTGGTATCTTTCTTTTCATTTTAAGGTTTGGAAACGCGTTGGGATGGAGACAGTTTTAAATTGGCTACATTAGGCAGGTGTCATTGGGTGGGTCACAAATACGACTCTGCATTGTTTTTCCGAGCTCATCCTAATCAGCTGATCAGATGTGAAACAGACGCGTGAGGAGAAGGATAAAACTTGCGCCGTAACAATACGGTACGGATCAGTGATAAAGGGATACTCAACTTATTCTAGTGTGAGAGCGTCTCAAAATTAGCACTTTTTATAACATTTTACATTGTTGCCAGATCATACAAAATACTTATTTTTGGGCATTTAAATTAAAACACCCAACATTTATTACGATTAAAAATTGTTATATATTGACCTTATAATGTATAAAGTAAATATTTAAATATATTTTTGTGTAATTTCATAGTATATTAAAACAACGAGTCTTTAAGCTTTCAATAATAAATTAAGTGATCTAAACTTGTCTAGTGCCAATTAATACATGGTTCGTATCATTTTCAATGGCAAATTAATATTCCCAAGTTGCAAATCACAGAAGATTGCTTCAATTACATTTAAGTTTCGCGTTTCCTTTTCTTTTTACTATTCAGCATTTTTATTTGGGATCTTGCACGGCAGTTACAAATGCCCCTGTTGGAAATTGTGAAAGATGAAAGATGAAAGAACCCCGATGAAAGTTCGGTCGCGACCAATTTCAGAGAGGCACTAAACATTACTCATGACGTAGATATTAACATTTTCATCGACTCTTTCTCAGTGAATGATGTTCATGGCGTCAAATCGCCACCCAGAATAGAACAATAGCTCATTGTCTTAGAGTACTAAGCTTAGCTGTAAAACCGTCGAAGTTTCATGAAGTTTCAACCAATCTTTCTCAAGTGTTTTGATAGAACATTGCTTCCTGATAAAAAGGACTCAAGAGGCTTTAATACGAGCAAAAAAAACGAATTACGAAATTTCTGAAAATGTGTTCGGTGAACGTAAATGAAATGAAATTGTGTGAGTTAGATAATATCATTTTCATCTCAAGGGCATACGTAGTTAATATCATTCATTAATTTTTACAAATGAAAATCCTTGATGTTCCTTGGTTGCCACATCCAATCAAAAAGCTAAACATATTCAACTTTCGAAGGACAATCTGGAACTGATAAAGCACAATAAGAAATAATTTTTACGTGGATTTGTGACCATGTATGGAATATGGATATAAAGCTGGACTCATTACCTGAGTCCAATCGGCAGTTCGACAAAAACATAAAAGTTGGTACACAAGGTGTTAGTCATATTTTTTTGGTGCTCAAATTTAATTAGTTTCATCGACTTCCTCGAACATGGCAAAACATTCAGTTAACGATATTACTGTCGATCGACCGATGATTACTGGATCGATTGAACGTCAATATCAAATTTAGGATAAACTGTTGGCAAAAGACTTTTCAACTCATGTAGTATATCGACTCTGTTCTGATTTCTAATCATTTTGATATTTCATTGGTCTTATCTTAAGGAGACTAAGGTTATATTAATATATCATATGCAAGGCAGTTATAAATAGGAGTTTATGTTTTTTTGTATTCATTTAGTTAGTGATGCGCAATGCCACACCATTTTTGGCGCTGGTATAAGGATTTTGATTTTATTTAGATTGGGTATTTTTTATACAGTCTTATATGAAAACGGAACTCCACTCCCAATACATGCAGTAAAACCTAAACTTCGAATAGTCTCATTAACCTCTGGTTAACAGTGTTGGTTAAAGAAGGAATGTTTTCGATGGATAGTAAATTTTTCGTGTAATTGATTAATTATTACAATTAACTAGTTGTAATAGACCTTATGGAATTTTGGATTGGAAGAAGGTAAACATCTAACTTCCCATTATAAATTAAAATGTTTATTCTATATATTTTCAGAAGTTAGAAAAAGAAGCTGATAAATCTTTTGCTTTGGAAGTCAACAATTATTTGCATCAATTGTATTTCCCATGGGCTTAAAATGTGTTATCCAAAAGTCAGTACTCTAATCAGTTACAACGGCTCACCAACAAATCAGTTATTTCCTTGAAACTAAAACAGTTCCTTTAACTGCTGGGTCAGTGGCGCTATTCCACCTAAATGCATACACATATAGTTACATATTCGAGCTACTTAGCCCACAATGAGAGTCAAGACGGCTAATGCAATTTAATGCGTATGTATGCGTGTGTGTGTGTGTGTGTATTTAAAAGATTTCTCACGCTCATTCGTGCGTGTGTTTGTAATGTTGTGCTATGCATTTAAATCGTTAATTTATAGCAGTTATATAAACAATGCGAAGTTTAGCAGCTGAAATGTACATGTGTGTGTGTGTGGTTAAAAACGCTCTACTCTATGTATGGGTATGTATACGGATGTAAGTATGCGATTGGAAAGTTAGTAATAGCGTCGAGCATTTAAATCAATTGGAAATCGTTTAAATTATGACGGTTTAAATTATGAATGCGGTTATAGCCAATAGGAAAACATATAATGGTAAAATAATATATAATAAATAGTTGTGCGAAATTAATTTTCCTAAATAGTTTATTTTAAAGAATTCTCGTATAATTTTGGTTTATTTATTATTTTATTATCTTACATTACATGTACACATTTTCCACGATATTAGATAATTTTGTGTTACATAATTTTTTGTTTAATGAAAACTCGCTTTGTTGCGATAAACCTTTAAAACTTCTTCTTCTTTTTCTTCTTCTTGATTGGTGCAAGTTGCCCCTGTTTTGCAATACCAAGAGAGGTCAATTCCTTTCGCTTTTCTTTCTTCTTCAAATACTACTCCATATAAAACTAACTGATACCGAATTGAATACATTTTGAAGAATATGTGTCTAGCCGCTGAGTTTTAATTCTCTAAAGATTTCGTGAATTTTTTAAATTCTATCGTATGCGATATTTCCCGTTTCCGGCGCACAATGACTACAAACAGCTCGGTTATTTGTTGTTATTCGATGATGTCAGTATTATAAGCATACTTCAGTAGATCTACGTTCTCATGAGGGATAGTATCTGAGTGGTTTAGTTTTGATCTCGTATTATCATTTCCAACATTGAATTAAAGATATCGCGCCATAGAAACTCGTCCTAACCCCCATTTTCATGATATTAAAAGCGGCCTTAATGTTAACAGGAAAAGGTCCACAAATCAGTTACTTTCGGATATTTTCCACGATTTCGCATATGATAAGGTCTAACTAGTTCGATGATGGTGAAATTTAATAATTATTTGAATGGCTTATTCGATACGAAAGTTGAAGTAGTTTGTGAGTTTTCTTTTTGTGGATTAGACTCTTTAGTTCCTATGGGTCACATTCTGGACGTCAGCTACTAGACCTTTTATTACATTCCTGAAATCCGTTAACAGTCCCCAAAAACATTTGCCGATAGCTTAACATTATTGAAGCAATCTCTTAAAGCGCCGTTGTCCTATATTAGTTGAGAGTTGGAACAGATACCCTGGATAGTAGTCTGAATTGGATATTGTAATATAATTACATCTTATCACTCCCCTAGAAATGAGAATGTAGTTTTGCTCTGAAGTAAAGTAAATAATAATAAATATAATTATGTATGTATAAGTAAAGTATATGATCATATGCAACATATAGACCATCCCGCTTACTAGAGGACGAAATACTAGTTCTAACTATAAACAACTCGAAACAAGAATTCACTCTTTATCTTCTCAACGCAAAAATTCGTTTTATGCTTTAAAAACTTTAAAATACGAGTCTTTGCTTTTGCTTTTGTGACTGTACGTTTTTAAAACAGTTGTTTTTGTGTTTGTCTACCATTGCGGTATTGGCTAAATCGACAACATTCGCCTGGCTGCCTTCGCAATTGAGCATGGAAATGCAAATTACTTAAATGTTTTACAAGTTTCCGTTGGCCTGCAAAATGAGCAAGTGCGGTCCCTAAAAGTGTTTTGGTAATCATGATTACTTAACGGGGTTTGTGAAGGTAACATTTTTATAGTGTTTAGATTTTTAGCAGTAAATACGAATGATAGTGAGGGAGTAATAAAAAGAAAATATATGCAAAAAGTTTGAGCAAAAGCTCTTATATGAGTCATCACTCACGCATTACTCATACTCAGTGAAGATAATTTGGATAATTGAAATATCTGACTCACTAACTTATATCTACATCAACAAGAAGTATGAGAATTATTAAATTGGTTACATGGGATTAAGGGAACTTATGAACGGATTTCATACTGTTGTAGCAACAAATCGCATTATTTGTAAAGTTATGTAATCGATTAATGCTATTAAAATATCTTCCATATCCAACCGGGAGTTCGAAAATAATTCTATTGGATATGTAGTGACTAGGGGAAGGTTTTCAACTTAAGTATGCTCAAGAAAATATCTCCATACAATTTATTTAAGATAACTTTCACATTGGACGATGTGTTCGGCACAAAGCCAGCTTGAATAACGAATATCATTATATTTATAATTTTGTAATGGTATCTTATATACTCTCCGACATATATGGTAAAAAGTCAATCAGAAATTCAAAAATCATTAGACTACTTAGAAGGGGGCTATATTTTTTGCACGAGACCACATTATTTTCAGAAAAATGTACCCACTTCATTTCATTAAGGTATCTTACATATTAACCGATATTTTCTGTGCGAAATTATCCATAGGCACGATGGTCCTCATATTCGGTGCATGGGGTCTTAAAAAGGTGTGGATGGATTTCGACCATTTTATGGCAATAATTTCCACACATTTGAGCCATTCTTTTTTGATAAATGTCATTACGATATCTTCAGTGTTGCTTGATTTACTTATGGTGAAGTGAGTGGATCTGATGAAATTTAAAATAGTTTCATATGTAAAGGAAGCATGGTTGTAGTAATATTCCGCTCGTTTTCAAATCGAAAGAAAATGTTAATGTTTAAAGTGGGTGATGCAACGCCTATGGTATAATTTGTGTTGCGGGCCTCTATAGCGATAAACGAAAATAAAAAAGATTTCGATTAATAATGGCGTTTTGTTGGTGTAACAATTTTCCGATTATATGTTCCTGCTTCTCTTGTAGCTAGTATCTACTCATGGGAGCGTAAAGTTCATCATTTTGTCTTCTAATTGTCTAAATATTATATCAATATTTCCGTAAGAGAGCTTTGATAGGGACCATATATGGCCTCTTATTCATTCCAAACTCAATTAAAATGAAGGTCTTTAATTTCTGCCCGATGGCTTGATTGTATGACTCAAAATAGACCAAAATTTCACACTTTTTATTTGAATTTGGTCTGCAGGTTTCTCTTAGCAGCAGCCAGATTATATATCAGGTTTCATTTTTCAAAGTATTATATAATAGACAAGCTTAAGTGCGCAAAGATTTTACACAAAATCTGCTTGTATATCTACCTTAGTTGGTGGCAGATTCTATCCTCATTCTACTCAGTTTATTTATAAAACTAAGGTCTAGAGCTTAATCAAGAATAAACATCTTGAAAGGCTGACGTGGAAAGCTATTGTTCACTTATCAGCACGATATATGTATAAACTATTGTACATGCATATGAAGTACATATGTATATGAAAGTTTGCATCTCTGAAGCATCAACATACACGAAAATATACTATTAGTAAAATCACTGCGACTGCGACTAGTTATTGCATAAATATTTACAAGCACTTCGAATAACTGTAGTCAAGTAAAAGGCAGTAAGAGATTTTAAATTTAATTTTTGAAAATACTACCAAAAGAAATAAAGAAATAATACGAAATCTTACAGTTAACTGAGGCTATTAAGACAAATATTTTACTTGTTCTACAGTATTTCCACGTATGTATTTGTATATAAATGTACAGAAATTTACAGCTGAGAATGCTTAAATTGCTTCTCTAATGGCACACAATATTTTAATAGTCTAGTTTTAGGAGCGTTATACTACTCTTATGTGCGCAATTGCAATTTTACGTATGTACTTCCATTTCAGCACGTTTACATTGCGTTTCTGTTTTGTTGTAGGTGTGTGCATGTATTGCCGCTTGCCTTACACATATGCAAGTAAACATACTTGCATTGAATGTTATTGCTCTTAGTGCCGTCTTAGTGCGTGCACATTACTATTGGTATGCCATTGCGTATACGTAACATATTTTGGCAGCACTTATTGGCTGATTATTTTGCTAGAACGGTCAATGGCAAGCGTACAAACAACATTTCGTAACATAAGTGACAGTTATTTAAGTTTATGATTTTCATAAATTGAAATTGCTTACCATTTGCTCATTTAATTACGTAAGTTTATGAAGAAAATTCTTTGAAGAAATTGTGAAATGTACAAATTTATTTCCAGTTATTTTGTAACGATGTCGACAGCGAGGAAAATATAACTAAATAAAAACGAACGCTGATTTAAAAATTATGAATCACTTGTAAAAAGAAGCACATACCCTTTCTCTGTCCCTCTCTCTGTTTTCACCAATAAATATACTACTCTATGGTAGTACAATATCAATATATATTGAATAACTATATAAATATAGTGAACTGTGCTATGAAGCCTTTGGTTTTCGATTGTTCGAAGTCTAACGTCCTCACAAGTCGAATATTGATTATTATTATTTTTTAGATTTTTCTTTCGGGTAAATCTGGGTTGTCCCCATTAAAGTTTCAATCTCAAAAGTATTGTACGCTTACATTGTTTAAAATATATTACGATATGTCAGCGAGTCCCTTTGAATGAAAGCTTACTAAGTTTTGAATTAATCGCATATTTTTTTAATTAAGATTAAGTTGGGGGTTTCCTCACAATGGCTCTAAAGGAGCACTTGCATGCTGCATACGGTGACTGTTCTCGTTCGCTGACCACTGTCAAAAATTTGTTTAACAAGTTTAATCGCATGTCGCTCTTTAGCCTTTCTACCCCGTAAGATAACGAGACAAAAGTTCTCGTTCTCCTATTGACAGACCACCTATTAAGCGTGCGGGAGACCTCTGAGACAGTTCTGACTGCATGAAATATTTGCCATGAGATAGATGCCAACGCTATGGGTGTCTTCTTTGCTTACTCTGGGATACACTAAATATCAGAGAACTGTCGAAACATTGGACTTCAACCGCGAATCTGCTCCTGGAGAAGAAAACAACATTCACCGGGCTCTATTAGGTCGAAATATTGAGTCAATTGGATGAAGAATTGTATGAAAAAGGGGCTGAACTAAATAGCGAACCTCTGCCGCATCCTACATATTCTTCAAATTAGGCCCCGACTTGTTTTTTTTTGTTTCCATACTTGAAAAAGTCACTCGCAGGACAGAAATTTGAGCCGAATAAGAAGCCTCAAGACTACAGAGGTTTGCTTTGTTGACCTGCAGAAAACGTATACTCAGACGCCTTCGACCTTTTAAATACCTCATAAAACCTTCGGAATATCAAAAATTATATTTAATGTTTCATACAATCTTTTTCATTTCGTTGTTTTTCAATTTACCCGCTTTAGCTTAATTATCTTGTACAGGATTGAGTTTCTCAATATAGGAAGAGCTCACCATACACACAATATTTTTGTGTACTTGAAGACCTCAAAACAGTTCCGGAATATTGTACTTACATAGACAAAGCTGTTTCAAAACCTGTATGTACTGATGTTGGTGTGTTGCAGAACGTAGCTTAGCGAATACATGTAACCCAAATATATACCCAAATTTTTGGATACGACGTTAAACTATCGCAAAACATTCCATTTGCCTTGGAACGCACCATGTATAATTGGCAATATAACTGTGGGCATATTTAAATTATTTCACTCAATGTGCATATTTCATTTATAAAATATTGTATATGTATGTGTGTGTGCATATAATAAATCTTAATTCAATTGAAAATTCATGAAAATCCTTATGTTCGCCACACATAAAACCAGCAACAACACAAAAAAAGAAATAATTCAAAAGAAATAAATACAATTTGTAGTTAATTAACACACATTAATAATAATATTATTAAAGTGGAAAAATCGTTTGCGCACACACAGATAAACACACCGGCGCACAGCACTACAAAAACGATCAAAAGTGCAGATGTCAACGCAAAGTGTGGCAAATGACATTATTATCAGCAATAAAACAGCGAATGGACAAATAAATAATGAAATCTACAAATTATTTACAAAGCAAATTGACGGGGAGTTAACATTTTTATTACAAATTGAATTGCGATAGCGAAAATTGGGCACAGTCAAGTCCAAAAAAAGGAAAGGAAAAAAAACATTGAAAAAATTTAAATAAAGAAAATAAAAATAAATTAAGTGGAAAAGGATACATAATAACCGAATAATAGCGGCTAAAGCTGACAAATAGAGCAGCAGGCGAAAGTCCGTGTGCGTGACTCTGTCGCACGAGTGCTGAGCCCCAGCCGAAGCGTGAATGAGCAAGTGATTAATGGCGGAATGCAATGTAAATAAATAGATATGTATGTATGTGTGTGTATGTGTTTGCAGTTTATAAATAAATAAAGAACAGCGTGGATAACAAATTTATTAAAAACCGCGCTGACAAGCGGAGGCATGTAGTTTTACGGCAACCGAAGAGATAAAACACCAGTTTTTTTTAGTGGCAAGTTCCAATTGCATAGAAGACTTACCAAATTTTTATAATATCATCATAGAATCCAATAGTGCGATATTTCTTTACAATAATTTTGTGAGTAGCTAAATACTTTTTGAAATGTTTTTACATCATAAGCCAATGAGTCCTCCATTCAATAACTCAAAAACGTGTAAACATATTTTTATAAATGACGTGAGGCAGAAATACACACGGTACAGTGAAGTGCGTAATAAAAGCAATCAAGTACGTTTAAATGCTGCTTACAAAAATATTTCGAAAGCAAAAATTGTTAGCTTCAAAGAGATAAGGTTGCACGTGTTTACCCGGTTAGTCAATGTGCTGAAGATTTTGTTCATTACCATTGAAACGGACAATATTGGAAAGTGTTCGAAAAATAATTCACCCACCAAGCTCATGGTGGTTTAGTGGAAATCATGAAGTTAGCCTCTTCATTTTGAGTCACATCCATTTATTTATTGATAAAGCTCATATGGATGCCGGGTCTTAGCGGAATGCCTGGATACTACAGCATTGATAAGCTTGTAAGCCGGACTGGGAGCGTGTGGAAGTTCGCATGTTCCCTCGTGGTGTATTCCTGGAAATATGGGCCTAGGAGGTGTGAGAAGCTTCTTGAATTCCGTAAGACACATCTTCCTCTAGTTACGTGCGTTATGATTGATCGAAGTTTTCGGGAATATGGTGTGGTGGATTCATCTGAGCACTTCTTTCTCACAAAACCACGTGATTTAAGGAAATATGATTAAAGCTGTGTTGTCTTTAGTTCTTCCAGATAAGTTACCTTTGTTCCAAGCAGTTGCCCCACCAAACCTATGTTGGGTACATGTAGTTTGAACGAAATGTGTATATTAGGTTATTTGTTGTTAGGCAATATTACACCTTCAAGATTTCTTAAGTCAAGACTTTTGGTTCAGTGAAACTTAACTTAAGCTATGCTAGGTTTAAATGACTTGTCTGAAAACTGTGCTTTACTTTAATTATAGTCATTTCTTTCTGTTATTTGTATTATATGTTAAGTGAACGAGTTATTTAAAAGGAAATGATCTGAGCAATATTTTCAATTCTAAATTTTTATCTAAACTGCACTCGACAATGGCTGAAGTTTCGACATAGAAAGGATGGCGGTGTTAAATGCTATATAAATGTTAAATACTAATGTTGCTAATGTTAAATACTATAAATATATAACCATTTTGATAATATATTCGAGCCTATATTAAATTAGGTTAGCTAGAAAGGAGAACGGCAATCGATGTGTCAGATATGGAGCATCTGCTATAAGCTTCCAATTCAATAAAGTTTTCAGCTATCCGTAATCTTTATTCTATTCTAGGCGGTAGAGATATTGCTCTACTATAGATATATAACATTTTTCAGTTACCCTGGACACTTTAATATCACGGCATACCTCACGGCAATGCCTCAACTAGTAGATAATACTTCGCAGTTATATCAAGATCAGTAATGTCTCTCAGTCGACGGATCAACAGACTTTTGAAACAGCAAATCTGCCCAGTTTTTGCTTAGTTGAGTTTTATGTGTTCGCCAATAGTGCACATACTCTTTTTGTTATCCAAATTATTCTCTTAGCTTCAAACAAAGTGTGAAGTAGTTCAATGTACGCCCTTTTCATATACCAGACTTTACCCACCCTTTCAAGATGGACTTAAGAAGGTAAAAGAGTCCGTCTTATGAACATAGTCGACTTCCTAAATATCCATAATTATTATGAAAGTTCTTTATAATTACCAACTTTTTGGACTAATTGCGTCTCGGGTAGCCACGCTACCTAGCGCTGCTTTCAATAAGGACGCTTTCTGCCCTTTTTCTGGCATTGACCTTTCTTTATTCTGTTGCCACGTCTGTCGACTACGTAACAACAACGGATCCTAATTTTTATCTGACCAGGGACAATGAGTTCGACAGCATCCAACCAAAATATTTGGAGAACGTTTCATACCGCTTCAATAACAAACTCTCCAAAAATGTTCTTTGTTTTTAATAAAGCTTGAGTAAAAAAGTTCTACGCTTACTCACGTTATAAAAAATGTAATATTGTTTAAAACATAGTTTAGCGTGGTGACCTTTTCTAGCTACCATTTATTAACCAGTATTTTCACGCAATGGCAAAAGTACAATTCATTTTTATTTTGAAAAAATCAGATAATAAGTCGACTCGTCACATAACAGTTTTTTGAATTAGACTGGTGGTTTGAAAACTTCGCTGTGTCAAGTGATTTAACTCCCCTTCAAATATCGATATGTTTATAAATCACATTCCACTCGCAGCTCGTTTCCGCTGCTTTTATTTTGCACACTATTCAATGTATACATAGTTGTATATATTCCCGTATATCTTATGTTTTATGCATACTGCGGTAAATGGTTGTGGCTGGAGTTTGGTTTTTGCCGCACTTTTATGTGGCATTTGAGCGGAAATCCCTTCGTGATTGTTAATTTGCATGCGCGATTATTAAATTTAAGTAAAGCAAAAGCGCGCAAAAGCGCGTGAAAATATGCAATGTTACTTTTTGCGAACAAACATAGTCATAAATTTCTTTGTACGTATGTACTTAAATACCAAAAAACTAGAGTGTTTGCTTAACACGCACGTGGTGTAAATGCAAAATATGTAAATTTGCATAAAATATGTTATTTCTATTTATTAAATGTTTTAAAATAATGCATTGCTACTTCAAATACAAAGAACTTTTTTCCATTTTTTGGTTTCGTTGGAGTTCACCGCTGCAATCGAGCTGTTACCCGAGGCCAAAGGCAGGTGTTGCCAGAATTTATATACATATTCATGAGGGTAAATTAATAATTGCAGGCTTTTAACTAGCGGCATTGGCAAGCATAATGAAAACGCCACGTATATGTGGCAAAATAAATCAGATTTTTATCGGTTATGTTTACATTTTTACATTTTTAGGGTTCATGTTTGAAGATTAATATTGCTGTAAAATGTAATTTATTGTGTTTGTTTAGCAAATATTGTGGAACTATGGAAATTTTTGGTGAATTTAATATTTTTGGCGCGAAGGGCTTGCACTTTTCCGGAATATTTATTCCCCATGCATTTAAAGAATAATATCCGATTCCCTTGATCAGAACGTCTCAATAGAAAGAGCAAGTAAAAAACTGCTCAGCTCAGTTAGCACGGAATATAATATATGCCTTCAAGTCTACTCTCTAACGTTTAGCGAATCGAACAAACTATACAAGCTATTGTTGTAACACAATGACAGCATTTGTGGCGCAATTATCTAGCGAATGCACTTCAACAATGAATGCGTGGTGTTATTTTCTTTCATGAAAAAATTATTTCCGCATGCAATGGCATTTTACTGATCCCTCTGCTTCGAGCAACGTGCAGGCCGCAGGAACGTCTTCTATTGTCATTTCAGTTATTGCAGTTCTGAGCCTTTCAAAATAGTGAAATACATCTAAAATCTGTTCAAAAAACTTGACAACATGGTTGCTTTGCGTATAATGTAGCATGTAAATTTTTAGACAAGATAGCTTGATCCAAAGATGGCGAACAGATAAATGCCGAATCGATGACAACGTGGTAATTGTTACTATGACCTGAAACACTCACCTTAGGGTCAAGCGGGCGGACGGAAATCAGTATAGTCATTCTAAGCAAGGATAATATGGATATACCAATTTCGTCATTTTGTAAAATCTCAATGCTTGGGTTATCTATAAGCTGAAATTACTTTATAGGAGAGATAGACGTGTTTGTGTTCCGATTTTATCTATTTTAAAACTAAATTCAATGGAAATCATGTTGATTGAATACTTCGAATTCGATTTATGGCGCGTCAATTGATTTGATAGAAGTAAAATGCCATGCCAAAGTGGACACACCGTCATGCTCGAAGTAGGGTTGTTCAACTGGTATTTAAGTAGCGATATGTGGAGATAGTTTAGCACTACAGAAACGCCTATAACTATTATTTTAATATTGATAACTCCAGGGGGGCAGGCAAATAGAGAACCTCGCAGCTATTTCCGCCCTAAAAGAACTACAATGATCTGGAAATGCAGAACTCGACTTCTGAGGGCATTCTTCAGGGAAAAAGTCCACTAAACGATAAAATTTTTTACGTCGCGACAAGTTTGTAGTAACAAATAGAAATCCATTAGAAAACCTTAACAATCAAAAAACAGGAGCTCTTCAAGAGTAAGTTTTTCGACCTACGTAAATTAAATTCCCGCTGTATAATTCTCCAGCCTTGAAAATTATAAATTGTTTACAGTTTAAACCGTAAAATGTGCAAATATTGGAAAGTAAAATTTGTCCACCTGCCTGATTCTTCTGTAAACACTTCTAACCAGAAGCATACTCAAGCAATTACATAAGTTTCAAGTGGACTGGCCAAGTTACTATAAAAAATAACAGTGGGTCCTCTAATGTGGTTAACTGTAACGAAATTCAGTGAATTTAATTTAATCATTACCGAGCAGGAAGTTGTGTAAGGCACATACGAGTAAGAGGCGATACATGGAATTACATGTTTGCTTCATGTGGCATGCGGAGATGGCAAGTGTGATGAAATACTCTCGTGTTAGCCTGCGACGCCATTTGCCTGCCACTAATCTATCCCAGAGTGCCAGGCACAGCTCACTGCGGCATATTTGTTTTTATTAACTTCTTCTGCACTTCATATAGGTATGCGATGAATATTTTTCCAACATATGGATGATTTGAAACAGGGTGGTTCCAAAACTTTTTTTTTTATAATAAATCTATTATAATAAAAGTAGCTTTCGTAGAAATTAGCTCACCTCCGAATGGAACCAATTTTCAAGACATATTTCTCTTTTCAAAAGTACGCGAATAGTTTTAAGGCTCGGATTTCTAACCTGATAACCTCAAAATTGGATAGGAAATACTTTCGGATACTCTAGATAGAGTAGAGAAAGAACTATGTTTGAAGAGTTGATAAAGATAATATAAGGTTAGATAAAGGCTTTCTAGTTGTGTCCACAAAGTACCACCAAATAGTATTAGACGTAAGCAAATAGATCGGCTTTCTAATACGCCGTCTTATACTCAATCTGCGGAAAATGGGTAAAGATGTAGGAGAAGGTAAACTTCAATAAGAAATGTCTTCCTTTGGAGAAAGGCTTCTTCTGTCACTCCTTATCCTGGACTCAATATTTACTAGGTGTAAACAACTAGAGGGCTGTTCAGTACAAAGAAGTGCAGTAATGCTAAAAAAAGAAAAAATTTTCACAAAAAATCAAACGGTGCTCCTATGTTAAAATCGCCAGTGAGGAATTTCAAAGCCACAGAGAATGCAAGTCGACGTTAAACATAATTTGCTACGAATTTTCATGTATCCCGTCTGGTAACAAGTTGTATTAATATAAAAGGTGAATATTAGGCTAAAACCAGAGCATTTCTGGTTGTAACCGAGTCGCAAATATTATATCTGATTTTCGTGAGAATCAAGAACAAACTCGACTTGCAAATTAGAATAATTCAAAATAGGGTTTCAAATAACAAATACTAAATAATTAATATTAGAAAATAGATGGTTTGAGAGACAGATATTCACGCTCAGAACCACTATTTGCGGGACTAATACTAATAGCAACTTCGGCATAAGGAATAGTCAGAAAGAATGTAGACACTAGACTACAATTTAGTAGTGAGTAGATATTCCACTTAAATAAAATCTTTTAAAAAGAGTAACTCCATATAATTAACTACAATTTCAATTAATAAGTAATATGATTTAGTCAAGACATGTACCTTATGTATCGAATAATTTTAATATATTCATTGTTTAGAAGCTAGCAATAAACTAGCTTTTTCAGATTTTACAAATTAGACTAGAACTTCCATGCAAAATACATGTCGAGTGATTTCATGAATCTGATGTTTTGCTGAGCTATGCTTTGTTAGTAAGGAAGGTTGTGGAGAAGCAGAGAAACGCAGAGAATTTTAGAAATAATTGACTTCTGATTCAATTGTCTCTTTGCTGATTATAAAGCCATTTCAGTGGTCAACGTCAACTTATTTGGATTTGATATTCCTAATTCTAAACGGAGTATCAGACCTTGGGCGTGTGATTCGAACAATCTGTTCCCATCCAACCTCCTGATAACAACTCGCGTTGCTCCTAGTCTTCGAGTTTTATTAAGACCTTTTCTATCAAATCTTAAATTGTATTGAAACTCACATTTGCACCACCCATTAATAGCGACGTCATATAGAGTATAAGTTGACCACAATGCCTTTGTTAAGCCGACCGCTCGTGGCTGATGAGCAGGCTGAGCGGTTGGGTCGCTTCCGGAAAACATGAAAATATGGACAAATACAAATGTGACGAAGGCAAATAAAAGTTTGTTTTTAGCTAACACTTGTGAAGCTTTCCACATGTGCTTTGTTGTAGTATTTTTTTAGCTACTTCAACCGGCTGTATGCTGATCCTGGCATGCCACATTCGTAGCATTGCTTGTGTCCTTAAGAGCTAGTCCGTGGCATGCATGGCAATCCGACATGCCATGGCACACACACGGACACACACACAAGTATATATATATATGAATATATGTAAATGTGATTGCATTTGAGTAAAAAGGCATACGCCAGCTCAGCCAGCTCAGCCAGCTCGACTATTTGTTTGTTTTTGTTGTATGCTAAGTGTGCAAGTGTGAACTATTTTATTTGATTATTATTATGCGATTATGTTTGATTAGCGTGATGAAGTTGGTTAGCTGTAATTAAAACTGAAAAGCAGTGGGAATTCATGGCTGCAATGCAGTTTTGTTCACAATCCGTACAATTAACCGTTAGCATGCATACATAAGTAATTTACACACCTGATTGTAGACATAAATATGCAAATAATTATGCAATGAATGCAGTGAATGCAAATATTTGGTATACAGTTTAACACAGCATGACGTAAGTGCTTGAATTGTTCAGAGTGTATTTTTTGTTAGTTTTATAGCAAATTTGTTATATTTTGTGGTAATATGTTGGAAGATTCGTAGTTTCTATGACAACATAAACTATGTACGGAAATTTGCGTCGCGTTCACTTATTTGAGAAATATGGGACGTTTTGCTCAAATAAGGTAAGTGGGGGAGCTACATGCGCAGCTTACAAGTCTTCTGAAATTTGGAGATTATAGTGCTCCTTTATCAAGTATTCGAAATATTTTTTTTTGATGTACTATCTTATTGAAGAAATTAATTTTACTGAGTTGTATTTTTATGGTGAGAAGGTTTCGCCTTGGTTTCAACTCAATTAAAAAACTCTTCACATCTCAAATGGAAACAATCTAGTGTTTATCTGCTTAATACCTTCGGAAAAATAAAGTTGAATTCATTTCACTTCAAGAGATGGGTCTTCCGGGGATTATGTTAATGCTTTTTTTTAGGGAATTTAAATTAGTTATAAAATTTTGTGTAAGTAAGAATAATAATATTGTGTAACTGATTGAAGATATTCCACAGATGTTGTTTGTTTGATGAATGCTGCTAAGTGTACAGTTCTAGGCTGGATAAAAATACGGATCCGCCAGTTTACGTAGGCAGGACTCTCGTGGGAACGGGCAATGTGGTTCATTATCGTCTAAGAAAGTCTCTAGTACGTACTAGTTTCTAGAACGTTCAGTACACATTAAAATTTAACACCTCATAGATTTTCATCTTCATCTTTGTGAAAAAGACAAAACGATACTATTAAATATTAGCTTTCTTCAGCGTTCAAAGCTTCAAAGTAAGAGGCAGCTCCATGAAGTCGATAACTTAAAACCACATGTAATTATTATGACTTTAATATAGATTTAGGCTAAACCCTCTCATTTTTTGTTCTTACCAATACACGATTGCTAGAAATAATATTTATTCGCAAGAGGTTTGAAAAGTATGGGTACTATTCTGCTGTAGTTTATTTTTGAATATTAGAAATAACTGGAAATGGAATGGTACATTACAAAATTAACTCCGTATGATAATTTAAAAGAGTTTGGAATGGTTAAAACAAGGGATGCCAACTTCTCCTTCACTTTTTTTTACATAGTTCGGAAAACAATATTAAGGACTAATTTGCAAAAATTTGTGATCATTTGCATTCCCGATTCGTCGTGTCTGTATTCATTATAGAGCATCAAGGCAAAATATGTTTATTTATCATGTTTACATATTCTCCGGAAAAGTAAGGTTCTAAGAGTAGAACCTTCGGGAATTTCGGCTTCTATTTGATTCTGTGGCGCAGCATATATCCCAAATGATTTGCGTTCTGGAAGACGTTGAACTGAAATGGACTCAAATTATACCTATGATCTACAAAGCATATTTTTCTTTTGCAAGTCCAATTATAAATCGCTAATCACTTGAGCAGAAGGACTAATTTTTATAGACACGTATCTAGCTACATAGATGCCTAATTTGACTACTAAGACTTTGATGGATGCCTATTTAAAAGTACATCTAGACGACTCGGCGAACTTTGTGCGGCCTAACAGTTAATGAAAATAGTGATATACCTTGCCACTCTGAGGAGTTTGGTATTGCAGAGGAATAAAGTAGGACCCTTGCCACGTCTGCAAAATGCCGTTAAGCAAAAATCTAAAACATGCTATAACTAAGTTACAAACTAAGATGAAATACTCAAATTTCGTGCAGATGATGACAGTAGGAAGAGGAATTTGTGTCTGAAAACTTTGAAAAGAGGGCGTGGCTCCACCCTCTAATAGGTTTTACGTACATATCTCACAAACTACTAAATCTATATCAACCAAGCTTGCTGAGTACATTCTCCGCTGGTATTGCACCATATGGTATAAAAATAGCTGAAATTGGATAATAGCCCGCTCACCTCCTTTATAAAACTCCACTCAAAATCTCCAAATTAGCACCTTAGCAGCATTAACATTTACAGTAAAGATTTGTGGGGAGGGGATGGGGGGATGGAGGGGCGCATGTGGATCACTATATAAAATGGACATTGGGCGTGGAACCGCCCTGCTTTAGGTGAAGTTATTAACGTTCTTCTATCATATTTTGATAGATTCTTTGATTAGATTTTGAATTCTTCTATCTATTTGTGCAGAATCGGATTATAAGCACGACTATGCGACATTGGAGCATAAATTTTCAAGCCCCCAAATATCGAATATCCGTGCCTATGAAAAATATCGAAATATTTGTGAGAAGTTTTAATGAAAATAAGTGGGTATCTTTTACTTATAATAATGTGCTCTGGTGACCAAAATGGATAAAATCGGGCAAATACTTCTTATAGGCCCCAAAAACTAATATACGCGTTTTTAAACTTTGGACTTACTATACATAGTGGTCAATATGCAATGTATCTTAACCAAATTAAATGTTCGTATAAAGGATATTTGCATATTCTATAGGTTGTTGCGGAAAATTAAAGACATTTTTTTATGAATTACTTCAGCCCTCATGTACTACACAAAATGATTTTCGTTATTATCTTAAAAAAATTTTGCTGAAACATATTCTCAAGCATACCTTAGTTTAATGCTAAAGGTAAATGCAGTCAGTCTAGACCTTGTCCTAGTCCCCATATACCAATTATAGAGATGTTCGACTTTGGGGTTGATTTTACACCGTTTATATTGGTTACTTTTTCAATAGATAGCTCAAAAATAGATAGCCGCAGAATAATTTCCAAAGTCGCTTAGTTTAATGTCCTTATTGAAATATTTGATTAAACAATCAAATCAGTTATATAAACAAATTAAAGATGTGGCGCCCTTTTCCAGATGTATATGCTGTTAGTTCTCTTAAACCACTTTTTTGATACCCATTTTTTATCCATTTTATTGAACTGAATTTTTAAATAGTTGCTAACCACTCTCAAAACCTATTTCCACTTAAAGCTTCGTTAAATATCTTTATTTTGCTACCCATATTGTAATGCTTCTGAATTAAAAAGAAACAAAAATTGTCTTAAAATTTCGAAACAGGTGGCAACCCCTTTCAAAATATATTAAATGCAAATATTTTTTAATCCTTATAAAATGTGTATAAATCGACTAATTTCCAATATTATGACACTCTATGCACTGCGATCGTGACGGAATTTGGTTGCGCAACAAAATTTTGTTGCAGTCAATCGGTTTAACTGTCCTGCCT
This sequence comes from Bactrocera minax, assembly GCA_021498325.1. Lineage (NCBI taxonomy): Eukaryota > Metazoa > Arthropoda > Insecta > Diptera > Tephritidae > Bactrocera > Bactrocera minax. Next base: position 558,203 of record JAKEEE010000024.1, read on the forward strand.
AAACGAATTTCACGTAAACTTTGTATTTGTCTTCATTAATATAAAATAAACAATCTAGATGTGTATAGCCTTGAAGCGCCGTTTTCAGTTACTCACATTAAAATCGTTATATATAAACAAATCGCATGCGAAATTTCTCAACATAATAGTCAAGTAATAGCAGTCATCTGCACTTAACAGTCAATTTGTCAAAATTCCATAAAATTTCGGCGTAAAATTTGGCGAAATTGCACTGCAGCTCGTTTCCGTGAAAGTTATAGTGCGCCGATACACATATGCATATAAATAACTACATACATACAAACATACATAGGCACATACAAGTGCCATACAACACAATGCCATTTGTATTTTGGTATGTCAGCATTCGAACATTTTCGAAATGTATGTTGCAGTTTATGATGGTATTCTGGCTCCGCCATCACCGGCTTGAGCGGGCAGTTCATCAACGAGGCACCCAGTCCCGCTGCGTCTGTGAGCGATGCATAAATTGCCCTCATAAATAAAATCATGTACAACTGGCCCAGTGTTTTGCTATTATTTCCTTCGCTGTTGTTGTTGTTGTTGTTGTTGTTGTTGCGCACCTACATGCATACCATATGCATACAGCGATGTTCACGTGGTACGAGGCGTATGAGTAACACAAAAGAGCGTCTTCGCCTTTGTCTTATGCCAAGTTGCCGTAACTCGTTGCCGTTCGCACGCACACATGTAATCACACACACATGCGCCCATCTATCATCGTTGAATTCTTGCAGTTATGCCGTTATGCCGTTCTTTTACTTATTGCTCCAGCATGTTTACTTTGCCCCGCTGAATTGCCATTTGCCATTTTGCCATTTGTGTTTTGTGTTTTGTGGCATGCAACACATTTCGCTGTGTTGCCTCGTCTGCGCTGGCTGGCACTCTGCACGCGTTCAATGCGAACGTGTTTAGAAGAAGTTTCGTCTATGTTCACCGCAATACAACTGCAGCGGCTCCTGTGTCTTCTTGAGTCATTGCAACCGTTGTTGCTGTTGTTGTTGTTGTTGTTGTTGTTGCTGCGTATAGCATCTTCCATGCGTTTATTAAATAAATATATTGGCCGGTGGCATGTAAGGCGTTGCACGGTGGCGTTGTTTGCTGTCTCTTGGCTTCTTTAAGGAAATGCGTGACGTCGAAGGGGTCGCTGCAGCACGGCATCTCAACGAGCTGACTACATGACCTGACTGACTTATTGGCTTATCTTGTAGTTGCAGCTATTTGCTACCATTGCTGCCACATGCATGTTAACACCTCGATACACGTTTCCGGGATTTTGATACATTTCATTTTTCTTTCATTAAGAAATTTTACTATGTAGTTCTGTTGGCGCTGCGGCAAATGGCTTGGCATAAAAATAGGTGTTGAATCGTAAAGTTGAGCACGGTGGAAACGGTAACTTAACTATGCGTGCATGTATATGGTTAATGAGTATTTGTTAATGAGTCACTATTAAAGCAGGCGATTTGCTTATCTCACCGGATATGGAATCCCAAAATTATGCTATATTTATTTGAATTTGTGCAGAGTGAGAAGAAGGGTAATTCAAATGTTTAGCATACTTTGCGGCGGAATGCTTAATGTTACTATTTTATAAAGTCTTGATTCGTAAATGCTATACTGTATTGAATATAAACAGAAACGGGTTTAATAGAAAACTTTACAAACATTTCTGGAAGAAGAAAAAGAAATCGAATTTCTCTCCTTCAGACTTTATTAAACATTTATTTGTGTGTCTAAAAAAAAATTTTTATTGAAATTCTTATACAAAATGGCGGAGAATGTTTCGAGATAGGTAAGGTAAGAAGGAAATGTAAGGTAAGAAAGAAGGTAGTTTCGAGAAAAATGCGTTTAAAGCTTCACGTGCTGAAACAGATAAAGTCAAAAGCTTCGAGTACACAGAGAGGGGAAAAAATAATTGTTCACTATTTTATTTATATAATAAATTTTTTATGGTCCTAAAGTGTACTTTAAACCAAACAAAAACGATTTATTGAAAATCCGAACAGGCCTAACACCTTAAGATGAATTCTCTAAATTTCGTATCGAGCCTCTTGTTTGGGAAACAGTGTTATTGACCATCTGAGTGGTGTCTTCAAAAGGATGAAGGTTGACACAATCGCCACAAAGGTTATATAATGAGTAAGCCAAGACAATAGGGCCCTCGGCGAGAGCATAATGTGAGAGACGCGTTGGCTGTCATTACTAAGTACAAAATTACAGTTTCGATTCGAAATTCTCTGTGAAAATTCTGTTCTCTCTGAAATTCTCTCCAAAGACTTCCTACCTCAACCGAAGATGCCCCACGGTTCCGATGACTGATGGACTTCAAAGGAGCTCTAAATTGACTTGCTTTAAGTATTAGTCTGTGGGCAAAACGTCAGGGTCAATAACCTTCTTCCACTTGTAGCTGTGATTTAAGAACAAAAAAGGCCACTAGCGATCAGTCATACATCTTGGGTAAATATATGTTACTTATTTGGTTCTACTATCTGTATCGGTATATTGTTAATAATTTTGATAGAAATCTGAGCATTAATAAGGAATGCTTAGGTATTTAGTAAGCCAGTACTATCAATTAAGAATATAAACAATTTGCCGCCAACTCTATAAACTCTATAGGTATTCGGCCTCTTCGAGAAAGTGCAGAAATTCCCTTGGCTTCGGCCGGGCAACCCGCAATCAAAACCAAATTGTCCTTGTAATTAAATGGAACAACAAGGAAAATAGAGCTTTAGTACTCAATACCGATAACACAACAATATTCGGAGGTCCTCCAGGAACTCTGTAATCAAGTAAGCTCAAAATACACTCAGTCCTAAATATTTGATTAGAAAAAGAGGAGATATTATGAAGAAGGATAGTTTCATAAAGATTCAGTAAAAGGAAAGTAAGTAAACTATACCTTAAATTCTTTCACCAGCATTTCTATAGCGGTATATTTAGTTGTACATGCAACTCACAAGTAGTTGGTACACCTATGAATAGCTGTAGATATGTAATTGCATTCTATCCCTTCAAATTCACTATGTCCCGCGGTCAGTAGACGACAATTTAACCGGTTTGTCATCAAAGGACGTCTCCTATTGCAAATTGAGTGCTGCGCCTGTGTGTGTGCGATGTGAAGCTTTTCAATGTCAGCTCGTGTAGACTCTCTGTAATTGACTGCGCCACTGCAATATTTACATATCGTTGAGAGTCTATGTAAATAGTTTTGTAATACAAGCGACGGCAAGCCTGCTGCTGACTGCTTCTAACAACTTCTGGCTATTTTTCGTGCTTTTACAAATTGAATTAAATATGAGTAGGCGCATTTTCAGGCAACCACATTGTTTGGTGGTGAACTAGTGTTTCTTCGTTTTTTCCCAAAATATTTTGCTGCGAATTTTTTATTTGTAGAATTACGGCTCTGAATTTTGTGAATTGAATGGCAGCAAAATGGCGGCGGGTGTGAGAGCATTTTATTAGCTGCAATGTGTGCGAGAGTGGTCAGACTGCAGCCAGACAGTTAATGTCAATTTTTGTTGGCGGTGGAATTATTGAATTATTCAGTATTTAGTGAGTAATGATGCCAAATGCGAAATGAGTGTAAGGAAATATTTTTTTTTTGTTTTTACATTAAGAAGTGTAGCAGAAAGTTGTTTTTACATGTGGAAGGCAGTATTTGGCCTCTTAATAAGCCAGATATCTCAGATTGGTTGCATATATAATATAATATCGGCAAAAAGTGAGATGAGAAAATTATTTTTTATTTGGGGCTAAAGATGTCCTGCAAGTATTTGTTGAAAGTTGTATTTTGAAATAAAGGCTCTCCTTTGAGTACTATGAGCTCACTTCGACGAATACTCGCCATTTTGCACGTAAATATATAATTCTTGATGATTTGTTTCCGTTCCTTGTTGAAAATAATTTCTTTAAAATTAAAAATTTGCTCCGAAATGGTTGCTGTTCTTTTAATTCTAGTTTTATTTGAAGCATGTCCTTGTGAGTAAGGATGAGAATTGGAATTTTAACAGCTAAAAGATTGATTTTTCTTTTTACCTTTCCAAATATCTTCCAAACATCTTTCTTTCCAGAAATATTTTTAGTTTTAGTAGTTCACGTAAAACATTGAAGGCGAAACTCGCCCAATTGTCAATTACCAATGCTGAATAAATAAAGTATAATTGAAAAAGAATATTTTAAATCTGTTTATATGTCACTCCATATGCTGGATTTGATCTTCTTAAGTTCTCAGTTCGAACTAAAAAATATTGCTTAACTCATATTTAATACAGAGTTCACCGCTTTTGTGCTTTTTTTTTATATAGAAGCGTATTTATTTAATTTTGAGGATTTTTTAAATTACCTCGTTGAACATCTCGGTCGGTATAATAATAGGTCTTGTCGGTATGCACGGTGAAACACTGTGAAACGATCTCTTTCAATAGCTTGGTGTTACAAAATATCTACCTTAATATTCATAGGATAAAAACCACATATGTTAGGTATGCTCACATTGTTGTAACTAGGGGTAATAAGGGGTAATCTAAGTCAATTATATTCATTCCTGCAACAAACTATTATTTTTAAGAAAATATCCCAACTAATTTTCATTTAATTAATTTTATTAATTTTTATTTTATTTTTTAATTTTAATTAAATTTTAATTTTAATTTTAATTTCACTCAACCGGAAGGACAGAGATCCTCTCAATAGGGATACAGAGAGGGCTGGGAAAAGTAATGATTAATTTCGACCAGTTCTATACAAAAGTGGTCACTTATCATTGTTTGTGTTAAGTTTCGTCTCCATAACTACTTCAAAGCGAGGAGCCGATAGTAACAAATAGTAAGCAGGAAATAATTCTATGCGAACTAGGCGTTTTCTTTTTCCTTATTCCTCATTTTCAAGTTTTACTAAGAGAGTTTTATGATGGTTTCATTTACTAGATTTGCTTTCAGTTAGTCGGGTATTTCATGAGGTATGAAATTTAACGAAAAGTGGGTGATGGCGCGTTCATAATTTAATTTTTGAGCTTACCAAAATAAGGGCGTTCTATTTACTCTCTAATAAATTTTTATTTCTGGTGACATTCCTTAGAGAATTACCATACTTTAAATAGTTAAGTTTAAGCAATTTTTTTGTATAAAAGATGGGCGTGATAATTTTCTTCGGGCGATTTCTTCCATTATGAAACCTTTCACTTCCACTTTTCCAAAATGTTAGAGCTACACATCAATATTTTTGTGGCGAATTTGAGTCTCACAACTTAACTGGTTGCAGAGTTATAGTTGCTAAATAATTTTAAATAAAACAGGGCTGGACAATAGCCCGATTTCGCCCACTAAGGGAAGTAGTTCTGTGATTTTTGAGATTCAACTATGTCCTGAGTTTCATTACGGAATTTAATTTGTAAGAAAAATTTAGCAAACATAGACGAACGGACAGAGGAATAGGCAGACATGCTTCGCCTATAAATGAATGTGATATATAATATATAACTGTATGTAAATCTCTACTATTACGCTCTATGCAACATGTTACATGAGCGTAAGAACCATTCGGTTATGAATTTAGGTATTTTTGGTATTTTTTATAAATCCTAATATATCAAGCCATTGAATTTAGAATGTACTAAAAATATTTGCTTCTTACTGAAATCACTATTTTTAATTACATTTGCTAGGTATTGAAAGAAACATTTGTTTCAATTTCAAATACCTATATATGAACACATTATGCATGCATTAATTCATGCTAGTCAACTGAGCAAATTGGCCGCTCCGCAGTCCTTATGCGAACAGGCGTGCTACACGGCGTATACGTAACCTATAATTTCTAGTAAGAATGTTCGCATAGAGTAGAATATCCGTATCTTGGCACACCTTGGGTCGAATTGAAAGTGATATTCCTAGCAAAATTAGCAATTGTCATATTGCATTGATATGTATATGTGTGTGTATGTGTATATGTTCGTTGCTGCCACAGCAGATGATTAAGGTGACGCATCAAAAACAACAAACGACATATCGAGGTATTGGTGCTATTGGTAAGCAGCTCAATTTGTATGTTGATGACGAAATTTGAATGCAATGCTTTAGTAATCTCCTGAGATGGCTGGCAAGTGAACGCCGTATAGGCATGTGAATTTCAACAGCGGCCAAGATGCTGATGATGTTGCCTGCCGACTGCGATTGACACTCGCAGACGTCGCATAATGAGAATTGGGAATGCGTTTGTTGATAAGCAGACACACACACACATACACATACACATGTGCACAATTTCATATTTGCCACAAATTTCGACTCGTACCGGCAAATTACAATTTATGCAGTTTTTAATGACTTTGTAACAAAACAAATAAGTTCATTCAGTCATTCATTTCAGTCGAAATGGAATTTCGTTATGGGAAATTTAAAATTTTCTTTGGATAAACTCTATTCGGTTGCAAAGTTAAAATATGAACTGTTGATTAAACAGGCGCCGCAAAAACATTGCAAAAATATGGCAAAAATAAATTTAAATTGTGTGTGTGTGTGCAGAAACTTTTTGCAGTGCGGGCGAAGCGCTTGTTTGGTTGGAGCACTCGGGTTTTTGCCTTTGTTGTTGTTTTTTTTTGCACTTTAATTCGACGCGTGCATAGTATTTTATTTCAAGCCGAGCACGTACGCAGCGTCGCTGGATGATAAAAACTGCAACAAAAACAACAACCAAAACACACACATACACACACACAAACGCACACAACTATACACATACAACCACCCACAGTGCAAAAGGCTGAAGGCCGGTGAAAACCGCACAACCAATGAATGATGCCGCTGTGGACGTGCAATAAATTCTTTGTGCAGCTGAAAATAAGCGTTTTTTTCCAACGGCACTTATAGCACATCCATCTCTCTATTGGCATAGTAAAGCCGCTGTATATTAAATTTTGTGCAGCGAAAAATGCGACTAATTTCCATTTTAACACTCGCGTAAGAAGAGGAAGAGAAGGCGCTGAGACCAGCTTATTGTATGGCGAAGCTCGGCGAAACCAGTGAATGTTTAGTGAAACAAACAGTTTCTAATGAGACCATTCTTTTATATGAACTATCTTTTTAGAATAGTAATATCAACAGAATTTAAATCTGTCAGTATGTGTGCTGTATATTTACAAAGTAGTCGTCTTTGTGAATGATTAGTTTCATGGTGATCATTTTCAAGCTAGTTTCCTCTATTAACAAAGGCGACCCATAAAGTAAAATAACTGAGGTAAAAAAGGTCAATTTGCTAAAAGGAGATACAAGGAACAATAACTACGACTTTAATGTATAATAAAATAACCATCCATTATGGTAGGCTAGGTTGAATGGCTGATCGCCTAAGAAGGCAGTTTGTGAAGCCAAATGAAAAACTCCTATTGTTTGATATTAAATATCGACAAATCGCCCTGAATCTATCATAAATCTGCTTAGATGTTTTATTTATATTTCTTTTAATTCATCTGGATGTCTAAAAGTATGAAAATCAAGCTAGCTTGGCCTTGATCTAGCAAAGGCGGGACATTCGGAAAGGAGGTGTTGACATGATTTTGGCTCGTCATCCTCTAAGGAACTTACACAACTGGCATCTTGTAAAATTTTGAATCTTACCGCATGAATCCCGATCCGATAGCGGTTAGTTAGAACTCTTACAACTAGTGAAAGATGAACTGTGCTGAGGGTGAAGAGCTCACTGGACCTCTAACGATTTACTTTGCGCCAGAAGAATCTTGCGACTGCGCAGGTGTTATTAGCTGAACATAAGCGCGAACTCACTTGAGGCTCAACCATCTAGTAGTTGCCATACCACAGCTAGTGAGACTGAAGTACAGCAGTCTACAAACAAGCACAGCACCCTTGCAGAGAAATGACTACCAGGGATGGGCTCGGCGACCTAGTGATCTGAGTATTCTGGAATGAATTCAATGTGTAGCAGGATTCCGGAATACTCAATACTGTCATCTTGGTGGTATATCCAGCGAAAAACTGAGTGTCGTAGTTGGTGTTTGGTGGTTCGTAGAACACCGCACATGCTGCTGACAGTCGCTCGTTGAACACTCGCTAATCTCTTCATGAGCGTAGTCTTTCCAGCACCAACAACCACATAAAAGTTCCATCGAACCTTGTAGGCTTATTGTTATTATTATTATAGATATGCTTTCATAGAGCCAAATAACTACTTTTGGAGGGAAAGCACATCTTTTACCAATGGCTCCTTTGCCGAAGTATAGGGCAACCGTTGCCTTCTTTGAGCTTTCCTCATTGTTGCGTTTCCACGATATTGGAATTTTTTTTTTTGTGCTAAGGCTTGTCTGATATCTCAATTGGCTTCTTATTGAGGCCATCCTGTAGCGTTATATGCAAAGTAGGTGGGATTTCTTCCATACGCTGAAGGAGTTTATGAGGAGATTAATAAATAATTATAAAATTTTGTACAAATTGTCGTGTGAGATATGAAGTGTCGTCTAAAAGGTTGTGCGATTTACATGCGAGAGTATAATTTCATTGTTTTCACTAAATGTCACATTTCAGTCACTTTTAGTAGTTTTGAAGAATGCCGTTATATGTGAGGTTTGTGTGATAGCTAATTGAATTCGCTAATTATTACTCAAAAGTTTGCGGATAATGCGATCAGTTTGTATAGTTATAAATTACAGTTCATGATTTTTGTAATAAAATAAAGAATGGGTTGTGACACGTCGAAAATTGAACAATATTTAAATTATGAAATTAACTGTCGCTCTGAAAAGATCATTCAAATATATATTTCATAAATTACAGCTCGATGCTTATGAAGCGATTTAATCAATAACACTACAAAACATAAAGCATTGATATAAATATGTACCAATTTTTTCAATACTTTCTCATTTCAAATAAAAACTACGAAAAAAGTTCACAAGCATTGCTTACAGAAAGCCAGACGTAAAAAAAAGTAGCTCCAAACAAAAATATGCAAATGCTTAAAGTTTTCCAACGTGAAAGCCAGTAAAATTCACAGTTTTTCTTCAAAATTCATTAATAAATAAGCAAAAAACTATATGAGAGAAGACACATAGTCTTTTGCAAATTAATTTCTCCCATGAACCTAAGATGCATATATACAGAGGGAAAGATTAGCATAGCTGCACATACAACCACATTTTGCAAGTTTACACTACACAACAGTTTCACCGCCTAAGTGTATGCTAGCATTAGTACATACTTCTCATACTTCTCACGACACTTGCTCGTTGGTAGTGTTCGGCTGGAGATCAGCTGCTCTTCTTTGTTTAATTTAGCTTCACGTGTGTTTCAATTAACTTTTGAAAAGTCAAATCCATCCGCTTTTTTACACGCGAGTAGCTGTTGTGTCGTGCAACTTTCCCCCCACTACGTGTGTGTTGCCAGCCGGTGGTTTGTCGTAAATTATGCAGCAACACTTAATATGCCAGCGCTAGGTTAATAACTATGAGCTTAGTTAGCAGCTTCTCTGCTTTTTGCCGCGAATTTTGTCTTAGCTGAGCGCCTTAAAACTCTGCGGATAAATTACGAGCCACACTCCATGCCGAAGTTGTTTTGCATGCAACCCAGCTGAAATGTATGCAACGAAAAGTGCGTTCATATATAATGCCGAACAGTGTGTGGAATTAATTAGGCGGCGGAGATAGAGAGTATGTCAACGTGTCTGTGAGTCCTTTGCTTTGGGATGTCTTATTTCAATATCGTAAATGTTCATTTAAATTATAAAAGGAAACAATTTTTCAAAGAAAACACATAAAAAACACAATGTAAAAGGGGCGACTTATACCCAAACAACATAGATACTTTCTTCAAATATGAATTTTTCTCAGATAAACGTATTTCACACTAAGTTGGAAACATTCCGCTTGCAGGCAAATATGATGAATATATCAATTTTCTGACCTATAGCTTCGAAATATTGCGATAGTAATTGAAGCTTGGCTGCGCCCGAATGAAGCCGTTCTCTATTTTAACTGGATTTTATGTTAATGAAATACCAACGGAAACCAGATTTAGGTGTCCACTTCATTGTAATGAAAATCTCAGATATTGACCAATATTTTTTGCACCAAAGTTGATAGGCATTCGAAATTTGGGATTTAAAATTTTTTTCAAAATTGGGCGGGTCCCCATGTCGTCATGGGTTTGATGTACCCATCTCTTAAACTGCTAAGTTATATTGACGAAACTTCCTGATGTCTGACTTTATTCCGGAAATATTGCTTTGTCTAAGAATTATCTTGCTGAAATTAAGAATAAATTATTTCTTAATGGTAGCGTTTTGTGGTTCTAAAAATGGATCAAATCTGCTTTGTATTTCCCCTAACTCTTTTACTTAATATAAAGTTTTAAAACATCCGGTTGATTTTACACCGTAATTATCAATCAATTTGTAAGATATCTCGGAAAAATTAAGTGCAATGACGGAATACTTCAGTTTGTTGTCGAAAATTGGCGAAATCGGTCTATGAATTACCCCAGTCCATATATACTGCCTAGAAGGCTTTTCATTATTCTAGTTGACTTTATGTCGAATATATCGTTAAATGTGATCGGGATCTTAATAATGAAAGCTGCTTAGCAATTTGTCCAGAAACATGCTTTAGTTTAATGTTAAAAGTAAATGGAATTAGTGCAGCCCTTCCCGTGGACCCCAATATATCTAATATGGTTATATTCGACTTTCTAGTGGATCTGATTTTTAGATTTACACTATTTCTATTGGTCAATATGTTTAACATTTTACTGAAATTAATTGATATGTTTTCTTAACCACATTTCGGTTTAGCGCTGAATATTTTACACTTTGGTTTAGGCCCAATATCTCTAACATAATGATTTCCGCCTTTTTAAACTTTTCTCTTATTTAGCCAAAATATTAATTTTGATTTTGAAAATGATCTGAGTTGGCTGTCAATATCCAATCTTTTTGACATCAGATGTCAGGTAAATTCGTCAACAACTGATGGACTATTTTCAATATATAACGCACCGCTTTCGGCGCGTTGTTTGGATGTGTGGCGATTCATGGTTAGAATGGGTGGTTCAGTGTTAAGGTTTAGAAAATATGTCTATTCAATCGATTAATAAAGTCGAACTTACTGCGTGACTTTGATGTAAAAGATGGTGTATTATATGAGACTGGATGTCAAAATTGGGCTCTACACTTTAATTGGTTATATAAATATATGTTATGCAGCTTGTGTATTATATTTCTTGTACCAAAATTCTTTACATTTAGCTTAATATGACTTCTGATAGGATTAATCCATCGCACTTATTACTGAAATTAAACATTGTTAAATAAACTGCACGGTCAAAAAAATAATGCATATCAGTTATATGGAAGTTAGGTGAGCAAATGACAGGATTTTGTTCGCATTGTGAAATTGTTAAATAATATCAAGTGCGCCACATGTGCTGGGTCTTGTTACAATATTTTTCGAAATGGTTGAAATATCTATTACGAAGTCCCAGAAATCTAGAGAGAATGGTAATGGATTTGAAGCTGATTTGGTTGGCACCAGAGTTTGTTCATTAACGTATTAAGCTTAGAGTATGGCTACCAAGAGAGATGAAGAAACATTTTTTTTTGCTCGGTAACCACAAGATAATTCACTATAGAGATTTTACATTCCTCACTTGCTAACTAATATCGAAATTCATACTCAAAGAGAAATATAGTCCTCATGTCGCTGTGTGCAACATCAGAATATTCCGCACTTCAAAACATTCTGAAAACGATTAGTGTGAGGTCTAGTAATGTAAATAACAAGCCTGGTATAACTAGATATCTGTAGCGTATTTCAAGATGCTTTATTCAACAATATTCGATGTTCATATGAAACGGTTACGAATTTAAGGACTATTATGTAAATAATCACATAGATATGCCTTCAAATTCGTTTAAATTATTTCCTTAAAAACTGCTTGAATATAGACACTCGTGCATTCTCTTTAGCTTCGGCTATCCTTTCAGCAAAAGCTTCGATCGTTCAATCGTTGTAATCGTTGCAATCGTTGTCAGACACATGTTGCAATATGCTTAACTTTACACATGTGCACGCCGCAACTTGCCATACTTTCTAAATCCCACACTTCAGCTGCGTGTTATCAGTTATCGCTCTGCTTGCAACGCTGGCAGCTCTGGCTTTTGCATTTTCTTAATCCACTGCATTACGACGCACAAAAAGGCAGCACTTTGCGGTTTTCGTGGCATTTACCGCATATTTAACTGACGTTTATACATATGCATGAGTCCTTGTCGTGGTTCATATTAAGCGATTCCGTTGTGGAGAAATTTATTTCTTGCGAAAACTTCAATGGCAAGTCAAAGAAAAATTATTAAAATTATAATTGCATACTTTACAATTACCGGTTTCACGCAAAGTTGGCGTGGCCGCTGCTGACGTGATCGCGCTTACTGTTTTTTAATAAGAAATTAAACATTATTTCCTGCGGCGGCTGCCACAAGAGTGTCGTCCTCGCGCCTTGGCCTCACTCATCGCCCACTCAAGCGCTCTCATTTCAGGAACCGAGTAGACAGCGCCTGGATCTTTGAAATTGATGAAAATGGTGTGCGAAGGTGGGGTGAAGCGTGTGCGCTTTTTTGTTACTCTTTTTGTAGCTTTCTCCATATACACACATACACAAACACACAGCGAGTGAGCAGTTCTTTATGCCAAGCTTTCATGCAAAGCAATTCTATTGCGCTTTTCTTCACAGCTTATTTTTGACTTTTTGTGCTGTAGTTTCTCCATTTATACATATAAATATAAAGTGCTTCCTTTGCTTATTATATTCGATTGCGTGTGTATGTGTGTGTGTGTGTGTGTGGGTGTTTTGTGTGGGAGCGTTTGCATGCATATTTATACTACTTTGCTCGAATGTTTAGCATATGTTCACTGGTTTTGCATAAGAAACAGAGCGCTTTGACATGGCTGACGTCTTGGCATCGGCAGAGTGGGTTCGCTTCATCGTGTTTTAAATTTGATAACAATTTAGCCAAATGCTTATGATATTTATGGGGTATTATGGGGATTGAAATATCTTTGGTGTAGTAATCGGTTCCCATTTACTCGATGGAGAGAACTCAGACAAAACAGTTCTAAGAATTTCTAGAAGAAAATCTGTCCTCAGGGGAACTGAACCTTGAAGGACTTTGTAAAATTTTCACTTCTCTTTATTAAACGAATTTATGGTTCCATATCGGAATATTAGACATAATTTTATCAAAAGCTTACCTTAAGTCAAAGACCTCTTACATAATATACACATGGCATTTATTTTATCTAGAGCATTTATCTAGACTAGCACAGACTTATTGCCTGAGGAATGTGGATGTGTGTCATCCATCCGTATCATATTATCCGAAGTTTATTAAAATGTTGATCACAAAATACGGTAACCGTGCCATACAAAATTTTAGAAAAATTTTGTCACATACCATCCTGGAGTGCTACGTTTTTGCTTTCTTTATTATTTACTGCAAGATTCCGATGGATAGAATTGAAATAGCTCTTTAGGGATAATATAAATGTTTCTAGTCCAATCTGCTTTCAAGTCATGCCTAAAAAGTTTTATGAAATTAAAATTGCCCAATACATCTAATATATCACCTTTTATACCTAATTGCATATTTCAGTCTTTATCCATTGGAGTATTTTAGTACGTTTAGTTGTTTTTATAGTAGTTTGACGTCGTTATATAAGATGTTGATCTAATTCCTTTCTGATTCTCCACTTTTATAGTCGTTTTATGATAAAAATAAATATAAATCGTCTAATTCTCTAGTCAAATCAACTATTTATAATAAGTATGAAGTTCATAAGGAATGTTCATGGGTTTAAATATCTTGTATTTCGAATAAAATAATTTACTAATTATAATTCTAATTGTAAACCAGTTTGTTTCCTCGTTAACTTGGTCTTTCTCTGCAAGTGGAGTGTTCAAAAAATAACGGGAATGTTCTTCGACTGTGTTCTTCGTCTTTAATGGCTTGGTGCATCATGAATTCTTGCTTCAAGGTCAAACGGTCTATAAGGAGTATTACCTATAAGTTCAACACCATTTGCGTGACGCAATCCGAAAAAACGAACGGATTTGTGAAAACAAAATTAATGGCGATTGCACACAAAACAATGGACCTGTTCACACTTCCTTGTTTGTTCGTGAATTCTTGGCCAAAAACAATACTGTAACGATGCCCCAGCCTCCATATACGCCATCCATGGCTCCAGCCATGACTTTTTCCTATTTCCAAAAATAAAGGAAACTTTAAAGGGCCGTCGTTTTACCAGTATAGATGAGATTAAAAGCCCATCGCTGAAAAAGCTAAAGACTATCCCAAAAATCGAGTTTGAGAAGTGTTTCAACGATTGGAAGAAGGCCTGGCATAAGTGAATAATATCGAAGGGAGGCTATTTTAAAGTGACAACATTAATGTAGATGAATGAATAAATATTGTTTTCAAAACACGAGAATTTTCGTTATTTTTTGAACACACCACGTATAAATATATTTTATATATAAAGCAGCTAATACCTTAATTATTTTATGTTGTCTGGGATATTATAAAAACTATGGAATATAGTTCGCAATGTTTTATTAAAAAATGTGTTAAATTAATAATTGTCATTAAAACTTTAAAAGCGACTTTGTATATTTCTCTACTTTGTTCATTTAAGCCAAAGGAGGAATGAATATTAATTTCGCTTTCAAATTTGTTAAACAATGGAAAGCCCATTCACTTACACTTTAAGCAACTACTTGAAAATGTTTTTCAATTTTCGTCTGCAAGTTCTCTCTTGCAGAAGCAAGTACTGATTTTTCGAATGCTTAAAGTGCTTATTATTCTATTATTTGCCGCAATGAGTTGCTTTATCCAATTTGCGAAAATGCGCAATTACACACATTACATTAGCAAATTCCGTCGTTGAGTGCGAAGTGGCCGAAAAATGCTTAATTTGCAGACCAAACTTCAATAGTGCCAGGACAAAATGCACGAAGACTTCACACATACATACACACCTATAATGAGATAAGCAGCAAGGAAAAGGCTGCGTTTGCAATGCTGCAACAACAGTGCAAATATTCCAATGCCCTCTTATTGCAATGGACTTGCCTAAGCTTGCCTAAGCTTTTCAATTATTAAATCTTTTAATGCTGCCACTTATCGCACATTTACTGCATTACTAGACCGATAAATGTATATGGATTACTGTGTATTTTTGGCCGTAAATTAAAATTATTTATTCATTTAGGCATTCAGTAAAGCTTTGCACAAGTTCACTATTGCAATTTCGTCTTGATGGTTTGTTGAAAAAATTAGCGGAAAGGTTTTGCCTATTTGGATGTTATTATATCAGGTGACGTCAGACTAGCGATGGCCTGAGGGAAAAACTTGAAAGTCTTTATATGGTGAGAGAAAATTTTCTTTTTTTTAATTCAGGTAACCCTGCATCTGATTTCTCCATATCGCTCAAATACTTGGACGCTCAATCCACGATTTCTGGCTTCGAAAGTAGCATATCCTGCCTCGAAAGCTATAGTAGAAAACCCATACTCTGATTTCGGGGCCAAATACTAATTCATTTAAATTATGTTTTCGTCAGTTCAATATCAAGAATATTGCTTGTCAAGCGTTTCGTTTAAATGAAATTTCACTATGAGCCCAACTTTTTATTTATGAAAGCGAGTGACAAAAAAAAATATACAAATCTCCGATGAAGGGTCAAAAAGGTCCTTTCCTACTTATCCGATGTCAGTTGTATTTGGCTGAGCTTCTTTCATTCATTCTTTTCAAGTGAATACTACTATCTTAAGTTGTTTATCTTTTAACCAACCTCGCTGAACCTAGAAAAAGTAGCCGATTTATGTTGTTACTTTACAAATCTGAATTTTCTTATTTAGCGGGTGTTCTTTTGCCAACATTCTATAAGGAAACATGGCTTAAATTATAACTCTCTATGTTGTTCATTGCATTTAGTGGTTGTACCTACGTTCAACAGAAATTTTGAACAATCTTCAGGTAGTAACTTTTGCAAGAATTCTCACTATAAGGTAATAAGCCTTACTTAAATGGGACTTTAGTGAGACGCTTTAATGTCAGTCAAAGTTATTTAATAATATCAGTGGCACCTCGACAGGTCTCTCAGGATATTTATAGGATATTGTCGAGATGCACAACGCAAATGGTGGTCCAAACTTCTCGGGAGGCGTACTCGTCTTACTAACTCTTCAGATCTTTCTATGGTTAGAGTAAAGAATTTTTTTCATTATTGTCTTTTCTTTAGAACATACAATAGCTCATAGTACATAAATCCGCAGGTAGAGAAACCAAAGTTCTAAATTTTAGTAGAGTTGCAAATAGTTACTATGAAAGCCAATCAAAACCTACTTTCCATGAACGTCGATATAATCCGGAAGGAAATATAGCAAATTTATCGAGATTCCTGACCTCTGTCTTGCGTCTTCTGAATTTAACCAAACCCCAACTCTATTTCGTAGTATAAAGTCAAACGCTCCATATGTAATTCCCTCGAGTAAAAGCCTTCGCAGTTGTAACTGTTTCGTAAATGTGATGTCTTGTCGTGGTGTCTTGCATGATAGCCCTTGTGAGGTTGGGTTATCTATTTTTAGAGCCTTGCTTTCATTAGTTCTAGTCTAGTTCTACCCCAAATGTAAACACTGTAGTTATATAAGAGAAATATCAGTTCTTCGTCATATCGTCCATGGCGTAGAGTAGTGGTTAGAGATGCGCACTATCAATAGTCCTAAACAGGGTTCGATCCATGCTCCGACCAACATTATATCAATGACATTATCAGTCAAACAGTCGTCAGCTCTTCGAAGACCCTAAAATTGTAGGAAACGACATTTGGAGGATAAAATAAAGGTCTATAGCAAATGTAGGAGAAGATGCTCGGCCAGACATGTATGTGTCAATTGTCATGGACTCTGCTCTTAAAAGTCAAAACGTGTCTTCTTCACATAACCTAAGCAGTAGTTTCTTCATCTTGAAAAAATTCCAACACATAATCAAATTCTCAAATGTCTCCCGCAGCACCAAAAAAAATACTACCAAAATCGCCACAATAATAATCACCCGAACAGAGTATCAGAGCCTATTCGAGTTACTTAAAATTCAATTCAAACTTTATCCATCTATTGCATTACTCCATCAAAGCATTAAAGGAAGATAAGTGGAGAAGCACAAAAGTGTAATGCAATTTGCTAGCAACTCAAACACGAACAAGTTGCAAATCCACTGAAATTAACTGAAATGAGCGGCAACAAAGTGAAATTGCACTGAAGGATGCAGCAGGACGGGGCACAGTCACGTTTCATGTTGATATACCAGTGGAACTGTGGAGCAGACGATCGCGGCCAAACATTTCAATAGCTGAGCGCCTGCCTACCGACGCAATAGAGCAAAAAACAACAAAACCAACTGTGCGCGCGCGACGCACGACAATCAACGGAAATTCTTATCGAAATAAATACACAATAATTTCCAATGTTTACAAGGCGACGGAAGTGGCGACGAAGACATTTCGCAAAGCAAAATCCCATCGCGCAATGCAAACAGCCAGCGGCCAGCCTCGTGGTGCGCGTGCGTGTGTGTGTGCGTGTGGGTGTGCGTGGACTCTGACGCTCGAACGGCAACTCACTGGAGTCCCACTTCAACTTTGCACTTTGAGCAATTAAATATGTCATTGTTATGGCGGCGCTGCGACACAGGACAACAGGACAACAGGGCAATGCAAATACACAACACAAGCGGAGATTAGCAGAAGAAGTAAATAAATAGAATTTCGCATTTCGCAGCGGATAACTGCTGAATTACGGCGAAAGGAAGTGTTGTTGTGCGCACAGTTAAAGTGGGTTGAAAGTTCTTATTCTGCTTTTGCGGAACAAAAATTACAATAGAATTTTCTTTAAAATTTTTAAAACCTATTAATTTAGACAAAAGCGCCCATAGCTCCGACTCTTGTTCCTTAAAATTTGTGAAAACTTACGTATGTTTAAATAATGCTATGTAACTGCATACAATGGCTCATTTGTTTGTATGCATGAGTGTGCAGCTATTTGCATTAACAAATTTGCGAAACATAATATTATATACATATATGCATATCCATTGTCATAAAAACGTTGAAGGCACATCTAACTCCTTAGTGTGTTTCCGCAAGCTTTCTAAATCACTTTGGCGCATTCGTCTTTGAATGAATTAGAATTTGTCAAGCATACATAAAAAGGTACATATGCATACACACGCGCACCATAGAGGGTTTTGAGGGCTCTGAGACCCATAATAAAATATTTTTCTTAAAGCGATGGATGGACACTTAGATGGACACTTCGTCATCGTTTTTAACATCCCCTAAGCATGTGGTCCACCAGCTCTTTTATGGCCGCAGGTTTGAGATTTATGGAAATCCAATTCGGTCTCAAAACTTTATGAACGTAATTGTACGATGAAAAGATATTTGCATAATATTGAGAATATTGAAAGTTAAACTCGTTATTTCGAAGTAATAAATAATACATCCACTAGCATAGCTTGTATAAATTTTTGCCTTTCCTTCTGCTCGTAATGTGTGTATCATACACATATTCAGGATCGTAAAAAAATTGTGATTTCTTTTATAACAATATTGATATTTCTTGCTGATCCGCTTTATCTTATATTTATCTGATAACAAATACCAGATTCAGAAAATTTTCAAAACCGTATTCGAAAGGAAGACTCACGATACCCAAGAAAAAGCCTAAAAGAAAATTATTTGTCTATTATTGAAAATGTTTTTTCGAAGTCCATGAAAAATTTAAAAAAAGTGTTTCGTCAGAACTGATAGCCCCCTAAATAATTTGCTGAGGCTTCGCCTGTATTAGCTCTTATTTTCCAAATACATACATATTTATTTAGAAAGACAAATCTTCTATCTTGGCATATTGTTTGAGCTACATTTCACTTGAATTGTTTTGATTAATTTTTGCCTGCTTGGCTGGTTTGTTTCTTGCTGAGCTATTTAGTACGAGATGACTCTCTGCCTTGGCTGACTGTCTTGTTGTTTGTGCCTTCGCTTGATGGAATGCCCAAATGGATGATGTGCTGGTTGCTCTCTCCTTGATTACTGTGGACAATTGTCGGCTAATTTTGGCGCCGTTGTCGTCTTCAGTATAGGGTTATTTGTTTCAATACTTCTGCCGCTGCCTAATGATAATGTGCCAACTTTGGAGAAATATATGCTGATGCTTACATGGTTTCAAATGCTTCTGACGTTTCCTTACCATAAATATGGTAAAAACTTAATTTTATAACAAGGAAGAAAGGGCTAAGTTCGGGTGTAACCGAACATTTTATACTCTCGCAATGTGCAAGGATCAGAAGCGGGGAAATACTTTCAGGTGCTGGCACAATTTTATATTAAAAAATGTTGCGGAAGAGTTCAACATTCATTATCCGACGAAATTGTCAATGGATTGCAATCATGTTTCGTATCTTATTAACTTATATTAGAGGTCATAGACTCATGTACTTTCGTTGCTATATTTTGCTTCGTGTCAGAAATATTTATATTAAAATCTACCAAATTAACTCAAAAGTGATATATGCGATATAAACTCAACCAAAGCGATTTAATGAATATATTAGATATATGAGGAAAAATTCAACCAGAGAAAAGGAAATCATAACATTAAGAATAAGGGGTTTAGACCATGGCTTAGACCGATTTCTTCCATATTTCGAATGGCACGAATTCACATTGTGCTTAAGAAAACATATCCACTTAATTTCATTCAAATATCACACATATTGACCAACATAAATGGTTTAAAGTCAGATGGAAAGTCGGGAATTCTGATATCGGGCTTTTTTGGGATAGAGGAAGATCTGCACTGATTATATTAACTCTCTTGATTGTTCAAGTATATTAGGGAACGTGTTTTCACGCAATTTTCTGAAGGTAACTCTCAAAGTGACTGACATATTCGGTATAAAGTCTAGTCTTACTAGAATAGCGAAAATCATGGTGCCACGCCCATCACCAAAACTTTACACGGATTCCTATGCAACCCTTCCGTATAAAATTTTCTGCAAGATTTAAGGTTTCTAACGTGTTCCTTCAGCGAGTTAACGCACTTTTACTAGTTTTCAACATCCTTTTTGTATGGGAGGTGGCGTTATGTTTATGTTTTAACTTTCTGCTTGGTTACAGCACATTATCTGTTTTCGATTAATGGCATTTTGCGGGCATGGCAGATGTCCAATTGCGCCAATCTGCAATACCAACCGCCTTACGGCGACAGAGAACACGTGCACCAAGTTTTATCAAAATATCTTAATGTTTACTCAAGTTATCGCTTGCGCGGACGGACGGACGGACAGACAGTCACTCGGATTCCAACTCGTCTTTTCATCCTGATCATTTATATATATATGTCTATATCTAACTCGTTTAGTTCTAGGTGTTACAAATAACCGTTAGGTGAACACAACTAATATACTCTGTAGCAACATATTGCGAGAGTATAAAAATCGATAAAAACGAAACTTCAGATTACGGTCTATTGTACTTTGGTATTTAAAAAACCAACGTTCGGACTTGTCTGTTCAATTGAAGCCAATCATTCATTTTTATTCTAACAATTTTGCTTTAATTATGATAATGAAATGGATAATTATAAAAGGGACTCTCCTATTAAGGTGATATTACGGCTATATTATATATCATATGATAAAACTTTAAGATTAGATTCAACTCGATAACTTTGTTGTTGCATTTACATATAATTTTATTAAGCGATCAGTGCGAAAATGATCGTTTTCAAATTCGCATCGCAAATTTCGTTTGGAGTTTATTTTTAACTAAACTCGTTGATATTTCTTCAGATTTCGGAAATTATGCTTTTAAAGCTCGCTTAAAAAAAAATAATTTAAGAAATATACGCCAACAAAAAATAAACACATTCTCCAGCACTTAATTACCAGATTACGGAGAGTATAATTATTTTTTAGCTGGCGAGAATATATATTCGAGAGATCGAGGAATACTACATGAATATTTATGCAATATAATCACCCTTGGCGATTTTACGATAAATATATCTCTTACAAACTGTTGGGATGTGATGACAAACTGATGGGATGACAAAAAACTCGCATAGACGCTGACTGTATTTATTTTATTGAACATTTGTTTTTGTTTACCAAGTTATTTGTTTTCCATTGAAGACAAATTTACTTAAATATGAGAATTAATCGATTGATCAGTTAATATCGAGTAATACTTCACACTTCACCATCAGAACAAAACCTATAACTACCTCTCTTTTTTTAACTGACCTACTTTTTACAGTAATATCATACAATTGTGATTAAGATGTACAATAGAAGGTTGTGGATTTCCCCAGCATTATTAGCACTTAATTTTATTTAATTATTCAACCATGGTCAAGGTCAGTGAGTCAGCGGAATGGAGAAAGACAGTTGGCCGAAGGAATCAAAAGAAAAACCCCAGCATTGTCATTACGTGGGAGTACTTCGGCCAATGCACTGAATGAAATAAATGGACCGATTTTGGCATTGGCATAGGCAAAAGCATCTCAGTAAATTTTATTTGAATCAAAGAATGAAACTTGATAAAAATACAGAAAGAAAAGAAAAATTCGTATAAAGGTTATGCTTTTGCATTCTCAAATGAAAACTTATTAAAATTAAAATAATACAAAATACAATTATAGTATTTTCTATTAATACATTTCTTTTATTAATATCACATAAGATTTTGTATAAGTATATAGCAAGTATTACCACGCCACAAAAGTAGGCCTGCACTCTTCCATACAAAAATATAAATAACAATTTTAAAATTTTTATAAAAATAAAAAATCATTTGAATGGTTCTATTCTAAAAAAGTATGGCATTCCCGACTTTGCCCGATAGCAGGCAGTAAAGCTTATGCTGAGTAAAAACTCGGTGGCCCTTAAGGCGCTTCTATGCATTGGGAATTCGTTGCGTGTGCGTTCCCTGTATTTATCTGTAAGAAGGAGAGATCGTAAATAATTTGTAAAATAGTCATCCAACATATGTTTGAACGCATGATGTTTTCTTAACGACTGCACTTACCGACCAAAGCGCGTAGACTAATGCTAGTTTCGGGCGACTTGTGTTCGGATAAAATATCCAATACTTCATTGTCGAGGTTCGGGTACCGATTGCGGATACAAATAAAGTGATTCGACGTCTTGACACTACAGTCCATGCTCTATAAGTTTCAATATACAATTTTATGCTACAATATTTTATGTTTTCTGTTTTTGGCAGAAAGTATGAATTTTTGTTCAGCACTCATTGAATTTTTTTGTGTTAGTGATGTTCAAGTTGTCTGGGGCTTGGCAATTTATACAGCTCCTTTTCACCAACGAATGTATTAAACCTCCATAAGTTTACATGTGTGTATGTGAATTGCACGTATTGCTATTTATGCTCTTTTTATCTAAGAATCAGTCCTATTGTCCACGCCAAGTTGAGGATTTAGGTAAGTTCCTCGGAAAATGCTCATTTCCTTACATATTGCTTTGGAATCAGTCTTACTTTGTGCACTAACTCGGTATTTTGCGGAAAATATTCTACTGATTTATGATCTTCTACCTGATTTTAGTCTGTATATCAGACAAAAATGTTCATAATATATAAAGTATATATGGACGCGTTAAGTTCGAGTGCAGTCGAACATTTTATACTCTCGCAATCAAACGCTTCAAACGCGGGGAACTATTTTCAAGTGTTGGCAACTCATTGCAATCGTACTTGGCATCATATTAGCTCTTATTTTTATATACCCATGAAGTCAATTTGACTAGGGTAAATCATCTATATTCAGTGCTGTACGAAGGTAAAGAAGGTGTTACCAAATGACACAAAACTATATAGGGCATATTTTAGGCAAAGATGTTCCCTGAATTCCATTATTATAATATGACTCACAGATTGGCCTATGTTTTCGATGAAAAGTCTGCCATAGGCACTAAGGTCCACATATTCCGTATTTGGGCGCTTGAGGTGTGTTAATGTTTATTCCGATACCTTTATTAATGCTTGTATTTGTATACTGCAAAGTGAAAGATCAGATGGAATTTAAAATTGTGATATATGTGAAGTAGGTGTGGTTGGATTCCGATTTCGGATAAAATAATTTAGTCGAATTTCGTGAAGTAGTTCCTGAGGTATGGAATTTCCTCTGAAAGCGGGCGGTGTCACACGCATTGTCCAAATTTTATATCAACTTCTTTTTGTGCATCGCTTCCGTACCATCTTAACTGCAAATTTAATGCTTTTGACGTGTTTCTTGGAAATTCATCGCACTTTGCGTATTTTTTAACCTAATTTTTGAGTACGGCATGGGCGTGGTTATTGTCCGATTTCACCCATTTTCACACTGTATGATGACGTGCCATAAGGATTTGTTCTCAACAAGTTTGGTTGATATAGTTTGAGTGTTTTCTGATATATGAGCACTGAACTAATTAGAGGGCGGGGCCAAAACCACTTTGAAAAAATTTAAACCATAAAAGGTTGTCCCTGCTTTGACGACCTCCACCAAATTATAGCTTAGTTAAAACCTTTAGTTAGTTAAAACTTAATAATATTTTAATTAACGGCATTTAATGGGTGTGAATATGGCGCTAATCCGATTCCGCCCATCTGCAATACCAACCTTCTTATACTGCCAGAGAATATATGTACCAAGTTTTGATAAGATATTTCAATTTTTACGGACGGACGGGCAAACAGACATCCGAATTGAATTCGTCATCCTGATTATTTTGATATACACAACTCTATATCTATCTTGTTTAATTTTAGGTGTAACAAACAAACATTAAAATTTAACTTCTTATGAATCCACTGAATTTTTAAAAAGATTTTTCAATCTTTATCGGAAGAAGGCAACGGCAAATATGTCATTTAACACCCAAAATTTTCCATCTAGGTTTCAGTGGTAAATATTGATATACTCATATATATATATATTGATATACTGTAATATTGAAGGTTAACGTAACAAAGGCCAATAAGGTTTGAATTGAGAAAATGATCAATTAAAAATGGGAATAATTGCTTGAGATATTTATTGTAAAGTTAACCGGAAGAATGAAAGTCTACAAAACATGATAACAGAAGAAATACCACCTTTTCTGCGTCTGTCAGTCCAAGTGTATATAGAACCACTAATAATAGTTCTCCAATACTAATAGAAGTTACGTAATTTTTACTCACCGAACACCGTCATATAGTCGCCCATCTACCAGCATAATTCATCTCATAATAAAGTATTGTAAGCGAGATTGTTAACGAAGTACTGCAACTGGTGTACTGTGCATGATAGGACGAAGTATGCTTCGTAAACGAACGTAATAGGTGCCTTGGAGCCTCGGAAAAGGCGGTCGTTATGAAATGGGCTGGCATTCGAATCGAAAAAACTACAACGGTATGAGGGGAAATTACATGAGTACAGCGGTTGCAACATGTTGCAAGAGGTGGAGCATTTGCAACATGTCAAGTAAGCACCAAGACAAGCTATTAATTACAGCGATATGCAAATAACAGTAAAATATTATAGCAATACGCGTATATAAATAAATAGAAAAATAATTTACTTAAAACATGAAGATTTTAAAACTTTCAAAGGTTTGCGGAAATGGTAAACTCTATTCCACATAATGTATTGAAATCTATTCGCTTGGTAAAATATATAGAAATGTTTTTATTTTGCACATTCACAGTGCGGTGATATTTTTCCTGTAAATATTTACTTGCGCACATACGCAAGCTTGTTGCCAATTGGTTGCGCAATAAATACATATGTAAACAATGCACATATGCATGTACATGGCGTGCAAGGACGGTAGCCAACAAAATACCAGCAACAATGTAGACCGCATCTGAATCCGGTGGAGGATGTATGTAACTTCCGCACGCGCTTCAAATGAACGAGTGAAAAAGTATAAAAAACGAATTGAATTGCTGTTAAAGAAAGAAAAAACATATGTAAGCAAATATTCCTAACCCGCTGATCACCAAGTTATTAAGGATTTAAGCGGGAGGGGAAACAAACTTTGGTGTCGGGTAAATATTTCAATTGCCTCCGTAGACATTTGGGTGTATAAAATATTTATTTAAGTAATTTATTTGTAAGAAATACTGTGTAAAAATTATAAATATTAATATTTTTATGTTCATATGAAAAAACACATAGAGTCAAAAATGAACGTTTTAACTTATACATCGACCATTTGGCTTAAATTTCTAGCTGATTTGTTCCAGTAAAAGCAATTTCGTTTAAAAGCAAAGTGTAAGAAATTCGTAGTTTTAAGACAGTCATAATACGTTTAAGGGCTTCAGCAGTAAGTATTTAATTCTTCCCTTAAATCGACTTAGGTCATTTTTCCATATAATCATAGAATTTAATTTTTGTTACCTATAATATTTTTATTGCTGAAAGCTAGGTTTCGAGGTCATCGGCGATTTATACAAGGCTGAATATAATATTTGACTCTGATTCTCCAAGCCTTTAGAGAGTAGCGAATCGAATAAGCAACAAGAATAAACAAACTGGCATAATCAAATATCCTTGTAAGTATCCTTGCACTCTCTTTCTTTGATTACAACTGGATAACTTTGTTGTTGCTTTTATGTATTAATTTGTATACAAGAGAGCGATGAAAAACATATCGAACAGAGGAGAGATGAACCGAATACGGCTGATAATGAATTTATTTTCAAAAAAATTTCGTTAATAAAATGACTTCATATAGATATTTAAACATTTTATTATTTTAACCATCGATTCTTTGATAGAAGTCACAACTATATCTTACCCACCAATGAATCTTCTTTTTTCAACATCAAAAGAAGCTACATATTGCTCAGAGCCATTTTGTCTACGGAACCTGAGATTTACTATTTTTAAGGAATTATTATGGACTATTAGTTTCGGAAAATCTTCACAGAATTCCTCGAAATGTGTGTAGTGACCATGGAAAAATTACTTCTATTGGCTTCTTAATGTACTTAAGGATGGATCGTGCTTGCAATAAAGTTATTTTAAGCTCTACCAGTCGAGTTATAGTCTTAACTTAATGAGTCTGAAATTTTCCGTCCGTATTGACATTTGGTTAATTTTTAAATAATTATTCATATTATTTTCTTTCCGCGAGAGGAACAAAAAAACCGATTTAACAAAATAGAATAAAGTAAATATTTTTTTCGGGTAATCTTTATATTACAAAAGTAAAAATAATACTAGAAATCAACTCAACCCTGTTTTCAATACTCAATTAGACATTTTTAGAAAATACAACAACTCTATTAAACTGAATTAATATAATAAAAGTTAAAAGTCTTTGAAGGATGAAATCTTCCTATATTCTATTTGAACAATATATTTCAATGCCTATCCATCCCTGTTGTACTTCACTTAGCCGTGAACGGGTTAAGCCATATGCTCCCAAATGTATGCTATACTTTTGCTACAGCGCCAGCACACTGTTATTGCCGTCGGAGTTAGGGTAGAAACAGAGACAACAAATTGCATGGAAGAAAATATTTTCTATATATACATATATGTTTGTTGTTGTACTATTATTAACTTTTTACTACACAAGTGTGGTTGAGTAAGGAAAACTCGGGTTGAAAGAGAGTGAGAAGGAAATTGCTTGTTGTCAACTCTTACAACTTCACAACACAAAATTGAAATTTTGTAGCAAACATGTTTGAAGTTACGGGTGTATTAGTACATGGGAAGTTTAACTGAAATTCCATCTCGTTGCTACTAAAATATGGCGTAACAGCGATGTAAGCTGCATGGGTATATGAGAAATAACAGTGAGACAGAGAATTCATATAATCGTGTCGCTGTAAAATTACATAACAGTTACTCTTTTTCGCTCTTTTTATCGTTTTACAGCGTTATTTACGCTCTCCTGTGCGGTTGGGAGTGAGTGTTGTTGCAGAAGCTTTCCGCAGCTCTTTAGTAAGGCAAATTTTTTCAAAGCTTTGGAAAAAATATTTGCGTTTAAAAATTTAATTCTTTATTGGTGCGGTTAAAGGTTTAAAACTAATAACAATATACAATTAATGCTCCACAGCTTTTATAACAATCACATTTTCTTCCAAATCCCATGTAGAAGTCGCATTCGCTCTCAGCTTATTCCATAAATTTGCACATGCATTAGTTGGTATGTAAGCAAAATCTTACTTCCGCTCTCATTTATCAAAAGTTATTTACCCTGCAACGAAGTTGTAAATCAAAACAAACGAAAAATGCATTTGACTGTTTTTACAATTTCATTTCGTGTACGCGTGGGAGAAACACGTGCCAGAATTTAAAGCAGCTGTATTAACAGCATCATAACAGCAGCTTAACAGCTGATTGCATTTCATAAAGGCTGATTTGTGGCTATATGTTTGTACATGGATATGTGTGCTCTTGTTTGTGCTGCGTTATTTTCCACACTTAACGGTGTAAATAATGTGAAGGAAAAGCCAACGAGCGTGATTTAATAAAATTCAATTTGCAGAATGAAACCAAATTTAAGTGAATACATATTAACCAAAGTCTTTCTCTAAGGCTTTAAACATTTTTAGCTCACAATTTTTATGTAAAAATGCTCAAATCAAGACTATTATGTGCTAGTTCTCTTGATTTTCTAAGTACTTGACAGTTATTTAGCAAATTATTGTCGATGAGGATATTTCATGGAATTGCAATTATTGAGTGACACTTAATGACAAGACTCGTGTTAAGTTTTAATGAAGGTTTTCTAGAATTTGAAGGTATAATTTCTTAATTAATTCTCTTGTCATTGAGCGCATTGCCATTTAAGTAAAATCGAAAGTGTACGAAGGCAGACAGGCACGTGTCGAAATTGTGCATCTGTAATAGAAAGACAACAAATAATAAAACAAAGGTAATAAAAAAGAAAATACAGCAAAAACACAAATAGTATGTAAATAGTGAAAGTTTATGGATGGAACCGTTTAGGTCACCCGACAGGAACTTTTGTTGAAGATATCTCCACAACATAAATTTTTGATCAGATTATATATTTTGTAACCAAACCACTTTAAACTTGATGTTCGACTGGAGCTATCATGTTCTTTTTCTAAGTTCATACTTACTGGATTTCGGATAAGCCTTCTCTGAAACAAGAATTATCTTTGAACATAAATATGCCAACTGACCTCTAATGCAGTTTATATATATTACAGCCAAATTGATCTACTGAGCTACGTTCAAAGAATGAACAACATTTATAGCCGTTTTTGAAAAAGGGGATTCAAAGTAGGAAATATTTATTGCAGAGATAGTATATGAAAGGGAGATTTCATTATTGTTTACTGTCGATTTGATAATGCACTACGAGAATTAAGAGCCTAGTAAAAACAGAGAAAGTCTCGAACAAAGATGGCGAGACTTCGAAAATAAATTGACAAGCAACACGCCGATGTTTTGAATCACGGACAACAGAATTATCGCACAGAAATACATATGTGTTTTTTAAGGGATGCCAATCGAGACTGAGTTGAGACTGAGACTACAACTCTGTCTTTCGTTAGTTCAAAACAAGACCCTCTCAAATTCAAATCAAATAAATTTTCGTAGGCGACTCAAGAAATCTGAATTTGTTGAATAAAATCAAATACAAAATACAAATGGAAAATCTGAAGAATTCCAAGTCAAATATTTAAATTAAATACATTCATGAAAAATATATAAATATATATATATATAAATCTACGGCAAGCCCTTGGTTATGTTGTCAATCTGTTTCTCGGGAGCACGAGACATGCTAAAAGCTCGTAATGCCTTTATGTAATAGAAGTAGTGGAGGTTCTTGCTTCTAGTTATGAACCGATTTTTATGCGCCTACGACTAATGGCCTGTTTCTTCTACTTGATACTAATGCTCTTGCTTTCGCTTTAAACACAAGTTGACAAAGAAATTGCAAAAATTAGGTAATTAACTTTTAATCTTGCCGCAGTCATCCATCATAATCTATTACTATAGAAGAAAGTAAATGAACTTAAACTGCATGTTTGGTTTCACACCGAAAAGCTTAGAAACTTATGTTAGAATACCAAAAACTCCCACAACGAGTTCTGTTGAGTGCAGAACAAGTGCATTTGTACTTGAAAAAGCGCGTGCACTGTTCGGCGTGGTGGCCTTGTACGGAGCACAGCAACACACACACACACATATATATATATATATGTGCCAACTGATTGAGATTGACCTAAGTGTCAAGTGGACACATTGATTACAAAAAAATTTAACACTTAGAAATGTCAAATGTGGACAGCAAAGGAGAGCGCGAAAGTGAGGAGAGTTTTTGTTTATTGACCTGTGTATATTTCCAAAGCTCCCTTGTGTATGAGCGTGTATCTTTCCCAACCGCACAGCTGATGTGCGCGTGCAACGAACACACCCCTTTAAATAAGGCATTGGCTTTGGTTTTGGCTTCAAGTGTTGTCACAGCAGACACTTGACCAGAGAGCGCTACACCGACCTTATATACTCACCGATGTAGGTGAGTGTGTCTAGTTGAGGGTGAGAGAGTGGCAATATGACACACTTGCAAAAGTGAAATACATAGTTATATATCGGCTGTAATTCTCTCAATAGCTTTCAAGTTGGTGTAGGTTTTACAAGTGCTGTTATCATCACCCACGCAAAAAGCTTTAATGTTTCGATGTTTTTGAGGCAGAGCCGGCATTTCTCCTCATGACTGCCTGTTTTTGGAGACGATTCATATTATATCGAAGCAGAAATGAGGTGCCGGCATTTTTTTACTGTATATACTGAACCTTTATAGATTGATCTTTGCACATGTTGAGATAGCTAGAATCTCAGCTTAGAAACCATTTGCAAATAATTACCCGCACTCTTGAATAAAATGAACGATTTTAATTTGCCTCATTTTAACGTTCAGGACATTATATCATGAAAGGAAATGTAAATTTCGACCGAATGTAGAATCATCTGATAAATTAATTCAATATGTTTCGAGTTCACCAAAAAGTATCGACGGAAGACTCTGCCACGATATTACCGAATAATTCATTATAATGATTACAATGGTGTTTGGTTTTTTAGATTAGTCCGTGCTTTAGCAACTACTAGATCAGTTTGAACCAAATTTAGCACATAACATTTCCCTGAACCCCCTATGTGATAGTTAAGAAATGGGCGTAATTGAATTACAACCACGCCTTCTTCTCAAATAACACCACATTAAATTCCATCAGTTTTTTTTACACTTTTTAATAATATAGGTTCAATCAATCTCCACTGAAGGTATTTGAATAGAACTTCTTACTTTAACTTAACTCAACTCTTAACCATAAATGATCAACTATATGCTTTTGAGTCTTCAGATAACAGAAATGAAGACCTCTATGACGATGATTGAAGAATCAGTTTGAGGGATATCTTAATGAAATTCAGAGGTCTTGATGAAATTCAGGGATAAAAATAACAGGCCATATTGGAATGGGTAAAGTCGGTTTAGTAGTACTACTTATCGCACGAGAAATTTACTATCGTCTATTACATTCTTATATACGGTTACTGTCAAGTCGAATCCGACACCTAGTTTAGTTTTGACTGTGTGTGGAAGTTTTCGAGTCCATAAATTTTTTTAAAATGGAAAAAGAGCTTCATCGGTGGGTCTGAAACCGTAAATTTCACGGGCAAACCTGCTCCGAAGAAAGCGAAGACTGTAATACTTAAAGCTGACTACCCCGAGTACATTATTCATTAATTGTCTGATATATCATAACAAAATCAGGTATAAACGAAAATATTTTCCCGCTCTTAATTTTTGAAAATTGAGAGAATTTAAAGCGAGAGTTCGGCTATACCCAAACTTGGCCCAACTTAATTATTTATTATTAAGTTTTGCCGAGAACTGGGAATACTTCCACACCTTTGATTTTATGAAATTGAGAGTGTAGAGGAAGCTCGGGTGCACCCGAAATTAGCTCTTCATTACTTGCAATGAATTATTTTTTTTTTACCCAGGATAAAATACTAAGTTCAATTGGTGCTTGCTTTTAACAGGTTATTCATACAAGTAGACATATATATATATATATATATACTAGCGGGCTTTATAGTATTTTACTTTTTATATTTCATAATTAGGAAACAATAGATGTGGTTGCATGTCTTTACAAACAATATGGAACTTGCTGTTAAGAACAAAATATTTTAATCTACGTTATACAACTGACTCTTTAAATAACGAAGTTGTGTGCAATAATGAATCCGAATAGTTTCGTAGACTTTCCTAAAATAATGCCTTTGGGTATGAAGCTTCTTAAAAACCTTTCATTTGTTAGATCGAATATTCACCAAAACTCTTATTTTTTTATTATCAAATAGAGGTGCGACGAGTCCATGGACATTTCAGGAACTCCTTAGATTTTTCTCTCCATCCCGTCGTTGGATCGGTTCAACGGCTTTAAATTGCGTAATTTCGGGTATACCATATCGTATTATTTGACTTAGATTTCTCTGC
The DNA here is from genome assembly GCA_021498325.1 of Bactrocera minax. Classification (NCBI taxonomy): domain Eukaryota; kingdom Metazoa; phylum Arthropoda; class Insecta; order Diptera; family Tephritidae; genus Bactrocera; species Bactrocera minax. The sequence continues at coordinate 589,829 of JAKEEE010000024.1, forward strand.
ATCGTTCTTCGAACCGATTTATTCCATTTATAAAATACTGTCGGTGGTATTACTTCTTGTTGATACTAGCTTTTACTTAATTCTATATATATATTCACAAAATATGCGTTTGCAATTCATACTTATTTAATCGTAAATATTAAGGTTAAAGATGTTTAAATTCTTCAGAAATATTAAGAACTTCAACTCCCAACTATTCTCTATCCTCTATAAAATTTACGAAAATATTAAAACAAATATTTTGCATTACACATAACATTCGGCGCTCTCGCAACACGTCACTTCTCTCTCAGCACTGTTAAGCGCTCTCATGCAGCACTCTCTTTGTGTCAAACGATTTTGTGCTTCGTAAGTACCGAAAGCTTACAAGCATTGATTCTACTGACACAAATACGACGGCAAATAGACAAGCATCGCAGCAGTGCGGCTTCCACTGCTCTCTTCGCAACGCACATTTACATTGCATACTTTACGACTGTTGCAGCGGTACATAACTGGTCGGTTGCAGTGTCGTTAACAGCAGAAGGACCCGCAACCAACACTTTGCCTCACCATGCTGTGAGGTGAACGGGAAATGCGCTGCTTGCCGAGCGGCAGAGAAGGGCAACATGACGTCAATGATGGAGTGAGTGATGAGTGACTTGCCACGCTGTTAGCGGTGTGTGGTGTGTCCGTGTATGCAAGCGTGTTGCATGAAGTTCGCTTGGACTTCAGCAGAAGCAACAACTCCAAAGTGTGCTGGCATGTTGCACGCCTTAAGCTGCAGCTTAGTTGCCGGCGTGAGGTGGCGATTCGTTGGTTGCAAGTACACCATTGTGCGATTTGCTGGCAACAAAAACAAAGCCAAGTGCAAGTAAACAGTTGCAACATGCATTGTGAGCAGCGCTTCAACAATGTGTAAGGTGTTGCTTACAAATACAACAATGCAACGGCATATGGCAAAGGAGTGAGACGCAATGCTGGCGCTACCACTACATGGCAACGAGACAAGTAAATGCCACAAATAGCTACGCGCAGCGAACGGTAAATGGCAAGTGGCGAAGCTGGTTATTTACAATATGATGCAGCAATGTGTTTACATATGGATGTGTGTATGTGTATGTGTGTGTGTGTGTGTGCTTTGCGCGCGTGGCATGGCAAATTGCAACTCGCTGTACGCGCAGCTCACAGTTGCATCAAATCGCTTGCACACATCAGTTGAACGTGAACGCTCCGCCAGTAAGGACGCAACTGCAGCAACGCTAAGGCAATTTGCAACATCGACACTCCACACCGCTGCAAACATTAATCACTTACAGTGTTACAGTGCAACACATTACAAGCCGAGAAATCTCAAAATTCTTGCAAAATAATTACGAAATAAAAGTTCAATGCGAAATTCGCAAATGAAAACTCACGAACAAGAAATGTTGAAATGTTAAGTGATTGACGTGTCGCAGTGTGTGCTGATATGTAATCGCTTGTAGACCAACAACAAATATTACTAACGGCATAATAGTGTTTGTATTAGTTGCATTTAGCAGTGTTGATAAGAAGTGTGCTTAGTTTTGCCTCAGCTGAGCGGCAGTAAACTGTTAAGTTAGGGCATTTAAGTTAGTTATGTTATTGCCAAGGGACATAGGTGAAACGGGAAAAGGTAAAAGGGCGCTAACGGCACTCGTGTAAAAGCTATGCGCGAGTCTGCCGGTCGGCCGGCAAAACACGCTAGTTCGCTGCGCTGGTTAGGTGGCTGACAGGCGTTCGTTGATTTCTTTTTACGCCTTATTGGAGCTCTTCCTCCGTTTTTTATTTATTTTTTTTTCCTTTTTCTATCATTTCATTGACTGTTTTTTTCTTGGTTTTCTTTGTTTTCTCACTTTTAGCTTTACTTTCAGCGATATGCTGTTGCTAGGACAAGCGGATCATTATCCGCTTGCTTACCAATAGTCTAATGCCAAGCATTTTATACTAGTGGAAATTTCTGGCTGTGCTATTATGCCACCTGTGCGTATGAGTAACGTGCATGCCAAATTAAGTAAATGTGTATCTCACGGCAAACTGTTGCTAGCCAGCCAGCTCGTGCTGCTGAAATCTCCTAGTACAATTTTGGAAAGCATAGTATAATATTTGGACATGCATATATTGATTAAATAAATAAAATAAAAGTTTAATTAAAAATAAAAATAAATAATATAATAATTTTTGTTCCAGGTTCTAGTTAGTACGATTCCTAAAATAATATAAAAGTTTTTTAAAAATTAGAAAATAAATATTTATTTTAATAATGCAAAATGAAGATTTTATTTTTTGGTACTTATATCAAAATTCTGTGTATATAAAGCATTGAAGCTTTAGTTAATTGTTAATTTTTTCAATATTTTACTTTTTTTAATAAATTATTTTTAATTTTTTAAAGCTGAAAACATCTTATTAAAGTTAAAATTTCCTCAATAAATATGAAAAGAAAATACATAAAGCCCTCTTTTACATAAAAGATAAACATAATTCAGTTTCAAGTGAAATCAAGAATATAAAAAAACTGGTAAATAGATAATTATTAGCAGCACCTTTTAATAATTTCTAAATTCGATCTTTTACTTTTGTAGTTAGGATTGCAAAAAAATCGTTCTTAATTTAAATGCTAGTATAAAAAATTAAAATTTTGCAGAAATATTTTTCCAATGATTTTTAAAAAATGTGCTTATGAAAAATATAACTAATTTAATAAAATTATTCACAATGCCAATAAGAAATATTAATTTATTTTTTGATTTTATTATCGTATTTTTTGTTACTTTCAACAATATTATTCAAAGAAAGAATTGAGGTAATAAAAATTAATTAATTATTAACAAGCTTTTAACATTTCAAAAGCTTACATTAAGCAAGCATAGTAGATTTAAGATTTTGTCAGCGTTAAAAAAATAGATGAGAATTTATTTTAGGTGAAAACTCAGTTTCAAGTAAAGTTGATCCTATCACATATACTATTTGAATAATTATTTATATATAATTTAATTCTATATATATATTAATTCTCAATTTATTTCGAATATTTTAAATTGATAAAATTTCAATTTTGATTTCTTTCGATTGTGGTTAGTTCTGTAAAAAAGCCCATTTATAACTAATAATAAAATAAAACTTGTTAGCAATATTCCTCAATGTTTTTTAAATAATATATATATCATAATTATTGCTTATTTTTTTTATTTACATATAAATTAACAATAATTATAATGAAATAAATTTATGTAAATTAAAATTTTTCCTTGCTGCTAATAAAAATTTTGTTATTTTAATATTCTTTAGTTTATTTATTTAATTAAGTTATAATTAATTTTATTAATTTTTAAATGTAGAGTATTAAATAAATGCAAGTATTTTAATTATTTACGTTCTTTAAAACCGATAGCAGTTATAGTTTATTTTTACTTACTAAATTACATTAATAGTTAAGGCATATACAGTATAAAAATCGCATTTATCTGAAATCAACCAAGTTGAAAGAAAACATTTTTGACGCTGAATGCTACAAAAAAGTAAATTTTGTAAAAAGTAAACTTTTTAAAATTTTTAAAAATTAAAGTATTAAATTATAGAAATTTTCATAACACATCGTAATATTTGTTTATTTTAAGTGACATATATTAAAGATAAAGTAATATATAAAAAAAAAATAAAATCGAAATAATATAAGTAAGCAAAATATAGGTTTTAGACTTCGGAGGAGAGATTTTGTATTGAAAATGAAGCTACTCAAACAAAGAGCTTCAAAAGTAAAATTCTGTACTCACAGGTGTCAAGAATGGCTATAAAATACTTTTTCGTGCGAAAATAAAAATTCAAAATTCTCAAAATTAGATGTATTGTCCCGTAATATATATATGCTTTAGTAAAAGCTCTATATTTCCGAGAAATGTTTTTAATTTTGATAACATTAATCATAATCACATTTTTATTGAAGTATCTAAACATGTACAGCATATAACCTAGAAATTTCAAATTCCAAAATCGTATTAGTCGATGCGTTCCAAGAGAATTACGAACAACTTCGCAATCAGTAGTATAGGAAACACCAAATATTGTTTTAACAATAGAAGTTTTTGCTGTTCTTAAGAACGCACTTTCTGGAACAAACCCCGAAAACAAAAAATTTTCGAAAAAACTGGACTTGCGTTCATTGAGACAGGGTTTTGCTTATAATTCGAAAAAACTTTTTAGAGTAAGCTAGTATTGACAATACGAAGTGAAAACGTAGACCGAAAGATCTTTACCATCTCAAATATGCTTACATTCATTTATTTTAATTTTCGTATATCTTTTAGTTACAACTATTTCTCCTACATGAATGATTTCTAACATATACTACATTATATTAATAATTTTTTTTTTGTAAAATTAAAGTTTCGAATATTTTTTTACAAGATTTTTTTGACATGACTTAAGAAAAGCAATAAGAGGATTTAAGTAGCATAACTAGGCCAGTTGCTTCTTTACAGTTAATCAAAACTAGTTGGTGAAAAGTTACAATGAAAATTTATGCGTTTTATCGCGATTAGAACAGAACAGAAATTAAACCATCAAAGTAAAACAAGAAAACAATAACAAAGAAGTCACAGTTTCGTAGAATACAGTTCGAGTCAAGGATCGACTACAATCAACTAACGGTGAGTCTGAATATAAACGCAGATAATTGTTTGACAAAACAGTTCATATTTATTTACGAATTCATTTGAAATGACAATATTTTGCATGCAATGTCTCAAATATTTTAACTTCTATTTATTATCAGAAACCTATGAATATAAGCTTTGTGAACCAATTTATGGTATGCGAATATGGGAATATGCGAATTGGAAGTTTATTGTGCAATTTTGGAATTTAAATAAAAGATCCTGCAGTTATTTTATTGTTAATGGAATCTGTCCTAGAGTTTTAAGAACCAAGAAAGTTCAAAAGTTCTTTGTCAACTCTGAATTGTATGAGCATAAGAACAGTATTCGTAGCCAAAAACATCATTGCATCCATACCTATTTTTTGGAAATTTCAAATTTTAGAAAATTGAAGAAAATTAAGAAATGTTAACACTCATTAAGCAAGTCCTGAAAGACGCCTGAATTGCTCTTGCGGATTTGAAAAAAAAAAAAAAAATGTTTAATGAAATAAAATAAATAAAGTGCAAGAGAATATTTTTACTATGCTGTAAAATTCGCTAGTTGCTGACAAATGTATTTAAGATTTGGAAAAATAAAACTCTTTTTTAAAAACAAATTTCAAACTTCAGTTTACTAAATATGATTTGAATAAGTATTTACTTTTTAAAGTGGTGGGAAGTTATAGTCAGAATACCTTAAAAAACTGAACTTTTTTTCATTCATTTGACTTTTTCGTCCAGCCGATTTTAGCAGAAGTCAATTTTTATGAATGTCATTGATTTAAATATTAAAAATCTTGTAATGTTAAACCTACTATGACGAAATCGAGGAAAACATATATTTCGAAAAAATCATTATGAACCCAGAGCACTCTGTATCTCGTCTTCTCGATAATAATAAGAAAGATATCAAAGAAAAAATTTAAATTGGTATCTTATTTCTTGAGGGCCGCTCTCTTATTCAAGAGAGATAGATTACCACTCGGTGGTGTATATAGATGTAAAATAAAGGATATTTTTTAAAAAGGCGCCCTTTCTACTGCAGAAAAAGTCAAAGTTTCATAGATGTATTCGACGCGAAAAACCCCTATCTATCTAGTCTATTGGACTTTTGCACGCGACTTTAAAATTGTAACGCTCTTCACTTGCGGATTGACTTCAAATATGAGAGTTAAAATATTGTTTCACCAAAATTAATAATAAAAATACTGAGGGAAAGTTCGTAAATTGTAATACTTTTCTCACCCGAATCTAAATTATATGAAAGAGAACAATAGGATCTCAGTATGCTACCTGATTACTGCTTACATATGCAATGTGAATGTTTTTTTACACCATTTTCGCAACGGTATGAAAAGAAGTAATAAGTAAAAAATTCGTTCTAGATAAAAGAAAAATGGTTCAATACTAGTTAAAATCCATAAATTAAATCTGTATTCAAACGAATAATTATATTAAATGATGAGGTCTTTTTCGGTGACTCTTCAGAATATTGTCGGTACTCTTCTGTAGTTTCTAGTTACAGGTGCATGTGAATGTGACGTTGACTTCTTATCCATTTTCTGACGCCACATTTTCAGTATTATGAAGTGAACATACTGTCTTATGCCTTAAGAATAAACTTAAGTATATTAGACAGCAGAACCTTTCCCGCCTTTGTTTAGTTCAGAAAGCTCAGTTTTAAATGAACAACAAAGTTTGTTCAAATATGTTGCCTTATGGCAAAAACTATAGAAGATGATCGGTTACATTATTCATTATTCATACGCAGGCTTTCGCTAACTTATTTTATTTGTCGCTGTCCAAAATTTACAGCAACTATACTCTTGCCAGATACTTCCACAACGTTTTATAATATAGAGCTTATTCTTATACACAAGTGAATGCAACTAGATAATCGTTACTTTGATACTGTGCCTCTCTTTCTATGGACTTCATATTTGGCGAGATATGAGATACTGTTACTTATGTAAAGTGAATTGTATTTGAAATACAAATATATTTCCAATACACAGTTTAATCAGCAATTTCTCTCAAACTGATTTTGCTGGTATGTCACTTTTCATATAAAATTTAAATATTTGAAAAATTTTCAAAACAATCAAGACAATTACAATTTTTTAAAAAAAATTTTGTTACATATATTAAATGTGTTGACTGCCTTTTTCGGATAGATAATAAATATTCGTGTAGTAAATTATTTTATTTTCGACTTTTAAGTAATTAAATTGAACCCTAAGAATTTACTTGCATAAATTGAGTGTTAAGTGGGAGCTATCTCAAATGTTTGGACCAATCTGGAACACTAAAAGGGTCTAGATAATTTAAGAAATTTCTAAGACCAATGAAAATGGAATCGAATAATAATTTTTAATTTCATTTTATATTGAAATTTTGATACAAAAAAGCGGTTACCGGACCAAAATTTGGTATCATCTTTTCCAAAGAGTCCCTACAAGTGACGGTGATTCTAGGGTGTCTTTCCCTCTGAAACAAAATAAAAAATTGAATCTTAATCTACATAAAACATGTTAGTGAAGTAAGTACGTTCCTAATTTTAAAAAAATTATTCACAAAATGACAGAGTTGTAATAAAAAGCTAAAATTTTTTACCGATAAAAAACTTTACTTTACTTTACTTTACTTTTTTTACTTTATAAAATAGTTTGCTAAATAATGTTATTGTGAAGCTACAGCTAAAATAGTCTTCGAATGCCACCGTTGCCTGATTTGAGAAATGTTGCTTCGAGAAAAACGAATTTAAAGTTTTACGTGCTGAAGCTGAATGATCCGAACGCTTAAATACTACTATTAGGTCTTAGGCGAGAAAATATTTTTTTTACTTTTCCGTCAATTGGATAATAATTTCAGAATCATAACCACTTAAATACACCAAAGCTTGAACAGAAACCAAATCGGACCCATAATACGTTTTTCTATTCCTTAGATCTCATCGATATATCATGAACTTAAATATAAGTCATAATTAAAGTGTTTCCTAAGGACTTGAACTTATAGTTATAAATTACTTAATTGAACAAAAGAATTACAACTTAAAAGTTCTTTATAAATTATGTATAAAAAACCAGTATATATAACAAGCTCATATACTTTATTTTTTTCTGGCTACAACTGTATCAGTTTTAGTTAACTTAAAATTTTTGGCAAACGTACGTGTCTGGCGTATGGCTTAAAGTTTCATATGAATCAGCGCGGTTCGATTCCAAAAATGCAAAATTTTAACATAATAAGAACATTAGCTACGTTGTCTTAAAAGCGAGTGACAAAAGAACACTCGCTAAATTAACAAAATGTAGGTAAAGTAACTACCTAAGAGAGAATAGTAAACAAGTAATAAACTTAGGATGCAGTACTGCAATAAAGAAAATGCTGGGGCACATTCAAACAATCGTATCCAAATATAAAACACTACCTACTAGTTAGTTAGTAACGTCAGATAGTTAGTTAACGTCAGAGATGTTATCACTGTTGTTAAATAGCTGCAAAGAAATATCCACTCACTTATGAAAAAACCGGTCTGATATAATTTAGGGAAAGGGTTACAGACATCTTTAAAGGTGTTCCCTTTAATGTCCAGAATTAAAGTGGTAGTCAAAATTACACACATTCAAAACTCGTTACTCTACCATTCACACTTATGAATGAACTTATAACCGAACCAAAACTTTGATTTAGCACTTGGAGTTAATTTATAAATCGGAGCAAATATGTGTCCAAATTGAGTAGCACAAATTTTTAAACTTTTGGAAAACAAGTTATACAATTAAGAGAATTGTCTGATTTTTAATTTTTTGTTGCCATGTACTCCGCTCTCCACTCCATATTGTGTTACGCGCTCAACTTTTAATGCACTGTAGGGAAAATGTGAGTCATAATTTTTATAAGCCGCAAAATAAGTTTCTAATTACTTTCGTATCAAACCATAGACGCATGTGAATTTATGCGAAATGCCACATCGTATGTGGAACGTTTTAATTGTTCTGTTTTTAGTTGCCTCAAAATGCAGTTATGCTTCTTAATATTTTGCGTGCCTCGAGGCACTTACTGTACACTGTGGCAACGCCCTTTGAGGCAAAAAGTTGAAATTTTAAAATAATTACTATGTTTAATTCAATTATCTATAATAAACACCGTAATTTAGTTTATTTTATGTTCGAAGCTCATAAATACATCAGAACTGCGCTGTAATTAATTTAGTAGCTTTTATATTAATTGATTCTAGTGTGACATGCCATAAGTCTAACCACATTTGTTTGTATATTAGATTGTGATATGTTAGCGATTAAAGTCAGGTGCTCACGCACTAGATTACAGGTATTACCCTTCCTTTTAATGAAGAATGCTTTGAGGACGGCATGGAATGAGCGGCTCTCCGTAATGTCTCATACAAATATTTTGATTTTCATCCCAATTTGAATTGGGTAATCTTGGGTAATTGGCTGCTATTGTATCAGGACCATAAACAGTATGCACATTTTCAAGAGCCTGGCTTGCGTATGGCATATTTTCTCAAGCAATGTCAAAACGATCCGAGAAGTTTTTTTAGTATGAAATCTCATCTTTTTAACTCCACACAGTTAAACCTGATCACAGTGATACAACCTGGAATACAAATGACTAAAACCATCAATAATTGACTTCTTTTTACAAACCTAATACATATAATAGCATGTTGACTAAAAATTTTAACCGTTTCCTTTTATTTCGAAACCGTATTGAACAAGGTATCATAATATATTTAACGAATTCGAACGGTTTGGATGTTTGACCGAGAAAAAGTGAGTTTTCAAAATATTCATAGAGAAATTAGTCAGCATTTTGACCTAGTATGGATGGTGCCAGTCCATAAAAATACCACAGTTGACTAAAATCATATCAGATACTAATGACAGGAGCTTTCATAGTGCTCTTAGCATTAAACCATACCCATGTTGATAAAAATTGAATGTGATGGAACATTGGAGTATGATCTCTACCACTGTTCTCTTTACACTGGATGAGGCGAAAAAGTTGGGTGAAAAGAATACAAATTAAATTTTTTTGTTAGAGAACTAGTTCCTAGTGTTTAACTGAGATTCTTTGTGAGACAATAACCTTAGAGGTGACATAAGTGCAATCGATTGTAATCAAGAGCATAATCAACCTGTTTTTAAGTTTTTTTTCTTCCACCCGAGTCACCCCAAAGCCTTCATGGAATAACTAATAAATAATTAATGATAAATTTGCTTACACCGCGTGAATTCTTGATGAACAGGTTCACAAACTATACATTTTGCTGCCTTTTACATTAACTAAATATTAAATAGTGTCGCTTTAAATAAATTTGCAAGTAATTTTGAGAAGGTTCTCAACATATCAAATTCAACACTCCTCCTCCACATACTTCCTACATCTGCAACCGAGTAGCTTCCGACCACAAAATTTTCTGATGCTAAACTTCTGGTTGTAACTCGCAAACGCAACAAGTTGGAAAATTAGAAAAAAGTCTAAGAAGAGTGAAGCAAGTTACACGGCGCAGTTTGTGCATACATACATACACATCCTTAGACTAAGTTGAAACTATTTTGCGCCTGCTGCGTTGTTGGCAACCAGTAAATATCGATGACATTTAATTTCCGCCATTGTCGGCAACACTAAGAAGCCGCGAAAAGAATGCTGACGGCAAATCGCCGACAACAATGGCGAACAAAAAACAATTACAACTATATATATCGTGTATATCCTTAAGTTCGGGTACTTAGTCTTTTGGCTTGATCAATTCTCTGACGGCATTGTTGGGTCATTACATGTATGATTGTAGAGTACAATACGTTAGCATCCCAATTGTATAAGGCAACTATGTTGTAGTTTCCAGTATACTTGCGCTGGATACTATAATAGGATTTTATTTGGGGGATGGCAAATGAAACCAGTATATTTGGAAACGCAGACGACACTTCCGAGTTCACAATTGTGAGAAGCACTGTTTAAAATATTTGGGAGCATTGGTAAAATTTGTAAGAGAATACGTAAATGAAAGATATTGAAATGGGAAACAATAACAATCACCTAGATTTAAAAATTATGTTTAAAAGATTTATTGTACGTTCATGGTAAAATTCTCCTGTATGTTAAAATCCTATATTTTTCAAGTTGATTAAATTTAAAGGATCGGAAAAATTAGACGACAATGTAAATTCCTAAAAAGTATTTCACAGCAAAAAGGTATGAATGTAAATATTATTTGAAAAATTCATAAAGTACTTACTTAAAGAGCCTCAATTTTTTGGGAGATCAATTTTGGTAAATTATTCAATTAGAGACGTTCGCAGCGAAATAAAGAATGAAGTATGAGCAGTTTTCTTCAAAATATCTAACGTATTCAAACTATAAAAAAATGCTGTAGGCAACTGCTCAAGATCGTTGACACTTCTGTATACTATAATAAGGGATAGTAATAGATAATAAAAAAAATGGCGATTGGCGACTCGGCTGCCTGAGATTGCTTTCCTATAGTCATATTCATAATAAATTTTTAGGTCGACAGTTACCTACCCGCTTCGAAGATTTATTCTTAAAGTCATAAGTTATTTAGCAGAGAACCGATGGGAGACAGAGAGCTAGCGTATGCTTAGTGAAAGCATTATTCAATAAAAGCTTTGGTGAACTTTCAGACTCATTCGACAAAGTCCCAGCTTCTAAAATCTTTATACCAAATGTTAAGATGACAATACATTTTCTTTGCGGATGCCTCGCTAGAGTTCAATTGGACAGAAATCAGACAACCAACAATCATTGACTTCAATTTCAATTTAGTTTAGGCTTTAATGTGATATTATTTTTTCCAGTAGGCCATGGCAAAAGCTCAGAAGTTCTTGTAGATGTAAAATATCAATTGTGAGTTAGTACTCCCATTTCTACAATTCACACGCTCCTAGCGGACTCTATAATACATATGTATGTACACTTTCGCCGGCAACGGCAACGGCAACGGCGCATTTTCGCCGCCATTCGGCATGACTGGCTATGTCAATGGAGGGTAGAAGTTAACCGCAACTATTTGTCTCCAAAGGCAGTTCGAAGTCGCGTAGTATAAAGTGGAAACACCTAAGCTGAAAGAAGTGACTAAAACTGGTGTGAATAATTTGGGTTTGAGGCTTGAGCATAAGGGCAAAAGGCCTTCCATAACTGGTTAAAGTGTCAATGTTGGCGAATATGCTACGTAGTAACTCCGGTTGTTGGCCATCTGCCAGACGAACATATATGCAATCTGCATTGATGCAGCAGAGTAAATCGAAATAGAGAAAGTAATACCAGCGCAATTTGATTTGATCTTAACTTAAATTGGAAGAAATAAAAATAAGTATTATTCTTTTTTTTACATAATTTTGGAATGATATAGTTTGAATGTGAATCAGGAGAATAAATTCCAATCAGGCGAGAATAGGCGTGAATTCTGAGCCTTTTGATCCTTATACTCAAGCTTCAAACTATTGAAACATGCTTTAGAGAGCGGTTATTAGATACATTTAGGGTTTGTAAAATCGAAAGGAAATTATTTGTGGATCAGTACTCCTATACTATTCGGCCGAGCGTTGTGGTTTCATGTATCCAAGGAAGTTCGTTGTCACTTTATTCGAGAGAAAACGAACATTTTGTTGATTTTTATTCTAATTCAATGTTTTTAGTTACTATTCGCCATTCAGGAAACGACAAAGTAGAAAATGTTTTTATTAAGTGTTGCGCGGCATGCTGAAGAATTATCTCATTCAGGAACCCGTTGCAAAAGAGTCCAATAGGTCGGTCTCCATGTGACAAGGTGGTTCAAAATCTTACCAGATATGTCAGTTGTAAATGAAGATTTTAAGAAGACAAGGTGCAATGATCTTATTACTTCCTCCTCGATTGTCTAAGCTGTTTATATCTTACACCTTCAAACATCCAGTTGACATAACCGCATTCTATAGGTGTTTTCTAGCTTGACAAAATACTATCATTAGCAGTACAAGATCTCACGGATTAGATATAGCACATATTCTAACCTTATGTCGGTAACTTTTATGGTGCCACATCATCTCCTTAGCTACTGTTTGACAGACGATAAGATTATATAACCTGACATTTTACTCCTCAGGCTTTCGCCAGACCTTGGTTCAATACTTATTTAATTATTTTTCTTTATACATTTGGTTGTGACAATGAACTTGCAAGTTCCATTCAACTAAAGTTTCATTACTTTTCTCTATACACAATTATTTCTACATCCACTTTCAAAGTCAGTTTGAAAATCTATCTAAATCTATAAAACTACTGATGAGTGCAGCTGCACAATAATAATAATAATAAATAATACCTGTAGCTGGAATCAGTTTATCGCGAACAAAGGCAGTTACTTGTAGGCTCTCACAATCATTTAAAGGGTATTTATGAGTGTGGACTCATTAAAGTTTCATATATGTATTTATTTTGTACATCTAACTGTAATTGAATGTTCACACTACAATTCTGCACCACTATGTGCCACGTTTTGAGAGATTGAAAATTTTACATTCTGTGTAAAGTCACAGTTTCAGCTACTAATGGCGGTGAGACCAGCCGATCAACTTCATAACTTTTCATTCTTCCTCTCTTCCACCTTTCAGCTTTCACAAGAAACACTGCGTGAAGCGTAAAAACTTTTGTTACACCGACTGCCCTGACTGCCACTCATTTTGTCCGTCGCCGGCAGGACCACTTGTGCTGTCGCGGCGCGGTTGGTAGTGAACAAGCATAATAACAACAAATTAATGACATGCTAAGCGAACGCGTTGATTATGTTAGTTCTAAGTAAATTGCTGTCGGGTCGCCGCGTTGCACTTTTAATTGTTCAAAATTAAAGTTATATCAACTACAGAATTTGTTGACTTCCCCTTGCGAGAGAGCGTATTACACAGCTTCAAGGGTGAACATAGCCCTTTCTAAAACAAAAGTAAAACGAACAAACAAATAACAAAAAACTTAAAAAATGGACAAAATTTGGACAAAAGAATCAATTGAAAATATCCAATTAGAAAATTCTGAAAATTAGAACATTCTTATCATCGACCATTGTCGATTGTCTTCAATTATAATATTTTGGAACAGGTATGACCAATGGTGGAAATGGTATGGTTATGCACCCTTTCTCTTATCATTTGAACATATGGATATTTTCCAATTATTGATCAATCTAACTAAGTGTTAAACTGTAAACGGACATTTTATTATGTAACTACAATATGAACAATGAATCTGTTCTTCTACATGTTGTTTTCTTCTATTCCGCCAGTAATTTTTGGAAATCGTCTGAGGGGTTCCCAATACTTTACCCCTCACACTTGACATGACAGTTGAACTATTTTAGGAAAAGCCAATCACTTTATGGTAGTTATGTTTCGAAGTTATATGTATATATTTAAGCTCTCCGATTAAAAAAAACTAATTTTTAAGAGAAAAGCGTAGTATTCAATTCTACTAAATCAAAAAGTTGAATTATTTGTATTTGACTTTCTCCGATGTAAAGAAAAATCGGCATTTAAAGAAATGGTTTACTAATTTGTTTGAATTAAATTTTTATACTCTCGCAATATATTGCTAGAGAGTATATTAGTTTTGTTCACTTAACGGTTGTTTTTAATACCTAGAACTAATCGAGTTCGCGCTCGACCTGTAGAAGAGCCAATTCATTTCAATAGGATTACCGTTACTACTATAAATCAAAATATAATTTTGTTAATTGGGTAGAATTCGATTCCTCGAAATTTTCTTAGATGATAAAACGACAGGATGGCTAGAATTGCAACTGATAGGATTAGGGCAATTACTCCTCCTAGTTTATTGGGGATTGATCGTAAGATGGCGACGGCTGATTTAAGAAGTAGGAGAGCGATTTGTCCGATTAATACAATTGTGTACAATTGTGAGAGATTGTGTACAAATTGAGATACAATTGTGTAAAGTAAGAAGGGTTTAGTATTACCGAGAGAGTTGTCCAACTTTATTACAACTCCAAAATTTACTCGTCTAAAAGGATCACTTCCGCTCACTTTCATTATCGAATACTTTAAAGCGTGCGAAATTAAATAATTTTTAGCATTCGTTATTAGCAAATTGTCAAAAATTTTAGTTTTGGGAAATAACGGTATAAAGTGACAATTTCAATATTTGCAGCGAATTCGGAGTGAGATTGTACTGTTTTGAGATTGCCTTATTTGATTGCTTCTTTAGCGAATTTCCGTATTGCAAGCACCGTAGTAATAATATTCAAATATACTTAGTTGCATATATATAAGCGCAGAACTTGCATATATATATACGCTTAGGTATAAATTTCTTCGCTGCGCTCGCCAAGTTTGCTTTTGCTCAGTCCACGGATAATGCCTTTTAAATTGTTATTTGCATACATATACATATGTATGTACACAGTCTATGCTATAAATAGACGTGCGAGTGAACTGTGCAAAGCGCGTCGCCGATTTACTTTAACTTCGTCGCCAGAAAGGCGCAAGCAGCGATTGATGAAAATGTAACTTCCCTTTGAATATGCATAGACACATAGTAACCACTGCCACACACCACACCCCGCATAAATACCACCCATGTTACATACGTTCATATATGTATTAGCCAACGGATTGCACAGAAGAACCTTTTGCAGCCTTTGTTTGTCAATCTTCGTTAGTGAGTGGTACGTGAGGAAATTGTGTAGACAGCGTTGAAAGCGAAATGTCTGTGAGGAGTTTGGTCTGCATAGGAGTACCATATATGTAGCGGCATCGTGGAGGAGGGAGCTATTATTACCTATGTAGATTAGTCTGCACACGTGTAGTGTATATAGTAGAGGCTGAGAGTAGCTGAGAGTATGTAAATAACGTTGTAATTGGGTTCAAGTGCATTGAAACATGAGGAGACCTTGTGTACAAAGGAATCTACAATATAAATGATTAATTCCTAGAAATATTGTAACAAATTATTAATAATAAAGTGATTACAACATTTCTAGGACTTTGGGCGAGATTATATTTCAAATGCGTTGTTGTCATATCCCGCGAGTTTTTAAACTTAAAAAACCGTAACTTAAAATTTTCATACATTCGAATCGAAAACAAGACTTTCGGTCTTGCTTTAAGTTTTTGAGCAGACAAATATGAGGTTGCCGCCTGACACCAAAAAAAGGACAAATAATTTCAACAAAAATAAAAAATGAAGTGCACGAAGATAGCGAGCAGAACAATAGTGAACAGAAGAACGAAGATTAAGTTATCCCTGAGTGAAAATTTTACACAAAAAAAAATTTCATAAAATTAAAGTAAAGAAGTTCTACAAAGTGAAGATATTTCAAAAATCGTACCATTAAAAATAAATTTCAAAAGAGTTGTCACCTATTTGTAATTTTTTAAACAAATCAATTGTAAAATTAATGTAATATTACTATTTTGCCATCAACGAAAATATTTTCAGGAACGATTTGTATTGGAGCTATTTTCTATACCGAGAGGTGACAACTCAGAACCTTAAATATGTTGTAATTGTCCGAGAATTTCGAACATTCGTCAAGTAAAATTTATTTAGTTTGTTAACCCTTCGAGGTGCTATTTTCATAAGTATTCGCTGTAGAGGACTTATCAGGTTGTTCACTGGGTATTGTTATTCAAAACTGGTCATAGCAGCCTACTATTTTATATCCATCACCTCGTTTTGTCTTTCGTAACGGAATATCGCTTTGGCCAAGAAAAGGCATTAAAGCATATTTTTCGGTACGCACCTAACAGGACTGCAGTGGCTATGCAAAGCGTTTAACCATTAGGACCTACTTGGCGGCTTGCCAACCGCAAAAACTCTCTTTTTTATGAATGAACCTGAAGTGAACTGATATTAGGTAATAGTGCCCCTCTAGATTTATAGGTTACAAAAATTAAATTTCAAACGGTCTATAAGGAGTACCTATAAGTTCAACGCTGTTTGCGTGAAGCAATCTGGAAAAAACGTCGGGGTTTGCGGATGAAGAAATCTTGGCTTTAGCTCAATTTTGCTCACATTGCGTTGCTTTTTTGTGAATTCTGGGCCAAAAAGAATACTGTAACGATGCCCCAGCCCCCATATTCGCCAGACATGGCGCCGTGTGACTTTTTCCTCTTTCCAATTTCCAAAAATAAAGAGAACCTTAAAGAGCCGTCGTTTTACAAGTACAGATGACATAAAAAGTACATCGCTGAAAGAGCTAAAAGCTATCCCAAAAATCGTGTTTGAGAAGTGTTCCGAGGATTGGAAGAAGCGCTGGCATAAGTGCTAATATCGAACGGAATATCGAAAGACTATCTTGCAAGCAACAACATTAATGTAGTAAAATTCCCGTTATTTTTTGAGCACACCACTTATTTACGGTTTGTATATATTTATTGATTTATTTGTTATTTTTTATATAGCTGGCCATCCTATCCATCAATTGGCTGAGATCTATGACTTTAAGATATTTAATTGTTATCCTTTTCAAATATTTGTTAAAGTACTACTATGAGTACAGTTTTTAATTAGCTGGCAACCCTTTACAGAATTGCCAATTTTATCAAAAATTTTATGAAATACTTAAAGAAATCAATATGCTTCTCTAAGCTACACATTATAGCTGCTTATTAAATACCTGTTTTTATAGAAATATTTTTTCGAATGTTGAAATATTTTTCGAAAAATTCTTAAAGGTGTTAAAATAACCTTCACACATATGCTCTATACTCCCATTGAATGCATAAGTAATATAGAGGGGAGAGGTAAAAGTTTTAATATCAAAAGCGATAAAATGCATATCTCAGCACTCGTTTTCAGCATGAAGAAGAAGAATGCATACGCATCAACATTTTCTAGTAAACAGTTATTTACATCTCCTCAATCGTATGCAGAAATAAATAATACCACACACGAGTCACGTGCGAGGTTATGAATTAAAATTTTATAGTGCTCTCCTTATTACAGTTACGAATTGTGTGAAATGACACTCAATAAATAATCTAGGCTAGAGCTATACATATATGTTTGGTTATATGAATCTCTTAAAGATTGCGTAAGCACTTCTGGGGAGTTGTAAAGCAATATTTATTGCTCTGAATTCTGGCATTAAACTTGGTAATGAAAGCGAAAAGGAAATGTAATGGAAACATATCTACTTAAGAAGATGCTTTTAAGAGTTATAATAGGTTAGAGATAATAGTTAATGTAGTTAATAAAATAAATACATTGCAACATACATTGTAATGCACAAAAAAGTTAGTGATGAGTTTAAATACCGGTAGAAACAAAACTGACCCGACTCCACTAGATTTAAAAACAGAAGTATTAAAGTTTTTCCTAAGTAAATAATTCTCTAGCGATATTACCGAACTGGTCAATTACTTTTGAAAGCTCGTGCATTTTTACGCCATACTGACTTAAAAGTTCGTAACAAGTAATACTATAATGGTTAAAAATAAAAATTGTGAAGTTGCTACTTGCTTGAAAATTTTAAACTATAAGAGTTTTTAACTATAAAAGTTTGGTATTGAGACTTCTCAGGCAAATGTAAATAGTGGTATAGTGGCCGTGCCTATCCTAATTATCCAAAGCTAGATCCTTTTTTGGACAACTTTATGTCTATTTAATTAAAACTACTAAAAGATCTTATATTTATATGATGGAGAAAAGATACAGAGAGCTTGGTATATCAAACTTCTTTTACTAACATTGTCTATTTCCAGAGTAATGAATTACGATAAACATTTCGTACGTATACATTTTTCAAGCCGCCTTTAATCAATCAATATATGGATTTTATAACAGTAACACGATCTTTATGAGCTTGGTAACCGTTCAATTGAATTTGATCGAACTCAAGAATCCTATCTGCCATTTCATGCTTTCGGATGACAAAATGTAGCGAACTCAAAACACCAGTTAAAGGGATGTTTCAATTTACACTGTATAGAGGAAACTTGCTCTTGATCTGCAACATTGATGTTATGGCTCCCATTTTTAGAGTAGAACAGGAGTCCAGACTCTTGGGTTACCCTCCAGCCTTCTCTCTTTCTTGTGATTCCTATATAAATTAAATAGATTAGTTCTATATTTCTCGTACGCTCTAGCTTTGAAGAATTTTAAGAGTAAGAAGAGTAAAATGGCAAATCTGTCTAGTGGCTTGAAAATTTCAACTGTATTAAGTGTTCGCTCTTTGATGATCTGTGTAATGATGATTGTATAATAATTAAGCTAAATTTATTGACTGGTTATTAATACTTTCCTTAATCCTTTAGAAGTCAACCTTTTCATGTAAATAGTTTATATAAGTGATTCCATAATCAATGAGTTTAAATGTTACATAATGTGTTTGCGAGTGTTTTTTATACCCTCGGAATATGTTGCTACAGAGTATATTAGTTGTGTTCACCTAACGGTTGTTTGTAACACCTAGATCTAAACGAGTTAGATATAGAAATATATATACATATATATATATATATATACATAAATTATCAGGATAAAAAGACGAGTTGAAATCCGAGTGACTGCCTGTCCGTCCATCCGTCCGTGCAAGCGATAACTTGAGTAAAAATTAAGATATTTTGATGAAGCTTGGTACACGTGTTCTTCGTCACCGTAAGATGGTTGGTATTGCAGATGGGTGTAATCGCTCGCAAAATGCAATTAATCGAAAACAAATAAAGTGCTATAACTAGGCAGAAAATTAAGATATAAACGTGTTCTCTGGTATAAAGGGCGGGGTATCTGTGGGCGAAAATTTTTGTAAATGTAGGAATGGCCGCGCCCCCCACAGGTTTAATATATATATGTCGGAAACCGTCAAAGCTATATATATATATCAAACCAAACTTACTCCGACTAAGTTTTACTAGTATTTCTTCATATATTGGGAAAATGAGTGAAATTGGATAATAACCACGCCCACCTCCCATACAAAAGTTATGTTGAAAACTACTAAAAGTGCGTTAACTCCCTGAAGGAACACGTCAGAAACATTAAATCTTGCGGCAAATATGATGATATGATAAATATCGAAACGAAAGTACATGATTCTATAGCCCGCAATGTAAGTGATACCAAATATGATTGCAAGCCATTGACAATTTCGTCGAATAATGAATGTTGAATTCCTCCCCAACAATTTTTAATATAAAGTTATGCCAGCACCTGAAAGCATATCCCCGCCTCTGATCCTAGCACATTGCGAGAGTATAAAATGTTCGGTTACACCCGAACTTAGAACTTTCTTACTTGTTTATTATATATGTTTGTTGTAATTGTGGTACACATGTACTCCTGTTACTAGAATTAATGCAAATTTGTTTCTGTTAGTAGTCTGAGAAAAAACCGGCCACTTATTACAGGTTATATAAGTAGCATAAAAGTTGAAGGTCTCACTCACAATCAGTGGATTTATTGACACTTTGTTGCACCTGTGTTCGAGAATTTACTACAAATGCAACTTTTACAATAAACATAAACTTGTTTCCGGTTCATTTTTGGCACAAATAGTAAAAGTGAAAATGTAAGTAAATGGAAAACTTTGTTGTAAAAGTGCATAGTGTAATTGAAATTGAAACACTCGCATATATATAAATCTACATGTATATATAGGCACATAGTTATGCGTATATAAGGAAAAATAAGTTGTACAATTGCATAACTGTGCTCGCCGTACTGAATTCGTGCATGAAAAATATTATTTATATGTATATAAAAACATTCAAATATAGATGTCTCGAAGTGAAAGCAATTAGTTTCAAACTACTTTCCAAACTAGTATGAACGGCAAAGCCAACTAGTAGACCGAATCTTCTTTTGCTAGACAAGTAATTGATTTTCACATGTTGATGTCGAAGAATTGTTCCATTTCGATCAGAAAGGGACCAGGCTCAGACTAGTTATAAACAGAAAAATGATTGAAAAGTTCAATTTATATCCTTAGGGGTGATTCTAATTTGAATTTTATTCAGTTCTTCCATATCTTCCTTGAAAAAATACTGGTTTGTGGGCGTAACTATGCTCTCTTCCTGAAGTAACCACCTTAAAGGTCGATAAAAATATGATGTCTTTCGGGCTAGTTCAATTTTCTTCCGCCAATTTGTAAACCAATATCTTTTCTGACCAGTTCACGTTTCACTGGGGGTACTTACTGCGGGGTATACTTATGTACACACTCATTGCCTTTTCCATTGCCACTCATAGAAGTCGAAGTCCAATTAAAAGTTTTAAACAAAATTTAAATTGTTGGCGATCACATTATTGAATGATAAAAAAACATTGGTTGAATTCGTTTTTAGCTTATGTAGCAAATTTCAATGTATTTATAAAATTTTGAAATCAGAGCTTGATTTATTCATGGTTTGAAGCACTAAATTAGTCAAGAAAGTCATATAGGGCAATATAGGGTGTTTCTTATTTATAATGTTACCTATTAGAATGTAAATTCTGAGAGCTGAGCTGAGAAGAGCAATAGGTAAGATGAAGAATGGAGCAACACTGAGCAATCGGGCGCAAGACGAGCACTACGGCCGAAAGGCCGAGGTAAAACATTTTAAGAGTTAAAGAGAAAGTCTGGTGTACAATTTTAGAGCAAACTTAAATCATGGAGGGAGGGAGCGATATTTAAATAAAATATGAAATGTTCTTAATGAGCGTAGAAGAATTGTTGTTATGACTACCGATTAAAACTAGATTAGCCATAAAGCTTATATTTCAAAGCTTACCGGCTGTGCTCTTATTGCGTTCCTCAAGACAATTGCTACTGGACGAGGTTTTAGACAGAGTGATTCTCCAGACTTTTTTAAATGCATCGTTTGGCTAAAGAGATCGACTGACGGAACTGAAATATTTAGATATTGTCGTATCTTATTAACATCGATAGCATCGAACTGGTCAGCAGTCAATCAGTCGTAGAAGCAAGAAAAAATATCTATATCGCCATACACCGTTCAGAGTAATTACATGGAACTCGTAGAGAATTCGATTGGCTTGCAAGCTGGCATAGCAACCAAAAAACGTTAATTTTCAAATCCAACGATGAATAATGCTTAACAATTAAGTTATACTTTAACTAAGTAGGTAATTCAGAGGCAAAATTGAGACAAATAGTATCTTACTTTAGTGGACGATAATATGCAATAAAACTGCTCCAGAGAAATATGCGCTTATATACCATCAAACAAAGTTTGATGTTTTACCGAAAATTAAGCTTATAGCAGCGTATAAAGAGGTCCAAATTACTGCAAATAGCAAAAAATATATTCGCATGTCGTTCGAAAATCCACAAAAACGAGCTTGGCTTATATGATTTGTAGTTGAAGTTATTTATATCTGCGTTATTGAATGTTAGAGTGAGTCAACTGGAGTTTCGGCAGACCCTTTTTGTATAAGGGTGTACCCTAAAACGAAATCCTTGGTACAAATGTACCAATTTATGTTCAAAATGCTTTTTTAAAATGCCGCACTTTTTATATTTTCATTCCATTTTGAATTCAGAGCTAAAAGCCCACTAGGGCAATTGTTTTTTAAATTCAAATTCTCTGTTTTAGCATGCCTGTTTAAGAGATAAGTGACTTCTTGAAATTGTGAATGGCTTTGAGATAATTGATGAAGAGTGAGGGAGTTGATTGGTGTTGAAGCGTAAGAAATAATTGATATCGTTTCGTCTTTAAAACACAAAAGAATGAACGAACATAATCTGAATAAACTATTGGAGAGTCTAGCAAACAAAATGACTGAAGAATAGACAGATGACAAAGAAGATAGTCATGACGGTGGCAACGTTCCTTGTTACATACCAATGATCTCGATGAAGCTTCTAATACAGAAAGCGAGTTAGTTTTTCAGATAGATGCAGACAATGTAATAAGCGACAGGGATGAAGAAATGTAAGAAATTAGGAAATTAAGAATTTCCTAATTCCTAAGAAAGAATTAATTAGAAATTAAGGAAAGTTATAACCGCTGCAACAGCTAGCGTTGCTTCATCCTCAGACATCTTTAATATTGATAAGAGCCTAATGCGTCTAAAGAACCAAACCAAGACAAAACATGGTTCTAAAACTAACCAGACGTGGTTTGGAATTAGTTGAGAAATAGTTGCTGATAACTTCAGCTGGTATTTTTCAGCATTAGACCTATGTAATAAACTAATGTCGTCGAGTTTCGGATATGTGGGTATTGTATATAAAAAGAAAAGATTCATACCGGTAGCATTTAGCCGAAAGTACGGAGACGAAAGTATAGCCCGAGTACCGAATTTTGCTGCTTAGAAGATAACCTAAGCCTATGCGTATATGTTTCAAAAATAAAATAAGAGCGGTTGTCCTTATCTCTACAGTTCACTACACAACAGATACTCCAGTGCCGAAAAAAACCCGTAGGCTATACACTTCTACAAAAATATAAAAGTGGCGTCGATATAGAGGACTAAATGGTGACGAAGTAACCCACGAAAGAACATACATAATCTATAATGAACAAGATCAATATAAGTACAAAGATGTTAGAAGACGAATCTAACTAAACTAAGTATAAATCTTATTCAAAATCATTTCAATACTAAAATCAACAAACTTCGAGTTGTTAACCGAACAAGTATCCGTATAGCTATTGAACAGATGCTGGGATATTCTTTGCTGTCTAAAATATTTGTGTCTGCCCCTCAACTAGCCGAGATCCAAAGAAAGTAGAAGGCTCATATAACAGGTCCTACGCTATCGATAAAGTTCTACGAAAAACTAGAAATCGGTGTTCAGTTTGCAATAATGCTGTGTGTTCTGTTCATGGCATGGATTATTATAAGTATAACGGACTAAGATAAATAACTTTGTGTTTTATTATATGTAAATTCTTACAAACTTCCATCGGTATATCTGTACCTACGTTTCTATTATACATTAAAGTTTTTTCCGCACAAGCGTTAAATAAAGGCGGAAAAATCATAGACTGTTTCTTAATCCACTTCAGGCAGGTCATATTCATCGACAGGCTTTCCTTACAGGGCGTCTGGTCATAATTCGCACAACGCTGGTTTATCGTAGGGAATATTATCCATATCTCTACCTCATTTGTCAAGCTAATTCACACCCCATATCTTGAACTGATAATTGCCTAAATAATTTATTTTACAACAACACTTTACTGGCAGCACAAGAAAATTGGTCTCCGATCTGGTTCACATTTTACTTCTTCTTACAAACAAAATTTATGCGAAATCTGATTTAAGCGCGCGCAGAGCGGATGTGCGAGAGAACACGTAAACAAATGTCCATTATTTAATAATTTCGCAGAAGGGTTGCGGAGGTGGCTGTCATTTATAAATGCTGCCTGTTGGTAGTTAGCAAACTTTATGGTTGCCAATATTGCTGACACATTGCCATATAACTTTACGTGGCTGCATGGATGCCTGGCCGCTCCTCCGCCCGCAACAACAATTCCAACACTGATATACTGCACGCATCACATGTGTGTGTATGCGTGTGTGAATTGATGTTTTTCTCCGACGCAGCTTCGGTGTGAATTTAGTTTGGTATTTCACCAACTTTCATTTTAAAACCACCTACTAAACAGTGTAAAATTTTATAAATATAAGAGTACTTTTGTTTGCGCACTCAACTCACGCACACACACTAAGAAATTACAAAACTATTGAACTGCACACACACACACACACACAGACACACATAGACACAGAGCCAAACACAGCCACTCACATATGTTTATGTGAGTGGCAGAATCTTCTCTGTGGTTTATTGGTGAAACTGTAAAATGGTGTTCCGTTTATGATGCTTTTGCGGTGCAGCAGCCTTCCTGTGCATTTACACTAGTATATATATATGTTGGTACGTGAATGTGTGTGCGTGTGCGTCCTTGGTTACGAGGCGAGTTTGCGAGCGCACATAACATTTTTAGGTGCTGACACTTTTCCAGTTGGTATGTTGTAAATTTGTTAATGACACTGAAATACCTAACTGAGGTAAAGTGGCAACCGCTGAGCAACTGCTGAGCACGCCGCAGCGTATAGAGTTATGAGCGTAGTCAGGAATATATTGGCACTCTTACTTGCATTGGCATGCCAGCAGCGAAAGTGGCGGATAAGGTGTGCCGACATGTTGATAGCAACACGTACAAATGCAACCGGATAACGGTTAGCTGGATGGTTGGATGGTTGGATG
This sequence comes from Bactrocera minax, assembly GCA_021498325.1. Classification (NCBI taxonomy): domain Eukaryota; kingdom Metazoa; phylum Arthropoda; class Insecta; order Diptera; family Tephritidae; genus Bactrocera; species Bactrocera minax. The sequence goes on from JAKEEE010000024.1 coordinate 614,668, forward strand.
GTTGGGCGCGTTCAAGCTCAACGCTTGCGAAGCGGTTTACGCTGACGCTAAAGTGATTCTGATTTATAACGAAACACATGTAAATATTATGTTTAAAAAACAAAAACAGTTATATCGTACATCGTTTTACGTGTAAGTTTCATGGCATGTGCCACGTAATATAACTTATTTGCCGTTCGAGCACTTTATTGTGCTGCAGAGAGTTGAATTTAATGAACGAAGCTCTTGATCTTTAAACTATTTTCAAGACATATACTTATATATATATATGCATCTAGATGCATTGAGATCGTCTATTGCTTTATTCGGCATCAAGCAGTACTCATTGACTCTATTAAGTCATATATCGAGCAGTTGCCGAGTCACATCGAATCCCTCTCGCATATAAAAATTACTCACCTGATCTTCTGTGGCAAACGCGAAGTAAGTATAGCTCATATATTGACTGGAAAATATTAAATCATCGCTTTAACGTGGAAGACCAGGGTGTAACACAATCCTACAGTCTTCCAGAGGGAGCTGTAAAATAAATCGGAGATATTCTCGATAAAAAAAAAACCTTAAGCTGGGGCGAACACACTGAAAGAAAGGACTGTCAAATTCCCTTGTACTCTGAATTAATCTACCAATGCTATTGTTCAAGATAGTGTATTGGCTTTATACGAACTTCATTATCATGATATTAAAATAAGGCATATTACTTTTTCGGAAAGTACTTATAATGAGTAATGCATCTCTTTACTAGCTGCTACGAAAACAACCACTGAGAAGGCCGTTGAAGTCATTCTTGACATTCGGCCAATATATTTTCAAGTAAACCTTGAGGCAGCACTAAGAGCCAGTCAACTCAAAGTGTTAGGAATACAGAACCAACATCATACTGTATTTCTTGCAAAAGTCGGTCCACATGGAAAATGCGACCGAGTATTATAATTGAAGGCAAATGGAGACAACCCATTCCTTCCCGAGAAAAGAAAGAGTTGAAGCTATTCGTACCACACGGCGTATCACATTGTAAATCAAGTACAGGAGTAGAGTTCTTCTGCTGCCATCGATTTATGGCGGGTAGCTTTAAACTCAAGGACTAAAATTCTGGATTTAAAAAAGCATTCAAGCAGATTTTTGCTTTAATCTGAATTTCGAAAAACTTTCGGATATATAGCCAATGACAATTAAGGAAATACCTTGTGTTAACACCAAGTCCCAGCATAAAAGAGGTAATCAATAGACATTTGAAGCGATAAATGCTGGAGGACCTCAGATTTTGGAATGCAACAAATACACGAGATTTCACAAACATTTTTTAGGGGTTGTGAATAGCGCTGATACAAAAGAAATAAAACTTTTTGGTTGAAGAGAACACAGTATCATGGCAAAGATCGTTATAGGTGTTCTCACCTCCAGAAAGTAAGCAAAGTAGGAACTGGGTATAATATAATAAAAAATTTTGAGTATGTGCTGAGGATGGCGAAACGTTAATATATTATCAAGTATAATAAAATATAATATATTTGAAAGGATAAGAGTTATTGAGTGCTAATTAGTTTCATATCACTGGCAACACAATGGGCCAATTGTTGGGTTAATTGCGGTGAGGTGCCTGTTCGACCACACTTAGAAGATTAGATCTGACAAACAATAACATCATTCCCAAACATGAGAACTTGAGTAATATAGAGCGACTTTTCGAGTTTCACGGCCATTTGAAATAATAATCGCTCTGGGTAATATCCACATATATAAAGTGGATTCAAAAATAGATCAGTAAATATCATCGAAATATTAATAGAGCAGATCAACAGCAGTGATATTATATACATTTTTGGGACCTAGAAAAGTAGTATGCTAAACTTTTTCGCATTACACTATTACAGCGTCGTGATATAAAGCATAGTTGTGCACTTTACTACTATGTACGTAGGCTTCGACGTCTGTTCTGACCAACCTCAAACAAGTGTTTTCCATTACCGGTCGCCCCTCGGTAAGCCTTCGATCGTTTCTTGCCTTGAAAACTCTATTTAAACTGCCTGCATATACAAGTCGCGCCATAACTGGTGGAAAAATTTCGGCTAAGCACATAGCAGAGATCTCTCAAAAACTCAATCTCAATGATTACAGCTTTTTCAGTTGCAGGAATCCATGCCCACCGTGGGTTTAAATACTGCATCCACTCTATGACATACATATGTATGTCCGAAGCCTTCAATGCAATCCGTACTATATGCATTTCTTCTCACTATGCATCGAAGTAGTATGATTGCAGGAGCTATACCCTTTATTTGATATTGAAATATAGGAAACTTTAAAAATATGATTACTTTTTTTCGAAGGAGCATCTGAGAATAAATTGTTTGCACGTACAAAAATTCAGCAAAATATCCTTCATATATTTACACCAATATACAAATGAGCATAAAAATTCATTGCTTTAAAGAAATGCACCCTTTTTTCTTCTTCGAACATATTTCCATATACCTTGCTATTATTTCAACAGTTTGGCTCTCCATTACACCATTGACCAGCGGTTACATTCAATGCTGTCATTAAGTGGTAACTTAAACGGATTCAATTGCTCAACGACATTTCCACATCCATGTCCAGTCGACTACAGTTACACTTTCGTCCAATAGATGAATAAATATGTTATACCCATATGTAGTATATGTGTGTGTATACATATATATTATATGTAGTAGGGTGTGCCCTAATTTTGAATTGATGCTATTAAGATATGCACTTTCTTCACAATATACCAAATACTTTCTTCAGATGGTAGGGTTTTCAAGTGGCATGGCAGTGCGTTTTGATCAAAAATATCGTGCGTACACAATGGAGGTCGTGATCGTAACCAAGAAAACCAATAGATTAATAATGATAGAGACAAAATTGCCACAAGCAAGAAATGAAACAAACTGCCGCTTTCGTAGTGATTGTAAAAAAACATTCCCCTTATTTCGTTTATGACGTCACATTCGAATGTATATTTCTGTCAAAAGCACAAAAAAAAATAAAAATTGCGACTTGAAGCTGTCGTAATCATTGTTCATTCATTATAGAAACAGAACGGGCTTCACGAAGGTACATAATATAGCCAGGAGAGTGAAGATTTTAAAGTCCAACGGAATTGGCCTTCCACAAACCTATGTTCATATCATTTTGTGTAGTCACTTGAACCTGTGTATATTGAAGTTTATAAATAAAAACAAAATAAGCTATTTCGATAACTTTTTGGTAAAGAGTTAATTAATTAAAAAGGTTGAGGAAAGAATACCGCAAATTTTTTAGGTGTTTTTGCATGTTCCAGTTTATCTGAAAAATTTTTAGTGAAGTTGGCTGCAGTTGTTTGAAAATGCATAAATTGTCCCTAGTATTTTTCTAGAGTTCATTCACAAATATTCTTTTTACGTCTTACAATACTCCGTTTCAAGACACCAACTTTTTTTCAACCTCTCTTAGCTTAATATAACTTGTTGAGTTTTTTCTTTATTTTAGCATATAAAAGAGAACTGGGCTAATATTATCCTCCTAACCCTGCAAAATTTTTTGTAAGTAATTACAGAAGAGAGAGAACACGCGAAGTATTTTCTATAGTGTACTATCATGAGTAAATTGGTCTTCAAAAAATAGTTTTATTAAATAATTATGTATGAATTCGTCCCACATGAATAGCTTTAGGGTACAATTGGAAAACGTTGGTCTTCTTTTGCTGCCTTTCGGATACAATTAGTACCTTTATATGTTAGAACAAAAGGAATATTCCATATAAACAGGTCAAAAGTAAAACCATTAGTACAAAAACATGTTTCTTTGCCATTAATCGAGGACTACGACTAATCGAGGTCTCATCCCCGACTTGTTGCCTTTTTCGCCGGGAAGAATGGCTTAACAAAGGTCCATCGGGTGCGATGTGAACGTGAAGGCATCTAGGCCCTATATATACGACTACATATATTATTAGATCAGTACAACCGCAGTGTGAAAACTCTCATAATATTTATTTCAGTCGGCTTCATGTAACACACCCTAATGTTCTTGATATCAAACTGAATATTGTGATGTGTTGTAGCTGCATATGACTGGTTGTGGCAGAGCTGTGTTGTGTTTATTGCACGTGCGACATGTCTTTTATTATCATTTGAATGCACCAACTGATGCTGAAGCCAACCTACCTTTGGTTATTTACCTGCACAACTTTTGTTGTTTTGTTTTCTGTATAGTGTGCTTGTTCTTTTTTTCATTTTCATTTTCATATGCGTTTCGGTGACATGTTAATATCGTTCGAGGTGTTTGCTGAACAAACTGTAGCGGACACGTTCACACATTCGCCAAAATAAATATGTGGATTTTTATGAGTAGATGTGCACATATGTATGGCTGTGTATGTACGTCGGTTGGTGAGAGTTGTGCGAGTAGATTTGCCGCATGTGTCATGTATGTTAACTATGGAACTATGGACACAGTTGGCGTGGCATTATGCGAAGGATTTCACTGGCATTCAACGCAATGGTCATTCCTCGCTCCATTACCAGCTGATTTCATTTATTTCTTCGGTCACTGATGGGTGCTGCTGTTCCGTGGCATCGCCTTAAATACCTGCCCGTGCCTAGAGATGCGCGTGTCTGCCATTGTCCAATACATTCATGCGTCTTTCCAATATTAATTCATGAAAATATATAAACGAAAGTCTAGTGTTGCCATATAAATGTAGCGCTGCCCTCGCCACGGTAGTTATGAATGTACCTGCAGGAATTATAAATGTTTGATTATTGGTGTTGTTTTCACTGAGTTATTACTGTTGAATATTAAACTGCAGCATTGTTGGACAGAAGCTTCTTTGACTAGTTTAAACTTGATTAAAGTGGGAACTGATCAAAACGAGCTCTATTTCAAAACGGAATAGATAGAATGCCGAAGAGTGAAGAAAAGAAGAAGAGAGAGAGGGAGGGAGAGAAAATGTGTTGTGGAAATCTGCAGGGACCTAACGTCTGTGAGGCATCAATGCACCGATACTTTATGAGCTTTTTCCATGCTTTACTTGCCTAAGCTCCACATATATTTAGGTTTGTTATGATCTTAAAAGCTTTAGATTTTGCGTTTCACCGTGATTTGATACCTTAATATCAAGAGAAAGCATGCAACAAAAAATCTTTTGTTTTTCAGTATGCAATGCAGCTCTCCACCCTCAATCTGCAATTTCACTCCTCTGAATATTGGTCTTATTCCAGAGGAATGATGTACAAGATATAAGCAAATTTTTGATTAGAAGCCTTTTAGCGTTTAGACCACTTTCGACATCCAGGACTCCAAATAATACGCCAAACTAAAATTTCTTCTAAACAAAATTTTTAAAGAAATTCTTCAAGACAATCACCCTCTAATCAGTAAAACTAGAATCGGGTAGAATAATGAGATAAAATTTCGAATGTACCTATTAGCTTTGTTGTTGTAGCGGCAGAAAATATTCCCCAAATAATTTTGCGAAATGTTGACAAGTTAACATTCCTTAGCCGAATGAAAATCGGAGTCCGCTTCGGTTATCTAGACTCGAATGTCGTGGTCCTGGTCTTTTTTTGTTTATTTCTTATTTTATAATATATAAACGATTTAAAAGTAAATTTTCAGTTTCCGTTTCCTCATTCGAAAACACAATAAAAACGCTTTTTTATTAGAGGGTTCAATTAAATTATTTTAAAATATAACACAAAAGTACTGGGGTTACCGAAACCCACTCTCATTTTCGGGCATTTCTTTCACCATTCCTTTCCATATCTGCAGTCATCGGAGCCCTAACTCATATGTCACAAAATACAACAAGTATGTTAAATAAATGTTTGTACCATGATTTTTTTCCGACAGGGATGCATGCTGTGCATAAGTAAGCTGGGGTGTATGGGAAAGTTTATCATACAAGTGGTCAAGTGTATTTTTTAAGGAACCCATATATATATATACTTAAATATATGGTTTGCTCAAGCGACAGGTTGTGATCAGCCGCACTTTTGAAATACGTTAATAGGGTCATTGATAAACTATTCTTGTGTGTTAAATCTTCTGTAATCATAAATAGTAGAGTGTCTAAAATTTATCGGACCTTCAGTAATTTCTGTTCTAATATCTTAAAACAGTTTAGCGTACCTCAGAGTATATAGTGAACGTACATGAAGATATGCATACTCAAAAGGAAATTACTATTACCTATTTATACATATTTATACAGATATATATATTGTATAAAAATAATTGTTTTAAGACTGATGCAAACAAATGCAGTCAAAACCTTTCTTCTTTGTGATATATTTGATAAAAGAAACGCTGCTATGTTTGCAAATGGTTTAAAGGGGTTTTTGGGACAGATTATGCAACACTTGGCATATTGTATTTTAAATCCACTTTTTAAAGGAGGTTATGTTAGGTTATGAAATTGGCGCTCTGAAACCGTGATATCATTCGAAAGGAAGACAAAATTTTATCAATTTCAAAACTACTATCTGCTCCTTGTTCGCTTTGTTGATTCAAAGTATAGATAGCAGTAAGTAAGTATAGTAAGTAGCTAGCAGATTTTCATTCACTCTCACTTGAAACCTATTCCCACTCAATACGAATAGGACGTAATTTAAAACACTCTTCTTAATATCCCTGGAGATCAGAGAAAAGTTGTAAATAGAATGCTGAGAACCCTCATTATACCGAAATGTACATATTATTTTGTTTTTATGCTCCAAACCCTCTTCTATCAATGTGAGAAAAGTGTGTGCATTCGATTTCACCGATCTATTAATGCTGTAAATATCGACGAGAAACGGAGAAAATTGGCAAGAAGCGCGGCCCAATAAATAGTTAAGGTACAAGCAGCAATTGCATACATACGTATATACATAAGTGTATGTGTAAGCTGCTAGGTGCCTCTCCCTCGCAATATATGTTCTGATGCGTGTCAGCATATCAGCAAATTTTTCCGTTTTTGTTACCACAATAAAATATTTGTACGCATGCCAACAATTCATGTTTCTCTGTATATAAATATATTTAACCAACACACCAATTTCTGTATAAAATTTGTGTGAATGAAGTGGGCTTTCCTTTAATACCTCACTTGCAGCTGTGACCGATGTGAGCTAATTTTAAAAGACATTTCGATTTTTTCAAAGAATGTCACGTTCGAATTGCAGCCTTTATTTATTTCAAGCGGTGTAAATAGCGGTAGTTTATGGTTAAATACTATGAAAGGCTCGAAACGCACGACTCGAGTTGAAAAACGATGACGCGGTGATGAGTGATTTCATATTCATGCCATTATAACCACCAACATATTGCACAGGGCGCAATAAGTTGGTTCGCCTAACGGTTATTTGTAAACCCAAAACTAATCGAAATTGTCAGAGAGCTATATATACATATATGACATTGAGGATGATGATTCGTATTTAATTCCCGAAGTTTCTCTCTCCATTCATCCGTTCTTGAAGAGTTTGCTATCGCAGGTACATATGAAATCGGACTACGGCCACGCCCACAAAACACCATTAATCGAAAAATTTAGTCTTAAATCTTGCTACAAATCTTGAATTTGGTAGAGATGATCCCAGTAGGGGGGGCATCTGTGGATAGAATTCGTTAGAAAATAGGGCGTTGCCCAATTTCAGAATAGGTTTAATATTCATATCTCACAAACTACTAAAAATTCCAGAATTCCACGCCCATCTCCCGTACAAAGGACATGTTCAAAGCTACTACGGATGACAACCACGCCTACTTTCCATATGACTCCTATTTAAATTCCATTATATTCATTCACTTTAGATATTATATTATATAAATCAGCACTCATAAATCATAACAAAGTTATGCTTACTTAGTGCCTCTGAGAAGTGGCCCCTCTCATCTAATAATGGTCGAAATCGGGCCATAATTTTTCAAGCCACCAGATACCTGATATTATAACTGCAGTGCTTTCCGTTTTATATCTTAATGAAATTAAGAAAACATCTTTTCTGACAATAATGTGGCCCGGTGGTAAAATTGGTGAAATCCGTTAATAAATGCCCTCAACCCCATATACCCATATTGGTCTATTTCTGCTCAACTGAGAAGCTTGAAAAATTCGAAATGTCACTCCCATGTCAAAATGTTCTCGTAATTTAGATTGCTTATTCTGGCCGAATGTATGTAAATGAAATAATAATTATAGTTTTATATATCTCACTCTGGTACTACCGGTCTCTCGCATGACACTACTTTATATTTAAAAATTAAATATAATGCAGAATTCAAGAAAAAGTTGTCACTCTTCTATTCACCTTCTAGCATAATTGTACTTTGCATTTACAAGCTCTTATATTCATATAAACCCTCCCATGTATGTATGTAATTTGCATGCAGGGATTACTGTATCCACCTGCGGCCTTGACTCGGACACACACACACATGCTGTGTACATAGATTAGGCGGCGACACACCAGTGCCACACAGCACCAAAGGTAGCACAGTTACTTCGCCAAATAAGTAAGTATGCTCGACATCGCCTAGCACCAGAGCAAGCGCCTATATATGGTGTGTAAACATTATGGTTTCCAGTCTCCAACCGCTTATCGCTTTTACGAGGTGCAAATTGGTTAAAGGCAAAGAAGCAGCATCGCATATGAGCCATGTAATTACAAGCATTTGCGTGTATGTGTAAACATCGCCAGCGGTGCGCTATTTAGGCCGCTGAGTCAAGCGGAGTTGTGGCATGTTTATTGGTAAGCAAACAACTTGCTGGAGGGCCAATCCTCACTCACCTCACAAACCTCACAAACCTCACTTTAAGCTGAATTGTCCACAGACCTTTAGTGGTTATCGCACTTAAATTTTAGCTTCCTTGAATGCTTTAACGCTTTACTCTCGTTTAATTTTAACACTAAGCAATTTTGCTGTACAGCAGGGCGTATGAGTGACTTTTTGGCGGCATGAAAAGACAATAAAATTTATCTTATATAATAATTGAATGTTTAGAGGATGACAATTATAAATTTGAAATAGAGTGAAAGCGTCACAATTAGATGTATAGAAATATTAAAATTATTTTGCTGTATGGTAGGCTTGCCGCATTGTTGTACGTATATGATTATCTAAGTCTTCAATAAAAAAAATTTTTTCTTTTCAAGATTTTTTGATTAGACTGATGAAAAGAACGGAAATTTATTTAAAATTTATGAAAAATCTGAAAAATATTTTCACATTCAAATTCATCTTTATCTTCTTCATACATATGTATCCGTAAATATCAGATAAAAGCAGCACGATTCATCTCTCTGCCAATCAGAGCATTGTTTTGCATTTATTAGTGAAAATTGTTGTAGTAGATACTCAGTACTTCCAGCACTTAGTCTAAATTTTTAATGTGTACCAAATTGTTTTAGGGTTCCTTGGCCGCCATTTACCGAAATAAAACTACTTGATTGCAATAAATCTTACCATAAGTTATGAGCTAATTAATTTATGGCATAACAAGTATTTGTTTAAATAAATTTCGAACTCCCATTCTTAATAATTGCATTACTCTTCTTAATAAAGCGCAAATATATCATATTCCTAACCAAAATGCACAAAATTTCGGTACTAATCGAAAGAGCCAGAATGCTTTGCAGAAGATCATATTATTTTTATTAGTACTATATAGCACGTTCTGAGGTAAGTAAGTATTAATAGGTAAGGCGCTTTATAACATAAAGGCTGTCAAGACAGACCTAAAGACTTTGAAAGAGGAAATGAAGAAAGCCCAAGAGGCAGTTTGACTTTCTGTTGAGGTATTGCGTAAAAAGGTTAAGATGTTCAGATTTGGCTCGATAGAGAAACTACGTCGCAGAATACTGCGCATACTCTCGAATGAAAGTTCTGGCAAAATACGCAGCAAAGGGAGATGCTTCAAGGAATTTTGGATTTCCGCTAGCCGAAGCCAATATCAAATATTATTACTCTGAGCGCTTGATTCTGTATACATAATAGCGCTTCGGGGAGAGTACACAACATTATCGTGCTTTTCTCCTCTCTGAAGTACTCCTATTTATTTTCTTGCCACCACTTTCTGGTACCCTCCATTCCAATATTTTCAAAGCCACTTTGTTTTGATTCACTATACTATGTTTGTTTGTTTGTTTACTATGTAACTAAATATATCACTCATCATCTGTCCTTTCGCAGTATTTTTTTCTTTCGTACACTTTAGGAACAGTTGCGGTGGACATTGTTGTCGTTCAGGCTTCTGCACCATATTTTTAGCAGCTATTTTCTGACGATAGATTGAAAGTGTCAGTTTCCGTCTTTGAAAGAGAATTTTATTTCCAAACTTCCGGTTGAACCCAAATACGATTTATTGGCAAATTTGTTTCTACCTTTGATACTTCTAGACTGACATCGTCTTCGGTGATAGATGTAATTATCTACAACTTTAAAGTTATGCTTGTAAAATATGAGCTATGCGCCATCATTATTCACCAACATACTCACTCGAATATTGTTGTACTTTGGGTTATTATAAGTAATTTTCGATATTTCGGAGGAAATAAGATGGAGATGATAAGATGTCTTTTAGCCATCTGCTAAAACTGCTAGTTAAAGAACTAGTTGAGTTGCAGCGAATTTTTTAATTATAAATATAATTTCTTTTAGCTTTTATTCGCAGCAATATATTTCCTATACAAGTACATATATTGGAACTAATTTCGTTGCGATTTCCGCTTTAATTCTTTCGCACACATTCTCAGCCACAATTAAACTTTAAGGCAGCACTACTAAAAGCCCAGCGGCTTTAAACTCAGCATAGCTTACATAAATGGCTAATGCATTTCAATATTTTGCGGCTTGCTTGCTTTCTAAATATGCCGCAACTACACTTAGCTGTAAAATCGGGCTAAAACTGAAAATTGCTTTCATTGCGACCTATTCGCATGATATTTTGTACTTCATTAGCATTGTTACTCACGCATGGACCGTTAAGCAGTAGGAATAACGGACCACAACAAAAACAACGGGAATAAAACTAAATTAACTTTTGTTTAATGATTAAAAGCAACACGACCAAGCGACTGTTTTACGAGCGACCAGCGAGCGAACATCAAACATACAACCGTAAAAGCGCTAGATTACCGCAAAGCAAACAAATCCAAAAGGAATGGGGAACAAGAAAACATAAAGAACAACTCAAAACAAAAACAAAAAAAAAAAAACAAATGCAGCATAGAAATAAGCCGAATGCAAGAGTGCATGTAATTTTCACTTTATTTTCGCGAGACGCACTCGCACACATGCATGTAGACTAATGAATGTGTGTGCGTAAATATTGCAAGTGTGTGGGGGTTTTAATTTTTATGCTTATGTGCGCTCGGTACACTTCCGTTTTGTTGCTAATAAAATTGTTACAGCGCCGCGTTCAGGTGTTGCCGTTCATGCGCGAATATTTTAGAGTAATGCAGTTGTAAGCGCCGGTGGTGCCCTGCTGCAGGCATTAGTATTGTTTGAGCGCTATTTTTTGTCTTTATTATTTCGTTTTACTTCGTTTAAAAGCAGCGCCTCGCAAACAAACTTGGCTTTAAAAGAACTAATTTGGATGTGACTTGATTTCGTTTGGTATTCGCTTATTTCGCTAACAGTTTCTTAAAAATTACTATTATAAATATATTATTAATGCTACAACCAAAAGATGCAAGGAAAAAAAATTAGCCAGTTCGAAAAATTCACATTTAAATCACTTGACGGCTGATTTGCTGTTGTTAGAGAATACATTCCTTAGTATCCCTTAACGCAATCTAGGAGCAGACATACAAATTTGTTTGAAGTTTAGGATTTAGTATCTATGGAGAATGCGACGAATGCGATAGCAGTTCGAAGCCCGATTCATGCAATTTTGAAATCGTTTGAATCAATTTATGACATTTTCTTCTTTCGAAAATGAGGCCACTCTTCCTTTAATTCATCCTTCAAATCATCCAATAATACTAGAAATTAGTCGCTGTTAGCTGCGCTTTTCAAGATAGATCTTTCATAGAAAATTATTCTATGCGCATCTAAAAATGCAGGCGCTATAACCTTATTATCTCCTTGATAGTTCTTTCCATGCTTTGAATTCAGTTCGCCTGCGGTCCACTCTTCTTGACTGTCGGTTTGACTTTTTTCTATTGTCACATATATGTGTATATTACTATTGAACTGCACCAAACAATGCTCTCAGGGATCAATTTGACCAATTTTTGTCGGCTAGCCAAATTTTCTTGTACTATATGACGAACACTTTCTTTGATTTATTTCGAATGTCAGTGAACACGATCAACTTCATTTTTTGGTCTTCGATGATAATATGGTCTGACGGATTTCGCAAACCACTAACGAATTCTTGTTTCGTCTATCGCAGAGCCCGAATTGGGCTCATAGCTATTTTTTGGTACCAGTCGCTTTTTTCCATCAAAAGATAATGCTATGTGGCAACCTTCGTACGAACTCAATTTTTCGTATTGCAAATCTCTGAAAGTCTGCAATTATTATTTTTGTTTGATATACAAAAGCTCACCGCAAAAATAAAGAAATTTGAGTAGAGTCGTCAAATATTTTTTCAGCGATTCAACATTTAATTTCAGAGTATTTCCTACTTGTAAATAATCGGCGCTGACGCCTTTGTGATTGTTGTCTTGAACTTAACCGGTAAGTGGAGGCTCCGAAAAGTTTTAACTTGCTTCCAGGCTGCTAATGGTTTTTCTGTGTAAGGGCAACCTCTATTGGAAAAAACTTATTTTGTTGGAAATTGTACCGCAGAGCGTATGCTTTTAGAAAGATTTTGCCCAAATATTTAATATGTTCAAATAACGGCCATTTTTCAAGGAATATCTTTAAATTTTTATTAAAGTTGCATGTAGAAAATTTAACTGAGTAATTTGCGTTATAAATTTATAAATTAGGACTTGGAGTACTTAGCTGCAACATCTCAATATTACATCGGGCACAGAATCCGAAGTGATTTACGTGGGTACCTGCCGTTGATCAGCTCTACTCCACGGTGTTCAAAAACACAACGGATCAATACAATGCGTCGATCAGCGCCCCGTTAAAAATAGATTTTTGCTAAAATCAACGGTACCGATCGGCATTGTGGAATGGCACAATAACCACCTTGGTGGGGTTCGAGGCCTACCCAAAACCTCTGCCTTTCTATGGGTCGGGCACCCGGTTGCAATGCAACTCCATATTTGAACTGTACCGCCCCAGACAGTTCTACCCGCATTCAGGTTTTAAACCACAGCCACCACGATACTCCCCGAAGGGCCTACCGCAATGAGCAGGATGGAGCTGCAAGTACAACCCACAACTCCACCGGGCCCCTGCTCCCCGTGGCACCGATTTAAAGTCTCCGGTAAGACCTTGTAGCCCGAAGGCTACTTCCAGTTGAGTTACCCATTCATCTCGACTGGTGGCATTTGTAGCTTGAACTACAATGCCTCGCTTTAAGTGCATGTATAGTACATTTAAAGTGATATAAACTTAGTTCAAGCTAAGTAATATAGCACTGTTTCTGACATGGCTGAGCCTATAGATTGAGCAAAGTCTATTTCAAATACAGTGCACATTTTGGATTTTAGTCGCCTCGTACGACAGGCATGCCTACCGCGGGTTATTCTTATCCCCCGACCCGCAGGGGGTACATCGGGCACAATGGAATCGATTCACCGATAAATCTACATAGCTTCAGCAGCGAACCTACACATCCGCTTTTTATTATTTCCATACATTTCTTCACGCCACCCATTTTGCCGATAATCTCATCAATCACTTTGCCACAAGTGTGAACTGTTGTAAATTCTGCGGTCGCGCATTTCAAAACTAATTGTTAGGTATTGTTAAAAATTTTTTCGAATGTGTTGAAACATTGCGTTGCTACTAGAAATCACTACCGACAAACTCCCTCAATAATTACTCCATGTACGGTTAAATTCCATGGCTGGTTTTTTTTTTTTTTTTTTTTGGGTCTTCATGTGTGTGTGTGTGTTATTTGATTTACAATTTAATGCCCTTTGCGGTTAGGCTGTGGGTATTTTATGGTTTTAAGTTCTGGTCATAAAGCAAAAGAGACAGTTATTTTCTAAAGTAGACACTAAAGAAGGGCGCACATCGAGCTCAGTTGGAGATCTAATTGAAAAAGAGAAGAGGATGGTTATGAGTGATTTCGATAGGCATGAAGACTGAAATTGTTTGGATCTCTTAGGGGTCTGGTAATTCCTAAGTTTTAGCTTATTTTGCCTTCTATTTGAAATATGCGTACGAAAATTCTCTGGTAGAGCGCTTCTAGTAAATTTTTAAATCGAAAGTCCAAATTGCACTCACTTTTGCTAAGTGGGTGGTAAAAGAACGCTCAACTTAGATAAAACTTTATTGAAAGTATCTAACAAGAGTTATCTAATGATAGGCATCTCAATTTTCAAACATGTGTTAGTTTTTTATTGGAGTTTTGAGATGTTTTGGCTGCAAAATAATAACTTGAAATGATTTGTTTCGGCTTGACTGGCATGTTCTGAAACTCCATAGTGGTTTTACTGCTATACGGACGTTGATTTAAATATTCATATGACAAAGTAAGGATTAAAATTGCGTATTTATTGTAAAGACGAGAGGTGGATTAAGAAAAACTTATTTTAAATGTTATCAGCTCTTTCCGACTTCAAAATAATATTAATTTTCTATAACCAATTGAAAAGCAACTGAGTAATTTTAATGCTATACCTTTTTCTACAAATTTCTCTTTAGTCTTTGGTTTATACAACAAATACAAGGTGCACATTTTTGTATGTTAAATTTAATAATATTGAAATTTATTAACCAATTGACTTGGAACAAGCGTAAAAACGATGAAGCAGGCACCAGTGTCTAGAATAGCATTTGTCTTTTGGTGTCGAATTTCGTTGAGGACAACAACCAAGACACACGATTAAACTGATTTGCATTACGCATGTCAACCGGATACTGATTATAGACAACTGAGTAGCCATTCTCCATTTTCGGTGTATTATGTTTAACTAACTTCCTTCAATCCCTGTTACCTGAAAAAATTTTACCAGAGAATATGAGTACGTTATTTTTTATTTGTTTATGAACGTTTTCTATGGAATAATATGCAAAAATTTTTTTCCCCCATTTTAGGATGATCTTACACAAATTTTAGAAATTCTACCAATTAATTTAAAATTTACTTTTCAAACCAATAAACTTAGGATTGCTATCCGTGTTTCCTAGTATACTGAGACCAGTTGTCATATGCAAAACAAAATCCAGTGGTAGACCAACAACAATACACCAGTAGCCTTGCTCAATAGGAGTGGTGTTATAATAAATTTTCCATTTTAAGGTAGTGTCGTAAGATGACGATGTTCAATTTGTTCACTATATTTTGTTGAAATCTATTTAATAGGTTATTAGATACTTACATTATACTTTATGGAGGGTTCAACCGGTTCAAACTCTGAACGAAATCCATAAAGATGGACAACGGTCCCGAAATCCACGTCATTCTGCTCATTTCGATTGTCATTGCTGAGAGGCTATTCGATAGCTCGTTAAGTTTTATGTATTTCAAAAAACTGTTTGGTGAGCAAAATGTAATTTATAAAAAAAGTTGTGCTCTGGCAATCAGTAGACATCATTAGGCGGAATTGTAGACCGAATAAATTTGGTATCAATTCACCCAGTATTAAGGGCAACATATAGTTTTCATAGGCTACCTAGTTTACGAACTGAATTTCCTTTTTAGGTCTACCAGAAAACCAAGACCTTTTCAAAATTCCTATGTAAGATAGCATACAATTGAAGCATGATCACATATGTTCTATATAAATTCTTTTTGTTCTATTGGTTGAGCACCAAGTTTTCCCTTTAAATTTTTCTATTTTCCTTCCGTGTGCTTTCTGTTCTTGCTATTTTGTTCAAAAACATGCTTTCGCCATAGTTCTTAAACGTCTTCTTTCACTTATTTTCATTTTTCACACTTTCAAGCAAATATTTTAAAGGCAGCCGTCACAACTGCTTTTGCGTGTCGCACATTCTCTCCTCAAAGCGCACTATTTGTCACAGCTGTCGTTTGCCGTTGCTTCAATATTGTTACGCACTTGCTTTGACTGTATGTCTAATTTTATTACCACACGTTGTTTGCACATTCGCACACATTCGGTTTGGTTGCATTCATCACTCTAACAGAGGCATTTACCGATTGTGCTTTCTGGTTGCCACGGCGTATACGTAACATTTATATACATGAACAGAGTGGTGGTGCAAATATAATATTACATATAGTATATATAATAATAATAAATATGTGGGAATAAACTGTTGGAGCGCTAAACAAACCATAAATGGCCCTCCTAATATGTATAGATATATATATATAAATGCTATGAAGATTCTTCCGAAGAGCATTGCAGATTTCAAGGCAATAATTAGCATGAGAGCCCAAATCTTCAGCGAGAGAAGCGAAATTGTGTGCTCGAGCCAATAAAACATCTTACAACAAATACCGACATAAGGTTATTGTGCATACCCCTTCATATGACAACTAACTTTATTATATTTCGCTCTGTCAACACCTTACCTTAGAGTACCTAGAAGATTTCATACTGTTTGCTCGCACTTTTGCTTTCAAAACGAGCTTGTCTATTCTTATAGTTGTCATCTTGAAAACCTTGCCCTCACCTGAGTGACAATCTCGCGCTTGTAATTTAAGCCCTGATGAAGTGTATTTTGTTAGAATTCTTTTCCTTTTTGATGTGTTGGTTCTGCTCGTAAGAAATGTTGCAGGAAGACATTCACTTACTTTGTGTATTGTGTATGTATAGACATGTGACTCATGAATATAATGGCATATATATGAATGGAATTTTGCTCATAGTGTTTACTCATGCATATGATATTACCTAAGTATTTTATTTGAGCGTTGCATATTATTATTAGCAAATGTGCTCTTTTACTTACGTTTACATTCCTTATATTTTATGAATATATGCCAAGTTTTATTTCAGTTGTACTCTTTAATAAAAATTGATAAAGCATTCTTATTTTCCATTTCAATGTTTCGAATAATTCTCCATAGAAGGCAAAGTAGTTAAAGCTTTTTAGTATTTACATGGAGACATTTGTTATTTTCTATTTACATTTACTTGGTGTTAGAACTTTGTATCTGAAACATGTTGCTATACTTTCTAAATGGAAACAACAATCTTAACTTGGGCTAAATCGAGGTCTAGAAAAGAACCCAGACGAGGTAATAAGTATGCCAAGAGGTAGTTCTGTTTAATAAAATATGCCAGCTCGGTCCATGTTTGGCAAGAACCATTAAAGGAGATCGGCAATATTTTGAATAAAAAGTCGCTTAGATTTTTTAACATAATTGTGTTTATAACTTGTAAATTTGCCTGGTGACATAAGAAATTTGGTCATGGAGATTCAGTCTTAAAAAATAAACGTATTTTTTGCTAAAAGCACCATGAGTCTTTTGCCGCTAAAAAATTGGGGAATATTTTCACTAATGTCGTACAAAGACCTGGTCGGTGTATTAATAAATAAAAAAATTATGCATTTATATAAAAATTTCTCAAATGAAATGTAATGGGATAGGTTTTATATTTCTTCAAAGTACTTAAAATCTCCGGAAAAGAACAAGCAATTTTTTCTGGTCTTAATTTTAATTAGTCGCAACAGTAGAAAACCTTGACAATTTTGATAGTCTCTCAATCTAAGATTCTATCAGACTAAAAATATTCTGTGTGATGTTGGACCAAACAAATTCATTTCGGGGATTGAGTCAAAAGCAAGAGAGCGTTTTCACCGTTTTTTCGAAAATTTACTTCAAAATGGTAATATATTCCTTATAATTTCGAAATTAATTACCCTGTCTTAATTACTGTCAATACTGTCCGATTTCATCATATTACCCTAAGGTTTCTTATAATCACTTGAGGATATAAATTTTTAATCGAGATCCACTTGCTGGTGACATTAAGTAATTAATTTTGATTGCATTCTTTACCAGATTATTCGTCTTGTTTCTTTATTGCGTCTAGAAGGTGAGGTTTTGAGTAGTTGCTAGTTTGATGTAATCGATGTCATCACTCACCCTGATAGTTCCACTGTCTCGGACACCTTTCTCTATGAAAGGGTTGTTTATTTCATGAGTAGCACTTTCAGATCCTCTTACTATTTGTCTTCATCTCAGTCACTTCGTAACCACGCACATCCACTTCATTTATCATTCGGCACATAAACGTCTCTCTCTCTTTGTTTCAGATATATAATGAGATTTTTGGTGATTATGAAATGCCGAATACCAGCTTGGCAGCAATTTTTTGCTCCACTAAAAAATATACATATATATATATAATAATATAATATAAATAGAATATATATAATATTTTTCGTCGTGGCAACCGTCTTCTAGCATCAGCTTTCAAAAAATAAATATGTGCGCACAATGTGCACTTGGACTTGAACGACTTCCACCAAAACAATACTTTTGGGATTTCATCATTGCTTATCCATTTTAAAAGTTGTCCATGTATACTATATTGGAGTACTTATTAAATCGACTTCCGTAATGCAGTAATCGGACAGTTCATGCCTCTGCGATACCTGTTGATAAATTATATATCTACGATTCACCATTTTGCTCGCCAAGATCGAACTTTAGTCTGTTGTAGCTGTAGAAGCTCTACTCTTAGAAACTACATTCAAATAAAGTTATATAGTAGTCAAGTTAACATAAGAGGGGCTTATAAGGGGGGTTATAATAACCGTTCGCTACGCCATCACTTTGAGAGTAATAATATTATATAGAGTTTGAGTATATGACCTTGCATTAGCATTGCCGGCTACACATATTATATATAACGCATACTTTGAAGGCATGTTGGTTACTTTGGAATACTATCCGACCCATTTAGAGTACATTGTACACCCACACATGGACTACTAGCCATTTCGGCACACTGCACTTACACTACTGCGGTAATGTCAAGGCTGCCGACATGTTTATCAACAATATGGAGCTATTTGATTAATGCTGTATGCGAGTACGAATATTGCTCACATCCGTGGGCGCGTATATGCGGAAGAGAATAACATCGTCAACAGCAGAAACTCGCAATGCATTGACTTCGGTTGGTAAGCAACGCAGTTGCCTACTTGACTTCAGTTGCAATGAGCAAGGGAAGCAGCTGAGGAAGTAAGGCCCCATCGGTTGACCTATATTCATGAGCCCATTTAATAATTGTAAGTGTTGTAACAACAATAACTCGATGCGAGTTGTGCGGGCCTAGATCTGGCGGTAATGCTTTAAAGTGGTAACTTAACGAAAACATGTTTACTTCAAGGCCAGCTGTTGCTTTGTGCTTTACATTCTGTTGAGAACATTGAAAGGTGTAAATTCGCTCGTAAACAAGTACACTTGCCACCATCAACAGATCCTCAATAAGTTGTAGAGTGTTTTGTATAAAATTGCTTTCAGTACATTATATTGTTTCTTTCGTTTTTTCTTCTCATATTTAAACAAAAGTTTAATACTGGTTTAAATGAAAGTCGACCGAAATTTTCCACCTTGTAGCAGGGCGATTTATTAAATATATTAATTCATATATAAATCTAAATTCTTGGGAAATATGTTAAGACATTAAGCCTACAAATCGGCATTGAATATTGTTTCTTCAATCTTAGGGTAAAGTGATAAGATAGAGAGAGTACCTTACCTCAAAAAATGTCATCTATAAAGTTTTGTCTAATTTCCCATATCTCCAAATTCGTTCAAACTATTACGGAATTTTTGGAAAAAACCAGAAAAGAGTTGACAATAAATATATATTTGCATTCCTTGAAAGCCATTTATCGCCACCTCTACTTTATACGAACAATTTTTCAAAGAAATGTTATGTTTTTCATATAGATAAGTAAAATATTCAATCTGAAGTTCTGTACCGAATTTTTATTCAGTAAAATTTTTTAAATAAAGCTGATCTGAGGTCCTTGATTTAAATACTGAGAAAAGTCTTTCAGAGCCTTAGATTTATGATAAAAGAACGTACATTTTTTATGTTGAAACCCAATTTGAATAACCAATATGTGGAAAGTGAAAATCAATTCGGTCCAACAGAAAAAAGGTATTAAATAAAGTGAACCCTGAGTACTTAATGGAACGAGAAGTTAATATCCCTCCAACACGGATTTCAAATGCTTATAAATTGGAAATTTTTTCTATAGAATGGAAATTTTTTATAGCAAACATATACTTGAATGAGTTATTCGTGGTCGAGGGCGACCGTGAGGTCCTGCTTAGTAGCAGTAAGTACCATTAACCATTAACGGAATGTCATAGATGAATATAATATATTTAGTTTCAAAGAGTTCGTTAACTGCTCCGGTTAGTTGAGCTGCATTCGCTAGCATTTTTTTAGTCGGTATCAAATTATATATATGATACCGTCCTCTAGACTACATGTCTAACAATAAATATATAATACTAATCTCTATTGACTTTAAACTGTGAAAATGCTTTGCTAAGCTTTTGTTATGCCGACCAAAAATGAGCACTTGGTAGTTGGCAACCCCAGTTGGTCTATATAGGTTAGTTGACAGGGGAGGTGGAAAGAATGCTCGACCACAAGTGGCAGCTCTTGAGCAATCATTAAGCTCCCAAGTGAGTCCTAAGTAATCACCATTTAAGTACTCGGTTGATTTGAAGTATATCCCTAAGTTTTTTCCACATCAGCTGCCTATTTTTTTTTTTTTTTTTTGGACAGAAACATTGAGAAATATTGAGTTGGAAAATATCCCCTCTCCAACTTTGAAGTCTGGTCATTAGTAACGGTAATGTTGTAAGACTTCATGATTCTCCGCGCATACTCTGCTTTATACCCATTTCATTTGGGCAATTTTCTGGCTTCAAAGTGAGATCTCAGTGGTAACTGCCTTATTATATTACATAAATCCGTTTTTCCAAAATTTTTCCAATGTTTCCAAAATGGCTGAAATTGGTTAATAGCTTTCTATAGGCCACATATATATTGAATATGGGTATCCCAACCCTTTCGTTGCACTTTATGCCGAACTGTTTGCTTATATATCTATAGCGTGTAAGACAGGTTAACCGAATCACATGTAAATTTTTCGTTTAGAATATTGTGATTTCTACGTCATTCTCCCGCCTCAAATAATCAATATATTACTTTCCACAAGTCTGCTTACTTTCAAAATTGAAATTTTTTGCTGCACCTTACAAAATGTCAAGCCTTAACTGATTATTGGCGAGTTTCTTTTTTATTAGACACTGTATCTGAGAACTTATTGAAAAGTATTGATTGTGAAATCAATCCGAATCAAGTCACAAACACATGACCGAGTATTCTACTTTGAAGTTATGCTTGTTTGTTAAGTCTTTGGAAATTTATAAATTTCGCCAAGGCAGTGCAAACAATTTGTGATTTTTAAATGATTCAAATATTTTATTCTCTAATCGGCAGAGAGGACTTTTAATAGTCGAGTAAAGCAAGAGTGAGAAGTGTTTAATACGCTTAAACTCGGAGACAGAAGAATATTTCAATCTCTCGAATGAGCCATATACCTTACTGATTATAACCTGAAATGAATAAAGGTGTCTATCGCATATTATTCGGATTCAATTATTTTTCTTAACTCTCTCTATATGTACAAACACTTTCATTTCTAATTGGAGTTGATCAAAATTGTAGCTGTGACTTTCATTAGCATCCAATGGACGTGGGCTTTTTTTAGTTGCTTATTTGTTTAACAAGTTGCCACAGCTAACTGTTATTTTGCTTTATTCAATCTCTCGAGTTATCAACAGCGTTCAACAGTTCAGTCACATTTCGATAATCGCTAAGCGACCACACACACACACATTTCTATCGCACAAGGAACAATAAGTATAAACAAACATGGAGGCAGATGCGGATGCGTTAGTGTTGCATGAACTTTGGCACGTGCAGGCAAGTGCATAAGCAAACCGAGATGCAAAACTGAAGACCTCGAGTCCTTATGTTCACCGATGTGTGGGCGCACATTGAAATAACAGGGAAAAATGTGACCAAAATTGTGTGCCACATGTGAGATGGCTTGAGTTTACCACTTATGATTTTGTGTGAGTATGTGTGTGTGGGTGTTTTTGTGGTAGTGGTGTCAGTTAGTTTTGGTCATGTTTATTTGTTGGCTGTAACATTTCAGATGCTTGTTGACTCGATTCTCTAAGTACTTGTTTTTCTGCTATTGCTGTTGTTGTTTTTACTGTTGGTTGCACGATGTTTATGGTATTGTGTGTTTTGGTTTCGGTTTTGGCCATAAACTTTGTGCAACACACATGTAACTGTGCGCCAAATAACAAGTTGATAAAAAAGTTTTGCGCAAAAACCTCCGCCAACAAGTCCCATTAATGCTAGCAACAATAACAAATTTCACATTAAGCTTTTGTGTTTACTTTAAGGTGTATGTCGTTGTTGTTGTTGTTGTTGCATGCATATATGGGATTATGTGCCACACAGTGCTCACAGGCGTCTTATTATTTGGAGTTATTACAAGTCGTGTTTTTCTTTGGGTAACCAACAACAACAACAACATACTATTAACTGCTAGCTCGCAGTGTGACCGTTATGTATGCTTCTGCTTAATTTGCGCTTGTTAGCTCAAATTTTGGATACTTCTCGAGAATATGTGGTAATTGTAAATATGTACAGTTATTAAATATATACATTAAGTTGTATTTGCTTTTGTTGGCACAACATTTACGACTTCCTTACTGGGAATTTCTTTGGCTTCTTACATTGATCAGGAGAGAGTTTTCGTGTAATTTTATGCAGTTAACCTTTTCCAGGCGCTGTGGTTAAGTAAATGCCTTACGAAGGTGAAGTCATTCTATAAGGGAAATATTATTGAACTTTTTGCTGTGCTCTACATGTCATGAGCAGCCGCAGGGCTACCAGGGACAGCTGATTGATTTTCATAAAAACCTTTTTCGTGGCAAATATTTTAACTCCAACTACAGATACAGAGATGCCTTCATCTCATTCTCACAGCTAGTGGAAATTTTCCTTTTTTAAGAGCTTCCACTGTGAAGAATATCTTCGATTTGGGAGAGCAATAGCACGTTTAAATACCTTAGTCACACCTGAAGACCTTATTGCGAGAAAACCTTGACTTCTAAAGAAGGGCTCTAGGGCTTATATTCTCACCTACACAGCAAATTATTGTTGTTGTCGTTAACTTCGGTTGATCTAAAGCCACTACTCAATTAAGTTTACTACTGAATCAGCAGATGTTCGGTGGGAAACCTGAGAACCTTTTAACTTATCGTTGGCCGAGCAGTGAACACATGTGCCAAAAGGTATTACTAAAATAAATTTCTTTTATTTTTCGAATATGGTACATAAATTGGTGAGTGTTGAGTGTTGTTTGAGGTCCAATGCCCCGAACCTAATTTTTAATGCAGATTTACGCTTTGTAAATCAGTCAACTTTTAGCGGTTGGATGTTCGCCCTACTGCTCCACAGGACTTGAGTTTGATTTCGGTTTGAAAATTACTTCTATTTTCAAATCACGCTTTCCAAATAACCTAGGGTGTTACTGGCAATAAATTAGTATTAGATCCCGATCCATTTAGCAGACCCTTTTCATGTTACACTTTACTAGAGCCAAGTCCGGATAATCGCAAATATTATTAACGTATTCGTTTTGGTTAAAAATGAATTCCGCGTTTCTTTTCAAAGACCCAATAATAAGATAATAAGCGATAATTGACTCACATTTGTAAAAAATATTCCTGCGTTGATTTATTCGCCCTCTTCTTTCCTACCCTTCACATACATGTGTGCCCAGGAACCTGAACTAGAGATATTTGGAATTGTTTCAGTGTTGAGCTTTAAAACCTCTTGTGCATATTAATGGTCCTTGAGACTATCGTTGGGGATTTTAGTGCATTTAATTTCAATCAACAGCTAACCCTGCTCTTTAAATTTAATAGAATGCTAACTTAACAAAAAGCCCTTATTAAAGAAACCAGAGCACAAAAATGCTTTTCACTTGTCACTTAGTCGGTTCAAAAGTGCGGATGGAAAACAAGTTGGTGCATTGATATATATGTATGTATGGTATTTTTACATATTTATTTAAGAAAATTATCTTGATAGCAAAGCGTAGAAAAGAAATATGATCAAAGCACAAACTTTTGTACTTCCGAATAAGCCGAATAAGCCGAATAAGGGACGTTGGAAAATTGAAGCATAAAACTGTTTGCACAACTCGCCGTTTAGCCTTGAGGCAACAGCAAACGAGAGACGACGAAAGTTTTATGAATGCAGTTATCGCAGAATTGCATTGTTCCTTCAAAAGCGACATAAGAAGATGTTTTATTATTATATTTACATACATATATTTTTTATTATTTTTTTTCTTAAATGGAATTAATCCGTATAAGGTTTTGAAATAAATACATAAAAGAACGTACAAAAATGCGCCAAAAAAATACTAGAGAAAGTTCAATCAAAAAATTCCTAACAGTAAACTTTGATATAATATGAGTGCCTGGTTGCAGTCGACCCCCCTTATAGTGTGTTTGAGCCTTTCTTTAAATGCCCACTCTGTAATTGTCGTAGACAAGCGGTGGAAAATGCGGTTTATTAACTTTAAAACAACTGGCCGAAATGTTCATCTTAACATCGGTAAAACATTATTTGGTATGACATTCGTTAATCTTAGTCTGAACCTCGGTCAATGGAATGTTAGAAGTCAAACTGCACCTGAGCTAATATACTTACCTTAACGGCTTAACGCCGGCTGAAATCAAATTACAATTGTTCTGCTAGATAGGCGCTTACACCTCTGTTCGGTGTTTGGTCTAAATTTTCCTCCAATTTTATGGTGGGCGTCTTAATGTTATTTATCCCTTGGGGGGGCCTATTGGATTCACAGATAGTGTGGCCTGAAATCGGTGTGAATGCATAAACAACCGACCCATATTCAAGTTGCAGACTCAGAGTAGAGAAAATAAATATCTCCCACCAAATCACGACCCCAAATTATGAAAAACGAATAACTGTTACTCACAAATTTGATCTCAGCTAAAAAATGGACATAATCTCAAAAAAATATGTGTCTTCTTGAATACATGCGTGACCGAAGAAGTTACTCTTTGACAAGAGCAATCTCTTGTATGAAGGGATCATCATATAAAATATGAAACTACTTTGGGGAATTGCTCAAAATCTAATATTTCTAATTGTCAGAAACTGCCGAACGGAAACAAATAACCAACACTCAATAAATACATATAGGGAAAATATTTAAATTTTATTAACTCTTCCAAATATTTTATTAGTGCATTCAAACGATCACTTCTAGAAGAAAAGAAGGTTTATCAATTTTACGGATATACGATTCCATAACTTTATTTTCAGTGATCAATTCTCCTCATATGTATGTACTTGTCTACATTAGGATCATCTCTAAAATGTTCATCAGATTTCCAACATATCAATATAAAAATATCATATAAAAAGTGTTCCGATTGGAGATTGTTAAAGCGTATCGAAAGGGAGAGTAAAAATTCATATTGCCTTACCTCGCTTAATGGGGAACGAATATTGTATACTTTAATCTTCTTACTACAAATTTAAGGGGTAAAGAAGCTATTTCGGTTTCAAGGTCCACCCTAATATACACGTAAATGTATAAAGTCTTGTTCGTTTCTTTATACTTATAATAAATTTGATATAAACTGATTTTTACAAATAACGTCAGCTAAGGAAAAATCCATACATTGCATCCAGACTCTTTTCCTTGACGTGTTTGTTGTAGTTATGTGAGTGTGTGTGTGTGTGTGTGTTTGTCTGTGTGGGTGCACATAAACCTAAGGAACAATCGCAACATTTCGGCTGCAGTCACGTACCTGTATTATTATTCGCATCCGCATTAGTCGCGGCAATCGTCAACACACAATTGGCATGCAGTCAGTGTGAACAGCTGTGGAGATGGACTCGATGTGAATGAATATTGCAGAATGTGGATTAAGACAAGTGCAAGCAGCAGCAACCAGCCAAACTGTTACATGCAGGGAAACTTATCTTGGTGGAAACAATATGTATATATTGTGTTGGTGGAAACTAAGTAGAAATCATTCAAGAATTTATTCGATACTGAGAAATTAGCTACTGCTTAATACTAATTGAATAACTTACTTTGAACTTTGTTTATATTTTTCCAATTATTATCTTATAACATGTCATATTAATTAAGTGTTCAGGCACTATCACAGCAGATCAAATTTTAAAAATCATAATTAAATCGTTTGAAGATAAAAATTATGATCGGCCTAAAGTCACCTAAGTGAGCAAACAGATTAGATTTAGCTGTTATTACTTATCCATATAGAAAAGGCAATTGTCTCCAAAAATACTATATATTAGTCCCTCTAAATATTACAAGCTCTTCAGATAGCCAATAAAAGATGAACAAGTTAATTGGTCAAATTAGTATGCTATATGACTAAATCTTTATTAAGGCAAATTTTTTAGTGATCGAAATTACCGGGACTCCTTCAGAAAAGTACCGTTTTGAAATAATGTCTTCTATTCCTTTAAATATATGAAAAATATAAAATAGGTGTTAAAATATTATATCCACAACATTTTACAAGTCTGCAATATTTATAAATTTTATATTCCATGTGTTCATAATCCAGTTTTCTTATAATAATATAAGTTGTCGAGATTTTCAGATTTTTTCTTTGTTTTATAAAATTGATTTAAGTTTGTAAATTTATTTTTAATAATGGCCCACCGTGCTGTGATATAAATCAGCACTTGTTGCTCAAGTAAATATTCCTTCGCTAACACTTGCAAAAGAGAAAAAAGAGAAGCAGAGTGTTTTCAGAGTTTCAGAACGTGTGTGGGTACGTTCTGCGATAGATATTTTAAGAACTAGTGGATATTATGTTAGGATTTGCGGCAGGAAATATATAATTTTTAGGCATAGTAGTAATATACTTTCGTATATTCGTAAATGTAAATAAAAAATATAAAAATACTTCAAAAACAATGCTTAAACTTCATAAATTTTCAATTATTAAAACTTGTACTGTTTCTGTTGCCATTTCTAATTTTGCTCGTTTTCCGAGTGACTTGTAAACTAAGTGATATGTTATGCATTATAGTTTGTTTTATAAAGTTCTCTGTAGAGTCATGACCAGGTAACCACGTTCTTAGTATTATTACAGCATTACAAGTCCCTTTGGAATATCGTGGAAGAGTACTCCGTCACTAATGAATATCGCGGGTCCTACTCCTTGTACTATTTTGCTCCCAATTGATTATAAAATCTATACACTTATAGAAAAGTGTTCTGGGTTATAAATAAAAGGCTCGTTTTGTTGTAAGCGAGTGCACAAAGAATATCAGAATTTGTTTAGAAAACAGGAATTTGTATTAAAGCTTCTCTGAATATATTTTACAAGACTGGCAAGATTTTTTTAAAAATTAAAACAAAATCAGCAATTCCATGGAATCTATGTTAAACAATTGATTCGTTAAAAATGTTTGGTTAGAAATAACATCAACTTTTTAAAATTCACAGATTTTTTAACTAACGAACTTTGTATTTCATAACGATATATTTCCGGATTATATTTATGTTTACTACATTTTGTTTTAAACGAAGTCGGTTACGGTTGTTTGAACATGCTCTTAATGCCAACCTCATTTTCACTGGACCTTTCCCAACGGAGCTGGTTTACTGGTCTTACAACATTTCACCAATCAAGAATTTTTTAGCCAACTTCTTCAAGGTCGGTTAAATAATCATTCGCTTTTTCGTTTTCTTACGTACATATACGATTGGGATTTCGTTCATTTCGCAAAAGCTTTGAAACCTTAGTCTCTGAACATATTAGCATAGGTAAGTATTGGGCACATGTAAAAGCAACAAAATTTCAAATTTTCCCAATGACTGAGTGCTAAGGCATGAGTTTTTCGACATGTCAATGTCATAGGTTATATTATATAGAAGAAACTTTATAGTTGGAGAATATTGCATAAACTAATGTGTGTACATATATTTGTGGATATCCTTTAGTCATATATTTATCTAGTAAGAGTACAGCAAGAGACTGGTATTTATTGC
Source organism: Bactrocera minax (assembly GCA_021498325.1). NCBI lineage: Eukaryota > Metazoa > Arthropoda > Insecta > Diptera > Tephritidae > Bactrocera > Bactrocera minax. The sequence goes on from JAKEEE010000024.1 coordinate 642,841, forward strand.
TATCCAGTAAGATTTCGGACCGAAGCATACCTGTTTCATATTATTTCAAAACAGGTGCAGGCCTAAAATATGTTGCGGTGCTTCGAGAAATGGAAAATGGAAATGGAAAAAATATTGATTTCAAGATTTCCAAAAATTTGGTATAATCTGATGCTTTTCTTACTATTTCACTTTTGGTCTGGATTGACTTTAGATCAATTGACTTGACTTTTGGATTTTTGATTTTTGGATCCGGATTGTAGTTGTAAACTGATATTTTTGCTTACTATTGTGAATATATGTAAATATGAGTAAAAGCTTTTTATTTGCTTTAGCTTTCGTTCACTAACGCATACATTTTATGGCGAGTTTTTTCTACGAATTCTTCTGTGCTTCGGTTCATGCAGTTTTCTGTTATACGTACTTTGTTAAAGTATAGTTGTCTATTATATATAAAAAATGACACTTTCAAAGTTTTATTATTTATTACAATTTTTTTTTTTGACTCTAGTAGCACAAAACACAACTTATTCCTAGCATTTCTCAGCTCTTGCACATATCTATTACTCTGTTAACACATGTATTTTTATATTTGTTTTCTCGTTTTTATACTTACATGCAATATTTCTCAATCAGCATTGTGTAATCTTATATATAAAAATTCATATTTACTTTCAAATATGAAGGCAGTTAGTGAACTAAAGCAGCTCATAGAAACCACATAAAAGTAAATGGCTTTTTCACAAGCGCATAAAAAGAGTCAACTGTCGACTTTCATCGAATCAAATGTGAAGTTGTAAAAAAAGTGAAGAGTGTTGTGCGTACATCATCTAATTAAGCAAAATATGCAAATCCCGCCACACATATTCCATACAAATGCGCCTCTAATAGCAGTCATTGATAAATAACAGATTAAACAGATGAGAAAATCGATTTTTTTGTCTTAATGTAAATTTAGCTACGTAATCGATTTCGCATATACGTTAATTCCAGCTAAATAATATTAGTACACAAATAAAAATGAATAAAAATATAAACATGTATATAAACAGATATATTTGACGTATATTTTTTTTAAATGTAAAACATAAATTAATTATTTATTTATTAATTTATTTTAAATAAAACACAAAAATTAAAAAAAGGGCAAGACTTTATTATGATAGTTGATACGCATCCCAACTCCGTCTAATAAATTCTAAAGCGGCCCTCCTTGTCGGTCTAATTTTCCAATATTTTCTCCAGCCCCACCTCGTCAATAGCCATAGTGTTAGTTTCTAACTGTTCAATCGGGTGTAATTTATCAGCATAGATGATTGACTTAACGAACCTCCACAAATCATAATCTAACTTAGTCAAATGACGTGTCCTTGGTGGACAATTGGCAAACTGATTCTTTGATATGATTAGGTAACCAGAAACAATATTGTGATTTTAAGGACTGTACAGTTTATTGCACCATTCGGCTTTAACATTTAAACATTTAGACTATTAATATTGACATGGTGAACCATAAAGTCGCGAAATTTATTTACTTACTCATTCACCGAAAAATTTCGGGCTATTCGTTAAAGATGAGTTAATGGAAAATTGAGAAAAATAAATGTGCCGCATAAAATGCGAGTCTTGGAAACAAATTTCCTTCGCTTTTAAAATGTTGTCCAGGTGTAAGTTTTTACATTATAATTCGCCAAATCATGCTCAAAAAAATGCGAAACACATGTACTTATTTGACAGCTAGTTTGACAGTTATGTCAGTAGAAATTACACATTACACTTCTAACAAAACACCCAATGCATGAAGTTGTTAATGCCTAATGTCATGAAATGCTGTAAGTAACTAACAACTTAATCTACAACTTTGCAAAATTCAATACCAATTATAAGAGTAGCTGCGACGGTTATATTATATGATGTTCGATTCGGAACAAAATTAACCCAACCTTAGTTAGCTTACCACTAGCTTTGCCCTTTTCTGCCCTCACCTTACTCTCTCATTTTGTAAATATTTGATAAAGTACGTTTATAATCATCTCTTCATTTCATTAAAAACAAACACATTTTTTCTGTCTAAAGATGAATCTTAAATGAATAAAACGAGAGACAAATAAAAACAAAGCAACAACACGTTTGAATGCAAACGTTAACGAAAAACGAGTTTGAAAACGTGAATTTTTGTATTGTAATGTAGTGCAACAATAAACAATCAGGAGTTAATATCATTCAAGCCAGTTAAACATTGAAGCCACTGCCGGCCAACGAAGATCGAAAAACTGAAAAAAGAAAATGCGGAAGTATTAAAATAAGCGGCTCAATGGTCTAGGGGTATGATTCTCGCTTTGGGTGCGAGAGGTCCCGGGTTCAAATCCCGGTTGAGCCCAAATACTTTTTAAATTTAATTTTTATAACACTTTAGTTTTTTTTGCAAAGAATAACAAAATTTGTTGTTTTGCAACTATGAATAAGATTAATAAAATTAAGTTAAATACAAAGCCATGCAACTCTGTGACAAATATATTGGGTTGTTCGGAAAGTCATTTCGTTTTTTCCCGCCAGAGGACTTAATTACGTTTTTTCGAAACTAACTTCACACTTAAGCCCCATAACCATTATATGTCATGAGAGCTGATATTGCAAGGCTTGTGTGTGAAAAAGTTCTATTAATTCTACCCAGTAGTTTTTGGTTGGTGCCTTTTTAAATATGGAGAGCAATAAGCAGCATTTTCGTCATATTTTACTTTTTAACTTCAGAAAAGGTAAAAATGCTGTCCAAGCGAGAAAAAAATTGACGGATGTGTATGGAGAAGGCGTGTTAACAGTACGCCAGTGCCAGAACTGGTTTGCAAAATTTCGATCCGGCAATTTTGATGTCGAAGATGCACCACGGTCTGGAAGGCCGGTCGAAGCTGACAAAGATGCGATAAAGGCATTAGTTGATGCAAATCGGCGAATCACCACACGAGAGATCGGTGAGAGGTTAAATTTGTCGAATTCAACTGTTTATGGCCATTTGAAAGGCATGGACTTAACCTCGAAGCGCGATGTGTGGGTGCCCCATGTCCTTACCGCGCGAAATTTGTGTCGTCGTGTTGACGCGTGTGATTCGCTCCTCAAACGTCTAGAAAATGATCCATTTTTGAAGCGGATTATTACTGGGGACGAAAAATGGGTTGTATACAACAATGTTAAACGCAAGAGGTCATGGAGCAGAAAAGATGAACCGGCTCAAAGCGTGTCAAAAGCCAACATTCACCAAAAAAAGGTGATGCTCTCCGTTTGGTGGGATGTCAAAGGAATCGTTTTTTTTGAGCTTTTGCCGGACAATACAACGATTAATTCAGAAGTCTATTGTCATCAGCTGGACAAATTGAATGATTCACTTAAAGAGAAGAGGCCCGAATTAATCAACAGGAAGGGTGTAGTGTTCCACCAGGATAATGCGAGACCTCACACAAGTTTGGTCACTCGCCAAAAACTTTTACAGCTTGAATGGGACGTACTGCAACATCCACCATATTCTCCAGATCTGGCGCCTTCCGACTACTATTTGTTCCGGTCCCTGCAAAATTTTTTGGATGGCAAAACCTTTACCTCAAATGAAGATGTCAAAAACCACCTGGACGAGTTTTTTGCCAGCAAGGACCAAAACTTTTATGAGAGGGGAATTATGTTACTGCCAGAAAGATGGCAAAAGGTGTTGGACCAGAATGGCCAATATATAATTTAATAAAATATTTATTCATTATACGAAAACTGTCTTTCATGTTCCCCAAAAAAAACGAAATGACTTTCCGAACAACCCAATATTTGTTAATTAACACCTGATATGTATGATTTGATATTAAATCGGCTGTAAGATATTTGATATTAGCGTGGATATTATAAAATAAAATTTTCTGAACGAAAAAAAAATTATAAAATAAATAACCATATATAATATAATATAATATAATAATACATATCGTTATCCAGGTCAAGAATGGTAAGACAGTATAGTACGGAATTAAATACCTTTATTTATGTTCTCGGACACATGTAATAGAATGAAATGATAGAGCGATTAAATGACCAAAAAACGGAACATCTCTTAACAAATCTTAATAATTACTCCGATGCCTCAGGAAAAATCAGGAGAGGGATTCATGCGGCACGTATCAAATTTGCTTACAGTAAAAAGTGTCGCAGTGGCTTGGAAAGTAAGGAAACGGTGAAGCACTTTCTCTATGACTTCCCAGATGCATATTGAAAAATGAAAAAATTCGATTCGATTACCGATGGTTCAAACATTTACTCCAGTTTTAAATATAGGGTCTGCATAAAATTTTGCTTTTTTTATGATGAGTGAGATCACTCGGGAGGACCTGCATATAAGACATATGGTTCGAAAGTCACTGTCAGAATTTGAGTGAATTTGATGGCGATACATTATCTTCGTGTCCTCGTTTTGACAAATATCATTTATAGGCTAACATGGGATTCGCTAGCTTGAAGGGGATCAAATGATTGTAACTTGTTCACACTGGTTTCATGCAGATTGTGCACGATTTTTGTGTGGAAGTTGTGAATGTGAGGTTTCACTCACGGCCGCCAGTTTAGTGATGAGAGATGTGTACTATCAATACGCAGTATCAGCTCTGTCTTTGAGGGTATTTCTGCATTAAGGAAACTTCACATAAATTACCTCAACTGTTCTGATGTGGCAGTAAACTATAGGCAACTAACGGAAATAATCAGAGAATTTCGGCTTAGCATCTGCTGTGTATATGGCTGTTCCGATAGTATTGACTATGAGTCGGTGTGTCACTAGTTTGAATACCGGTTAAGAAAAAAGCTCTATTTTTCTCTTCCCGAATTCATGAGGTTTATTAATATATCTTTTTCTCAAAAAGTATTACTTATAACCTGATGCTTTTTACTCTGTTAAAAAAATGTAATAAAATTGAAAAAGCCGAAAGGCTTCACTGAAGCCCATAACATCTAAGCCTTTCGCTAAAATATGCAGTTGAATGCCATATTTTCAGAAACGTTTTCAATTCCAAATAAATATTACATAGATATTGGTGTCCATGTGGTCACTCACTATATTTCATTTTGAATATTTTTGAGTATTTTCATTTATTGTTTACTGTCACGGCATTTCATCCCCACTGCAACCAAAGTGTGTCCGTGCATATAACCGAATGATTGTGTTTATTTGTGTAAAAGGCTGCTAGCATTGTAATGGACAGTTGGTTTGCAGCCAGGTGAGAATCAATGCTCAGTGTGAATTTCATTTAGCGAACGAGTGTGGCGCTTGGCTGTTGGCTCGTCAACGCTTAGGGGACAACGGTGAGTTGTCACTAGTCAGCGGTGACTTTATTGCATTTTCGAAAGCTTTGCTTCAGCCACAAAAGTAAAACCATATTGTGAGTCCATAAATTTTACATTTACCATCCTGGAGACATTTCAAGTGCCCGCTCGCTTTCACATATTGCTTTTATAGTCCCAACCAAAAAACTGCTGACCTGTTATTGAATGTAGCTGACGTTCACGATTGAATATTTGATCGATGTTATATTTTATGCAATTGCATTTGCATTTGATTACTAGTTACTATAGGAATGTAGATAGTGACAAAGTGCACTGATTTCATGGTGATGTCTTTAAATATAGAATGGTGGTTTTATTTTCAATGGGTTTACAAATTTAAAAATATTGATGTTATTTTGGCTTGCCCATAAGTAGAGCGAATTCGTTTAAGAGTGTTGAAAAAGGTCAAAAGTCAGAAAATTATTTGAGTTTTTATAATTTTTCCTTTTCAAGGGCGATCTGTTCTCACATAAATTCTCTATTTAGCGCAACCGTCATCATCGTGTACAGGGTGCGCCATGTTTTATGTCGGTATGAACACATGGAATAACTTCGGTTTTTGAGATGGTGAGAGAAGTCTTGAAAACCTCAATGGAGTAAATTTTAATTTTTAATTGCTGAAATTATGACGCTTTGTATTTAAAATTGTGTAACATTTAATTAATAAATATGTTTAAATAATTCGACAAACTATGTGTCTACTTACGCGCAGAATAAGTGAAGAACCACAATATAGGACTATGGAGGAATATATCGGACATGTTCAAAATGCACGTATTTATACTAATCCAGCTCTTTTTGTGATTTTTCTGGTTTACGAAATTTCCATTCATCATTTCACTTGTAAAAATTGGAAACTAGGGTTTACAGAGGAAAAAAAATCCATATTTTATAAATTTAACGCCGAAGATATAATTTATGTTCGATGTAACAATTTGCTTTATGTTGGAGTAAAAATTACTTAATTCTGGTCATTTATGACTCCAAATAAACGAATATAATTAAAAGTTTGGCTCTATCGGGTGGACCGAATTTACAAAAGGATTTAGAACGAAGAGGCAAAAAGTCGTAAAATGTCGCATTTCTCACGAATATTTGATGTTCAAATCGTATACAACCCTCGATTATGTCGCCAATATTCTTATCGACAACATGAAATTTTAGCTGAAAATGCCACAAGTATATTGCACGTTCAAATTATAAGTGATGACTGAACTTGTAGCATCATTACTTGCTGCTTAAGATTCTTAATCGAAGCAGTTTTTAGTTTTTTCCAATTATTCAAAAAGCAACAAACCGTTCCAAATGACTGCATTTTAAGCAAATATAGCCGCAGAGCGTGATCTTAATACCACACTAAAACTATACCACATTCCAGATTTTACGAGTCCGACTATCTCAAGTTTGCCTCTGAACTTTCTGTGCAATTATATCTGTCGCAATATGTTAAAATAGCCTAAATCGATTTAAGCAAAGTAAGGTATTTATTTTTTTCTTGTACAAATCTGGCAATATCTTTTATCACTACTCTATTTTAATTTGATGCTTTCAATTATTATGTATTTTGGGGAAAAAAGTACATCCTAGAAATTCGAATGAAGCGGTCAGCATGCAATCTTACATTACTTACATTAACTAAAGTTGACTTAAGCTTATTTAGCACAATAATTCCACATGCATTAGTATGCATGCGGGTACCTAAATTTATTGCTAAATCTGTTCGAATCTGTGTCCATTTACATGCGTACTTATTTATTTGCAAATATCATAGTAATAATCGCGCCGAGAGTAGTGATATATTATAGGTAGTACTCGTATGTACATACATGTGTGTTTCTTTCACATATACATAAGTACATTTGTCCCGTTATTTACAAGCAAAGCAAATTGCTCCGCAAAATAAACAGCTTACTGATAATTCCCACTTGTTTTTGGAGCTGCGCAGTTCAACCCAAGTGGGAGTCGCGATGCTGTTGCTTGCTGCCGGCTATGTAACATTAGTGATTTATCACTGATAAGATTAGAAAATGGTGTTGCAGTGCACTATTATCACTGAATTTACAGCAATAAATTTGAAAATAATAAAATATTTCTTATAACTGTTAATCATTAGATTTCCTATACATACTCGTATATTTATACGTTTATATATATATGAATATGTATGTATATATATACATATGTAAATTTTACGAGTAGTATAAACTTATACGTTTATATATATATGAATATGTATGTATATATATACATATGTAAATTTTACGAGTAGTATAAACTCTTTTCTATAATTTTTTTAATGGCATTTGCGATAATGCCTATTTTATTGTTATTAACTGCGGAAAAATTAGTAAAATAACAACAAATAGAAAGAAATCCAGCTTTAACAATATCTCTTTAAATTGAGAATTTAAGTACATTTTTTGTGTGCAATTAGTAAGTTTATAATGCCTTCCAACACGTTTGCATACTGTGAAGCGAATTACGATTTGATGAGCGAAATTTGTTGGTACCTAAAACATAAAAAACACGACTTATAATGAAGACGTAATTGCATTCAGAAAATTCGTGATTCAGAAACATATTCTGCAGTGAAACAAAAAACCAGAAAACATTTCCCAATTAATTATTGGAACATTACCCAGTCAGTCTTGGGCTGAATACAAAATCGTATCCATTCCGGTTGCGCATAACTATTAGTTGACTTCCTTTGAATTAAATTCTATTTGGTATTCTTTGATATTCTGTTCACATCAAATACAGTCTGTTATAGAAAAAACTCGCTCGAATTGAGTGTAAATTATATAGCCTCATTATATAAGGTATGCTAAATTTCTGCAACATTCTGCAATATAGAATAGATATAATATTTGACGAGAAATCAGCCGAGCTCCTGATAGTTACTTTTATTGGTACAATACGGCTGATATTAATGAGATTACTGAGCAGGGTAATCATTAGGAATACACTTTCGAAGACAACAATTTTTCACCGGTGTAGTATAAAACCTTGTGAGGGCATGCTTCCTATTAGTCAGCCTAAATAATTTCCAGAAAAAAGTTGTTAAAAACCAGTTGTTAAATGCGATACATAATAGATAAATGATGTCTACGTTTTAAGCGAGCGTCAATAGAATGCGCAACTAAGATGAAACTTACCTTAAGTTACTGGTTACATCTCAGCTTTGAAAGACTGTCTAGAAGATTTTTTAAGATGCATTGAGTGTGATACAATCGACTTTCAGAATCCATAATTTGTACTTAGGGGTTAATTTAAAATTTTCAGAAACTAAAATATTGATTCCGAAAGCTCTTTCCATTGATTTCTCAAGCTCGATACAAGAAACTTAAATAAATAGTGTGATAGGTCATTAATCACTTGTTTCTACTATTTGATAGATTTAAGAACTTCGAAATCCAATTTTTGAACTGATTCTTCGACGTATTAAATTCTGAAAAGTAATAAAGATGACATTTTCTGTTTAAAATATAGTCTTAAAAATCGAACCAGCACTTAACTGTTGAATCTTTTCGAAAATGTCCCCACATTATTGGCTGATAGCTTTATTTGTTATAAATTTTCAGAATATGTATAATAATTCATAAATAATACTAAGCATGCTTAATTTATTAAGCCACTAAGTTTACCAATCTATATTTCATTCGAAGTTTGTCGAAGAAATTATTTTGGATTTATGAAGGAATGCATTGCGGAAACCTAAAACGTATTTTGGCAGAGAGCAGTAATAATATATTTCAATTATTTAAATTCTATCTAACATACTTATAACATATGGAGCAGTTAAATCAGTGAATGCATATCGAAAATTGATAGTCTAACCTCTAAATAATTTTTATTGTCTTATTACAGCTAACGTCCATCAACCAACCACCTAATCTGAGTAAATAGCCGTCAAAATGCTGGCCATGTCACAAGGTTTCTTTGATAATCCATATGCTCAAATACGTCAACAACCGGCGATGCGGCCGCCACGTGGCGACAGTCCGCTCAACAACTCATCGGCGCTCGATTTGCAAACATCCAGCCGATCACAGGTGCCGCCACCGCCACCGCCACCGCCGCCGCCGAGGTAAGGTTACGCCAAGCGGCGGAAAAAGAAATGAATGAATTCGAAACAAAACAAATATAATATTTAAATAAAACGAAATGTAGGCATTTGAGATCGGTTGGCGAATAAAATAAAGAGAGGCTTGTAGAAAGATAAAAATTTTACAATTTTGCCTCCATCGAAGCATCTCTGCAATCAACATACCATAAATATAAAGAGTATTTGGAGGGAGAGTGAGATTCTCAAAATAACGGATAAATACTACAAACAACATTTGCATAAAAACCTCTTTGTACGAATTTTTCAATAACTTTTGATAACAGTTGTAAACGTTAAAGCTTCTCTTAGAAAATGTAGAAACATTTTCAAATTTTATATATTGAAAAGTAAACAAGCCAAAACGGCTTCAGTTGTAGACCTAAAGTCAACTTATGTATACGTAAATATTAATCGAATTTTGAAATGTTTTTCAATAAAATTGAGATGTATTCACCCTCGTTTTTTTACTAGCATATATACGGACGTATGTGCCGCGTAAAAATAAAAAAATAAAAAAAATCAATGGACAAATAAATATAAATTTTGGTTGGTACTATCTATATATGAATATAGTTGCGCTGGAATTCTAAAATACGTAGCTAAGCTAAGAGTAGACATAATCTCAATAGTAATATTTATAAAAGCAAATTTAACCTAAAAACAAAAGACTTTAATTTACCAAAATTTAATTATTCTGTATTGTGTATACAAAATTTTGAAGGACTCCACGACCCACTTAAATACTTGGTAATAATAAAAAATAAGAATTTTTTTAAGTGAAATATAGGATTAAGTGTAGAAATAATTGCATATAGTAATGGTATTAACTGCTTTAATAAATGAATACCATAAATAGCTTAGAAGAATTTACAAAAAATTAAATAAAAATGTACGTATTTTCTATAGCGTTAGTGATAATCTCCACATTTTAGGTAAATGTTATATATATATTAACCGAAATGTGGTCAAATAAAGGATATTCAGATATGTAGAAAAACCTTAGATAAACAAAAATTATAAAAAGTATTAAAAAGCAAAATTAGTTAATAATATAATGAAATACGATAAACTATATGATTTAAAAATAATTAAAATAATAATATTTGAGGAATAAAAGTATCACAGAAAAACACAAATAAATTAATAATTAGAGTGATACCTAAATTTTAAAAAATCGTTGGATAACTGAATAACAGAACAAGCATATTTTCAATTTAAATTGAGCTTAATGAACTTTTAAAACTCAATTATTATTTTTTCGTATGATATATAGTTAAGCCTTATCTTCGTTATAACTTTAGAAACAAACGTCAGCTGTCACTAGTTAATTCAAATTTACAAGCTATTGCAAATACATTTTTCACTACAGTTAAACAGGATTTATAGGCTTTTAGATCAGCTAATTTGACAGACATTCAAATTGAAAAGCCATGAAATTTTCATTGGCAGCTATTTTTGATATTTTAATATGGACAACCGTGAACTATATGAAAGTGACTGCATTGCTGCGCTGAAATTGCAAAACCTGCTTATAACATGAATGAAAAAGGTTATTGCGACACTTTCGTCGTATTCCTTTTTTTGGTGTACGTTCATTTGACATAAGTTGGTGACGCCATAAACGAAAGAAACTTTTTCAAAATTACTAGGAGAGTTTGACAATTCCTTTCGTTGTCATTTTGGCCAAATGCACACTTCCCCTTCAATCCAGCGCTCTTTTGCATATTTTGTATTAGATATTCGGAATCAAACAGATACAATTTTTTTTATCTCTAACCTCTGGGAAATATATTGTATCTCTGGAAACACTATATAATAAGGGGAGGGGATATATAATAAGGCCTATTTCACTTTAGATATTGAAATGTAATGTGTTAAATTACGAAAACAAACCATTAGCCAAGCTCTTGTCATCAGCTCATCAGAGATATTTTAGTACCTAAAGTATTATCCGAATCTGTTATGTTTTTATGTAAAAGTTCATGGAGCTGTGGAGAGTTCACGCCATTGCCTGAGGAAAAATATCCGTTTGGCACGGCAAATAAAAAAATCAGTCTTTGCAACAAATTGAACTGGAAGTAAGTTGTTAAAAAGAGAAGACATTGGCTGGGCATCTAAATCTGCATATCTAACTCCGCTTCACTTTTTCTTGAGAGGTTATTCGGAAAGGTAAGTGTATGCCCCAAATCCTCCTGCCATTGTCGGGCTCAAAGCAAACATTCGCACCATAATCATTGCTATACTACTCTGAATTCATTTTATATTCAGAAAATATGGCAAATACATTTAAAAGATGTTTTTTTTTACAAAATTCTCATTGTTTGTAATATGTACCGACATAGCAGACGGTTCACCGAGTTATATATAAATTAACATAATATATAATTAAAACCGAAACTATAGTTCTCAAACAATGCATTTCATATGACAAAATAATAACTACATCATGGACGATAATAAAAAAATTTAAATATAAACAAAAGATTTAATGTGACAATTAAATTAGTAAAACGTAAAATATATGTTATTGCGTTATTATATGAGAGTTGTAAGACAAATGCCAATAGTAGTTCATGCCAATATCTTTATACAAATAGGCATATATGTAGTTTCTATATAATATACACATAAATATATAATTACATATATAATCGCATAGATAATTTATAGGTAATATAGGTGTATCAAACGCAACAATATACGATAAATTACTAAAAAGCTATAAAAGCTTTGTAAAAGTACTTGTATTTGAAACAATAATTACCATAGGTGACACTAATTATAAGCTCAGCATATTTATTACCTACTACATACATAAATTACAACATATTATAAATAAATATCAATTTAGAAGCAGATACAAAGAAGTAAATATGTAATAAAGACAATTCTAAACATTTATTAGAAAAACATATTAATTTAGAATTAGACAACTTAAATTGATATAAATATATTTAATCCAGTAATTTAGATATTATTCATATACCAAAATGAGTACTTATTATATTTATTATAATAAAAGTCATATTTCAAATAAATAATAAATTGTGAAACTCAAAATAATCCCAAGATATAAAATAGTCTGTAGAATAAAATCTGTAGTCAAATGTAGGAGTAGAGTAGTATAAAGTAGTTTATAATCTAAATCTTTCATATTTGGCTTTTCTCATACGAACATAGATATAATATTATATATAATGCATCACTCATATGCATACTCATATCAATATTCACAATAATCATATCGAAATTTGGCAACCATTTGTAAAATAGCAAAGCGTTTATGAGATATTACTTTATATAAAAGAATAAATTCCGGAGTATTAGCATTTAGCGATAAAAATTTCCATTACTGGTCCATCGATAATTTTAAATTTTATTTTTCACGTCTAGCGCCATTATACAATAGTTATGATCGCAAGAAGTGAATATTCTAACCAACTGTATTGATATATTTATGCTAAATATATTATGGACTGAAAATAACCATAAATAGACGCTACAACATTAAATAACATAAAATTCTGCTGTGCATAAAAATTCCATATTTTTATCCTTTTTAACCACAGCACAGACAACACATGAGATCAGCTAAAATTTTTGCTTATAATTATTTATTTATCTCGTCCTTGTCCAGCAGTAGCATGAAGATGAGACATATCAACAAACACCTTCATAATATGTATTCTCAATTGTTTAACTCCTTGCGATTCTCAACAAATTTATGGAGCTTGCGTAGATTGATCTCAACTTCCCAAGTTTCTCCCAGAAATATGCAAGGCCATATTATATCAATTTATTCTAATAATTCTCTTCTATAAGTCCCAAGTTCTCTTTTATAAACCTAATACCCGTACCTAATATCACAAGATATACAGTACGAATTGAAACCGTTCGGGTTAACTTGAGAACTGACAGAACTTTACTCACTTGATTCAATATTTAGTTAAATCACTTTCTAAAATTTATCAGTGAATGTAAAAAGCCTTCAGATTATATATAAATTATAGAAAATATGTGTCCTCACTTCATTTGAGCACATGTTTTTGAGGGTTGATTATAAAGAAAGCTCGCCAACTCGAAAATGTTTGGCCGTTGGAACTACTGGATTCGTTGAAACGAAGACTCCATTAGAGCACTACAACTTTACAGGGGTGTTTAATATTCTTCAAAACCACAGTTTCTGTCCTGCACTGCAATTAAGTAACTTGAGCTACTAGAATGATTCATTTAGCGTTCCATTGGTAGCTGCGAAGAATAAGCGCATATAGTTACGAAATTAAGCAGACTCGTAGTAAGTATCTACGATTAGAGCTCCTTTGATTTCAAATTATATATAGTAAAATATATATTTCTCTACCTAGACGAATCTTCTATGGAATACGCAGTTCTTTAAAGGAACAAGTGAGTAGTTATTGGGGGTTCTTTTTGTGCCTTTAGTAGAGTTCTGAAAATTATTATTTTAAAAATAGTGATAATGTTTATGAAAAAATAAATAAATTACAAAAATTAAATAAAATATTGATCAAGTACTTTGCGTTATACTAGTGGTAGACTAGTGGTTCAAATAAAACCTAAATATTCTAAAAGCATTTACTAAAAGATTTGAATAAATATGCGTTAGGTGGCTATTTGTAACGAGCGCTAAAATAGTAAGTTTTAAATATACAAATAATAAAAAACCATAATTCCACAATTTAGTGCATTAAAACGATTATAAAACTCAAAAACACATAATGTATACGATACAGTGCTGCTTAATAATTAGAAGAATAACTTGCTTTAAAAAATTTGTTTTGACTAAACTTTATAATTGTAAAGTTATAAAAAAATAAATATCGCTATTCACTTTTCTTTATGAATAAAACATTTTTTATGCCTAGCGTTACTTTATCTAAGTAGAATAAGTACCAAAGGGAATAATTTTGTAAAATATCTACTATAACCGAGAGTACAAAATGTCAGAAAACTAACCGATTAAATCCAGTTACTACTTGGAAGCATAAAATATATACTAATACATACATACATATACATATGTAAATCATAAGCATACAATTTGTATACAAGTAAACAAAGTAATGAATAATCTGAGTGGTGATAAATGGTTTAAGCACGGTTTAATCAAGCAACATGCACGTAATCTTTTCAAAGGCACCGTACGAAAAAATAAAATTCATAAAAGTAACTTTAACATCAATTTAAGTAATCTAGTAATAATTCTAGTTAAAAATATTTATTATCGAAATTTAAATATACTAACGGAAAACAATATAACATAACGGTTAATATACATACATATATACGAACACTTTAAAGTTAACTATACAGTATACACTATGCAGTCAGTAGTTATTCCTTAATAGTAGGTGTGTAGTGAGAATGTTTGTCGAAAACTATTTATATAAATTATTATATAATCAAAATATACTATACATTACATAAGCATAAATATGGCTAATAAGAATTGCATTCAAACAATTAAAATATATACAAACCAGTGTTTCCAAATACAAATAAAATCTGCGAAAATACTAATACCAACCAAAATTTATTATACAAATATCATAAGAGTGAGTTTGAAATACATACAAGAGTGTATGGCAAACTAATATAAAAATATTTAAATATCCTATTCGATATTCTAACCTTTGCATATCTTAATAATATTGCTATATCACTACTATTCATTGCTATTCAATGAGTTACGCGAAATAATTAAAGTGATTCTCAAAGCTTCGCGCTTCAATCAACTAACCGTTCGTGTAAATCATGCAATCTGGCGCCTTCGGTAAGTCTGCTCTTTAATCTCTATATATACAAGTATACAAAAGAAATGAACTATGCAAGAAAACGCCTATGTAGATGACGTAACCCAGCTAGGCTAAATTAGTTTATATTTATGACACAAATATTAAAGCATTTTGGAGTAGAGAATTAAATAAGAAACTGCATAACAAATTAGTGAAAATTATATAAAGCAATAAATATGTATATACTTATAGTAAAATTATGACAAGAACAGACAAGAATAATAGAGACATGATTGCGACATGATTGCGACATGCAATGACACAAACGAAAGCAACTGTCAAATTTTTATATCAATAGTAAACAAATTCCGTCATGACGTCACGAACCTATATATTCTTCTGTCAAATACAGTACGAAGAAAGTCGAATTTGTTGCAATTTGCTGCAATCTCTGTTTCTACCATTCTTGTTAAGTAGAAATTATAGTAATGCAATTTAAACTATAAAATATTTATACCATATCTATACCACAAATAAATATATACATAACTATTTTGTTTACATTGTGCATTTAGAAAATTTTTGCTCGCAAACAGAGGTAGTAAATTTCCGACTCGACAAATTAGTCAACTTGTCTATTGCCTCCAGATTATAGGTTTTTTTTTCAAGATTCTTAAATTTCGATTTGCATAGAGATATGCCATTCTTGTTAAACTGAGTCAGCTAGTACCTCTTTAACGCACTCTCATTGGAATATGATCACAATACTTTTGTTTCGAGTTCAGCTACGGGAACTCAAGCATAAGCTGCATGTTTTGTAGCCTAACTGTAAAATACAATAACTCTACACCTAGGCTAACATGTTTTCAGTTGTCTAACTAAACCGACAGCATACTCAGCAGTCAGTCAAAAGCAGCAAAGCTCGCAGCTTCTTCATTTTGACGTGTCTATAAATGAAATGCTGTATGAACTTTGGCCTTCTTTATTTATTTATTTATTTATTATAACATTTTGTCGACAACTGGGAATACTTCCACAACTTCGTCCACCTACAAATTCTTCTTACATTTCCTCGAAAATTATCAATGCCAGCTTAACTAGAAATGGTCTTTTAGCACAAGCTACTGTTCCTGATTACCACAGATATCATATAGCATACACAGTTAGCTTAGAGAAAAATATATACACGGCCATAAAAGGAGCTAACAACAAATAAGTAGGCTTGGGATAACATCATTAGATAAGTTTCTGTTTTTCTCTTTTTCTTAAACTATTTCGGAGTTAAATTTTATTCCATTATTGTCTTTAGATTAATATTAAAACTTTCAAAGCAATGCGTACTAGGTCAGCTAGATAGCAATACCAACCAATGATGAACTAAGGATGACCCTCAACTTAGCATATTCTAAATCCCAATATATGCATATAAGGCCCTTATGCCATGTTTACAGCGACTTTCAATAAACAATTTGCTCTTAATGCAGTGCATTAAGCTTGTAATAATGGATTTTGTTACAATTAATTTTGCCTGTGAAAATGTTTAATTTAGCTATCCATTTGAAATCTAAAATCACAATTAATATATAACTGATCGGTGTAAACGCAGCTCAGTCGGCAACAGCACTATGCTCATTAGATTTCCGGGCGTTAAAAATGGATTTTTAATTAAGTCAGTTACAAATTCCCTGAGGTTTCAGTGATGAAAGTTTGACAGTGCTGACACTTGAGGTGATGTGTGGAAAGTCTATTAGAAAGTGAAAGATATGGTTTCTGAAGGTTCTTGATTTTTTATAATTATATACTATATATATGTATATACAACATATATATCCATTACATATATTATATACAATATATATGTATATATATATCATATATCCGTATATATTGAATTTAAATAAGGCATATTAAAACATACATATGTAAATAGAGTAAATAATAATTGATTGCTGCATGCCTAGAAACCTATGTAAATGTAATCTAACCTTTTATTGTTGACGAAATAGTTATCTGCTAATAGTTATATAATTAGCACTTAAAAGTATTATAAAAATTACATTTTACAATTACATACTATTGCAGCGAATTCTGATCTTTTTTAAAAAGGAGCCTGAAGTTATTTTGCTTTCATATTTAGCACATTTCAGTGAAGTAACTAAAATGTTAACTTACTATATCTAAGTAAAGGCTGATATACCAACTTCTATTATGAACTTCGTGCTCTTGAACCATCATTTACTTGAATGGTATATATAATAATTTCAATAATTCCATATGTATATATTTAGAAAATGGTAATAGCTTTATCATAATAATTCCCTTGAACATGATATCAATTCTTTCTTTTTATTAAACTATTTATTAAACTTATTTATTCTCTTACATCCAGCAAGAAAATACGAACAACTTAACTAGGACTTACCTACAGTCACACTTTGTCATTGGTAACTGAGGCCTTTCGGAGCTTTTGTCGTTTCTATATTTTTTTATTTAAAAAAAATTTATATAGAGAATAATTTCATATGGATTGGGCTTCGAGTTGCTTACACATTCTCCATGTTCTTGGAGTGGGTTTGCTACCCATAAACTTTTTCCTGTTCTCAGACCTTAAGAATGGTCGCTGGAAAGAAACTTACCGAAAATGCAAATATTATATCCGAGACGAAGGCTTCTTTTGAAGCAAAAAAAAAGTATAGATATTGAAAAATTGGATAGATCGTCCATAGTGGCAGCCTTTTTCGAATGCTACATTAAAATTCTGTGAAGAAGATGTGTTTATCTTTAAAAAGATACCATAAAATTTGTACTTGCAACGCTGATTATAAATGCCCATTTATTTGGTTTGGGGCCTTTCAACCCAACCCCGTTTAAGAATTGCCTGCTGGACTAGAAAGAATGAGTGACTGCTAAATTAGCTGAGGAATAAACCTTATTACAGCAAAATGTATCTGCTGCAAGACTTTACCAAATAGCAAAAATAGAAATACTAAACTCAATTATTGATTTCCGTGTAAGTGACAACTAATTATTGACGAGTTCGTTTAATTTCGTTTCTTGTAAAATGAGCGTTTACTATAATTAGTCAAATTTAACTGAAATAAATGGATCTCCTTAAGCAATTTGTCACCTTGAGTGACCAAGATGATTAAATATTTCAACCTAAAAATTTAATAAGATAATAGGAAGGAAATATGAAATTTTCATTACAATAAATTTATAATGTTTTTAATAAATTCAATTACAAATCTAGTAGAACTATCAAGCATATTGAGGCGTCCATTGCGTATGCGTAACATTCAGAGGTTCAAAATGTTAAGCTTACAAGCGTGCAAAAGAGTATGTTTATTCAACACCATGTGAATGGCTTTAACTGATTACAGAAACGAACAACCGGTAGTATATTTCTACATACAGTGCACAGTGTATGTAGCATGCCTCCGGCAAAATGCCAAGGCGAATTACAAAAGGATTTGCTCAAGATAAATTTTGGCAAAATGGTGAAAATATAATAAATAATAAAAAAAATCTTAAACACAGTTATTATCTTACAGATAAATATTAAATTTACGATAAACGACAACGAAATATGGCTAAAATGTATTTTTGTGGACCAAAGGGAGCGCAAATGAATGCTCGGAGTAATTTAAATTTACACAAAAGTGCGAAGGCGTAAGGAAAACAATTACAAAGTAAATATTAAATATGTGCTGAGATTAACAGTTGACAGTTAGGAGTGCAAATATCCAACAATGTGTACATATTATGCATCTTAAGCGAAATGTCACGAACAATTTTGTAATTTTTGACAAATTTTGATGCAAATTTCGGGGAGTGCCATAAATTAAGAGAGTTGCTTGTTTAATTTTTTGTAAGTCTGCAAGTCGTGAGAAAATTGTACGATTGTGTTTTGCACAGCTGCTGCTGATAGAAGCTTTCAAAGCAGCGCATCTAACAAATAGCAAATAAAATTTATTATAAGCTATATTATTTGCGTATAATTGCCATGCCAGGAGCTGTTGTTTAGATTAGTTGATATGTTTTATATATATATAATTTTAGTGCAAGTTCTTATTCGTATGTTAAGCAAGTGTCACTTTCACACTTTTCCAATTTAAGTTTAATGCTAGAGCAATTGTTGTGCGTATGTGTATCTTCAGCCTTGAAAAAGCGAGAGTGTACCAATAACTCAATTGCAAGTGATGTGAATTTATAGTTTTCCAGTAATTATTTGAAAGCATTTCAAAGTAACAAGATACGTAAAGTATTTTAATTAAATTTATGAAATTATAAAAGGATTAATATATATTTTACGTCGATTTGTTGATGGTAAATGCTAAGTGTATGGAGTTCGTTTCTTTAACTTTTCACTTCAATATTATTTTGAGAGAAAATTTTTCAAATCAATATTTCTCCGGGTTTTTTAGCGGCTGTGAGAGCAGAGATTTTATGAGGTTCCAACAACTAGGTTTCGCTAATGGAAATTACTTATTGAACTCAAAAATTCAGTTTTTTTTTTTTCTTGATACCTCAGAACTAAGATAACAGAACAGGATATCGTTTTACCCTTCCTAATTTGAACGAAGTGAATGATGGGCTGGCCAAAAATTCGTCAAAACACGCCTAAAACTGACAGAAAATATATTCCCATTGCAATACATTCCTATGGAGAAATCAAATGCGTTCATTGCTAATCAGTTTTGCTATTAGGAAATTGCACCTTTGAGACTTGCGAAGTTCTCTCATCTAGTTGTCGTCCAAAATTATGGCGGTGGCATATATACTGTTTATTATTACGTTACGTATTCTTTTCTGCACAAATCCTTATGTTATATATATTTATATTATACACTCGCAACATGTTGCCACAGAGTATATTAGTTTTGTTCACCTAACGGTTGTTTGTAACACCTAGAACTAAACGAATTAGATATAGACAAATATATATATAAATGATCAGGATGAAAAGACGAGTTGAAATCCGAGTGACTGTCCGTCCGTCCGTACAAGCGATAACTTGAGTAAAAATTAAGATATTTTGGTGAAACTTGGTACAGGTGTTATTTGTCGCCGTAAGACGATTGGTATTGCAGATGGGCGTAATTCCAGGATTGCCACGCCCACAAAATGCCATTAATCGAAAATAGATAATGTGCTATAACTAAGCTATAACTATAACTTAATAATTAATATAATAAATATAAATAATAAATAACTAAACTTAATAAATTAAGATATAAACGTGCTTTTGGTATAGAGGATCCTTGTCGGGCGGGGCATCTGTGGGCAAAAATTTTTGAAAATGTGGTTATGGCTCCGCCCCCCAATAAGTTTAACATATATATCTTGGAAACCGTTATAGCTATATCAATCAAAGAAAATGAGAGAAATCGGATAATAACCACGCCCACCTCCCATACAAAAGTTATGTTGAAAACTACTAAAAGTGCGTTAACTCGCTGAAGGAACAGGTTAGAAACATTAAATCTTCCCGCAGATATGACACGGAAGGGTTGCATAGAAATCCGTGTAAAGTTTTGGTGATGGGCGTGGCACCGCCACTTTTAGGAGAAATCCCATATCTCACGAATCGCTTATCCGATTCCAATAAAATTTGGTACGTGACATTAATTATTTGCATTGTTATGTTAAAAAGCTGTGCAAATGGACGAAATTAGATAAGAACCACGCCTACTGCTCACATAACGCAACTTTAAGTTTCATCTGAGACTTTCACTTTAAGGTAGATAAATCGCATATCAATTCAAATATTGGAACAAAGCTTTCGATGAATAGTACGTTCAAGATATGCCATCTTATGCGTAAAAATAGTTGAAGTCGGATTATAACTTTCGAACGCCCCAATATATGGACCTAAGTGTCTCTATCTGACTTTTTACCGAAAATATCTATAAATCTGTAAGATATTGTAATTAAATTGGAAGATTATCTTTTCATGATAATAGTGTGCTCTGGTATCACAAATATGGAAAATCGGGTAAACACTTCACATAGTCCCCATATACCTAATATAAGGATTTTCAACATTCCTGTAGACTTTTTACTATATTTAACGGTCAATATATGAGTTATCTCTTTGAAATTTAGAGAGCGTCTCTTTCTGATAACAGTGTGTCCAAGTGCTTAAAATGGATAAAATTGGGTAAACACTTCCCCTAGCCCCCATACACCTGATACACGGATTTTCAATCTCTGGGTAGACTTTATACCATATATTTCGGTCAATATGTGAGATATCAGCAAAATTAAGTGAACATGTAATATCGGATATGGCTGGTATGGTTTACTGCCGAAAATGTGTGAAATCGGTCTACGACTTATCCCACCTCCCATATACTACATATAATAATTTCCGCTAAACAGTTTATGTTGGTCAATATGTGTGATATTTCAATGAACTTAATTGGATATATTTTCTTAAACACAATGTGATTTCACGCTAAATATAAAGGAAAACGCTCTAGACCGCGTACTAAGCCCCATATTCCTAATATAGTGAAGTCCTTTCCTCTGGTTTACTTTTTCCTCATGCATCTAATATTTTCAATTAAGCCACTTTGTTTGAGTTTATATCGCATATATCACTTTTGAGTTAATTTGGTAGATTTTTATATAAATATCTCTGACACGAAGCAAAATATAGCAACGAAAGTACATGAGTCTATGGCCTGTAATATAAGTGAATAAGATACCAAACATGATTGCAATCCATTGACAATTTCGTCGAATAATGAATGTTGAATTCTTCCGCAACATTTTTTGATATAAAGTTGTGCCAGCACCTGAAAGCATATCCACGCCTCTGATCCTTGCACATTGCGAGAGTATAAAATGTTCGGTAACACCCGAACTTGGGCCTTTCTTACTTATTTCACTTTGGTTTTTAATTGTGATTTCAATATTGTTAATCATTCGAATAAATTAAATGTGAAAGTATTGTAAAATGCCAATAAATAACAGAAATTTACTTTAATTTTATCATATGTGAGAGGTGTTAATTTCTTCGAGCTTCCTGAATGTGCGAAGAAATGTGCATTGAAATGAAAATATACTGGTGGTCCTGTGCTGCATATGAGGCACCAAGCAAACATTTTTGTGTGTGTTTGCGTGTAAATTTAATATAAAATCTCACTTTTGACGGGTTCATATTTACATTTCGCTTGAGAAATATGCTTCAAGGGCTTTTATTATTCACATCTCTTTTGACGCTTTTATAGTTATTTTTGGCATTTTTGTTTAGATGTGAATGTTGGTGTTGTCCAATTTGTGTTCCAAACAGAATTGCTTTGTATGAAGTATGACTAGATAATAAATTTTCAAATTTGTTCATTTGCGCACTCTCTAAATGTGTTGGGAACAATAGGCTAATTTTGATGGAAGGATTACTTTTATTTCAATTTATTTGAACAGTTGTGCGTATAAACTCTAATTGAAAAATAATATATATATATTTCTTAATTCAAAATGTTTAAATAAAAAATAATTAATTGAAAATGCTTAAATAAAAAATAGGTACTATAAAATAACAAAATGAAGACAGTAACAAATTCTCCCTAAACCAATAGAATTTTTAAATTATATTATTTTCCCGTTTTGTTTAACACAATAGCTTTTACAATAAGAGTTTGAAATCTGGTTCAACAACAATTAGCCTTCATAAGAGAAACCTGTTAAGAGGTTTTCAGATATTTTCCTGACAGAATCCATAAAACTATGTTCTAACCTAAAGTTTTACAACATTTACATAAAAACATATATTAACATAACATTTTAAGAAAAATACCACATTGGTAAAATAGTTGACTTTTATGAGATCGAATACTACAGAGATGTTTTAAAATATTAGGAGCAGCAGTTAGTGAGTCAGAAATTATTAAAAAACACATCCACTATTTTTTATTTTTTTTTTTTTCAAATAGGAAAAAGTGTCAGTACAAGGACTTGGTCCGCTAAATTTTTTATAGAAATGTTTTAGTATGTTCGTTTTGTAAAATATTTAAATCAATCGTGAATAATCAGGCACAATTCAACTAGTGCAATCAATATTTTGCGAAAGAAGCATTTTAAGAAGATTATCTTTTGAGAAACCAAGAGAATGTGTGCAGTGATTTCCAAGATCGTTGAACCCATCAGGTCCATAACGGCGAAAAAATTTGGTACAAATGATTTGAGTAACAACCGGCATGTCACAAATAACAATAATGCTTACCCACCGAAAGCCTTCTGTCATATACGTTTAAATGCACTTAACTTACTTAACTTGTAGTTAAATCAACTAATTCTGAACTACTTTACAGCTAGTATGAACCAAGTTCAACTAGTATGCTGACTGATTTTTTTCCAAACAAACAACTTGTATTTTTGACTAGTTTATGTCCAAGTTGTCAAGCTGCAATCAGAAATATACTAGTTTCGTGCTAGTTAAAAACAAATATATAACTATTACTGTTTGATCAACTCCTCTGGGTTTTACTCAATAAATATGCGCATTTTCTAAACTAACAAAACTTTTAAACAAATTAGTATGGCTCTGCTAATTTATTGACTAGTGCGACTTTAGATCGAAAATTCTGGTGGTAAACTGATCTTTTTTTCTCACTAGTTTGATGTTTTATTGCAGGGAATCTATGAGTATATATGTATTATACGTGTTCGTGACATACGCGTCGTCAACAAATTTATTATTATTCTTTCTTAGTTGTAGGTGTTCTAGTGGGTTTTTCATAAAACTTTAAGCCATAGTATGTGAATATAAAAATAAATTTAAAACACACTCAATATGTGCCAATATGTACTCTTATCTATGTATTCATTAGATTTCATATTTTTTCAATAACTATTGCATCGCTTATGAAGGAAAAATATTTTCCTGCATGTAAAGGGTGCTCTCAATACATAAGCATATTATCTCAAAAAGTAATAAGGTTGATGAAAAATTCCAAAATGTAGTTGGTACTGTTAAATAATATAGTTGCAATTAAAGAAATGTTGAAATTGGAGGGAAATCTGGAAGAATTATTACTAACTACAGTACAAAAAATGGTTCGCAAATCGTATTAAGGGTCTTGAATAGTGCTTTCCGTGGGTCTGAATTTCGGGAAAACTCAAACCAAAAGTTCTCCTAAAACTAAGAGTTGAAGTTTAGTAAAACTAAAAATTGTTGTTACTTACATGAAATTTTTTCATTGCTTGTTGAGAAAAACTATAACTCTGTGTAGGCTATACCTACGAACTTAAATAAGTAGATATATCTGATGCATCTGCCCTTTCTAATGCTATTCTTAGGATAGCTACATACAACATGCATTGTGAACGTAAGTAAAACAGAAAATTTGTAATAGTTAAAGCCTCCTTCTACAATCTGTTCCCCTTCCAGTATCTAGCTTACTGCCTATTGAAAGAACTCCTCATGCTATCACAGGTTCCAGCCTATTGTCATCACTTCTTCAAGACTGCAAAACCTAAATTTCCCAATTGAAGCAACAGTCCTACCTCTCTCCAAGCTTTTTAAAAAGCCGTAAACAACAATTTAATTGTTCTTTAGACTGGAATATAAATTTCAGAAGCAGAATTATCTCAATTTGCCAGTGTCAGTTGATGCCTCAACAATATTCCAATAAATTTTATTCAATTGTGTGGAGAAATAAACAAAACCAAAAAAAAAACTATATGTTATTATCGTTTCTCACTGAGTAAAGGAAAAAGAGACAAATTGGTTACAAATATGCATAGGCCGGCAGTTATTTGTTCATAAAGAGTGTACTACACTTGTTTTGAAGGTAGATAGTGAAAATAATAGTCCTCATGACAGTATTACCTAATAACTATTTTCCAAAAAATGTGCGACATTTCGCAACTTTGTTTCTTTTTATTCCAATATTTTATTTTATTTTTCATACAAAATCCTTATTTTGGCTTAAGCATTGTTTTCTACATGTCACATGTTTCGCAAACTGGTTAATTTGGTTGGATTTTCGGGTTAAGTAATATCTACTTGAGTATCACTAAAGGCGCTTATGGTTTATTCTATCGCACTTTAAATGTGAGATATAGTGATATCTTTTTGTATCTGAAGCGCGTTAGTGCTAGACATTACACAAGACTACAATTTAGCACTAATTGCTGCACAGTTGGTTCATTATCGATCCCAACCAAAAAGTATTATTACTGATCTATGGTCAATTTTTAGAAATTCAAATTTATGATTGAAATATTATGAGTGATGACTACATAGTGAAAATGCTTTCTAAGGAAGCAACAGGCTTTTTAACATAAGACGAAACATTATCACACCTAAAGTAAACTTAGCCATCGAAAAAGTATGGTGGTGCAATACACTTATATAATAAAAAAGGTTCTTTTTTGATAATAAAAAATAATTGTGAATAAAAAAGCCGGGATAAATGTTATGAAAACCACAGGAATCGAATGAATAAATTATAGAAACTTTTAACTCTAAGGCACAGTCTTTATTATGTCAAACATAATGACGAAAAAATCAGCCACAAATGTACGGTGGTATATTTTGATGTACTTGATGCTACTCGTTCACTTTTCAAATGACAACAAGCTGTCAATTTCAGATATGGTAGCATTTAAAACCAATTTTATTTAAAAGTATATCTTTGTACTTTTTGTTACTATTGCCAAAGTGTCTCAAAAAACGTTCTCATACATTTTTACAGAAATGAAATAACAATAATCTCTTGGTTAGACCACCACTGTCAATAAATTTCGCATAATGAAAACTGCAAATTACATTACTTGAAAAAAACATAAGTAGTTGTTATGACAGTAGAGCGGTGTAGCGATTTCTTGATAAAAACCTTTGTCAGCATGTTGTCAATTAATAAGTCAAAAACTTAAGCACCGTGTCCATTGAAAGACCAGAAAAAAAATGATCACACGGTTTCCATGGAGTATTCATGGATTATTCATAATACAAAGAGCACCTGATTTGTTATAGCTCTCTTCTAAAAATGGTAATATTCAATTGAATATGAGAACATACTGGTGAACTGGTGCCAAAAATGTATCAAATCGGTTTTGACCTGCCTCCAATCCCATATACCTAGCAAAAATATGCTCGTTATAATTATTCTCCTCTTTTGTTTGGCTTAATATCGTGCATATCAGTCAGTGAAGGAAACATTCAAGGATAGAGGAATGGCTGTTCATGTCGGTTTAGACAGAAACTGTAATAAAATTTAACTTTCATTGTCTTTTAATATGCTTAGCTTAGAAATATTTAATTGCCTCTTAAACCAGCATTATTCTAAAATTTAAACGATGTCGGCAAGCTTCAAGGATTTTTGTAAGAAGAAATTTAGATCCTATTACGCTTACTTCCCGCGATCCTTTTGCGTAGTGCTCGTGGTGTAGTAAAAGCCGTATGCTTAAATTTGTTAAAGCCAAGCGACCTGAAACAGAAATGTAAACTGCATATAGGCGGGTAGATCAAGTAATGCATAACCCTCAGAATCATTTTTATATAAAAAGAAGTAGTATGCATGGGTGTAGCTTCCTGCCGTGTGCCACTTGTTTTTAGGAACTGAGCAATTGCTAAAAACGGGCGTATAAAGGATTTGTAAACAGCGCATGTAATCCTGCTTGATTAGCTAGCTATTACAAAAATTTATTCCAAAAAAATTAAAATAAAACCGAATAATTCACGCTTCATTATGAACGGGTTGTGTTTGGCAAACAACTCTTGGACACGAAAGTACTGTTAGGCAAAATAATCGGCTTAAAAGAAGACTAATGTAGAGGTTTAAGAAAATTCAAAATCTTTATTTATTTCATTGCTGTGGGAAAATAAGGAGGGTGCTTGAAAACACGCAAGGAATTAACCCCAAATATACATAAATGGATATGCTTGCATATATATGGTGCTATTGCGAGCTTTGAGGAATATCTGTCAAACCCAACTGTCAAAAAAACAGTGAAAGCCATGATTACCACCAATGGTGAGTTCTGAGTGGTATCAATCAATATCTTTGATTCAAAAGTTAAATGGCTATAGCTCTTCCAATAATTCAAGTCTCTGTTTTATTTGCAATAAAGTTCTATGCCTCCAAAAACGCATCCTGTACATCTGTACAAAAAAGAACTATAAGATTACAACACAAATTATTATGGCATGCAAGTATAATTGTAATTCGTTAGCATGCCACTTTTATCGCACTCAAGTAGCTTTTCACTTTCAAGTAGCTCTACTGCTATGTAAATAGCGGTATTTATATTTGAATGTATGTCTCTGACAGTTGCATTTATGCAAAATACTGCAAATAGATTCTACATAAGCACAAAGCAATTCATATGAAAATAAAGTAATACGTTTATTCCTTTGAATAAATCAACTGTGATTTCCATTTCCGGCGTCAAACACTTGTATTTGCATACTTTCAGCAAATTTATTGAAGAGATTGTACTTATATAAAAAAATGCAAATGATCTTATGACAGTGTGTTTCAATCAATTCAGTTCAGAAATGAAAATACCATTCTCATTGATATACATAATGGAAAAATTAATGTGTACTGCCCTTCTCCACTTCTCCTTCGCAAAGCAGCATAGATCTCTAACTCTAAGATCTAATAAACAGTTATCTATTCTCCAAACCTTCTTTACTGCAATCAGTTCTAGCAATCATCTTCTACTAAACACATTCTAGGGCTTAAAAAGGTCGTCTTCTAGATTTACAAGGTACTGTGAGCATTAATACAACATCTTTTTTATATCTGTAACTCAAAAAGTAGGCGCCTTACATGCAGGTTTTGCTCCATTTATTTTCTACTACCGTCTACCGAAATTGACACACGCCACACAAATCTTTTACCAACATATTATTTCTTTATGCCTTTAACTTAGAATTTCCTGACTAACTAGGCTGACTGTAAAGTTACCTATCTTATCAATCAAATAGAACCAAAAATCAAACTAAAATAAGCAAGCTTAATGCAAATAATAACGAATAAAAATGTTGGCCTTAGCAACAAGTTGTACTGAAAATAATTTCGAGACAAACTAAGGCATTAAAATATTCGAAGCTTCTACTAAAACATCAAGCAAATAACTCCACTATATGATTATACAACTAATAATATTATAAATAAATATATTTTCGCGAGTTTTGAAAGTTTATTTAACTTACTTGATCTTAAAAAGGATTCAAGGCTTATATAGATAAAAAAATAACGAGCTTACCACAATGTTGAACCGAAATTATGACACCTATTTTATTGCGGAAGTAAATTTTAGGGAATCGGGAACTGTTAGCATATAAAAAGCCAAGTAAGGAGGAGATAAGTTCCGGAGTAACCGCAAAAAGTCAAAGGATTAATTATATTGGGCGTCTAAACAACATAAACCAAGGTCTAGACCGATTTCGTACATTTTTAGCCTAAACCACATTATGATTAAGAAAACATGTAAACAGCATAAAGTCAGCTAAAATGTCGGATATCACTATATCAGGTATATTGGGGACAAGGGAAGGTCTGGACTGAGTGCATTAACTTTTGGTATTACTCAACTACTCTGGAGGTCATGTTTTCAAGCAATTTCATTAAGATGACTCTCTCGTTGACCGATTATTCGAGATCGAGTCCACTAGAATGACGCTAATCAGTATGTGTATACTACTACTATGGGGGCTGGGGTGATTCGTAAATCAGCCATTTACGCCATCAAAATATAGCATGTTCAAGATTATATTGTACGTTAACTTAATTTTAGTAAGATATCTCAAAGATTGATCGATATTTACTGTAAAAGGATATATACGGTAAAAAGTCAACCGGAAGCTTGAAAATACTTATATTAGGTATATGAGGGCTAGAGGAAATATTGACCCGATTTAATCCATTTTCCGTATGGGGTCTTGGTCTATTACCAAGAAAATATTCTTTTTGAATTTCATTAAGGTATCTTCTTGATTAACCGATATTTTAGGTAAAAAGTGAGCCATAGGCACTGAAGTCACATATTTGGAATCTAGGGTCTGAAAAATTTTGTATAAATTTCGAAAAATTTCAAGTAAGATATGGCAACCGTTAATCGCACAATTTTTGCAAAAATTTATGCCGATTTTTTTAATGGTGTTTGAGTTATATATTGTAAAGTGAAAGAATCAGATAGATATTAAAATTGTGTTATAAGAAATTACGGGTAGTTGGGGTGCGATTTTGTCAATTTTCATACCCTAATATGAAATAGGAAAATGTCAGGGTAATGCTATGTACCAAATTTGGTGGAAATTGGTACAGTCGTTCCTGAGCTATGGGATTTCCTCTAGAAATGGGCGATGCCACACCCATTGTAAAAATTTTACCCTGTTTCACATGTAGACCTCGTACCATCTTTGCTGTCAAATTTAATTGCTATCTCGTTTTTCTTTGGGGATTCATTACTTTTAAGCAGTTTTGAACAAAACTGGATTTTACCAATTTTCGTACTGTGTCATAAGATGTTAGAGAAAGTTGCTTCCAGAAAGTTTGGTTGATGCAACTTTAATCGTTTGTGAGATATATACGAGGGCGGGTCAATAAGTCCGTGACTTTTTGAATTTCTGACCTCTTTACTGAAAAAAAACACTACTCCTACACTACTAAACACTACTACTAAAAGTCACGTACTTATTGACCCGCCCTCGTACATTAAAGCAATTAAGGGCCGGGGCCACACCCACTTTTTAAAAAATTTTAGATCACAGATGCCCTTCCTTCATGCGACTCCTTACACCAAATTGCACGTTTGTATCTTGATTCGTTGCTTAGTTATAGATTTTTATAAGTTTTCGATCAACGGCATTTTGTGAACTCGACAGTAATCCGATTACGCCCATCTGCAATACCAATTTTCTTATGGTGACAAAGAGCACGAGTACTAAGTTTCATCAGGATCATAATTTTTATTCAGTTATCGCTAGCATGGTCAGACCGACGGACAGACGGACGGACTGACAGTCCCCCCGGAATTCAAATCGTCAGTTCTACTCTTTTGCAACATGTTGCGAGAATATAAATGCATGAAATATATTGATCATTTAAAAAGGATAAAGGAATACTGAGATATTAAGTAATCAAAATCAACCCAACCATAAACATTCGGCAAAAAAATAAACCATTTGTATATATAGTTCAGTTAGTTAATGCATATTATCTTTTTCGAAATTTTTCTGGAATTGTATAAATATAGTCACACTGTATTCATGCAAAGGTGCAAGAATAAAATCGGCCAGGAAACGGAATTGCACTCCAGGTGAACAAATAAACAGCAATGCAAATACAAGGGAAAACATCGTCATATATTTTCTGATTAAATTTTCTCCTTTACGCCACAGCGAGATGGAGGTGTCATAGCTTATGGCCACCACTGCGGGCAATCGAAGAAGAAGAAGACAAAAAATATATACGAGTATATTTAATAAATAAAGTAGCAAGTGATTGTTTGCTTGTTTGTATTATTGTGATTGCTTCCCAATACACATAGCCATCAGCCGTTGTAATCCGCTTAAGATTTCCGTTTGGCAGCAGACATATGTCCTTCACTCACTACTTTGTTTCCCTGCAGCTGGCTGAACATGTACTACTTTCATGAGCATGTGTGCTTTCTCACTTGCTCTGCACCTTATAAACATGTGGTTGTGCATATGCGAAGAGTCCACACTGGCTTTATTAAAGAAACGGGATTCCCAGAGGACTTGGCCTTTCGTGTTCACTCAACACTTGTTGCTCTTGATTTTCCGCCAATATATGTATGTATGTGGTGGGCCGCTTTAAGTTGCTGCAATTGCACTGACCTTGTGGTTTTATTCAGGCAATCATTGGGAGTCGTGCTAGTCGAACATTTCCGGTAATCAAAGAAATCCATGCCGTTGGCGGTTATATGCACCAGTGTCCATAAGGATATACGTTTAATGTGTGCACATAAGTAAGTCTCTTAAGTATGGTATATTGATCAAAGGTGTTTGAGGGGAGCGGATTGCGACCACAAACATTTGTATGTATTAATTTCATATTAAAACGATAAAACGACTCATTACGACGCATTACTTACTAGATTATGATATAGTCAAACCTGGCCTATAGTCTAAATATTTTATTTCCTTGGAATATTTTTTATTAAAATGTACTACCCACCTATTTGTATTTTTGGTATTGTCCACTTGCAGTTTTCAAATGCCATCTGACGTTTCCATTGCAAATTTATAGCTTAAATCGAATGTAAATTGTATTTAAAGTACGAGGTGTAAAAAAACAAGAAAAGCTGACAGTTACATTTATTTGGTGTAGTTAAAGTTTTGCTATAGGATGTCAACAACAGAATGCCATTTTACAAATGCAAAAACAGCTCGAAAACTTATCTCCAGGACCAAGAGTCAACGCAAACTTTTCAGCAGTATGTTCAACTCTTCCTACAAGAGCAAAATTTCATCCAGTCTGAATTTAAGCTGATATTTAATACGTTTGATACTGATTGTGAAATTAAATATGAAAAGTTTGGAGAAAGTGGAAAAAAAAAATTCGAATACGGTTCGAGGAAAACATTTTGCATTTCAAACAGCAATTTTGATATAACAGTAAACCAGTTGCGTATGTCTGTTGCAATTATTGATCGAAGGAAGTGCGTCCAACCAAGTTAGTCCAACACTGTTTCTGATGCATCATGGTGGACATAGTTCGAATTATTAGTCCTGGATACCAGCCACACGGCTGCCGATAAGGTCAGGCTTGATTATTTGATAGTGTGATGTGGTTCGGTCCACGCGTACAAGCAGATAACGGGGATCAACTCAGCCTTGTAAGGTACTCCGTACAAATTTGGCGGCACAGACCATTATTTGGTCCATCTTAATAGATATGCTATGCCAGCGCCGATATGGCGATACATCTTTCATTTTGTCTTCTGATATTGTAAAAGCATTCTCCAATGTTTCCATCTAATGAGCTGATATGACCACCAGAGTGGTCGGCTCAAAGCAAAATCATGCTCACAAATTATTTATTTTTTTTTTGAAAATTTTCATATTAAGCAGCATTTTTTTTCGCCAAGATTGCTTACAAACCCACCTGCCACTTGCTGCACAAAAATCTTGGGAAACACGGTGTGAAGTCCACAGTGTTGCATACATTGCGGCATTAAATATACCACGACATATTAACCCCTAAAAGTATACGTCGACCGCGGTGAACTGCTTTCATTTGCGCCAGTAAACTATTCGCGCTCATGACAACACACACATACACAACACATATATATGCACACGTGTTTAAATTGCAGGGCATGTGACATTGGCATGCCTGCAGAAAACACACAAAAAATAAACAAAGATACAAAATAGCCATACAAAATAGCCATACAAAATGCCATAAAAGTAAAATAAGTCAACGACGAAAAATTTTCTAATCTAATTATTACCTTCTTTACATTTTCCACAACATTTACTTTGCTATGCGGCGATGAAAAAAAAGCGGAATAGAAATTGATACAAACACATGTCAACCGTGCGCGTCTGCCGACGCCTCCACTCCGCCAGGTGATTATTACTAATACTTTGCGCGAGTGTTCGCACATCGGCGCCGCCGCCTCTTGCGATTTTGTTGTAAAATTATAAGCCGATTTAGTAATTTACACGGCGCACTCACTGATGGCGTCCAGCACCGCCGCATCCACCATGATGACAGTTGGGTGCAGGCCTTCGGCGGACGTTAGTGCGTTGCCTATTTAACCACTTTGCACCAGATTCAAACAAGTAGCACCGGCGCTGCCGCCATAAACTCTTTCAAGCATGTAGGGGTTGCGTTTGAGTCGCTTCAACGGTCAAATGCCAACACGGTACCTTTGATGGCCTTCAACTGTCACAGTTACAGTTAGTACTGTGTTGTCGCAAATAGCTAGCTTTCACCTGTCCGCTCTTTAAGCGTCTGCCTTTGCTTTATATTATATTTGTACATGTATAGACATATATTTTTGTGCCGGTTGGCATTCGAAAATCGCATTGTTGCTTTTGTTATTGCCTGTAATAGAAACATGAATATTATGGCTGGCGCCAGTCAGCAAAGCTCCAGTACATGTACATGTATACAAAAGCAAAAAGCTCGCTGGAAGTAGCAAAAAGCTCAATGGCTGATTTTATGCTCAAATGCCGATTTGAGGAAAAACGAAGTGCCGGCAAAAGGCATAATAAAATATGCATTGAGTCTTTATGACTGCGATTTCGCTGCAAAACAGCTGCTTTTGACAACTCTAGCCACACTTTGAGTGCAATAATAGAATTAGCGCAAAATTGTCAGTTGTACAGTAACAAATCGGCAATATCAATATGTGGTAAAATTAACGGTATATTTAAACTATTTTTAAATTTCAACTAGAAACTTTTTTTTTGTAATTTTTTTTTGTCAAGCATTCAAAAAATACTTTCAAAGGTTTGATATTTTAACAATTTCGTATCCGGGGGTGTCTGCTGAAAAGCTGTTACTCAGGGTTAAAGTAATTTTATGTGATGAGGTATCGTCTTTAACACGTTTTAATAATTTGCATTAAAACCAAACTTTTCCCACATTTGCATATAACCTATATCATTAAGTTTTTTTTGGCATATTAATTATTTATGTGATGGCATCGACCAATTATTTTATATGAATGAGAATCAGATCTGGAAAATGCCTCGAACAAGTGACCATTCGAAGTCTAATTTGCACATAGATTTCGCATAAGAAAATGGACTTTTATGGACTATTATGCTAACTCGTTCTTTTGATGTCTTCAGAATGTCAGTTATCTCTTCGAACTCCATTTTACGGTAATCCAAAATCACTTTCTTTCGTTGATTTCTTTGATGTTTTCTTCTGTAATTGTGAAAAATAGTATTTCTTTATTATACGCATTTTAAAAAAAATGGTTAACTGCTTTTTAACCAGTTTTTTTTTTTCAAAATGCCAAAACTTGTGTCACTCAAAATGCTATTGCTCAAGGACCGATTGTCCGACCGTCGTGAAATTTGTGGATAGAAACTGTACGAACTTTTCAGCCCGCCCGGAATAAAGCATAAAAAGTCTCCGACAAAATTTTAGTCAAAAGGCAGTATATGACGATCGACAAAATATGTATCGTATAGTTTTCCACTTTATATTTGATCTTAGCCGTACACCGTAAAGCCGTAAAGTCACTCGCCGTACAGAAATTTGTGTCGAATGAGGAGGTTATCGCCGCCAAGCAATCCTCTTTTGCAGGCCTTTTCAGACGGATTAAAAAAGTTGAAGTAGCGCTGAGTCAAGAGTATCAAGCTAAAACAAGACTATGTTGAGGAATAAATCGCTTTTTCCCAACTTTTTGTTGTTCTCTTGTAGACTGAATGTATATCGGAACGTGCTCGTACATGCTAAATACTAAATTTCGCTAAAACGATTGGACATATCAATATATCAGCAATGTTTTTTCATTTACTCAGCAACTGCCAAATGGCTAGTTGTATTTGAAAATCTAAAAAAATGTTATTGTGAAATAATGTTAGGCGAAGATTTAGTAGCAAATACGACGAATGAAGGGACAGCTCGCTATTATGATTATTCCGATTATTTTGATATATTCGTATATCCACCTAATTGATCATCCGCCATGTATGTCATACTCGCATAACTGTCCTCCTCGACTTTCACTAATTCATCATCACCACCCACCCTCAACGAACCCGTTACGCTTGAGCGCTTGCAAATTGTGCCGAAGCATCGAACTAACTGCAACTGTCAGCTGCTTGGCACAGCTGATGAGAACAACCTGTTAATGCGGCACGTGTCAATTCAGCTGTCACTTGAGCAGCAAGTGTTTATTACACATGTATGCGTGCGCCATTATTGCGGCGAATTCGAGTATTGTTGTTTTTATCAGTTTCGCTTTCGTTTGCCCAGCAGCAACAATAGCAAATTGGAAATAACAGACGCCAAAGCCACAACAACAACAAGCCATATTTGTTGCAATTGGTTTTCGCTAAAAGAAACCAACTAATTTGAAGAAGCATCCCTCGTTTGCATGCATGTGTGTGTGTGTATATGGTCGTTGCCAATGGCAACACATTATCGAAGTTTCACTCAGGCGTTCCACATTTTTCGCAAAGAAAACAAGAAACAGCGATAGAAGTGAAAACAAAAATCGCTCGAACAAAAATGACCCTTACGAATACCTTTTTGAGGCAGTTCGTGCAAAACCAGCCAAGTGCTGAACACTCAAACTTAGCTTTATGCTAAATCGTTGCTTTGTGATTTGTTATAAAATCACATTTGTTGCTCTGCTAATGGACTAATTGATATCCTAGTGTTGTGCTTCAGAGGGATAGGTGTGCAATATAGGATAATAAAAACAGTTAAAAACCGTACAGTACAAGGTGTTGCAAAGTGATTTGTGTGGCAGCTTATATATTCGGCTATGTTCGTGCCGCTGCACGCCGGCAGTTGAAGGAGTCGTCGCAGAGCAGGTGAGTGGAAAAGGGGGGATAACAGTATGCATAAGTACGTGAAGATGTGTGTGTGTGTGTGTGTGTGTGTGCGTGTGTTTTTATGGATTCGCCAAAGGAGGGTGTAAATCTTCGAAAGACATTGATGGCCCGTACCAACAAGATTGTACAGCGCATACGTGCTAAAGCACCCCTTGCACTCAAACCGTTAGACTTTCCTTCACAGGGCAGGTATTACACTTAGTAATGCTCGTTTTTTTGTAGATCCTTACGACGTCTTATCTTATATTGCAGCTTCTCGGGACTGCGTACTCGGCCTTATAGCAATTTCGTGTGTGTGTGTGTGTGTGTGTGTGTGTGTGTGTGTGTGTGTGTGTGTGTGTGTGTAGAAAGTGACAGTGAGGGGTCTTCACGCTTTTAAAAGTATTTAATGGCTTTTGCGGATATTAAACAAATAAAATAATTTTTGGAGAAGCTGAGAACTTCAATTTTATTATAATAATCTATGGCAACTCCGTAACTTATATCAATATTTTTAACTAATTTAGTAAACATATCCTTTGGAATGACAGCAAATAAATCATTTAAGAGTAGTGAAATCGTTAGGCATGTCCTGCGAATTGGGTCACATACTGTTTAAAAATTTATTCAGGTCAACATTTTGTAATGACAACAAGCTAATGTACTATTTCCTTTATAATTATGTAACAAAGGTGGTTTCGGTGTAGTCCACTAAGCTGGTGCGCTATCAGTTGCGGCCCTTTTTTACCATCAAGTTCTCCTTCTTAGTGTTTGCAATGCCGAAGATACTTCTTTAATCCCTTGTAAACACCAATTTATACATATAACTTTATAGCCGGAAAAGATCCGAACTGATGATAAATTCTTCGCTAGATGGAGTCACTGAGCTTCAATCATAGGTCGATTTCGCACAGCTCATCGTATGAACTATCCGATAATTGCTGGGAATAACTCGAAATTTGTGGTAAACTCTTCACGGCTTCTTTCTGTTGACCTTGTAGGTGGCAGAAGTAACTTCGAAGCTTTGCTACGAATGTATGGCACTATTGATAGCAAGTTCATCTTCCACAAACCTATTTATCAGGGTTTCTAATACATTTTCAAAAACCATAAAGGACTGAGTGCCCAACACCTTATCCCCTTAACATTTACTATTATCGAAAAAATTCACTGTACCTAAAATTTCACTTACTATTCAATGGCTTACGGAGGTCCCTTCCAATACAGATGGAGCCGATGTTGATTATATCCAAAATTTACATTATTAATGGTTTATATCGTAAAGTAAGAGTTGGTTTTCCTCTCAATCTTTGAGTCCAGTATCTTAATAAAAGCAGCACAAATAATGATAGTTTACGAATAGTTCCGTACAAAGTACAGCTCGAATTTCTTTAGGATATGTATTCATAAACAATCAACTAGGTAAAGATGAGTTGTTTCACTGAAACGCACACAAATTTTACCAGGCATCAAATGGCTGTGCGACTACTTTACTTTAGGCTTTCTTAGATCCAGAACTGTAACAATGTTTTGATATTAACTAGCATTGACGAGAACATAAAGCGGAGTCAACAATAAGGAGTGAATCTAAGATAGATGGATAGACCTATTGTATTGATGGACCTATAGATATGGATGGATATGGACCTATATATATGGATAGATAGATAGATCTATTAAGGTTATAAAGTATTTCCGATTATTAATTGAACAAAGTGGGAAAAAATATATTTGCTACTCTATGTCCTTAAACGACTTCCACTTCGTTCAAATATAAACTCAGATTTCGAAAAATACACGGGATAAATTGATAGAATTATAAATGTTGCACTCTTGTTCTAAAAAAAAAAGTAGTCAGAACTGGTAGAGACAAACTTTTGTTCAAACACATTTGAACGAATATTGCGTCGTGTGAACTAAGCTTCATAAAATCCTTTAGTAAGGAGCTACGAGTTAAGCCAGCTGGCAGAGTAACTCGTTTCCCTAACAATGTATAGCAATAATAGTTGAATATCATGTCCATGGCGGAGTTTGCGAAGTGATTGAAGGCTACGAAATCATTCATGTGTTGACAGCAGTAGCTTTGCGACTACCCACATATATGTTAAAAGGTGTAAATATGCTGATAAAATATGCACTATTGCTTTTAAAATACTGTCGTGCATGGTATTTGAACAGAAATGTGGTATTATTACATAAGCTTCTTAGCTTACAAAAAGATACTACTCACTTTTGTTACAAGTGAGCTGCAAGTGCTTTTTCCTTCTTTTCCAGACATTTAGAATTTTCGATTACTCATAACATGACCTTGTGCTTACCACAAATATTAAGTTTTGCCTATTGTTTTAGTGATTTCTTCCTCGTTTTAATTAATAAAGTTATTACTTCTCCCTTCAGCTTTTTCGGAAACCTTTTTTCAGGTTTCCAGGCTGCTAAGATGTGACAATGAGGCTTGTGTGTGATGCCGGCAG
The DNA here is from genome assembly GCA_021498325.1 of Bactrocera minax. Taxonomy (NCBI): domain Eukaryota; kingdom Metazoa; phylum Arthropoda; class Insecta; order Diptera; family Tephritidae; genus Bactrocera; species Bactrocera minax. The sequence goes on from JAKEEE010000024.1 coordinate 680,989, forward strand.
GCTGAAAATTATCTGGTCATCTGGCATATCAATTTTATTAGAGAGGGCCACTAGAATTTTATACACATGTTTTGTGGTTAGACCTAACCTTCAAAAGAGCTTCTCAGCTCACCGACAATTGGTTCTTGAAATATGGCTTTTTGAGTCATGCAAATCTCAGTGTTTCGAAAATCTGAATAAAAAGCCTTAATGAAAGCAAATTTTTTTTTATTAAAAAAATGCTGCTCATACCTCAGCAGAGGCCTCGGCCTCTCTCTCAGCTGAAACAAACATTTGTAAGTGGTTTGCTGAATTCCGTAGAGATAATCTGAGCACGAAAGTCGTTGAATACTGACACTCCAGAGATATCAAAGGAACGTGTTAAGCATATCGTCAATGCATATTTGGGTATTCGAAAGCTCAGCGGAACGCGCAAAGTGTGCGCCGCACAAACCACATTCAAGACAATGCACCGTGTTATAAATTAATAAAAATAACCAGACGTGCGAAATTGCATGAATTGGGTTTCGAATTGTTTCGCGTCAATGCTATTTTCCGGATCGGCGCTTGTCCACTGTTTTTATTCTCATATCTCAAAAGAGAAATTTAGTGGCAATGAAGAAGTAATCGCCCAGATGACCTATTTTGAAGCAGAAGATCAATTGAAATGCAAAAAGGTTCTTCAAAAGTTGGAAAATCGCTTTAATCGGTATATCGTGCTCGATTTTATAGTCAAAGATCATTAATCTAATCGAAATACAGTACTGCTTGAACACTCTATTCGAGGGCCATAATACTGACTACTAGTTATAGATTTGTCTGTCAGCTATCTTAGTTAGATAGTTAGTGAAAATGAAAAATATAATATACTCCATTTATTTGAGAATGCAAAGCATTTTACTGAAATCGTCTTACAATAATCTTGCCACTGAATTTCTCCAATTTATCTACATTTCACTAGAGTTATATATAATTTCTCATAAGCTAACAAGGCAGAGATGTGTAACTTTTCTGATTTACAGCATTGCCAAGTGACATATCAAATTACACACTACTTGGAAACAATGCAACACAACAACAAAATAACAAGAAAGGCATGTAAATAAAATTGAACAACCACAGGAACATAATTAGCGCTTAAATCGACAGCTGGCAAGCGCCGGCTATTAATGACGCTAATAATGTCAACTCGAGTTGTTTGCTCGGCCAGCTATTACACACACCCTCCTACATACACACACACACGCATGCATTGTTTTCGCAACTGCAATTCGCGCTTATTGCCCGAACACTGCACGGCGCCCGCCTGCCACCACCGGCCCCAACTGTGCGCTTACAAAACAATTCGAGCATTTAACCGTTTGTCCAGTTGTCAAATGGCGCGATCAAATTGCCTTCAGCTGGAAGTGATGCCGGCAAATGAGTGCGTGTGTGCCGTGGCGATAAAGTGAGCAAGCTAGTGTTCGTGTGCGTGTGTGTGTGTGTGTGTGTGCGTCGGAGCATATTTTAACGCCAGCATTCCAAGCCAGTCCACAGCCGGTGTTGTCCATTGTCCGTCCGCGCAGGCGTTTCGTTTGCTCCAAATTGGCCGGCACTTATGTTGTTCCGTTTGTCAGCGCAAATTGCCACACCCTGCTGCAGCTCGTGCCCGCCATCACTGTGTGGTGTTTCGCTTTCTGCTTGGCCTTCTGCTTCTTCTTCTGCTCATTCGCCTCTGTGGGCTTTTCTGGCTGCCACTATTGCCCTGCAGTCCCAAGAATGAAGCGATTACAATTACAATGGCGACCTCAAACACTGTGTCAATTTGTTGTTGTTGGTGTCATTTGCGCGCTGGCTTGCTACTGCATCCAATACTTAGCGTGTCCTACCGTTGTGCCTTGAAGCTACCGTTTCAATTGGAATTAGAAGAGCACTTTTCTCAATTACATATTTGAATAAAATTATCTAACGTAATAGCTCTGCACACATGCTTACAAACATACATACAAACATGGATATATATGTACAGAAATTCTTTTATTTTCTTTGATTGCTGCCACTTGCCACCACGTTGCAGGCAATAAGTTGGAATTCGCGTGGAAGTGAACTGAGAGTTACAGGCGAGGAAGAAAATTGGTTTACTCGCCCCTTTAGTTGTTTGGTTTCGCAATTACCGTACATGTCTATGGCTGTACAGGGTGATTCATAGGGGTTCTGTTTACATTGAGAAGCAACAAGAATCAATGCATCTTTGGTTTGCCAGTGTTTTATTCGAGAGAGCCAACTTGGTTTATGGAGCCCGATTTCAGATAAGAGACTGTCTCAAGTAGCTTTATAATACGGAATCCTGTAAGCCAGTTTTCCAAGACCTTGGAGATGGTTTTTGATACAAAGCCAGAGAACTGGAATCGGAAAGATATTGAAGGGAGGAGCAGACCAATTACATTGAAGAGATGGCTTCTAAAACGATTAACGAGCAAATTTCCCAAGATAACGACTGTAAATTCTGTTGCGAGGGATGCCTCGCCATACTACCGAAACCTAAGATCGTTTAAACTTTGTTTTCTTTTCGTTTATTTTGGTTACAAAGCGCTGACTAATACAGTATTTCCTTTGGCATTTATGGAAAAATGACAAGTAATACTCATACTCCGAGAAGTGAACCCTTGGCTAACCGCAATTTGCAAAATTGCGTTACTTTCCCAAGATTTACAACGGCCCGGAGTTGTTAAAATCTACTAGAATAGTAGACACTTTCTCTCCTTCTTCATCTCTTTTTCAAAATTTATGACGGCTAAGAGCAGTAACTGTCAAAGTAATATATGACTGAAAACAAGTCCCTATATGGAACACCTTGTATCTATGTAGCAAACCTATGTAACATTCTAATACCCGCATAAGCGTGGCGTGGCGATTTTCAAATTGCTTTGTATCTGCTACCTCGGCAACGTCAGTGTATGAGCGTATGTTGCACGCTAAAATCACTTCTGTCACTTGGCGGCATCAAGTCCGCACTATATTCTCGCCGATTTGTGTCGGGCGAGTAAATAGTAGAAATTTAGTGCATTTCAAATGCAAAGTAAGGAATGTGAAAAGCGGAAAACAACGGTGCGTTGCTGCTGTTACAACGCCCGCCCAGCTTGGCTAACTGCTCCGTTGCCTGCCACATGCAACACACTGTCAATCACGTGGCGGCGGTTTACTTCCTAGCACACAAAATTGTGGTAGTGACAGTTACAGTTGCACTCGTAGAAAATTATAGCGATCAAGTTGGGGGAATTCATTCGTCATCAATTGAAATTTACACCGCAATTGTAATGCTTCTGGCATATAGTGGGTTGTATTAGGAGAAATAATCACAAAATTTTTTCAGAGGACTTCAGAAGTGTAAAAATATTATATTAATTGTAGAGAGTGCATTGATTTCTTTTGACAAATCGAGAATTCCACTGGTTTCTCCGAGTAAATGGGTTTTATGAGGAACAAACTCTAGTGGCAGCAGAAAAAAATCCTAACGGGTGATTATGAAATCCTTTTCATAATTTGTTTGTCTCGATAACCTTTTGCTGGTCTAATCTGTAATCTGTAATTTGTGTAATCTGTTTTTCTTCAAGGCACTTCTCTATATATGAGTACAGTTGTATTGAGTTTCTCTCTAAAGCTTGGCAATATACGAAATTCCAACGGTCTGTTTTAGAAATATTTACTTCCACAAAGGATAAACCGTCAAATACCAGTTGGGAGAATACAAATCGGTATACCTTCCACATAAGTAGACACTGGTGGCTTCGTTTGGTCATTTTATACAGAAACTTACGAAAGTACCGGATATTATGCTCCAAAATATGTGTGTTATAGAAGTACTTCAAGGAGTTTCTTCCGATTTGAAACTTACGAAAGTACCGGATATTATACTGAGAATGTACAACTTTGCTCCAAAATATGTGTGTTATAGAAGTACTTCAAGGAGTTTCTTCCGATTTGAAATTTTTGAAAATTTGTGTAATCCAAGCTCTTTTCACATTTCTTATTAATCATTTGTTATTTTGTACTTTGGACTCAAATGAAAGATTTTCTTCGAGTGTAATTTGTTATTATTTATACTCCTTCGTACAATATTGTTTTTTTTTTGCTTCTGTTATATCCTCAATATTTTGACTAAATCAACCTACTAAATTGAAACTGAGTCCCATATTTGTATCGAAGTGGTTTTTTATTTACTTAGTTCTTAATATATCAGAGTGAGACAATGAGGTCAACTCTGGTAATATGTTAAATTTTTTGGAGAGAAACAAAGCGTTATCTGATTTGAGAGTTTAAAGTCATGATTCCAAAATCTCACGATCTATAAATGCAGCTTAAATACAGTCTCTAATTTAATTCTTTCTAAGTACAAGGCCATTTTCTGATATGAACTGTGTTGTACCCTGGTTTTAATAATGCAGAGTTGTGTACGAGTATATTGGTAAGAAAAGCTTGTATATAGAATAGCTTAGGTTTTGAGATAATGTCACTAATGTGACTTTAGTGCTGCTAAAACTATATTTGAAATTGAGTTCCGAATATGGACATAACGGATTTCGCTTTGGAAAGCGTAAATTAGCTCTTTGCATATATCAAAAAATGGTTAAGTGGTTAATATTTTCGTCTCAGCTCAAGTATCTCTGATACTCCAGGCTCCCCAAAATCGGTCGTTACACCAAAAATGGCCAGTAAATTATACAGGACAGTATCGAGAAATGAAAGTGCTTAAGGTAGGTAAAGAGTTATAAAAAAACATTTAACAAAGATTTGATTGTACCAAGTAGAAAATGTCTTGGTTACTTTTAGTAGCGAAAAATTTTTAGATTTTTTTGAGAAACATCTTTTTTGAAAAATCAGAAACCCTTATACTAAATGCATACCACTAAAAGAAGAATAATTTAGAATTAGTTTTAAACAATATGGTATTAGAAACAGTTATAGCCCATGTGTCATATACCATTCAAAAGCGAACGTTCTTTAATATTATTTTGTGTCTAATAACATTTGCAACCCACTGTGATATATCAATGTCAACACAGTTTCCAATCATTCAACATCCAGATGCGCTGGTGGCTAGATGCCCAGATGTGTTTAAGTATATGCGTGGATGCGCACAGCAACTGCATATAGTTTGCATGTAAAACCAGATGCCAACCTGATAATCAACGTATTATCTCACCGTTTTACCCGCGATTTCCTGTTCGCAACATACATATTTATCTGCAACCACAATGCCTTCCTTATACCTCCATTTCTTTTTCTTGCTTTGTGATCTCTATTCTAATATAATCTATTCTATACAGCCTCACTGCTGTATCAGCCATGGTACTAGTTTTGACTCGAAGCACAAAAAAAGCTGCAAATAGAGCAACACGAAATGTTAAAGTGGGCGCATTGCGGCGCGAAGAATTGCCGCTTATACAGCAACAATAAAACATTAAGTGCGATGTAAGAGCACAAAGGCATTTGCAGCCACAGGTGGCGCTGCCACTCCAGTAGCGGAGATTCCGTTTTAAAATTATAATTAAATTTCGCCCGAAAATCCAGTTTTGCCATCTTCACAGGCCTGCGTTTAGCAAGTACATCAAGCATGCTGTGCTCAGAGATATGTATGTGGGTATATATAATATGTACTCAGAGCTGACTTAAACCGTTGCATTTATCCAGTCATTTTGCCACATTTCGAGCTCGCCGTCAGCTGTTGTCCGGTTGAATTGAGAAATCTAATGAAATCTAATTTTCGCATTAGCAGCGGCCTGAGTTAACTAAGTAGGGTTTGCTTCGAAGCCATCCTATGTCTCATATAGTGACTTAAAGGACTTTTAGAGTATAATGTCAAATTAAATTTGGAACTTCTATAATAACCATACATTTTTTTGTCTTCTATTTCTGTTTCTGTTTATAAATTTTCGTTCAAAGAATATATGGGGTTAGGGTCTGTTTAATTGTTAGACAATAACGAACCGACCAGGGGGAAGTCCAATTGCCTAATGAGAAATTGTCATCCCACATATTTCATCTTGTCTAAACTTTGGAAGAAAAGTTTACTTGAGGAGTACTTCAACTCTTCATCTTCTTAGCGCTGGCCGATGACAGCGGTAAATTTTGGTGCCTTCCTCAATCTGTATAGATTTCAGATCGGAGGCTATATGAAGTGAAACCGACATTTAAAGCCAGAGGGAGAGATTATATGATAGTTTTTTCGGAAAATATCGCAGAAAGTTGTTCATCAATACGCAATACACACAGAACACAAAGATGGAAAGATTTTTATACCAAAAACATTTCTTGAAACTTAAGTTGTTCTTATTTACTTATTGCCATTTAATAAATGCAAAGTCCTTCAAATTGCAAGGTATCTCGGAAAGGCTGACAGACTTATGTTATGTTCACATTGTCGCAATCTAGAGCTCATTCTACGAAAACTACTTACTTTATGGTAAAATAACTTATCGATTCTCAATTGGTTTTGACTTTTTTAGAACTGTTTTTCACAGAGTGGAAATGAATGAGTAGTAAAATATGAAGTAAGTAAGAAGTAGTTAGTATTATCTAATGAGTTGTGCCGTTGACCGATTTTTTCAATTATTTTCAATAAACCTAAGAACCGACATTACTTAATTCGGTTCTTGATTTATGATAAACTAAGTGCCTAACTTAATTTATTTGCCGTTTTTCAATATTCAAGACGAAGTTACTTACTTTATGCATAAACTAAGAATGAGCTGTAAATCAAGATATTGTCAACATAGTAATGATGACAGTTGTTGATTATAATTTTTGAATGCTTTGAATTTTGACATTGTACATCTATAATAGTGGATATTAAACAAATGGTGAACAAATTACACTCCTGTGCAAGAAACTCCGAGAATAGAAAATACACCCTAAAATGTCACTTAAAAGCTTGTAGAGTAAAGAAGTATGTATTATTATTAACTGAGTACTTGAGGTCGAACCAGGGCGCAGATATAAAATTTTGAGGATTTGAGCAATTTGGAGTACCTTGAAATCTTTTTGAGTTTCTGTGAGTTCACTAAGTATATTCAAGTAAATGTAAAGTAAAGTAAAGTAAAGTATGTAAAGTATGGTTTGGTATATCTAAAAACTGTTTACTGCCAGTACTTAAAAAAAAAAAATTATTTTGGTGCGCTTTGCGAGCCGATATTGCACAACACTAACATATACAGTTATATTTTCTTATATGTAAATATGCACAAGCCTATACTTAACAACTTCTCCACAGTAATTTGCTTTCCACTTCAGCTTTGAGGAAGCACTTAGCATTAACGAAATGTCTATTCGATTTTGAAAGGATGCAGGCATTTGCCAACTAATGTCATCGTTGCTCATTTCTCGATGCGCCAAAGTTCAGGCATGTGGAATATCTGGAGTGTAATAATCCCACAGCTTATGAAGTTAATTTTTCATCTCAATGATTTTTCCAACAGCTACCGAAATAATCGTATTGCAGCCACAATGGTCGGACAGCTGTGCTACGGCGCAAAGGCAGCATGCAACAACGGCAGCAACATCAATAACAGCAAATAGTCAAATGCGTCTTGGTAAGCGGGACTTTTTTAAAAGATGCACCTGCAGCAGTATATATATATATATATACGCGGACGCGCAAAGACAGTGGTGTTTGTTGTAAGAGCAGTTGATGGCGAGCAACGGCGCTTTCTGCAGCTGCAGCTGCTATGATTGCCTTTCGCAATAAATCTCAATTGAAATGGCGCCCAGCCTCGGCAACTTAACAACGGTTTTTTCTGCTTTCTTTCATTGTCGGTTACTTTTTCGTTAGCCATCTGTTTGTAGCACATTTGCTGCTGCGGCAACATCTGCCTACATACTTACCATATATGGGCCTTTGTATGTGTGTGTGTGTGTGTGTGAGCAATGCCTTTGTAAGCGGCATAATTCGTACTCGCAGTGGCGATAAGTGCGCATGTGTGTGTGTGTGTGTTTTTGTGTGTCGGCACCACTTGCGCTACTTTTCTGCTACTTAAATGCTTTTGGTCGTGTCCGTTGCGGCCTTCTTCTGCCAGCGAGTCGAGCAGCCAACTAGCCAAACAGCCGCCTAGTCGGCCACGCAGCTAGCGCACCAACTCAGGCAACGAACCATTCAATAACCGTTCAACCATTCAACCATTCAACCGTTCAACTGTTCAACTATTGCCGTTCGATTCCGTTTATTTGTCGCTAGCTTTGTTTATAATACAATAACAATAAAAGCAATAACAACAACAACAACAACAACAACAACAGTAAACAACCGTAATAAGCCACTACCACATTCGCTGCGATTATTATCCGAACGCAATTTATGCTGCCTTCGCTGCCATTGTGGCAAGTGGGGCTCTTGTAGCAAGTGGCAAGTGGCACAGGCGCAGGCTGTATGAGCGCGTGTTGCATTATTGATAAGGCCAAAGTCAGCGTGCAGCAACAATATGTATACATGCATATATGTATATGAGAAGCCATGCCACATTTAACAACAACAAAACAACAACAAAACAATAACAGCAAACAGCACACAGCTGCCAATGTCCATGCCACCGATGACATGATGAAATGCAGCATCACTTGCGATCTGTTGCCAACTGTCAAAACCAGTTGAACACGCGCCAAAGCGTTCACTTTACAACATTCGCCGCCGTTTGCTAAACAAACAAACATGAACATTCGCACACTGACACACACACACACACACACACACACACACACATACACACAGAGAGGCGAGCATATGATCGCGGCAATCACGATCACCACGAACTGCCAAGCTGATTTTGGCAACAGCTTGCTGTCATAGCCGTCGATCTGCATCGACAGACAGACAGCAGAATGCTCAAGCAGCGACCCGACATTAACTGTCCTCCCCTGCTCTCCACACCTAGCGAGCGTCTTCGACATCAGCCCCATCATGAGATTAGTCACCGTTTGTGTGTAGAATTGGCCAAAAAATTATTGAAATAAAAAAGTGACGAAGCAAAACTTGATCTACCGTTGCGCTACGACTGCATTCGTCCGTGAAAAATGAGCGTGAAGATTAACATACGGCCTAGAACGCATTTGAAATTTGAAATGCGCGGTGCCAGGCTGGGCAGGATCGTGTACTTTCCACAACAAGATTGGTTTGAAATTTGTGATTGTGATTTGCTGAGGAATTCAATTTCCGAAATGCAAATTAGAGAGGCACGGAGAAGTCATCAACCTTTGATGGTCTTTAAAAATATTATTGCGCAATGTTCGAAGTTCTCAGCCAAATAAATGATGTTTGCAAAAACTTAAATTTTCAAGTTCCAAATAATGTGGGCTGTAATTGACGTTCTGAAACCAGGGTCTGTTGTCAAAAATTTAGGCGAGATATCTGAACATACTGACCTACATTGAGCTTTACTTCGATGCTTATTATAAATTTGATTCGTATTTTTTTTTTTAATACCCCTTGATTTCTTAAGAACTTTTATACAAATAAAAGTATTTTCAGACCACTTTCATAGTTCATCTTGAGATCATGTGTACAATAGTTATCCAGCAGTATATCTAGAGGCACTTTGTCGAGGGTTTCATTGACTTTATCAAAGGAAATTTTGTTAGGCAATGTTAACCTACAGATTTCTTCATGCTGAAACCAAACTAATCTGGCTATAGCTGATATGATATGACTTATGGATTCAAAGCAATATAAACTTATATGCTTGTACCGTTTTGATTAAAACCAGGTAACATTAGATTAGATCATAGATTATGCAAAAAATTTAACATGCGATGTTGTCTTCCTACTCACGAATAAAAGAAAGCCATATGTTCCGTTGTTGATCTGAAGGCCAAAATCGGTCCGGGTTCCGAGCGTGACATATATTTTTAGCTTTCATTGACGTACACTTGATCCAAAATAGCAGCACTTAGATCTAAATTTGATCATTAATTTTTTTCACAAAGCTCAAGGTATCCCAATTTTACAAAAACAGTGCTAGTGGAATGTCAGTTTTAGTCCCTCAGTCTAAACAACCGCGACAGTAGTTCCTCTATATTGATAAAAAAAGAGAGGAGAATAGAACATGTATTAAACGAGATGGTGGTTGAAAAGTCCGCTTATATTGGTAATTTTATTCTGCCTTTCGAACAGTCTTTCAGAAGTAACGATTCTTTTAATACAGAGTAATGAAAAGGTTTACGCTCATTCTAATATACGCCTTACAAAATGAATGTCCTTCTCTTCAAATTGATCAACAATCAGTTTATAGCGAAACCACCGATCTACAATTTAAAGGGTTTCTGGAAATGTCGATCGTAAAAGAGCATCTGCTCATGAACAAAGTGTAATCTCTAATCGAGCAGTCCAGTCTCCTATGTTCAAAGCATTCTTCATACCAAACGCTTGCACTTTGCAAAGATACACATTTAGATTCGTACAAAAATCAAAATTTTCATGAAGCAAACCGGACATTAATGTATATATAATTTTATGAAAACCAAAGAGCGTATGTTCTTACAAAGAATACAGCTCCAAACTACATCATTTCAGTTTCTTCAGTCAATAATGGTGACTTTAACTTCGTGCAAAAATTATTTCTAAAACAAGTGTAACAAATAGGAATTACTTAACTTGTAAGTTTGAACAGTAACACAGATACTTTTAAGGAAGTAAAAAAATATATTTTCGAGGAAATGAAGAAACATTTGCCAAGACTTCTTTGAAAACAAATAACAGTGGATTTATTTTCATCCATTTGTCTTCTCACTACCCGAACACTCAAAAACTTTCTTATCAGTGTGTAAAACAGTGCTGCGTGTCAAAATTGTAGAGGATTAAGAAGGGTCACAGTTAATGAGATCTTTGAGAGGGGTTAAGAGTTGCCAATTATGTAAAAATTGTGCGTACAAAAATGTCATAAGAAAAAGATTGCCATGTTGCTATGGGTATTATCCAGTAGTGGCTTAAAAAACCTTACAACTTAAAAGATTATTTGATGTGTGTTGCCTCCTGAAAATGTAAAAGATTCTGGGAAGTTTTCCTAGCTGTATCTTAGAGATGACAAATATTTCGAAAGATAGAAGAACGATATCGACATTATTCAGCGCATTAAAATTCAACAACTCCGGTGAGTAAAAGCCGGTATCAGAGTTGGTTATGAGAGTCACCTTTCTTAGGCCCTTTAATTCTCAATTTGTTTTTGTTACAGTCCGAATGTCTTTATTTGGGTCAAGCCTTTTAATGCTTGCTTAGCGTCCTCCGTCTGTGCTCGAACGTGTCGTCGAGTATTAGTCATACGAAGAGCTTCATCAAGATCGCTAGGTGTAATCGGGAATTATATAGTAGTATAGTATAGTATAGTATAGGAATTATATAGTATAGTTATTAATGATTCTTCTAACCCAAATACTTTCGCACCTCTATCTTTGCTGAATTGGCGCGAATAAAGACTAAAAAATTACAACAATCAGTAACAATAACAAATCAAAGATATTAAGTAAACTATTTTTGCATTTTTGTACAATAACAATAAAATTAGTGAAATCAATATGCCGCAAAGTGGCCATACTCCATAAAAATAATAATCTGATGCCTCAATGGCTACAGTAACAACAAACAATTCAACTTGACAGGCAATGGCAGCGCTCTAAAACGAGGTATGAAATAGAATCAAGAGAGAAAATAAATTAGAATATTGAAAAAAACAGCAACACCAATGATAATGGTGAACGAGTAGAAAAATGCGAAAACAGTAATAACAACAACTAAGTGAATTGGCTTGGAAAAGCACAACAAATGCAACAACTGCCACAACAAAAGTGAGTTGAGCATATGAAAACAGGTGGAAAAACGGTTGCCACAACGGCAATAACAACAATAATAACAACAACGATAATAACAGCACTAACAACAACAAGCGCGATAGTTGCAATAACACTGGCCTATTGTTCAATTGTTCGATTCTGTGGCAGTTAATTGTATCCATTGCAGTTACTACCGTTTGTTGTTGCCACTGTCATGCCTGTTGCCTTATTTTCCACTCGGCGAGTATGCAGTGAAAAATGGAAAAAATTAAATATATTTATTACCGATAAGCGTTGGAAGGCTAAAGCTAATGTTGCTACCTGTAACAACTACAACAGTACAAATGCAACAATAACAACAACTGCATTGTGTTGAACTCAAATAAGTACCGCAATGTCGATCGGTACAAATGGACGCGCCAAGAGGCACACACCTACGTGCATTCACATAGGCTTAAACACATGCACATAGATGTATGTGTGTGTATGTGCGATCTGAAGTCCATGCATAAGCAAGAAATATTACAGATCAGGTTTTGTTTTCAATACCCAGTAGTGACATTCAAGTTGCGTTAATTTTAAACTCGTAAGAAAGGGAGGTAGAGTGGTACAAGCTCAACTGAAGCAGCCCACATTCTTCGCGAACTACTCTGATTTCACATAATATCGCACAAAATGATCTATGGATGATCGTTGAAACAGTTATGAAATGTCATTGTCAATCATGTCAATGATCATGTCAATTGATCAGTCATTCAATTAGCCTTAAGGTAAAATAAAACCAAATCTCACAAATCCTTATAAACATGGGACGTGAGCATTTTGAAAAAATGTTTCGTCTAAATCGGTTGACAACTAAGTACTTTTAACCCCTTAACGTACGTAGACACCTGGGAGTAATCAATTACCTTAAAACAGTAATTGACGTGTCTCAGACTCCTTCAGCATTCCGTTACGAGCTGTTGTTCACAGTGCAATCAAAGAACATTTCAATATCAAACAATTAATAATTGCGTACCCGTTGGAGTTTTCAACATTAAAAATAATCGAACAGTCCTTCCTAACCGATTTTAATTTACGAAAATGAGGATGAAGATGCGGCGGTTCGAGCGAAATTTCTGAGGAAAGCTTATTCCGAAATATTTGTAAACGAGTACGACCTTTATCAGATTATATTTATTGAGAAAATATCTTAAAAATGTCATACCTACAAAAAAATTTAAATAATAATTTGGATCTTATGTAATAGTTTCAAAATTATGATAATTTCAACCTTAGAACTGATACTTAGGAGAGTGGTAATGCTGAAATGATAAATCCAAAAAGCTTCCTTAGAAAAAAAAAGCAATTATGTTCACAAACTTATTGACTTTTTTCCTTAAAGCCTGTTTCTTTGTTTTTTTTTTGGGTTTGAATTCCACCGTTTAATGTATTGGCCCTTTCAAAAGTCTTTCAAAATTATCATATTTCATCTCTACTCCCAATCCCGATATGATCTCTTTTAATATGACCTCGCTAATAAAATCTTGTAAGTAACTACCTGCCTGTGCAAACTAGTTCAAGTTAGAAAATAACTATTTCGAAGCTAATAGATCACACCATATGGTTTAAACCACCGTTATGGAAACTGTTATTGACTATTGTGGTGCTTTGTGGTGCCTGATCAGCACTTGTTTGCCACTTGTTGTGCTTGTGGCGGATTCCTTTTTGCTACTTTATTGGCCACCGAATAGCCTTGGTCAATTTCAACTGCGCCTTTTTTCATCCGACATTCCTCTTCTTGGCATTGTGTTTGTTAATAAAATAATTATGGTTTCTGTCTCATTGTTGTCTCAATAGTTTATTGTGTTTTTATTGTTGTACTGACAAAACGAGCCAATTATTCGAAATATTTGTGTATAGCGCCTTTTGAGTGTTAACTCAATTGCGGGAAATTTTTAAGGCATCTCATGAATGTATATAAATACACTGGTGGTAAAAATTATACTCATATTATACTTAATAAACATTTAATCGTTCATATCACCGACATAAATGGCATGCTGGTTAATTGAGAAATGCACATTTTTCTGGGATGTGCTGACAGCAGGAATGGCATTTAGTTTTCCAAGGAAAAATTACAGATATCTTCTTCTTTGATACAGTTAAAGTACGGAAGTCGGTGGGCAGAAGTAAAATACTGTTACAATATATAGACTTACGTACGTACATATATTTAATAAAAAAAATATGTCTTGATATATGTAACAGTTAAGATCTATTAAATAGTTTCCAGCAAAATTCTTTCCAAAGGTTACAAGGTTTGCTAATCGTTTCTAAAGCGTTTCAGAACTTTTTCGAACTCCTTATTTCATTGCCAACTGTAAGTTTTTGAATATACTTTCGTCCATCGTTTTTCGAAGCATTAAGTGTTAACCTCTACTATCCAATTGGTAAAGTTAGAAAGTGTTGCCAATTTTGTCCCAATAATAAAATGTAGGGTGTCCAATGTGCTGCTTTTGGAGCACTCACTTTTTGTCCAAAGTGAAATACTTGGGGGTAAATTAAAATCTAAAATCAAACTTAATTAAACTCCACTTACAAAATAATCAACAGCTGATACTGGAGACACGGAAGTCATCGAGTCAATACTAACATTCTTAGAAAGGTGACCAACACCTACCAAAGCATTTTTAAGGAAAACAACTTGTAGCACTGGAAATAGTTGCTCCGAAATCTTGCCTTTGAAGTGATCCTAAATTAGATCCCCACCGATATCCAAACTCAAAGTGGCACCGAGCCCTGCGTTTGTACAGAAATTGAAAAACTCTTGGAAACATATACTTCGTTGACATTGAGTGTGGCCAATGATTAGAAAGCTAATTTTATCTTTGTAGAAGATAATGGAGGAGGCTTCAAGTAGACAGAGAGGACACTTTGCATTATATAAATTTTTGTAATTATCATCCAAGCGCATGTAAAAGGCATTAGAAGGGTAGTTGAAGCACTACAAACTGAACAGCGACGGAGTAGTAATAAAAGCTACCAACTATCATCATGGAGTTAGATGTTGCCAAGGGCAACAGGGTAACAACTTGCTAACAGAGCCAAGTTCAGAACAAGGCAGGATCTTTCAAAAAAAATGCACTGATTAATATTGACACATCCCTTAAATAGCTATGAAGCAATGAAACTAAAATCACAGTACTGGTCTTCCATTTTAAACAGATGACTCAAAAAAGATGGAAAGCATCATTCATCTCTAATACAACCAAGCAGATACGACTCTGAATTACAAACGACGACGGCGGACCTGTGTACTAGAAACATCGCCAAAATTATGGACCCTCGATAGAAATAAATTTCTTGCGAATGTAAAGCTCTCATACATCTAAACCAAGAAAAACTTTGAAATCAGTAATAGCTTGACCAACGTTCTAGCATCATTGAAAAAGCCAACTGAGTTTAGCCAGAATCGTGACTTGAGAACTATAAATAGAAACAAGGCAACGGGGGTTTACTTTCATCGATTTGCATTCTCACGACATGAATATTCAATAATTTATTTTTCTCAATGTAAAATAGTAATAGGCCCACATACAATTATATCATTGAAAAAGATTGTGAATTATTAAAAATTATATTACGTCCAAAAGTAACATAAAAGAAACACTGCAATAAGGATAGTCCCTGGAAAGGCTAAAGATAGCTTACAGCTGTAAATAATTATATAAGCGTTACCACCTGTTCAAACACTTAACTCAAACATATAAGATGGACGAGAAGACTTAGGCTTGAAAATATTTTTGAGAGGAGTTGCCACCAGTTAAAATATTTATTCAGTAGCGAGCGAACTAAGAGTTTGAGAAAATTTTCTTTTTCTTCTATTTTTCATGTAACTATCTGTATTGGGAACTTATGTTCGCACTTCAGTTAACATAACTTTTCATATCATCATTAGGGCTTGATGTGCTAAGTAACGTTTAAAGCCGTTTATACCGTCACAAAGTTTATTTTCTAAAATTGTAAACAAATTTCACCGAACTTTTGCTATACATTCACAGTGTAAATCGGATCTAATTTAAATGAATTAATGTCTTTTACACTTAACCTTAACCTTTTAAACGCCAATCCCAAATTGAGCTCCACAAAGCAGAATAAACCATCAAATTCATGCGCATGCGCAGCTTAGTTATTACTAATGCGACTTGTTAACGGGGCGTTTCCACAACTGACTGGGTTCCTTAATTCCCCATCAGTCATGCCGCCAAATACATAAATAGTCACATACATACCCGCCGGTGCTGAGATTAAGCTGACCCGCCTTCAGCTCGTATCGGCGCACCCAGTTGTCAACTTTTTCATCGAATGAGAAATAGATTTTTTGTTGTTAGGGAACTAATTTACACTGGACAGCAGGTATAAAATAAAGATGTGTAAATGTGTGTTAAGAGATGCATACATATATATATATATATATATATATATATATAGTTAGGTATGCGTATTAATACGCCAAAATTTTGTAGCGCGCTGACAGTACTAAATATTAATGAAAGCATTGATAAGATGAAAAAATTATATTAATAAAAAATTTTATGCCAAATTTTTACTTCATTTAAAATCCTTTATATTCGAAAAAAACTTTAATACAATACTAACCGATATATTTGGCATGAAGTCAACCACAACAACTAAAAGGAATATTATGTTAGGTATATGGGGATTAGGGAAAGTACTGAACCGATTTTATTAATTTTTACAACCGGAGACGTTATTGTCAGGAAAAGATGCTCCCTTAATTTCCTTAAGTTGTGTCGTTTACAAATATCGTTTACAAATATTTTCGGTATAAAGCCGGTCATAACAAAGGGATGTCAGTATAGTGCCACGCACCAATTGAATTTGGTTCAGATTACTCAAATTTAAAGCAATAATATGCCTCCCCAGACGCCGGGAAATCTATTCGTCTCGTTCATCTATTCGCTCCATCCTAATCACTTTGATATGTACAATTCTATATCTAACTCGATTAGATTTAGGTTTTACAAACAACTGGTAAAAAAAACTGTTACACTCTGTGCAACATTAAAAACGTTTATATTATCTCCTATTTATTGTACATTTTCACATTTCACTGCCAATACACATGTACACATACGCTGCATACAAATATTCGTGTCTTTGGGTATGCCGAGTTTAAAACATGAAAAAGGTAACGTAAATAGTTTCGCAATATGACTTTATTCGCAAACAGTATAAATTTTGTTGCTCCAATTATTTTCCGAAAATATGATTACCAATTTTGCTCTCTCATACAAAGTGTGCTAATAAATATCTATCATAGAGAGTTATATAAAAAATGAACATTCGACTAACTGCGAGTTTATTAAATAGTTCACATGCTAAGATACATCTACACACTTAGGGTGGTTCGTTTTCTTTTTAATGAAAACCGTTTTCGATGAAAGGATATTTTTCGATCAAAACTTTTGTACAAAAATTCTGGGCTTTTTCTTAAGTGTCGAGAAATGGGACATGTCATGACTCGGCTAGACTTTGGTTGGTTATAAATATGGTTATATCCTATATGTGAAAGTCCCATATCGTAAAAAAAAAAACGCTGTTCATATTATCTTATTGAAATATAAATTTTGCTACTCCTGTATGAAAAAGCGACCTTTAGCGGGAAGTAGACAAAACACTTTCTCGACCGATTCGAGATATCATTGGAAATATTATATTAGGTCAAGTAAGAAAATATAATTATTAGATGATTATATTTCCAATATAAGGCTTTAGTAATCTGAATCTCACGTTGTATAAACGATATAGCTGGTTATGCTATGTGGAGTTCGAAAGATACGATTTGGTACTAAAAACCTCTCAAACAGTATTTGGATTTCTTGACTCAGTATTGTTTGAGGACGCGTCAAAGGTGGACACTAGCAAAGAGAAAATACGCCATACGCAAGCCAGGGTCCTGAACATGTGTCTAGTGTTTATGGTCCAGGTCCCAATTTTGGTTTCGTCTTTCCTTTCCGGTAAATTTGATGTCAAAAATGCACCACTCTCTGGACGAAAGGCCAATTGTCGAAAATATCGATAAAATAAAGGAAATCGTCTAGTCCGACCGTCAGTGCTTACATGCTTCGATTGCACAGGAGCTAATCACAAACAAACCTTTTGAAACCATTTAAATAAGGCTGATTGCAAAAAGAACTCGTGGACGGAATTTCCATCTGCAAAACTCAGCTGGATCGCAACAAAATCGATCCATTCTGAAGCGGATGGTTACTGGTGATTTGTTTGCTATGTTTTAGAAGTATGGTTTTGGTATGTATTAGGTAGAATTGGCAGGGAATCATCTACTATGAGCTGCTTCCTTATGGCTAAACTCTTAATTCGAACCTGTACTGCCAACAATTGGACCGTCTGAAGAAAGCAATCGCTCAGAAGCGGCCAGCTTATGTCGATATGAGAGGAATTGTATTCCATCAGTACAACACCAAGCCACACACATCGATAGTGACTCGCCAGAAGCTATGGTAGTTTGGTTGAAAGGTTCTTATACATACATACACATTGTAGCCCGAACCAACCCGAAAATTC
Source organism: Bactrocera minax (assembly GCA_021498325.1). Lineage (NCBI taxonomy): Eukaryota > Metazoa > Arthropoda > Insecta > Diptera > Tephritidae > Bactrocera > Bactrocera minax. The sequence goes on from JAKEEE010000024.1 coordinate 699,349, forward strand.
AGCTCAAGAGAAGCTTGCTAAAATCGACTGACCCAGCTTTTGCTAATAGGGACGAGGGTTCCTATGAGAGCGGCATTATGAAATTACCTTCAAAACGGCAACAAATCATCGAACAAAACAATGCATAGTTGACCTAAATCGGTTCATTCTAACTATGCTAAATAAAACCTTCAATTCAATACAAACAGAATGGATTTATTTTTACCCTATATATTTTTAACTTCGAGTGTTGAGCAGGCGAATTCTTTATGAAATATTATTTGGCAAATTGTGAAGAAAATTTTGTAATTTTCTGAAATAATATGAATTTTAATTTTTCAAAGAATAATCTTGTATAGTTCTGTAAAGTAAGGATAAACCTAAAGCACACTCATACACAAATGCTAGATACATGCCTATCGACATACGCGCAGTTACACCGTTATACATAAATCTATGTAATTCGAGTGCAAAAATTCACGCTCTGTCAATATGCGGATAAAATATGCATCATAACAGCAAAACTATTCAAATAGTCAACAATGTACAAATGTACGTATGTATGTCAGTGCAAATATTACTTTTAGTGACATGCTGTTGCATAGCAAGCGGCAACAAATCAACATTGCAACGGTTGCAACAATGTGTTGCATTCATTGCATTTCGCAATTTCTATGCGAATCATAACAAATTGTTGTAAAAAATGCAAAATCTAATTTCATAAGAGAAATACATATATAAACTTTCGCAAAAATAAACATACAAACACACATACTTGTATGCATAGAATATTGAATTGGAAGCTCAAACAAAAAGAACGAAGCGCTGATGTACCACTTTCCGTATTTGTCTTTGCAAGTATTTATATATATTTAAAAGTTTACATATATTTTGATTTTTTGATATGTTTCAATAAGTACTTGGCATCACCCGACGTGTTTTAAACGGGCCTGTCCGCTGGTTTTAGAAAAATGAAAGAAAAACAATATCGGTCGATCCATCCGATATTGGTTTTATGAGGGAAAATGAACAGTGAAATAAAAAAAAAGCTTCCGTATATGGTGATTTCCATCGGTTTTGACGAGCCATGCACAGATGCGCCGAGCGTATCCACGGAGGATAACGGGACCAGTGTCGTGTCGCGGGACGCGAGAAAGGTGAGGCAGTAGACATTTAAAGACGAGTGGGTAATATGGTGCATGAAGTATTGGGTACGAGAAGTCTGTCGATGGATGGGTGCCTGACTATGACCACTTCTTAGTAGTATTTGACGCTGTTTGAGGGGAATCCAAAGGAATATTCCATATCGTTTCTTGTCCTTCATCACAAAAGAGGTTCACTGGTACCCACTAGAAAAAAAGAAACAGTTAAAATAGCGGACTTCATCCGAAGCACCTGGGTCGAATTATACTATGCCGAATTATTGGGTCTATTCGATTACAGAAAAAGGACCCTATTTAGAGAAGAAAAAAGGTGCTCTTCGTCCTTGCTACAATTCCGCCGTTGCCAAGTCTAAAAAGTCGAATTAGGCTACGAACTTCTGTGCCATTATTTGATAGATCTCATTGGAACCCTTCAACAGTTATTTAAAAAATTAAAACATCTCAGTGAGACAAGAAGTCATCCTTCCATAAATCATCGAAGGAAGGGAATCGGACAAGATGAGACAAGAATCGGCTCAATAAAACTAGACTATAGTTGTATCAGTTTGACTAGTTCTAAATTGCTCACTGTTTAGGCGAACATACATCCCCATTATCCCATTAAAATCCAAAAGGAAACTTTTAGTCGATCGCTGGAATAAGCTCTCTTAAAGACCTTGCAAACTGCCCTGGTTGTTCCAAGGTCATACCATAGCATTTTTATTGTATTCTGAAAGTTACTGCCGCACATCAAATGAGAAATCGTAGAGAGCCTCAGTCTAAGAGGCTTTTTTCCAATAATAGGCTAATTTTCCAATAATAGTTTTTGTCAGAGGAAATTTTCGGCTTTCTACCGTTGAAATAATACAGGCGAATATATTAGCACATAGAGCGTGTTTTAGTTTTTGATTTTGCTTGCTCACATCCATGTTACGCTTCATTTACGAAAGCCGCTAAACGCTTGCAGCAAAAGCGTTAAGAACGTAAACTACAACAACAACAGTATGCCAACAACAACGATACCCACGGCAACAATGCTAGCAACAACTAGTAGTTAAAGGAGAATAGTTACAAATGCTCAACCGTAGTTGCCAGGCGGCCAAAGCGTCTGCGGCTCGATAGGCGCCCGCACAAGGCTAGCGTGCTCACAGCCACTGCATTAATAATAATAATTTTCGGCCAAATTAAATTAGCATTAAGAGTTGCACGGAAGATTACAACAACAGTAGCGACAACAGCAACAACAAAAACAAATGCAATAAACCTAGCGGGCAGTCCACCTAAAGCGCACGCGCAACAGGCACAGTAACTATCTTGGGGCGGGAAAACGATTATGCGCCACCAAAGCTCCGAAGAGCGATGCATCAGAGGCCCGAGAAGCAGCCACCGAAATATTTTGTGCCAATCGGCGTTTCCTTCTTTCTTTTGGAGAGCCAAAATGGCTGTATGTGTGTGTGCGCATGTCGTCCATAGTGCGAGTGCCACGAAAGACAGCCTAGCTGTGCGAATTTCCAACGAGTAACTGCACTTGACCAGTCTTCGTGCTATGCTGTGTTATCCAGTTCGTGCGCAGTGTGGCACAATGAACCACTGGCAGGCTTTAAGAGGCGTAGCGGAAGGGTTAACTGTTTTAACTGTTTTATTTTTATCTCTGGTTCGGTTGGGCCAAAATGGTTATGTAAATTGAATTTACTCTTGGGCGAAACAATAGCCACTTGCAGTGCGGTGGATAAGTAATTGTTGCTTGTATATACAGTTAATCCAATTTTTCTTTTACATTTTCTTAGAGTCAGTGCTTTTTAAAGTTTTTTTATTGTATTGACGTATAACATGCAGTGTTGCTGATGACCATTTTTAGTAAATTCGGAAATTAAATATACACCTTCCCAGCTCCAACATACCGAATATGAGGATATCCTTCGTTCTGGTTAACTCTATATCGTATTCGGGCCTATATCTTTATTATACAGATATCTTCAGATAATTCAATATATATTCAGATATATTCAACGCATAAATTAATAAATTGGCTACATATTGGCTCATAGCACTCATATACCTTATATATTTATTTACGTCTATGTGAGATATGTGATATGTGAGATCATAATGTGTATCAAATCGATTTACCGATACTTTATTTTAGATCCCATGTGCGATAATGTCGTATGCGATAATGTATGCAGAGTATTATGTCATAATATAATATAGTATTATGAAAATCACTTCACCGAAATTAGGTATTAAAAGGAACGAATGATTAAGTTCGGTGTAACCATGCAACGTGTTGCGAAAGTATAAAAATGTTGCGGAAGTATTTGACGAAATTGTCATTTGATTGCAATCATATTTGGTATCTTATTCACTTATATTACGCGACATAGTACTCATATACTTTCGTTGCTATATTTTGGTTCGTGTCAGAGATATTTATATTAAAATCTACCAAATTAACTCAAAAGTGATATATGCGATATAAACTCAACCAAAATGGTTTAATTAAATATATTATATATATGCGGAAAAAGTCAACCAGAGAAAAAGAAATCATTATATTAGGAATAAGGGGCTTAGGCCATACTTTAAACCGATTTCTTAGATATTTAATGCGAAACCACATTATGTTTAAGAAAACATATCCACTGAATTCCATTAAAATATCATACATATTGACCAACATAAACTGCTTAAAGTCAGATGCAAAGCCGGGAATTCTTTTATCAGGCATTTGGGGAAAGAGGAAGATCTGCACTGATCACATTAACTCTTTTCATTATTCAAGTATATTAGGGAACATATTGTGACGCAATTTTGTGAAGGTAACTCACACAGTGACCGACATATTCGGCATAAAGTCTGCTCGAATAGCGAAAATCATTATATGTAGTATATGGGAGCTGCGATAATTCGTAGACCGATTTCACACATTTTCTGCAGTAAATTATGGTATATCCAATATTACACGCTCACTTAATTTTGTTAAGGTATCTTACATATTGACCGAAATATGTGGTATAAAGTCTACCCGGAGATTGAAAATTCTTGTATTAGGTACATAGGGGCTATGTGAAGTGCTTACTCGATTTTATCCATTTTAAGCACATGGGGACACTGCTATCAAGTCGAAAGACCCTCTCAAATTCAAAGAGATAACTCATATATTGACCGTTCTATATGGTACAAAGTCTACAGGAAGGTTGAAAATCCGTATATTAGGTATATGGGGACTATGTGAAGTGTTTACCCGATTTTCCATATTTGTGATACCAGAGCACACTATTATCATGAAAAGATAATCTTCCAATTTAATTACAATATCTTACAGATTTATAGATATTTTCGGTAAAAAGTCAGATAGAGACACTGAGGTCCATATATTGGGGGGTTCAAAAGTTATAATCCGACTTCAACTATTTTTACGCATAAGATGGCATATCTTGAACGTACTATTCATTGAAAGCTTTGTTCCAATATTTGAATTGATATGCGATTTATCTACCTTAAAGTGAAAGTCTCAGATGAAACTTAAAGTTGCGTTATATGAGCAGTAGACGTGGCTTTTATCTAATTTCGTCCATTTGCACAGCTTTTCAACATAACAATGCAAATAATTAATGTCACGCACCAAATTTTATTGAAATCGGTTAAGCGATTCGTGAGATACCGGATTTCTCCTAAAAGTGGCGGTGCCACGCCCATCACCAAAACTTTACACGGATTTCTATGCAACCCTTCCGTGTCATATTTGCAGAAAGCTTTAATATCAGATATCGAGTTAACGCACTTCTAGTAGTTTTCAACATAACTTTTGTATGGGAGGTGGGTATGGTTATTATCCGATTTCACTCATTTTCTCAGTATATGAGGAGATGCTAGAAACCTTATCCGGAGAAACTTTCATTAATATAGCTGTGACGGTTTCCGAGATATGGATATTAAACATATTGGGGGCGGGGCTATACCCACTTTTACAAAATTTTTTGTCCACAGATGTCCTGCCCCACTAGGATCCTCTATACCACATATACACGTCTATATCTTAATTTACTGCTTAGTTATTGCAATTTATCTGTTTTCGATTAGTGCCATTTTTGGGCGTGGCAGATGTCCAGTTACGCCCATCTGCAATACCAACCGTCTTACGGCGACAGAGAACACGTGTACCAAGTTTCATCAAAATATCTTAATGTTTACTCAAGTTATCGCTTGCACGGTCAACTCGTCTTTTCATCCTGACCATTCATATATATATATATGTCTATACCTAACTCGTTTAGTTCTAGGTGTTACAAGCAACCGTTAGGTGAACAAAACTAATTTTAAACTAATTGCTACAGAGTATAGCAACATGTTGCAAGAGTATTAAAATGAGATATCTCCACAATATTATTTGAAAACATTTCGCTTAATGTATTACTTAATAATAAAAGTATATGAAATCGGCTTTCGCTAGAAGATTTCTTGGGTATCGCTTAATTGATAACTAATGTATTGGTTGACAATTTTGTCCTATAAAGAACATTGATTTCACTTTCAACATTTGTTATAATTATGGGGAGACCTCGAAACATCCCACGTCGGTTTTCTTAGAATTGCAAATTCAAAATTACCCACAAATATCCAATGTTTTATTGCATTCAACTTAGCACTTCTTTACTTGCTTATCCCTAGCTTTAATATTTTTCTACCGCAAAATTTTTTAACAAAAATTAATTCCTTGACTAAAGGAATAAACAAACAAAATTTATAAATGGGCAGTTTATCAAACAACAATTTCCTTTAACTCACTCTATATACTACTTATTTGGTGTTTAAGTAGTAAAAATTTGACCTCACAATTTGGTAGCAATTTGATAGTCTTTTTCAACCGTTCACCATCGCATACATAAAAACTGTCACATTAAACTAGCTATTTCTTAAACATCATATCGAGAATACTTGGAAAATTCTGTGGTAAACTAACTCTAGTTTTCTGTCTGGTAGTGCCAAGGCAATTTAAAGGAGTGAATGAGTGAGTTTTGTGAAGGTTTTTAAATTTACCGAATTCATATAACACTATTTTTTGAAATTTTTGTCATAAAAATTTGTTAGATTGAATAAAATTTCCCATTAAACATTAAAAGCGTACGTGATATTATTTATATGGGCCTTATCCCACCTGTAATTAAAAATAACAAACTTCAAACATATACAAGCCAATACTTGTCATATTATTTACGATATTCATTAACTATATATTCATTTGTTTTGCTCAAAATCCCAATCAGCCAGCCATTATCCGCTCAGCGCAATCGTTTAGGCTATTTTCGTTTATGACAGTACTAGTTAGATCAGGATTTTTCTCATCAATCCCGTCACATGGGCAAATAAACATGGAAATGCACTTTCAAAATGGTTTCCATAAACCATAACGGCGCGCATAATGCAACAACAACAACAACAATATCAGCGGCAAATGTTATTGCGGTTAATCTTTCACTTTGGAGTATGTCAAAAAAAGATAAATAAAATTAATAAAATAAAATAACGGCTGGAAGAAAAAAGAAGACAAAATTAAGAAATAGGAAATATGCCAACTCATTCAGCCCCAGCACAGCAGGTCATATTGGCTGTAAAATGTTGTGCTAAATGTTGTTGTAGAGAGTGCAGACATGCATAAATCGCCAAGTCAAGCTTATACAGAGACCAATACACGCATTAAGGGGTCTGCGCGTATGAGTGAGTGTGTGAGCTGCATCGGCTTATGGATTTAGAATTTTCGTAAGTTATTTTTGCCTGCAGATGCGTCTTGTGCGCAAGTGCAACAACGCAACGTTTAACTACTCGCGCACAAAGGCCGCTCGCCGCTCGCCGGTCTCCATATTTGGGCTGTGAATCCCCAATGCAACGGTTAGAAAGCTTTGGCCAGCAGGCGAAGCGGCTGCAACAATTGACAAATTGCAGTCAGCTGCGGTGCATGCAACACTACCCCGTTGTATCTCTTTTCTGAGCTTATTGATACTTACAGTTTGCTATACACGCTTGTTGCATTCATCTTTTGCATTTTATTATTTATTTTGCTAATTGGAGAAGCTTCTTTAGCCCAACCGTCTATGTCTAGTCATTTCGAGTTATCAACGATAATGGCATAAGTACAACGGCAACGGCAATAACAACAACACGTATGCATATAGGAAATTTCAACGATTCATTGCTGTCACATTGTCGACAGTAGCCGAAATCGATTGGAATGACTTGAGCATTTATGAGTGGCACTCAAGAGTCGTAGAACAGAAAAGTTGTAATGAATTGGTGTTTTATTGTCATAATTGGCTAATGGAGCTAATAGTTGGTTGTAAGGCATAAAAATGTTTTAATTATTCTTTTAGAATTCGGATCAAGCTTAATGCGCAAAGCTAACCTTGAAATCATGTCTATATATTTCGAGTTTTTTTTTTAGTTTTTTGCTCAGTCGGAAATGGATCTCAGAAGGGCTTTCAATAGTTTTAAGGGATACTTATGGCTTTGTAATAATAACAATAACAACAAAATTATTCAGATTTTTCATGGTTCTCGAAAGAACTCGTTTGGCTTTTGTGGGTAGTGAGAGAATATTTCAACAGTAAATCTAAACCTAAGGAAGTTATATGTTTTAAACAAAAAAACCACAAAGAACCACAAAAAAAGATAGATATACTACCATTTTCACCCAAAAAATACTAAATTTTCCAATGAAGTAAAAATTTGTCTTCTACTTCTATATTAGTACTCATTTACTTCAAAAAGTTTCTTTAGGGAAATATATCTTATACTAGTTACCGCAATTTTCTTATCAAGCGTCAAACGTAATGCTCTTAAGGGGTTAGGCCACACTTGAGAACTCGATACGGCCTTACTTTGATAACTTACGCTGCCATCGGAGGACCTCTACGAGTGAAAGTGGTTTAAGGAACAAGTGCTACCTGAAACAAAATAAAAAACGAGATCTTAATTTACATAAGACTTCCTAGTAAAATATTTTATAATTATAATTTTGTGCAAAATGGCGAACTTGTAAAAAACGGTTAAATTTCGATCATAAAATTTAACTGAAATTTTTTTATAAAAAATAGTAGCAATAAGAAAGAATGTATTGGAATAGAATATCCCAAACCACCTTTCCTTGCAAAATAGACGTAATATTCTAGACTACATTACATCTCATCACATCACATCACATCATGTTCTATTACACCACACTGTAAGATATCACAAAAAAGTCGGTCTCATATTGTATGCTTCATTTTGTCAAAAAAATGCGTTATAATACAAAAAGAACTACACATTCCAACATAATTTAGTTATCATGAAATTACAACAATAACTGACATATATGGTATATAATCCATCATTTCATATCAAATCTCAATATATCACAACAGATCACATATATTTCACACGGTATATTTAGTCAGGTACCGAAATTAATTTTGTATTTAACATTAAATTCAATCGAAACTTACATCACCTGATGTTATCATATTAAATAAGACTGGATCACATACACTAAATAAGATTTGATCACATCAAGTCATCAAATCATATCTCACATTAATTTCATTAATCATATCTAATCCGATAGCATTCAAATTCATTAAATTCATCACGTCTTGAACACAGTATTAAATGAAACCACCCTCTGGGAGATGATCATTATCACATCAGAACTTAGAAAGAATTCTATTTTATGTCTCATTCCACATTCTAAAATACCTCACCACAAATATCACAGTTACAATATCACACAGCATTACGTCACATGATTGCTTAATAAAAAACTAATATTGAGCCACATAATTGCCGTGTAACACCCTTTGTCATTGCGGATCCTTACAGCTTCGCAATAAACTCTCAAAGGACCATTTAAATCTGACACTACAATATTTTGAGTTTATTTATTACACATTTCTAGGCCTAGTTAACTCTTGACTCTATATTGAGCTGATTAATATCGTATTCACTCAATTATGTATTCACATAAATTAGGTGAATATATTTTGAGCAGTGCCTTGAAACTTTTTGTTACACATCAAAGTAAGCGAATTAAGGTTCCAATTCCAACCAAATACAACCCACTTCCAGTGGGTGTAAGATTCTTCCACTGCTTAACAGAAAATAATTGCGATTTCAAAACCATAAATCGGCCTGACCTTATAGCCGATAGTTCATTAAGAGCATAAAGCACTCATTAAAGATGGGACTGCTTTAAATATTGAACGATACATTGTTTCGGTGTTACTTCAATTAGTATTTAATTTATGAAAATCTGCAGAAAACATACCGCAATGTCACAACCATTTTTGATATATGATATTATTGTTATTTCTTTGAGTATTATTATCAGCAGAACTCATTTAACTCTCAAGACAGTAAAGAGAAAAATATCCGAATTTTTATTTTCAACTTGGTTAATAACTCCTGCCTTCCTGTCTGTATTATAATATTTGGCAATCGGTATGTAGTTGAAAAGAAAAACTCTTTCCCTCTCTCCCCCTCGCTCTTGTCCTTTGAGTTTTAGTCTCGAAAGGTGTCCCTACAAGCCTTTCCTTTGCTTTGCTCAGTGGCTTGAACATTGTTGGTTAAAAATAAAAAGACTATGTACCAGGGAATCCCTGGCCTACCAACCCTTCACAAGATCTATGGTCCTGCGTGAGTTGAGTAAACCCAATACTAGAAACTATATGAGCGCAGTGCGACAGGGAGTTCAGGGGATGGCCATAAAAAAAGAAGAATGGAGCGCTAGTGAAACTTTCCTTCCGGCAGGCACCGCGCGTAAGTGTATCCATGAAGGCAATTGAAGGATCAAGCATATAAAAATGTTTCTAGATAAAGGCACTTCACTTAACTTCACATAACTTAAATGAGAGTATCAGAACACTTAACGGTCATAATGAGTACAGTTTGTATGCATTTCCTAAATACTTAATTGGCATTCTCCAATTTCCATGAGCTTAACTGCCGTTGTTGTCGCTCGCTCATTGCCGGTTTGCTTGAAGATTGCTTACACCTTCTGCTACTCTTGTTGTCACCTCTGTTGCAAGTTGCAACGCGCGGACCATTATGCGATAATGTATAATCATCAAACATTGTTAAAAAAAGTTTACTGGTGTTACGCAAAACTGCGGCAGCAGTAGCAGCCATGGCAAAACAACTGAAAAGACAGCAAAGTAACGTAGGCTAGGCAAATGACCAACCATGCGACCCCAGAGTCAGTCACTCAGGCGCTCAAGCGCTCAAGCGCTCATCCGCTCACCCATTCACGTAATTAACAGTCCACCTCAGGCCGCTTTGTGCTACTTTAGAAGGCTATAAATTGATTTATTTTTACAACCGTGTAGTTTGTTCTTTGCCACACAGCAGCATGCAACAGACAACGGCAGACAGCGAGTGGCAAGCAGCGGCCAAGTTGCAACCATTCGAAGTGGTCTCTCTTCAATCAGCGTCAATTGTTTGCAACAACTTGTTCTTCGCTAGCAAAAATGAAAGATGCATGAAGTGGACAGTGTTAGCTGCCTAAGCTGCGCCTGGTGCTTTATGCCACGCTGCTTTCTTCATTTGCGTCCACTCCGATGCCGTCTGGCGGAGTTCGCAATGAAAAGGTGGACAGTGGTCGCATGGTCGCGTGGATCGTTTATCTGGTTTTTGTGACTGTTATTTGCTGTTTATAGGTTTGTCAGCTGGTGCCACTTTTATGTCGTCACAGCCAATGCCGCCGCCATCGTCGCCGTCGCCGTCGCCGCACTGCCACTGCCTAATAAGCTATTAAAAGGAACATTAAGGTGTGCGCTCATATTAAATATGACAATGTGCTTTGCGCCATACCTGCACCGCCGCTACACAAACATACAGAAACAATAAAAACACTTACCGTGCTGCAACAACAAAGCAAGAGTCTGTAAAAGAATGCACAACCAGCAACCAGCAACCAACAACCAACAACCTGGCAGCGTTTTTTTACGAGCTCTGTCGATATGACCATTAGCGTTAGCTATTTGCTGCCGATATTGTTGACATTGTGACTGCTGTGAGTGCAACTAACAGGTACCCACACACACACACACACACACACACACACACATGCGCACATAGCAGACACTTGAGGAGCACACAATTACACGCCACTTGCAACAATTTTAATCGCAACAATTTGCAATTAGAAACGTCTGATCTACATTGTTGTTAATATTGTTGGTGTTTTTGTATTCTTTTCACATTTTTATCGCATTTCTTCTTTTGTGCGCACACAACAACACAAATTGGTACAACAACACGACATTGTTCTTAGCTGCTCTTTCATGGTTATAACCAACAAAATTGTATCCATTTTGTATGTTACTACTTACTAACGGCATATTGTCCCTCTTCTTGCAGGTTCTTTGCTTTGAAGCCTCTTATATGAGAGTTTGCATTTGTGTTTTTGATTGCAACCAATTTATCTATATAGTCCTAGTTTCTGTTTTACCTTACTGCCAATATGTGATTGATTTTAGCTGAAAAGCTTCACAATTAACCCATTTGAGTATTAAGTTACTCTTAGGAATGGGAGGATCTTTGACTCAAAACCGAGAGCAACAAATATTTTAATCAGCGATCGGCTCCATAATTTATCAAAATGATGAGAGCATATGCTGTATTTCTCCTTAAAACTATCTATAACGAATGTCCAACTTGCCGATCTACTACACAAAGTTTTCAGCCAAACGAACAAAACAAAAAAATTTGAAGGTACTCGGTTCCACGTTGAAATCAAAGCATCGTGAAAGATGAGCGTAAGTCAGCGATCTGAAAACAAAATCTTGAGCAACAGTTAGGAGAATCTTTCGTCATCAATATATCAGGCAACATTTGATAACAAATATGGAAGCTTCAAGTTTTAATGATCAGTTTCAGATCACTTAGTTACTGTACGAAAAAAAGTGTAAAAGTGATCGTGCTCTACATCGCATATTTTTTAAGTAGAAGTTATCTTTTGCATCTATATAATAAATCTAATATAAATACAATATTTGTCATTTTCAATTCTTTTACGATATTCTCCAGAGGTAAAGTGATGCTGAATTTTCTGCTATGACGGTCCGAAATGTTTTGTATCAAAAAGCTATCCTTGGTTTCCAAAGCGATAGTATTTTTCAAACACAATGTCAGTACCCGAACTTCTATGCTACAGCGAACAGCTGAAATATCATTGCAGTCTCCACACATTTATATTAAATGCGTTAATCAGACATTTGATGACGTCTCGATTTTCTAAAAATGTACAGTTCACCAACTTTTATATCAACTTTTCCGCATACAACAAAAAAACTCTACAATTAATTGCTTACAAACATATTCAAGAGCCGTTCTACTGCTTTCTAATATCGACTTAGACTTTAAATTATAGACTTACAATTGACCTCGAATAGTCCTTTTTTCATAATCATAATATCCGTTTCATCCATAAACCATAGCAGTTAAACTGCTTTCTCAACATAGAATTTATTTTCTTTTCTACAAGCAACTTAGTCGGATACGTCTCTTCGAATAATCCCACTTTTTACTATCGCGTTTTGTTTCACCATTGAATTCGATGCGCTGACGCTGATAAAGTGATCGGATTTCAATGAAGCCATTAAAACTGCATCCAAAAATCACTCATTCCAACAATGACTGAAACATACCCATAGTCTCCAGCAGTGTTTTTTAATGGACTTCTTTGAGATCAATTAGTAATTTCAGAAGTTCTGCGGACTTACCCTTAAAAGTACTTCTTCAATCTTCTAATCGACTTCCAAGATATATAAGTTATAATGCATTCTCAATGTATTTGTGGAAATAAGACAGTTGCTTAATATTTATAATTGAATTTATTTATAAATATGGACTCTATGGGATCCGTTAGACAGAGAGCCATTGTCTAGATCCCAGAGCTGCCGATTCGTTTGCTAAAGATTAAAGACGATTTCAATCCTAGATGCCTGACCCAAGAACCCTCAGAACCATGCACGTTATTTTGTTATTTCAACTTCGTCTAGCAACTTCGAATAAATGTCAACTCTTCTGCTCTCAAAATATTCACCATTATGTGCATAATTTAAATACACTACCTTAAGATATTTTAGTAATGACCTTGGCGCCAATCTTTGTTTTCCAGAATTCCAGCAAATATTGTGTTTTGACGAATACACCGACATAGACAATCAGTATTCGCGTCAAAACGCAGTTCGATGAGGAAACTTTCTCCAAAGCGGAAAATGCGAGTAAAGAAAACTACTTGAGTTTGTTCAATAATAGAATGAAAGCGGCTGCCGCAGCGGCCACCCATCCGAAAAGTCCGCAGTGGAGTGCAAAGAATTGGTGAAACGTGTGCGAAAGCAATGGGAGCGCACTCGCCGCGACACGAGGATAACAAAAGGATGATGAGCCAGCAAATGGCTGGAACGCTGTCATGCCGCCACATAGAAACGCAAAGCAGAAAGTCAGTTAAGGCAGCGCCAGCCAGAGTCTGCACTGAATGGCAAGCGCATGCAATTTAATCTGGCTGCTGGCTAAACGCAATGGGCCACTCGTAGACCCACACACACACACACATGCAAACACGCACAAGAGTGAGCACGAAAGGAACTGCGCGCCCGAACTTACAAGTAGTTTTCTTGCTGCTCTAGTTGTTGTAGTAGTTTGAGTCATTGTTTGGCAAAAGTTTTCACACTGCAATGAATCCGCTATTTCCCTTATCTGACGGAGCTTGTTTGTCGCCTTGGTTTGTCGCAATCGCCACCGGAAGTGTTTACACAAGCCACCCAAATATATGGCGGTGTAAACTGTGCGTCTTGCTTGTTGTTGCCGCCGGGTTTGCGCATTGTCAGCATTCGTTTAGTTTTTCGTTAAACGGCACTTCGACACAAATGCTATTCCTGGTCCATAGTGGGTAGAATGCTGAGGTTCCAACGAGCTGTGTTGCAGCGGAGGCAAGAGTGTGGCTAGCAACAGTAAATCAACGCGCCAATATTCGCTTTCCTTTTACGTGTCGCCGCCACGAGTATTGCTGCCTCCATAGGTATGTGTTCCACCAGAAAGCTCACCACTCTTATTTGGCTCCTTCTGATATATTATATGTATGCCTAGCTATACATGTGTTTTCTATGTAGCTATCTTGAGTATACCCCCATCGCGTTGAAGGATTATGATGCGTTGCATGCTTTCAATTTCTTTGCTGTTGGCTTGTTCTTTTCACCATCTCGACTCCTTGTCCACACTGAAGCTTCAATTGTCCACTGGCGCTTGCTGTGTAAGTTCCTGTTTCTTTCTTTCGTAATTTGGTCTACATTGCGTTGCTGATAAGAATTCCAGTTTGACACTTTTACGAGGCTAAGATTAAAGATTTAAGCGAGCGCGTTTTAATTGAATTGCTTCGTGTTACTCAGTTCTCGTTGCGGAAAGTAAAATAATTCCACTGCTGGCATTTAGATAATAGATTTATTTAAAAGTTTAGTTTTGTGTTGCGAGTATGGAAAAGTGAGTTTTTGCAAAAAAATTGCAAAAAATTAATATTGGGGTAATATAAATATAATATAAATCTCTCTCACAAATGTGTGGTACAGCGACGGGATACTGTGTTCATATCAGTTGGGCCAGTCTTTAAATCGTCCAGCAAAATATTTAAATGAAAATATGTGGAGATTAAAATTACTCAGATAATTGAAATATTGTGGCCACAAACAGCGCCCAATATTTTTGCAGCTTGTGGAAACAGAGAAATATCGTGACAGCATTAAGAGAGTATGGCTTGTCTGTATTTTTTACCGAACTCTCCAGGTACGTTTCTTCCGAATTCCGTTTCTATTCCGAAATATCAAAGATATATCACAAAATTTCTGCAATAATTAGTAATAATTAATCGGCCCGAAGATTCCTAAATATGGACATTTCACATAGAACTTAAGAGTGCACCTTCTCAAGGTTCTACTTTCTTGTGGGTTCATTCACAAGTTGTTTTCAATTGTATATATTTATTTACCGGTCTTCGAGACATATGAAACGTGGACCTTAGTATAAGTTAAACTTTTAAGAGATTGGGATCAATCGATTTTGTCAATTGGCTGCAATATGCTGAGTAACTCAGTACAGTAATGGAAAATTTATCA
Organism: Bactrocera minax; assembly: GCA_021498325.1. Classification (NCBI taxonomy): domain Eukaryota; kingdom Metazoa; phylum Arthropoda; class Insecta; order Diptera; family Tephritidae; genus Bactrocera; species Bactrocera minax. The sequence continues at coordinate 714,611 of JAKEEE010000024.1, forward strand.
AAAACATTTATTCCAAAGTCAGAAGCTACCCCGGATTTTTGAACGCCGCAATGCTTATTTTTCCCTACTTCTATATAACTTTGTTTCAGTATTTAAACTTTCCACATTCCCGTAGCAACAGAATGCAAGCGGTGGCACTCTTAATTATTTTGTTGATTTAGTTCTATATTCAATATTGCTAAACTAAAATGGGTCCGTATTCCACACTTCTAGTTCAGTCAGCCTTTAGAGACTTCTGAATTCTCAATGAAACTGTTTTTTGTTCTAAAGCAACCGTCAAGTATTTAAATTAATATACCTTTTCAGGGCTACATTAGAAGGAGAAATTTTAAAATAATCTAGCTCATTTCGAAGCTTTCTGGTGTTGAAGGTTTAAATTTGTTTTATAATACAACACATAAGCTTCTATTATTAGAAAATGATTACCAGATTATTTTGGAGAATTTATTTAAGCTACGATCGTGAAGTTTCCCATATTATATCAATGTTTGCTTTTATTATTAGAATTTTGGTTTTGTGCATACTTTTTTTGGTTTTAGATTTTTTTTAATTTTTTTATTATAAAAATTTTTTATTACAAATTTATTACAAAAATTATTATTTATTTTTTATTACAAAAATTTTTATTCGTTCATGGCGTTTGAGTTTAAGAATTCCTAAATGATAGCAGAAGTTAAAAGGAATTTGAAAGTACGGATATGGTCAAGACTTTAATAAACTTTTAGTACAAAAATAAATTCAATAGAGATGGCACCTGACGTAAAAACAAAATTGCGCTATTATTAATAGCACTTTAAAAAATGTCCGCGCATAATCAGTGCTGCCACCTTTTTTTGCAATATTTAAAAAAATTGAAAGCTGTAGTTATTTGTGCAAGCCTTAAAAAAAATTTTTTATGATGCTGCCACCGGATTTTATGTATAAAAAGTTAATAATTATTTTAAAGTTGCAATAATATTTGAATACAGAAATTAAATATTTCTTAATTGATTAGTTTTCATTGAACAATTTGCTTCATTTATTTATTTTTTAAATTCTTACGTATATATGTTATATATATATATCACATATAAGTATGCGATATACATATAAATATGTTACACGGATGAGAAGCAATTTTTAGAGAATTCTCAGAAGCATACTAGAAAGAGTCTGTGCAAAAACGAGTGATATTGTTTTAAATAGTTTGGTCTATAATCGGTCTCAAATCGGAAGATTTCTATGGAAAGTATGTTTATATTTAGAATTTCAATAAATGTGAAAGGATTCTTTAAATCTCTCATAGTGGCTATTCATTGGCGAGATCCCTAAGATTTTTTGTAAGATAAATCCACTAATATGTTTCAGTAGTTACTTTGGAATAAAAAACCAAGTTGTTTTGACTTCTCTCAAGTTTGGCCACGCTGCTAAGTCTCTGAAGCATCAATCAAGCCAAATAAGTCTCCTTCATTTCTCTATCAAATCTACAAACAAATAAAAGCTTTCAAATACTCGTATTATACTATTTAGCATATTTTCATTTATGAAAGATTTATAGCTGGCATCATTATACTGTTAGATAAGTACCTTCCGCCGTACGTATAACCTAGAAAACTACGAATTTCGCTTGAACACGTAGTGCACAGATGCAGTGAAACGGAGTAACTGAAAGGCTGACGCACAACTAAACTCTCAGCCATTGTAAATAGGAACTTGCAAATAAAGCCGTATTCACACACACGATTGCACACAGGTGAACGCGTATGTATGAAGTGTAAGCCAATAAATATTCTAAGTGTGAGGAGAAAAGTTGTAAATATCTAAGTAGATATAATAAAATATTTCAAGCAGCTGCTGCTGGCTAGCAAATTAGCTTAAACAAGGAAAGCTCACGAGCAAGCAGCAAACATACCGGTGAATATATATAGGGAGGGCTATATAAATAGAGGGCTTTCTTTTAGTCAGTTTCTTTGACAGAAAGTTTATGATTCCGAAAACAATGTTTTGTAACATAAGTCAGCAATCTACCAAAAGGAATTTCTACTCTAAAAGAGTCGCTTAGCTCTTAAGACTAGCATGATAGTGATAAATGCGCTCGGCTTTGTCATCTTTCGATGTTACAACTGCTTTTGTCCGACTTAGTACAGAGATAGTTTACCTTCGAGTTTTACAGCTCAAACTTTCCCCACTAGTCTGACTTAAATTTGGGCCAAAATTTTAAATCTTACTCGCGCCAGGTCCGGTTGACCATGAGCTTCGTTATTTCTTTTCGTTATCGACCTTGGAACAGCTCGTATTGATCATGATTGGGGTTGAAGCATCATATTTCCTATCAAGGTGCAAAATCATATCGGAGCCAATCTTGCCAATTAAAACTGTTCAACAACTGAACTATTCACCTTAGTAAGTGTGTGGGGGTCTAACATGAATTATGCTTACATTTTTCGCTTACAAGGATCGGTGCGGTTACAATGAATTTCGGTTATCTCTCTCACTATAAACCTTAGAGCAGCTCGTAATAGTAGAGAAGTAATCATCGAGACGTCAATGAATGATAGTTTTCTGCATATCGTGTTCTCAGAGAACGAGAGAGATATAGTTTGGGCAAATTTCGGAATGATGAAATTACCGGGATTTCCAGTGAGATCATGTATAATATTAGCACTACAGAGGCATCGCCATCGCTTCAATCGCTTTTGAGGACATAATATATTTTTGATATGCCGGGCGGGACTGATTCCACGCCAATATTAATTGATGTTTCAGGTTATTGAGACGAATATGGAGTAAGACGATCAAGTTCCTGGATTGTTAGGCATGTAAATTTGAACCAGGGGATCTAAATGAAATACATTTTGGGAATAACTTCTGAGAAAATCAATAAAGTACTGAAAAAGAAAATTTGAAATATTGGTTATGCACCACCCTGTATCTGTTGGCACTCATACCTGAACGTGAGAGTGTTACTCATATCAGCATCAGCATTCGGGCATCCAGCTAATCATTCGTTAAACATCAGTAAATGTTGCCACACAAATTGTTGTTGTTTGTGTACATTAAATAGAAAATAGAGTCTGTATTTACAAAAGAGTAAAAGAAATTGGAGCTGATAAACAACGACAAACACACATGCAGACAAAAAACAAATAAAAAAAATAAAAAAAACAACTGAAACATAACAGGTTACTTAAGGAATCTTTGCGAGTGGCAAACGCTACTTTTCTGATGACCTCACCTATCTGCTAGCCGCGGCAGGCTGGCCAATCGACCGATAAACGAACGCATCACGTTCGGCCAACGTCCGCTGCAGCGGTAGCTGCAACATACCTTGAGAAGGCCACAAGAGCGCCTATGTTGCAAGCTGGCCGTTACATGTTGCAGCAATACATTTTCGAAGCATCGACGCGCTACAACAACATACGGGTTGGCCTTTAGCGGTCAGCAGCAACAATATCATGGCCATTGATGTTAAAACCTTTGATTACTGTTTCTTGCCACAAAACGCCGCACCACGCGGTACAAGGCAAACATACAGCAGTGGCGTGTTGCGCATGTTTCACCGGCACTTATTTTCTGCAGCGATTTTTTTATTTACTTCGATTTCTACTTTTTGCCATTTTTGAGGCGCTCAGTGAAAACTTGAACTCGATAGTTGATCTGCGCGATCTCCACCTGATCTAAAAGGCAATCACTGTTATAAGTTTATTTTCTATTTTGCAAATACAAGTTACACCTCGTGAATTGTTGTTGTTGTTGTTGTTGCCACTTAGATTACCGTGTTTCTTTATTTATATGCAGTTTATTCGCATTGCTTTTATTGTTCTTGTTCATGACGCCGTTGTTCTACCACATGTGGTGTTTGATGTACAGTTAAAGCCGCAATTGCCTGCCAAACGCTCAATCCACTCAACTTTCAGCTTAAGAACGCATTAATTCGTGTATATATTTTTAAATATTCTTCCTATAATCCCAGCTCATAGACGATCGCCTGTCGTTTCTCTTTAGGTTACATTAGAGTTCCTCAACCAGCGAGACCGTCATAAGTTATTAATACAATCAATACCAGATATGCCACAAATACTTAGACATATTTGTACTGTTACTGAAGATCCATGTGTATTTGTTAGTATGTTTGACAGCATATTTGATGCGTGTCAATTTTGTTTAGCGCAGCAGTTGGCCTTACACGCAAAGACACGGGAATGCAATTCTTACTCATACATAGAATTTCATAGAATTAAAATTAAAGCAAGATGAGTAAGGCGTTCCTTAAAATTAAAATTATTTATAAATATCTTTTGAGAAACCCATCGTGATTCGAAATTTTGTAAAAAAAACATCTTACTTTACCGAGTTTTTACCGAGTCTACAATAACTCGCGAGTCACTTAGATTTAGCTTAGAACCCATCTGTAGTCCCTCTACTCATAGTTTTTTCATGAGCTCGCAAAGTGTATACCGATTTCCATAAGGCGATCTGTTTGCAAATAAGATTTGCAGCCTTTATCTCTACGAAGCATACGTCAAAACACCTGACATCGTGTTACCTTTGCCACCCTTTACAAGCCTGAGCTATAATATTGTACACGGTAATATTTTGGATAAGTAGATACTATTAGCGACGTAGGTGTCAAACCAGCTGCAAAATTATATGTACATATTTTTATTTAACTGAGTATAAAGTCAAAGTTATTCGCAACGCTGAGCGCTACGAGGAAATTAATCTCCACTCCCGGATATCCCATGCCAATATCAATTGTTTAAGTGCTAAATGATACCAGGAGAATGGTTCGATAAGCTATACAGCGCATAATCACTTTATTAGGACTAATATTTTGTGCCCGAAACATATCAAGAAATGAGCCTGTCAATTGTCCAACCAGATCATGTGATTTTACTCCAAGCTTCCCCTAGCGGTAGTAAGTTAACAAACCAACTACAAAAAATCAGCTGGATACCAATATTAGGTGTCATATTAGGTGGGTCATTGACTGTTTGGCTGTTTTGAAACAAAGAGTGTACGCCGACAAAAACACCCTTTATTATTTACTTAGAGGGATTTAGAAAAAGTATTCTGGAACCGTGTTGTCCATTGATCGCACTTGCACATTCTCCGCCCATTCTCTCCCGTACCATACTTATCCATGGGTGGTTCCAGATCTGTAATATCAGATATAAGCCAGGTAAAACAAATAATATTATCTATCATTTCGCTGGAATCTAGAACACTACTTGGGCTAAGCCTAAAATAACGGACACTTAAAGTCGGTTTCTCCAAACCCAGCTTAATTTAGTTTATCAATTTTTTCACAACTAATAATATTTTGCAGACTTAGCTGAAAGTTATTTTGATTTAGAGGCTATATCATCAAAAAAAAAGAATGTTCAGACTTCTTTCGCTGCTATGATGATATGGACCTCACAGACTGGTCTAGCATGGTTAAAGCAGCTGCATGGCTTACTTTTTTCTTTAATACAAGTTTTTGCATTGATCCTTTACTTTTCTTTTGTAATGCTAGATCGGTTTCTTACACACAATTATGCTACTGTATTGCCACGAATTTCAAAGCATATAGCTTGTGGGTTTCTTGGTAGTGGTATGGGTGTCCGTAATAAATCAATAAGAATGTAGTAAGTAAGTAAAAGAACCAGGCTTAAGTTGTTAAATCAATCTAATTCTGAACTTTTTAGAACCCACTTTAAAATTATCATCTGAATGCAACTTCTATCATAATTTAGAAACTGTGTTTGCTCAGATCACAGTGAATAGTTCGTTTAATATTTGCTATTGGTTCCATAGTTTCTGAAAAGTGGTCTGAAAAATAAGTCTGCATATGTTTTCATTGGTTTTAAACATTCACTTTATTGCTCCTAACATCCAAAGACTCTCCATACTCTAATTCTATTTGCTGTTCAATTTTGATTGTTCTTAGCGACTTTCAAATACCGGTCTACAAGCCTAGTCTTAAATTATGGGTAGATCTGATAGTGACAAAAGAAGAGGTGTCTCTTGTGTTACAAAAATCTAGTGAAGACGTACTTGTTTCGAATCAGCTTCATCGGTTGGGAAACGAAAATGATGTGGCTGATGCGCAGTGATGGTCTCGTTGAAAATAGCTTCGGAGACCAATCGAGGAGAAGTACGGAAATAAAATTCAGTAGTTTTTGGCGAAGATAGTTTTTTTTATATATATATAATATAAATGGGTTTTTCTACAAAGTATTCTTGACAAATAAGGTACAATTAAGGTGCTCAATTGCACAATTCGACAATATGACCCACTAAAAGAACCCAGAACGAGTGTTCGTTCCTCTTTCTGAACTTCAAATGGCTCGAATAAGCTTTCCTTCAATGCAGGTGTCATTTAGGTAGCTGTAAATAATATCATATAAGATCTGGCATGTAAGACGAATGGTATAACTTCAGGATAGTTTACTTGGGAAAAATCGCTTAATATTCCTACTGCTAAGCTGTTAGCGCCAAATTAGTATTGTATTGCTTATTCCAAATGCCTTTGAGCGCACATATGTGCACAGAGGTATATAATTCTTTAATTCCATATAAATTTCGAACCATTTCCGACTAACGGTACTTTTCCTTGCAGCCTGTGTTATCACGTAAATAGCAAAGCCACACACACATTTGTATTCACATTACGCACACACTCACACACACGCGCGCATATTTATAACTCCACACACATACAGGCACTAACCTTAAATTCTCGAACGTGGCCAATAAAGACCCAGCAGAACGATTTAAATGCACTTGTGCGCCCAGAGATGGCACTTAGAAGTGAATGCGACCGTTCTTGCAACACACACTCGCACACACGCACACACATACACATATGCACACATTTTTCACCTGCAAATACTTAACAGCTATGGCAATAACAACAAAAGCAATATTGAACAGCAAATCAAGTTGGGATATTTTATACAGATTTTTCTTGTTGTTGCTTTAAATGTGAATTGTACGTATGTATATGTGTATGCGTGTATGTATGTATGTGTGCACGTGTGCAAAGCGAAGGAACTCGTTTTCGGTCTAAACATTTTATTCTAACCGTTTGATGATGATGGTGATGATGATGGCCATAGTGATGCCGTTGTTCGAGTGGTTGTTGTTGTTACATTACTAGGCCGCTGTTGGCGTCATTGATTGTTGGCTGTGATCGTCGTCATCCAACAACAACAGCAGCAGCGCGATGGACAGCAAAACGGCTCCATAATCTGAACAGGCTAATAAAGCGCTGCAGCTGTTGACGCACCTCTACCTCACGCCCAACCGCCCAACCGCCCAATCGCAATGCAACACGCATCACAAGCGCAGGGATAAACGAGTGGCAAGCTCACAGCTGCATAGCGAAGGGGAACTATTGTTCCGCAACGCTGGCTGGATACTGGACCTACACGCTGTACACGCACACCAGCACACCTGCACACATACTCACATCCACCACCAGCAGTCGAAGTGTGCTGCCGAAGGGATGGGGAGGGGGACATTGTATGCGAACCGCTGTGCGGCCAGTCGATTTGGATCCGCGTCACCGTTTCATTCCTTATTTCATGGGCATGTCGCTGATTATGTCTATGCCCCTGTCCATGTGTCAGTGTGTGTGTGTGTAATCGTGCGGGCATTGCGCACTTGCGCACTTCGCATGTGAACCCTCGGGCTGTGAAGATACAAAATTCCTAACTGCAAATGCTGCTCAAATGAACATGCAACAGGCGTACAAGTGGGGCTTGGGCTTGGACTTTATCTTGAATTCATTATTAAAAGATTTTTTACAGCCCTGTATGAAAGTTGAGTGCAGGCAGCTTCCGTAGTGTTAACTCGTTTTCGGTATTCGGTTATAATTGAGTAACCGCTTAGAAATGTCAGACGGAGTGGGTGAGTGTAAGTCTTCCAAAGATATTTTTTAGCCTTATGTGGATTTAGATAAAGTTAAGCTAGTTTGCGTTAGGGTAACTTGCTCGGGACGAACTTCTTAAAATATGATTGCTCCTTTGTAATATCACTTAACTAAATGGTTGCTAACTAAATAACTAACTAAATACTAACTAAATGGGAAACTCCGTAATCTCTAAAGTGAATGAGTCAAAATAATGGCAACAACGAAGCAACTTAGTAGACAAATAATGATTATCTCAGTTATTGTTGTTGTGCTGGAAGAAAATATTCCCTAATTAATTTTTAGGATAGTCTTTGCTCGGATGAAAATCCGGGTTCATTCCGGTTACTACGTCATACCGCATAGTTATCGCTACGTCATAATACCCCTACTGAATCAGAGTGGACATACGAAATATTGTCTATTATGGCGTCATCTAAACATATGGAGCACTAACAGCTCTCACTTTATAACTGACGACGTGCAAAAACGCTAATTGAGACTTGGTCCAAATGGTTTAGTAACTATGCGAATTTTACATTGTTCCAGCGAACTCTTGGACTCTGAAAAGAATTGCTATTCAAAAATAAGCTACTCGGCAGTGGAACACCACCAGCACTCTACCTTTGAGTAATATATATTCAACGGATATTTTGTAAGAAAGATTTTGCATCACAGTTTCCAGAGACTAATAAAAATTAATTGGAAACTGCGTTTCAGACCAAAGACTCTCTATCTTGTAAGGTATTTTCAAATAACTAGGGACTTTGATAGCGGGGAGGTCTGTACAAACAGGATTGAAGATTACATAAAAGACCATATAGCTCAAAATGTTGCCATATTTGAAACTGTTTTACCTTAAAGCCCCAAACGGTAGTTTCCTTCATCGTTAAGCAGCTTGGAACCATTACTTTGTTAGCACTTTAGCATCGGCTTATCAGACTAACATCCACATCGCAAGAGCATTGTCCTCAGGGTATGTAAATAGCGTGTCACTTTTAGACAGCAAACTACTTCTGCTGGACTTCCCGAGTTGCTCTCATTCCGCTGACAGATAAGTAATTTTTCGATCTAACTAGTTGATTTGCAAAAACTACTTCAAAATTGTGAAGAATACTCAACTACTGTACTCTCATTGTGTCTCTACCAACTACCTTCATTATAAGTAACCATTCCGCAGTGCACAACACCAAGATGAGCGAACAAACACCAACACAATGTCGAGGGAATGAACACCAAGTTGTTCCATTAATTCACTGCGCATAAAATATGCAACAACCCTATGCAACAAGATAGCGGAAAATATGCTTCCTGCTGCTACAACTTCTTATGGCAAGTAACCGTTTGTCGGAGCTGGGAAGTTAAGTTACAGCCTCAACCTAAGCGGCAGCAATGAGAAGTCCAAGTTAAAGATGGAGCCGCCGCGACAGAGGTTACAAGCCAGTTGGACAAACGAGCAGATGCAAAAAAGGTAAGCGTAAAGCGAAGTATGATCAAGACCAATAGTGGCAGCCAAAAGCAACCACAACAATATTAATAGGAACAACAACAACAAACACAACAACATTTGTTGTAAAGGCAGCAACAATGCAGCATCTAGGGACGACAAGCCGACGCTGCCAAGTCAAACGGACTAAACAATCTGCCACACGAAGCGACAGCAAACAATAATAGCAACAAAATGTATGCAAACGATGTATGTGTTGGTGTGTGTGCGCGTGTCTTTGCTGGCAACGATAAGCAATAACGTAGGAAGGAGGTGAAAAATGAGTAAAAAACAATTACCCAGCTCCGTATGCAGACGAATGTGAATGATGCAATGCAATGCAACGCAGTGTGTGTGCATATGTGTGTGTGTAAATATTTGTAGGCAAGTATGTATGACAGTCCACTTGCCTCGAGCAGCTATTCAAGCCAGCTGAATGCAGTTGCCACATAGAGAAAGATGCATGTAATGACAAGGAAACCAACAACAACAACAACAACAACAACAACAACAACAACAAATAAATAGCAAAAACAACAAGAGGCACACAGCAACAACAGCAGTGATAAAAGTCGTCGCCACGCTGCACCCCCACCAACCCGGCTTTGTGGCGAACCAAATATTTAGTACAACATTTGGCAAAGGGGCAACAATGAAGTTGGCTAAATTTGTTGGTAGCACCAAGTAACTAACCACACTACGTGTACTAGAACTAAGGGAAGCTGCGAATCGGGCGGCGCGCGCATATGTGGGAAGCATTAACAGTTGCCGCTTGGGGCGTTGTAAACCAAGAAAGAGCGGCAACAGCAATAACAACAACAGCACCAACAACAGCAATTGTAACTTAGCAACAACTGTAGGTAACAGAGCGCCTACGGCATTAAACGTAGTGCAACCGCCACGCGGCCCACGTACGTACTTAGGTTCGACAATATATTGTAATAGCAGTAGAAACACATATAGCCACACATATACATTCACACTTTTACATTTACATTTATGAACCTGTGGCAGGGCGCTTTTGCATGATCACAGTGAATTAGGCAGATCGACGACGTTTGGCACGCGGGCGCGCGGGGGAGGCATGCGGTGTGTATGTGAATGTATGCCATGGTGAGAGGCTACAAACAGGAGGATATCACTATGGCCGTGCCTGTGTGTGTGTGTGTGTGTGCAACAGCGCTTGGCAGAAAGTCTGGGAAGGGCGCTGCTCGCGCGGCGTGCGCATAGTGTGGGCAGGTGAATGCGGCACTCAGTGCGGTGCCCGGTTAGGGTCTGGGCTGGTCAGCGGTGGCAATTGCATATGCGCCCATCTAACTTTCTTGTTGATTTGCGTCTCTACTACATTAGACTTTTTTTTCATTACATTTGGTGCGCTCGCGTCGCGTCGCGTTGCATCGCGTCGGCCGGTTCCGCAAGTTTGCCGCATTCTTCGTGCGCGCTGTATTCTACCTGCAACACTTGCCGCTTGCCGCTTGCCGCCTGCTGGCGATTATTATGCTAGGATTTATTGCAGTTATAAGTTGGTGAATTTTTTGTTTTGGGCTTCCTTTCGACTTTTTTCTGACCGCAGCGCACATCGTACGTTCCCTCGCATTACATACTGGTATTATCCGCGAGCTTCGAAATTAAAGTGTTATTAATGTTTATTATGGACGAATGAATTTTAATGGTTTCTGAAGTTATCATTAAAATGCTATAAAAATGTAGCGAGAAACGCACGCAAATTCAAAGGAAAAGCTCATAACAGCGAAATTCCTTATTATTTCTGCACAGGTTCCCGTTGATGGGCGGCCGCTGCCTTTCGGAGCTTAGATTTATACAAAAAAAAAAAAGTGTAGATTTGTTGTTTTTGTTAGTCCATTGCCTGTCAACTCAGTACCAGGAAATGTTTTGCATAAGCGATATGCGTGGTTGAATGCGTCGTAAAATCAGTTGAATTCGTACTTAAAGTAATTAGATCCCATTGTCTGTTCAATGCCTTAACGGTTTACGGGTGTTAACTGTAGTCTTATCATTAAAATTTGTTTAGAATGTTGGAAGGCTTTGTAGCTGTAGAACAATGTTGTACACTAAAAATGTCACCAATGACTAATGGGTGGGCATGTCTATCCGCAATAAATCTTTTCGGGCAGTATTGGGGTCCAAAGGCCTCTGAACTCGATTCTCAAATGAATTCTTAAGTATCGGCATTGCGTCAGACAAGGGTTTGAAGCCGGAAAACCACGGTTTTGTATATGAGATCCATTATTAGAAAGTAAAATTTTACTAAACTTTGTATTAGTTTTAAAAATCGATTAATTAAACAACAACTCAGCATGAAGCAACAAAGTCTAAGCGTTGCTAAACAAGTTTAGAAAGTATGAAATACAAATAGATTAAAGCACAACTTGAGTTCAAGATTGATATGCATTAATATAGATAAGATTACGAAACCAAACGTCTTGTAGGAAACGGACTGTCAAACTGTCATAGTTATTGCAAGCAAACCTTTCTTCTACCTCCGTTTATGTCGTCACGAATAAAAATGCACTGCAGTGAATGGTCCTAACTGAATTTTCGTTTTTTGAAAAAAATGTTTATCCATTCGCCTACATAAATTTTGTCGCCTTCACAGTAGTCTCCAATCGATATTATGCTCTTAGATCGGCGCCAGCGCTTCTTCCAATCGTCGAAACATTTCTCAAACTCGATTTTTGAGATAGCCTCTAGCTCCTTCACCGATGCGCTTTTAATGTCATCCATACTTGTAAAACGATGGCCATTTGAGGTCCTCTTTATTTTTTTAAATAGGAAAAAGTCACACGGAGCCATGTCTGGTGAATAAGGAGGCTGGGGCATCGTTACAGTATTGAATTGAGCAAAAGTGAGCAAAAGCCATTAATTATTTTTCACAAATTCGGGCGTTTTTTTCGGATTGCTTCATGCAAGCCGCGTTGAACTTGTATGTAGTACTTCTTATTAACCGTTTGACCTTGAGGCAAGAGTTCATGTTGCACAATGCCATTAAACTCGAAGAACATCCCGTTATTTTTTGAACACGCCACGTATTACTCATACCATCAAGAAAATATTTAAAAATAAAATCTTTCCAAAATCCATAAAGCTTTATATAATTCCTTATTTCGGACTTAACCCAATACAGCATCTTCTTTAGTAGAAGAATTCTAATGTAAAAACTTACGCTGCTTTCGATATATGCGACATTATCCACAACTTCTAAATTATCGCAATTAACAGTAAAGGAAGAAGTTATATTTTTTAACAGATCGTCTATAATTATTTTCTCCAAAATTCGATTTACGAAATCGCCCAGTCTGAAACATGGTTTATTATCAATTGGGTCGGAGAGGTTCTTTCTCAATGTGACTCTTGTCGAAAGCGACTTTAAAGTCTTGGTGAATATTAGTTTAGTAGTATGTCTGCTAGACCTTACAAGGCATTTACAAGACAAGATGGTGCTGTGCACAATAGAGTGTTAATTATGTCGAATAAAAATCAAAATCATCGGTAAGTTGCTCCGAAAACAATCATTTAGCAAACAATCATTCAAGAGCTAACATGGAAGGCTTTCTCATATCTCAATACGCAATAACCTTTAAAAATTATAATTCATTCTGGCCATCTCGGAAAATAAGAGGACTTCATTGATTTTAATGGTCAATTGAGTTGGACATTTTTAATACACACTCAGATGTTTCGAACGGAATGGACAGTTAGTTTTCTAATCGAATGCGCTCCGATGACGATGATGATTAAAACAAAGCAACAGCGCCAACAACAGCAATTACATGCATGCGAGTACTTGTCCGCATAGAAAAGTGTGTGCAAACAGGAAAAGGCATCTCTGCCAGTCTTCAAAGCAAGTGTGTGTGTGTTTGTGTTTGTGTTTGTGAGTGTGCAGCTGCAGTTAAGTTCCTACGACAGGTTTATTTGCCAGCGTTTAATATATTCTAAATATGGGCAACAGTGCAATAACATTTCAGCAACAAATATAGAGACCACGCAGCAAAGTACGTTACAATAATTCGCATTCCTGTAAACAATTTTCCACTTGACTACATTCTCTACGCAACACAAAAAACGACACAAACAAATAAATACATAAATGAATGACAAAGTCTTTTGTTTCACTAGATCCAGAACCAAAAAGTTGTGATGGCCAACGCATACGTACCTATATGCATGTACTGGATAAGAGTTTTGTGGGGCTTGAGCGTATCTAGAAGAGAGTTAGTAACATTATATGCATACAGCTAGGACTCCTTTCGACGGCCTTCATTCTCTTGCAACCTCATGAGAGTATTTGCCAATTTTCTGGAAATAATTTTGCATAGAAAAGAAAGAAAAGAAAAGAAAATACTCAAGCATAGAAAGATGGGAAAAACGACTATGAACCGAAGTATTTTCTGTCTTCAAAAATAAACCGACAGCCATTCACAATTTTTTTTTCACTATACTGCTATCAGATTCAAATGGAACAACTCCCATAGATAATGCTAAGTTATGGAGAGGGCTTTGCTCAAAAGACAAAATTTAGAAGAGTACAAAAGGTTTTCAAGTACCAAGTGAAAGAGTGGTGCTCTCAAGTTTTGATTAGGTAGGCAGGGTATTATATATTATATTACATATATCTGGAAGTATTCGAAAAAATTTCCTCCAGTAGTGGCAAGCATAATGGAGAGTCCTATGTTTGTTCAAAGCACAAATTTGAGACAGACTTGGTCTCGATCTCACTAGGTGTATTGAATTTGCGACAATTTGTGTTTTGAAGTCGGGTAGGATGATCTCGCTGTGTGTTGATCAAATTAAGAAAAAAGAGAATATACGATTTTTGTGGACACTAGAGCAGATCCTGTATTTTAAATATTCCACTTAAAGTTTTGAAGAGTACAATTATAATTTGAAGAGGTAATTGAAATTGCCATACACGAATGTGGAAATGAAGATAGCACATCACCCAGGGACAGTGAATTAGAGTGAAGTAGAATTCGAATATATAATTAGTGAGATTTAGACATTACAAAAAAATTTTTTTCCGACACCCTGTAAAACAGTCAATTCCATTCCTATCCTATCATAAATCCTCCGAAAACTGATTTTTGGCATAATACAGGGTGTTGTTTTCAGAAAAATAACGTACACAAACTATGTCACGAAACTTTTTCGGTTTCTACTTTTCCGAAATGTCATTGTGCAAACGAAGGAGATATTTTAAAAAAAATTTTGAGATTAAAATACGCTCTACTCTAATCTGAAAATACTTTTTCTGAAAAGATCCCAATAAGTAGTTTATCCCGAATTGTAGCACTAAATGAGGGTCTTGAATGTATATTCCACAACCTTTGGCTTTTCAATGTTTTTGTTGGTTGTATAGAGACAGAGAGAATGAAACTGAATATTAGTGTGCGTCTTGCCTCAACACCGGAAATTCCAAATCCAACTTCAATTCCTAGCATATGCGCTCATTTGCCGTTTATCAGACTGGTCCTCGATCGGCAAGTAACAAACTACAGGCAAAAACTGCACTTGTACAACAACAAGCAACGTTGCATTACAACAACTACATACACAACAGATAAATATACAAAAGCAAGTAGAAATATATGTAGAATTGTGTAGGTACTGTATCTTGATGGCACTTTTAATATATAGAAAACCGTTGTAATGCCGGTTAGCGCGCCGCGACGTAATCGCAATCACTTTGCCACGCAGCACAGCCGTCGCGGAAACCTACGCCTATTGCGTCACGTGCAATAAAGAGTATTTAGCGTGTGTGTGTATGTGTGTGTGTTGGTATTCGCACACCCGCGGCGTAGGGCTCCGCAAGATTGCAAGCTGTTGGACACCCTTACGTGGGCATATTAAGTGCTCCGCTAAAAGCTAAATAAACTCAAGCTGTGACTGACTTGCAGCGCTCACACGCTAGCCTCAGTGCATGCGCACACCCGCACCTACACACACATGTGAGTGAATATATGCATTTGATTGTGTGAGCGCGCGCAAACTTCTGATTAACGCATTTTTCATTCGCCATTTATGGGCTGTTGTCGCCGCGATTTCTTTCACCATAGGTGCCCAAGTACCTACTCTGCCTCCGCCGCGCGTACATTGGCCTAATCCCGCCGTGCAACTTATGCGCGTACTGTGTACTTGGGCGGCGGGTGCATTCTGGGGCGCTCGCCAACCGCTGCTCTCCAGTCGCCGTGGAACCGCTAGGCTTGTGGCAGCTTGTGGCGCGCGATTCGCACTGGCAGCCGGAGTGGACAAACCTGATATTGATAACGGCTCATTGTGGCAGCATCGTGGAATTGCTCTGGCATTGCGGCAGCAAAGTGCTGTTACTCGTGGACTCGTCTCCATGAAGCGACTGCAGCAGCTGTGGCAACAGCTACGATTGGCATTGCTTGCCTCTTAAGCATATTGAATGCTGTGCTGTGCTGTGCTGTGCTGTGCTTACTGTTGTCGTTTGTGGCATGGTGAATGTACAAGTTGGCGACAACAATAACAACAATATACTAACAAAGAACTATCCTGATTCTAATGCCTTGACGCGTTACTGCTGCTGCTGCTGCTGGTTGCGAGGGACAAAACGCGTTTTGCGCTTAACTTGCCACAAATGTTGCATGCATGCATGCATACGCCTGCCAAGCCGCCTATTTATTTTACCAACCAACCGACCATTGCTGGCGACGTTGTCGCTGTTGTTGCTATCATTGTAGCTGTTATTTTTGTTGTTTCATTCCAGTTTGTGCTGCTTAAATAATCGTAGGTATTTTACGGGCGCTCACTGTGGCGGCGTGGCGATGCAAGGATGGTTGAGGCAAGGCACCTAAGCACAGGTGGCATGCTGCCTCAGGTGCAACCCAATCGTATGTTGCACGTATGTACCGTTGATGTTGCCGTTGTTGTTATTGTCATCATTGTTGTTGCTGTTGTTGTTGTTGTTGTTGTGTTTCTTGCCATTGCTCGTCCAGAAACGCTGTTGTTGTGCTGGTTGTTATTGTAATTTTTCCGGTCGGCACTGTTGTTGTTGTTGTTGTTGTTGTTGTTTATGTTGCCGCTGCAATTGCATCATTGCCGCATTTCCAGTTTGTCTCCTTCTGCCAGTTTCAAGTTGGCTTCGCAATTATTTTTTAGATCTTTCGCAAAATTAGCAGCTGGCCCACAATCAAAGCGGCATGCCTGCAGCGCTCCACTACCTTTTATAAGCTAGTCGCATGTATGTAACTTTGCACGTAACCGCGCGCTCCGTCTACCCTCCGGCGCTGGCATGGCCCTCGCATACATTTCGATTATACTCTGCTTACCTCGAAAGGTTAACGTCCACCGCCATCCATCCAGCCCAGTCATCCATCCACTCAATGCAATCGCACTCACACGCATATATTAGGCTGCATGTGTGCAAGTGGCCAAGTAGTCGAGCAGCCAGGAAAGCATACCGCTAACCGCCTTGCTGCGCCGCGCTCCACCGCTTCATTGCAGCTTGACCATGATAGTCCGGCCACAACAAATCAGGAACTTGATTCTAATTGTGAATTTTTGCAAATGTTTAATTGCCGCACTCGCAAACAATACAATCCCATTACAGCGCTTAACTGTGAGACTCTTTGGCAGTGGCGGTGGCAGTCGCCAGCTTACATATTTAAATCCCTGCATTCTTCTTATTTCATTATCAATTCCTTCAAGGCAGCATTTGGCAATATTCCTATAGCGCGTTTAATTAGGTAAAATTGCACTTTGATTGCAATTTGAAAAACAAAAAAAAAACACTCATTGAACACATACACATATATTACATGCACAAACACATGTCTACAAATACACTTAAGTATATGCACACAAATGTACTATGTACATGGGTTTGAATGTGAAATAGTTTGTTCATTCTTTGATGCCTCTCTACATTACACAGTGTGCCTCAAAAGTGCTGGTATGAACAGTTATTTCATAACTGAATTGAAAATCGCTATCTAAATATATTCGAATAAATAGAGTTACAGTAAATTTAATTATAAGTTGATTTATATGTATGTATACTTAATATTTACTGTACTGCTAGACACTTGATATTATTTCAGAAATGGAAATACCTAGAAGTATTTAGCCGACTTGAAATTGCTGGAAAATTTGTTGAAAACCTCTTACTTAATACCGTATATATTAATATATATATTACCATAATTGTAATATTTCATTTAATTAAAAAAAAAAATTGTTAACATAAAATATTTAAAGATTTAGCAAAAATAGCTCTGATTGAAATTTATTTTAAATGTACTTAAATTGATACTCACATTGTGATATTTCCTTTACTTAATGAGCTTTATTGAGTAAATATTTCAAACAGGTGGCAACCAGTTCTTAAAATATTTCAAGCCTCTTTAGTTTTGTATCCATATTTTGATAATTTATTTTATAATTTACTTTTAAGTTAAAAATTTTAAACAGGTGGTAACACTTTTCAGAAAAATTTCAACTAGAAATCTTATTAAACCTCTTCAGTTTTATACTCATATTGCAATACTTCTTTATCCATCAGTTGCTGCCAAATTTTTAAACATCCAACAACCAATAATCATAGGGTGGCAACCCTATAGATTTTTTGTTTGTTTTCGTTTTTGTTTTGAACTTCTGAGTATTAAAAGGAAATTAAAAAAAACTATTAAAATAGCTTCAACTGATTATATTCAATATATATCAATATATACGCGATTCCATGTCAAAGCAATATTTTCATATAAGTCGGAAGATGGTATCGAACCCAGACCTTACACAGCTGTAGCACGCTCCTCTCATTTGTTAAGGGATAGTGATTCCTATTTTATACTATATGATAAATGATTCTCTACGAGTTTAATAACAGGATAATAAACAAGATAAACAGGAATATATAGAAGATAACTTTTTGAAATATCGAATGCGATTTCGTAGTAGTTGTCAGACTTTTAGTTTTCAGAAACATTTTTAGTTAACATAAAGGAACTAGTTCTTCGCAAGATAATTCCAATCACTTCACCAAGATACTCCTTATTTATTAATATTCTCATATTTTTTAAAACCAAAATAAGAAATTTTGAAAAAGCTTAGTGACAAGGAGAATTCAAACCTGTAAAGGATCTTTTTTCATTTCGACCATTTATGGCTAAATTACAACACTGAAGACTTTTTTGATTCACTGTACACATGAATACCAATTTAACATCTAAGTGCAGGAATTCAAGTTATGGCTGAAAGCTGATAATCGTTCGACTTTAGTATTTAATTATACAATTCGTTCTATTTATAAATGCAGTACTAATTTGAAGGGTACTTGGTTGAATGTATGTATACGTATATATAAGGAAGTAAGGCATAATATAAATGTATGTATAATATGTCATAATTCTGAATGTATTTATGAGGATAGTTAAATACTGGACACTTCCTTATTGCATTAATTATGCAATAGAGGTGTCAAACTATCGATGGCCGTACGAATAGTATTGATAATTTATGAGTGTAGCCCTTCCTAATGGGCAATGGGCGTAACTACGGTGTCAAAGGACTAGAGTCAAAGGACTACTTTTGAGAGACTAAACCTTTTGCTAATAGCTCCTCGGTAGCAATAAAAGGCAATCATTGCTTTCTTTACTCTCTAAAGATTGTAAAGATCCGTATGTTAGAAAACTTTTTTTATCACTTTAGTTAGGCCTATATTAGAATATGGCTCTGTGGTATGGAACTCTAATTACCAAATCCATTCAGGCGATATAGATTGTGTTCAAAAACAATATTTACTTTTTGTCTTACTTTTCTTATTCATTCTTCGTTCTTATTCCGACTCACTTTTCAGCATTAAAAGACAATATTATTTGCTATATCATAGAAGCTATATTATAACTTAATCTTAAATCTTAGCTGTTGAAATTTTTGTTTCTGTAGCTAACCAATTTTAGATCTCGATGCTTAAAAAACTCTCCTGCTGGGAGGAGGGTATTCGTTGGGTTTATTATTATTATGAAAGCTGCCTAACTAGGATGAGCTCTAATTACTTTACCCTACACGTGGTCTGAAGTCTCCTCAGTGGTTTTGTATCTCCGAGCTCTCCTGGCTCTATTCACTAGCTCAGTTTTACATGGACTAACGGCAAGTCCGCTTTCAGTCGTCAAATTAGTTCCGACACTGAGGTACCCTTGAATACCCTTCAAACATGGTACTCAGTTCGCTTCCCTTGACCATAAGTGCTACATAGTCTGGATAGCCAATCACTCGGTGATTACTTTATACTCTCAATACATTCTTGCCAAATATAGAAAATATTTTTTTTTATAATTTTTAACTTTATACACATTTTTAGTTTCACAATGGGCTTTCATTGGATGAAGTTGTCACCGCAAATGACTAACTAAATATGAATGGAATTATGCAGTTCCCACAGACTATTTACAACAAAACCCGAGTCAGAGCTTCTATTATCCATTTCCACAAAGCTCTGGTTAAAATGAGAGAAGAAAAGTATACAAAGCTTTACGAAGCATTTATTATTCAAAGTATTTGTAACATACATACGTATATGTATGTGCACTCGTTTAGACAAAGAAGAAACTCGTTACATAAATCTACCGAAAATTATAAAAAAGCGCCAAAGCTTACTTCAAGCTCAAGGTTGTTCCCAAATATTCATGAGATGCAAAGCAGTGCGGCGCTGCAATAATGTCCAGTTCATTGCCAACTCTATTTTTTGACTTGTGCAAAGTAATTTACATAAAATAGAATTGTTTCTATCAACATTGAAAGTTGACAACAAATGCACACTTCCGGATTTACTAGTTTTTCTTTCAAAGCGTTTGTCCCCCGCTCATCTTTCGATAAACCATTCTCAACGGTTGGTATATAATTGCTAATTTGCACACAAAATCACTTGATGAAACTATTCAAATTAGCGATGATTGCAGGCAGGTGAGACGCGACACCAACATGCACCACATTGCGCTGCCGATGAACAATCGAAGAAATAAATTACAAATGAGAAATCGAAACAAAAAATACAGCAAAAGAAGCATACTATATAAACTGATGAATAAATGTGCGAATTTGTGAGTTTGCAAGCACACACGCACATACAAATACATACATCAACATACATACACAGGTACACATACACACGCCATGTGGCTATAAACATATGCGGATGCTCTGCACCCTAAAAATGGCAATCTGCACACATAAAAATGCAAAGCGAAAGCATTAAATCTCAGCTTAATTAGAAATTCGCAAAAAATTCGCAAAGATTTTAGTTGTCCAACAACTACAAGCGCAATATAAATCGTCGCGAAATAAATTCGCGAATATGTATAATAAAATTTGCAAACATATTTATTTACTTTTGGTGACTTGTCAAGGGCAACGCCACAGAGTCACAATAGATATTTTAGATTTCAGCTTTTGACTTTTATAGTTCAATTTAGTTGAAATCTTTCGGAATTACTTTTGTGCTTTTAACGAATATCTACCATTTGATAGATATGATATGTTTGTGTGTATATATCATATTTACATATCTATACAAACTACGATGCTTTTAATTTGAGCAAAAATATATGTTCCTTTTATAATTGACACTACTGTCCTAAAAATAATTATCACATGCTTTTATATGCAGAGGCCAACAGTAAATTACCGTAGCTTCTGGTGTTTAAATATTTTTCCCAAATGCCACGATCATACCCAGTTCGATGTTTATAGTCTCAAGTACCGCACCGAGCTTCGTTTTCCGTTGTCTTTTTTTTTTATAGATGAGCACTAGATAGGATAGGATTCTATTTCCAAAGTTGTATATAGCGAAAATTTTGCAAAATAAATTACGGCGTATGACATAAGTTTTATTTTGACACCATTACTTTAAAGTGGAAGTCCCGTAATTCATGAAGGTTAAAAGGATGTGAAGTTATAGAGCGAAATTTGCAATGCTAGTACCCTCTTATATACCCTCTTTGTTCCTTTAAGATAAAATTTGTAATATCCGGTATATATATATATATATATATTAAAATCAAGCGGACTTTCTTCAATCAATGTGTTCGATAAATGTAGGCTAGTGTGCACCAATTTCAACCATATTTGGTACCAATTCACATTATAACAATAGAAAAATATTCACATAATTTTATTAACTGAGATATCAACTAATATATATATATTGGGTTGTTCGGAAAGTCGTTTCGTTTTTTTTGGGGAACATGAAAGACAGTTTTCGTATAATGCCTTTCAAATGGCCATAAACAGTTGAATTCGACAAATTTAACCTCTCACCGATCTCTCGTGTGGTGATTCGCCGATTTGCATCAACTAATGCCTTTATCGCATCGACCGGCCTTCCAGACCGTGGTGCATCTTCGACATCAAAATTGCCGGATCGAAATTTTGCAAACCAGTTCTGGCACTGGCGTACTGTTAACACGCCTTCTCCATACACATCCGTCAATTTTTTTCTCGCTTGGACAGCATTTTTACCTTTTCTGAAGTTAAAAAGTAAAATATGACGAAAATGCTGCTTATTGCTCTCCATATTTAAAAAGGCACCAACCAAAAACTACTGGGTAGAATTAATAGAACTTTTTCACACACAAGCCTTGCAATATCAGCTCTCATGACAATAATGATTATGGGGCTTAAGTGTGAAGTTAGTTTCGAAAAAACGTAATTAAGTCCTCTGGCGGGAAAAAACGAAATGACTTTCCGAACAACCCAATATATATGTACTATAAAGTCAAGCAGGGGAATGGAAATCGTTGTATACGTTTTCCAGTAAAGCTGGTGGGAGGCGCTGCATGGGAATCGTTGTGAAAATTGGACAACGAGTGTGGCCCATCGCCCACTTTTAGGTGAAATCCTATAACTTGGAAACAACCCTATCGATTAGAACTCAATTTAGCTTTTAATGTTAGCCTGACATTATATCACGTTGTGAGTAGGGGCGAAATCGAACTAAAACCACGCCTACTTCTCATATAACAAATTTTAAATTCTATCTGATTCTTTCACTTTACGGTATATAAAACAAGCAGTAATAAAGACATCGAAATCAAACTTTACATAAATATCACCTTCAGGGTATGGTATCTTCTGCCCATAAACGATCAATTTTCTTTTCAAGCCACCAGATACAGAATATGTGGACCTCAGTGCCTTTGACATTTTAACTTTTTTTAATTAATTAACTTTTTTTAAATTTATAGATCTTATTTTTCTGATGACAGGCCCCTGCGCCTAAAATGAGTAAAATTGGGTCAATACACCTCCTAGCCCCCAATATCAATTATATTTGCCCCCTAATAAAATTATTTAGGAATTTTCGGTTGGCTTTATAATATATATTTTGGTCAATCTGCAAGATGTCTTAATGAAATTCAGAGGCCGTCTTTTTTGACAATAATTTATTTGGTACTAATGAATCAAATCGGGTCAATACTTCCTCAAGCCTCACATACCTAATATACGGATTTTCAAACATCACGTTGGCTTTATACCGCATATATCAGTCAATATATAAGATAACTTAAGAAAATTAAGTCAACGCATAATGTTGGGTATATTATAGTTTGGTGGCAAAAATGGATGAAATCGATACACGAATTACCTCAACAACCATGTACTATATAGATCATTATTCTAGTGGACTATAGTTTAATGTTGTCGAGTATACTTTGGTTTAATACCAAAAGTAAAAGTAATGAGATAAGAATTTTCGCTAACTCTAATATACATATTATTATCTAGTACATTAAATATCTGTCCTTTAGTTGAGTTTTTATCGCACATACTGATATTAGCGCCAGATATCTCAATATAAATAAGTTTAAGACCTATAGTGAAAATTAATAAGAAACAGAATATGGTTCCAATCCTTTTACGGTTTTGTTTTATAAAAAAATTTTTCAAACAGAGTTTTATCATCACTTGAAAATATTTCCCCTCCTTTAATCAACTTTAAAGTCTATAATATGTAGCTACAAATTCACTTCCTGGCTTCATCTATATATATACTATCTATCCCTACTATTTTATATCGTTATAAATAACCGTTAGGTAGACAAAATTACCCTCTGTTCGTCTCATGCATGTTGAGGGCCAAATAAAAAAATTTTTGAAAATTTGTGAATGTGTCAGCTTTCCGAGAGTATATTTTTGAGAGCTTAGGGTTCATTGGGTTTATCCTGCGCTCAAAAATTATTTATATCTGATGACTGACAATAAGTCTTTCATAGATACCAAAGGAGACACCCTCTGCCAGGTCCTCATCTTTGGAAGGTTGGACTGTAGCCTTAACAGTAGCATATTATGGCGCTACTTTAACATTTCGCACACAAAGGGGTTTAGCCATCTATTGGATACATACGTTTATTACCGAGTCAAACCACTGGTTGGCAGCAATAGCTTCTTCGGTATTAAATTACCACTTTTTTAATATTGTTCATATAACAATAATGAATAACAGTAATAGCAATTTTGAATATAATTAATATAATTTAATTAAAAACTCTCGGGTTCTTTAATACTAATACATTATAAAGCGACTAAACGAATTAATTATGTGTTCCTATTTCCTCCAATCCAAGCAGCTATTAGCACCTGCACGCAAGAATCTGCGAGTATGTATAAAAATTTGTGAGCAAACCTATTTCTAGGTAGTCAAAATCTATTTTTGCAACGGATTTACGAAATTTCTGCACAAAGACTTATGGATTTTTCTGTTTACCGTACTCATTACTACCAAAAAAACACGGGTACTGAAAATAAATATTCGTGAAGTTACATAAATGCGCGAAATTTCTATTTTTGACATAAACAACTATATTTTTGTATATACATATGATTTTTTACTATACAAATATTTATGTAAATTATTTTATTACTCGCACGTGGACTAAGATTAGTACATGGATAAATATATGAGTATATATATTTCAGATAATAAACACATTCAATAGTATGCATAAATTGTTGTATTCCATTTTTGTAGTCGCCGTTGGTTGATTACGATGAGTAAGCAACCCGCACTCGAAAGGTCATGGGTTCAATTCTCGGTCGAAGTAAAATATAAAAAAACAAGTAAGAAAGCCCTAAGTTCGGGTGTAACCAACCGAACATATTTTATACTCTCGCAATGTGAAAGGATCAAAGGCGTAATCATGTACTTTCACTGTTATATTTTGCTTCGTGTCAGAGATATTTATATTAGAATCTACCAAATTAACTCAAATAAGATATATGCGATATAAACTCAGCCAAAGTGACTTAATTGAAAATATTAGATACATGAGGAAAAGTCAACCGGAGAAAAGGAAATCATTATATTAGGAATAAGCAGCTTAGACTGTGAGACTTAGACCTAGACCGATTTCTTTCATATTTAGCGCGAAATCACATTGTGTTTAAAAAAACACATCCACTTAATTTCATTCAAATATCACTCATATTGACCAACATAAACGGTTTAAAGTCAGATGGAAAGTCGGGAATTCTTATATCGGACTTTTTTGGGATAGAGGAAGATCTGCACTGATCACATTAACTCTCTTGATTATTCAAGTATATTAGGGAACATGTTTTCACGCAATTTTGTGCAGGTAACTTACACAGTGGCCGATATATTCGGCACACAGTCTATTAGAATAGTGAAAATCATTCTATGTAGTATATGGGAGCTGGGATAATTCGTTCACCGATTTCGCACATTTTCGGCAATAAACTATTGCATTTCCGATATTATATGTTCACTTAATTTTGCTAATATATCTTACATATTGACCGAAATATATAGTATAAAGTGCACCCAGAGGTTGAAAATCCGTAAGTTGGGTAAATGGAGCTAGGGAAGTGCTCACTCGATTTTATGCATTTTAATCACATGGACACACTGTTATCAGAAAGAGACGCTTTCTAAATTTCAAAGAGATAACTCATATATTGACCGTTATATATGGTATAAAGTCTACAGGAAGGTTGAAAATTATTGTACTAAGAATATGGGGGCCATGCGAAGTGCTTGCGCGATTTTATTGACATATTTTTGACACAAGAGCACATTATTATTATGGAAAGATAATCTTCCAAATTCATTATGATATCTTGCATATTTACCGTTATATATGGTATAAAGTCTACTGGAACTTTGAAAATCTGTATATTAGGTATATGGGGGTTAGGGGAAGTATTTATCTGATTTTCCCTTTTTTTTGTACCAGAGCACACTCTTATCATGGCAATATAATCCTTCAATTTCATTATAATATCTTATAAATTTCCCGATATTTTCGATAAAAAGTCAGAAAGAGGGACTGAGGTCCTAATATTGGTTATCTGGTGCCTTGAAAAGTCATAATCTGATTTCGTCTATTTTACGCATAAGATGGCATATCTTGAACGTACTATTTGTCAAAAGCTTTATTCCAACGTCTTGATTGCTGCTCGATTTATCTGCTTTAAAGTGGAAGGATCTGATGAAACTTAAAATTGTGTTTTATGAGAAGTAGGCGTGGTTTTATCCGATTTCCTTCATTTTCACAGCGTGACATAAGAATGCAAATATAATGTTACGTACCAAATTTTGTTGGAATTGGTTAAGCGAGCGAAGTGGCGGTGCCACGCCCTTCACCAAAACTTTACACGGATTTCTATGCAATGTTTCTAACGTGTTCCTTCAGCGATTTATCGCACTTTTAGTAGTTTTCAACATAATTTTTGTTTGGGAGGTGGGCGTGGTTATTAACCGATTTCACTCATTTTCTCAGTATATGAGGAGATGCTGGAAAAAGTTACTCGGAGCAAGCTTGATTGCTATAGCTTTAACGGTTTCCGAGATATATATGTTTAACCTATTGGGGAGCGGGACCGTACCCACTTTTACAAAAAATTTTTCCCACAGATGCCTCACCATCCTAGTAGGGTCTATACAGAAGTAGTCCTCTAGTCCTATAGTCCTCTAGTCCTCTAGTAGTATATCCTAGTCCTCTATACCAAATAACACGTTTATATCTTAATTTAGTTATAGTTATAGCAGATAATCTGTTTTCGATTAATGGGATTTTGTGGGTGTGGCAGATGTCCAATTACGTCCGTCTGCAATATCAACCGTCTTACGGCGACAGAGAACACGTGTACCAAGTTTCATCAAAATATCTTAATTTTTACTCAAGTTATCGCTTGCGCGGGCGGACGGACGGACATACAGTCACTCGGATTTCAACTCGTCTTTTCATCCTGATAATTTATATTTATATATATAAATATTCTATAAATTAAATATATATATATATATATATGTATATATATATAACACCATATCTGCCTCGGTTAGTTCGGTGTTACAAACGACCGTTAGGTAAACAAAACTAATATACTCTGTAGCAACATGTTGCGAGAGTATAAAAATAAAGTAATTTCTATTTAATCTGTAACCATAAATCGGTTAAGACCGTGATTAAAATTATTCGATAGTTTTCTTATCCACTTGTAAGCTGTTATCATCTTCGTTCAACTCGAGTACATGCCTTTTCTTTCCGTTCATCTCTCAAAATTTTGATTATATTATGCTGCTATGCTAATTATGATTGCCCCCTGCTAACCAAGCAGGCATGTTACAGACCATCAGTTCATATCTAAAAATGCTGTTATATTAGCAGTAGTTACCCTGAAAAGTGTTCGAAAACGAATCGATATCTTCTAAATAAGCTCGCGCGTGTATTGAGATCTAGATGTAGAATAAGATCATCCTCCTAGTTTAGGTTTCTCCGGAGTAAGTATTGTTTGCATGCATTAAAGTTTTCGAAGATTGTTAGGGATTCATTACCGGCTTACTCCCCTAATTTCATGATTCAATCCCATTCATTTAATCCAGATTAGATTAGATTAAATTAAGAAGTTTAACGTTTCCCTACAGGGTCACCGATCTACGGCAGACAATATGGTTTCTTTCTTTCCGACCATCCATACGCTGCGCCCTCATACAGCCCCCGCAGCACCACTAACACCCAAAAGCCCATTACGCGTGTACTCATAAGCATCCACACTGGAGAATATATATAAATATATATGTGTTCGATGGATATTACGCCGACTTATGGCACATGTCTGTTTACCTACGCAAAATCTTAAGCAAATATACAAACTTACATTTTCATTTGGCCGCGTTCAATACAAAATTGCAAATGTATTTTTTTTTTTTTTTTCAAGAATGGTTTTACCGTTTTTAAATTTTGCAACAATGTTGTTGTACCTATTATAGAATTTATGGTCATATTGTTGCTTTTGTTGCTTATAGGATATATTGTAGTTTATATACCACAATGATTTGCTCATCAAAATTGGGCCAAGCGAATTGTTTACACTGACACTAAAACCTAAAATCTCACGTATGGCTGGAGAGTTCTTTTTTAATAATGGCGAATGACTGTTAAGCAGATGGCGAGTGTTTTCATACATATGTACCTATACGAGATGTTTATACATGTTGTCATACGGGAAATAAATTTATAAAGTCTAGATATGTATGAGAAGTTGTTGAAAAAGTGTACGCAACAGAACCACCTAAAAATGGTTCAACCGTTCTCCATGAAATTTCTTAATCGGAGTAGAGATCAAAAGCATTACCATATATTTTCGCCCACATCGCCCCATATAAGCAAAACTCGAAAGGAAAATACAAATATTTTTTAGAGCTGTTTTATCTGTTAAAATCCGCTCCAAGCCAAAAAATGGGCCGATAGGTAGTGTTCCTCGTTTTTATAAAAACCATATTTGCAATCTAATTCATTTCATATTTGGATCTCATATCAATCTCAGGAAGTACAATTTATCGGCAGATGGCGCTTGGATCGAAATATTACTCATATGAAATAAAATGTTCGGACCATAAATGTGTCCGATATAAGCCGATGAAGTCGAAATATATTTCATATAACTTGCTAACCAAATATAGGGTAGTCCTTTCTAACAATAATAACTTTTTGTTAGATCTAAAGACAACAGTGTTGTTCTTAATATAGATCGGTTCTAACACTTGCCACTTAGTAAAATTATGGCTGGCGGTAGGTTTCAATCTTACAAAATACATTCGAATGAAATTAATTGGAATAGTAAGCATCTTTTTATCACAGTAAGTTGCCTAAATTGTAAGATAACTTTTCTGTCGATTGTGCAAGGCGCACACAATTACTTTAAGCCATAAGAGAAGCTCTCCTCCTTCTATATTTATATGCTAATAATAAAATAAATTATTTAATATGCTAATATGTGTGATTTATACCAGTCATTTGTTCGATTCGCTACTCTCCAAGCTTGGCGAATTGAAAACAGCTATTTTTAAGAGTTCTGGGTTATGATCCCTTTGTACTTCTGACTAAAATTTAAACTGAGAGACCATACATAATTGATCGGAGATCAGTGAACAGGCCTCCTATCTACTTTTTGCATTATTTGCTTCTAGATACCACTTAAGTGCATTCAGCAGTCAAATATCTCCTTTACAGATGGTTATTGTTGTCGTAGGAGCAAAAGAAAAAACATTCCCCAAATAGCTGACAATGCTTGACTGGATTTGAATTCGGGTGCATTCTGGTTGCGTAGGTTCGACTATTGGGCGAATAGCTTCTTGGGTGGTTATTTTCTTCTAATATTGTACACACCGTATATATATAGGTGGTAAAATTTTATTCTACTTAAAATCATTTATTGCTTCGGACTCACGTCGATTGTTCATGAATAGTGAATTTATTTAAATTTCCACATTTATTGCCCACCGTGTAAAGAGTACACAATATAAGTTTTCAACACTCTTAACTGCTCTTCTACTATTTAATTCTCCTCTTTCTTTATACTATACTCTTCAGCAAACACAATTTTATCAGCATAGGTGCGCACATACTTTCATGTATAATAGATACCTCTCACAGCATTGTACTACAAAACAGAGAATAAGCAACGCACCGTGCACTCGTATCAACGAAGAGTCCATACAATAAGCGTAAAAGCAATGCCTCACACGCTCTGCGCGCACTTTTTGCGAAGCATTACGACAAACGACCTTGCCAATTACCGCTGCCGTCAATTCGTTTGCCCGCTTTCGTGGTGTTTGTTCGATTTGCTCGCTCCGCAGTGAATAGTTACTATGGCTAACTGATCATTGATGTTGAGCGCTGGAATCATTTAGAGAACTTCAAACACAACAAGCACAATATTTCTTCTATTTGTTTAACTGAACTGAACTCTATTTAGGGAAGAGAAAATCGGTAATAAACCCCTCACACTACTTCTATTTCATTTTAGCTAATTTTATCCGTAAAAAAGTTTTACTATTTGTAAAGCTCGATTAAACTAATATATATAATACAAACTTTTATTTAATTTATGTCTGTCCATTATAGAAAAATAGTTACATCTAAAATTTTAAGGCTCTTACTTTCTGGGACTTTTTAAGTCAGTAAAATTTTCATCTTGTGAAAGAGCACGAAATCGCAAAATTATATCTAATTCTTAATGTTTTTATTTCGGAAACAATATCGATTCTTGCCTGGCAAACTCATAAACCTTATCACAATAAATTGTCCTGATACCCTTATAAAAGTGATATTTTTACTGCAACACCATATAAATTTCTTCAATCAATATGTACTATCTAATCTAAGGAAATATCTAATTTCGTAATATTTCGAAGCACGTTAGTTTCCTTTGCTAGCTTTTTGTTAATACAACCTTTCCCAGCGTCTTTCGGGAAATGATCATTCGAGCATAAATTTCTTCATATGCAAAGGGATGTAAGTCTTTTTCATTCCTTTTTTCATAAAAGCTCTTTGTTCACAGCCCCTTATAATGTAGGCTAACCCACTTTTTTACTTGTCATCTTCTTAAGCTTTTTCCATTGTTTCTTTCTTACCCTAGCACGATATTATCCATTGTAGCCCTTTGCGCCTTTGTGTCATGCTTATAGTGTCTATCCTTTTTACACATGTTTTAGTAAACGCTTTGTTTAGCGGTGTCGTCCAATTGAGCTTTTGATATTTGCGAATTTCTTGCTTATGCCGTTTAGTAACTGTCGTTGTTGTAACTGCAGTATGATGTGCTCATATAACGGAGCTAACGACGAAGAGAGTCGCCTACCCGTTGAACAACAGAGTATTAGAATCAACACTTCTGTCTGATTTTCATGCTGTCGCATGTGTCCCAAAGTAAAAATACTAAATTTGGCATTACTTGCAGCATATATTCGCCATGTGCTCTCAGCGCGAGCTATACCCACACGCATATTAAGATCGCTAAATCGCTAAAATCGCTACTTTCTGAGAACTGAAAGTTTCAGCAGCTGTTGGAATTTAAAAATGGGCGAACAGATATACGTATATACTATATTAACAGCTATGTTCATACTATACAGTTGTGGAGCATTAAATAGTTGCCGTTACGCAGGTTGCAAACCTAAATTTCACTAAGCTTTTCAGGCGCTGACGATCGGTAACGGAATGGAGGAGCTTCAATCGCTTGCTCGTGGGCCTGTGTTCGGAAAGGGACCTGACTCTAAATTTCACTCCAGCATCAATTCTAATATGCGTTGAGCTCTTTTGTTGTAAAGTCCTAAGAAACTAGCACAACGCTCCTTTAGAGCTCCACCTATACTTTCTCCATACATGTACATATGTATTTAAATAATTACTCAACTGCCAAACATGTGCTTCAACTGTATTCTATGTACATACTTAGTCGATTCTGGGGACTACTAGACCGAACATAGAGAGAATAACAGCTAGGAAAACAACAACAACTAGAAGTAACAACAACCATTCACCCGTTGTGCATTCGGTAAACGATCGGCGATGAGAAACAAGAATTTGCAACTAACGCAATTGCAGATAAGAGCAACAATAACGACACCAACAACAAGCATACGCATACAAATACAGCCAACAACTTGCTAGCGCAACTCCAGCAGAACCAGAATATCTAAGCCTATTCTAATGTTGCTGCAGCTGCTGCCTGTGCGCAGGCATCTCAGCACCCAGCTACCGATCGCCCCTCACCCGGTGCCAGCAGCAACAACAACAACAAGTGTCAGCATCTTGCCCTCATGCGCCCGATCGTTGTGTGCCTGTGTGCGTGCGTGAGTGTGTGGTGGAAATTTCAATTGCACTGCGCGCTAAGCTAACAATCGCAACAACAACGACATGCAGCAATGCAAAGAATACTCTAACAGCAATCATAACAGCAAAACATTGCCACTTGTGCTTGCGCCTGCCAGTTAGTAGCTAGCCGATCATGCCCCCGCCCTCCCTTCAGCAACACTCTCGGCGGTGGCAGCGGCAGCGGCAGCCAACACTTTGCGCGCACCATCGCTGGCGTGTTGAGTTTATTTGGACGTTTTTGTTGTTTTTGTTGTTTTTGTTGTAGAATTTTTCTTAGGCACTTTTCGTTGGTTGCTGCTTTGCTATTGTTGTGCATTGGTTTTTGTTGTTGCTGGTTGTTGTTGCTGGTTGTTGTTGTATTGTTATCGTTTGCGATTTTTTATTGTGCACGCCGCTGAAAGTATCTAATTCAAGTTAGAGACTTTCAGCACAAGTTGCGGCATTTGCAACGAACACTCGCGAAAAACAACTGCAACCGCAACGTTGTGTGGCACGCGAATTTAAAACGGAAGAATCGAAAAGAACTGCACATTTTCATATTTATTATTCTTATTTTTTTTTGTTAATTTAATTTAAAACACAATACAAACATACACAACTTATTAGTTCGACTTTTTTGTTTTTTTTTGTTTTTACATTGTTTATACATATGTTTGCTTTGGTTTGAGTGTTTCCTTCGTTGTAACGGGAAAAAGCAATAAAACCAATATTCCGAAATTGTTGTTGTGTTGCTGATTTTGTACATATATATGTGTGATTTGATTTCTTGACAGTACATTATATGAGTTAACATCGTTGTTTCAAACGTTTTGGTGAAATGCGCTGCCACTTAATGCTTGGCAAATGGACTAATAAAAGCAGGTGGCAACCAAGTGTGCAACAAGTTGCAAGCGACGGTCCTTACTAAGCTGGATGTTTAGAAAGAAATGTAAACAAATTCTGATTTACTAAAGTTGATCTCTAATTTGGGACAATATATATTGAAATGAAAAAAATTAAAATATTGTACGCATATATAAAAAATATGTCAATTTATAAATATTAGTTAAAAATAATATTATTCGGAAAATATTCCTAAGTAAAACAATACATAACTAAAAGAATTATTATAAAAAGCTATAAAAAAGATAATGTATAATATTAATAATAAATAATAATAATAAATAATAATAATAATGTAATAGTAATAATTAAAAAAAAAATAATTTTTTTTAAATAATCGCAAGACAACAAAAGCAAAATATTGTTACTAATTAAATGAAGAAAGATAAAGGAAAAATAAAAATTAAAAACACTTAATAAATAATAACAAGGAAAAAAAAAACAAAATTAATTAATTAATTACAAAAAATTAAAAACAGCAATTCAGCTCACCGAAAAATTATTAATAAAGATATGATAACAAAGAAATTAGTAGACGGAACAGAAATGATTTATTTATAGAAAATGTATAAAATTTTATAATTCCAAGAAATTCTGCATCTTTATTCATCCTATCTAGGCCGAAATTTAAAATTTTTCTATGCTTATTTTCATTGGTTTTATTAGGCTTTGATTATTTTCATATATATTTTATTAAAAAAAATGTAACTGTGACTCAAATACAGTTACCAGCTGGCAGTAAAACTCAAATTTTTTACTAAATGCTACGTGCACAATTTAAAAAAATTTTCAATAACAGTATTGAAAAAATAAACAAACTTTATTTTTTAGGGAACTTAGCAATTTAACTCCGTTTACAAACAAGTCGTTCAATCGCTGATTATTCTAACTGGCTCTTTTGTTAAACTAAAATATAATTTATAAAGCTTTTTAATGCAAATAACAATATTAATTCGAATAACTGGGAATATAAAATAAATTACTTAAAAAATTCCATTAGATTTTTAGAGCAATATATTTATTGGAGAAGAACAAGCAATAAAACCTAAAACTATTTTTTGTAAAAAAATATTAATCATTAATTCAAATAACATAAAATGCAAATTTAAATAACATAAAAAACTTTTTTAAAATTTAGAAATAACAAAATGATTAGGAAAAGATTTACAATGAAACCCGGAAATACTTTTTATGACATTATAGTACAATTAAGACAAAGAGCGGTGAAATAAATAAATATTATAAAAATTAATATAAATAAATTAAAATAATACACCACCAAATGATTTAAAAAATCTTATAAATATTTTAATATCAAAATCATCAGGAAAAATAGACAATAAAGCCTGAAAAGTATTCAACTTAAAAACTATTTATTATTAATAAACATAGACTAAATAAAAAACACTACAGATAACATTTTAACAAAAACTGTGCAATATTCCAAAATGTAAAATAAATTTGACCACAGACTCTTGCGGAATTTTTTTTTTTAATAACAACACGGAGTTCTCAAAACATAATAAAGTGACAATGGGTTCATTAAAAAGTAAATGTTATTTCATACAGGGAATCTGTGGTGCTATTTGACTAGCATTTAGAACGATTACAAAAATACAAAACAAAGAAATAAAAAACCTTAAAAATAAATACCTATTGCAATAAATACATAAAAAAATATATATTATTATATATATATATATATATGTATATAAAATTCATTGAATTGGCAAAACAAAGGAAACAATTGGAATTTTATTGAACAAAAGCGAAATATTAAATGAAAAATGCGAGACGCAAAAAAAAAATAGTATTGCGTGCTTTGAATTTAAAAAACTAAAATATGTAGCGAATTGAATCAACAACATTGCATGACAGTATTAAGAAATACATTATATACACATATGCATTATATATATTTAGATATAATCAAAGCAAATTTCGTACCAATTTCTACAAATAATTAGCAACAGTTAAGAACTTAAACATCTAGCTTAAGCGGGACCTGTGAAGAACACATCTGTGGGCAGAGATATTGTCGAAACGTTTTTGCTTTTAAGGTAATGCATTTAATTTTAATTTTTTATACACATATTTACACTTTTCTGTTACTGCAAATACATTTGTAAATTTTTTTCCATTTAATAAAAGTTTAACACCAATCTGTAACACATTTACTTTAAGCAGATTTACTATTTAAGCAGATTTTTTTTTTGCATTTCAATTATCCATTTAGCTTTATTTAGTAGTTGTGTATGAAGTGTTTGCATAAGTTTTCATATAATCCTATTAATATTCTTGCTATTCCGGAAAATGTGACATTAATCTATCGAAAAAGACAGTTGTTCCGCGGTGCTGCTGTAATTGAAGCGCTGAAACAAATGTGCCATACAATATTGGTAGGTATGTATAAAAGTGCGCAAATGCCAGGTCAAATGAAAAAATATTCATAAAAATATTCGTCGCTCTTACTCAAACGCTCAAATTGCAGATATTACACATTTCTGGGATATGTATGTATGTGTGCACATATGTTTAAAATGTAACAGCAAACTATTTTTGCATCGCCTGTAGGAACTTCGTAGAATAGTAAAACGGTAGTGTGGACTATATTCTTTAAAACTTAATTCATTTTTTATGGTTATATAGAAGCTTTTACTTGCAACATTTGTAATTTTTCACATGTTTGCATGCAATTTGTCTGTAAATGCGAACCACATACTAAAGCGTTAGCTTACAAGTTTCTTTCTTTTTGTCTAAACTCCTGAGTAGATCATAGACTCATAGTAGTCGACTAATATAGCAACAAAAACGTTTGGTTCCGATAGTTGACTGATTGCGTAAATCAGTCCACACAATCGTGCATAAAAATGTTGCAGCAAATTATCGAGATAAAATTTCATGTTCAGTTCATAATCCAAGATGGAACCTTACAATCTTCTATTAAAAATTAATTCGCTACTAATACTGCTAAAGAATCCAAAATTTTCTGGATTATGAAACGACACAGATTTGAGTATCAAACTAACAACATAAATGTTATTGAAACAAAAAAGTAGGAAAACTGTAAGACTTTCTTATTTTACCATATAGCCCTAGAACCTATATAAATACTTATTTGAAACTTACCCCCTTTTTAAATACCCTCTGTACATATTTGAAATTTTAGTCAATACTTTACCAGGAAAGATATTACCAACTTGGGATCTGAACTTAAAATTCCAAGTTTTCCGAAGCCGAGTTATAATATTTCAAACAAGTAAACATTCTTAAAAATATGTCCAACGGAAAGCTTTCTTCAACCTGAAATTCGTAATCTGATATCCAGTTGGCTCTAAAAAGTTTTTAAAGAGTGAGGTTTGCAAAATGAGTTTACTTAAAATTTTCAAACGGATAAGAGTTTCTAAGATCCGAGCATTACTCCGAACAATCCCAGAGAAAATCATTCAGATTGGTTCAGCTTTCGGTCTGGTGGCTCTCTGTATACTGCTAGCGTGTCGGAAATTTGTTACGTCAGAGAATATTCCGACAATCGGTCAATTAAAACCTTTTAAACCCTTCTAAATCTATATATGTAAGTGGATCAGGGGTCTTATATCTCGATATAAAGCATACAAGAAGGTTTTTCTTCCAATTTTAGTATTTTAAGTAGCTATTGACAAAACAGAAGCTGGAAAGACGAAGGAGGAAAATAGTCTACAAACATTAGGTTGTGTCGATATTAAAAAATTTAGTACTAAGAGCGACATAACAGTACATAAATCTATGTTTACCAAACCCAGAGTAATAGGGACAAATTTTCCGCATCGAAAATGTTTCTTTCAATAATACATTCGTAACTCCGTCCTAAAATTCAATTGCAACCCCAAAATAGTGGCATGTAAACTACCAGTTTTTCATCAACTGATCGGCAGAATATGAACAAATAAGATTAAATTAACAATAGAAGGTATGTGTGCTGTAAGTTTGTAAATAAGTATGACATTAACTCATTCAGGTATTTGAAGAACAATTTATTCATATGTAAATATGTTTGTATGCGGCCATTGTATTGCAAAAGGTACAAATTCAGCCATCTATAGAAGACAATATCTTCAAAGTTTACAGAACAACCCAGTGAAATGTGCTATCACACATTGCTTTTCAACTGTCTGTCCTGTTATTCCCTTTTTGCTAATTTATTCAGGTTTTTTATACGTACACATATATATATATATAAATATATATGGTGTATATATATATATATATAGGTGCGTATGTGTAAAATATATTGCGAATATATTATAGAGTCAAGACAAAAAACTGGAACCAAACAGGAAAAACCGAATTACAACACCCTTTTTGTGCGCTGCCCCGACTGCTCTGCCGCGGCAAACCCTCCGTTTTGATGGCTGCTCAGGCTTCGCTGGATTGCATTTGGGAATTGGAATTTGTGATTTGAGAAATTATACCGAAAATAAAAAAGAACACAAAACAAGAATTGAAAAAAGAAAGAAGCGCAGCCGAATATGACTCATATAAACACACACACACACACAGTGTTCCAAAATGATCTTCAAATAAACACTTTTGTTGTTGTACATTTTTGTAAAAGACGCCTCGATTTCACATTTGGGTTATGGCATTCTTACAAACTCGACAAAAAGTGATCGCCGAACACCAACAAGCAGCCAACAACAAATACATACACACACTTGGATATGTATATATATATACCAGAAAATATTCTTAAATGGCAGACAGTCATTAGAAAGGAGCGAAGTCTGTAAACTTATGTACACACACATGCATACTCAGATATACTCTTGTCTCTCCTTCCGTTAGTACTTACATTTTGTTGTTCGTCTTCTTGATCGAAAGACAATAAAAGCGCTTTGAGCCTAAATGCCAGACAGCCGAATTGGAATAACGCATAGTATATACACGCATAAGTGTACATAGCAGTACTTACGCGTTGCGGCAAGGAGCATGACACCGTTGTACACACTCGCATTTAACGCAAGTTTTCAAGGGCACTCGGCACTCCTGTCTGTGCCCGCCTGTGGCACATGTGTTCGCATTTCTTTGAACGGGAATATTTTCGGCTGTTGTTGGTGTCTGCTAGCTACAAGCTAGCTTGAGCTTTTTTGAATTTTACATTTGGAAGGTCTTCGCGTTCGTACAAACCTCAAGCTGCAATATGCTCTAGCTCAAGGTTATAGTTACGAAAATCAACGATTGCAAGTTGTAGGGGTAGAGTTTAATTATGAAATTGACTCATGGTAGACTTCAAAGATTGTGGTTCTTTTTTAGACATTCTTAAAGTTCTGCGAACTAACATGCTTTAATATTGGAACTAATATTTCGTTATCAACATTTCCTTTATAATACAATACCCAGACATATGGAGCGACCAAGACTCCAACTAGATTAGTTAGGTGAATGCAAAAACTTAATAAGATCGGAAATAGCCTCTGTAGTATTACTTAGGGTACAATCTGTTATATAGCCTGTTCGAAAATTCATATGTCATATCACTTAACCGTCGCAGTCGCTCTCCAATAAGGTCTTTGGAATTTTTAGAAACAGCTAATTTTCGAAGTGATTTCAATAATTCCAAAAATCTCAAATCTGAAAAATTATTTAGTATATGCCCAGGTATACCCAGTACTTTACCATTACCATTACCATTTAGTTATTTGTTCTATATTCATGATAGTTTAGATATTTTGTGAACTGGTTAAATTAAGGTCTAGTATGAAGCATTTTTTATCGGAAAAAACTGAAAGCATCAAAAGCTTATCTTCTGCATGATCCGCCAAAGTGAAGGAACTAAAGTATATCCTGGTCAATATCTTCACATAACAAGTATACGGAAATGTATTTACCACTAGCGTAGACCTTGAAGTCATACTCAAAAAGTATTACAAAATTCTAAATACCCAATTGAGTATAATATATCTGATTTTCGCTAAATTTATTCTTACTTCGAACCAAACTTCAACAAATCGCATCCGGATATTACAAAATGTTTCCTTTGGAAAGAAATGATCAATTTTATGGACCTGAAATATAATTATAACTTTGATCTCATATTAGAAAGTATCACAAGTTTAAAAATATGTCCTTTAAAGTCCATATCGAAGAGATAAGGGAGGTGAGTTAGGTCATTTCGTTTAGTCATTACAGTCCCTGTGCCTACTTACTTGAGCAAAAACTTGTTCCTAAGTTTTAGATACAAAAGATTGACCATACCACATATCTCTCATACAATCGATTGCTTTAAAATTGATAAGTACCTAAAAAAATATTTCTGTGAAATTTTCGGCGAATAAACCAACTCAAAACCTGATCGTCCCTAGTGCTGCCAGGTTTTTGAACGTTTTAATGCTCTCAAGATAAGAGTGAACGGTTTTAGGTCCGAGGTCTGTTCCATAAAATATTTAATGTGACATTTTCGCTTTTTTTTTCTTGTATTGATTCTGGCAATGACTCTTAGCATACAATTTCTACATTATAATATATCCAAATAAACATTTTCGAGGATAGAAAAAGTGACCTTAAACGACTAAATATCAGTGTTTTCAGGCGTATTTGGATGACTTTACCTTTGTTTTTCGATTAAAATTTTAAGAAACAAAACTCCCGCTTTAAGAAACAAATCTAACTTCAATTGGTCATTAATGACTAGAAGCTATTTTATGTTGTAAGAAGCTCTCGAATATACTATAACATACCAAAACACTTGTCTTCGTAACAACTTCTGTACAAAACTTTTCATAATCTGTATACAAAACAATAAGTATATCCGTGCAAATCTAATCTGTATACTAAAACATTTTTCACATATCAATTTACGAGCTTCCAGACGAAAAACATTTTCAGAAAAAACAAATTGTAATAATTTTTTTTTTTCATTACAACTTGAAGAAAGAGAAAGACACGAATTCTGATTACAAGTTTGCAAAAAACGCGATTTTGAATTGCCAGTTTTCTTATTTGTGTGTACGACTTTCGCACCGAACGACTAACGGCACAAACGAGTGAATTGTGAAAAGTTCTTGCATGAAAACTACCTTTGTTTTGTGAATAATTTTCTCGCTAAGCGTTTAACGGCGAAGAGCGCGAGTTGTGTTTCGGGTGAAAGATTGAGTTGCAAGGAAGAAGCAATTAACTAACAGACGAAATTTACAAATTTAAAGATTTTAAGAAGCCATCGACAATTGGCAAGCGCTTGAAAATTATTAAAATTTCACACAGTCAAAAATGTGCAGAATTTAAGGCCTCCGGCGAAGGTCAGTAATTCTTGGTGTTGCTCTTGTATGATTTGAATATTTCAGGAATATTTATTTAAAGTAATATTTCCATAGAAAGAAAACAATTACAAATTTTATATTTAAGCATACAAATTAAAAAGGCAAAGAATTATGGATTAGAAAGTTTAACATCACAGAAACGAAAAAAAAACTTGTATTTCGAATCAAAGAAAAAAAAACAAAATTGAAAAATTCGTTACAGATATATTTCTTCATTCCGCTTGAATAATATAATTTTATTGAAAATGTAGGATCTAACACAAAAACTGTTAAATGAGCCTTGATGTGTGGAGTGGAGATATAATTAATTTAAGATGTAACATTATTGGGGATTTCGCGATATAGGAGTGCAAAAACTACAAGTAACAGTACCACCGAAATTTTTTAAATTTATTATGGGCTTAACACCCCTATAATCCCCTATCACACCTATAATATATCTTCTTCAATATGTTAAAAGATTGTTGAAATTTTAAATTATGGCAGTGGTTAGTGAGTCCGGCTATTTTTGTGCTGTGCTACCAGTTACTAAAGAGTATTTAGATTAGTACTCGCATAGATATTGATTGTTACACAACCGACAACTGCTTGAGTTTTATCTAACTAGAGTCTTAGACGTTAGTCGTTGACCATTTAAAATTCCTTAAGCGATAGTTAGGTTAAGTAGGGTTTAAAAATCCCTCGGACAGTTCGAAAACCGTTCTTTGTGATGCCAAAAACTCGATGGTATAAACTGAAAGACCTTCAAATATCGATAAAACGCATGAACCCTATAAAAAAACCTATTGAAGTGGCAAATTTCGGTTCCAGCCAATCTAACCGGTGGAATGAAAATGTGATATCCAAGATGTTTCAACATTATCAACCTTTCTGCCTCAACTCACTTCAAGCGATAGTTACTCTTTCAATACTTCAAATTTTTTTCGAAAGTGTACTATAAGTACCATCTTAAGTCAAAATATTCCTATTAAGAAAATATTAAATTTTTCATACTTTTCAATAATGACAGCTATCTGAGAGTTGCATTATAACCAAACTGTGTTGGCTATATAAACCCTGTTTTTTTTGTTCCCTTGTTTCCTATTTAGTTTGATACATCTCTCTCTATACATTTACTATGTTTTCAAATATAAAGAACCTTGAGTAGCAGTAGAAGAAACGAGTTTGAACTATTAAGTTCTAGTGGAATGCCGTTCCGCTTTAGTACCTTTAAGATCGAAGATCGAACCCTTCTTGAGGGGTGCTTCGAAAGATAAGCAGTCGCTTGTGGGAGTTTATTCTTTCTCTTCTCATACAGTACTAAAGGAGAACTAATTTCAAAAGTTTTGAACTGAAGTTACAAACAAATTGAAGATGTTAGAGGAGGGGTTCATGTACGACATAACTTCAATTGCAATGTGAGTTATTATTAACTATTGTATTTAAAATTATTATCCCAATTTTGAAAATGTTACCACATGTAATCTTGAAACAGTCTTGAGCGGACTCCTCACTATTGTGACACGGTGCAAAAGAATTATTACATACATCATTCGGACTGAAAATCGCAAAATCGGACGACAAATATATTTCTAACTTATTAAACTTATGTAAGGGTGTTTCACTATTGATTGTCTGTGTTAGTGTTAAAAATTAATGAAATCGGTTAATAGCTTCCACAAGATCCCACATAACGAGTTTATGGGTTTCGGTCTGTATGATGACTTATAAACAATATGTATATAAAAGGTGGAATGAATCGTTGGAATTAAGTGCCATGTGATCGGCTGACACTAAAAACTGGCACAATCGGTCCGTATTTTCACTGGTTCTCGTCGCCGAATTTTCGAAATTAATTTTTGAAGACATCTCGAAATGTTTCAGCCGCCTTTTTTTCTTACAAATGAAAAATATTTAAACATATGCGAACACCAATACGCCCGTAGATACCCAACATGTGTTGAAGCAATCAATGTTGCTTGTTGATATGAGCTGCGGTATTCATGGCTTTTTGACGAAACTTCAGAAACACATTCGGTTGCTTCGAATGATATCGTATTTTCTTTGTTTTCGGAGCTCGTTTCGATATAAGAAGCTTCAAAAGAAGTTATATCTATGTTAAATTTTTCGGTGGGCAGAGGGAAAAATTTATAAATTTATAGTTTTCTCAAACATAATTTGTATAATTTATATTTTTCACACCCATAAATTCAAAATTATTTAACCAAAATGAACTAGTTCAATATCCAAACAATTGCGAATATATGCAAATACAAAGATAGTACAATAGTAATCGGACAGATGGAAACACAGACGTGCCTAAATTGAATACTCTCATAATATAGGTTAAACTCCATATAAGTATAGACTAACATTTGCATTTCTGTCACAATAACCATGCGAATATATCGCATGGCGATGACTAACTAACTTAAAGTACAACAACAAAATCAGCAACTTATTTAACACCTACAAAAAGTTGTCAATATTTGTTAAACAAGCAAATTTAATTCAATAAATTCCGAAGCGTGAAAATCTAGCC
This sequence comes from Bactrocera minax, assembly GCA_021498325.1. Taxonomy (NCBI): domain Eukaryota; kingdom Metazoa; phylum Arthropoda; class Insecta; order Diptera; family Tephritidae; genus Bactrocera; species Bactrocera minax. Next base: position 756,825 of record JAKEEE010000024.1, read on the forward strand.
AAAATATATTTATAAAAACAAACATATGCATTGAAATATCAACAATTGCATGCGCATTTACAATTACAAACACTTGTGTCGATGTGAGCGCTTGTGTAATTAGCTTGTTAGTTAAGGCGTAATCAATTAAAAATAAATATACGTCATTGATTACGGATTTGAATGTCAAACTCGCGTGCGAAAGCAACACGGTTGCTGTTAATGCTGTTGGCGATTTGGCGCTGAAACAGTTGCAGTAGCCACCCACATGCGGCTGCTGTGGTGCGTAAGACGGCCAGCTGGAGGCGGGAGCGAGTGTGCTGGTAGATAAATCATAGCCTGTGCTGGCAGTGCGCTAATTCGTGCTTGCAACATAGCACTCGGACTCACTTCACTGCGTTTGCCAGCCAAATTTGGCTAATTTAGTTGTTTGCAAATTTTCGCGATTTGCAGTTATTATACGTGCACCAACACACACACACACACACACACGCATACACTTGCTCGCACACTCCCCGCGGTGTTGCATCGCTGGCAAAGCTGTCAACATTGTTTACACGACGAGCGTGTGCATAACACGCACGCACACTCATTAGCACATCAACACGTCTAATGACAGTTGCGCTACGCAGCCGCTGGTAATTCTGGTTGCCTGCGTGTGTGTGTATGTTCGTACGCGTGGGCGTTTCAAGTCGAGCAGTGCAGGCTGCCAATTGCATTTTGCTAAGCACGTGCTCAAATATTTGTGGAGATGCATGGATGCCCTGTCGCCAAGAGTACTTCCAGCAAATCAATACTTACAAACTAGTCTATTTCGGGGGAACAATTACTAATCTTGCAAAAAATATAAAAACAATTATATTAGCAAAATCACTCACTCACTTCTTTTCTCAAAATTTAATTTATTTTCAAAGTAAGCAAAAATTTAGATTAATTGTCACAATTCTAGATGAACGCTAATTAAAAAGCGTTAAGAAAAAAATTTGAACTAAATCATATCTAAAAATTTTCCTGCAATTTTTGCATTCACTTCTTTATAAAAATATCAAGGCTCAAGACTCAAGAAAAAAGTTGCTTGTATTGCCAAATTTCCATATTGCTATTGAACATAAAGCGATTACATATATGTAAAAATAAAATAACTGTACAATTAATTAATAGAAAATATATATAATATTTGCGAATATTTGCAAGTGTCAAAAGAACGCTCAAATCGCCTTAAATTTCGCTTAAACTAGTTAAAAACACTGCTAACATCTCAGCCATTAAAATATGATTTAACTTTTCGTTAGAGTTTTGAGATGTGATGATTCCTTCGATTGCTTGAAAACATGCTATCATAAATTTTTCAGTTTTGAAATAATTTATATATATTATTTAATTTTGAAGTCCCTTATTTCTTAAGCAACTTCTCTTAACTCGAAAAAGCTACTGAGTTTGTGTTGGTATTTTTCAAGAATTTTCTATTTAAGCGAGTATTCTTTTGCCGCTCGTTTGTAAGAGAACAAGATATAAAATTAAAGATTTTGAAAATCAGTTGCGTTAGTGAGGATTTCCTTTTGCAAAACGATGACAGTTATTCAAAAACTATGTATATTTATTTATAAAATATTTAATTCAAGTTGAAAAGTGTTTAATGATTTTTTTTTAGACTGTCATCAACTGTCGTGAATGACGTCACAATAAATAAGGGGAAGATAAAACTGGGTTTCTTTTACAGAAAAATCTCTATATTGAGTTTAGTATAATTTAAATGGCTTCCCAATTCAATTGATTTAGATTCGGTGTTATTATTATGTGTTAAAATAATAAAAAGGCGGATTCTTTAAATTAAGCAAAATAACCACTAAAAATTGTATCCTTAGGTCAGCAAGATTCTGTTCCTTGTCGCCGGTTTAAATGAAGAACTTATCAAAGAAATTCCAAAATTTCCAATAATTCTCGACGAACAGATCGTAGTCTACTTCAATGGTAAAATCTTTTCTAAATCCCCTGATTAAAAATCAAAAAACTTGGCACATAAAAAGCAGAAACTTGGAAAGAAAGGAAACCTTATGGAAACGTTGTTAATGTTAAACAAAATTTCACTTACCAACATTTAAATTAAAAACGAAGAGATTTGCAAAAAGCATTAATAAATAAATTGAAAGCTTCAATTGCCAAAGTGAAATGGGCTCACAATTCCTCTCACAAATTACTTCTAGAAAAAATGAAATTCTTATATGCTATTTCAAAATTTTTCTACTGGGTACTACTGCACTTTGTGTGAGTGTGTGTGTGTGTGTGTGGGTGAATGCGTGTGGGCGTAAAGATGAGCTGCAATCTTTTGCGCTGTCTTATGCTAAGCATTCGTTGCAGCCGCACGCATGTAGGCGTCACTGCCGTTGGTGACTCTATTAAAGCTACTCGACATCAACTAATTTGCAGCAATCAATAGTCGAATTTAAAATGCAATGAAATGTGTAATATTTATTTATATTTTATTCGAGCTTGGCTTGCTTTTGATTGTTTTTTTCTTTCTTTTTTTTTCTGGAATTTTTTAACTTACTTCTGCTGTTATGGTCTGATTAATTGCCCACACGTATGCTTGCCAGTTGAAATAAATGTGTATTTAATTAACACTAAATTAAACTGATTTCATTGCACAAACATGGACAAGTGATTTGAAGCAGAATTTAAGTCAGCATTGAATGTCAATAAAGGCGACCGTGGTATTGTTCACAAGCTTAAATAAATGCGAGATTTTATCAGCGACTTGAAGGAAGCGCCATTTTTGGACTTGTGAATTTTACCGTGGCTTACTGTTTAGGAGGCGGAGAACTGAACTGGTGAAATATATTAACATACATGCCTACTTGTCAATTGATTACTTATGGGAAGCTAATGAGAACTAAGAGTATCACCACCTAACTCAATTCTGTGAAATTTCGAAGAGAATGTTTGATCTGATACCCTAATAGTATATCGAAAATGTTAGAGAGTTGCCACCTGTTTAAAATTTTTAACTTATAAAATTTATGAAATAAAGGAGCAGTAAAAAATCGGAAACAATCAAGCTGTAGTTTATGAGCAAAGTTGCCATCCCTTTAATTCATTTTATTTATGTGTATTATATTTCTTAAAATAAAGCCCTTTGCTATAAGTTTCGAAAAAAGACTTCCGGAAAACTCCTGATAAGCCCTTAATTTGAATATGCTTTAGACTAGAAGAAAAGTCTAAGTTCAGGCGTTGTCTTACATTAGATAATATTCCAACAAAATGTTTAAACCCAATCCCCAATCCCATTAAAATATTTTTTATATTGTCTGATATATACGGTATAAATTAATCTAGGAGGGCGAAAGTTATTATAGTGTATATATGGGAATGATTTTCTGGACTGATTTCGACCATTTTTAGGTGAGATTTGTGACATAACAGAGGGATTATTTGGGTAAATAAATGATATTAAACTAGCGTTATATGGATAGAGTAGACTTGGTTGTATTCCTATTTCACCTATTTACAAACAGGATACCACAAAAAGATTTCGAACCAGATTTGGTTCAGATCGGTCAAGCAGTTTTTTAAATAAAAAAGTTCGCCTGAAAATGGGTACTGCTACACCCATTGCCCAATTTTTTTTATTGTCGATTGGATTGCCATCTTCAATATACTTCCCATTAAATTTAATGTTACTGATGTTGTTAGTTAGACCGTTAGTTGGCGCAGTTACCGATTTCACATATTTTCTCAGAGTAGCATGGGAAGGTGGGATGCAATATTCCTCTGTATTTGGTTAATTTAGCTTGAGATTTTTAAAAGACATATGTATCGAAACTGCTAGAGGGCGGCGACGCGGCCAAATTTCAACAAAATATACCACGTTTTGCCCACCTTATTGGGCAAAAGGAGTTACGGAAAAATTCTCTTGTGAAAATTTTATCTTGATATATTATACAATACTTGTTTGTTTTTCAAGAAGGATATAGAAATAAGGACGTTCTTTTTCCTGTAATTCTTTCTTGGACTTTAAACGACCGATGCAATTAAAACCAACGAAGCCTAGACCAGTCTTGCTTTGACTAGAAATAAGTAAGTCACAATGGATATAAGACCACTTGAATCTGCACTACAATGTGAATGAACTGTGTTATACAATTTCATCAATTTTTACAACTTATGCTTTTATTTTTGTAAGGAAACGGATTTTAGTAGCAAATATATTTGTCTTGATCTCATTTGGTTTTGCTAACGATCCAAATTTGTGCCATGGTAGATGATACTTCGACTATAACTCGAATGGGGTTTTCTGACATAGTTAAATCGATCTAAACGTTTGGCGTTACTTTTGTTGGCGTAGACATAATACCCGTCGATTCGATATCAAAAGTGATAATTGCAATTGTTGATAAGTTGCTTAAAATGAGAAAAAATTTCGGGTCACAAATAATCTTGAAGGGTTATTAATATGACCACTTTATATCATTAACACGGAGTCGTAAAACTAAAATTTACTTTCAAAATCTCCAACAGTGACCAATTGGAATCATCAGTTTTTTTTTTTGTCTATTATGAATATGTATAATCGAATGATGTCATAACGAAGCCGTTTTGTGGTAGCGCATCGGCAGACAATTTGTTGTTGCGATTCTACTGGCATGCCACATTTCATCAGGCGTCTAATGAACCAAATGAAGCAACTAACGAATTTAGATGAGCACACTAACAACATCAACATTTCATAAGATGATACGATGGCGGCAGCATCGGCGCCGATGGGTACAGCGAGTAAAATAAGTGGCGCGCTTGCAATGCGCACACTCCAGTGACAGGCATGCAGGGTCAGGTTAAAGTTGAATCAATCATCTGAGCACTTACATACATACTTAGTTATTGGACGCCACTCTCCGTTGCGGTTTAGAAAAGCCTAGCGCGGCAAACGAAACTGGCAAACGCCTGAAAATTGTCCGCTGACAGATGCAAGTGTGTCAGCGTGGAAGCGCTGGGCGGGTATCAGCCATAGCAATGAAAGCAACGACGACAGTTGCACGATTTCGTTGTCAACGCGGCTGTTATGGCAATGCGCGTCATCAGCGATATCACCAGCGCGCGGTACGCGTACAGAGTTGCGGCGCTGCAATGTGGACAGCGACGCGCATAGTGACCACATCAGCGCGGCGTGTCGTATTCGTTATTGAACGCTTTTACGTTGGTTAATTAATCAAACCCAGTATGAACAATATTACAATTAACTGCTGATACTACACTATAACAAGCGCATACAAATATGGTTAAGTATACTTAATGGTCAGCTGGCCGCTGTAAGTAATTAATCGCTGTGCGCAAAACAAAAGGAAAAAAATTTGCAAAAAAAATGAAAATTGCATGGAAATTAACAACTGTTTGGCTAATGATGCTGTGCGAATTTCGTGCGAAATATTGAACACTTTCAGATCATTTATTTCCCATGCGTCCCAACACTGGGCAAGCGACGCGGCGCGGCGCGGCGTGGAGGTCAGACGTCGCGGCACGCCCCTTACAGCCACTTGAAAATTAACAACGGCGCACTAAGCGCACACACGCACACACGCACACACGCACACAGCCATACACATCTACACTGCACGCTCCCAAACTGATATGTATGTATGTACGCTAGTGTGCACGTGTATGCGAAAACTTGACAAAGTCGGCTTGTATTGTGTCCTTGAAAAACTTTAATTCGTGCTGTTACTAATTTAATATGTATTTATTGCACACTCTTGTTGTTTCTATTGTTGCTTATGCGACTCGCCAATTTCTTACAAACGCAAAACCGTATAGTCGGAAAATAAGAGTAACAAAAAGTTGTGTGTTAACCTTGAACGCACGAATTTGGTTTGTAAGTCACGTCTATCGCTGTGTCGTTATTGTTATTGTTTTTATTTTCTATATTTTTTCGCTTTTCTGCGACGACGACAACGCAATTGCAAAAAGGTCTCGACGCAGCATAAAATGAAAATACGTAAGAGATATAAAAAGTCACAGCGCGTCTGGCGGTAGCACGCATGCCCGGCGGGCAGAACAACGCCAGAAGTAAGATGTGCCATGGCTTATATTTTGCACATGTTCTGTTCGCTTGCGAATTTTTGTTTATTTCAAAAAAAAATTTTTTATTTTTTTTTCGTTTTTTAGGCCGCCCATTTTCGTTATACCTTTACTGTTTCCATGTAGTAAACAACGTTTTTAGTGCCGCTTTTATCAAAATTATAATAAAGCATTTTGCTGACCAAATTGGCGAGAAGTTTTGCGTCTTTTACAAGTTTCTAAATTAATGCGACGCGATTTGACTTATTTCAGTTATGTATGCATGTTGACTCATATGTTTCAAAAAAGTTGTTTGCATAAATACTTCTGGTTGGTTTCAAGAACTCGGCGTTTAGATGATTAGTGTTTGTAAACATTTTAATATAATACATAAGAACATCAATGTCGAAAGAACTCACTCATAACTTATAATCTTAACTTATAATAATTTATAACTTATAATAGAAGCTATCACGTAATATCACATAAAAGTGGTAACCAGCGAACTAAGTTTATCTAAAAGAACTTTATGGTTTTTAATATCCAACCTCTCTTGAAGGTAATATATTAAAAATGCTATACTGAATCATATCTGGTAGTTGTTGATAGTATAGCTAAATCCTTAACGGTACTTGTTCGGCATTGAAGATTAACAATCCAAGTTATAATTGCTCAACGCAAAAAGGCCCCACTCTCTCATTATTTCGCCAGTTGGCGCCAGTCCCAGACACAGAGGGAAGTCAGATTTCCATTTACTTGATCTTTATAACGTAGACATTTCACTCTCTCCTTTCAGCTGCTTCCACTAGCATGTACTGATTTACTTAATTTCCAAGCCCCATAGTAGATTTTATCCCATTCGAAGCACTAATTTTGTGATGAACTGAACCCTGTTAACCTGGGTATTTTGTTTCGTACAGTTATTCGCTTCATCTCTCGCATCATTCATATATCTTGATTCTTAAACGTAACGCTAGAAAAATGAGATAAAGACAGATAAGTTTGTATATAAAGTAGTGGGCATCTGGTTCGTAATCTAATCCCTCAGCTCGTACTTACAGAAAATTGTTCTAGTTGATCTTTAGATTTCAAGAATTCGGTTTTATAATGGGAGCCTCAAAGGAGAGTTATGTAAGAGTATTTTCTTAGATACAATGACTGCGAGTAGAAAAATCCCAGATCAGATCAGAAGGTCAGATTGCTCGCAGCTCGATTAAAGGGTTCCTTCTTTTGTTTTGAGTTCCTTTTCCTGCCTTCTTTTTGTACCACTACAATTTGTACGCTATCAGTTATCATTTAACAATTTTTTCGTTTTAAGTACTGAAATCACAAGGTTGAGACTAGTTAAATTTAAGATAATGATGATGAGGGATCTCATAAAATTGAATTGATAACGTCGAAGGCACCGTCTGCTACCTGTGATCTGTGCTTCGAATGTTGCGCCTGTGATAAATATACTGCGGAAAGTGTTTGAAACAGAAGATTTTCTTGATCGTTTTTGGTTGAAAGCTGTATTTAGTATGTGAATATTTAATTTTTATTCTCCAGAAATAAATTATTTTGAATTTAATTTAATGAAGAAAATTAGACTGGGCATGAAATCCATGAAGATCACTTCGAAAAACTTTTTCCACTTCTATTAAAGTTTTCCAGAGAAGCATCCAATTTTTCTCTAGCAGGACAAACGTTCTTTTATGACATTCCTTAATTTCGCCCTGCATGAACGTCTGCCCAATTATGTTCATCCAGTGAAAGCACTATCTTGTCCGGGTGTTTCTTCTGCGTAAACTCAAAATCAGCATATTCCTCTCAGCTATTGTTCTAAAAATATTTATCAAAGGCTTAGGGTATAAATAAAATTTACTTTTTCCTATATATTTTGAATTCTGTGACGAATGTCAAACTTCCCAGTTCCTATGTAGTCTAAAACCATCAAGAAAATCAAATTTTTTCAGGATGTCAGTATCTCCGTTCTATTACTTAGTCCCCCATAAAGCTACAACTAAAATCTTACATAGGGAATCACAATAGCGACGGGCTTACAACAAACCACTAAATATATGGCGATCAAATTCGGTAGAAAATGTTTCTATTTGTTGTTTCTATAAATGTTCGCTATTTGAAATTTGAGCAAATCTGGTGATAATTCTACCACGGATTTGGGGGTGTAAATAATAAATGAGAAAATTTTTTCATTGCCGAACTAACCTCCAAATATTTTCAAAATCACTAACTTGGATGTAGTTCTAATTTGGCACAAATTCAACTACTTCAAATTTCAATCAGTTTAAATCCAATTATAAATTGCGCTTCAGTATTTTTCTGCTGCGTTATACAAACACAAAACTAATACAGTCACAAACACAAACAAACAAGCAGTTTTACAAATTTATATCGACAAGGGCAGGTAAACGCCTAAAAGGCATTTCGCATCAATTAAGCGTGAATATTGTGTGCGACTAGAATTTGGCCAAAAAAAATTCCAAAAAAAAAAAAAAAAAATTGCAAAGTCATTAAATATTGCGCACAACGCAAAAAGAAACCCTCTATAGAATGTAAAACTTGCCAAACAGTAAACGAAAGAAATAAGAACATAAAAGCACCGAAAAGGAACTGCAGAAAAATAGAAAGAACTCAACAAATAACTACAAACAACAATAAAACGCTTGTAAAGCTGACTAAAACACCATTGAAAAGGCGAAACGTTTCGAAGCAAACAACAAGAAGAACAAAAGCGCAAAAATATTGATACAAAAATGTGCAAAAACAATTACACTAACAACATGAGAAATGAGATAGAATTTTAGCAGTAAGCAAATGAAATTAATATAAACATTTGTGTGAATTTTTATGTCTTCCTTCCAATTTACAAAAAGAAGCAACACAAAGCGTGCCGAAATTAAAAAAGCGTTGTTATGTTTGCATTGCAGCCTTTGCCCGCGCGCCGCCAGCAGCAGCCACGCGCACTTACACATGCACAATACATGTAAAGTTGGCGTTGCCTTGGTGGGCGCGCATAGTGTTTGCATGTATTTGGGAGCGATTTTCGGTGTGTGCGTGCGTGCTGCGCGTAAAAATGTGTTCGCAAAAATTTCAAACGCTAAATTGAGTGCGTTCCAACAAACACTAGTAACTAATCCACAATCACCCTTACATAAGCACAGTACATATTCACAAACGCGTACCCAAATTGGACCCTAAACAACTGCTGCTCCAACATTTTTGCACTCTCGCACTAGCCACTCTTCGTTTGCACGCTCTCTCGGCTTCGCATGTCACTTCTGCGTCGTTTCTTCAAGCGCGCGTCGCCTGTAAGCGAAGCTTTGCACAAATTTATGCTGAGCTTTGGCAGCGCGTCGCATGCAGTTAACGGGCGCTGACCGACTGACTGACTGCCTTAGTGACGGTCATAAGCGCGCTGTCCGAAACAACATCGATGCGCACATCTAACGCTCACGCTGCAGCGATGCGGTGCGGCGCGACGCCATGAGATGCGAAGCGATGTGATGCTTTGCTATGCGCTGCGATGCTTGTCATCAATATTTTAGCAGTTAATGCCAAAGTTAATGGTGTCATTGTTGTTGTTGTTGTTGCTGTTGCTGTTGCTGTTGCTATTGTTGCTGCTATTGTTGTCATAAAATTTGCTCTTATTGCGATGCTGTCTGCGGCTGCCGCCATCGCCCCAACTTCACTTTTCGGCTTTGTTGCCGCCGCTGACATTGTTGACGTTGTTGTTGCTGTAGCGACTACAGTTTTAACTGCTGGCTTTGGAAGTTTCGGTGAATTTTCGCTTTTCTTATTTTTGTGTAGCTGTCATCATTGCATGTTGCTTGGTTTTATTGCTTCTACAATTTTTATGCTTCACTTACATTGCTTTTGTTGTTTCGATCGGCTGTTAGTTAGATTACTTTGTCTGCTTGCTTCAGCTGCCTGCCCAAACTTCTTGCCATTCAAGGACACTCCAAATACACGCTGAAGCAAATATATATATATACAAATACATATATATATATATATATATAATTATATACATATGTATGCATACATATGTATATATACAAATGTTCCTAGAATCTTCCATTGTAACTGCTGCGCCTGCAATTTTCAGCTCATCGAGACACAATTTCAATAAGGAGTGCAGGAACTTTGCAGCTTCCGCAAATTTTAAAGATATGCAGAAACTAAGAAAATAGAGTTGGTGGCCAAAATATTTTGAAATGCCCATCCCGTTTTTTTATGCTTTGTAGCTGCGACAAATTGCGTAATATGCCACAAAAAAGGGCACGCAATGCAAAATATTTTTGATAATTTGTGAAATTATTGAACAGAAAAAAACTTCATTCAATGCGTCATATTAATTGAATATAGTAAAGATGAAGACAAGTATTAGGGATATTCGACAGTTAAATTTTTAAATAGCAAAATTAAATTATAATATGTATGATTAGCTTGTGAAAACCGAAGCGCGAATCCTAAGTGGCTTATCTTCCGTCATTACCCTGTTCAGTTTGATGTCCATATTTCATTTGTTTTATTTGTATTGTTGAATTAAAAATAAGCGGATGGCAGCCCTTCAATGGAACTGTATCTGACTAAAAGCTTTCTTAACCCCGTTTAGTTTGATATCATATTGTAATATTTATATTAATTGATACACTTTTATTCATTAAAAACTTTTAAACATGTGGCAACCTCTCTCAAAAATGACTTTGGAAGAAATATTTCGTACGCTCGTTTGTTTCGATGCCTTTATTGTAATTTGTATATTATTTGATCAATTTTAATTAATTAAAAATATTTAAACATGTGGCAACCTTTAATAAAAATAGCTCGGACAGAATCTCTATCTCTATCTATATGATGTTCATATTCTAACATTTCACTTTTTGGATTAGTTTTAATTAATTAAAGATGTTAATAATATAGAAACCCTCCATGCAAAAATAATATTTTCCGATAGAAATCTTTCTTAAACTCGTTTAGTATCAATCCAATATTGTAATATTTCATGTATTTAACAAAATTTAATGAATTAAAAATTTGAAATATGTGGTAACGCATTTCGAAACGACTCCGATATAAATCTTTCCAAAACCAGTTGAGGATGATGCCTATGTTGCAATATTTCTCTTATTTTCTCAATTTTAACTAATGAAAAATTCTTAGAAAGTGGCAACTCTTCTTGAAAATATTTTAGTAAGCCATTTTAAACCTCTTTAATTTCAAAACCATATTATAATTTATTTATCTTACAAGCAGGTGTCTCCACTCCAAAAAAAACAAAAACGTTCAACTGTAAATTTTCTTAAGCTAATTTAGTTCCGGCTGCTTACTTCTCTCGAATTCAGTATTGAGTTTGCTACCCGTTACCGACCAAAAAACCCCAAATTGTGAACCGAAGCCTAATTTGATCCTTTCAGAAAATATGAAAATTCATGTATGAAACTGAAGTAATGGTCAATTCCTGTAGTAAAATGCTTTCCTCTACCACCCGCTTGCATGATTGAACCTTGACTGAACCTTGATTGAATCTTTTTACCATAAACTATGAAGACGCTAAGAACTTTGCAACTTAAGTAATTTCAGGGTATTTAATTATTTTTATAGTAAAAATACGCTATACTAAGGTGTTAATAGCATAAAATCTTCCCGGGAAATATTTTATGACGTTGTAGATAAAACTTGGGTTCATGTCTTTGCTAAAGATATAAAATACGCACATTTTAAATCGGTTCACCTTATTATCCGATTACAACCTATTCTATATATTATGTATATCCTCCTGAAACAACTCAATCAATATTCGAAATACTCATAATTCTTACGAAAAGCAGAAATCAAATGTCCTAATTTGACTTAAAGTAGAATTCGAGAAATTAAATGGACCAAAAGAATTTACCTCTATGAAGGATATAAATTTCGATCAGCAAAATATAAATAAAATGTTAATATTCAAAATGTGATTAATCGAATCGCCCATTCTTTGGATATGTTTTCGTATTCAATAACATCTAATAAATACTCTTGACTGCATGTCCTTTAGAACTGAACTTATTTAGGCAGTTAATATTTGTGGAAACTTGAAGTTGAATCGCGTTCGATGCTACATCAATAATTTCGCTCCATGAATCAAGATTTCTATTTTTGAATTTTAAAATTTTTTACATATTTCGGACTTAAATTCATATTACAATACAATTTGTTTACTGCAAAACACATCTTTGTGCTATAACGTGTTTTCTTTCGGATGGAAGAACAAATAATATCTTTTGGGTATAGAACCCCTTTTATACAGCATATGGATCGATTTATGTTCACAATAACTTTTATAGATTATATTCATAGAACGTGAGCTCATTCATGAGAGTGTGACCCAGAACTCGAAGTAATTGATTCGACGCCGATTTCTGACTTTATAATATCACGAAAGTTTGGGATTATAAGGGGCAAGTAATATTCTATATTTTTTGAGTATAGAACCTACTACAATTCAAGTAAAAAACATTCACACAAATTTTTAATAAAAATGGGAATATCGAATGATCTAATTAGAGTGAAGTTTTGACGTCGCTGCCTTCCTATCTTGTTTTAATTTATTTACAACTTATAAAATACTAATTAGATGTCACGTGACACCTAAATGGCGCATACACATGTACCACAATCAGAGTATCCACTAATTAGAAACACCACCATCAGCTATGAATTTGAGTGTGTGTATTCGGTTTTGCTCTAAAATTTTAATGCGTGTGGTCTGATATTAAAGGCAAACATTTTTTTTTATATACAACATTACCATATACCTGGTATCGCTTGGTAATGGCACCTCTTTGTCTGAACCCAATTTAATCTGAGAACATTGTCTACGACACAGGCGTGCTGTGATAAGCTTCCACCGAAATAAAATGTAAAAAGGTGGGGGAATTGAAAAAAAAGATAAACAAACACAAGTCGTAATGAGCATGACACGTACTGCATTTGCCAAAAATGCTTATCAGCCCACAATAGTAATATTATGTAATAGTTGAAGTTTTCGCTTGGAATTGCTCAAAAAAGAATTCATTCTTAGCGAAGTTTAGAGAGCAAGATAAATTTAGAGAGCATAGATTTTAGAAAAATAGTAAGGTGTGCAGAATTTGTCAACGATACCCGATTGGAAAATGGACCACAAAAAATAGAATCGAATTGTCTCTCTCTTCGCCAGGCATACTGAAAAAAATCCTCTCGTTTTTATGGGAGAAAGTCAGTAGAATTTGCAATTAGACCTAACTTGCAAAAGAGAATTGACTCGTGAAATATAGTATTTTGGGTAACACTAGGTTTGATATTTTGTAAAAAATTAATGAAAAGGAATTTTATGTGTTTAAGGGAACAATTCTTTTCGCTTAAAATGGTGTCGCTGGTAGCAAAAAATTACTTGATGAGTATTATTTGTATGCGCCAGCCGAAGCAATAATTCATATGTGGTTTGCTACATTCCGTACAAGCCATAGGGATACCGAGGGAAATGAACCCATTGGACGTCTGTAAAGGCGAAAACATAAAGAAAAACTTCAAAATAATTTTGGATGATGTTCTTAGAGCTTAACAAAATGTCCGCTGGAAGGAAATCGTCGAGACTGAGGTCCATTTTGGAAACCTTGGAAGATTGCTGTAATCAGTGTATCGCCCCGATGTCTATTGCGCTGAATAATATATTGAATTTCAATGATTTTAATACGATATCGAATTTTAGCGAAATGGGGCAATATGCTTCGGATGATCATGCCTTCAACTATTAACGGTACACAGTTTAAAAAATATCCAGCGAAAAGCGATACGCAACTGGTCACATCCTAAAGCAAACCTAACCTCAAAAGCCTCTTTTAGGTCTGCAAAGGTCCCCCTGCGAATTTAAGGGAATGTTTTGGAATGGAAACAAAGAAAATTTCGGAAAACCAAATTACTCTTCCCATTGCAGTGATTATCAACTCACTCACCACAAGTAGGTATCAACAATGATGATATAATTCGGAAAAATTAGGATATCTCTTTGTATGTTTTCGTAATTTGTGAACCGTTTTCACTTTTATATCTGATTTGAAAAGTAAAAAGAACATCCGATATTTTATATAGAACTCCATAATTTATTTAAACAGTTCACAGTACAATATGTTAAATTTGTGGATTCGCACAAAAATGAGGAACAAGCGGTTCACCATTCTTAATTTCGACCTGATTAAAAGTTTGACATCCACCATCGATTTAGGTGGCAGTTAGTGGAACCTTTTGCTCCTTAGCTAATCCTTCTGATGTTTTGAACACATCCATGGTCACCAAATTTCTCTATACTTCTTTGAAATTGAAAATTACTATGTAAGTAAATCCATTCTTTATATATGTATAGACGCATATCTATCGCACGATGTTTTATTATGATTATTATATTACATATAAACATATAGGAAGTCGAAAGTCAAATAGTTCCCTAATCAATTTCCATTGGAAACTGTTGTAATAACAAATTTCCTAGAATTTTTTGGCGTAAAATATGTTATGCACCCGAATATGGAAGAGTGAGGGAAGGAACACATACTTATTTATCTAATTTTTTTCATTTACTTTTTAAATTTTTAAATTGTACTCAGTATTTACTGTGTATAAAAAAATATTTTGTAAACAGTTTATCAATATTACCAAAAATAAGTTTTTTGCTTACAAAACAGCAAGCAACAACATATGCTCACAAACATATGTACATACATACCGATATACAGATGCATGCAGCAAAAGTCACACAAACGCATATTCGGCTCGAACGCATGCGAAACACTCTCAACTTACGAATTTAATTCTTAAAATGCTTTCTATTCACATTTCTTCAATTCACTAAATTCGCAATTCCCCTCCCTCGCCAACTGCTCGCAAATTTGTTGCTGCTTTGCATAGGAATTTCTTACTTATTTCCTCGCCTCATTTATTTAATCAAAACATTTGGCTTTGTCTGCTGCTCCCTTTAATTTTGGTTTCGTTTTTATTGTTGCTGTTGTTGTTGCTGGCAATAGTTAATTTGTGTTTGGCTGTTACTCTGCTTCCTCTTATCTATTTCGCAAACATTTTGGCAGCTTTTGTTGCTGCCAAGCGACGGCTGAGCTGCGCTGCGCTGCGCGGGCCCTACAACAAAGCCGATCCACCGCCGACGCCACCGTCACCGTCTTAGCTACTGCTCCCAGCGCCAACTACAACACCACCAACAACACTAACACCATTGACGCCGCTTTGTTTCAGCGACGAATGCGGAATTAGTGAATGCAGCTTTGTCGACAAATTCGCAAAGTGAACTCAGTAGTGTGTGTGGCTGTGTGTGTGTGTGTGTGTGTGTGTGACTTCAGTCCACTGTGTATGTGTGCATGTGCGTGTGTTGATATCGCTCATTTTGCATTGCAAACTGGAGTCTCCTTAGCAATGACCGTGTAATGGTATTAATTCGGCTTGTTGTTGTCGCTACTGTTGTTGTAATTATTTCATTGTTTTTTCTTTTTTTTTTTTTCCAACGCACACTTATGTGCTTATACGTAAATATATTTGGTATGTTTGAATGTGTACGTGCCTATATGCTTCCCCCAATTTGCCAGCATGCTTTACTTTGCTTAACTTTGTCGTTGTTGTTGTTGTGGTATTTTATTGTACATTTACCGCTTCTTCCTACTTGCTTATGATGTCAGTTGCATACGCGCCAGCCTTTCGACAACAACAACAAGAACAACAGCAACAAAAACAAATATTTGCTTTACACAAACAGTTGTATGTATGTATGGCTATGTATGTGTGTAATATATTTTCGCACATCTCTTCATCGTCTTCAATTCGGCAAATCGCTGTGGTTGTGGTTGTGGTTGTTGTGTCGCGACGCGCTTATTGTTATTATTTTTTATTTTCTTGTTGGTTTTTTGTATAAGTTTATTTGATTCTGTTGTTTTTCTCCTTTTGCATGCACGTTTCGGCAATGACCTTGATTTTTTACCGCACCTTGTTGTTGCTGCTGTGGTCGGTAGCTGTTGTGGTTGGTGTTTTCCTATTGTTGCTGTTGTTGTTGTTGCCGTTGTTGCCGTTCTGTTAGCGTGAGTATCTGCGTTTTTGTTTATAAGCTGTTGTTATACGGAACACAGTGTTGTGGAAACACACGCAGTCCAGAGCACACATACACATGTATGAGCATGTATACACAAATGCACATGTATTTTCCGGTACTACAAATAATCGCAATTTGTATATATACATACGCTACAAATTTACTCTAACATATCTATATACATATGTATGTTTATATATATTATCGTATACATTCGTAGAGACAATTTACATAAAAAACAAAGCAACAATGTATTAACGACAACAATAGCAAATATCACAAGACTAGAATAATCTTAGGCGTATACCGAAAAGATTTAGGCGAAGCTTAAACCTAGCGCTAATCAACTTTATCATATACAAGTGTTCATAGCGACTGATATTTGTAAATATTTAAATATATTTGTATGCATGTATGTGTATATACATGTTTCGGTAGAAAAATGCTCAAATATCTATAATACTAACAAATTAATTAGAAAACTGTTAAGCTGCCGTCTGCTAAATTCTAATAGTCAGTATCTAGCATAAATATAGCAGGGTGGTCCTTCAGCGTAGGAAAGAAATCTTTCAGCAGGTTTTTTAAGCATAAACCCTACACCTATAAAACCATTAGTCAATCGAAAAACATCGCATATAATTTTTGGTTTCGTTAGGATAAAAAGATTTTTTTTTACTCTCAATGGGGAAATGTGAGATTTACTACAAGCCTTAACCACCAAAATGCACTAATAACATTTTTAAACTTCATTTTACAAATTAAAGGAGCGAGAGTGGAAAAAATCGTTAATTTGAGATTAATATCCACCCTAACGTGCATATAGGGCAACACAAACAGGGATAAGGCTTACAACGAGACTTGCAGAGCCGCTCAATCACAACTTCAATAAAGCTTACAGAAACTTCGTTTTCGAAATTTCGAAACAATTATTTGACCCAAGCCAATGTTTATACTGAAAATAAAGCTCAAGTCAACCAAGTCTGTGAAATAATAGGAACCTTATTGCCAGTTGGCACCAGCAGAGTGCAATTGGTGGCGGAAATTATGAGGAATATTGTTATTCTGAAAATGAGCCTAAATTGGGAAGCAGCCCCATAAATGTTGTAGTGAGCCAAAAGAAGCGAAATGTGCTAATAACTGGGCGTCGTTGAGTATAGAACATATTAGGGTAGTCCTTAGGTGGTAGGTGGACTTCTCACATTCGATTTCCTCAGCCCTTATCGCGACTGTAGTATTGCAATCGAAGACAGTCCATGTAAATTTTGGTCTCAATTGAGTACAAGTAAGTACACACTGGGGTTTAGTAATGAAATAGCCGGGATCACACTCTACACATGTTCCTTGTTGGCTTCAACGGAGGGGTAGAAACAAAATAATGTGTACTGAATTTTTAAGAGTCACCTTGTCACCCATAATATATGTACATATGTCAAGCTATATCAAATGTGTTTGAGCTAAAATAATTCTACTATTTCAATATAAGACTACTTTACTGTTAATTAAAAAGTATATAATATTATTAGAAGAATTAATAATATTTGAAATTATTCTTCCTTTTCTTCTGAAAGTTAGGCATTCGTATTAACAATTGGGCTAAACGCTCCGTATAGTATCCGAAAAGTAATACTTAAGGCAGTCCATATAACTGATCCCTTAAAGTCTTCAATATCTTAATTGAACGGAAATAGATAAAATGATATTGATTATTGATATTAATACAAGGTTTGGCATTGGCTGAGACCCGAACTTACAGCGGTTCCCATTGAGCCTTAACCACAGGCTAGTTAATAGACTAGCTCTATTTTTGTAGTAATTGTACAATATATATATATATATATATATATCATTATTTATCACACAAAAAAAATCTTTTTTTCCTTTGTGGCGTCATAAATTAACGATGAAAAATAAGCCGAAATTTTTAGGCTCACTCTTGCGTCTCTTTCATCCCCAGACCTTTCTTGTGAGTATCATATTTGCCCTGCTGTTATGATATTAATATTATTCAGACAATTTCCAGAGTGATCAGCAAACTAAGTTTCAAAAGTAAGGTGTCTAAAGTAGAGTAGAAAAAATCGCTGATAAAGGCAGGACAACTCTTTGTTGGAATCGGAAGAACATGGTACATGATATTTATTAGCATTAGGACCAGGAAAATCACAACATTAATGAGAACTGTGAACCTAGCGAACGATAGCTTTTGCTAATCTCTGCTCAAGCATGATGGAAGCTTCCATCCATAAACGAAATGAACTTCATCAAAATGTAATTTGAATTTTAAACAAAGTCTTCCTCTTCTTTCCTTCATGGCGTCACGAGCCAATGTAATTTTCTGTCAAACATACTACAGAAAAAGTAACGACACCAAATTCACGTGGACTTTATATCTATCTATAATTCTTATATCTGGTGTTTTGGTTTTAGTAGGCAATTGAATAGCAAAACCCTCTCTCAACAAAAGAAAGTTGCTCTCAACAAGTTGCTCATCATTCTCGCTTATGTGCCCAAAAGCGTTTAAAAATTTACGAATATTAAAAGGAAAATTATTAAATGCAATCAAGCGTACTTTCCTATGAAATATCTGTGAACTGTACGTAGTGAGTTTGATAAATAAAAGAGCCGCGGCGGATAACGAGCAGTAGTGCCTTACCGTAAGTAATCTACATTACTTCTGCAATAGAAATTATTCTGTGCAATCAAATAATTAAAAAGGAATCAAAATGCAAGATTGGAAAGTTCAGAATTTTATATTAAAATAAGGATTATATTAATTTTTATTCTTGTAATTTCAATAAAAATTTCAAAATTGCTAAGAAAAAATTATTTACACCCATTACTAACATAATTAAAGAGTATTCTAGTATTTTAAATTAAAGAAATCGCATAAAAATAAATTCTAGATTCACAGACAAAATTAAAACAAAAACAAAACTGTTGCGAAAATTTTCCTAAAAACTTTATAAAAAATGCAATAACCACATACACCAACATTTGCCACAAACACACTTGCATACACACCTACAGGGTGGTGCATTAGTGCATTTGCTTGTCGTCTGCCAACAGTCAGCGCTTCGTGTCATTTAATTGTCAACTTAATTAAACCAACACCTAAATGTTTATATTTACAATAAGTAGTTGGCCATTTAACTATAGAATGCCGTGCAGCGAAATGCTCAATTCAAATGCACACACACACACACACACACACACACACTTGAATAGGTTATACGGCGCGACGAAATGGCAGAAAGCGAAAGGAAGAGTGGAAACTTTTGGCTGATTACTCAGTGTCAGTTGCTCGCTCGGCTGTTTGTTTGGTTGGTTGGTTGTGGGTTGTGTGAGCGGCGCAAGAAAGTATTACGAGATTTTTGGGTTTCTATTTCATTTTTATTAGTTGTAGTTATGTACTATGTGTTTGTTGTATTCTTGTATTTATTCTTAGCTTTTACTTTCAACAATCTTGCCTTCCAATTGCTTCCAATTTGATCAGTTTTTATTAATTTGACCTAAATATTTCTGTTTTTGGCAAATACACGTCATTACTAAGCTTTGATTGTGTGCATTTATTTTATATTTCATTTTTATCTATTAAATATATTTAGATGCCACGTTTTTTTAATTGAAAAAAAAGAAATATTTATTTAATAAAAGCGGTGCACAAAAAGCATAAAACAACGAATCTTATTCGAGTTCCATGGCCTGAACTTCGATAATAGCCGACTGATTCTAAACCATACTTCTTTCAAAAGGCTATGCAATTCCTATACACCAAACGGTAATGGGCAGAAGAAGATCAATTTAGCAAGTGTATATAGAGAACGAGCAAAATTTTTCTCCTTCAAGTGATCAATGGTCAGCTGAGCGTGACATTTTCTTATGCTTTTGGTTTCGTCAATAATTTTAAGGTTCGACAATTTCGGCATTCTAAACATTTTTATACAATTCTGAATTTTGTATGTTTCCATTCTCAGATAGCAACTCGCTGGTTTATTAGAAAAAATGTATTGACAGCACTGTGTTACCGTCGTGAACCATATCATATAGAAGCAAGATAGTGGCATAAACGTTTCAACTCATGTTTGTCACAACATCTATATTTACCTGGCAGTGACCTGGCAGTGCCGGGTAACCCTTTAAATTATATAAATTCAAACACAAAACTTAATTTTTTGGTGCTTCTTCCCTATTGAAGGAGGAATGAATTCGTTCTAACCTGCTTTTGAGTTATCTAGCACTTAAAGCCACAAATTTCTTTGGGTCCTTTTGAATTTTATCTGACGCTGTCTAATGGTATCCAGAAGTAGCTCTCATATTAGCATTCGTATCCATGCGATTTCAGGGGGCATCGTGTATGACAAGAGTTTATCTTACCTCTCCTACAATGCCTTTTGATATAAGTATATTTAACTAATAGGAATAGAGTTTGTTTTGGTCTGGGTTCAAAGGTTTATTTTAAGACTTTCTACACTCACGGGTGAGTACTTCAATAACAAAAAAATATTGTAAGATTAACTTACTGTGCATATAGGACCCGCGTCGTAAAGGAAATTTTAATCGGAATATGGGAAAGTACTTTGTACGCCTTTGTGGTCAGAAATCTTTATTCGCATGTTCTATGTGTTAAAGTTTACCAGGTTATATGGACATTTTCGCTTCCTCTTCATATAAAACTCTAACAAAATAATTTATTTTTAAACACCACTAAATTATCTTTGTTTTTATAACTGATGTTGTTGTTGTCCGAACTCAATATTATTTGAAACTTCGTGCTCACAGATCCGATGATAAGATTCAATCGGCACTTTTAATACGAGTAGTAGCATGAGACGATGCCTGGAAAGCGTTTCAATCGATTCTGTTCTCCGATATAATGAAATCGAAGAAACTGAAAGTGGAGGTTTCAGAAAATATCTGGCTTCAATTACGTCATTACACCCCCTCGGTGAACAGGCAATCAGCAAAGTTCGAATCTATAAAAGAACACCAGCATTAACCTTCAAAAGACACGTGCAAATTTTCTTCAAACTGCTTCTGTATCCATCCTGTCCTCAGGATCTGGTATCTAGCGAGTTTTCTGTTCTCAGAACTTCAAAAGAACAGCCGCTGGAAATAAATCACCTATTTTGAAATAAGAGACCAGTCGTAGATCTCTTTAATCGGGGTATCGCTCTCGATAGCACTTGTGTTGAATAATAAATCCCCACCTTGCTAAAAAATGTTTTTCTTCTGCCTTCCTAGTCGTCAGATCAGGCAAAGGTCAGTTGAGGTAAAAGTAAACATTGGCGGCGGTGTTTTAAGTTTTCAGGTCATGGGTTGCATGGGATAAAGTTACATGATACTCGCCCGTAAGAACCTCTTTCTCACCGAATTCAAGAATCATTCAACAAAAATTTACATTAAATTAAAAAAAGTTTTGCTAAATCGCAGAGCAGTGAAAGTAGTACTTTCGAGAAGAATATATCGCCAACAGCGCGAGTATTTAAAAATATATTTTCACGCCGTTGCATTCATTAATTTAATCGAAGCGACTTTGTGTGAATTTGTTATTAAAATGTATAAGTACACATATGTGCGCTTGCGGTAAGAGCAGCGTCGGTGCAGCGGGGCGTATTCGTATCATTGGGTGCCAAGTGCCTCCAGCTCTAACAACTAAGTGGGGAAGTGGGGAAGTGGGGCGTGCTCACCTCTCGGACAATATATGTTTACTTAATTGCTGCGATGACGATGATGGCGGCGACGGTGACTATCACACACACACACACACACATACTAGCAACAATAAAAACAATTGTAATAGCAGCGATTTGGACAACAAATAAAGTATCAACAACAACAACAAATTGTAGCTGTGCTTATATAGCGTTGGCGTCGACAGCGTCTACCTACTTTAGGTGCCGTTAATTACATGTCCTCCAACCCGCTGCCTCGCCGACGCCGCGCACACTTGCGCTCTTGCATTGCAATACAATAAATACATTGTACAATATGTTGTCATTGTCCACTTGTTGGCCTCCTTTACGTTGACACTTATCTTTATAATTAAAAGTAAATTTTACATTTTGCACTCGGCAAATATTTGAGTATTTAAATTTAGTTACAAATGACCACTGTACTTGTTGTTGTTGTTGTTGTTATGCATAAATTGCTTGCGCATTGCTTAGCGTTTGTGCGAGTGTGTGTGCGTGTGCGTGTGCGTGTGTGGTTCCATTACATTGCACTTTTCTTGCGCAAGTCAAAATATGTTGTCCATAGAATTTACTTAGAATTTGGTGGCAGCAAAAGCATTACAACAAAACACACCAGCAACAAAGTGGACATTTGGAAATCTTCCATTTGCTGTTAGTTCATTTGCGCGCCAGCAGCGCCAACTAACCATCCAACCGCTCTGCCTGCTTTCCTACCCCTTTGCGTTGGCCCAACTTTATTCACTTGCGCCTTCGCTCGTGTTCTTTCTGTCAACTTTGCTGTCTTCTGTTTGTCCACCAGAACGCTGCCAGCGCCTCTCGCCGCCAAGTGTGCTTAGCATGTCTGATGCTGGTTGTCCATCCGCTTAGGGGCACCGCCAGCGCTCATTTCCAATTGCCAGCGAACGCTTAGTTCAATGGGACAAGTTAATTTCTTTTGTAAAATGTCTTGCACGAAAATATCAACAGTGCAACACACACACACACACACACGCGCGCGCTTACATGCAGCCTTTGACTATTTCCTGCCTTTGCTTGCTTGCCGGCTGACTTTTAGCTGCTGCCAGCGATTGGAATACTCGGGCTACTTAGCAACGCATGAATGAAACATCAAAAAATGGAGTAAAATGATAAATGATCCTTGTGGAATGTTGCAGCATTTGCTAGCAGCACTTGTTAGACAAATTGCCACGTTCGGAGGATGAGGTGTGTGTGTGTGCGTGCGTGTATATGGAAATGTGTGGCATGCCACAAACGCTTGTGTTGACACACTTATTTACGCACATGGATTTGCATATTATTTATTTATGTACTTATTTACATATAAAGGGTGACTTTTTGAATAAAAATTGAAAATAAAAAAAATATTTTTTTCATTAGTTCGAAAAACATGCAGAAATCATAAACACAATTTTTAGAGCATCCCAAACGCTCACTTTAGCATTATACGCAGTACAAAAACAGCAATTTCGTTTACATTTGAAACACCCACGCCAGAGAACTACACTACAAAAATGTAAGCAACATCTGTATCCCAGAACGCTAGTTTTGAAAATAAATTTCCGTGAAAATGTCCAAATGAACTCAACAGAAATGTCAAAGTCATGCATTCACTTTGACAGCTGATTTGATAGCTCTTCCTTCGGGAAATTCTATACCTCAAAATGCACCCTATATTTGTAATTTTTTGCTGAAATGCAGTTTATTTTACAAAATCCACAACAACAATAAAAACAGTAACGGGGCAAATTGCTTCATTGAATTTGGGAGCACACGTCACTTGTTTGTGGTTTTATTCAACAATTTGTGGAATTTTCGAGTTTGCATGTAATATTGTGTTAGTTGTAGCTATGAGTAAGTTCCAAAAATAAATACTTACTAAGTGAACCACTTCAAAGGAAAAGATGACCAACTCCATGTGTATACTTGTGTTTTTTAAAAAACTAAACACTACTAATGAAATGGTTTCTGTAAGCATTTGTGGCTTCCAATGGTTTCGGGCGCGAAGGAATGCTCTTTTGTACACTGCAAGGACCACTTCAATGAATTATTTTTGCCTAAAAAGTGTTCTACGTTAAATTTCTGTGATGCCCTATCTTTTTGATATCGATCGATTTTTGGGATAGCCTTTAGGTCTTTCAGCGATGCGCTTTTAATGTCATCCATACTTGTAAAACGACGGCGACGGCCCTTTAATGTTCTCTTTATTTTTGAAAATAGAAAAAGGCACACGAAACCATGCTTGGCGAGTATGGAGGCTAGGGCATCATTACAGTATTGTTTTTGGTCAATAATTCACAAACAAGCAACGAAGTGTGAGCAGAATTGAGCAAAAGTGAGCAAGAGCCATGAAGTGTTTTTCTACAAATCCGGATGATTTTATCGGATTGCTGCATGCAAACGGCGTTGAACTTGTAGGTAGTATTCCTTATTGACGGTTTGACCTTGAGGCAAGAATTCATGCTGCACTACGCCATTAAAGTCCAAGAACACAATCGAAGAACATTCCCATTATTTTTTGAACACACCTCGTATTACTCCCTCACAACAGTCAGTCGCATTGTCGAAACCTCGGTTTAACAATAAAATTGTCGTAAAGGCAACTAATTTTTGTTGTAGAGAGCCGATTTACAATTTGATAGGGGAATGGTAGTTATTGGCTTTTATTATTTTGGATTCTTCTATATTAGATTTTAAATTATGCATTCACAACTCAAAAAGTGGATTAGCTTAAATGAGTCTCACATTATGTTCAAACCAAATCTGAATTTCTCAATTAATATTAATACATTTATTGAACACAGTATAAGGAATAAACTCTAATCGAAAGAGATCAGTTTAAATAAAGAGAAACCCTTTAGTTTTGTCTTCGCATTGGCTGAAAGCATCGTAAACCTACCAAACAAGAAAACTTCAAACGGTCTTATTCAGCGAGATTCTATTAAATTTTCCATAAAATGCAATAGTTAATAAATAATACCGAGAATACAGAAGTGAAATCATTATAAAAAGGTTAGCCCTTCTTCAAAAGTTAGAGGAAGTTTAGCTCTTTTGTTTATAACAAATAACAATATAACAAATAAGAGGAAACATTAGTAGCTAATAGAAGCTTCCACAAAGAAAAATGTCAACCCTCAAGATCTTCGTAAGTACCGTTAAATGAATTGTGGTTAAAATCCGATTTTGACCACTTAAATGGAAGTCACTTATTCTAAATATATTTTCTACACAGCCCATTCAATATAACCTAAATTTTACTTAGGTTAGTCCTTGCATAAGTAGACGGACGAACAAACGCACTTTCATAAAGACAGATCAGCATAACTAAATCATTTTCTTTCGTCTTTCTGAACATGTCTTGCCGTTACAAAGCTCTAAAGAGTTCCTATGGAAAAATTAGTGCAAAACAAATAAAGAAGGGCCAAGCTCGTTTGTAACCGAGCATTGTATACTCTCGCAGTTTTGAGGAGTTGGCAAAACTCGACGAAACCGTGAGTGAATTAAAATCATATTTGATTTCTTATGAACATAAAATATATAGAAGTCATGGAATCACTTATTTTCTTTGCTGAATTTTGTTTTATATTCTAAATATTAATGTAAATAAAAATCAACAGAACTAAGAAAAAGTACACAACACAGATTGACAAATATTTTCGGTACAAAGTCAGTCATAGAAAACAAGGTACTCTTTTTCGGTATCTAGAGGCCTTTAAAAGTTATGTTCCGATTTCTACCATTTTTAGAGAAAACCTTTGTTCCGATATCTCCATGATGTTTGAGTTATTTACTGCAATGTGAAAGAATTTGACGAAATTGAATATTGTGTTATATGGAAATTATACCTGGTTGTGGTTCGATTTTGCCCATTTTCAAACTGTGACGAATGATATTATGCACCAAATTCGGGTCAAATTGGTCTACTAATTACTGAGATGCGAGATTTTGCCTAAGAGTGGGCGGAGCCACACCCACTGTTATATTTTTTCACCTATTCATATACAATCCTTCCACGTCATTTTTGCTGCAAAGTTTTATGTTTATGACGTGTTTCTTTGGCGAGTTAACACACTTTTATTAGTTTCGATCAAAACTTTAGTATGGAAGGTGGGCGTGGTTATAAGTGTTAACACTTTAAGCAAGTTTAGTTGATATAGCTTTAGTGGTATTTGAGATATGTGTATTAAATATATTAGGGAGCGGGGTCGTACACTTTTTAAACTTTTTTATTTAAACAACAGATGCCGGACGGACGGATAGACATTCGGAAATCGATTCATCTCGCCATCGTTTAGCTATTAAAAACTCTTACAAAGAACTGGTAGGTAAAGTAAACTATGGTACTCGGTGCAACATGCCGTGAGAGTATAAAAAGAAAGAAATTTTACTATTTTTAATTCACAGCTTTATAGCACGTTTTCTGGCTATTTAAATTTGGATATTCATAAGCATACAAACAAACATTCAAGCATATTTATTTATAACTTAAAAGTGCAACTAAGTGCCAGATTGCCCAGCATTCGGCAGCATCCATCAGTCAATGTTATTATCCACATGAGAGAGAGTGCAAGTGGCAGCACATACACGTATATATAAACTGCCGCAATTTGGACAACAAAGTGTCAACGTTGCCAATTGGCTATGCATGACAAAGTGCTAACGATGGCACTTAAACGCCGAGGCGGTCAGCAAATTTAGTGAGCCAGCTAGCGCATCAGTGGGCCAAGCTGCTGCCGGCCACACAACGTGCTCACGTACACACACTCTCAGATACGCAGTCAAATCTAGGCAATTCTATAATCTAGAGATCATATTGTTGTGCGGCATTGTCTTCTCTGCTTTCACTTATGCAACCAGCCGTTGGCAACTGCCTGCCACTAAGTGATTTCTTGTGTCTTTGCTGAGACTTTCTGAGTTTTTCTAACTATTCCTAGGCTTTGTTTATCTTTCTATGCTTTTTTGTACGTTTCTTTGCTTGTATTTAGTATCTTCTACATAATGTGTTTGGGAATAAACTGACATGGGCCGTGTGGCGCTTTGTTGGTGGTCCAAGCCAATTATGGTGACTGTGTGCGATTTGTTGGGCAAGTAAGCAAAGTGGGCATGCCGAATTTTGCGATTTTACTTCAATTTTCTTCACTGATTAAGTTTGTATGGTATTTTATTGTTTAGCATTTTAAGATTTTTGAATTTGAATGAAACATATTTCAGGCGTTGAGATAATAATGCACTACTTCTATTTAAGAGGTTAAGCCAGTCTAGAGCCCTAAATGACGCCTAACTTTGACAATTTATTCCGGGATTAAGAAAAAAGGAATGCAAGTTCTTTACTTCAGATTTTACTAAATATGTATTTGAGTGTATAAAAGCATTTTACATTGACATTTTAATACAAAATGGCGATTTTAATACAAAATGACGACTACTGGATCAATCTTCGGAATCAGCGTCCCCGAGAGAACTCCTGCTGTCTGAAGAAAAATAAAAACGAGATTTTAATCTATATAAGACATGCTAGTAAAGTACATACGCTTTCAGCTTTCTATCAATTTTTCGCAAAATGGTGGGGTTATAAAAAAGTGTTTCATTTTGGCCGAAAAAATTAGCAGTAAATTGTTTATAAGAAATGTTGCAATAATAACAAAGAAAATCTTACGAGTTTTACTAGATAATATTACTGTGGAGTTCCATTAACTACAGTTAAACTGTAGATACGTGCTATAGTCTCCAAGTAACATCATCATTTAACTAAAAAATTACAGTTTCGAGAAAAACTCGTTTAAAGCTTTACGTGCAGAGCCTGATTGACCCAATGCTTCGCCGAAACATTCGCCTTCGCCTTTAACTTGCTACTTCCATTATTTTAATAATGTTTTTAGGAGCCTAAAGTTTATTTTAAATGAAAAAATTTATTTTTTTGGAAAATCTTAGCCTTACTGGCCTTACCTCGTCAGAAATCTGATAAACACTTATATAATTTAGTGTTATATTAAAAAAAATAGTTGCTTTTAACCCAAATTCTTTAATTTCATTTTATTTATTAAAAAATTTACTATTGAAAATGTCATTCAAGATTCATTAAGCTTTCGTTTTACTTTTATTTTTCCGCAATTTTTACGCTAATTGATTGTTTGAAACAACTTCAATCGTAAAACTGTCCAAATTGACATGGTTCGCATCGCTTCGCTTTGAAATGCGTAAGGTGCAAGTCTCCTCTGATGTCTTTACATTTGTCCAACACTCAAATGAAATGTCAAAACAAATTCACCAGATGCCAAAAGCACTAAACGATAATTTATGATGGCGAGTGTGTTGCTATGAAAAGCACAACGCATTACAAAACCAAAAAACCGAAAAATGCAAAGTTGTGCGTTGAGCGCCTGTTATTGACGTTTCCGGTGTGATTAGGCATTGAGTGCAATTTTAAATTAATTAAAAGTGACGAAAAATGGAAAATGATCTCAAATAAAAATATTTCAAGTATTGTCAAGTAAAATTTTATTAGAAATATCGCAGTAGCAAAATATTTGAGGTAATTCTTTCGATATTGTGTAGCCAATGGATGGTGTTATAAGTTGTAAACTGCCTCTAAATTCGTGAATGACTTTACCACATTTTCCGTGCCCGAAATACACTCGGAGATTGGCTATTACCAGTTCAAAGGCAACATCCATTAGAAAATAAGCGTGAAATCTGTGTTGAGACATTATATTTAGTATCTTAAGTTACAATTAATCATAAATATCTTCCTCAGTACATTAAGGTCAACAGTTATGACGTAAGATCATGATCATAAAATAAGGAAGGTCATGTCGAAAGAAGCCTATTGCTACTAAGAAATAAAATTTACCAACAATTTTAATTAGGTCTTGCACATTTTTATAGGCCTATTTCCCAATTGATATTTAAGTAAAATATGAATCGGAAGTTTTTATAAAAGCTGGTCATTAAAGAATAACATAGAATCTACTATAAATCTACTAATAAACAGTGTGCTGCTTTTTTCAATATAAGGAGTAGATCAGAAATTTTTTAAGATTTTAAAGGAAAGCTTTTTTTCGAATTTCTTAAACAACGATTTATATATATATAGCTATATTCCAACTTTTCGAAACCAATTTTGTAGTACTCGACAAATGTTTCCAGCTGTAAGCCTCCTTAGTTCTGAGAACAGAAATAAGCTGATAGAGGGCCGGATCCAGAGAATACTGTGGATTTAAAAGCAATCCGAGGGCTAATTCATACACTTTTGCAATCAATTTCATTGACTTATAACACTGTGAATGGGTTGTTTGTGAGCTCGTGCGCTATCTACTTTCTAAAGTACTTTCACCTATTGCCATTTTCATTCATTACGATCATCTAAGTTTTGGATTTATTTATGTTTCGGTCCTCAGATGCTGATCTATTTGACGTCAACTATGTTCATACCATTCTCGAATAGACTGTACGGAAACCAGTTACAAATCGTTACTTCATCTGATACCGAACCCAGATAATACTCCTCAAAAGACTTCTTGATAAGGTTCGCATTTTTTCCCATCAAAAAGCAGTACTTCATTAACACATAAGATTCCTTTACATCCAGATTTACAAACCACAAATATTTACGTCTCACAGTGCACTATATCTCATGAAACAGTTGTTCACAATTGCGTGACTTGTGACGGTTAGACCTAACTTTATGTCATTATGTCATATTCAATTCTAGTGGGCCCCTCACATAGAAACGATATGAACTTTACAGCCTACTTGGTAAATCCGCGATAAAAGACAAAAATGCGCTGATTTTACCATTAGAAGGATTATTTCCATATTCTATAAACACTGTAAGTCCTTAGATCATGAGATGGTTCGATGTATGCCTGATCGGGAGCAAACGGCTTGTGGTCAGAAAAACTTAAAAATCAATTTACTTCCATGTTAGATTTAATAGGATACTTGAAATCCTTGCAGTTACCATATAGTGAAAATTTTGCAATGAAGTCATGGTCGAGGGAAAATTAGACACATCCATCACAAAAGCAGGTATATACGCTAAATCTTTATGTGGTTATTTCTATAGAATATAGATCGTTTGTTTATTGATCGTTTCTTGTAAAGGAAAGAACAAATTATTTCCCGCTTCATATTTACTTTCTGGTACGACATGAGTTCATAGTGCTCTTTCTTTTCCGTTAGCCTTCTTAATCATACTTGATTGCATCTTGTGATCACAGGTCAGTCAATATATATTCCAAACTAGAACTTGAAATGTTCTCCAAAATTTTCTTGAAAATATTTTCTTCTATTTTATTTATTATCTCATACTATTTGTATATTTATTTTTATACTATTATTTATACTATTCTCTATTATACTATCTTCTATATATTTTCGTATTACCGGTGTCCATCTTCGACGCGAGTTTTAACAATATTGAGCTAAGCAATCACAAAATTGTCTGAGAAGTTTTTTTAGTACGAAATCTTACCTTTCTAATACCATATAGCGTAAACCGATCGCACTTATACAACGCCAGATTCAAACCAAAAATAATGGATTTAGCTTTACTGAACCTAACAACCACCAAGTTTATATGGTACTTTACCTTCTATAGGACATTAACGGCATCGCAATTATGAAATACACAAATACAAATCCACAGATATAATAAAATCTACTTAAATTTTTCTTAGCTTATTTACGATCATTTAAACACCTTCACCTCAACATAAATCAATCTTAATAGTTAATACAGTTAATGTTGCTAAAGTTTTATGATATCTACACACACTCTTGCAATTCGAGTATTATGCATAATTTTGAATCAGATTTGCTATAATGTTATTGCTGTTTGGAGTTTGAATGTCATTTGTGGAAGAAATATCCATTCGTGGCGTTGACATTTAACGATGCCTTGAGAAGCAAATAAATAAAGTTACAGTATGCTAAACATTCATTACTACAATATGTATACAACACTTTAATTTATTTCCGTAAATGAAGACTCGAATGCAGCCAAGCACTTCAAAGCTTAAAGAGAAGAATGAGCTAACAGCAACCCGCTGGCCATCCAGATTCTTCGTTGACAAGTTGGTAACACATCATATGTGGTGTTGTTGTTGTTGGATGCGGTCATCATATCAGATTTTTTATTAGTTGCTTTTACCAAATTGTATTCTCCTGCATAATTTTGCATAATTAGGCGAATATTTGCTGTTGAAGATTTTATCTTGTGAATTGTTCTTAAACTTTGTATATAAGTTGTTTAGCTCTTCTAATTTCGTTTCTAGTCGTTTATTGTTTAGTGCACTTATGTTATATTTAAATAAAATGTTTAATGTAGTGTTTTACCTTTTGTCCGATTTTATAGTTAAGATAGAAATAGAATTTTATTTCTGGACTACACTGTGCCCCTTTCTTGCGAAGCAAAAGGCCAAAGCTTACTCGCTAGGCTAGGAAAAGAACAAACATTTTCATGGCTTGATGACTTGATTAGGAATAAGCGACTTTATATCTTTTACAGCAAAATAAAGAAATTGGTCTAATAATTTTTCAGACATCTCATCACAGTAAAAAGCCATCCAAAAGCCAACAACTAAGAAAATTAAACATATTTTGGACATTTGAGGTGTTCCCGAGCAATACCTGTAAGGACCTTAAGGAAATTTCTAAATTTCTTGAAGGACTTTTGGCTCTATAGTTTTTGAATAGACATACCTTAAACCGTTACGAGTTGTTGCTGAAATGTAACTATTGATAGCAAATATATTCGATACTTCTCTTTTGCTGGTTTTTTATACAATTATCGGTAGTTTCTTTTACCAAAAGTTTGTGACCATTGTCAGTATTTACCGATTAATAAAATTTGTTTGACTACAATAAAAACGAGTAAAAAAATATTTTCTCAAGTTATATTGTAGAGTGATATATTTGAAATATTTAAAAACAACTCTGCAGCCAGTTGTTATATGTTAATTTATAAATCTGTATTAATATCTGTCCGAAAATCTGCCGAACTTATCATGAAGTCAACTTTGGCGAATCCTTATTTTTTTGGGTTCCATCCTTATATATTGGGTTGTTCGGAAAGTCATTTCGTTTTTTTTGGGGAACATGAAAGACAGTTTTCGTATAATGAATAAATATTTGTTGTATATATTTATAATCATTCAATTTGTCCAGCTGATGACAATAGACTTCTGAATTAATCGTTGTATTGTCCGGCAAAAGCTCAAAAAAAACGATTCCTTTGACATCCCACCAAACGGAGAGCATCACCTTTTTTTGGTGAATGTTGGCTTTTGACACGCTTTGAGCCGGTTCATCTTTTCTGCTCCATGACCTCTTGCGTTTAACATTGTTGTATACAACCCATTTTTCGTCCCCAGTAATAATCCGCTTCAAAAATGGATCATTTTCTAGACGTTTGAGGAGCGAATCACACGCGTCAACACGACGACACAAATTTCGCTCGGTAAGGACATGGGGCACCCACACATCGAGCTTCGAGGTTAAGTCCATGCCTTTCAAATGGCCATAAACAGTTGAATTCGACAAATTTAACCTCTCACCGATCTCTCGTGTGGTGATTCGCCGATTTGCATCAACTAATGCCTTTATCGCATCTTTGTCAGCTTCGACCGGCCTTCCAGACCGTGGTGCATCTTCGACATCAAAATTGCCGGATCGAAATTTTGCAAACCAGTTCTGGCACTGGCGTACTGTTAACACGCCTTCTCCATACACATCCGTCAATTTTTTTCTCGCTTGGACAGCATTTTTACCTTTTCTGAAGTTAAAAAGTAAAATATGACGAAAATGCTGCTTATTGCTCTCCATATTTAAAAAGGCACCAACCAAAAACTACTGGGTAGAATTAATAGAACTTTTTCACACACAAGCCTTGCAATATCAGCTCTCATGACATATAATGGTTATGGGGCTTAAGTGTGAAGTTAGTTTCGAAAAAACGTAATTAAGTCCTCTGGCGGGAAAAAACGAAATGACTTTCCGAACAACCCAATATATCCACAAGTCTTTATGTTTTTTTAGGCATCCATATAAAACTTTATAAACTAATTTTACAAAAGGTGAAGGTAACATTACAGGTAACAGTTAACAACAGGTAAGATTAAGGTACACATTAGTCATAAAAACATTATATAGATATCGTAAACTCTTGGTAATTTTGATATTAACGAAACTAAAATACTACTAGTAGGGCATTGCTACCGTTAGTGGCGATAGTGATGTATCATAGTTACCATCAATAGTACCAGTAATAGTATGCCATCAATAATTTCTGATAGAGAGGAAAGAGTTACGGCACTCTCTTCACTAATTTCAATTGACTACATTGGAACGGACTCTTTTTATATACATATCAGCTCATAACCAGTTTTTGAGACTAGCTTTTGCAAACAAGGCATATGGAATAAACCTGCTGGATTGCAAGGTTTCACTGAAACCTGAGATCTTTCCAGACTGCTTGATGCAATGAATTTTAGAGGATCACTTGTAGTCTAGGAACACCACCAATCCAGGACGTACCACAAACACAAACACATAGCTTGCCCTGAGAATGATGAAATATAAGAACATTACCTCTGCGAATGCAAAACTTTCAGCCGGTTGAGATGGAATATTTGGACGGGATGACGGCTTTCAATGTTGTAATCAAAAAAAAAAGTCGGCTAGTCGTGTGGAAAAACTTTGGACTTTTATTAAGTCTAGCCAGTAGCTGAATAATTATTTGGAATTATTTGGAACTCGATTTATTTTGGACTCTTTACATTTCTTAAATTCTAAAGATTTGCGACAGTATCTACATAATCAATGCATATTTTAAGGTTCGCGAACTTAATGACTCCTTTTCTATGAAATCTTTTATACAGCTTTATACACTGTACATATACATATATACATTTGTGTTTTAATTTTTCCTACTGGGTATTTTTTGCATGTAGATACGTACATACATTACTTTATTACTGTGCGCATTTGCATGATTTAGCCAAATGTCGTCGCTTTAATGCGGACCCCAACAAAATGCCGTTAAGCATATACCCTTTAATGTTTGCGTGATTTGTGGCAAGCGTCTGTGAAAACTTTATGCTTTCGCGAAACTACTTACACATCTTTTAATCACAGATTTATGAACGCCTCTACATTTTTCTACTCGCACACAGCGCTGGGGCGTTCTTTTGTTCTCTGGCAGAATTATGACATAAAATTTGAATTCTTCTCGCATAATTTAAATTGCAATATACAAATATATCTACAATTACACTTTTTACGTGCTAAAACTACACTTAAATTGTTATTGTTGTAATTTTGTTTCTATTTCATTTCGGTCGCATTAATTGCTGTTGTGTAAAATTTTTGTTTTTACCGCAGCATAGCGCTGTGTTGTTGCATGCTGTTGCTATTGTTGGTAGACAACAATTGGGAATTTCGCCAAGTGCAAATTAATGCGTTCCTTGTAAAAATCAATACAACAAACAGTAAGCATTACAATTTATGTAAATGAGTGCATGGGTTTTCCAGATCCTCAATGCATTAAAAGCGTATCTCACACTTTTGGAGGTGGCTTATCATGTTTATTACTTACAACGAATTGATTAAATAAATAGCGAATTATATGGAATTAAACACTATGCTTTTGTAAATATTAATTCTAAAATGTCGCGCATTTTTAATGCAAACTAACTTTAAACTTCCTCAATAAATAAATAAAGCTCTCCTAAATAAAAAAGCTCTTTCAAAAACTAGAAAAAGTCCAAAACGTAAGCACGGGCTTGTCCAAGGGCACAACTTTAAATTGTTAGAAATGAACTACTGTCAAACTTACTGTCAACTAACTGTCAAACTCATCATATGCGTAAGAAGCATCCTACAGTAAAACAACACTAGCGGCAACCAACGGGAGATTTCAATTCTGACTATGCGACAAAGCTTGAAGTATGATGCAGAGCGAACTGGAAACAGAGATGAAAAATGCAGAGAATAAAGAGAGTAATATGTACGTACGTAAATTGAAATATGTCTATTTTTAGTCCCACCCCATATAGTTAAAAATTGCAAGGCCTTTCGCCTTCTCCGAAGTATTAAAGTAAAATTATTGAACTTCAAGAGAAGAAGTGAAGTCCATCTTTCCTACAAATCTTAAAGTTGGTTAACAAGCCAAATCTACTACAAAAAAGCAAAATCAGATGCCAAAGATTTTTATATTCGTATTTCGAAAACTTACTTAAAATATTTTTATTAGTTTTCACATTTCATTTTTACATCGTGGTTTTTCAACGAGTTGGAGTTGAGTTCAGTTAAAATTTTGTGGCAACCTCGTAATGCAGCCTTTCATTAGATCATATTATATCCTTGACCGACCTCTGCTTTCGAAGGATTAATTTTTAATTCAGACATCCTTCACAGTTCTGAAACCCAAGTCAATGTATGATATTCATTCGTTTTAAAAACGTTCAGCAATTGTCCTAAGTAGTTGTCTTTGATTATTTTACCAATAACTATGACAAAAAATATGCTATTTTTCCGATCTAAATAAATCAATGAATTTTTCGAAACATTTTTGGTACTTTAGTATTAGTTTTGATAGTTTTTTGTTATAGGAAATATATCAGCATTATCAGCAGATTATTTATCAAAGACAAAATCATGGATCCACAATTTAATCTTGGTCACTTTATCAAACAAATCTTAACCACACAAATTTATCCATATTTTCTTTAAAAAATTGAATATATTTTAACTTCGGAATCATTTCATTCAGATTCTTTACCTCTTAAGAAAACACTTTCGTATGATTTCACCATACTTAAACAATCAGCTGTTCAGCTGTCATATCTTGAACTGTTTACAGGTTGTGTGACAGCGATATGGGCAAAATTACATAAGTCCAAAAAGGACTGTGAAGTTTTAATTTGCTTTTAGCCAATATTAAATTTTTATTCACGCAAAACAGTTATGAGAAAACAAGCCAATGTGCATACATATATTGGGTGGAAATGTAAGCAAACAACAACTTTTTTGTTATAAACACAACGGCCTTAAACAAGCACTGCCAGTAAGATTTGTAAAGAAATGAAGTGATTCTTCAATTGATTTCAATGAAAGGAGATTGGATTGGCACCGAAAAATTGCCCTAGGTGTAAAATATTATTTATCTCCCAAATTAATAGACTTTAATCTTCTTCTGTAACCACCTGATTGATTTTACACGAGAGTAATATCCGGCACAGCAAAAATTAATACAGACCCTGACTTCTTTTATATTAACTTCTTCCAACAACGGTTGGTCTGTCAAACTGAGTCAGTAGGTCGCAAATACTAACCTTAGCACTTATCTAGTTTTTTACATTGCCAAAGCGTAAGCCCAAAAGCAAAAGTTTTTAAATTATCTAATAAGCCATTGCTAAGGCTGATGACGGACTCGACGAAGTATTCAAATGAGTTCGGTGACGTTGTAAAGCCGCTTATAACGCCGAACATTATCAGCTGCCGCGACGCCAAGGCTTAAGAGCGGCATGGGGAGTAACAAAAAGGCGTTGTTTAAATGGCTATTGATTAGCATAACATCACTTAGATTTAGCGTAAGCTACTTGGTGCCCTGCTGTCCTACTCATTATTGTCAAAAATTAAAAAAATTACTCTGTAGGATTTTAAGCGCTACAATATTCAGAAATTTCTTTTCCTTCTTCTTCGCTCCACCTTCCTCCGCCGCGATCTTCATTTTATTGTGACTCACATAAGTTTTTTTTATTCTTTTCTTTGCACCTTTTTTTGCAAGACTTTAGTCTGCTGCTTCCTACACATTAGCATAAAAAGTGTGTCAGTAGGGCAAAGGGCGAATTGACGAGCGCGCTAGAGCGACTAAAAAAGTTGGTTGGTTGGATTTTCGATTTTATTTTGAGTTATAATTTGTCTATTTTTTTGGAAATTTGTTTTTTTTTTTGTTTCTTTGTTGCTCGTGAGATCTTAATTTGCATCTTGTTGTAAATGATTTTAAATTTTAATCCGTACTTTGATAAATGGTAGTTAGCGATACGAAAACCTCGGCAGCAGCAAGTTGTACATACATGTATGTATGTGTGTGTCTGTAGGCTACTCTTCTAGCCCGCTTTATTGTTTATTTCCTCTATTACATTTTAAGCCAGTGTTTGGTTTTCTTCATTTTGGCTTACAACTGCTTTTCAAGGTTAGCTCAAAATGTAACCGAAATTTTGCCGTTTCTGCGACCTTGAAATTTTGCGTTGTTTTGTTATAATATTTAATTCGTATTAGTTTCTTTTTTGTCAATTCATTTGCCGCCAACAGCGCTGGCTGATTTTTTTCTATTGCAAATTCATTGCTTTTAGTTTTCTGTTATTGTCATTGTTGTTCACTTTTTTTTCTTTTTGTATTTTTGGTTTTTTTGCACTAACCTCAAAGAGGGTCAGTGTTATGTAAAAAGTCGGCTAACATAATTAGTCAGCGATTTATTTCACTTCACGATTTTTTAATTTTTTCCTTCTGGGTGAACGTTTTGAATTTCAAATTATTTGCCATCGTCGTGTTGAGTTCAAGATTGATTTGCAGTTTTGCTGAAATGGAATGGAATGAAAGCAAATTATTGCAAAGCTGGCCTACGAATATTTTTGAAGGCTGGGCTAACCACGTAGGCCTACAAGTGGATGGCCTTATATAAGTTTATATTTAAGAAGTGATTCATGTCAAGTGCAAATCCATTGTAACACCATTGAAACTCTGTGTGATAATTATAAAATTCGTTGAACGTTTCTAGTTAGGCGCTTAGTGAAGATTAACTGTCCGAAGAGAGACGAAGAGAGAATAAAGCAGTTGATAAAAATTAAAAGTGACTGCACTTGCCGAATACACCTCCTGTAATACTTCCTCAATTATTCAAGAATAATTTCTGTCAAAACAAAACAATAACACAAATACTCTTTTAGATTTTTTATAAACAACGAAACGAATATTTTTTGAAAAAACCCAAAAAATTGGTAGATTCCTTAACCCTTAACCCTTAACCCTTAATGTTTAACCACACCTTTAACTTTGAATTTATCAATTGCTTTTGGAAATAAAGTTATTTATTTGCAATTGAACACTGTACTCACATACATACACCTACCAACTAATATTTTTACCAATTATACTGTAGGAGTTCTTATTAGAATCACTTTCAGTTGCTTTTCGAACAACTCGAACGATGATATAGCTACAATTTTTCCATTGATATTTGACTTAAGCCCATCAGTAATTCGAGGCTTGCTGCCGTTTGCTTTGTTTTTCGAAGAACTGCACAGAAAGAAGTTGATGTCATCATAAACGCTTTAGAGGATTGAAAAATATTGACACTTTAACAGGGCGCCTTGTTCTGAACTTCAGTTCTGAGTCCCCTTGCCTAGTGACTACCTATTCCGTTATGTATTTCGGAAATAAACTACCGGCGCTTTATTATTTGGCTACCCAGACAGGAGAGGTGTCGGGATTAAATTCTAGCTTCAGAGTTTTTTATATTCTAGAAGCATTGCTCGTTAAAGATCCCGAAAAGAACAATAAGAAAAAATTATCCATTCCATCCAAAGCTTAAGCATAAGTTAATTGATACATTTCTTACTCAATCTGTACTTTTTCTTCGTATTTTTCTTTTACTTTGAGAAATGCGAACAATTTCGCATAAATAAGAATACAGCATAGTGAATTAGCTTATTAACTTCAGAGTTAACTAATGTAAGTTTAAAAAAAAATTAGTTCATAATATATCGGACAATTTTTCAGACAGTCGTTCAACCCGCAATGTAAGTAGAGTTGCAAATCTCATTATCTCTGATTAACTACTGTCATATTTTTTGTACCTCAATTTCAAGACGTCCTATTGGTAAAAAGTCTGATTTGTCAGTTGTTAATTTTTGAAAACATCTAAAATGGAGAAAGTCGCAAAAAATTCAAAAATTCGATAACCCAATCCCTAAAGAAATCCTCTAAAAGCACTGCATCATAAATTTCCAATGCAAAGAAATTATTTTCACACTGTTATATAGTAAATATACGGTACTTATTATTCCCCAATGAATATGTTATTTGTTTATTTTGTGCTCTTTTCGCGCTTAAACTGCTGAAGTGACAATAAAACATTTCAAGAGCTGCTGGTATTTTCGCTGTCATTCGCTCTGTTCGGCTATTACTTATCCACTTAAGTATGTACCTATGTATGTGCTAACAAGTTCATTGTTGATATTTATTGTGTTTTGAGTTAATTGTTGTGTGGCGCTGTAAATTATTTTCATTACTTATTGCTGTTGTTGATGTTGATGTTTTTTCGAAATACGCCTTCTATGCAAAATTATTTTCAATGAAAGTTGCTACAGTGAGTTAACGTAATACAAATATGACTTTAAGGGCATAAAAGCTATGCATAATATGTATGGAAGAAAGAGGTTCGACGAGGCCTTCGATATTCTCACTAGCTATAGAAATACTAGGAGGTGCGGGTATACATTGTAGATCATCTGGTTATCTGGTTCTTAACTTGTAGAGATAGAAGATTTTTAATACTCTATATATGTAGAGAAAGAGAGAAAGTCAGAGCTTCACTTAAAAGTTAATATATTAAGTTAATAAAAGTTAATATAGATACGACAAATATTACATTACTTGGATTAAGATATATATACCTATGGTATAAAGTTACGGAATACATTGACAGGTCATATTAATTTAGTTTTGACACTTTATTTGAAAACAAACTTTCAAATAAATAAATATAATCCATATAATCTACTATTTCAGTTTAACCATTCACCAGGAGAAAATATAACTTATTATGGTGCTGCGCTAGGGGAAACTGATATGATTTCCGTAATTGGCGTGAAAAAATATTTAATAAATAAATTGTATTAGCGATAAAAAGCCAACTATTTGATGCTAAGCTACATATTACATTTAGTTTTACGTATGGAACCTCAAAAGATTAAAATATTGTAAAAAAAATTTTACGACAGCACCATCTATCGGGTACAGAAACGGACTGGACGGTGTGGGATATTTATGTAATATGGAGAAACAAATAAAGGGGGAGAGCATCAAAGGTTAAGCCTCAAACGGCTTTGTTGTTCAGGGCGCTAAGAAATAGTGATGTGCTTCTTGACATTTATCCTGAGAAAGAGAGACCAAATTATAAACTAATTTACAACTAATATGAGCCGCAAGAGCAAATTAATGCAGCGTCTGTCCTTTTTTAAAACAATCAATTGTATTTTCAACTCAATTTTTCATATTGTGTGAGATGTGAATTGTCAGATTTCGGTCAGAAACATATCAATACGATGCTGGTTCTATATAAATACATAACTGTCCCTCAATTTATATTTTGAGCAACAATATTAATTTGAATTTTTTTCAGGTTCCTCGTATTTTGTTACATACATTGAAAACAAACTCATTTCCCGACGAGCTATGCTCTTTTTCTGGAGAAACTTTGATTGCAATGTTTTTTTTCTAGAAAATTCTAGTTGTAAACTGAAGCGAACCCACAAGAATGAAAACCTACAAATTTACAACCGACTCTATATGGTTCTTGGTTTTCCCTAAGAACATTTCTCTTATCAAAAATTCTCTTGCAAATGTAATTTTACCTGAGATTAGGATAGCTCAGCGATCAACACTATTATGGTGGTCTAAGGTTTAGTTTTAGCCTCCGCCGTGACTTTAGCGTGACTCCTTTGAATTGCTTAAACCCATTACCGATAGTAAACACTGTGCCGTCTTCGTTTCAAAAAAGGTTGATTCCCAGAAATATTTGCACACAAGCTTTTTAAAAATGCAAAGCTCCGCAAAACGTAGCGCATTCGTGTACATACATACATACATACGAGTATGTAGGTGAATATATGCGTCTACAACAGAACAAACAACAGCGCAAACAGTTACAATGGCGCCCCGCTGCACAAGTCAAGTGGCCGGTGATTGCGCCAAGCGAATAACGGCGCTCAAGCTTGAAATGTATGCGCGCACGTCCGGTGGCGCCCCGCGAAGGTCTCTCATGCACGTTCTTTATTTTGGTTTTTGTTGTGATTTTTTTTTTGCTACTGACTTGTTGTTTTATTGTTTACCACTTTTTTTCATCATTCTATCATTGTTGCTTTTCGCAAAGTTGTGTTTTATCAACGAAATAATCGCAGTTACTGGTGCGTTTTCCACAGCGTGCTCAACACGCTGGTTTGGTTTTTTTTTTCTCATAACATTCTTTACCATTTCATTTTAACTAAAATAAATATTTTTATTACTGCTTATCGCTTTTTTTTTTCGTTGTAGCATTTCGTTGTGGCTTACCCCGTAATTCCGCAAAAATCAGTTGTCAGGAAATCATAAATAAATGTGCTTTGCCACAGATTTCGCCATGCAACTTGAAGCAAACACTGTTTTGCATGATTTTC
Organism: Bactrocera minax; assembly: GCA_021498325.1. NCBI lineage: Eukaryota > Metazoa > Arthropoda > Insecta > Diptera > Tephritidae > Bactrocera > Bactrocera minax. Next base: position 798,086 of record JAKEEE010000024.1, read on the forward strand.
TGTTGTTTACACTCGAAAATCATCTGTGCAGCTCAATTTGCGTTTGTTGATTTGATTTTGCTAAACTGATTTAGAATAAATTTTGCGTGAACAAAGTGTGTGTAGTAAATTTGTGTGAATTCGACGAAATGCAAAACTTGTTTGTTTACGTAACGTGGTATAGTACGTGGTTATGGAGTTGGGGAAAGTGACTTTATTCCGTAAATTTTTTTTTATTCAAGACCACATGTGAAAAAAATCCGGTGCCAATGAAGCCACTCATAAACACAAGTATATTTTTCGGACTCCAAGTATTATAACTTTTTTATAAAGGAAAGTCGCACTATATTTCTAGACACTTGAATCACAAAGATACATATATATAATTATTTAATATCTTTTTTCAAAAACTTATGAATATTGAACTGTCATACTCAAAATTTATAAAGTTGTTTAAAAACTAGAAGAGAATGTTTTTAACCAATTACCACAAATCTCTATGATCCTTTGAACATTGAACCTTTTTTTTGAAACCTTGATCTTTCATGCGAAGTCAACCAACGAGATCTCATAGAGATTTGTGTTTTCTCAAATCCAAATGCATAGGCACAAACCATTCTTACAGACAATGGGGCCATGCTGTTCTTTGACATAAAAGCCATCATCGATTCGCCATTTCTCTGCTCGCTGCCACTCAGCTGCTCTCTTGTAAAGACATGTATACGTCTTAAAGCAACAACAAACTCAGCGAGTTGAATTTGATACAAGAGAGTATGCGGATATTTCAGTATAGTGGTGTAACAACAATTCGAAGCTACCTAGCTTTATTTTATAGATTTTGGAAAAGTTTTACTATTATGAATGCGTCAAATTACGTATGAAATCACAAAGTATGAACGTCGCTCGAAGCCAAAGTGGTACTAAAATATTATTTGACACAGAAAGAAGCATTCATGAATCAAAGAAAGAGGCGCTTTAAAGCGGCGCCATAGGTATTAGTTTATTTAGTTTAGAAATAATTGGGTTAATCAATCAAACTATTTAGTTTCTGTAAAAACGTTCTCTAAAGATCTAATATCAAAAAGAAGCGACAGTTTTCGGCCAACGAGATTTCCCCATCGGATCCCAAATTGAATCAGTGCAGTGGAATCATCACTATATCACCTCTACTCACTATATCACTTACCTGTTTGAGGTTGTATTAAAAAAAATAGTCCAAATAAATTTAATAAATCCAAATAGCCAAAGTAAAAAAAGGTCTGACATATAAAGGACGGTATCCTGTATAGTATCAGAAATGGAAGAAATATGTACAAACCTACCAATAACCCCAACCAAAATAAAATATTTTCGACTCACCTGTAAATTTCCTACTGTGCAATATGTAATATGACACCAAAAATGGATGGAAAGAGCCCATAGCTTCGTCTCACACCTACATAAAATAAACTCACATCCATTGTCCCATTCTGCATTACGATCTTGAGCAGACCTCGTTATATATAAGCGCTTCCTCACTTCTTATCAAATTTAATTGTTTTCATTCAATTACTTCTTTAACAAAAGGTAAAATTCGGAAGAACGAAAAGCTGATCGAATTACACTTTTCGTTAAATGAAATTCTAATGATTGAAGCAAGAAATTGAATAACCGATTTGATAATGATTAGTAATGGTTATTTGCACACTTCAATAAAGACTGATTAAACGCCAGCTTTTAAGTGGCAATGATTCGTCATTAAAATAATCAGCGGACAGCACAGAAGACATTCTAGTAGATTTTGTATTTTATTAGATTTACTTACAATATGACCACAAACTACTAGCTTCTAAACTGGTACAATTAAAATACATATACCATGAATCAGTACTGTTATCACTTAAAATGTGTTGAAACCTAAAATTTTATAAAGAAACTAACTTAAATGGAAACTATAATATAAACATAGTGAATGCAAGGTATATGCAATAAATTTTAAAATTATTGGCGTATTATGGGGACAATGCCCCAGTGTACCATCTAAGGGAATTCGACAACAGTAGTGGTCTTAAATAAAGATTCGCCTGTTAATCTATTACATGTTGCAAAGCAATTTATGGAGCCTTCCATTTATTGTCCGAATTCGTAGGTTCTTAAGCCAGCTTTTCGTTCATTCATAAAAATATCAAAAAGCATCGACTTCATATTCTTAACATATATACATAAGGGAAACAGACTGATAGAAGCCATTGGAACACAAATAATTTGACATTTGCTAAAAAAAAATACCCAGCGAGATTTTTTATAATGATGATATATTAATATTTTCAATATATTCTTAGCGTGGATAATTTGGCCTTTGCGACCATGGAAAAATGTAAACCAGACTATCAAATTCTGAGAAGAATAAAATCATTGCTCTGGTAACAATTTCGTACAAGGAAAAAAATCAGCGAAAGAAGACGTAGGTCTAGTCAATAAAATTACCTTCAAACATTTAAAATCTTCGATGAGTAATTTGTTTCATAGTCCTGATTTGATTCTTGAGAATTAATTGCTTTATTCCTCCAAAAAGCGAAGAATGGACTAAGTGAAGTATAATTTTCAGCAGTAGACGAAATATTTAACGCATCCAATATCATAGTTTTGAGGTACCTTATTAGTTAAGAGTAATAACGTACTTCAGAAACTTCCTTGAAAATTATATATTTACTTACTATTCCATAACTTGAATAAATGGCAATTAGTTTGACATCATATATTTTGAGACTAGTCTGTGGCGCTTAAATCTTCGCTTAATTCTCTTACCTTCAATGGTGTACGCCCTACTGTCGTCCGACAAATGAAGACACCTGCAAGTTTTAAGACGGCCCGGACCTCTTAACAATGGAGTTTATCAGAAACTATTCGTTCGAAAAATTCATTCGAAGATTTCATATTGTCTGACCGGACAACAGGAGCGACAGTTATAAGCAAAGACTTTTTTATTTTTTGAGTTTGAGTGGGAACAGCGATCGTAAACAGGTCCCTCATAGTGTTAGTGTTAATGTACTCTGATAAAAGCAGTTGTGAAATGCAATAGATGGTAATGAACTACATACATTGAAACCGAATGATTGGAGCTTGGTTTGCTGGGTTATTATGGCTGATTCCATTCTACGTGCAATAACAGGTGCTATATGATATATTGTAATTTTAATTGAATTCAGTGCCAAAGCGTCAAACGCTGATAAAGGAATAGAAATCGCTGCTGTGAAATTATTGCAGCAAACTCATAGAATTCCCATTTACTATACTCCTCGAAGCAAGTCTTTGCAATTAATTACATTACACTCATACATACATACATATGTATATAATACAATCATCGAAGTAAATAGTTTTACACACTAGCTATTCAAAATTGAGTTTCGTTGTGCCCGTTTGTAGTGGTCTTGCATTAAGAGTCACAATCCTGCTGCCAATCTTCTCTCTCGCTTTGTCTTCTAGTAATGTCTTTAAAATTTCTTTGTCGCCGATGGATCACACAATTTAGTTTGGGAAATTTAATGCAGCATTAAGAAAAACAAAAGTTGATTAAGTTAAAAAAACAAAATAAATGCAAATCAAAGGCTATTTGGGATGGTCAGTCAAGGGAAGACTGAGCAAAGCAAAATGCTGAAAAAAGCTATGAAGATTAAGTATGTAGCGGAATGCGCAAAAATCACTACAAAATCTAATTTGAGAGATTATGCAGCTTTACGAATGACTTGACCGGCAAAAGGCGCTCCCAACACACCCCCACCGCCGCCGTCGCCACACAGCAAGCGCTTGCTAGTTGGCCTGCTCAATCAGCGTTACTAACTTAGCTCTTCATAGCTGGTTAAGCTGGTTTTCTTTTGCACTGCCAAATGCTTTTTAGCCAACAGAATTTTTATTTTTTTTTTCAATTTTTGCACTGGATTTGCTTGTACTTGTTGCTTTTTTTTTTGGTTTTTTGCCAACAAAAGATCAACATTAAAATTTTGTTAGTTGTTGCCGTTGTTTTTGTTTTTCTTGTTTATGTTGTTGCTTTTGTTGTTGTTATTGTTGTTATTGCTTGTAGCTATGCTAGTTGCATTGTTGCAATTGTTGTTGTTACCGTTGCGGCAATTGGCTCTATGTCTGATTAATGTTAGTTAGAGCTGCTAAATTGGTTGTTGGTGTTATTGCTATTGTTGTTGTTGTTAACGATTGAAGGTCATTGGTGTTGATTTCAACTTAAATGTCGAGTTGTAACTCTAAGCTGAGCTGAATTAAGTTGCTTTGTCGGGCGGGAGTTCGGTGCTGCGCCTCAACTATGCACACACACACACAGACACACACACACACACACATTCTAAGTTGTTTGGTTTTGCTGCGCATTTAGCCAAGTTTTTGTTTTTTTTTTTTGTTTTTTGGGTTTCTTGTGTGTTTTTATATTTCCACTTTGAGTTAATTTATTTTGCAGTAAATTGTATTTGAATTCGGACTAAAATGCAAATAAAATGTCAAATGTTAGCAGCGGTTGCTATGCTTGTAAAAATGTATGTATGTATGTATGTATGAGTTGTGCATTATTTATAAATATAAACTTACGTGTTCGTTCGTAGTGTGTTTCGGCATTAAATTCGTTTGGAGCATAGGTAATTTTACCATTTTCGCCTTTTAATTACGAATTATTTGTATTAGTATGTTTCTGTGTTTTCCCTATTCCTTTTTGCCGTTCTATGTGGGCTACGTACAGTTGCGCATGCGCAATCTCATCGGTGGGTGTGTCAGAAAAGGCAACCGAACCTTGACTTTACTCGTTTACCCAGTCATTTTTTCCATAAAAGTTCTCTCGTTTGTGTTTATATTCAGATTAATATTTGTGGTGAGAAAATAAATCTAGTTCCATCGAATTGCGACCTCTTTAAGGCAGCTTGCTTCACAGTTTGCAACTACTAAATACAGATTCATATTGAAATATTCAGAAATTTACTGTAATATATGATTTTCAACATTAATATTCCTTCATTTAGCCTTTGTGGAGTTTTTCGGTATGCTCCATATAGATATGGATGTTATAGGGTCGAAATTCCGAAGTAAAATTTTCGCAATTTTTATTGTCGCAATTCGAATTTTATGTTAGAGTTGAATATGTAATTTTGCAAATAAATATACACACCATAACGAAACTATTTTAGAAAGTATGAGAATAAAGTTAACTGATGCAAAATATTTTTCAGTACCATGTGAACGAAGAGTAAAACAATTGTGAAAATAATTACGTAAAATACAATGTCGGAAAATGCTCCGAAGATAGTTTCCCTGTCTGGACGCGATAGCTGACTTATTTAGCTCGAGTTTTGATCGAAGAACTCGAATTACTCTTGAATGCAAAAAACTTTACGTTCAAGAGTAGAAACAGATTTAGGATACTAATATTTAATATTATAGTTTTAATTAGTTTGTAGAGAATAAATAAGTATATGTGTTTCTTTGCGAAACCCAGAGGAGCAGAAGAATTGGATCATCTCTTCCACTTATGCTCAATACTATCAAGAACTCGTGGGAAAATTTAAAGGAAATTGAAAGGGTTTCATTTTGGAAATGCTTTACTATGCTTTGCTCAAAATATTACTCTGAAGTAAAAGTCGCTAAGACATGCTTGGTGGCACGAAAACAGATTTTCAAAATCGCTAGTAAAGTGAAACGTGTTTTCAATAGAGAAACCATGCAAAATTTGAAACTAACAATGATTCCTCTCTAATTACTCGAAGCATCATTATGCTAAGGTTTAGTAAATCTTGAAGGAAAGAGTACAGCTGACGGCAATAAGCATGTGTGTATACTAGCATCTGGAGTACGCGCTCCTTTTTGACTTTAACAACTTTTAACACAAAAGCATCGTTTTCCAATCGGGTAGGGCTGATAAAAATATTATTCTGATAAAAAGGAAATTGAAATGAAATGTGCTTTATGCGTTTATAGGCCTCATAATGAGTTTCAGCGTAAAAACACAAGTTTGAGGCATCAAGGTGGCTGGTGAAACAGTGCGTTTCATATCATCTTCGAACTCAAGGTATACATTAGAACATGGAAGAAGCACTTGACAAAGTAACTTAAAAATTACGTACTAATAATTTGTACAAAATGTCAAAGGTGCAAAACTCAAACGTTAAAGTTGGTTTAATAAAGTTTTTATACTTTAAAGCCTAAGTAATACCTCTTATATATCGTGATAACGGTAGAGAAAAGAAGTCTAATCAGTCTACTTCTTCTATCAAATATTCTAAAATGAAGGTCTGAAATGGTTCTATGAGAATTCACACGGCATCATTCACAGAAATGCCCACATATTTGTCTTCGTCGCTCCTATTACCCTTTGACATGACCTACATACATGAAAACTAATAGAAGAAAATAACGCTAACGAGAGCAGAAAACATAATTCTAATGAAAACGAAACATGGATAAATTTGTAGTGGAAGAAACACAATGACGAAAAATTTTTTAAATCAAAATCAAAATATTTATTATTCAAATATCAATAACTCCAATATTATTCTTGCTCAATGTTTAGACCTTAACATAATACACAGTAATTTTATATGGCTACCTAAGTCCCAAGATGTTATATTTATTATATATTTTTTTATTTATTTAATGTTTTTATTACATAAACACTTATTTAGCTCATTTAATTCTTACTTCAGGCACCGCCAAAAATAAATTAAATTAAATTGATATGTAATAACTCAGAACAAAATTAAGTAAAATAAGAAACGAAAAAGAGCTAAGCTTCTTTGCTAAGCAGAAAGTATGAACAATTAAGTTTTTAGAACCTTATTAATAAATCACCAAGCACAAACCACCGCGACGGCGGCCAAAACTAAAACAAAAACAAGCCACTGCAAGAGCTTAACGAACGTAAGTGGCACTGAGTTTGATGCATTTGCGAGCGCACAAAACGGCGCATGAGTTCAATTTTAACAAATTTTGCTAGCAAGTACTTTTCCTTTTCTTTTTTGCTGCGCTAGCTGCCTAAGTAGGTAATATAAGTAGTATCTAATATGTAGTATAGTACCTAAGTACAAGTGTGGCGGCAGGCAACGCGCGTCGTCGTCAAGTAGTCGAGCTCCATAAGTTACCAAGTCAATGCCTACAAGAGTTGCACTAATGCTAAGCTTGTAGTTGGTAGCTTAAAACAATATATTGTTGTTATTGTTGTTGTAGTTGTGGTGGCGCGTTATTTTCATTGTGCTCGCACGAGCGTTAACAAACTGCGCTAGCACACACTCGCACTTGTGCTGTGCTTCGGGGCCCGTAGGCCTACATAGTCTGACTAACGGAACGGTTACCCTTTCCTAGACGCGATGCACCCAACAAAAACAACAATATACATGTAGTAAGTTATGCTGTGGTACGCCTTGAAATGCAGTGAAGGTTGCAGCCACAAATTCAGAAGCGCACACACATACAACATACATACATACATAGCAAATGCAGTTTGACACATTTACATATGCATACCAACCAGATATGTATGTATATATATGTGTATGTATGCTGCATTGGGCGTCCATATAAGGAAGCTGCAATGTTTGTTGCAATGTTGCACTGTTACACGATTAAATGCATTGCCGCACTGCACTTGCCGCAATCAGTAATCGCTTGTGGCGGCATTAGACAACCACATAACTGTATATTTGCCTTGGTAAACAACAAACAGTAAACCTTCCACACAACTATGGGCAGCAACAACAACAGCAAAAACCCACAACAATAACAACGACCATGCCACAGCGAGCGCAGTTGCATGCATTTCTGCGATCAAAAGTTGTGCTTTGCTCTGTGCGCTTTTTTGCCGTTATTTATTTGTACGTCTTTTTGCGGAGCAGTTTATTAGCACAATTCATATGAGGCTCTAAGTCGAAAAGGTTGCCGTAAGTTTACATAAAGTGCCATTCCAACGGCGCACATCCCTTTGCGCTTGTATGTGGCATGCCTGCCATGTTGTTGCCACAGCGGCGATAGTAAAATGCCGCACAACAACTGTAAAGTGAATTGTTGTCCTAAAACTGCTGTACGGCAGCACATAACCGCCTTTATACGGCGGCCTTCTATGGCAAGCGAGCAATTATGTTGCGCTGCAACAAGTTGCAAATTTCCACAAGCATACATACATGCATATCTGTTAACTGCAGGCGCGGCAAGATATGGTCAGCGATGTCAACAGTAACAGCACAGCAGCTTATTTACGCAAGAATGCCAACAATGCGTTTACTCTGATTCATGCGCTATCATCCTTAAGAATTCTGCCTCTTGCAACATTGCAACACACACGCTGACAAACAAATACAAGTGGAACAGTTTGCAGCGCTGAGTGGCCTCTTACAGCGCGTGTTGTTGTTGATAATCGCAACAACAAACAGCAACAACAACAACAACATTTACAAAAACTACCACAGCATGAACAATAACAAGTACAACTGGAAATTCCTGCGCAAGTGACTGAAATGTTGATGATGACCAAGAAATTCAATTCGTTTTTTTTTTCTCCAAATGATCAGAGTCCGTTGAACGCTAACGCGTGTGTTGCACCGCTTGTCGTACCGTTCGATGAGTATTCAAGTTTTGCATTGCTGCCCATACATATGCGCGCAACTCATAAGAATTACTCAACTAGCCGTGCTGCTTAATTGTCGAATTAACTGTTACTCACCTCAATTCGCTGACGCATCGACATTTGAGATCTCCTCAGCTAAGGCTAATCGCTAGTGGCAATTTTTCCAAATTGTATTCAATACTACTGTTGGTATCAGTTAATTTGATAGCGTTTGAAAGGTTAGATAACCAGATCTTGTTGGATAAAAACCTGCTGGTGGAAAACATGCACTTGTGGACATTTGACCACGCTTTTCATTTAGTTCTACTAAGAACTGTAATTTACTTTCTGTTCTACTGAAAAAGCTGGTGGTATTCATTAGCTGTGCTCGATTCGCCAAGTATTGGAGAGTAGCGAATCGAACAAGCAACTGGCATAACCAATAAGCGAGTGATCATGCCACTTTAGCGAATCGAACAAGCTATACCAGCTATTCAAGCAAACTGGCAGCATTTGCGGTCAAACCTAGCATTGACATGTTCTCTGACGCCTGCGCAATTGTGATGTGCCTATTTCTTTGACCGCGAATTGCTTCTCTCCGCGCCAAAAGCATTTCCGTAACCACTTAGTTTCTAGCAGCATCAATGTCATACGTTTTCTATAAACAATTATATATTATTTCAATTCTGAAGTTTTCATTCAATAAATATAATCTTTGTACATTAATTTTGAGAGTAATTTATCATTTGAGCCATTCACAATGGTAAAACAAAAAACAAAACTTAGTTGCATTGAAGATATTGGTTAAGCTACTTTAATAAGCTACCGTATTATATCGTATTCAACTCGCTAACTTTATTATTGCTTTTACATGCACAAGTTTTGACAAGAGAGCGAGCGGAGAAATTGCGATTCGCAGACAGCTATTAAACAAGTTCCTCTTAACATTTGTTTTTATTTCGAGAATTACGATATTGCAAATGCGTAAAAATTTTTAGTCCACATAAGTGGTTTGCTTTCTGGAGGTAAATTTGTTAAATTCAGGGCAAATTAAAAAGTTAAGCTCACCCATAAAGGGAACTCATATGAACGTTCCTTGAGATTGAAAATTGTACTAGTGCTGTGGTAAAAACTGATATTTTCAAAGGGGAGAGTTGCTAACGCCACCAATATTCATCAATACCCCACAATTTTTGCTCATTTTCCACCAAATACGCCATAAAAAACGACAGTTGTGGAAGATAGCCTCACAACCAAGTTACGTTAAATGCAACCCTTTTTGTATCCAAGTAAGACGAAGCAAACGACGATTTTCAAAATATTAACAAGAATAATAAGTTCGAAAACGGATTTCAAAAAATGTGTTCGAAGAGAAAATTTTGCAACGTATAAGGTTAGCCAAGCTTTTGGAAATTAGTGGTCTCGAGCACTGAATACAAATTCAACGTATTTGGTAATGGTCGTAGGTATGTTCGGCGATCAGGGAATTCTCAAAATTCTTAATTAGAATCAAAATATATCAAAGATACTGTGAAACACGGTTCATCGCCAGTAATATTTTGCTGCTACCTTACTACATCAGATGTGGATCCGCTAATAAAGATCGATTGAAAACTAAATGAGAAATAATAAGGATTTTTCTGTGATAATAATCGTCTACAGTAAAAATCTGCCTCGGAGTTGTCAATACGACAACGATCGGCTTAATGAACTGAATATTAAACTGTTTGAGTTGCCAACTCAAACTCTCAATAGAAATCTATAGGGGATTATGAAACGGGCAGTAGCACTAAAGAAGCCAAGAAATAAAAATTAACTAGGTGAGATATTTCAGAAAGAAAGGCCCAGCATAACTATTGATCAATATTCTGATCTTATAAAAACGATACCAAATAGAGACGTAGTAGTAATTCGCCAGAAGGCATATGCCGCAAATTCGAAAGTTCCACTCCACAGAATTATAGAAAATTTATATATATATATATATATTATATATATACTATATGATCACAGGAAAAGGAACGTGAATTAAGTAATTTAATTAAAATATATTATAGAAAAATATAATGTTATAAATTTTAAACTAATATCTAGTTTTTCAAGTTTTCAAGACAAGCTTATAAAGCGCTTATTTGGAAAGGAAAACTTTTTTGATTTTATTTAAGCACTATGGACATTATTTATAAAATAGCAAAAATTTCGAAATAAAATTGTGACTACTATAAACAAAGATTGACTTAATTATGAGGCGACGAGAATATCTTAAATTGTTCAAAGAGAATATGCCTCATGGCATATAAGACGAAGCATAAATCGTATTTCTTCCGAACCGATTGGATGCGCTTATATACGTCGTTTTAGGCCAATAGAGAAGTTGTTATAATTTTTCCCTCCATACAGAATAAACCAAACCAACCGCTTAGCGTTCTCCCTTAAAAATTGTCTATGACTCCACCTTCAACTACCATGGATTAGGGTAATACTCTACATGTGTCTGCGTTCTGTTGCATTTCAACAGTTGTTGAATACTTGAAAATTTTCACAATATTTCGAAATTTGCTATATTATGAAATATCTAATCTGAAACATTCTTTACTACCGTGAACAAGTGTTTAGAATGCACCAAGTTTCCGAAGATAAGGAAAAAGTGATCTACAGAGAAGTTTTATAACGGGGCGATATCATTCATAAACAACATATAAAACGAATGATAATTCAATCGTATATGAGTTTATTGAACCTGATTTAGTTTGAACTATGTAATTTCGCAAAGTTCATTCCATCTACGCCTTTTTGTCCACACCACTACACTTTGTAACAGGTCCACAAATGTTACGAGGTCGCATATTACATTTATTAGCTTTTTAGAGAGTGATCGTACTTCCTTCGGAATTGGTTGTTTCACTCTATTACAAAATTTCTTTACAAAATATCGATTAATCTGACTTGGTGTAACATTAAAAGCGAAATCAGCTCGTCGACGCTAGGTTTAAATTTTTCAAATGTGGTACGAAAACATGTGTAATATTATATGTAATTTTAAGGCTAATCGCACGCTAGTTAGAGCGCAAAATTTGCTTCCCCTAATTAGTTAAAATTTTTCAGTAAAATATTATATGTTTTCTAATTTTTTACCATTTATAATGGGTCTTTTTTTATTTAAGATGGGCCTTAATACGCTTAAAGGTTTGATATTGCCTTGGAAGTACCGATTCCTACCAGAAATCGACAGCAGTGTTAGTGTGAGCATGAATTTGCAAATAAGAATTAAGAACAAGCTGGTTAAGCCAAATGCGATATAAATTTTAAAGGCAGTGCAGTATTAATAGTAAAGTCATTATAGGATTGGGTAATATCTGAAAGCCTTTGTTTGTCCACACGTGTGTTAAATATTTGAAATAAGTAAAATAAGAATACTTAAAAAAATGAAAAAGTATGCAAACCAATGCTAAAATTTTGTTTTTGAATGCAAAAATTTTGCTATTAAAAAAATATGAGAACTCTGACTTTGAGAAAAATTTCACCTGCTCCAACAAACAACTACTTGCCAATGAAAACAAATACAAATATACATGTAAATATTAGTTAGTTATAGCATATATATTCATATATGTATATATATACACTTTTATTTGATTACTTTTCAAATTTCATTTGCATTAAGTGGAAATACACTTGCATACAAATTTTCATTTTATTTTTCTGCTCATTACTTAATTTCTGTCGACAGCTGCACCCGCCGATGAAAGATTTTGTGACTATGCTTTCAATTACAGTTAGTGCAGGGGTTCCTAACTTGGATCCCACTTGGAGAGATCCCACTACGAAGGAGGGGATATATAGAATCTTAAAAGCTTCTACATATTTTATATGTTAGGTTAGGTCCACTTGTGGGTTTGGAACCTGGAATAGATATTATGCAAATGATATTAAAATTAAAAATGAACTCAGTGAAAGCTGGAATCTCTGATTTCACATTAACAATTCTTATGTCTGGTATCGCTTTCTAAATTACTTCTACATTCGTCAGTATTTATAGTATCTTAACTTACTCTGCCACAAAACAGCACTCAATTCTTCGTTTTGCTTAAAAGTCTCTGCATTTTCGGCACACTACTTTGTCAAAATTTCAATTCTAACCCAACTTTTATTGAATTTTGATTGGCTACAACTCTGCAGAATGCAAACTTTACCATGTGATTCAAGTGTTCCACTCAACAGAACTAAACAAACCTCCATTGAATTAACTTTGATGCTTGCCATAAGTCATACAAATATGTAAGCAAAAAGTCAACTGTTTCCTTAATGCTGCAAAAGGGAGCAAATCTTCAGAGATTTGAAATGATAAATCTATAAGTCTATTATTTGTGCACATATCCAGCTAGTTTGTAGGTTGTAATTGCGCCTTTTACAGTTATACAAGTACGTGGGCAACGAGGCTGATTTTGAGTAGTGCGAATCGTGCAACATGTGACAGTAGACCCCTCCCAACTACTAAAAGTGTCTAACGAAAAACGTCAGAAGCACTGAATTTAATTGTAAAGATTGTACAACTGGTTTGCATTTGAATTGGTTTAGAAATTAGAAAATTGGCATAACACCATCGACTTTCAGGAGAAATCGCATACCTCAGGAACTGTTCGACCAACTTCAACCAAATTCGGTATAATATTAGAAGCGAAATAGAACTATAATCGGGTCTACTTCCCATATATTACAAACTGACATTCCATCAGTTGCTTTAAGTTTACAATATACAAATAAAGGACCAATTGGTATATCGGAATAAAATTTTGCGCAAGTAGTACTTTTGAAAATGAGAACACCGTCTTGAGCGGTCGAAATCGGATTATAACTTTTGAAGTTCCCTGATAGCTGAACTTCGTTTTCCTAACACTAATGTGGTTTAGTGTTAAAATTTGTTAAAATTAGTTCACTACTTCCCCTAGCCACCACATACCTAATATAATGATCTTCGAACTTCGGGTAGACTTTATGCCGAATATATCGGTCAATATGCTCCAATATACCTTAGCAAAGTCTGCCTAACTCCAAGAATTACCCTAAACTCATATACTTTATGTAATGATTATCGTTATTGTAATTGACTTTCTGTCGAATATATAGGACAATGTATGGTTTTCTTAATCAAACTGGGTGGAAATATTTTCTCGAGCATGCTTTAAATTAATGTCAGAAATTGAGGAAATCAGTTCAAAATATGATAACAATTTAAGTTTAACTTTAGCAATTAGACAGGTGTTGCTGTTGTCAAAATCTTCCAAATCGTGTTTGCCACCAGATTTTATGCAAATTTCAAAAAAGTATCTAGGGGTAGAGCTAAGCTAGATAAGCTGTCTCTAAAAATTTTATTTAGTATTATTTTTCACCGCTAAATCGTTTTGCGATTCTAAACACTTGATCGGTTTCAATTCTAAATGTGCCGATTCCACGCTACACTCCGTTTTACTGCTATGTTACTTATGTGCACAGCCATATAATATACATATATATATATGTTCTGGTTTGCCATAAGTTACACAGCAGCCGAGAACACACTCGAATTGTTTGGCTTTGACTTAGTGCCAAGTGATGGCAAAGTAGTTTAGGTGCAAATATTGACTTTATGCTATCCAAACTATACACAAAACTTCTCGCACACATGTACTTACAACGAGCCACACACGTGCAACGTGGCATAGCTGTGACGAAGAAAGATCATCGGCAACTAATCCGAGCTTTGCAGCCGGCAGCTAAGTGCCACTTTGCACCGTAAGATGAGCAATTATTGTTTGTCTACTAGCTGCTGGTGAAACACTCACTAAAAGCATTGCTACTGTGCGAAATGCTGCAACAACAACAACCATATACATTGCAACAACACTTGTTTGCAAGCAATTATATGCGGCTCGTTTTCAATTTGCTGCACTCTTTCCATGGTCAAGTGCAAGAAATTTGTCAAATCTCTGCAACATCTTCTCTTGTTGAAGCGTGGCAACCTGCTGGCTGGAGATTGAAAGGAAAGCAAAACAAAAGCGAAAAACTACAAAAAATGCAGTTAGCCAGTAGCTGAGCAGTTGATTGTTCGCCTGTGAATTGGTGGCCTAACTCAGCTTGACGGCCTAACTGTCAGACTGTTAAATTGCCCGTTTGCCTAACTGTTTGCCGTGCCGCTACCAAGCTACTCAGCAAGCAAAGGAACAATTGCCAACTGTTGCACATTGCAATTTTACGCTCATCCCAGAGGTGTCGTTGCCCACCATAGGTGTTGTGGCAATATGTGTCATGCAACCCTAGTGTTGCCGCCTGCGGGCAATCGCTATCTGTGTTGGAGCTGTGATTCTCTGGCAGCACAGATTGACAAGTGAATGCATGTCGTCGCTGATGGCAGTTATATTGTGGGTAAATTGCAGTTGTTAACATCTAGTTGTTGCAACAACTGTAATTTTCAACGATTGACTGATTGAGAATGCACATACATCTACTGACACGTATTGGTGTATTGGCGCGGCAGACAGGAAATTGTTAGTATAATCCAATAATTAGCGTTCCTGGGAGGCGTTTTCTGGTAGCGGTTCTTAATAATCACAATTATCCTGCCTTGATCCATATTATTTGTGATTAAATGCACAAATTGTCTTTTGCTGATGGTGTTTCTGTCTTAGCATTAGCATGGAATTGAAATTGGGGACTGTTGATTTTGCTTGTCTTCTCTTGATGACGAACAAATTTAAGTGTTAGTATTTCAAGACACATAAGTATGAAAATGGTTTTAAAAAAGAACCGTTTTCTAAATGTATAAATCTGCACATCAAATAAACCAAAACCATAAATCTTCCATCGTTGCCCTTTTTTCTCTAATAATCCTCAAGTAGCCTTTAATATCTTTAATAAAGTATAAAATATACTGGCTTTCAAGTATCCATACTAACTGATACGGAGTGTTAAAAAATACACATCTGCATTGTAGTCTTTGACCTTGCTTGACCTTGGAAGGAACTTTTGCTATTTTTCTCCGCGAATTTGGGAAAATAAATTTTTAAGATTTCAGCCGACTTGTGACATCTTTTTTGAAGGGAATATCGCAGTTTCAGAAAAACGATGAAGTTTCAGGGAACCAATTCTGATGGGTAAAGGGGCTAAGCAACTATTCCTTTATTGAATTGTGTCACTAATAGACGCCTCACGTAATCGCCATCAAACGACAAAGATATCCTTTATCCTTTTTACCCTGCAGATATTTCGCTTGATGCTACGATCTTAGCAATATAACCAACAAATGACTTCAGACATATTGTATTGAGTATTGTTGAATATATATATATATATACTCATATTGTATTGAGTATATATTGAGTATATTGAGTATTGTAAAAATATCAGATTTAGAATTGGATTTGATCAAATTCATTTCCATTGTGTTAACTCACAAACTGCGTTCTGCCTTCATCTGCCTATGTTTCTTGATAACATAAGAGCTCTTTCTTCACATAAGTCTTCAAAAACTCAGTGATGAGTCATGGGAATATACTGCATAATTGTAACGAGAATGAACTGGATATAAAAGTAACGCACCGAGTAATGGTCGACTTAAAAAAAAAATGGCAAAAATGTTTTTCACTTTACTAATTTAGAATGGCTCTTGGCTCTTGGCGTTGAACCAGCAACTCATTTAACAACCAGATATTCCTTAATCGACCCAAATGAAAAAGACCGGTTCCATATTGTAGAGAATAAAGATAAACCATTGTGTGATGAACGAGTTGTGATTCTGAAATTTTTATAAACATTTTTCGAAACCCAACAATATTGTATTGTTCAACTAGCTAGGATCTACAGGTGAAAAATAGCTTTTATTTTATATATTGCCTGAATTGTCTATCACGATAATGTGATTTATTATTTCAAAAAATTTTGGTAAAAATTTTAAATAAAATTATTTTAACGATTAACTTCATGCACTAATAATACACCGCCACTCTGTAGACATCTTAGATGCGCTCTATATATACAGCTTGCCACTTAAGCTTAATTTACTAAGTGTCATAAGAGTAAAAAAGATGGTAACATAAATCGCATTCAAAATTAGAGGCATAACAATATAGTCATAGAGCTATGTCGTGCTTTACGTCACTTTTTTTTTGTGTGGTAGCAATATCATTTTCAATTCCCGCTAACCTAACCTCTTATAGTTCCTAATCGAAGCGGACCTATATTATTACGTTTATACATGATACGTAGCGTGAACTTCTCAGAAGCAAAATATTAGTCACATTCTCTTGTAAGCGGAGAAAAAATGTACTAAAATAGGAGCATGTATGTAAATCAACAAAACAAATATGAGTTCTTTACTATTTGGCCTGGTATTAAATATTTAACTAAATTTCAGGGTATTCCACTCAGTTCGATTGAACACAAGTACAGTCTTCTGGAACATTTTGCTCTCATTTCTGACCTACAGATCAAATTATGAATTCCTTGGGCTATACAAGAACCATTCGACTGGGACAGAACCCGAACAATTCGTCGTCAGTTTAAATATGTTTATCAATACCGTTGGTAGAACCGTTTGATATATTGATTGCTATTGATGCTAATAAAATTTATGCCACAATGGCTATGATATAATTCTATGTAATGCAAAATTTTATAAATGACCGTTTCACAAAATATTTGAAAAGTTTTTATTAGATTTCAATATATATAAATCCTATAATCTACATCCCACAAGCAAACCCTGGAGTTTGTTATATGAACATAAGCTATACCATAAAAAACTATACATAGTAGTAGTATAGTATATTCAATGGTTATTAATACAAGATAATCTATATAATAAGTGTATTTGCTTACAATTAATAGTAGTGTATGCTACTCTCCTAGATTATAAAACTAACTATTAGCACTTTAGATGTAGTGATAAAATGCATATTAAGCACAATACTATTAATTATAGATTAATAAGTAGTGTTATTGTATATTCACACATAAAGGTATATATTATATATGATTTAACCGTAAAAAGTCAAATTATTGGTTTTGAGGAAAATAACGGTAATAATAATACTGGTAGTTGCGAATGTATAATATTTAGCTATTAGTATATGAATAGAACAATGAGATATGCTATGGTGTATGGTTATGCAAAAATACTATAATTCTATATATACTATACTAAATACATACTATACATATATAAAAGTTTATACCGTTATATTGTACATAAATATGTAAACATATATCACAAAAGTACAACAACTGAACAAATAATTGAAAATAATGCACCTCTGAAATTACGATAAGTATGTATATTTATATATAATCTGATTAAGATCACTAAATACCCAATCCCAACAGCATATTGATATTAACGCTAGTATATAAATAAGTATGTACATCCATAGATATGCTCATAAGCATTCGTCTGCCACGATTAAACGTAGTAATGACAATGAAATGCATCTCCAATTGATTGCCGCATACGATTGCTCACTCCCCAGCTGGCCGAACCGCACGCTCGCCAATGAACATGCAAATAGATTTTTAATATATTCCTAAAACACTCCTCAATCTTCAATTGACTGATTAACTAATTGCTTTTCTTTTCTCTTCTCCCATTTTTGCTTGTTTCTTTACAGGTAAGTGTTAGCCAAGTTCGTAAAGTTTTAGTGGAAGTGTTCTCGAAGTATTCGTTTACTATATACTTCGTCAAATAATGCGATGTATCGACGATAGCGAGGTGGAATATTTACATTTAATGGTGGTGGAAATGGTAAGATTTAAATTAAGATTTTATCTGAATACATAGCTTGAAAGTCGAATGGGTTCTTTACCTGCTTAGTTAGAAATTTGGAGAGTGTTTTTTAGAAGGTTTTTCCAGGTATTATAATAATAACTAAATAGGTAGGCAATTAAGGTTCTTCAATATAAACAAATACAAACACAATCTTGTAATATGTATAATATGCTTATTCGAATTTAAATATGGGGTTCACTCACTCCGAATATCCGTCCTCTTTAAATAAATTTTGTTGGGTTTTCTTCATAATAGGGTTCGCATTAATATCTTCCCAGCATATGTTTCCCATTGCTTTCGAAAAAAATACTCTTCAATCTATGGCGTATTTCGAAAATTCGCCCAGAATTATGTTCAAATGCCAAAAGATTTTCGAACATTTGTACTTATGGCTGAGGGTTTCAACTTTTCGTAATTGTACAATCACAACCGATAAGTTTTGTTCATCTAACAGTTATTTGCGAAATCATAAACAAACAGAGATACATAGATATATTTTAAATTGTTTATTTCTAAGCTAAATATTTTCACTTAATGTGAGTTATATGCAATTAAATTATGTATGGTATGAAGGCAACCAGAATAAAGGAAATCAATATTCGGCAGGAATTTATTTAGTAATTGCATCTACTTTTTGCGATTAAACTAAATTATTCTAAAAGTAACAATCTCATTTAAATTTATTAAGATATACCTCTCTCTAACCAATATGTACTGTGTAAAATAGGTAAACAAATAATTAGAATGGGTCGACGTCCTTCATGAGCATTTTTGGTGCGCAACCACATTATCTTTCCGGAAATATGTTCATTTAATTTCATGAAGATTCCATAATTTTTGACCGATAGCATGAAGTCAAACGGAAGTGCAATATCTTGGATATAAATAATACCACATTTGGTATAATCTACGTACAAATAAAATACATAATTGTATAATTTGTATTTGTATGGAATATTCTTGATTATATAGGAACTGGAGAACGTATCGGCCGATTTTATTAGTTTTAGCACCAAACCGTATTGTAGTCTGGAAAATATGTCTGCCTAATTAGAAAATATCCGCAACTTTACGCACCAAATTTGTTTGGCTCTGTTAGCCACTGAATTATAGCACTTCGTGTTGCCTTAAGGTCGTCTTGTCGAGGTAGCACTAGTGTGATTATGCCCACTTTCAAGTTCAACTACCCTAGAGTGCCAAAGAGGACGCGATATCTCCATTTTTGACGGAATGTCTGTTCATCTGGAAATAATTCACATTATAATTTCACAAAACTATCCAAAATGTTGCAGAAGTATTAAAATTGTAAAAGGTCTGAAATGAGCTTCTATCTCACGTCATTGAGAACTTAACTTTCCCAAAAAATTTAGCTATTACAAAACCCCGCTATTTTAGAAAAAAATCTAAGTAATTCGGGATATTTCTGAGACCACTTGTGTTATTTATGGAAAACTTTTTAATCGAAAAACATTTCAGATTGTTTATGATTCCTCAAATTCCTTAAATTAATTTCCAAGAACTTTGCATAACTTGCATTTAACTTTTAAGCTTCCCAAAAACTTCTTTCGAAAACTAAATTTGTCATAACTGGCAACTACCTTTGCCGAAGATTGTATTCAAGATTTTATTTAGTTGGCCTTGCTTTTCGACGGCGCTGCCCATTAATAGCCAAGCTTCCTCTAACGCACAAACTTTTACTTCAAATTTCAAGTAAAGTGGCAACACTACTCGTCCGAACAATTGCAATCGGCGGACGGTAGATAACGAGTCAAAACAAACATGCACAAAATCGAGAAACGCCGTTAAAATGCCACAGGCGACAAGTGTAACCTGTCGGCGACCTTTTGCGCAAGCGCGCAAGTGCACAAATGAGCATAGATGTAAGCGTGTGGCTGAGTGCTATGCGAAAACGATGCAATCACTTACAGCCTGCTGGTCACAAATCGCTGGCCCGACGCTTCTTGACGCCCATTGGGCTTGTGGTACAATTTAACGCCGCAAATATAGGGTGTCTACAGGAGGTACGGAATTAAACCCAATTTCGAGACAATGCAATTTTGTTTAAATAGATGGTGCTGAGGTCGAGCAATCAAGTCGGGCTTCACCCATATATATACCCGTCTTTTGGGAAAACAAAGGCAAAATACGGTTCGATATATTTCTTCTCGATGAACCTAATGCACTTCTAATATAATCACTACTGCATAAATGACTTGGTAGCACCCTGTATATGGAGCTTGCGTGCACAAACTTGCTGAGCGCATATCAAATGCATATTGGCACACATACATATACTTATATATACTATGTACTTACATTTGTATTTGTTCAATGTAATGGATATGCACATTTCACCACCGAATGGTCACACCGTTTTTGGCCGAAAACCACTTTTGGCCTTTTCGACCACAATGTATGTATATAGTAGACAGGCAATGATCGCATCGAATCTCTTAACGGACGCTATTAGATGCTTCTTCTGCGCCATACTTGCTGCTAGGTTTTTGTGCGTTTTAGTTTTTATGCAAAATTACAAATCTCTTGCGTAAATTCAATTGGCTAACAAATCAGGCTTAATTCAGCCTTTTAACCTGGCCCATAATTCAAGAAAAATACTGCAGCAACGATGATAAATAACTTTATGCTCTTTTGATGTTATTTATGTCCATAATTTGTTTTTTTAAGACGTCTTAGTTTTGTTGAGATTTCGTTCGAGAACTACAAGCATATGTCACAGTGATAACTCTGTCTAGTGTCGAACTATACTTCTTACATGAAAAAGTTTTCCTTTCCATAAAACCTAAAAACATTTACCCCCTTTACTTCGATCCAAGAAAATCCGCAAACCAAGAAATAAACAGCAGCTACTTCGGGTCTTTTTAGAACTCACCATAAGTATAGACTTAAGTGGACTTTAATCCAAAAACGTTCATTGCTTGGACTTTTTGCTTTCGGAATCACACCGCAGTATATTTATATAGTACAGAGTAAAACTTTATGTAAAGGAAAAGCAAGAAAGCTAAACAGAACAAACTCCACATGAAAATATCTTACATCTTACGAAATTTTTCAGACTAATATTTAATATTAGACTACTACTAAACCCTATCACCACTTACCTGCAGAAATCAATTCCTAATCTGATTTCGAAAACACATAGCAAACATTCACAGGCAGCTTCAAACTTTTTGGTTCTTCCATGCCGCATATGAGCACTATAAAATACAAATATCCCGCAGCAATTTTGTTAGTAATGTTGAAAAAGTTCACTCTTTATACAGATCTCTTAAGGTCTTATAAGACAATGGAAAACAAAGTTATGTTTTCACATAAAAAAGGATTTCAAATCTCGAAAAGGCAAATAATAAACCTTTAACTTACAACATTTTCCAGTCATTGGAAACTTCTTTCACACACAAAACTTCTCTTCGTCACAAAACTTCCTTAGATGCGGTAGTAAAATCGATCTACTCCAAGGAAATTGTATTGCGTCATACTTTCACGCTCACTGTACAGGGAGCAACACCATAACAAAACCGGTACTGGTTTTAATATTTCTTTTTGGGATTTTGCGGGGTTCTATTTCGAATGTTAAAAGTTGAGAAGATGTGTATGAAAATTTTGAGTCAAAGAAATTCATAAGAGAAAAGAGAATTATAATATGGGTGGAAGATATCTTGATAAAGATTGCCACCCGTTAATAATTTTTTGCAAAAAATTTAAAGCGATGGCTCTTTTGGACATGGTTTCTGGATGACAATATGACACCCAAGTAGAAAGATGAAAAATACTTGGTATAATATATATTTGAAGAAGGAATTCCATATGTTTAGAAATTATAAATGAATTGAATTGAAAATATAAAGAATTTATTAAAATATGGTTACCAAACTGAAGAGCTAGGGTAAGGCCTATATTTGAAAATATTACGCCAATTGTTGCCAATTCTTTAAATATGCTTTTTAAGTAAACTAAATATTGATTTTGATAATATAAATGTAATAGTACAATATTTATCTCAAACTAAAGCGGTATAAGACAAGTTTCGGCAGGAGATAAATTTGAAAGAGTGGCCACATCTCAATGAAAATTTTATTGAAATAAATTGATGAAATATAATCGATTTAATAATATATAATCTCTTCCATTTGAGGTTTGATAAAGCTTACAGTTAAAAATATTTTTGATAGGGGTATTTGATATATGATAAAAAATTATATATAATTATGATAAATGAATAATAAAATTAGTAAAATAAATAAATGAATTGAATTCCATTGGATATCATTTTGTAAAGGGCGGCAACATGATTGAAAATTCATTCGAAATAAATTGACACAATATGTAATACAACAATATAATAACAATATGTCACAAAATTGGTAACAAATGGCAAGTATTTGTAGCAAATAAAAATTATAATATTAATATTGTAAACAAAAAATTACGAATTTAGTAGACAATATTTTTAATTACTTCCTACTAAACAAAGGCTTACAAACTTATATGAAGAAACCTCTTCATTGAGACAGCTGAAAGTTCGACATTACCTCTTATGTTAAAAAATTATTATTTCGTTGTTATTAGTTTGGCAAATAACTGTCACACTCCCAAGCAAACAAAGCTTTACAAGACAAGCAAACAGTAGCCAAAAATTAGAACAAGTAAATGCCAACGGAAAATGTTAAACCAAATAAATTCGATTGCAATCGGCGAAAGCAACTCCTTCAATGTGCCACAAACAGCAAACACAGTTAGCATACACATAACGAGCGTGCCGACTCCTACACAATTGTGACAAAAACAATAACCCACATAAACATATATATATATAGATGTATATATTCATGTACCACGCTGACCGACCACACAAAAGAGGCCATTTAAGGTGCAAAAGGAAAAGGCCAATTGTGAGTAATAACAGTGGACCATGGCGGGAGTCAGCGTCTAGCATAACAAAAACCCGATACCCGACACTCGACACTCGACAAAATGCATACTAAAGCGGCAGCAACACAAGCAATAACAACAACAAAGTAACATTAGTATTAACAATTCCGAAATTCGCAAATGAATACAACGAAATGCAACGAAATGCCCTTATAAAGGCAATTGCAAGCGCATACAAGGCTGAATGCAAAGCAAAAAACAGCAATAACAATAAAATAAAGAGTAAAAAAAATTAAATTACAAAAACATAAAAAACATTTGTAAAATTGTAGCCACATAAATCAACAGCTACTCATCCACAGACGCCGCAATAAAAACCACTTGACAGTCTACATACAAAATAGTAAAAACCTACGCGCATGCGCCACAGCGATTAGTTAGTCCTGTGCACAGTTGCATATAAACAAGCCTAAATACATGTAGAGTTATATATATATATATATATATGTATATATATATATATGTAAATATATGCATCTGAGTGTGTGTGGTGTAGTATTTACTCATGCTTGCATAAATTCTAAAAATAAAATTGTGACCAAATATAACAACAACAACAACAACAACAACACACAATACATGTATTCATACATACATACATACATACATACATACATACATATGTAGTCAGTGCGTGTCAACTAAGAGTCTAATAACAGAACTGGCAACAAAAAAATTTACAAATATAAAAGAAAAACAACAACAACTACCATATGATCATTGCCCACGATCGTGCCGAGCGGCCGCGACCGGTGAATGGACAGCGCCTAGGCGCATGTAAAGTGTATTTTCTCAATTGGCATGCCAGCAACGTAACGCATTCAAATCACGATTTGCAACTAAGCGCACCCGCACCCGCACCCGCACCCGCACCCGCACCCGCACCCGCAACACCACACAACCGCTTATTGATTACGCTACACCTTCCGTTTTCCTACTAAGCCCACCACTCCAACGCAGCTCATCTACATGCACATATACAAGTGTCTGTTTGTGTGTGTATGGCTGACGTTTCAATATGTCTGTATGTATGTATATGTATGTGTGTGTGTAGGTGGATGGCTTACAGCTCGTTGCAATGCAAATCCGATGGCGACTGACAAAGCGGCAAGGTTCTCTCCTTTTGTTCGACTAACTGCATCTCTAATGCTGCTATGGCCCGCAGAATGGAGTCAAGGAAACTGGCACTGGTACTGGCAGTGGCAGCAAGTGTGCCGCTGCGCCAGTGACGACATCGCAAGCGAATTTTTTGTATCCACTCCATTCTGCACTCATTGCAGCGATCGTTCGGCGTCGATCATTTTCATTTTGCTTAGATTTTATTGCTAAATTAATTTTAATAGGTCAACGCGATCGTTGGAAAAAAGAAACATAGAGAATAAAAATTATATGGAATTGTGTTGTAGGTACTACTAAATCATGACAGCAGCTTCTAGGTACATATGTTGGTAAGCCAACATCCGTATACGAGGGTGGGACTTCATGTAAAGAAAATTTGCGGCTGTGAATAATTTTTAGGTGAAGGCTACTAACAGCCTGAGCATACTTTGTTGCCGATTCCTGTAGATGGTCTTCCAAGTGCTTCAGCAGAAGCTTTCTATGGGCTAGTTGTTCTCAAGCCTATTGAGTTCAATGAAAGTTTTAGATAATTTTTTGGCATATGAATTCGTTTTGGAATCGAATCCCGAAATCTCCCCAATGGTCCCGGACTCTAATCTCTTTTGAGGCAATATGAGAAGTTATAGTAAATGTTTTGTGCTAACTATGATCGATCCTTAATAAACATGATCCATATATTTCAAACATGAAAAAACTTCTTATAAAGTCAATCAGTTAGGGGTTTCATACTTGTAGATCCCTCAAATTATTTTTGAAACTCAGGTACAAGTGATATCCTAACTAAACATTTGTAATAGGTTTTTAAACTTATATATATTTACTTACTCAGTTCAGAACCCCTGCACTCTCTTACAAGAAACATGTCCTCTCTCAAGTAAAAGTCCTCTCCAGCCTTTGTAATAGGCATTATTTTGAAAAAAATTTCCGCAGAGATTCCATTCCTTCGATACAGAGTTCAACAAATTTAGAAACCGACCAATACATATAAGTGAAGATACAACACCGCCTATGATGGGTCGTGTGTTTGTTCTCAAAATTCTTCCGCTGACCCTCGTGTAGTCAAACAAAACGAACAAACGAGTAATGACATTTAGTTACACGTTGCCGGCCTTCTGGTCGTGCTCTATTGCCCAGTGCTTGCGCACCTGTCAACTTACAAACTGCAATCTGACTAGGTACTAGACCAACACAGCTCTTTACCCCTTTTAGTGGTTGTTGTTTGTCATACATACAAGTTCCTAGCTACCATTTCAAGCTTATTGTAGACTTCTTTTCGACTGCTTGCCTTCTGAATTTCTAATATTTTTGGCATTTACATGCTACGTGCCACTGGTCATATTCAGTTGCAATATTTTAAGGTAACTAGAAATAATATTAAGTGGCCACACTACAGAACAAGATTTACCGCCTTTTTCGACAATCTCATACTTCATACTACATTTTTGAGATAAAACCTTATCCAATTCGTCCCCAGCTTAAAAACGAGTAAAACCAATGCTCAGTGTATTAAATAAAGGAACGAAGAAAAAATTTCCCAGGCATATTAAAAAGTGAAAAAGTGAAAGTGAAGTCTATTGCTTTACCAAACCGACACGTGAAGTTGAACCAGCGGTGTCGAATTATCGTTTGTGGAACAAAGTATGAAAAATTTATTGTGAAACTTTTAGTATCTTAAACGCTTAAAGATTCAGAAAGCGCAAAAAGCACAGAAAGCTCAAAGAAAGCTCCACAAAGCTGTATTCCGGTGGGTTATACACATCTAAATCTATGAATCTAAAAAATTTCAACTGAAGCACTGAAGAATATTTTTATTTAATTTGTCAGCATAGAAGAAAAGAGACAATAAGAAGAAAAATGCTAGATAAATTTCTCAATTAGAAAGTTTAGGAGAATATAGATTTAGGGAGGTCCTAAACTGTAGAGGTACGTTTTTATATCACACTTTTGGAAACTCATTGCCGATACTGCGGCAGTCCTATCAACATTTTGGTTCCATTTGGAAACTTTCAAAGCCTTGCAATATTTGACACTCAACAGGAGGTAACGAAAAATTTATTTTCCAAAATTATTCAATGCTCAGCATTACACTCTCACCGTGTATTATCATTTTATCTTATTTGCTTTAATTTGTATGAAGCAATCACTGTTGTTAGTGTTCTATGCGATTGCTGTTACTCTTCACCATTGCTGACATCATACTTAACCCATTTACAGCCTCAGCGCCCTCCCTTCAGCGCACTTCCCCACACTGACTTTCATTAATATCGGCATGCTTGCCACTATGATGTTATGGTGGAATCTTTTTATTACTCTTATTAAGCGACAATAATTCTTTTGTTGTTGCACGCGCATTTAATGTACAAAGAGCTAAGATATCGCGTAAATGCATTTGCATGTAAGCGCCATTGTGGTTATTATATGTAGTATGTACGATATCTGTGTCACCCTGTAGGAACATATTCCTCGAAGAGCTGGAAACCACAAAGGTCTGCATACTTAGCCGTATAAGTAGTTAGCTGAACTGTAATGGTAAGGCGCAGGTGGGCAAAAGGATCAGGTACGGAGTATGGGGTACTACTTTTGTAGAACCTTTCCCCTTTCAGGATTTACCATTTCAAATACAAATTGAAAAATTTGTTTATGTTTCTTTATCGAAATCAAATCTTCCCTACTTCAGTTGTCAGACATCTCCTTAAAATATTATTTCAATTAATATTTATTAATATTGTTATTTGCAAGCGCGTCTCAACATAGAGTCTCAGACCAACTCAACATAGAATAGTATTTTCATTAAGGAGAGACATCTCTCAAGTGAAAGTTCTTTCAGACGAATAAAGCTAACACCCCTTTTCAGTCTCTTACTAACCCTATCTGAACGGTAACATACGGTGCTCCTTTGGATGTCTCTTTTGGATGTAAAAAGTTTTCAATAAAGATTTACTAATCTTTGCTTTGCTTAGCAGAGATTATCGGTTTAGATGGAATGATAATATATAGGTACGCTTTCCTTGATACATTGTGAAGACAAAATGTAAAAAAAAAATAGCTTAATTTGATATTTCTCGCCATTGGGGCCTATGGTCAAAACCGCTTCGGCGATTACAGACCCTGTTACAAAGAATGTTAAATTGCCCCATTCCAAAGGTAAAACCACTCTGAAGACTTATAATTATCAACTCTCATGTTAAAAGTTCGTTAATTTAAGAGATGTTTTTAGGGCAAGCTAATTTGGCAGCTAAGTAGGCAAATTGAAAATTTATTGACGTCAGTTGGCACTCTATAATTATACAACCTTTGGGCTAACTAAAGTGTAAAAATGAAGTTCTATGCTGCGAATGGTGTTTCCTAAAACTGAATAATGAACGGCTTATGAGTATTATTCCAATTGCAGATTGATTGATTGTATCCAACACAACATTGTGATTGTACCAACATACAAACTATTCACTTTCCGAAAATTCTTTTCATAATGAAACTGAAATCATTGATTTCAACCAAATTTAATGATGCTCTTCGTTTTGTATATAATAGTATAATAGGTTTGTGCACCTAACGATTGTTTCTAAGACCTAAAACTAATCGAGATAGATATGAAGTTATATAGTATATATATAAATGATCAGGAAGATAGGACGTCGATGTCGATCCGTCTGTTCGTCCGTCCGTGCCAGCGATAACTTGAGTAAAATTTTAGATATCTTGATATTTGCTACACGTGTTTCTTGGCAATCTGAGGAGACCACATAAAATCTGTTAATCGAAAACCTATAAAGTGCTATAACTAATGCACTAATTAAACTACAAAACTGTAATTTGGTACAGTGGATCCGTGTAAGAAGAAGCATCACTGCTATCAAAATTTTTGAAAAGTGGGTATGGCCCGCCCCTTAGTAAGTTTTATGTACATGCCTCAAATACTAAGTAAGCTATATCAACCAAACTTTCTGGAAACAATCCCATCTTTCGGTTCCTCATACAGCGTGAAAATGCTTGAAATCGAATGATAACCAAACCCATTCCCCATGCAAAGGTAATGTTCGCAACTACCGACATCTGAACATATTTCTCCGCCTTCGCCGATCCTTGCAAATTGTGGGAGTATATAGTGTTCTAATATAAAACTAGCTACCCTGTTTCTCGCTCGTTTTCTAGCTTGACCTCGCTATTAGTGATAACCACAAAGAAAATAACCCAGCTGTGGTACCTTATTCGGTTCGGCAAGCTCTTAGTTGTTCGATTTTAGTAAGCTTCTGCTTCTGCGTAATACTCAACTGAACTCTGTTTCGGCTCGATGTTCGCAGACCAAGAGTTCAAGTCTTTCCTGCAGAGGCTTTGCATTGCTTGAAAATTAGCTGCAGAATTTCTGCGACCACCTACACCCACTGCCACCTCGACAACCGATACTGATGCTCGTTATTTGCAACAAAGCTCCATTGCAAAACTCTGAGTCTACGTGCCACGCGCTCACACTTACAAATTACGTAAATTAATGCCACGTCCAAGTACTTACGAATACTTTTTTATCTTGCCCCATTAAACCGTACTGCATTTACGCGTTTCTGCCTTGGCGTAGTAAAAACGCAACTGCTGAGCTGCGAATTCTAGTCGCCCGTTAAGTTTTTTACACAGCGTTGCCACAAGTTTCAAGCGCGTTCCGATAAACAAAATAGCGGAGCAATAAAATCGCTATAGAAATATATACCAAAATGAGGAAAAACTAGCGTAAAATACATAAAACGCAAGAATTTTTCACTGCATTATTATACGCATTCTGCTGATTTTGCGAATTACTTTGATTAAACGAAAAATTATCGCGCCCATTATTATTTGCGCTTACAACGGCGCGCCAAGCAGCGTGCAGCAAGCGGCAAGCGGCAAGCGGCAAGTGGCAAGTGGCACAACGATGCAAATTTGGTAATAGTAAACATTTTTATTACTTAATCATAAATTTAGTATCGCCAGTGTTGCTCCCGGCAAGGGTGCCCGCCGCACCGGAAGGAAGCATGGTGACGCCATAAAAGATGCACATTTTCTGTTTTTTATTTGTTTTTGCTTTTATTGGTGCTGCAAAAGTATTTAAATTTTCGCTATTCTCTACTTACTTTCGAATATAAAAGACTTAGCTCTAAGCCTTTGTCACCAAGTGAAGTTGTTGTATGTGCTTACATTGCAGCAAGCTTTCGTCCGAAAATTGCCAAAGTGAATTTATGGCGCTTGAGAATGAAATTAAATCGGAAGGAAAATGTAAGTGCAGGCTACTAAGTTAATCTGTGACATTAAGTTGCCAAAACCGTTGCGATAAATGAATGTGGCTTTTGGCGAGGTGTAGAATTTTTATTCGATGAAACAGAAGAAGTAATTAGATGACGAATATTTTGACCCTTACTTATTGCATTTAGTAACTAAAATAATTTTCAAACATTTGGCCGCTTCTTCTTCTGATGACTGTGCTGTCACGTGACCATGTTTTGCATCACATTGTCCGGCATAGTCGACCTTAGTTCACCAAAAAGAAATATCTTTAATTTTTACCCAAGTTAAAGCTTACACCGACATACACCCTTAAATCAATTCATCACATCATTCTTATCATTTTGATATATAATACATAAATGTAATTGAACTATATATTCCTAACGCTGAAGCGTGGTCACGTGCAAAATAGGCAAAACTGAAAAGAAGACTTCTTCTAAAATATCGACTTACTTAAACTACTTGCTAAAGAAACCAACCCTATGAAGCAAACGAACCAAGAGAACGACTCAAAAGTACTGAGTTCTTCACGCTACAAAAGTTTTAGGACAGATTTGGTTTTTGATATTATACTTCCTTCATAGAAAAACGAAAATTGTGGAAAAATGGCGAATTAGTCCTCAACATAGTCAACATTTAGCTCACTACAATACACTTTATACTGGACTGAGCGAACCTCTAACTTCTTTAACACTTTTGGCGGGCGATTGACTTTTTTAAGTTTGGAAACAATAAGAAATCATACGTGCCCAAATCTTGTGAATATGTTAGAGGGATCAGCAGTTCGTAGCACAATTCGACCAATTGACGACTGGTGCGTTGTCATGGTGGAAAAACACCTTTTCTTCGCCTGGGGCCGTTTTTTACGCAATTCGGGGTCGAGTCGGCTTAATAATTCGGCATAGTAAAACACCGTGACCGTTGTGCACTTCTCCAATTAGTCGATGTAGATCATACCTTTTGAATCTTAGAAAACGATAGCAATCAACTTTCCGACCGATAGCACGATTTTTGACTTCCTCGAAGCTGATGGGAATCGTATCATCCACCGATATTGCCATATTTCCATTATTCCAAAATCCTCGGACGTGACCGCTTCCACACGCGGTCAGAAAAAAAATTTACAGTAGCTGCTTACAAGAATTTACTTTACGAGAGTAAAATTTTTTTTGCGATACTGGCGATAAGAACTCTTCGGACTGCCTTCTTAGTCTTCGAATGAAATTACACCCTCATATAAACACACCCATGTTCAAAATTGGGCGTCTGCTAAGTGTGCCTTCAGGCGGGCAGTTACTGTAAACTATTATCAGTTACTGTAAGCAGTTACTATAACTAGAGATATCTGGTAAAAGAAAGAAGGGAGATTTCAACTTGGAAACTCTTTCCACATTTCCCATCAGAAAACATCATTCCACAACTCATTTTATCGCAACTGCAAACTCATTCTATCACACCTTTCACTCTATACCTATTTTAATTGATGAACAAAAAATGATAGTATAAATTTTAACCACAAACAAATGTAAATCACACCTTTCCATAAAGATCTCTAATATTACTCACGTGTGAACACCCCACACTCTACTAAACCGTAAATTTATAGACGCAAATAATTAGACAAATAAATTACGAAAAAATAAGCTTCTGAAGTGGCAATTAAACATAACGTAAACTGATGCACACACACACACACATTTGGATATGTGTGTATGAGTAAGTGTGTGTGTGTGTGTGAGTATATATTTATTGCACTTTTGTATTAATTTTTAACACAAAGCATTTTTGCTCGCCTATTACTAGATTATTATATCTAATGCAGTTGTTATTGTTGTTGTTTTTGTTGAATATAATTTAATTATCGCATTAAAGTGCAGTCAAACAGCAAAAAGCACAGACAATAATTAAACGAAAAAACGAAAAGCAAACACCGTACAAAACAAACGTACAAACAAATAATAATTTAAAAATAAATGTTAATTGCAGAGTTGTTAAAGCAACAACAACAATAACATAGGAGAGAAAAATCAAATTCATTTTGTTGTTATTGCTCAGTGAGCGTTTGTATTTATGTGTGAGTAGTGTTGAAAACAACTTGAGTTGACTTGAAGCAGCGCCACGCCGCCACCAGCCAAAGCGGCAATTGCACGGTAATGCAGAGCGGCAGCAAGTGCAGGCAACAACAGCAAAAACCAAACAGCAACCAAACCACCGGCAATTACTCATACCAGACGAACGTGCATAAATATACATACGTATGTGTGTGTGTGTGTGTGTGCAGTATGGACAGCTGCATGCGGCCAAACGGAAGGAAAGGCAGACTGATTGCTATGGGTACGTACATACCGTTACATTGCGCGCTGAATGAATTCATTCACTTGCGGCGGATAAGCAACTTGACAGACAGGCGGACAGACGAACAGACGGACAGACAGCAGAGAATCAGGCAAACAAATCAACATGCATACAAATCGACAGCGAAAAGCCAGCAAGCAAGCCGCAAGACAGGCGCTCGGGTGGCCATACAAACAAACAAACAAACAAATAAACAACAACAATAAGCAGCGATGAACAGCGTGTAAAAAGTGCTACAGATACGTTTAGCACTGAGCAATGGATGGGCAAACCGCGACTGGTTGCGCGAATGGCTGAGCAAACAATGAAGTGAATAGCGGCAATGGACGGATATTGTACGAGCAGTGCGACTGAGTCGAATGGCGTGGAGTGGCGTACGTTGTAGTACATTACCTGCCTCAACAATGAAACCAGTTAACAGCAACGGCAACGGCAATGGCAATAACAATAACAACAGCAACAGCAACACCAAACGCGTGTGGCTGTGTGTGAAAAGTGTTGTTAGCTATCTGCCAGTTGCGTTGATGCAGCGGCGTTGATGACGTGCGGCATGCGGCATGCGGCATGCGGCAAGCGGTTGCAACCACTAAGCAGCCGCGCGCCTGCACTTGCACACTGCAGCGCGAGTACAGTGTCTTTAAGTATGTGCTATGTTGCACTTGTAAGTGATTTGAGGGGGAAAAGGGCACGCGCCGTTCGTTACACTGATGCGCATTGCTGATAGTGCGGCGCTGCGTGATGGTGCAGTGTTTGGCGCTTTGTAGGGCGCACTGCAACCACAAATCGCTCCAAAATCAACTTCAACTTCAACTTCACTTGGCAATCAGTGGTGCCCAACGCTGTGGTTTTTAGTGTGTTTTTGCGCTTTTTTTGTTTTGTTTTTCTTTTATTTCGTCTTTATTTCATCTGTGATGCATTTGTTGCTGCTCAAAAAGCGTGTCCGCTGGCGCCAATGACTGTTACTTAGAGCCACTTACTTCCGCGCGACTTCGCTCTTAAATACAAATGGATTTTGTTTTGAAGTAATAGTATTTCATGGAATTAGGCTAGACTGAAACACTTACATATAAGTATATATGTTTTAAAATAAATCAGGTTGTGTATTAGCTAATAAATAATAAGAAAAGAAGATTTAACCGACATCTTTTTTCAATTAGAGTAGTTTTCGTTTTCCTCTATGTTTGTTTTGTTTTTTTGTTTTAATTCGATCCAAATCACCTTAGCTCGCTTTTCATTTCTTTGTTTCACAAGTTCAATGGTCAATCAAGGCTGTCAATTCACCACCCCAAACGAAAGCAAGTACTACCATATAGCCGGCTTACGGTTTTGGGTCTACTCTTAGCTGCTAGATTTTAATGGTCGATATTGTCCAAAATCTATTGAAAAGAACCATCACTTTATCGCATACAAGCGTACAATCGATTCACAAGTCAAAATATGCCTTTCAACTTACCTCAGACTACTGAGGCGAATTCTATTTCCAACCATGCCCATTGAACTCACAAATATTGGGAGCACATAAAAATTGTAGAAGCAAAAATAATGACATTAGTAAATCTGCTTTTAATTAGTATAAGTTGAACCGAATGCTTTACCGTATATTCTATCTCTATTGAATGAACAAAACATTTTTTATTTTCATTGCAAAAATTACATTGAACTTAAACTTCTCAAAATTTACATCAAAATCCGTTTCCTTTTACTTCGTGTTCTTCTGTTGCATCCACACTCGGTCTTTCCTTTTGATGTATTTTTCCGAAGGGACAAAGTACTTCAAACTTATGCCTGTTACTAGCGAATAGTCCGATTATTCTACTTTAAGCGATTTATTCGATGCGCTAGAATGTTCGAAATGCTATTATTTCACGCTTAACTTAGTGCAATCAAGTCAAGGATATTTTTGGAGTAAACTTCATCCATACCTTATTTTAGTGGCTTTTTGAATTGAAATATTTTCGCTCATAAATAGAGGTTAATAGAGGTTAAATAGAGGTCCGAAATTGACAACTTTTACGTCGACTCTTTTGAACCAAGTATCTTAAATGTTCTGTCCTTCTAAATGTCTTCCTTTCCAAAGTACTAGTAAGTGCTCTCGAGATCTTTAAGATGCATACTTATAATGAAAAGTCTTATAGACTTAGAGAGATACAGAAGCCTTAACTCACACTTCAAGTTCGATAGTTCATATAACTTCATGGATTTTATGTATGAAAAAACACTTCGTGAACTATTTTCAGTAAATATAGACTTGATATCTAAATAGTACCTAGGTAGTCAAGAGCCCAAAGTTTACTAGTTCATACAATGTTTTCATATCTTCTTATTCAGACCATCATTTTCATACTCTTTATGCTCAACAGACTATAATAGCCTAAGAGGAAACAATGATGCAACCCAAAATAATAGTAGATGTAATCGAGAAAAAACCTAAAATGCTGTAATTGTGTTTTGTGCAAACTTACTTTCTTCAAGATTTAAGCCAACCTCCTGTTTAAAAAATTAAAAATCGAAGCGTGGAAAGTGTTCAAACAAAAAAACAAAAAAGCAATTCAGTTATTTTCTAGTCACACGAGCGTGCTTGTTTTCCATCAGTTATTCTTCCAGTTCATATATATATTTGTATGTACTTTCTCGGAGCTTTTGCGCTCACTTTTACACTCTCTTTTTTCTGCTATTCTGTTTTCATATCTATATCTATTCTGTTCACTATCCTTTAATAGCTATGTAATCCACGCACGAACAATGCAACTGTATATATATTGTCTGCCATAGTGTCTGTCTCTTAGCACTAATTTTCCATAGATTACATGCAGATGACGCTGAGCAGTGTGGCACTTCTATACACTCTTCGGCAGAAATACAATGTGGATGGAAGTAAGAAAATACGGTATATGCATACATTGTGGCGTCGTGAAATTACAGTTCTTTTATACCACAGATGACAGAAACTAATAATGATAGATAGGCTAAGCGGTTTACTTTAGTGAAAGTGAAGAATAGTTATAATTGCCTTCGCTTTTAAAGTCTTCTCCCTAGCCTCCCAAGGAGAACTAAAACTCGGGTGTCTAAAAAATATTCCTTTTTTAATAATTTATTAAAATCATGTTGTAGAGGGCATATATCACATTTCTATTACAAACTAACGGCAAAAGCATGTAGCATAATGCAACTGCAACAAATGAGCTGAACTTGAATGTTGTGCAATGACATAGAAATTATGGTTGACACACTTACATCCAGTTGATAGATTACTTAAACACTTTGAGCAGTAAATAAAAGTCGGAAATCTCTTGAAAACTTTAACAATTGAATTTGGGTATTCTTTTATATAGAAAACATGAGCGAATACGATACTATAGCAGGTCATATGTGGGAAAATGCACATAATAAATGTATGTTGGAAGTCGAGGTCAAAATCAAGCGTCCTCATTTGGTGAAGAATAATAGCTCTTTCTCCGAGACAATGCCCCGACCCATTCAACTTGTTATATGGAGTCTAAATTGAAGGGATTATGCTATGAGCTAGCCCCACTGTTCGTATTCACCAGATTTAGCCCGCAGCGAATATTTCCTCTTTTCAGACTAAAAAGTGGCCCGCTGCAAAAAAAATCTCACTGAAATGAGAAGGTCAAGAACAATAAACGCCTTTTTTGAAGGACTTTAAATTTCACACTATCGAACCGATATCGATATGTTACACAAACAACAAAGCCAAATTTTTATTAAAAAGACCGTTTTTAATTGTTAGGCCAAAGAAATTGCAGCCCATATATTACTCCCGGAATATTAGTGATGAATGAATGAATGAATGATGATGAACTTATGAAAAGAACTAAAATATTAGAGACTAAACTCCCATTGTATATTGAAAAATTCCGAGCTGGAGTGGTAATGCGACCGAGAAAAAAAGATTTCTGGAGCGATGCAAAAAACCTATTATTTTCGCAGCAGAGACGAATGGACGAAATGTTCAGTTATAAACAATATCGACGCTGAAATACCCGTATTGATCGATGGGTTTGAACCGGGTACAGGAGCAAGGCTCTGCTGTGGCTAACCTCAAATAGAAGGAAGCTTGAAACTCCGTGAATATAACACCGTCGTTTAGGCAGAAATCGTCAGTTTAACAGAAGGCGCCAAGTGAGTTTCTGCTTTAACCGGCAAGTTCAATAACTTAGTTGTGGATACACAAACGACAGTGAAGACAATATGGTGCGCCAAAACGAAGTCACATTGTTATCTTAAGAGGTAATCAATAGACTTTCAGTGAGGAATTGAGTCAATATCATTTGGGATAACATTCATATAGTTATAGAAGGGAACGAAAAGGTAGACGGGCTGGCTCTCAGCCGAGCATACGCTGAAGATGATCAAAAATTAGATCATTGATTCTCTAAATGTCGAGTCTTCAGCCGATTGAGACGGAATATTTTCATAACCCCCAATGTTGCACTCAAAAAGAAATTTGACAGATATGGATGAAAGAATTCAAAAAGTGCATCAAATTCAATAAATTCCTGAGTGGGGTTTGGTTAGGATGCACTGATGAGCACAATGAGCTTGTCGATGACTTAAGTGCAGGACATGAGAGTTCTAATTTTTTTTATTGACTACAATATTAAACAACAAAAGTGTGTAGAAGAACCCGAAGAAGTCTTCCTCGGACGTCATTCTCAAGGTGATTTGAAAAAGTATGGTATAGGAGAGTCTCAACTTCGATAGCACATCATTTTCAGTCAACATCAATCATCATCTTCACCAAAGTGTGTGTATTTTAATAAATATACTTGTGGGTTACAGAGTTAAACGAATTATTGAGTTATCTTTTTATATCCACGGATCTACCTACCTCTATTAGACCCAAGTGCCTATAAAGCCTATATGACCACGAATTTCTCTCAACTTATAATAAAATTGGAAATAAGGTATTGATCTATACAGTACTTATCATAGTATTCATACGCCACTTCTTATGCTCAGCTGTTTGCTAACATCGCATTTCTCTGTAAAATTCGAAAGATCAGCAAAAACTTGTGTAAACTAGACTGTCTTGAAGAATTAGAACTGAAACTAATTTAGAAAAGTGTTACATATTCACATTACATATGAATGTTTTAAATTTCTCTAAATGCTCACCGTTCTAATTAAACCAAATTCATAAATTAGCTAGCAGTTGTCTTACATTCTGTTAAATTTGTAACCGAAATTTTACATATTGGTATATAAACGGAAGTACTTTATCACAATATTCACTTAAGCGTTAATTTTATTTATTGGCAGGACTTTTGCCTTGTCAATATTTACAATCTATCAATATCCAATCTACTTTAGGAAAGTGAATAAAATAAAATTAAAATAAATTTCAATAAAAAAATTAAATAAAAAAATAAATTCAGATACTGCATTGCCTTTGAAACTTAAATTATTTTAATTACTACCATTGAACTCTATAAATCAAATTAGGTGGCAGCATTATAGTTGATTGAAGTTTACTAACGTGACCAAAAAATATAAAATTTTTATTGATTAAATGAAAGTTACGTATTTTACTAGCACATTTTAAGGTAAAAGTTTAACAGAATATATCTCAGCAGCTCGTTTTCTCGGCAGAGCATATGGCACATGCCACAATTAAATTAATTGACTGCCGTGTCATTATTTTATTAAAGAAATTACTTCTACATTGCACTCTTGTGCACAAACATCATATTATACATACAAATGCAGGTCGTTCCCTTGATCGCGGAGAAGCTTAGAATTTATGATAATAACAAGTGGTGCGCTACAACAAACTGGTTGAGAAGTATAATATTGCAATGAAAAATATTCAAAATTTAAACAAAAATTGTCTTAGAACAAGGAGCACATCGTAAATGAGAGGAGACGTTCTGTCAAATAACTAGTAGATGTCTAAGCACTAATTTGATGACGACAGCTTAAATTGTGATATAAAATTAAATGGACACTGCAGTTTTCCAGCAGTAAAATTAACTTATACATATATATATGTCATTAATATATTTACATATTTCCTCATACAGCCAACATTTATAACGCAATGTTCTTCCATTGCAACTAAAGTTCTTATGAATTACTTTTAACGATATATACAACTTCTATAAATTCAAAACTGCATTCAAAAATTGCATTTGCATTATACTCTTATATAACTCTTGCAAATAAGTGCATTTACATTCTGACATGTATGTAAGTAGCTTAAGTATCTTGTGTTAAGTAAACTAATTCATTCTGATTAAAACTTTTATTTTAAAGATACAAACGAGAACGACATTACCAGCGCATGCTTATATGTGTGCACGTGTGCCTTGTAGGAAATATTTGTCATCATATCTATCATGTTGTATCTTTTTGTTTCTGCAAATTTACAATCTATATTTTTTTATATAAATAGCAGTCAAATAAATCAATGCACGAATATTCCACTGATGAGTTTTCCACTTACGTTGTTTTATATGTTAATCTATTAATTAGTCAAACGTATTTTTAGCAATATTTTCTTATTTTTTGTCGTTTTAAGATACTTCCCGTCAAAAATACTTCACATTACCTTTTTTTTATTTTATTAAAGTTAAATTTTATAGTATAAAAGGTAAAAGTAGATAAGTGGCAGCACCGTCGAAAATATTTCATGTACATCTACGATTTCTCTAAAATTCTTTGTTTTATCAAGTACAAACCGGTTTCTTAAACCGGTTTCGTTTTAAGTGCAAAATTTATACTTTCCATAAATTTTATCCAGTAAAAAGCAGATGGCAGCCATTCTCAAATTTATTTTTAACCATAACCTTTCTGAAACAGTTTCGTTTTGATAACCAAATCATGAAACTTCCTTTTGTAAATTTGTGCAAAAAAAGTATTTCAAACTGTAATTCTTCTTAAACCAGAAAAATATATATTCAAATTAGCTCAGCTTCTACAATGTTTTCTCCGGTATCTGAGATCTGCGAGGATTTTACGGATTTTACTAACGTGTCTAAAAAAGTTTCATTCCAAAAATAATAATAAAGCGAGAAGTCTAATTAAATATTTTATATTAATTTGCTTATATTGCCAACATGATGAGAATCAGCCAATAACTACTTGGAACATTTTTAATGAAAGCAAATTTTTCCTACAGGGAAATCAAATCCATGTGCATATACACATGACAATAGAGAAACCACAGCCACTCACGCTCTCGAATCCTTTTTAAGCAAAACATTTGCAAAACTTATTCCCTGCTTTCAATTATATGTATGTACTGTTAAGACGCAAAGTGCTCACCCACGCTTATACAACTTAATTTCTTCCGTCTTCACTTTCATATCCTTGTATTAATTGCACTTACTGTTGAAACTAATTTAAGAAACAGCAGCTAAAGACGAAGCACTGCAATTTAGTGTAATGAAGTCATGTACATACAGACATAGATATAAATATATACATAAAATATATATAACATATATATAAGGAAGTATGGATGTAAATTTGAAGAGTACTATATTTTTTGAAGCTCCTTCATGCTGCCGTTTTGGGATAGTGTTACGATTATATGTATGAGTAGGTACAAAAAGATTTGTGTATTTAAATTAAAATAAGTTGATTGTGGCTTCGAAAAGAAAACCAGAGTAGAAGTATGTGGTAGAAACATCAAAGAACATGCATACAGGAGCGTCTGCAACTTATTGAAATCGGAATTCAAGAAAACGTGTGTTGAATCTTTATTAGCCAATCGATTTCTGCTTGTTTTACATATGGTCACTTATTTGAAATGGAAAATACAGACAGACAGTAACCAAAATAAATGTGTATATATATTGCAAATAGATGTATATTTATAAAACATATATATTCCTTTTCTTATTATGTTGAGAAAACTTTAAAGCCCTGCTACGTCATATGTATGACTGAGGCAATTGAAAAGGGAATCCTTCAAAATCTTAAATTATTGCTTAAATAATTTACCAGAAATGCTGCTTTCGAAAGCCTTGCTCAGAAAAAGTCAGATCCTGGTAAATCAGTTGGTTTATTTACTTTGCTCAATGTAATTCTTATGTTTCCAGACAATTTCAAAGCATCGTTTGAGGTATTTGTGTCATAATCTATTGTGGGATCGTATCAGAACACCATACGTTCCTGCCGACTTGACCGTGGCATCGACCGATACTTTAGCGCTTTGTTCTCTTTTAGAATAAGAAACAATGAAAGTTTTGAAAGCTTCAAAGTTATGAAAAATCTTTTAAAAATTTTCAAATTTTAATTACTTTTCAATAATGATTCCACTTTAACGCCATCTAGCGGGAATCACAAGCGTAGTTCTTTTGTTCGCCCTGTTCTCTCAAATGTGACTCGAATCAGTTCATAACTTGGTCTTTTGTTAATATTTCTACTCCGACATCTTGTCGAAATTTTATCATATTACAACTTTCTCCAACCATAAATGTAAAAACTATATCTTAAATATACCTTTGTCGTAAATAAATCTTGTAAATATATCTTGTCGTAAATTTCAAATGTTTGCCAGAGCTTACTTTCCATCTGTGAAGAGTGTCTTAATTTCATTCAAAATAATTAGGATTAGAATTTTATAAACCACTTCTTCCTCTCTTATTTTAACAAAGGGTAATAATTTACAGTGAGACGAGCTTTATTATTGGTAATCGAAATTAGATTATCGGAAAAGTTTAAATACCTCTTAAATACCGTTTATACCAGTAAGATCAAGATACATATCAAAACAATGTTGACAAATTTCACTATAGTTGGCTGATCTTTTGCTCAAACTTCGCAATTCTTGAATAAGAAGGACGATTCTTGGTAGCTTGGCTAAAGTTCTGTAAGTGTAAACTAAACAAAATTTCCTGTTGTTTAAAAACTCGAGTAAACATGCTGTCAGTGCAGCCATCTGACGGAGCCTCCAATTAGTTCACATTTATGCCTTGAAACATAATCAAAGCTGTCTATTATAAAGTTTTGCTGTTTTTTCTCTCAAAGAAATTATATAATTCTTCGGAAACGGGCTGAAACGATACATTTCTTTAAGTTAGGAATTATTCAAGTTAATTTAAAAGCACTAAAATTGAAAAATTCTTGCTTATAAGGAAGCAACTATTTTGAGAGTTTCATAAATGAGCACTTCACCTCATATTGTGTCCTTACTGCCTTCTTACAATAACCCTAAAAGTATTGCATAATCTTTAGTTAATTTCCAAAAAAGGTATATTTAGTTAACATTTAAGCCTTACGGAATTTTATAAAATAAAAACCTTCAACTATATTAGCGTAGAACCATTTATGCCATATCTTTCACATTGTCTTCACAAAAGGTGCTTACGGAGCTTCAACTGTAATCTAAATTAAGCTCTCTTTCACCATTTATTCAAAATTTACGATCTCTTCAGCACAAATCCACAAGATCTACCAAGTGTCATGAAATTTAATCAAATTGTTGACTTGGAAACAGAA
This sequence comes from Bactrocera minax, assembly GCA_021498325.1. NCBI lineage: Eukaryota > Metazoa > Arthropoda > Insecta > Diptera > Tephritidae > Bactrocera > Bactrocera minax. The sequence continues at coordinate 839,572 of JAKEEE010000024.1, forward strand.
TGAAAAAAGAAAAGTGAAAGACACGAAAAGAGATAAAAATAACAGAAGCTTAAATTACGATTGCAACTATTTGAAGCAATGACAAAGCGCGCGAAACCATATAAAATGAGTAAAAATAGTGCTGAAAGGAAGTGTGGAAAGTAAATAAAAATTTTAAGAAAGCGAGCTTGCGAAAACAAATAAACTTTTACAATCGACGTGCTTATGAAAAATTGAAGAAAAAGAGGGAGGGTGAAGCAGAGCAGGTCTAGCGCTGTTTGCCACATTGCCACATTGCCGCATCTCTAGCCACAACCCAGGGACCACAACCAGCCATCAATCGCACTCAATCCCGCAATGTAATTGCGCTCGCAACGCCCAAGCACTCAAACGCCAGTTGACAACATTTAATTGCGCCGGCAGCGCTGCGAATAAAATGATTGCAGCTGTCGTTGCCTCTTCGCTCAACGCTTGTGCATTTTTTAGCAATTAAGTAAACAAAAAGTGTATATTAAAGAGGCAAATGATAAAATTTCAATTCACATACACCAAAGCGTCATGATATATGCTTGTGTGTGCGCGAGCGCTGCAGACCGCCGCCAAACGTCGGCTTACAATGAGCGCACACTGCGTATACGCAACATTTGCCTTTTGCTACACTGCATTGCCTTGGCTCTGTGGTTTATTATTATAATTTAATTGTGTCATAATGATAGTCACAATTGCAACGGTTGCCACCGTTGCCACCGTTGCCACCGCAGAAACGCTCGTAATTTCTTACATTAACGCAACTTTAAATAAATTTCGTTTGAATTCAATGCAATTTCTTCGGCAGAAATTTATTACTCGGCGCCCGTTGCGGTTGTAAATAAGCATTGTATGCTCGCTCATTTCGCTGCACGCATTTTACGCACGCATACACATGCGTGAATATTAATATATGCAATATTATTATGATTATTATTATTGTTTCTGTTGTCTTCATTTTCGTTTTTTCTCTGCTGAGTAGCGCTTAAGGGCACGCTCACACGTGTGGCTGTGCGCGCTTTCAACACTTCCGCCGCCCTCACTGTCAGCGCAATGCTCGCGGTCATTTTATGTTAATAGCAGCACATTGTTATGTTAATTTGTCAAGGCTTCATGCGCCAACTGCGTCACATCATCGGTTCGATTTCAATAATTTTTCCCCTTTTGTTTGTGCTTTTTTTTATCGCTATTTATGTCGTCGGTTTTTTCCATTTCTGTTTCGTTTATTTATTACATGCGAGTATATTCTACAGTTCCGATTGGCTTGACATTGACAGGTGCGTGGCTCGCGGTCGGCTCTTCCGGCATGTAGTATGCATTGGCTTTTGTTTGCTTTTGTTTCATTTGTGCTTTTATTTAAACACCTCAGTGCTGTATTGTTTGTTCTAAACGAATTACGTTGTTTTTGTTGTAGTTTACCACTTCATTAGCACTTCAATTGGAGTACATCGCAGTGATAACAAATAAGCACAAAAAGAATATAATTGAATGTTTAATGGATTCGGTTGAAGTGGGAAAGAGTTTACACTCTTTTGTGATTTTCTCCGAACCGCTCTGGCCTATAAGATCCAAATTTTTTGCGATGCTGTGTTCTTGAGTTTTAGAATTATGAAATAAGGAGTTCTATAAATTGTAAACGAACTCCAATCTACCGATTGATATTATGAAAAGAGATTTCTTGTCAAAAAATTACTAATTCGATATTCTATATCCTTGCTTCGACAGCTTGCTTATTTTAACATTCGTTTCTATGTAATCAAAATAGACCCTTATATATATACATGGGCAAGCACTGTTATCTCAGCATAATTTCTCAAAGCAGCTTGACGAATATTTTATAATCCTACAACAACAACAAAAATTCATCTGTGCGTTATTTTAAAACCTTCGAATCCGTTGAGACACATTCATCCTTGTAGAAATTTTCTTACCACCGAAAAGCAAAAGAAATGTCCATGCATTTAGATTTACCTTCTGAAAGAGAAGCTACTTGTATCACTAGCAGGTGAGATATCAGACTCACTAACCTATATATATGTCAACTAGAGGCTTGCAAATATTATTTTGGGTGTATAGATACATAATTTTGTTAAATTGTAGTACCATACATATTTATGTCTAAAAAAACGTGAGCATGTTCATTTCTTTCAACTTCTTTACTTTAGTTCTTTACTGCACTTTAATCGATATATTCGGCATAACATCAAACAGCAGAGAAGAAATAGTTATATTATATGGGTAATAGACCGAAGTCTGGACTGATTTTGTCAATTCTGGACTCTAGATCATATTGACCCATATAAGCGGTATAGAATTAAACGGAAAGTCGAAAATCTCTATATTGGATATATTTAAAGGAAGTCTAGACCGACTTCATTTATTTTCAGCACTAAACTAAGATATGCTTAAGAAAATATTCCACCAAATTTCCTTAAGTAATTCACAAATTTGTCGATAATTTCGGTATAAAGTCAGCAAAGGGTACAGGTATCTCCATATTCGTTATACGGTGCCTAGAGAAAGCACCGAATTATAAAATGTTGTGAAGGCAATTAAGACTTATCATAGGCACAACTTGTGCCAAGTTGTACTTCATTGTCCTCATCTTCATTTATGCATTCTTGCTTCATTTATATACTTTAAAGTGAAATAATCAGATGAAATTCAAAATATAGTTATATGGGAAGAAGGCGTTTCGTCACGCTATCTCAATTTCCACTCAAGTTTTCGCTTGTGCGGACCGAACGAACAAATGGGTGGACAGAATACAGAGACAATAGGCAGTCATCTCGAAATTTATTATTTTTATCATCCTGCGAATTTTCTTGCATTTTCTTATTTAACAGTATATATTATATACTATTAATTTCACTGTTACAAACAATATTTTGCGCAACATGTTGCTAGAGTATAAAAATCTATTATTTATAACTAAAAAAGTTTTAAGACAAACGAGAGCACATTTCGTATAGAAATCTCATGTTAATTACTTTAGCTAAAAAGAGTCTCTAAGATTCATGCGATCGTCAAGATGAGTGGAACTTGAAACATACCAATCAGAATTTTTAACAGATCATACGTGTTAGCTTATTGCATATGTTGAACCCATCAAAATTTCTAAACCAATCGAAAATATTTTGCCGAATTTGGTGTAAAACATAAAAAAAAAATGAATATTTCACTTCCCTTGACCATATTTCTGATATAATTAACTGTTTTATAATTGGGCGGCCAACAAATTGAACACTCTTTCTAAACAGATTTCATCGCCATTTCTGGTCTAGTATCTGCTTATCACCAATTTCTTTATAACATAAGTCTTTGCTTATTTCTCTTACACCATTGTAGGGAAATTTATAATGATACAATTGAGTTTTAATTTAATTTAAAAACTAGTTTTCATAAAATTTTACTATTTGGTTATTTAATAGCTTTAAACAGTTCAGTTTTGTACCGCTAATTTTGCTCGAGTGCATTTGACAGCAACATAAAGAGCTCGTGACGTCATGAGCGAAAGAAGTTTAGAATTTGTTTGCAATTACTTTGAAAGTTTGTCAGTTCCTTTCGTTTATGCTCTATAAATTCGCAATCTTATACCCTCAGATTCTTGGCTTTGAACAGCCCGGATCTTTATATATTAAACAATAGTCATAATTTTTAAACAATACTTGTATGATATTTAAAAAAAATTTAATCGCAAAAAATTTTAAAAGCAGTTAAAAAAGAATTTTAGAAATAAACGCTTATATATGCATATATTTCATTAAATAAATTTAAATTCAATATATTTATTTCTCTTTTTTCGCTCATTAATCAACACTTTTTCACGGGCTCATCTGATCTTCCCCCACAAAATATGGCAAATATAAAAAAATATGTTTTATGTAAAAAATGGCCAACATTTGTCATCGATATTTCGTTTTTTATTTATTTCTTATTTCTCAAACGAGAACGAAATAATTAACGACCAAAGAGTAATCAGTGTAGCAGATAAGCGTGTGAAAAAATCAATTAAAACGCCTTGAATAACTATAACAGTAATTTACGAGCATGTAATTGCGGATTAAATGGTGTGGAATGCCATTGAATTAATTTGTGTAAACATAATAAAAAAATCAGCACGAATTAATCGAGTTTACAAACATTAGTGTGTATTATAAACATAATTACAATGCACCACATGCATACATTAATACACACACATACACACACATGCATACACACGTAGATTTATGTTGCCGGTGCACATTTATTAGTTCAAAAAAGGGGTTGTTTTATTAGTAACCATAATTGAATTGTAATAGCTATTTAAATTGGCTCTCGCAAGAGCTGAAAAAAAATAAAATAATTGAATTGGAATTTATTCAAATTAATTTTAGAACTCAGTGGCTGCGAAAATTTGATAATTTGCTAGCAAACAGTGTCACCATTTTTTACCTAGATATCTTTCAGGGCTATCGGTATAAGTCAGTGAATTTCACAGGTACAATAAAAACAATAGCAATAAATGGCGCTGTACAACACCCGGCTGGACATTGAACCAAACCAATTTTTTTTGTGATTTTCAGTGTCACAATTGAAGCAGCAATTTCTCCGTTTTTCGAAGTGAGTTTCCAAAGTCAATATTTAATCGTTTGAATTTCAAAATTGAGCTTATTGTAATTATGGTGTGTAAATAACTACGAAAGGAAAAATATGGGATTAATCTTCCTCCTCTTTTTATTTTAAACATTTATTTTTATAACATTTTTCGGTCAAGCTTATCCGACAAAGCATCCGTCGAAGTAGCGCAATGGGCTCCAAGTCGGATATTCGAAAAAAATTTAAATCTTATATTTCAAAAAATACTGCCCCGATTTTCGGAATATTGATATCGTTGTTACTTACTTTCTGCATAAAACCTTGAGAAAAAACCTCATTACGTTATATTCAAAAAATGTTTATCAAAATGTTGCGTCGAAAACCAGTATTAATTATTAGCTGAATTATTACTACATTCTGTCCAATCTTAGTACCAGTTTATCCTCTCTCAGGGGAGTTTCATTAAAATCTGTCTCACCATTTGTCTCGGAAATCTACAACGAAGTGAACCGAACCGAACGGAAATGAATACCGAAGTCAATTATGTTTAATAGAAAATGTTACTGCACCAGTTTAATTATATTACTTTATTAAAATATCCCTCAAATTTACCTGTTTATTAAAGTTAATCGATATAATGAAAATCATTTTGTCCGTTACATGGAGCCTAAGAGAGGGACCAATTTCATAAATTTTTGGTTTCAATTCGTTATTATTACTTTTCGATTCTTATTCAAGTATCTCATATGCTGGCCAAGTATACGATTCAAATTAAACCGCAATTTATGCGATCTCCATTTTTGATATATATATGTCAGGAATTGTGTTATTGTCTCTGTTTTTTTCAATACCGTTGTAGTATTCATGTTGGATCTATCTAAATAAGCAAATGAGTTTCGAAATGGCATTCAAATGGCATTTTCTGCGAAATTAGCCGATGCCAAGGTCACAGTCCAAATTTTCACATGCCCTTCATTCAAAACTTGCGATGAAGGTTGGAAAAGCATTCCCATCTTGGCAGCAACAGAATGAGAACAGGTCAAAGCTCCGCTGTCTTCTTGCAATTTACTACTAGACGACACTTAGCAAGATCCTTGTAGGCCAAGGTTAAACCGAAGTGAACTAATGAGCAAGGTTCGCCTCTTCATAGTTGTAGGGATTTTAATTGATCAATGTCCAATTGGCGTCTTCGCGGTAAAGTTACAAAATTTAACGGATGCCAGTCGTAGAAGTTGTTTGGATAAATAGTAGGTGGTAGTAAGGTAGTAAGGTAGTACCGCCTTTGCAAAAGCAATGCTTGAAATACATTGGATCTCATAACAACCCAAATGAACTAGCGTGATAAGAAATAAAGCGCATAAGCGTTAACTACTAGGTTTGTCGATACATAAGAGGAGTATAGAAGCTTTTCTGGTTTCACAAAGTGCCGTCTTTAGCAAGCGAAGCGTAATCCCCATTGTGGAACGACCATAGAACCTAACCCAACGGAATTAGGTCTCAATTAATTTGAGATTAGTCGCAGTTTTAGTAGTTTTCCGGAAGGTGGGCATGGTCGTTGCCCGATATCACCAATTTCTTATTCGTATACTAAATATTGTATATATTGGTTAGAGGCAAAATAAGTCAATTTTATGCTCTCCTTGTATATAGTGATTAAAAATCAGGATTTACATAGTAATTACTTAGTAGTAACAACAAAATCCTGCTCCTGTATTTGGTTCACACCCATCGGTGAATACAAGTATTTCGGCGCCGGTATTATTTACACGCCGCAGAGTTAATCTCCAAGCGTAAATGAAAATCACTTCAAGATTCGAATTCAATCTCACATTACATTTTGACTGTTCGACACTACTTTAAACTACTTGTTGCGGAACCTCTTAATGGATTTTATTGTCTCACCCATTAATTATGGTAGAGGTTCATTGATGGAGTTGTCCCGTTATATGTTTGTAATTTTTTACACACAAAAGCTCTGTTAAACATTAGGCTGGTGTCAATAAAGTAATTATTGAAATTTAGAAACCACTTCAAAGTGCAATTATGATCTTCATTGTGGATGCCAAAGCGGTTCGCACGCTTAAAATGTCATTAACTTCTCTAGTGCCGAATTTCTCCCTTCAAGAGCACACATTCTTTCAATTATGTGCAAACAAATATGGGTGCATGTTAATTTAAAGCAAGAATAAATATGTATACATCTTTGTATGTATGTTTTTATGTATGCACATGTCCAAATAAGTGTTTACTTTTACCACAATTACGCATGCACGCATTCACACCTACTAACCACCTATTAACAAACTGCAGACACACATACATACATACTTACATACAAATATATATGTATATGTGCATGGCATAGTCGTGTTTAGCATTTGCGTTTGTTTACGATCTACTCGACTTGCTCCACTTTTCCGCCGAGGTGAATGTACGACAATTACCATACATATACACACACATATATACATACATGCAGACACCCACTGAAGATCATTGAATATTTAGTTATATAGTAGTTTGAATTTTTTTATATTTTTTCCAAACCGATTTCGTTCACTTACAAGAACGCCCACATTCCCGCATAACTAAGTAGAATACCACAACAGCAACGACAACAACAATCTACAAGTATGTACACTCTTCAATGGCCCATTTATATTAATTATATTGTAATTCGTATTTACAAGTACTTTTATCACAAGTTTCGTTGGCAGTTTGCACGTTTGAAGGCATCACACCAACATGTTTTCTACCTTTTATCGTTGCGATTTTCGCTCACTTTCGGCATATTTTTACCTTTTTCTGCTTGCAGGTTCTCCAATATTACCATTCACGTATCTCTGCGAAGAAGACCTTTTTCGGTGTACTATTATTAATCGTCTATTACTATGTTTATGTCATTGAAGAGTGGCGAATCGAACAAAGAACTAGTATAAGTATTATAGTTACAATATATACAGCTAGACGAACTTATTTTTGTTTCCACAATTGAATTTTTTTACGAAGTCCAAAATGACCAGCAAAAGAGTTGTAAATCGAAGATACCTAATATAATACTATAAGTAATTTTGGGTTCCGAAGTGTAGCTAAAACTGGATTTAAACTGCAAGAGGAAAGCAAATATTTTGGGAAAATGGCTTTTAACGCGATAACCTTGACTCAGCGATGCTCCAACATCATTTACCCGTTTGAAAAATACGTTTTCTGGAGGTCTGCAATATATGCCTCCGTGGCGGCAATAACCTCCTCATCTCACACAATTTTGTGCGCTGCATAAACAAAAAGAAATCGCAGAAGACAAATCTGTAGAATACGGTGGATGGAGCAGCAGTTCCTAGCTGTGGAACAACACATCTTCGCTAAATGGGGTAATTCCTTATGCAATTCGACGGCTAATCGGTCTAATCATTTGACATAGTAGAGTCTTTTGACCATTTTGCCTTTATTTAGAAAGAAAAAGCTTTCAAATTACCGGTAACGACCGCTTTTAAAACCATTCTGAATAAATAATCCCTTCTACTAACCAGTGCATTATTCCTTGGAATTCGACTCCTTCTTTTAAAATCTTTAAAATTTTTATATATTATATAATTTCGATCCAATTGGAAACTGTAGTTTCAAATCAAAGGAAAAGAATAAGTGATGTCATATTATGTCATACAAAGGAGTTGTGGGTGTAGAACCACTTCCGCTCCCTTCTTCCCGGGGTGTGTCGTAAACATAGAATTCAATAAGCAGAGGGGTGAGTAACAGGGAAATTACACAATTCTATATTTAGAGATTAAAAATTTGTTTAATGCATTACCACCAGGATTCGTATAATTGAGGAGTGATGATGAAAGTGCAGATTCTTAATTGCCCTTTATTTGATACGAATATCTTAATATTTCATTTATTTAAACAATTTGTTTGAATTATATTTTGCAAACAGATGGTAATTCTTCTAAAATGTAAGAAGTTTTACTTAAGCAAATTTGATTGGGCGCACGCCCACCATTGTAATGCTTAATTTGTGTAATAATGCTTATGAAAAATTTGGATCTGACAATCGTCTTAAATATCTTCTATTCAAAATGTTTTATTATATATTATATCAAAGTTTTGAACAGTTGGCAACCCTGCCAGAAAATGATTTCAACGTAAGCTTTCTCTAAAATTTTCAGTTTGATACACTTGTCGTCCCGTTTCTTTTCCGTATTTGTTACTTACAATTTCCAAACAGGTGGCAACATTCCCACTTTTTTTAATACACCAACCCGTTTTGGAATATGTAGTTTTAAGGCTGCTATTTTGGCCACAAGTATTGCAAATATTTTCTATAACTTTCAGGTGGGATACGTGGTGTGTTCAAACAATAACGGGAATTTTCGTTTTTTTTAATATTTATCCATTCGTTTACATTAATGTTGTCGTCTTCAAAATAGTCTCCAATCGATATTATGCACTTATGCCAGCGCTTCTTCCAATCGTCGAAACACTCCTCAAACTCGATTTTTGGGATAGCCCTTAGCTATTTCAGCGATGCTCTTTTAATGTCATCCATACTTGTAAAACGACGGCGACGGCCTTTTAAGATTCTCTTTACTTTTGGAAATAGGAAAAGGGACAAGGAGCCATGTCTGGCGAATATGGATGCTAGGGCATCATTACAGTATTGTTTTTGGCCAATAATTCACAAACAAGCAACGAAGTGTGAGCAGAATCGAGCAAAACAGAGCAGAAAGCCATGAATTGTTTTTCCACAAATCCGTGCGTTTTTTCGGATTGCTTCACGCAAACGGCGTTGAACTTGCACTATGCCATTAAAATCGAAGAAAACATTCCAAGAACATAGTCAAAGAACATTCCGGTTATTTTTTGAACACACCACGTACAAAGCCCAGTTTGAGAAATAAATACAGATTAGTCTATCTAACCGGATAAAGTCAAGGTCACTAAAAAATGTTATTTGACAAAAAAATATATTAAACTGTGAATCATTATGGAAATATCACATGCTTCAAACCATCGATCTATACTACCTTTTGCTTTCATTTTGGCTTACGAATATCGATTACTCATTTGTTAGTACTTGCATACATATGTATATTATATATGTGAATTAATCAGTTGATGCTTATTTCCTGTTCCATGATGTAATAGAATTTCTTTCGAACTGCAAAAGTATGTATGTAAATATGTAAGATATGACAAAGAGAGTAACAAATTCGCAAATTAGTTGAAATTCGCATCCATTGAGCACCCCTGATTGGCAGACTGGGCCTGGCCCCAATGCAAATAACCAAATTAATGATTACTGTTTGTGAAAAATATAACGGAAAATTACAATAAACCTTTTCATTACCTTTTGGATCGTTTGCGTCCCTAGGAGTGGTGTTTTTGTTTCTAAAAACATTTTGCAACTTAATTATTTCGGCAAACATATCTGTATTTATATCCATAATAACGAGTATTAAAGATCACTGGCGAAATGACGAAACAAAAAAGGAACATTTACAGTTGGAACGCTTCATTGAACTATCAAATGTCAGTTAACAATCGTTGGCAAGCTGTAAAAATAAAAACAAAATTTAATCAACAGAGAAAACTCATTTTATAAAAACAATGCTCTGAAATAAAACAACTACTTTTTATTTTGATTTGTTTAAAGCACATAAAATCAACTTTCCAAAGAACCAACGAGAGCATAGTGAGATCTCTGTGGAAGCCATAAAATTAAAATTAAGAATAAGAGTTCCCACACCAACAATCAAGCACCGTTATAAAATATGCTTAAGTAATAAAATCAAATTCTCGAATCAAATTCTCTTTGGCGAGCTTAACTATCTCACAAAAAGTGTTCCACTAAATCCTGGTAGTTGGCAAATATTGTGGGATCATCCTTATAATAGATTGGTCGGAACTTAACATTTAAGTTAAAAGTTAAAAGCACCCACCCCGATTCATCTAGCCATATAATGCGTAGAAATCGATATTTGATACGCGCTATTCGTCAACTTCTCACTAACTTTAAAAAGTTAAGACAGTAATCTGCCGACGGTCGCTAAATTTCTATGCCTCTCGGTCGTAATATTGCACTATAGACATCTTTTACAATCTTAGTTTTGCGTTCCCGTTGTACCGATGATACTAACGGGTTTACTGAAAGCCAATACTTCTTCAGCGTTAACATGAGGGAGGGTGTTTGAGTTACGCAAAAGTCTTGTCGTTGTTGAATGCCCTAGCTGATCCCAGACATTACACTGATGAATTTGTTTACAAAACTGATCTATCTTTTTTGATATATACTCCATTCTTCCATAGTAAAGAATATGCTTCCATTAAGGACACGGTATACGTGGTTCAAAAATATATAGAAAATCAGGAGGTCAAGTGTCGTTACTGCAATAGTCAAGTTGCCAAAAAAACATTCGCCCTCTCTTTAATTAGCTTCATAATTGTTCAAATAATGTATATAGAAGCTTAAGTCCTCCAAATAATTAATATAATATAACATATATGTATGCAAAATTCAACCATGAGTTTAAAGATGACTTTAATGATGACAGGTCTCCGCCTTTAATTGATTAAAGTTTGCTTACTTTGGAAAAGTTGTATTGAGCGACTAGCTCCTGCGATCTTCACAAGCTTAAAATAAGGAATATCACAAAGTCGATGTTCATCATTACATTCACTATTAGTCTTTAGTAAATTAGCAATATCTCAGAGGAACCTAGTTGCTTTTGAACATGTCTCAGAAATCACATATTTTTTACACGAATAGGAACAGCATTGCCTATCTTTAATAATGAGTTGGTTTGGTTGAAAGTGAAAGTCGAAAAGTCGAAAGGTCAACTTGTCGCAAACGACCTCGCCAAAGCTGTCAGAAGGCGTATGGCGCTTCCAAAGAGGCCCAACTAGACATCAATCAATAATTTGCTCTACATAACATAAAATTTAAGCTACTTCTACCCTAGCATTCGTCTGAATGACTTGAAACCTGGGCATTCGCAGAGATCTAACGTTTCGCTTATGTCCTAAATTTCTCCGATTTTACCTCATCTAATTTCAGGTTTCGAAATTTCAAAGTTAAATGACCTCTGATGAGCCATATCATTATGTTGAATTGCCTTTTGCCTAAAAGTGGTACTTTCTTGTTCTACGCACTATCTACATTTTTTCAAAGTAAATTAGTGGTACGCCTTGCCATTATGGCGTAATTAAAGACCTGAGGTGGGCGTAATGTTAGACATCAAAAACAAAAATTGTTATTAACTCATTGCATTTAATATACAGTAAGTGCAAATTTTGATATATATAGGTCACTTGGTGTGACAAGAGGAGTTTTAGGAAAACGCCCAAAAAGAAGAGAATTTTTTCTAGCTCACAAAATCATGAAATTAAGTTTGGATTTGATTAAATTGCGCTCGAAGGTTATGAAGCATTTTGAACTCAAAAATCGCCAACGCCACAGCTGAAATCCTTTTGAATCGCTTAATTAAACCGAAAACCCAAAAACGCTGCTAAAGTTAAAGGCAAATACTTGTACTCTAAAAAAGTAATATATGCAAACATACATTCCAAAAAACAACAAATATACATGTGAATGCATCACAACATATATGTATGAAGGCATGCCCATTAAAGCTTTAGTACTCCAACACACACATAATAGGCCGATTAGTAGCGGTTAGTAGCGGTTAGTAGCGGCCAACATCATTTTAACTATGTACAATACCTAGAAGCGCGCAACTCGTGGACCAAAACTGGTACTACAAGGTTCACTTCTGATCTAAGCTGCTTTGGCACTTGCTGGCATTGCGCAATAGTTCGATTTAAATGCGTTTTTCGTGAAATTTTTTCAGTTTCTTTTTTGTTTTGTTTTGCTTTCGGCTCCCGCTTGTGTGTGTTTGTGCGCGCGCTAATTTTCTAGTGCAGCAAGCGAGACGCGCGCACGGGGTACTGCCGCAGCACAGTCAGGTGTCAAAGTACTCAAAGTCAGCGTACAAGCGAGCTGGCTCAGTGCTAGTTGTTACAGGGGCGGCTGGGGCAGCGCGCAACGTTGTGGCGACATTGATAGCAGGTAAGCGACTACGTTGTTGCTTGTATGTGACTAGGCGCTTATTACAAGCGGCTGATTTTACGATTTAGCGACGATTAATAGTAGATTAGGTCATGCGACTCCGCGAGCGCACAAAAGGGAAGGCCTCGCCGAATGTCTCTGTGTATGTGTATGTGTGCGCGCTAGTGCGACTGAGCATTTGCAGTGATTTTTAGATGGCATTTTTTTTTTTCTCAATTTTCTTTGCCGACAATTGAGCAAATGACAAAGTAATAAAAACGGCAATGCGACACCATTTAAGGTGTAAGAGCGGAACGAGCAGCGGCGGCAACATGGTGTGTGCAAAAAGCCGGCGCCCCCCTGCAAGTTCTCACGCTCGTTGATAATACTATTTATGTATGCACACATATTTACATGCACATACAATTGTTTGTGCATGTCTCCTTGTAAGCGAACGCTTTTGTCTAACTATGTGTATCCGTCGTAACTCGTGCATTCAGGCGCGTTCACTAAGGTTCATGCCGTACAAATATATTTAGTTGCAACGTTTCTGTTGTTATTGCTGTTGTTGGTGCGCACAAATCTTTCTGACTAAAATAGTAAACCGTGAGCATGTAAGTGAGCAATTCAAAGTTACATACCAACTTACCCATGTTCGCTTGTGGGCAACGCATGGGTGCGGTGTCGCGCTGGGAGTAGAGTGTGCCAAGGCTTTCGTTGCTGTAAAAGGAGTTATTCGATTAATATCGCTGTCACAGCTGGCACTTTTTTCTCTCCTATTCACAGCGATATGCTTTGTTGCCCAGCCGTTAGGGGGGCCCATGCGCAAGCGGGCACTGAAACGTGCTTGCCAGCTCTCGCGCTGTGTGTGTGTGTGTGTGTGTATGTGTTGGCACATCGTGAAGGTACCGCGTCATGCCAAAAAATCATTAAACGATTTTTACGTTCCTTATTTAATTACCTGATCTCAATTGTATGGCACAAATTTTCGTATTGCGAAGTAATTAAATACAAAGCACAAAAGATATAAAAACAATTTCAGTAAACGCACAGAAACACAAAATCGCAAAAGGCCAAATTTGATTCAGCTTCCGATTTGCATATTCGAGCGCTTAAACGTAACACGCGCTTGCCGCACAAACAATTTATTTGATTTTCGCTTAACTAAGCTTATAGCTTTGGCCGAGCTGGAATTGTTGCAAGAACAACAATGTTTTAAGTTGCCTAAATGTTATATAATAAGCAAATATGTATAAATACAGGTGTTTTTCATTATTTGAAGGTACTTGGAAATCATAGCTTCAAAAATGTTCGATGAGTGAAAATAGTTCCAGAAAATATCATCCAATATATTCAATATCCAATTCAGGATATTTTTTGAGAACAAATTATAGCTAACTCAAAATAAGTCCTTGAGTAGTTGTGGAGAGCATAAAAATTTATTTGCGCCTCGCTCATTTTTGTCCCGGCCCAATATGAGCAGATCAAGTACCTTTAACCGTATAATTCAATTTAAGGCACAACGCAGCTTAAGGTGTTTCTTTTCCTCATGTTACCTAGACGTATCTACAAGATACAGCAGCGATGAAACGCTCTATAACACATAATTTTTCGACTGGGACTGAGCCCCATACCCATCTGGTTTATATTACATTTTCAGGTTGCCTTTCTCTTTCCTTTCAGCTTCGTCTTTTAGAGCGTCTAATCTGCGTTTATTAATGAGATCGATCGGCTTCGACTTGCCAATAAATTAATAATATCACTCGGTTAAGGCCCGATGCCATGCAAGGGCATCTCACTTACTTTGCCCTCAGAGCTACATTCTGGTAATACTAACGAGCTGGAATATCGAAGGCCGACGTAGATAAATTTATTACACTACCCGCTAATCATCACACTACAATTCCGTTACAATTACCGCACACTTGTACACCGCATTTAGTCTCCTATGACATTTCTTTCTTCCTAGAATAAGCTACGACGAAGCAATGAAATTTTTTGATATTTTTGAAAGAATTGCATTCTACGTCTTCAATATGTAAATACGGATGAGCTATGAAATAGGAGATATTTCAAATATATTTCAAATATATTTCAAACAACATTCATATACAAAAGTATTTTAATCAGTATTACAACCGTCTTAAAAAGGTAAAATTAAAAAATGTCTCCCATCTTACAATGAAAAATGGGTACCAAATGGAAGCTATTTGAAAATGCTTTAAGCCGAAAAATTTTTATAACTGAGTTTCCAGCTATTTCCACATATATAATATAGGTTGAATTCGTGCTGCCATCTGTCAAAGTGAACTTTTAATAATTATCTAAAAATACATTTCCTTATACGAGGCGTGTTCAAAAAATAACGGGAATTTTCGTTTTTTTTTTTTTAATATTTATTCATTCGTCTACATTAATGTAGTCGCCTTCAAAATAGTCTCCATTCGATATTATGCACTTATGCCAGCGCTTCTTCCAATCGTCGAAACACTCCTCAAACTCGATTTTTGGGATAGCCCTTAGCTATTTCAGCGATGCGCTTTTAATGTCATCCATACTTGTAAAACGACGGCGACGGCCCTTTAAGATTCTCTTTACTTTTGGAAATAGGAAAAGGGACAAGGAGCCATGTCTGGCGGATAAGGAGGCTGAGGCATCGTTAAAGTATTGTTTTTCCCCAATAATTCACAAGCAAGCAACGAAGTGTGAGCAGAATTGAGCAAAAGTGAGCAGAAAGCCATGAATTGTTTTTCCACAAAACCGTGCGTTTTTTCGAATTGCTTCACGCTTAGCTGTAAATTCTGAGAGAGATAATAAAGAAATATCAGCTAAAGATCAAATAAAGTTCGTTCTCTTATAACATATCCTCATATATTATATCATTAAAAGCACCGAATTGCAGATAAACAGATAAAAATCTAAATGCGTATAAAACAGAAAAGCACACAAATACATATATCCAAGTATCCCTTAATATTTCATCACTACCTGCTCCCTTACTCCCTTCTATCATACATTCATTTATCTCGCTACCACACGCATATTATTCTCTAACATATCACATATGTACATATTTATATATGTATATATATGTATATGTATGTATATATGTATATATATATATATATGCATAACATAAGTAATCACTGCCCGAATAACCAGCCCGCAGTGCCCTATTCGGTTTCAAGCGATCTTCCGCAAAATTCGCACAAAATGAAATATGTAAAATATATTGTATTAATATGTAAAACCGCCCCATTAGCTGAACTGCTTTCGAGGCCAAAGCGACAACGGTGACGGCATGTGCAGCCGAATGGCCTTCTACAACTCACGAGCGCATACTTACACGATTCGCAAGACTTAGTAAACAATTTGCTCAACTTTTGCAATTCTCTCGTTTGTATCAAATGCGGCACTTGCGTTCGCCAATAACACTGGCGTGGCACTCAATTCATGACGAGCACTAAGCGTGAGCGATGGCGAGTTTGAAGGTGGCCAGACGTTTTCATAAATATAAAAATTTCACTACATTTTGTTACATATTTAATTACTGCTGACTGGTTCATTACTTTTCATTAACAATATTGAAGCAATTCTCTGCAAAACTCTGCTTCGAAAAAAAATTATTCATTTAATAAATAAGCGCCATATGGTAGCACTAAGTTAAGCGCTCCACTTAACTAATGACGATCGCAGATTCTCAATGCGCAGCGCATTGCTATTCATGTGCAAAATTTTGCTCACCTTCTCTTCTCTCCCTTCTTCCTTTTGCCAATTGCAAATGCGTGCTCATTCCTTCACAGCTGCCTTGCTTGGGTTCTTATATGCCGGTGGCGCGCTCTTTGCAAAGCTCCGCACTGTTATTATTAATGGTGCGCTCGCCATGCTCTCATAACGCCGTTATTAGTATACGGACGTTACAATATCGTTTGTACATTTCGTATGCCAGTGAGCGCCATAAGCTCTCTATAACGTAGCAATAATTGCCTACTTTTGTTGCTGTACGTTGGCGGCGGCGCGAAGCTGCTGTCGCGCGCGTTTCTCGTGTCCTAATTTTCGCATTACTAAAGTGCCATTTTTACACTTCTCCGCTGAGTTGCAGATAATGTTTAACATGCGCTAGCTACGCGCTGCCACCGCCAACTACTCGTATATGCTAGCGCGGAGCATTAGCGCTGTTGGCCACAGACGTCAACAGAAGTGGCGCTGTTACTCTTTGCGAATTTTCCGTTTGTTTCGGCGCAATTCAGTTTGGTTCGGTTCGGTTTTAATACACACACGCGCGCGCGCCTACTGTCTTCTGTGACGGTGTGCGCTCACCGCTAATACCGCGCTCTCCCCTCTCCAAGCTTACCCTTTCCACCCGTCTGCCGCTCGCCTTGCCGCGTCAACGTTCAACTAATGGTATTTGCCGTTTGCCATTTTTTCAACTATTTTTGTAAATTTTGCACTGCCGCCGCTCGCATCGCATACTTTTTTGCGCACTTTACGTCGTATTGTTGTTGCTATTACTAATTGTAGTAGAATGCTGTTTGTGTGTCGCCACTGCCGCGCTGCCGCATGTGTTTATTTAATAATTCGCATATTGGCGAATGCTGCTGCTGTTGTTGTTGGCGTCATTATTGTATTTGTAGTTTGGCAGCGGCGTTTCTTGCTCATAATGACGAATTTTTTAGTTGTCTGCGCCGTCCGCTCAGCGTTGCGCTGCGTTCAGTTCTTTTCTAAACGGTGCGCGGTGTAATTCTAATTCGATTGAGTAATAGCTCAACTCGCATCGCATCATCGCACGTTTTCGCGTACCAAGTTTAATTTGTACACGCAAAAAAATACTATTACTAGAAGAAAATTACATGCATAGCTCCAAGCCTATTCATGCGTATCTGCATTATTGGAACCCGACGGATGCTCTAAATATTCACACCCGCATTGGCTTTTGGGTAATTGTTAAGCTGTTAGTGGATAATTACCTACGAATTGTAGATATAAAAGTTTTTTATGTTCTGTGCGAATTCACCAACGCCGCCGCTGAATTGGTATCCGCGCGATCGCTTGCGAATTTCTTAATAGTGTTCATTGTTATTAATCTCTAAATAAGTGTGGTGTGGTACAAAGTAGTGTAATTTCAAACATACCGAAATTTTGTTGAAAATTGAAAGTGAAGCAGATACAAGAACGTAACCGCATAATACCTAATCTAAGTAAAAAAAAAAACGTTCAATAAATGCTCGTAAATCCAAATATTCCACAGTGATTTTTTGTTTGGAAAAAAAAAAATATTTTCGAGAGAAATTACTTAATTAGCTTCAAGCCAAATACTTGCAAAAAGATTCAAAAGTTCTTAATTTTCGAAATCCAAATAAAATAACAAAATAAATTAATGAAATGTAAAAGTAAATAATAAAGGTAAAACATGAAATTTAAAATATAATCAACGACAACTCCTATACAATACTACAATATAATACAAGATCTATTTAAAACAAAAACATACAATATAGGGTAACCCTGAAAGTTAAAGTACCGAAAAAATATAAAAATCTGTAATTAGAAAAAATATTTTTTATTCGGTTTCACATGGATCGATCCTTTATTGGTTTCATCATAATCGAAGCGCTATTTTAAGAGAGAAGAAACATGGTTTGATAGCTGCTGGAATTCTTCTACGGAGGGAATAATAATCCTCTCGAATCATTTCAAGATCGGAGGCGTCTCTTTTAATTTTCAAATTACTTTGGCGTTGAGTTCGGTGTTGGTATGAAACTCGAAAGAGATGTCGATAATTATCCATCAGTGTACGAATATTGTAGCCCGCCGTTAGTTTAAGAATAGTGCCCTATAAAAAGCAAAAAAACAAAATAGCTTTAAATTTAAATTATATCAATGCTTAAAAATAGAAAAAAAGTATTTCTCTTACAATATTTGCAAAAGTTTTATCTTTATACCGAAATATCCTCGTTTCATGAATTAATTTAGCCCTTTTTATAACTCCTAAATATGTTTCATGGCTTCCAGTTATTAAATCATACAAAGGTTCCATATTAATGGTGATTCACAAACAGTTTGTGTCTCTCTACAAATTTATTAAGGTAACTCAATAAATACTGACACCCTACATCAGTGTATTATGCACCGTACGTTTATGATAAAATATACTCATTTGGCGATTACTCTATTGCAATTACGCCTTCGCTACTCATTTATGTGCTGACAAGTAGTATTTCGCATCGTAATGACATTAGATTATTATTCGGCATCGTCAATAATAAAAATAAAAAATTGCCGCGAAATTTATTTCATTTCCTGAATTGAGGGTTTGAACAGAACCTTTCAGAGTATTCCGTGTTCGAAAACAAAAGGTGAGCAACGAACCATACGAAGTATAGTAAACGATTATCAATGCATAATCCGATAAGGTACCGCCGACGCTACTCAAAAAATTTTTGAAACTTCTTCGGCTTCTCTTGAAACTAAATAAAACGTAAAATAACTTGAGAGCCTCGCTTTCAAAGTTTGCTGCTTATACTATAGTTATGAATTCATGCTTCAACCACTGTCGCGTTTTTTTTAAAACTTCTTGACACATGAAAACGATGATGCAGTGTTGGAATTATAAGACAGTTTGAGCAATTTTGGGTGGTACTCATAGCTAGAGTCAAGACAATTGACGCACATGCATTTCCGATCTTACAATATAATTTAGTGTTTCTCATACCATACTTTGATACTCACTTTCTTTCATACTCAAGATATTTTCGAAAAGCATACAAAACATGATTTTTGCTTCGTTGGAGAGTTTTTATGAAAAAAAATTGTAATTATCGAACTTTTTCGAAATTTGCTATTTTTCATTTTCATTCAGATTTATGAAGTTTCTGTCATTATCGCGTCATTATATAATGACATAGTTGGTATATCAAAAGCATTGGAGATTCTAAAGGATCTGTTCTTAACGTACAATACATAATTCCTCATTTCTGACTAAACAACTGTTTTAATTTCTATGAAAAGCATATGGAATATTCTATTCTATATATGTATATTCTATTCTATTCATATTCTATGAAAAATAAGAAAATCAGTGAAATTTTTCCAGCGTTCTCATGTTCTAATTATATACCTATCAAAAAGCGGACATTTATCAAACCTCGTTCAGTTAAATACTGGATAATCATTTTATTATTAGAGTGGTAATAGAATGATGAAATCTGCTGAAACTTTCTTGAAGATATTTACCAACACTGGTAACACCTCAGAAGACTAACATATTGTTTGTTGTTAGTATTTCGAGAGATTTTGGTTATAAAACTTTGTGAATTACTACACTTAGTTTAACAACTTCGCCGAACTTCTAAAAATAGCCGATCTGTGTTGCTGTTGTTGGCGTCTTCTTATTTTACCGAGTATTCCTTTGTCGCTCGCTTTGAAGAGTGGCACCATTAATAATATTGTTGCCTTAAATGAATTTTTGCAGCTTAAGGTTCTAAATTATCTAATTACAAAGTCGAAAATTTTATTAAAATTATATACATATGTATGTATTGCAACATATTGCAATAAGGAACGTAAATATGTTCATGTTCATTCATGTGTATCAATTAGTTAACCTATAAATTTTGCAGCAAAATACTCTCACTTTCCTTATTCCTTATTTATTTACACAACTAATCGTATTACTTAGGGCCTTATCGCAAAAATTGTATAATATACACACGCAATCACTATGTACTTATGTATGCATGTATATATATATATGTACATATGTAATAAACTATATATAGCTGGTATGATCAACGAAAATGTTTGCAAAGTTTTCACTTGATAAGTGCAATTTATTTATAACCATATTTCCATAGAATAATATACGTATATAGTACAAATATATACATATGTATGTAGTGCATATATAATTGGGCATTGCATATGTTTACAATTTTATTCCCATCGAAATCTAAAAGTCAATAAATATATTACTTACATACATTTATTACAATGTGTCTTCATAAAACTTTTTAAATTGTTTAGAGGATTCTTAAGAGTGAATTAATTACTTACATTTAACGTGAAACGGCAGAATTTATGTATATATGTACATATATAATATATGGTCATACGAACTTAAATTCGCACGGTCGCTTCACTAATGCAAAAGCTTAAATTACCTTAAAAGCTTCGAAACACTTAAAGGCTTAAAAACAAATTAGGCTTCAAGGTTTAAACGCGGACTATACTTTGTTATAGCAATACTTTAATTCACCCGTTATACCTAACGAATGGGCTTGAAACCCATTTCTTCGAATATCGTCATTTAGAAGACCCCTTCGTATATTTGAATATTCGAAAAAAAATACTTTGGTTGAGAATCTAGACATGTGTCGACTTTTGGCAATAATTCAGCTCTCGTGCCATCTAGCGAGAGAATTTTAAACAGATGAAGTACATTTACCGAGCCAATATGTATTTGTATAACCACTTCAGTTGCTGCAAAGAACCCAATGAGTGCCATGTATTCACGAAATATGCTCCCTGAAATACTCCGACCTTCTACGTTGAAACTGGACTAAACCAAGGTCACATGCCAAACGAAAAGCTCCGATATTTTTGTAGAATACAATAAAAACAAAATTTATAGAATGAGTCAAATCTTATTGTAAATGCAATATTTTGATAATATCCTACTCTGTTACTATTAGCTAAATAATAAAGCTGTCTTAAAATGGTCATACATAAATAACTCACGACTATTTTAAATTGATTTTAAAAGCTTTTAATTGATCACGATAGACGTAGCGGATATCTTACTAGATCTCTCATGAGATATATTATAAGTTACATTTTTTATTTCTACTACACACTATATTATTTTGGAGTTTGTACCCGATTTCTCACACAGATAGCTGATCTTGATTTTGAGAAGGTCCTGCCATTCTTGTGTAATTTTTAAAGCTTAACATGTGATGAAATTTTCAGAATAATATATATTTTTAATACTCAAAGTTCAATGACTACTTTTTATTCGAAAGATCACGACTTGCCACGTCATAAACGAAATGAACTGTCAAGCTTCCATGGTAATGTCTTTCCATTCATACTTTCTGACATTAGGAGTTGATGTATTTTTCTATCAAATGCAGTTCAAAAAAAGTAACGCAGCGAAACTGTCGTGGTCAACTATTAATATCATTCGTAAAATTTTTTCGGATAACGTGGAGATTACTCTTAGGCCTTTTTTCTTTCGATAAGTTTCCCTGTAGATGAATGTAGTAAATACAATTTTTAATAATTTTATTATGAAATGTTATTTATTTTTTCGTCCAAGTGTGTATTCGAATGAAAAATCCTTCTTAAACAGTTTCATCACTTCATACAACAAATAAAATCGGTAGGCAAAGCTGACCTTATTGAATACAGAAATTTCTATACAACATATGTTTAATATGTCCATAGTTAAGTATCTAGATATAATTTCCCACAGCTGCTACATCCTTATCACAAGTGAATTATGTATTCAATAGGAATTTATATATATAATTCCAACTTATTGGACAGTTCCAAGAAATTGCCATATTTTTAATTACAAAGCCTGATTCTTATGTCCCAAGCATTATTTGAAAAAAAAACTGTTAGGGATACCTACATTTGCCACACTTTTTTGTTATTTCTATTTTGTTATTATTTTTATACTCTCGCAACATTTTGCAACAGAGTATAATCATTTTGTCCACCTAACGGTTGTTTGTAACACCGAAAACTAACCGAAACAGATATGGTGTTATATATATATAAATAATCAGGATGACGATACGAGTTGAATTCTGTGTGACCGTCCGGCCGTCTATTCGTCTATCCGTCTGCCCGATTTAACAACCTTCTGGTTGTCATTGCAAATGGGCTGAATTGGAAAAAAGGGCACGCCTTCAAAACTCCGTTAATCGAAAAATTTTAAAGTGCTATAGCTAAGCAAGGAATTAAGACATAAACGTGTATTTGGTATGGAGGATCGTAGTTGGTTAAAGTGGATCCAGTGGGTAAAAAATTTTGTAAAAGTGGGCATGGCCACGCCCCCCAATAGGTTTAATGCACATATCCCACAAACCACTAAAGCTATATCAATCTATATCAAAACTTGGTCAAACTTATGATAAGGAAGGGCTGAATGGGATTTTGAATGGAAATCCCATTTCTGAAGAACACCTTAAACAATTTCAAACAAATTTTGTACGTGGCATTGTATTTGCACCTTTATATCACTTTGTGAAAATGGGCGAAATCGGATACCAACCACGCCTACTTACTATATAACACAATTTTAAAATCCATCTAATTCTTTCACTTTACGTTAAATAAATAGAGCTTTGAACAAATAGTGCTCCTAAGTTATGTCATCTTTCTTCTGAAAATAGCCGAAATCCAACTATAACTTTTCAAGCCCCATATATTGAATATGTGGATATCAGTGCATACGGCTGACTTTTAACCGAAAATATCAGTCAATCTGTGAAATATTTTAATGAAATTCGTAGAGCATCTTTTCTTGATAAGAATGGGTAAACTCGGGCTAATACTTCCTTACACCCCATATACCTAATATAAAGATTTTCGAACTTTCGGTTGACTTTATAGCGTATATATCGGACAATATATTTGATATCTTTATGAAATTCAGAAGGTGTCATTTCTAGGTAATGGCGTCTTCGTGCCAAAAATGGAAGAAATCAAGTTAATACTTCCCCTAGCCCCCTATATACTTAACATAAAAATTTTAAACTTCAGATTGGTTTTATACCGTATATGTCAGTCAATATGTAAGATATCTATCCGAAATTAAGCGAACGTGTAACATTAGATATACCATAGTTTAATGATGAAAATGTGCGAAATCGGTTAACGAATTATCTCAGCTCCCATATTCTACATATAATGATTTTCATTATTATTATACCGAATATGTCGTTTAGTGTGTGAGTTACATTCACAAAATTGCATGAAAACGTATTCCCTAATATACTTGAGTAATGAAAAGAGTTAATGTGATCAGTGCAGATCTTCCTCTATCCCAAAAATGCCCGATATAAGAATTCCCGACTTTTCAGCTAACTTTAAACAGTTTATGTTGGTCAATATGTGAGATATTTGAATGAAATTAAGTGGATATGTTTTCTCAAACACATTGTGATTTCACGCTAAATATGAATGAAAACGATCTAGGTCTAGGTCTCATGGTCTAAGCCGCTTGTTCCTAATATAATTATCTCCGATCCTCTTGTTGACTTTTTCCTAATATACCCAATATATAATACTAAGTTTAGCATTTTGGTTGAGTTTATATCACATACATCATTTGAGTTAATTGGGTTGATTTTAAAATAAATATCTCGGACACAATGTAGCAGTGGAACTAAGTGACACTATGACATATAATATAAGTTAATAAGATACTAAATATGAATGTTGAACGCAAAATATTTTATTGTAAAGTTTTGTCAACACCTGTAAATATTTCCCCACTTTTGAACCTCTGAAATTGCGAGAGAATAAAAAGTTCGGTTACACCCGAACTTAGGTCTTCCTTACTTGTTTTTTTTTTTTTTTTGTTCTTTGCAAAAAGTTCCATCATCGTTAAGTAACGATTTGTTGCACAATCGATAGACGGAAACCTTGGCCGCACCCACCACACAACTTTCATTCTCTATGGCTCCGCAACGAACAGCCAATATTAAGTTTAACCAAGTGTAAAAAATTACACACACACACACATATATATATATACTTGTATATAGTATATACAATATGCATAGTACACATATGTACAGTACTTGCATATAGTATATACATGGGCGCACACAGCTGTATTTCGTTAGCAGAACACCAACAAAACTAATTTGCTTCAATTAAATATTAGCAATTTTTTCTACACACTGCCCTTCTTTTGCTCTCTACTTAAGTTATTTTTACCTTCTTACTTGCGAAAAAAGAAAAAAATACTAAATATAAAAACAACAACAATTCGCAGCACAAAACGAAGCAGCTCATTCGTAAATGTTCACGCTAAAAATAGTGCAGAAAAAACTTTTAAATATAAAAATTTTAAAAGAAGATTATTCCAACATTTACAAGGCTGTGAGGATAGTGTACGAAAACACTCACACACATGCACACACATATGCGTATATGTACGTTATGGCTGGGGCAGTGTGCGCGCTAGTGCCCTCCAAACACGCACACATGCATAGATGTCCGTATGTAAATGCGCGCAGAATTTGACTTACGCATGGATAGAAGCGGAGATAGCGGATCGTAACCGATCGCGTGCAAATAAATTCAACCGAAAAATGCCAAAAAATACCAGAGAAAAAAGCAGAAAAATTGCTGAGCAAACTGCACGAAAAAAAAAAAACTATTAATAATATGAGAGTAACACAGGCAACAACAATAGCAACAACAGCAACAACAGCAACAACAGCAACAACAGCAACAACAGCAACAATGGCACTGACAGCAATCGCTGCGACAACATACATTTATGTGGCTACTGCTACAAGCTTGCTGAAATATGTATGCTTATATGTATGTATGTATGTCGCGCGCTCTTTTGGGTCGTAAAGTTGACCTTCAAAAAGCAACATTTGCCAAAAACAAAAATTCGCACAACTTTTTATTTTTACATTTTTATTTTCGTTTTCGTGTTTTATGCTTTTTCCGTTGTTGTTGCTTTTTTATGATATTTTCGCTTTCTGGGCTCGCCTTTTCGTTGTGCTTTTGCAGTGGCAGCGGCAGAGGCAGCGGCAGTCACATTGCCATTTGTTGTTGCTGATTTTTTATTGAACAACTTTGTTGCGAGCTTCGCCCAGTTTGGATGTTTTCATTTCATTTTATTCACGATCGCTTGATTGCTCTTTATTGTTTTTTTTTTTTTTTTTCTTCTGAGCGCTTTGTTATTAGTTCTCGGCAATTCGTCGAATGTCGAATTTACAGCCAACAAAGCTAAGTGTTTTACTGCCCTGCACTGGCTTCCTTATAATGCATACATACATACACACACACCCGCAGACAGTATCTGCACAGCTGCGCCATAACTAACGCAACGCATTTAATGCCATCATCGATGTTGTTGTTGCTGTTATTGTTATTGTTGTTATATCGATAGTCCATTTGGTAAAATTAGCATTGGTTGTGTAACTAATCAGTCAACCAACGGCACCAAAACGATCTAACGCTTCAGCCCCTGTAAGCTATCCGAGAGGACCGCAGCGATCTAGTTATTGATCGTAGCAAACCGAAATTGATTCGAAGTTGAAACTGTGTAAGACAAGGGGAAATAACCAAATATTTTAGTGATTTTTAACAGAAAAAAAAACGTGATTTGCCTACAGTTTTGCGTGTTGCGCCAATCCTATATGCATGCAATACAGTTCTCCTTGGTTTTACACTCTAAAAGCTTTCTCACTCTAAAGCCTCCACAAAATTGGTGCTGAATTTTTTAAAAAAACATTTTTCTTAATTTAAATATATGTAGTTGGAGTTCATATTTATCTGTAAATATTATGTTCGATTCTCTACTCTCCAATCTATATCCGATTCGCGAAGCCTTGGCGTATACTGAAACGAACTGCAGAACTGGTATAAGTCACATGTACTGGCATAATCAACTAGCAATCGGTTATACCATTTTAATGTGGCATTCTCTCGTGTTAAATTTTACTGTATAACTTTCTTGTTGCTTACAGGAGAGAAGAAAGAGAGTAGAGCTCAAAAATAACGAGCAGAAGGCGACTCGAGGACACGAGATATAGATCGCTCAATGAACTTATAATGTCTTCAAATTAAAATTTTGTTGGTTAGGGGTTAAGTCAGTCCAGTATTATTATTATTATTAATGCTTAAAGTGCATTTTATGGTCCTGAAAACATCATCCAATTGGTAGAATAGTGAAAAAAAATGACTTCCTTGTCATACCCGCTTCAGTGTCGAAGCGTTCGGTTCAATCAGTTAAGCACGTAAACATATTTCTCGTAACTGCATTTTTCAATCGCACGACTTTTTGCGAAAAATTTATGTAAAGCTAAAACCAGTACGTACTTTACTTGCAAACCTTATAGATCAACATCTCTATTGCGTATCTATAATAGTGCGATTATAGTTGTCGTTCGGTAACCCTAACATTTATATATTACGCGTGGATATCGGTTACCTATCTACCATAATATGATTTAAGGGAGCTTTACCCGTATGAGGTACTATCGACAAACGATTCTTCCAACATGAAAAGATTTACACTCATTTCAAATTACGCCTAGGAATGAAGCTCCGTCGATCCTTAAGTTAGCAAATGAGAGAGAGGTTCAGTAACAAATACAGTAAGGCTAACACACAGGCACTGAAAACGTAGAACTTCTTCTCATAAGGAACCATTATATTCAACGAGAGCATGATCTCGCCACTTCAATGTGCCTTAATATCAAGCTCACAGGCACCAGCTAACGTTTAATAAAGTGCTAGTGGTGTGTGCTTTGCTAGAAAATCCAAATTACGGGTATTATAATGACACTAATAGTAGTTCTGTAATACCTCGTATCTAGATATATTAAAAAGCTTAATACTAAGCTTAAAATAAATGGTTGCATATGGCTTTAGACTACAAATAATCGAATCAATTTCGCAATATCATTTATCGATTGATGTTCACTGTAACAACGCGCCCAATAGGCAGCCTATTGCGCGTAGCTGTCAGCTCGCACGCATACATACGCGCCACCGTATATATGTCTATCAACACGAATGCACGAGCATACTTCATTTTATTGCCAATTTTTGGCAAAGTTTCCAACAACGTACTCGCACGCTGTCGCAGATGGGCTTACAGCACTGTCTGTGCCTACCTACTACCTAAAAGTGCTGCGAGAGCTTAGCTGCCTGCTTGCGCCGCACTGTGCGCTACTTTGCTCACATCTAAGCTTAACGTCTGCGTCAGTGTCGGCGGCGTCATCAGCGGCATTGTCAACGCCTTCCGAGGCGCTGACGTCGCCGCAATTTGCCGCACCGCGCCGCGTCGCGCCCTACTGCCCATCGTTGTTTGCAGAATTTCGTTTTCGCATGTGGCCCACACATTGTTAGCAGTCAGACGCGCCGCTGCTCGCTAGTAAGCTTCAAATGTGCTTTAGGTGCGCGCGTGTGTGTGTGTGTGTGTATTTATGCGCATATAGTTTGCTAGTAGATAGGTACATACCTACGCTGCTCCTCCACAGCGCCCACAGCGTTGATCGCAATTTTTTATGTGTTTCTTATTACTATACTCTTGTTGTTGTTGTTCACTACATGTTTTTCGGTATTTTAGGTTTTGGATTTGGCGAGCGCGCGCGGCGCATGTATGTGTGTGCGCGCGTGTATGTTGGCTTTCTGCGATCGGTATTAAGGTTTTCGGTAATTCAGTTCGCGGTTGCGACTTTAGTCAGTTGGTCGGTTGTGTTGTGTTGTCATCGTTGTAATCGTTATACCCGACGCTGATTAACATTGCGTTTGTCTTCAATCGTCTTTGCTTTCATTCGCAAAATATTGATAATATGCAGCGCAGATTTTAATGTGCTCTTGTAAATAAGATATTAGTTTTGATGTTAGAAACTATTTCTGTTTTAAGAGGAAAGGTGTGCAATTAAGTAAAATAGCTTTTTATAGTGCAAGAATAACTAAAACAACAAATCAAAGCGCGCAAGTGAAGCGCTTGGTGAATACAAGTGTGACAAGATCACTGCAAGGCGCTGATGAGGAGCGCGCGTGTGTTGGCATGTGTTCGTTGGGATAAATGTATCTGTGTAAGCTCAAGCGCTGCTCCAAAAAAATAAAAATAAAAGCAAAACAAAAGGAAGCAAAAAAACAACAAACCCAAGAAAACATACAGACGCGTTGCAGCGCGCTCATCAATTTGAATTTGAATTCGTTTAAAATTTACTGCGCTGGTGTTTGTGCACCGCTAGCAATTTTTTGTGCTTTTTTCTTCTGCTACGCGAAATATATGTAAGAGTACCAAATACTTGTTCTTGCGCGCGTGTGTATGTACGTCTGCGATTTTTATTGCTCCGCTCTAATGGTGTGTGCGCGTCTTATTTGCTGCTGTTGTTGTATTACGTTGGCATTACTATTCGCCATTTTTTATAGCTCGCCTTCAGTAGTGTTAGTAGTTCGATGTAGCACCCTAGCTGGCGTATAAGCCAGAAGTATGTAGTTGGTATGCATATGTGTATGCATGTATGTATGTAGTGGTAGTCGTGGTCTCTTAACCCACAAACCGAAATCGAGACATTGAGATTGAGCCATTCGCAAACGTTAGTTACATTTATGTGTTGTAGCGCGCGCGGTAGATACGACGACAACGGCAACGAACGCAATAGCCATAGAACGGATACGGATGCAAATGCGGATGCGGATGCGCATTGATAGTTCTCGATGTAACACATGTAAATTACATATACTCATATATAATATAGGGGCTTGTGAATTCACTTCCGCAAAGTGACGAAGAAAATGTATGTAATGCAGAATTGAAGGAGGGGATGGCAATTATACGAAATTAGTGCAAAAGTGATCGTGTCATTTTTTTTTTTTTAAATAAATGTTAAATGTTATATATGTATTTCAAAACGAAATGTAATCAATAATAAAAACTAAAAATTTTAAAAAATAATAAAAAAAAAATTGTGGAGTATTAAAAAGAAAAATTATTAAAACAACTTAGTGGAATCAATAAAATAGTAAGCGTGAAAAATAACTTGTGCAACGGAAAGAATATTAATAACTTGAAAAAATATATTAAATACCTCTATTTTGGAACATATTTGAAATTGAATTGTTCGTTACCTTTTTTTTGTTTCTCTTCGTGTCACTAAAACATTTGTTAAATAAATTTGTTAGATAAATACATAATAACTAACATATTTCGCGCTGAAAGTCTCAGTGGCTAGTGCTGCTTTTATTTTGTATAATAATAATTGTATTATCAATTTTCATCTAATAAAAAAGCATAATTATAATGAAATAATAAAGTGCTATTGATAAACAAAATAAAAAAAATTTAAATAAAATTTAAAAGACAAATGCATTAAATCTGAAGAGAATTAAAATAAACATTGTATTTTGATATTTTTGAAAATTGATTTAGAGTATTTAAATAAAATAAAAAGCTATTAATAACAAAACTTATTAATATAATATAGTAAAATCATTAAAAAAAAATTAAACAAATTCTACAACAGAATGAATAAATTAAAAAAAGTAAAATTTTTATAAAAAAAATTAATATGAAACTAAAAGCCTTTATTTAAGATAATACTAATAATAATAATAAAAGTGGAATAAAATAAAAAATTTATACTTTATATGTTCAATAAATTAAATACAGCGAATAAACAAGACAGAAATTATATTTAAAAAAAAGAATATTATAAAAGAGGAAATTAAATTTTAGGAAACGCAGTATTTGTTTAAAATAATATTTAAAAATACTTAACAATAAAGTGCAGTCATTAAATATATAAAATTTATTAAAAATAAAAAAACAAAATAAATTAAATTAAAAAATAAAATAGAAGAAACCTAAAAATATATTTTGTGAATAGGAAAAGATATTTAAATCATCATTTAATATTTTAATCATTTATATTATGAATTAATTTATAATAATAAAATAGGTGGGGTTAAATTAAAAAATAATAATTTATTAAATAAACCATAAATACTAAATAAACTAAATAACAAAAATAAATAAAAATTTTAAAAAATATATGCAAAAAATAGATAACGCAACGGAACAGAAATTCAAAACGTTTATCTTTAAGTGTAGTAATATTATAATAAAAATATTAAGCGGAATAAAATTACAAAACAATTAAGTTTTTGACAAACAATTAATTGAAAAACAAAAATAAAATAATAAAATTTGTGTAATATAAAATCAAGCAAGAAATATTTATACTTTGGAAACTGTATTTAGACTAGTAATAAAGATTTTAATAATAATACAGTTTGATATTGAATAAAAATATTAAAAGGCAACGTATAATAATAAAACTTCATTAAAATAAAAGTCATAATATGTAAAAAAATATGTATATATGAAAGAAATAAAAATAATAAACAAATTTTCAGTTTTCCGAGTTAAATTAAATTTTAATTTAAGTAAAATTTTTTATTTTAATATTAAGTAAAAAAAAAATTTAACAAAACAATACGATAAACTATATTTAATAATAAAAAATTCATAAACTAATAACATGGAATAAAATATTTCAAAAAAAATTCAACACTTAAGAAACAAAAAAAGATGAAGTATACTTTAATATAACAAATTAAATTTCTTAAAAATATTATGAGTATATTATAATAGTTCAAAAGTAAAAGAATAATAATAATATAATGTTTCCAACACGGCATCAAATAACATAAAACTAAAAATTTAAATTTGTTTAATTAAATTAGATAATTATTTGAAGCAAATTATATAAAAACCTCAAATGCACTAAGTTTACTCAAAATTATATTCAAAACTGCGAAATATTTTGAAATTGAATTAGTTAGTGCTAAAAATTTAAAATTAAACCTGCTTGAATAAATAAAAAAATTAAAAGCGAGCTAAAAATTAGTTTCTCTGCATAAGATTACTCAACAAAAAAAATTTTAATCTGTCAAAAATTCGAAACCACAGCACTAATTTTAATTTAAAAAAATTTCGTTTACAGAAAATCGCTATAAATGCAAACTTATTTTGCTCTATTTATCGATTTCTCCAGGAAACGTGCAAAACTCAAAATTTCCTTTCTTCCAGGAAACAATAGTGCCTTAAATTTTGCTTATAATTAGTAATGAAATAAAATTCACAACCAAAAACCAATTAACCTGAACTAGCAGAATACGGAAAATCAACCAAAAATGCGTTACAAATGAAAAACAACAACAAATGAAAAAACCACAATAACATATGTACATATTATATACAATAAAAATGTATTGGCCTGAACATAATAAATTTGCTGTAAAATTGCAGTAGAAGTGTTCTTGAAGATTGTTTGAGTAATAAGAAAATAAGAAACACACACACACACATACACAATCAAAAAATCAAAACAAAGAAACAAAATTTCCCAAACAAAAATATTAATTTACAAATAAAATTTGAAAACAGAAAACATAACACAAATCTCAGCATAAAAGTAACCAAGAATTCCACAAAATATTTCAATTGGCTAACCAATACACCCACACATTGGATTACTTTTAATTGGATTACATTGGATTTATACACATAAATTTATTGAAAACAAATTGCAAGAGAAAACCTACACGCTGGCTTACAACAACGACGAGAGTTCAGTGCAAGAAACCCTCTCACAACTGGATTACTACGCCTATTGGTTGACACACTGTTTGGGAAGGTTAGTAAAAATGCCAGAAATTCCAAAAAAAAAAGACGATTTGAATTTACATTTACATGCTAACTTTATTTTCGCTTTTTGTTTTAAATATGCTTTTGTATGCTGCACTCAGCGGAGCTGTTTGCGCTTAGAAAATCGTTAGCAGAAATTAGCAAACACGAGCAAACCAAACCGCCATGAACTCGTTCGCCGCGGGCACACTTAAGTTTGCATTTTTAATTTGGCTTTTTTTCTTTTTTTTTTGTCTTATTTACTATTAATTTTTTATTCTGTTTTACTGCTCAACTACCGCTCTCTTCAATTGATTTAACTGTGTGCTAATATACATGTATTTCGAAAATAAAGTTTGTGCTGACCTTCCTTAGGCCATGAAGGTTGTTTGCTTTGCCTTTGGTTTGTTGTTGGAAAATACATAATTATGCAAAACATTTTACAAAAGGATACAACTAGAAAAGTAAATGTTTGTTCAATTCGATCACCGCTTTTTGCGATACTTAACTCATGTACCATTTATAATTAATAAACTTTTAATGAAATTTTTTTAAAATGTATCCAGAAATAAGAATTTTAAAATATGAAAAATTCGACCCTTGGGGAATTAGGCACTTCCAACATTTTTTCTAGATCATCTTTCGATTTTCGAACCAAAAATATATCGAAAAACTTCACTGAAAAACCTAACTTCTAAGTAGGCTCTTGTATACCAAACTGGTCAGTGGGTGTAGAAATTTAACACCGAGGGAACATGACTTCTCTGACCTTAAAAAAAGGGCACGTGTACCAAGTTTCAGTAACATATCTCAACTTTTACTCAGGTTATTGCTTGCACGAACAGACGGACGGACTGACGGACATCCGGAATTCAACCCGACTCGTTACCCTGAACACTTCGATATATAATAAATACGTAACTCTGTAGCTATATCAATTAGTACTAGGTGTTAGAAACAACTGTTAGGTGAACAAAATTATTAGACAACGTGGCAACATGTTGCGATGTTATAAAAGACTCGTAAATTTCGTTTAACTCGTTAAATTTTCAAAAAAAAATTTTCGGTGCAGCCACTCAGCTTTAAAATTATATACAGTCTTGGAGGAAATAGTTGAAACACGCTGGTTGCATCCGTTGTCTAGAAGTATTCGTTCGTTCTGTACGGAAAGTAATATTTATATAATTTTTTAACATATTATTCACGGATTGGCCCAAGTTTGGGGGTCAGTCCCATACCACTCGGATTTTACTCCACTCTTTCCCAATTTTTTAGTTTAAAGCCACCGATTCTTTTTTTTTAATATCCCCTAAAAGTCCTCTATCGGATTTAAGACAGGGGATTGAGCAGGTCACGCCATTAAATAAATTTTTTGGTCCTGGAACCTCTTAACAAGTTTTAGGCATGTATGGGGTCATTATTCTGAATGAACTTCTTGTTTAAGGCCATTTCTCTATCGACATATGGTAGCATCACCTTCTCCAGTATTTTGGCGTAATATTTTTCTTTTATGCAGAATATCGGACCAACTTCTGAGACGGAAAAGCATCCACATAGCATGATATTGCCTCCACCATGCTTGACAGTTTTTATGGAGTGTTTAGGATCGAAGGCAGTATTTTTTAGGCGTCTCGCACATAATTTTCCATCAGATCCAAAGAAACTAATTCATCAGACCACAGTAATGTGGTCTACAGTAAGTTATTCCAATTGTGACCGGGTATGTGTCACTGTACGAAAAACATTGTTTTTACGAAAATTTTTTTACTTAGAAATGGAATTTTCCGAGGGACATTGGACATTGGACATTGATACGTGCAACGTATCTTTAAGTCCTTCAACGAAGGGTTTTTTATGTACGAATTAAAAAGTCGTCGAACTTTTGGGATGTGGCACCCTTCCTGCCTTATTTCTCCATTGTTCCTTAAAGGGAACTGCAGAAAACCCATGGTCGATGTTGTTTCCATAATTTTTCCCAACACCGTATATATTAGTAATTCATATATATTATTTAGGTTTAGCTCGAGATTTTAATATAATTTTATTTTTCAAGATTAAGTTTTATTAGAATAATTTTCGAAATAAATGAGGTTATGCTATATCAAGCTATACCTGAGCTTTGCCCTTGCCTCCCTTAGCGTAGCAGAGCTATTAATAAGAAGAAGCACTAATGGAAGAATGGCAAAAACCCGCTATCCGACCAGCCTTTCCTAAAGCCATTACAAGTTCATCAGAAACTGGGCTATAAAAAAGATTTTGAAACGAATAATATTCTCAATTTAATTCCAAGATATTTGTACCAAAATCGTGGACAAAGGGAATTCTATAGCGAGAAAATTTAGAAAAATATTAATTTCTCAAAACAAAATAACCAGAATTGCTTCAGAGTGGTGAATGCTTCTAGCTCTCACATAAAGAAAAAAATAATAATAATAATTTTTTAAAAATCTCTCCGTCAATAATTTTAACCTCTACAATATTTCTTACCAATTATTTCAATAATGTTTAAATGGTTACAACAACATCGGCGATATATTATTAATGTAATATAATATTAGAGCCACTAAGGTGCTTCTCTAACACTTAAGAATCTCGATAAACATTGCAGCATCGACCCTTCCGAAATTAAAATTATAAAACGCTAGGTAAGCATAACTGTAGTTGGATGGTACACAACCAAGTAGCTTCGGCTTTAAGGCAATTCCAATAAATGCGCCGCAAATTCGTGGATATCTCTCAATTCGAGTAGAATTTTGTCAAAACTGTGATGAGAAAAAGTTTCATTCACTACACTCAAATACTCAAACGACGGCACGTAAATGAAATCTTAAAGTCCAAGTGATACGACAACTGCAACAAATTGATAAGCAAATAAAAATAAAACAGTGGAGTGCTGATAACATTTCTTCAAGAAAGTTACAAAGTAGCTAATTCATTGCGTTTTCTAACACACACATA
Source organism: Bactrocera minax (assembly GCA_021498325.1). Lineage (NCBI taxonomy): Eukaryota > Metazoa > Arthropoda > Insecta > Diptera > Tephritidae > Bactrocera > Bactrocera minax. The sequence goes on from JAKEEE010000024.1 coordinate 874,569, forward strand.
TTTCTCTCGTGCACTCTTGCTATCACTCGTAAATAAAAATCCACTTCGCGCACAAGTACTTGCGTCACGATGAGTTGGTGCTCAATTAGCGATATCTCGAAAGCATAAATGTGTACTTAGTTAGATATTTGGCTAAGTTAATGCACGTGTAATCACGAGATACCATCCAATACATATATACACACGCGCACACAACTTAAATAATGTAACGTCATCGAGAGCGTCAATTTTGTTGTTGCGCTTCGATGCCTGAATTCTCAGCGAAATGAATAAATTGAATGTGCTCAAGTGGTATTGATGATTTTGTAAAATTTATTTATTTTCGTATTCTTGTTAAATTACACACGTGTATATACTTCCCATATGGCACCAATTTGAATTCAGAATTTTTATTGAAATTATTTATCTAGCAAATTTTTATACATTTTACGTGCTACTAACCAGGTTCTAGATAAACAACCCATATATTTCGATAATCAGTAAACACTTGAAGAATACCAAATAAACGAAAAGGAGTCACACCTGATGCTACACGAAGTATTATTTTGTTGTTCAAGTATATGACTGGCAAAAGTTTAGGGATGTAATAGGCAGCCTGAGAAGTTCGTAACGTTTTAACAAAATTGCCACCGAGAATGATACAGCGTTTATAGCTTATGAGCTTCCAACTTTTGGATACCATTTTTATAGTACTTGATTGGTGCATTTCTTCAAAACAAACTTCAGTCTAGGTAATTTCTTTCCAACGACCAATATCTTGAATTTTGAGGACCAGAAATAGTCAGCCAAATCCGGTGATTGTGGTTGCATAACAATTCGAATCTCAATTCGTAAAATTTTAGCGCTATCGTATTCATGGATTTATGAACCGGTGAACACGTTGATTGTGGGATCGCCCGGTACCCACTTTGCATAGGCTTTCGCATTTATAAGTTTTCTCGTACTATACTTCCAACCCGCTCCTTTGATGTTTATAGAGTATTACTTACCTCGATCCACTTAATTTTGCGGTCATCCAATATTATTATTATTTTTTTTTTTATGTTTTCGTCCTTAACAGCCTCTTTTGTACTTTTCTACTGTCTATCATATGTCTATCATGACTCTCGGTTCCCATTTGGCCTATTCGAAATTCAGGAAGCCAGTAAGTAAACTTCTCCTAGAATCCACCTTCCATTCGAAGCGGCTACAGATAATTTTTTCTATCCCGAAGGGCGATTCAAATATCTGCCTAACATGTACTTAGTACATAGATCTTCTAGATGGATACTTGAGTTTGTAAAATAACTTTAGGTACCTGCACTAATTAAAATTCGTAGAAAAATTGTCGAAATTTCTGAATTATGTAATGTCAGCGTAAATAATTTCGTGGCAAATATTTTTGAATGTGTACTTGACGCGAAATGAATATTTGTACTTAGCATTACGACTGCTAACGTCACACGACATTAGAATATTATTACTTGCGCAAATAAAAACGTCGACGTTGGCAGCGGCAGCGGCAACGCAACAAAGTGATCAGCACAATGGGTAGCATTTGGGCAAAAGTACTGAAAATAAACCACAAAAATATGTATGTATGCGCAAATTGTACCCTTGTAAATAGAAGCGTGTGGAAATTTTTGTTAGCTACCGCAGTTGTGGGCAATAGTACAACGTGATAGTTTTCGTGAAAATGAGTTTTGATTTAATAATATAGATATTAAATCTGGAAAAACTTGTAAAAAATGTACATTTTATTTTTTATAATCATCAGTCGGGATTTCATTTGCACTGCATTTTTACATGGTAAGCCGTAGCCATTGTGTCAAATGTTTTTAATTTTACAATAAGTTTCTTACTTCCATTTAATAAATTAATATTGCTAGCCCACTATAGCAAAAGTCACATTTTAACAAAATTAAACCGTTAATATTTTAAGTAATTATATAAAAATCAATATTGAGTTTTAAAATTAAGAGTATTTTCCAAAATGTTTATTTACTGGCTAAGCAACATTTCTAAAATTAAAAAAATAAAAAGGTTTTTGTTCAAAAAATTTTATACTCAAAAACGTTTTGCCCATTCTTCAAATTATATATTGTATTAATTTGTGTTTCAAAATTAGAAATCTGGTAATCTTGCGCAAGAAATTTAGTACCATATATTTCGTACAAAGTAAATTCAAATAAATGGCAACTCTATTCGGAAATATTTGCATGAAAATAGATTACCAATTTGGGAAGTTCTCCTAAAATATAGTAATTTTTATAGTTACATACTTAAATTACTATAATTTTAGAGTGAAGTAAATAAAAACACATGGTAACACTATTTAGGAATATTTCCTGGAAATAAACTTATCACTAATTTGAAAAGATCTTTTAAAGTATAACAGTTTTCAAACATACGCAAATAATTTATTATTGTTTGTTGTTTTAAGTAAAAAATATTGTATGGCAAGTCTATTAAAAAATGTTTTTCAGCAAATAACTTGTGGAGATCTTTTAAAATTAGCAAATTTATATAAGCTATGCAAATAACTTTTTATATTTTTATATAATTTAATATATTGATAAAGTAAATATAAGTATATGGCAACTCTATTAGTAAATATTTTCATGAACAAATGTAAACAGTTTAGAAAAAAATACCTGTAAACTCTGTTCATCAATAATTTCAAGAAGATATAACTAATTTGCAATGATAAATTACAGCACAGTCATTTTTTTTTTTAGCACGACACTGTAATTCTGTAATACATATGGTAATATGCAAAACTGTACAAAACCTTTGACACAACATGTGCCAAAGCAATTATTTTATTTATTTAAACATTAAAATTTTACAATTTCTCCCAAGTCATATTTTCTGATACGACAGCTGTGCTGCCGATTGCTGCTATGCGTCCTGTTGGACGGCGACCACGCTATACGAGAGAGCACAAAACACTTGTACATACATAAGTATGTATTGATGTATGTGTATGTATGTGTGTGTATGTGTGTGTATGTGTGCTTGTGTTGGACCACAAAGTTAGCGCTGAACTAGTAAATCAAACGATGAAATGTGTAACATAGAGGCAACGCCGAAAATCGTTTGACGTCACACAAAACGAAAAAAAAAAAACGAAAAAAAGCGAAAAAAGCGAAAAAAGGCAGCATTGAAAAGTTAAAAAACAAACAACCTATGCGATGAGAAAAGTTTGTTACACAATTTGGCAAATTAAAGGCAATGACAAAATGTGTATGCATGTGAACAATGCATGAACAACTAAAAAAAAAAAAAACCGTACAAATATAAATATCAATAAAAAGGTTGGCAATTTTTTCATAAATACATATTTATATATGCATGTATATAGTTTATGTGTGTGTGTGTGTGTGTGTGTGTATTTATATGTATGCATCAACGCTCAAAAGCTCGAGTTAGATTTAATATAATTGATTTGATATTCGCTTGCGCCTGCATACACACGCACACACACACACGCATGCATACATTTATTTCGCGTTAATTTACTTTGACCATGAACGTAACCGGCGAATGCGATTTTGTCAACACAGAGAAATGTACACACGCGTCCAGTAACTTTAAAGCTACGCATATATGCATGCACACACACACATAAGTATGCATGTTTTTTTTTATATTAGGTGAGGCATCGAACGCCGGAGTGCGGCGCTTTAATCCGCTAAACCTAACCTACTCCCCTGTTATGACTCTACCATGAAACCACCGGATTAAGTATTACTTCGTGGGAGTGGCAAGACTTTTTAAGTCTCCTCTATGGTTATGGTACGGACTGAGGGACGCCTAATCTGCTGTAAATGTCTCAGTTTTGTTATAATTAAAGCTACCGCTTCATTGACAGCTTTCCATTCATCAGTGGACAGACACATAAGTGCTGCCAAATTTTCCACCGTGAAACTGCCGCCGAGTGTAGTTCCTAGCTTTTCCCTTATATTATATTTAAGAGCCGAGGGCAATAAAGGAATACGTGCTCAGGATCTTCTGTGCACACAGTATACTTCGGACGATGAGAACTAACGTCGTGTTGGAATCTGTACAGGTAACTTCCGAGTCAGTTGGAAATATAGGTCCTCACGCCGCCTGTCAATCCATGCGTGGATGTGTGTGTATGTATTAGCCTGTCGATCCACCGTCCTTTGAATGAGATTTGCCACCGTTGCTGCCACTTTGTGTTGCTATTGTTTCTTTCCTGTAATTTTTTGCTTCTCTACTGGTATAAATGGGCGAATTAAGTTCCTTTAAGTCCCCTGTCAATGGGCGGCATACTGGCTACTAATTCAGCAGCTTAGCTAAATATAGTTCGAATATCACTTATCACCCGTTTTGCAGAAAGTCTGTGCACTGCATTTTTTTGATCCAGTATATGACTTGATGTCTAGCGCCTGAATCCATATTGGAGCTACATACAATATTACCGAACTCATTGCTTTTGCTATTAAAAATCGCCATCTGGATCGCACGCAGCCTCTATTCGTATTACTCCTCAATACTTCAGTTGTGGCTGTGAGAGACTCCGCTACGGTGAGCGAAATTCTTTCTCCCACTTTACTAGTGGTTATGAACAAAGACAAAGACTTATGTTTTGTGCTCGAACTGGCTGAGCACAAATAAATGGAGGAGAACCATTAACATAGGCCATTTATGCACTCATTGCATTTGTTCCGAAGGTCATCCGCATATGCACTTAGTTTTTGGTTGGTGTCTCCATAGCACCCGGTCGTACAACAGGTTGCATAAAAGGGGCCCTAAAACCGAGCCTTGTGGTACTCCACTCGAAATAGTGTAGCTCTTGGTACCTTCAACTGTGTTGAATATTAATCGTCTGGTTGCAAAATGGCTCATAATATCTATGAGATATTGAGTATATATTTATGTAGATATATATGAATGTATGTACAAATGTATGTAGAGGGCATGTGTATTTATAACAATTACAAGTGTGTTGCTTTTGGAATTGTTGCTGCTTTTATTAATACACATTGTGTTGTGGCAATTGAAAATCAAACAACAACAACATCGCAAATATTATAACATTTTTTTTTTTTTTTTTTTTACTAATTTTTGGGTTTTTTTACCCATTAGAAGGGCGAACGTTTATAAATACACGCCAACTGTGTTAACAAAAAACTCACATATTGCTCTCCCTTCTCTCCGCGGTCATACAATATGCGAATAAAAAATGATAATAAATGTGTAGTAAAATAAAAAAAATATGAAAAAACTCTCTACTCTCCGCTAATTTTTGTAATAAACCCATCACTATTTTCGGTTATTCGCGCGTGTGTGGGAACTTTATCTTTACACTCGAGGGTCCTCGCCCCGCCAGCACGCGCTTCCCCTTCGCTAGCGGCGTGTACAGCAAAAATCATATATAATCATTTGCTATGACATTGTTGTGTTTTTGTGCCGCCTCTGTGCCACCACCCACCCACTCGTTCTATATATCACCGCCGTTGTGTGGGCTTACATATGTCGCCGCGCTTTGTTTTTACTTTTGCCGGTGTTCTTCTTATGTGCGCATATTTAATTTTATTTTATTGCTTCTTTTTTTTTTTTTTTGTTTATTATTAAACGCAATTGCGTATTCTCTCCATGATAGCTCAAGCTCTTTCTCTCTTTCTCTCACTCTCTCTTGCTTTCTTGTTCTTATCATAGAACCTACACGCCTGTATTTTGCTTAAATACGTATGTATATACAAATATTCCTTCTTTTTTATTTACCAGAACTGCCATATAAATGCTAAAATTAACTAGAAATAATTCAGAGTTTTAAAGAAATGGGGTGTACTCCATCAATCAGAAATAATACTTTCTGATAAGAGCAATTCCGCCATTCGACTTATGCCGCACCTTTTTTCACAGTTTTAGAATTAACCAACCTTAAAAATTACTGTAATCCATAATATACATATTCTTCCAAGACTTAACTTACAAATTTATAACTAATGTGCTGTTCGAACACTTTTGTACGCCAGCTTTCATCCGAAGGAGCCCTTTCTTTTCAAACTTTTCCAATATATTCTATAAAATAAATTTTCGAATATTATCTAAATATTACGTTAGAGGAGATCACCGAAGATGAGAAAAAACATTCTTTCATAGACTTCAAATAAACTAACCAAAATTCAGTTAGTAACACTACATATATATATATATAAGGCTATTTAACTACTACCACAGTGTACAATTAGGAGGTATTTCGAATTTTAAATACTGTTACAAAGTTATGCCGAAATTTTACTTCGGAAGAAAGTGGAATAAATTGTCCTAGTGGATTTCATGAGAGTGTTTTTATAGACAAAATTGGAAAAAAAGAGGAAAATTAATACTTCTGGCTTTGGTTTCTTGCTAAGAGAAATTATAAAATGAGAGAAAATGTTTATTCATTAACTCTCCCTACTCTTTTTTTTGTTCTTCTTCAGTTCAAACGAAATAGGAATCCGCAATTAATATCCGGAAAAACAATACACTCAAACAGTTATAATAATTCAAACTGTTCTCTTAACTAACTTCTTGAAAAGCGTCCAAAAAACATCAAAATCTATCTATCTATCTCTTCTGTATATCTCAGTATAGAGCCGATGAAAAAACGGCATATTCTCACAACATAAGTACACACCTAAACCGTCTTCAAATTGAAATTTAGACTCATACTTTATATCTCAAACTCAATTTATTGTATAAATTATTCGAAATTGTCTAACTTGTATCCAAGTGGCGATAGATCTTTATGAGAATTGTTTTTATTGACTTACTGCCAAATTTAATATAATATCTATTAAAATAATATTCTTACAATTTTTCTAATATCTATCTTATATACGATATATACTGTATATTTGAATTTATATCATATTTCTCCATTCGAATTGCTAATTTATATTTGCTTTTCTTCATTTTCAGGTAAGCATCTTTCAAAATTTGAAACACCGCGTAACTCGTTTAGAAAATAGGTTTTGTAAGTAATCATACACATTCGTTTATCCTAAACTAATTTACTCAGTAAATATTTGTATAATATTTACTCTTCATATTTATACACAAGTATTATGTATTTTATTTGCTAATTTAATGGTAATTAATAAGAAATTAATGTAATGATAAATAAATTATTAAGTATGAAAATCTCCAGATGTATTATTTATTACTATTATGTAAATGCAGAAGCATTTCATCAATGACGCTTTATTATAATGATGAAGAGAAACATTTACATGACATGCCAACTGATGGAAACTAAGTTTATTATCAAAGGAACACCCCTTCCTTTCCCACTTCCCGTATTACGTTCTTTTAACAGGAAGAAGGCCCTACACGTTAACAGGAGTGATCGGAAATAATATATATATATATATATATATATATATGTATATATATATGTATATATTACCAAGGAATAAGCCGATATCGTTAGTTTTTTCAGAAACGAAACAATAAATATTAATTTATCAGCGTGACAGTGAATGAAATCGGTACCGGTTCAAGCACAGGAACTGGCCTTGATTCAGAGACAACCTTTTTACACCACTTAACCTTACACCTTACACAACCTTACACCAAGCTTTTTACGATGGCTTGAAGCTGGACTATTTCCGAAAACTCTTTCTGGACTTTATTTTATAATTTCCTTCCTAAGTACGGCTCGGATAATCAACAAAAGAAAGATTTGACCATAGGAAATAAAGACTCTGGGTGCCATAAATGTAGAAATTAAAGACCTATAAGCTTTAGGAAATCACGTCAACTATTCAAACCTTAATATAAAACCTCATACGAAACTAAATATGATTTTGCACAATGGAAAATTCGTATTTATATGTGCCATAAATAGTGCCGTAATGGCTTAACACGAAATATAGTTACCGTGGTGGGCACAATACACCTGCTAAATCTGCCCCCAAAAAACAAGAAAGTGGAAGGTGGAAATGGCGAAAAATCACACACACAAATGCTCCTATGCAGATCGCCCACGCCGTATTTTCCTTGAATTCACAGCAATTTAGTATAGATAGCAATAATTTACATTAACAGTTGTGTTCCTTGCATTTCATTTCATTTCCAACGCGCTGCAGTCGAATTTTTACCGGCTGACTAAAACTTTAATGGGCACGTTCACTCAAGAAATTCGCATCTCATTTTATATACCTATGTATGTATACAAACAGATATATATGTATATGTATATATTTAGTAAGTCAATCATTGTTCTTGTTGCTGTTGGTGCTGCTGCTGTTAAGTTGCTCACTTGTTTGTCTATTCTAAATTTAGGTCATGCTAAACACGCTGACAAATACGAAATGTCATTGTAATTGCAAATAATATTTGTTTTTGTATTTTGTTTAATTTTCTCCTTGTTTTCACCTTATTTTTACCTTAATTTTTTTATATACTTTTTTTTTGCTGTTTTGTTTTGTTGTTCTTTTGTTCTATTATTGTATATTTTTGAAAATTCACTTGCTCTCATTTCCAAGTTCTGAGTAATTTTTCAAATGTTCAGAATTATTTTTATCTAGCGCACATATGTTTGTACTATCCACTAGTTTTAAAATTTGTTTTCTAGTAATTTTCTACCAGCTTTTGTAATGACCTTCAATAATGCACTTCTTTTACACTTTATATTTTCAAAATATTACTCATGCGCCTACGTTCCCAGCACAATCCTTAATATAATATTATTTCTTCTTTCAATGAATTTCGTGGAGCAAACTACTTCCAAATCACTTACGATTGATTGATTTGTTTTTAAGTGTAGCATTTGCCGACGACTTTTCTCTTCTCTGGTCACACTGAAGTAAAACTTATTCGAGTACTCTCTATATCATATTATTATCATCAAATTTCAACTTTTATTTAACTTGTTGAAGCTGTTTCGAAAAGCGTAGTGAAGTCAGAGAAAGAGAGAGAAAGAGAGAGAGAGAAGGAGAGATCTCTTGATCTGAATTACACAATGGAGAACCTCGTCTTCTTATATTACAACAATCAGAACTGCGTCGAAAGCATTCGCAGTTTGCTCATTTGGTTTGCTCATGTTCCCTTTAGCAACATGATTCGGAAAAAGTTCTCACTGTAGTTTCTTAAACAACATCGATGTCGCAACACTCGTGAAGTTCATCACTTTTTCTTTATCGTGATATTATAGTCGTGGTGCCAATTATTTGCTTATCAGAATCAACTTTGGACTTTAAATCTGATCTGATTGAATTTATTTTACTTGGCTTGAATAAACCTTTCCCAACACTGACGGAGGTGGACATTATTATTAACTGCCGCGCTTAAGTCAGCTAAGACCCTAGTTATGAATTCACTGCTCTTAATGAAGGCTTTAATTTTTTTTTCTTTTATGAACAGGGTGGTGAATATAATTTTTCACCTCTTTTTCATTATGATGTCAGTGCCATAATACCCAAATTTTCATACAATTAAACGCTTTTTTAAGATAGATGGGAGATAGATTAATTTTCGAGGATCGCATCTAGGACTTGTGTTATACTGAATAGCTTAATTATAAAATGCAAAATGTTTTTTGTCAGCAATATGAAGTTAGCGAGATTACTCGCCTTTGGTTTGAGCAAAGCTGGCATAAATGCTTTGTTTCATACAGTTAATTTGTATATAGAAACCGGACGTTCATTAATTCAGGTTATATTACTCATGTCAAGTACCTGTCAAAAGTGACAATGCGAAGAATTTATTAAATGCTTTTAAAAATTTACAACTTTAAATAAAATATAATTGTTTATGAAAAACGTAAGGAATGAACACGGCTCAAACCAAGGTGTTACTAATTAGTTATTTGGCCCAAAAATAAGTATTTCTTCAACAAAGGAAGAAACTTAATACAATTACGCATGCCTCAAACAACATGTGAGTGCAAGGTTGCACCGCTTGTGTTGCCAGTTTGTTTGAACACCTCGTATAGTTTGTTCGATTCGCTACTGTCTAACACTTGGCGAATCGAAGACTGTTAGTACCACATTAAAGTTGGTAAAAGGTTAGGCCAGTCTATATGACTTATACTAGTCCTTCGTTCGACTCGCTACTCTCGAAATGGCGAATCTAAAACAACACAGAGAGTTTATTTAGCAATACGAAGTAGCTCAAACTGTTCTACGAGTAACTGAGCATAATATTTTTTTACAAATAAAATATTTCTTTACAACTCACATAAATGGCCCTTAGCTACATAAAAATATGGAATGCATATATATAAGTCATAAAAAATAATTTTGTAAAATTAAAAGATAATTAATAAGAAACCATTTTATGCAACAAATATGAACTTCTGCAATTACCAAGATAATAAACATTTTATAGGGCTCTCTCAACCAAACCACACTTTCATTTGCCTCACAAATTCACATGTGCAACATCTTAAATCTATTTCCGCAACAAATAACCTTTAAAATTCTTCAAACACACATACACAAATACAGCAGCAAACAAATGTTGAAATTAACAAATTTAATCGCCACAAGTGACGTCTTTAAGCAACGGCGAAAATTAGCACGTTTAATTGCCACGAAAGCTGCAACAACTCACAGTTGACAAACACAGCTGCATAATTCACACAAATATACCCAGCAAACAAGCACACACACACACACAAACAAATGAAATCACTTGTCGCCACTGAGCAAAACGGCAATTAGCCACATCACACTACACTTTTGCCACGCAACGCACGCCGTCCACCGCCGACGTCGACGCGGTACCAACACCAACGCTTGCCGCTCAATCAGCCGCTGTTTGGCAATGCGCCGCCTTCGTCGCCACTAAATGACAACTAGCGGCCGCCAGCGAGTGTTGCACATTTATTACTCGTAATTCCAATATTTGCACAGCGCCTATGTAAACAAGCTCCAAAGATTGTTGTTGTTGTTCTGATAGTTGGAAATTTGCGTAAGCGTAGGCGTTGCACAAGTCTGTTGCAGCAACGTTGCTGTTGCATGCCTCACACACACAGCACTCGCATCGCTGGCGCAGTTCGCAATTGTGCGCCCAACCCTCGTGGGCATGTACTCGGCGCGCACGGCATGCTGCGTTTGGCAGAGTGGGTCAACGCATCAGAATGCCAGCCGTCAGCTATTCATTACAAATTATTACAAATTATTACAATTCACTTTTTGGGCGAGTTTGCAAGTGTGGGTGTTGCTCTTGTTGTTGTATTCGCTTTTTTTGTTGCTTCCTTTTATAAAAGTGTTTTGTACTGCTGCTAACCAATGGCAATTTGATTCAATTCATTACTCATTTTGTAACTGAACCTATGTGTGTTTGAGTGTGTTAAGGTGAATTGACTCCGTGGCGTATGAGTAACACTCGAAGTAACTTTCTTATTATGTACTTGCATCTATATTGCATTTATAGTGAAAATTAATATATATCTTATCAATATAGTTGATTATTGAGTATTATAGTTGTGTCCATAAATCACAACAATAAAAAATGCCTGGAATACCTGGAAGTATAAATCGTTAGCGAGCAGACTGCAAATTGTGGATTAAATAACCATTGTAAAGTCATTTTCTTCATAACACTGTGAAGCAAATATTTTCGGAAGAGAAATTGAATTAAATAAGCCCATTCCTGGCGGTAACATTTAATATCTGACACCATAGACTTATGCAACTTTGCTTTAATCTTAAAGTCACAATATATTCTACAATTGAATTAAGGATTCTGCTTTTTTTTTTTTAATCATATGAAATTTAGAGAAGTGAATTACATATTCACCTTCATCCACCAGCCGTTGGAATTTTTGCTGTTTTAATCGCTCAAAGTTATTTTCGTAGAAAGATCAAAAGCTAAAATCTCCAATACTTAGTGTTCAGACAAGTATTTTCTCGGAGTTGAATTTTCTTCAAAACGTTGAACATAGAATTTAGCCAAAATTAACTAGCAATTGAGCACTAATTGACAATTAAGCAGTTAACATTTCGTACATTAAATTTTCTTTGGTACTCATACGTGTTCAATTAGCTAAGATAATTGGTGCTTGAGGAATATTTATGGAAACCTATGTGTGGGAAAAATAAGTAAAATCCTTAGAAATAAATATACAAATTAACTAAACTAAATTTCATGAAGTTGAGTTTTTTCTGCGAACACTTTTCAAAGGGTAAGGAATTCAGTCCTAAATGACCAGCAATTAAGTACTAATTGTCAATTAAGCATTTGAACTGGGAATTTAGCGATAATTGACTGGTAATTGAGTACTAATTGTTGATTAAGCAACTAATTGTGTTAATTTGGGTAAAATTTGTAAAAAACTTTAGCTAAATTGCTAAAAGACATTTGTTCTGTAATTTATTAAGAAAATCCGGATAGTAAACAAAAAAATTATTAATAGAAATTGTATCTAACCTTTACATTGTACTTAGTTTGTAAACACAAAATATGAATTTGATAAAATTAAATGCAAAAGTAGTTTTCGAAACTCACTGTCAACCGGAATTGCCAAACAATTAGCATTTAAGTTCCTCAAAATACCCAAAGGTATTTCTGTATAAGAGATCATATTCGGACCTATGCACTTGAGTATTACCGTCATAGAAGAACCCATGTTTAGTTGCGAAACCATTGTCGCTCTGATAAGGATAGATTCAATTCTAAATAAACACTGATGAGAATGGATTTAAACAATTTGATTTTGTAAATAAGAAAAGATGTTCGTCGAAATTTGCGGTGATCTTTTGCGTTATCGAAATATCGTACCACCGGTTCATTTTCAAGTTTTAATACTATAAAATTTTATGAGTTCACACACCGGTCGAATCGATTTGAAATTGAAGAAAAAGAGACAAAATCACAATAACGAAAAATTGCTCGTAATTACCCAGCAAGAAGTGTTAACCTCAGTAATGCTTGGAATTTCAACCTTCGTATTTCCATGGAATATACACGTACACATACAGTTATGTCGGTTTCAAAGTTTAAAAAAGTCAACAAGAGACAATGTAATAAATCCCAAGTAATTTACACATTTCTAAGCAATGCGCACAGTAAGAGACGCATAAAGCAATAAAAAGGTACTAATAGGTGAAATGTGCATCTAAGCGGAATTTCTGAAATTTATGTACGCACATATACAAATATGGCGTTAAGTGACCGATTTTACATGCATATATGTATGTAGGTATGTATCTGCATAAATTTTTACTGCTAATAAGGTACTTAGATAGATACATATGTATGTATTTACCCACGATCAGAACCCGACCGAAGTACTGTACTCTTTACGCATATACCTTCCAACAGCGTTGTTGTTATTGTAACAATAAGTACCACAAACTGTAGAATAAGTAATTTAAACAACTTCAGTCGAGCAGGTTTACAATTCTTAGCCTAACTGTTGTTGTCTAGGGCAAAATACAAAACGAAAATCGGTAGATAAGTTCAAAAGGAAATGCGCATGGTAATAACATGAATAAGCAACAACGAAAAATGGTAATAAGACAAGTAAAGTGCAAAAAAATCACAATTCATGCTTCCACCGCTCATTTCAAATAAACGGGATACACACTCCCACAGCTTACAAGCAAGCGAGGCGAATATGAAAGACTAATAGAGCGAGCGCTGAAGATAGATTAGGTGTAGGTATGTATATATACATACGTAGGTGGGCATTTATGTCTTTAAATACACGCGTGTGTGTGTGTGTTTGTGTAGTCTTATGCCAGTCAGCACCTAAAGCTAAATCAATATAACTGTAAATTTTACATTAAGTGCCGCAGTAAAAGCGGCAGCGTTAATGTACGCATATGGTGTGTTTTGTTTTACTAGTGGTGCTCTAAATTATTCGAAATATCTATTTTGAAAAAATTCTAGTTTTATGATTGTAGAAAAATTTTCGATGGTTTTTTTATGAATATAGTCTAAATTTTTATATTTTTGTTTTCAAAAATTAGTTTGATCAATATTGTGGTATTATTATTTTCTCCGATTAAAAATAATATTTTTTCTTAAATTCTTTTGGATAAAAGAATAATACTTATTTCCATACTCCCAGTTTTTTTTTTCTTCGAAAAGTTTTGATCGAAAGTTTGCGCCTGTCAATTTTTCAATAAAAAAAACCCATTCTTGGTTTAAGTATATTTTAATTTTTATTTTTTATTTATTTTTTGATTTATTCATTTTAACTAATTCAAAGACAACTTTTTTTCAGTCTTAAAGAAATGTATAAACTTTTTACATATTTCAAATCCAAAAATATTTCAACATATAAAGTGATATATATTTAAGACATTACATACAACTTACTGCAAATGCAAGTCCTAGTGTTGTTCTTGTTGTATTTGCAATTGCTGTCATGGACATTTGTTGCGCCTGATTAAATTTGAAGTCCCAGAGAAGCGGTAAGTTTGTAAGTTCTCGAAAAGCGAACTTTTCAAAAGAATATTTTAAATGTTTGTAAAAGGTTTAAAAAAAAATTAATATGTGTATATCCCTAATATTCATGTAAAAGTTTTGTACAATCGAGTTTCGCAAAATAATTTTTATTAAATTCTCAAATGCGAGTTTTTAAAAAATTTATAAAATTTTGCAAGATAAATAAGTAAATATGAAGACATCCCTAACATTGAATATAAACCTTTTGTATGATTGACTGTTAGCGCTAGGATAGTGGGTGTTAAAAGTGTGGTGCTTCGTACAGGGCAGGGTACAAATGCGTGCACATATATTATACACATACATCCGCAGGCATATAAACACAAACACACCACACACTGGCATTTACATTTACAAATTACACATTGGCACCTACACAAAAGGGCGTACGCATATACATATTTTACATATGTATGACCAAAATGTGGGCACATTTCATATTAACAGTACCAGACGTCCCACAAAGCAAGCAAGCAAAACTAAAAACTGAGAACACGAGCGGTGAATACGCATATGTATATATGTATATATGTATATAGTTACATGCCAAATTGTTATTGTAAATGTGTAGCTTTATGTATGTACAAAAGAATTTATGTACCAGTTAAGTACTCGCAATATTTGAAAAATAGCTGACTTTTGCTTGGACTTTGACTGGATTATCAATTTTTACAACGAACCAACCATCAATACTTACATATGTATATAATTATAAGTAGACATATCTAAGCAAATGACATCACTGCGTCCATATGTATGTACCTACATAATTTCATTTACGTAAATACAGTTTTGACGTGCGAATAAGTCTATCTTTTGACGACATACAACCAAAAAAACAAATCTTACAAAAATTTATAAGTATGTGGTACATACCCACAGTGGCCTGATAATTAAGTGTTAAATTGCCAAAAACGACACCAAAGCATATTTCGCTAGAAAAGCTATTCTGTCGTCCAATATACTAACACATATACACACACACATATAAATGCCTCCATCTGAGCAACCCACCAGTGTGGCAATCGTAAGCTTTCGCGGCCAAATTGAACTTTACCACCCTTCTAATATTCATCTCGTCAACCTTATAGAAACACACTTATATGAGCGCCGACATATGTACACATATAAACTATATACCTATATATATACATATATGTATATATGTTGTATATGTTAGTTCTTTTTCCCACCATGGATTTCCTACTTGGATTGCAAAATGTTTATTGCTCATTAGCATTCGCAAGACGTTTGAGATTTTTGAGCAAATTAGCAGGAATATATACATATAGTACTACATACACACAGACAGAGAAACAAATAAGTGGCAAAATTCATCAAAACAGTTCTCTTACATAGGAATGCAACATTCAATGTACAGCGACGTCCAGATAATTGGATATACCCAGGACAGATCAAAAGGTTCTCATCCAATTCACTGTTAGTGAACTTCGATGTGAATTTCATTCAAATTTTCAAGGATAATTTTCCTGTTTTCTCTACATAACCTTACGGTTTACAGGGGTCTACGGAACGAAAGCCATAGTAGCTCTTATGTACTATACAATAGTTTTAATAACTAACTCTAGTTGGTTGGAATAACTGGAATAACTCTATTGAGGGCAATTAATGAATACATTACATATAAGGTAGAGTAAAAAGAAATCAAATAGTTTTGCATAACTGAAAGTCTTACATAGCATAGTTAGCAATATCCAATTTAGGTCAAATATGCACCGTTTTATTCGCTAACTTGCTGCCGTTTTGAAAGTAATTTCATAATGCCACTCTGATAGAAACCCTCGTCCGTTTTGGCAAGAATTGCGACAGTCGATTTTCACAAGCTTTTCTTGAGGCGAATTTTTCACCAGCAAAATCATTCACCACAGACAGGAACAAGTAGTAATCACTTGGTACCAGGTTCGCATTATAAGGTGAATCCATAAGAACCTCCCAAACAAGTTCACGAAGCTTCTGGCGAGTCACTATCGATGTGTGTGGCCTCGCATTGTCCTGATGGAACACAACTCCTCTCCTATTGGCCAAAGCTAGCCGCTTCTGGCCGGTTTTTTCCTTCAGACGTTCCTACTGTTGAAAGTGAGGTCCGAATTAAGAGTTTGACCGTAGGGGAGCAGCTCATGGTAGATGATTCTCTGCCAATCCTACCAAACACATAGCAAAACCTTCCTGACCGTCAATCCTGGTTTGGCCACCGTTTGCACCGTTTGCACCGTTTGCACCGTTTGCGCCGGCTCACCGTGATTCGACCACAACCTTTTTCACTCGCTGTTGTCGTAAGCGACCTACTTTTCATCACCATGTGCGATTCAGCAGCGATTCACAGATGGAAATTCTGTCCATCAAGCTTCTTTTTGTATTCAGCCTTATTGAAATGGTTCTAAAGGGTTTCTTGTGAAATGTTTAGCTCCAGGGCAATCGAAACAGTGCTTACATAATGGTTTCCGACGATTTCTTTATTTTATCGATATTTTCGACAATTAATTTTCCAGAGTCTGGTGCATTTTTGGCATCAAACTTACCGGAATGGAATAGACGAAACCAAAATTGCGCATGATTAGCTGTTACAATATCGGAACCATAAACACTGAGACACCGAAGAAAACCTGTAAAATACGGCATATTTTCTCATTGCTGATGTCCATCTTTGATGCATGCTTAAACAATACTTAGTCAAGTGATCACAAAACTGTTCTGATGAGAAGTTCTTTTAGTACGAAATTTTATCTTTCTAACGCCGTACAACCTAACCCAATCGCACCTAAAATTTAACTAGGTTATCATCTAAACATATGGATGGCTAGGAGCACTTAATGTAGCCACGTCCAGCATGCTTTCAGCGCTACCCTAAATCCCTATCCCTAAATTAACGCACCAAGTTTAAAACAACTATCAAAAATTCTTCCGCCTAAATAAGCATGAAGTCCAACAATAGCATGGCGCTAGCGTCGAGCAAACAGATTTTTCAATTCTGTCAGCGCATTACGACGTGAAGTTGGCTGCTCATCCAAATGTGATGAAAAAATAGTACATAAAAGAAATAAATATTTTCTCTTTTCTGAGGTACATAAAATAAACTAAAGTTTGAAAGAATCAGTAAAGGTCAGGAAAATTCGCGCACAAATCGTATAAAATAGCGAAACGTGTACCAAGGTGCAACGAGCGACTCAAATTAATGAAAAACATGGAGCTTAGGGTCACGGTTTATACGAAAGTAGCCAGCGAAGGGGTGAGTTTTCCTATTCAGGGGGTATATTTTGGACTACGGGTGTCGAGAAATTGCAAAAAAATATGATCCATCAACAATGACCAATAAAATTAGCCTACAGCTTGCAACTATTATAGCCTTAAATGATTTCGGTGCACAATTAGCCTACCTTTCCTCCAAATTTCTGTAATGGTTTGGATAACCATTACAACTACAACGAAAATAAATATAATTATTAAAGGATAAATTATAATTATAGGTCGGAAATATCATTAAAAGTAAAAGTGCTATAATTTAATGCTCCCAAAATATGAAGCATGTGCGTTAAACGATTTTATAGACGGATGTCACAGAATTACTCTCCACAAACCCGCTTACAACAGCAATCAAATGCCAAACACGAATACAACAACATTGCCACTTAGGCCATTGTGTTTGTTGGCGTGTGGCAGAAAAGTATACAGCCAAGTTGCGAACTCCAAAAGTTCCGACTGCACACAAGAACAACAAAAACGATGAAACCATTTTGAAGAGATCTGTGCGGTCTCAACAAGTGTTGAGCAAACCGAAATTTAGTGGAGAGCGGATACCAACATACATACATACATATATAAATTAATGGGCGACTGCGATATCTTACATAATATCACGCCAACCCGACACTTGCACTCGGTTCCAGGCTTTGCTTTGTTATTGTTTTGCATGAAAACAGAAAGTTTCCAGCATTACACTGGATTAAAGCGTCCAGCTTCTTCTCTAAAACAATATCTGGCAGCAAATTGCCAAGAGAAATTCGAGAAACACTTAACAGAATGCTGTGCACGTGTAAATATTTCGAATTAAACCAGAATCAATTGCATATAATTGGTTGAAAGGCACAAATACTTAAACTTCGAAAAGCTACAAAATTTGTTAAAGATAATTGCTGGCATTTTCTAAATGCTATTCAAGGAACATATAATAACAGAATATTATTTTTGAATATGATTTCACAAAAATACGTAAAACCATTTTTTCCCTGGCATTCTGTATGAGCAAAAAAATTATATTCTTAAAAAAAAGTTTTTTTTTGTAAAATTCGTAATTTTTTTGTACTCAATTCACAAGCTGTATTACCCTTACAATTTCACAAAAATACAAACAGTCAGAATATTCTTTCAGCATTTCACAACAACAACAACCCGTTATTATTTCATTTTCTTGACAATCATGCTCAGCTGTGAATCACTTTGCAATTAATGATAAACAAAAAAAAAATGTGAATTACTTGCAATTCACTTTCTCCCTATTTTATTCGTAATGACTGTGCATTTGCATTATTATAAATATTGGCCTTTTTGGTGATATCATTACAACAACAACAACAACAACAACAAGCTTATTAAGTAAATAAACAGAATGCCGCGCTGCGCTTTGCATTCATGAAGTTTATTTGTAATGCTTTTTCTATACAAATTCGCTTTCATTCCAGATTATCTATTATCTAGTAAAAATTATTGTATATCTGCGTGTGTATATGTACACAAGTACATAAAAAATTAAACAAAATAAGAAAAAAATTTTGCTTTTTCTCTCGCATTATGTGTTTTTTTTCCATGGTGTGCTTTTGATTTACGCTTAATTTCTAAAGATTTGCCGCTAGAGGTATTCTATTGGTAAATATGGGCATCCAGGTGGAGCAGAGATCGAAATTACACACATGGCCACACACACACTTGCCGTATCCCAGCAGTGAAATATAAGACTAGGTAGTAAAAATACTAGTTTGCAACTAAAAATTTCTGATTAAAATTGAACTAGCCTAAAAAAGGCAATTGCAACTAGAATTTTCGATTTGAAAATGAACTAGCCCGTAAAAGACAGATCTTGTAACCACTATATTATAAAATTATTTATTTGATAGTTGCTTTTATTTGACTTCAATGATTTTTTACTCCACAAAAAAAACGAATTTTTTTCTTATTTTAATTTTAATGGAGAAAATATGAAGACGTGCTCAACTCAATATTTAATAATTTTTGCGATTTTGGGTTTAGTCCATATTTCAACTATATTATTATATTGTATTTTGAACTAGTATTAAACTGTTAAGTTTCTGACCAAAATCTGACAATTGAAATAACACCTAGGGTATGGAAAAATCACAGTCGCCTGCGCTTCGTACCAGTTGTAAGGTATTTACAAGAGATGGAGTCCACAGCAGAGATTATATGGTGTATATATCCACGAGCGCTATATGAATGTCAAGAAGAATAGAAATAGATAGATATAATTACAGTTTTGTCTCATTACTTTTTGAAGTGCTTTTGGCAGAAAAGTATCATAAGTGAAAGAAAGGCAAGACCAAGACTTTGTTTACAATTACTATGAAATTTTGACATATTGTGTTATATCTTGTACACTATCATTACTGATGAATACAGATACACTCTTTTTTCCAAGAGTAATAACTCGTTATTTCCTAAATTACAAACATATTAATGGGTTCACTTCTTTCCTTTAGATTCTTGATTGCATCTACTAATACACGGAGTAAAAGTGTTCAGTTCCGTTTATCTAACTAAATTGTTTGTAACACTTTAATATAATCGAGATAGATATGGATATATAGTTGCATATGTATATCCGAGGGGTCTGACTGGTGAAGCGATTTGATTTCATTGTGTGATATCTGTTAGTCTGTGAAATCGGTAACTTGAGTAAAACACGTGAGTTATAAACCCGTTTTATAAATGGGTAAAATGTGACAATTGCGCTATAACCATATAACTATGTAAAACTGAAATGTGACACTGGAGTTCGCAGAGAGAAGGAAGCATATGTGGCCTATTGGGTTAAATTTATATATGTATATCTATAAGAGCTGGATATGGATGACAAAATCTAAACAGAACTCTACCTTACCCTCTAACCCTTTCCCCTTATTTATATACTACCCCTTGTATAAAATCATTTCGAATACCGTTAGCTTAGCTTACTTTGCAGGCGATAATTCAAGTATCCATAAAATAAACAAGTCACTCGTAGTATCCTGGCATGCTGCAAAACTCTTTTATATTATTGAAAAATTATTTAAAATTTTTAAAATTATTGATATCGCTAATACTTGAATCCTCTTGTCTTTAAGGCGGACGCCTTTAAAATATTTGGTTTATTGGGATGAAAGCGAGGGATGAAAGAACGCCTGACCACAAGCGACAGTATTTAAGCCAACATTAGACTCATGGGAAGTTATCAAGGATAGTAAAAAGGCTCTAAGAGGACCCCAACTAATTTTTGAAATAAAAATTTTCAAATACAAAAAAGTATTCCGCGCAAATTACAATACGCAGAAGTATCTAATATTTGGTCGCGCTCGAACTTAATCAATCTTACTTCATTTATTTTTACTTTTTATAAATTTTTATTGCATTATCCTAAATTACACTACAATTTCTGGTTGCCAAATTAGATACTAATAAGAGTTTAATTAATTACCAAATTTTGCATTAAGCACTTTTATCTGCGAAATCTGTTTTCTTCCTCCCCCCGTCACTTGTAATATATACGTGTACTTTTTCTTGTTTAGTAGCACACACATACACACACAGACGTCTCGACTTGGCGCTCTATTTGTATAGCACTCATTAAATGCATAATATTTATGTTATCATTTGTGCTGTATTTCACACAATTACGCTATGGCCAAGCGACAACAACAGCAACAACAGCAACAACAATAAAAATAACAAACTGTGACAACAGCGGCGCTAAATGTTGCGACGCGCTGCATCTGTACAAGCGCTGTGAAGCATGCTAGAGGCAATTGTTCTAAGCTATTTACTTTTTGCCAACCAAAGCGTCTGCGCTCGCCACCTCCTCCTCCCCACTCCCCTCCGCTATTACTGCGCACACAACAGATAAACTTTCGCTTTCATTTACGATTACGATTTCACATTTGCATCGCTCGTTGGTCGCGCTGCTTCGACAATTGAAAGTGACTACGTGAAATCGCATTTGCAATCAGCTGCGTCAGCGTCATGCAGTGGCAAACGCGTGAATGAGTTGCGGCGGCGGGCGTGAATGAGGAGCGGTGTTTTGCTTTTGCACTTGTACAATTAAAAAATAATAATTCACTTTGCTTAAGTATTTTGTTACTTTAGTTTTGTATTGTTTGTTTTTGTTTTTTTGTATTTGTTATTGTTGTTGTTCTTCTCGCACTTACTGCTTTGGCGTGTACTCGTCGTCGTATGCAAACGTCGTAATAGAATTGTGCTTGGCAAATATTTACTGCACACACTCTCGCTACATATTCATCTGTATAGATGTGTGTGTGTGTGTACGTATGTGTACGTGTGTGTGTGTGTGTAGGGGCTGCTGTGGCTGTGGATGTGCGCGCTTTTGTTTGTGTTTTTCCTTTAGTTTTACTTGGTAATCATTTTCACTTTCACATTACCGCCGATACGGCAACGGACGATGAGCGCTCGTCGACTCATATACATACATACATACATACATATATACATATGAGTGCGCTTCTTTAGCCCAGCATGATAATTTCTTCTTCTTGGGCATTTACGTAAATTGTTCAATTATAATACTTAAACGCCGCGCAGCGCAGCGCAGCGCAGCGTCAAACACAAGTTGGCAAGTATTTTTATGGGCTCTAAAGTAAATAAATACCCAAACGCTACATTGTGTGCACAAATCAACGTGTGATGGGCGTGCGGCGGGGGGGGGGCGGTAAGGCGAGGCGCAAGGTGTGATAGGCGAAACGGTGGAGAGATTCACAGTTCTGCTGAAATCAAGGGGGTACATAAGGGAGTACTGGTGTTACTTATTATTTGTGTTTGTTTTGTTGTTTTTGTTTTCGTTTTCGTTATCTAGCACTTGACGCATTTATGCTGCTGCTGCTGCTAATGGAATACACACATACAGGTACAAATGCAAACAGTACGTAAGGAGAGATAACACTCTCTCTACGCTATTCTAACATTAAGCTACGCGTTCACGGTGTGAGAAATTAAATTTTTATGAAATTTTGCTTTGTAAAATTATTGCAAACATTATTATAGAAATTTCATATTTTCGCATTATATTTTTTATCTCGACAATTACACAGGAATTTCCATTATTCCGCCAATTAGTGATCTCTGACAGAACTTGTGCGAAGAGTTTGTTTTTATAAACGAAAAATTATGAATGAATATTCGCTATGTAAAGTAATCCGATCACATGTTGTTACTATGGTCTCCTGCGCAGAAGAACCAGGAGGTATGGGTGTGCTAGAGAGACATTAAAAGCGTTACGCTGAGCTTACTGAGCTTACGAGAAAAATGCTTATTAATATAATAATAATATAATAAATCTTATTTTTTATTGAGTGGATATTTGGAAGCGCTTTCTTAAAAATAAATTCCTCTGGATTTGCAAGGCTATATAAAATTATTGTTTGAGCAAAATTTTCATTGATCTGCGCACTTGAGTCCCATTATTAAGAAGAAAAAAAGGCCTAACTTTAACAATTTATACACATTAAGGCTTTATTAAACAAATATTTGAGTGTATAAAAAATCTTACATAGAAGTTCTGATACAAAATGGCAGCTACAAGGCCAATCTAATCTTTCAATGCGGGCCTCTAAGGTGATTCTGGAAACTCATGCTAGCTGAGACATAATAAAAGCAGGATCTTAAGCTACATAAGACACTTGTTAGTAAAGTAAGTATGACTCTAGCTTTACATAAATATTTCGCAAAATGTCGGATACTGCGTGGTTTGGACAGAAGAATCTTTTTTGTTTATTATTCCACCAATTGAACAATGTCTTTAGGATCCTAGTATGTACGATAAAAAATAAATGTTTTGAAGTTCTGATAAATTAAGGTTATATGTTATAACCTCCACCCAAGTCTCTCAGTAGTAAACTTATAAACTCACTCTGTGGGTGATTCCTTTGAACAGGAAGTGTATGATCTGATGTATGATATGATATCTTAGCTTGTATAGGTGAATCGACATCCAACCATGCGCTTGTTTTGCTTGCTGGAACGAAAAAAATTTGTCCCAATTGTTTTTGTTTCATTTTATTCATTTTTACTCTTCACATTTTAGAAAAGAATAAAAGCACCGAATATTATTGACACACACTGTATATACTGCACCGCTTTGGGCGCAACAACAAGAAATGTTGCGCAATATCTTTCTCAACTCGCACAATATCATGCGCCAATGCACACAATCACATAGTTAATAACAAATAAGAGCCAACAACAAAGAAATATTCACACATTCAACACATACAAAGTGCCAGTACTGACATAATACATACATATATATTTATACACATACACATATATATACAATTCATAGATTGTGTTTATGTTAGAAAGCATTTATTTGGAATTTGTAACGTCATCAAAAAAGTTGCTCCAAGTACAATCAAATGAGCGAGTAATGCCACGAGACTTTTGATTACATGACTGTACTATGTAACTATATACTATATACTGTAGATATAAATAATAAATTAATACAAATTTTAATTGTGTAAATATATATGCGGGAGCAATGTACTTATGTAATCTTTATGCATGTAACAATTGTATGTACTTATATACATACATATATATATGTATGTACATAATATATGTATAAAAATATGCTTGTGTAAAACAATAATAATTTTAGAATTATGAAATCTTTCCGAAAAATAAAGGATATCTTGAAGAATAAATACATTTAAGTATGTATGTTTGTTTGTATTATACTTTTTATATGTAATTTTCAACACTTTTATCAAATACTGTAAGTGCAGTAAATGTCCTTCAACTCTTGAAAGTCTCTTATCGTGTAAAGCAGCGAGTGCGATTGCCATGTAAGCCTTAATGTATTTATGTATGTATGTATGTATGCACATATTTATGCTTTTGTGTGTTAGAATTGCCGTTGGAGTGCAAAATTTATACTTATTTGCCGCATTAACTGTTGTATTTGCAAAAGTGTAAAAAAAAAACTAATAAATAAATATTATAATTTTTACTTTCAAATTATTATATGTGTATGTATGTACATATATACGAGTAATATATGTAATCTTAGACATGTACGTGCTATCTATAAATTATTTGCCAACTCTAACTATCTTTACAATGTACATGCATATGTACATATATTTATATACAGTTCTGCTCATAATATTAGCAGTGCCCTTTTAGGAATGAGAAAAACTAAAAGGTTTTTTTGCTTTCGGATCCTACGATATAGACAAATATTTGCATATAGAAATTGTATTATATTTCTTTACGTTCTTTTGACAAAATTAAGAAGACTTGAAAAGTAGGTCAAAACATTCGCTCATAAAAATATCAATGAGTCAACAAAAGACTTAGAATTCAGTATCCAAATAATCTAATTAATATTTAATCGAATAAGCTCTGTCCCGGTTACCGGCGGCACATCTTCGCAGCGCAAAGCCCATTAAGCCCCTACAACTATCACCCTTACTGATTGCCGCTCTACGTGCTATAAAGGGTTTTTTCTTGTCCGTATTATTTTAAAAACATGTCACTCGATATATCCTCATACATTTCGAAGTGATTCAAGTTAATGACTTGAGCTGACCGCTCTCTTTCATCAAAATTGTATGGTGGTATGGTATGATTTTAGTCATTCGTCTCCTTGAAGGGGCCATTTTTGCTACATTTCTCTCTTTGTATGCTGAAGCATAACTCATTCCATTATTTCGATATATTTCAGATAGTCTATAGTCTATATCCTTCCAGTCCTGCATCCTTCTAGATGAAAACAGAATACTGAGGCATATTCGAACAATTTTGAGGATAAGAGCATATTTGAGCATTATGATTGAACTTGTTCTTTAGCTTCTGAGAGCTAATTTTTGAGTGCCTTCTAACTAATTCTAATTCAATTATTTTTCGAGGTCAATTTATGCGTATTTTTGTGCTACATGTTTTCAGCTGTTTTTTTAATTTTTCGGCAACTTGATAACACTTTCGTGGAATAACAATTATTTTTTCTGTATCCTTGCCTTTCTACTTTAAATTTTGAGGTTTTATTAAATTTAAATTTTAGATCCTTCGGGGTAGGGCTTGGAATTGGCAATTATATTTTATCTTCACTCAATTTTTCTGTCTTAATTCTAATTGAGGATGTTTTAATAGTAGTCATACGCCTTAAGCCCAAATTCTATGATAATTTTCATAAAACGAACAATTAAAAACAGCACTGTTGTTTTTATGAACAAGGTCAAAAAGGTCATTCAAAGTGAAATGTACTCGGATATGGGGTTACGGTTACTTTAAGCAAACCCGAATGAATACTTTAGTATTCCTTCTAGAGAGTATTCTAATACTCGAACTAGAAAACAAGTTTAAAGTCAAATTGCTATTGCAAATACATAGATACGTTTTTGCATTGAAGCATATTCCAACTCACATTGCTATTAATATGATTGTCGCTTCCTCCTACTATTCGTTGTCCTGTACCTTACGCTTTTCACACCTTTTACTCTTTTACTTACAGCTAACCTACTATTTATTTGTATTTGTTTTTTACTTCTAATATTTTGCCCTTATTCACGCATAAAGAACACTACCGCTACCAGTACCCTACCGCGCTCCTTATCTCTACAGATTTGCACACACGCAGCAAAATATGTGCGTACAAATAAATAAAAAATGTATAAGCGTGTGTGTGTGTATGTGTATGATCATAAATATTTTGAAAATAAATTCATTTACGCACAATTTGCGTTGATTGGGTTCATTGTACGCTGCCTGTGAAATAAAAATTTTATACCCGAACATACTCCCAACATAACATGTTCCTATTATAAATAATATTTATTGATAAAATACTTATATATATTTATGTACATATATGCAGCCGCATATGAGATAAAAGCGATACGCCGGCCAACGCATCACTTGTTATGTATGTATGTATGTATGTAGAATGAGTTTTAAAAAAAATTATGTATACCCGAGTTAAATACTACATTTAAAACATGTATATTATAATTATGTCCATACATCTTCATTAGCAAATTTCGAAAGTGAAATAAAAATTTCCATATACTTGCTCGTAGAAATTAAAAACTCATATTTGAGCAAAACCAAAAAACCAAAAAACCAAAAAAAAAAAATCAAAAATGTTCAATCCCTTTTCACTATAATATATTTTTCATAGGCATCAGACGGGCTTTCTTGTAATCTTTGGCTAATATTTTTCTTCTTCATCTAAAGCTCCGAATTAATTAATTATGAAAGACCACTTCTTTTATAGTTATTTCTAATTTTTCATATGGTCTGTCTGATTTATACTTTTTAGGGCTGCAAAAGGATGAAAACTTGAAAGTCTTCTAAAAATTATTCTTGAATAAAGTTTATTTGTATAAAATAATTTCGTTTATAGCGTGATACCTGTTCCGAAATGTTTTATTTATTTATGAGAAACTGAGAATTAAATTTGAGAATACATTTCATTTCAAAAGGTTTCTTAAGAATCCCTCTGATTCATACTTTTTAGGGTTGCAAGGAGAAAAATATTTAAAAAGAAAGGTTTTCATAGAATATATTGTATCTTCAGTATAATTTTCTGTATAATTCCCCTTACTTTATATATTGCTATCTGAGGAACCGAGAATGGAATTTGATTATGCATCACATTCAAATGATTTTTCAGAAGTCTCATATTATAACGTTATATCGTTCTAGATGCTGCTCAATAAATTATGCATACATTCCGTTTGTCACACCGTTGTAAAAATACCTCTGATTTCAAGAAAATTTACGTCAAATATGCCAGCGAAAATGCAACAAGTCCGGTGTGAATCCGTGATTAGAAGCAAGGTGGACTAACGGCACATTTGAACTTTTTATATGAAATCAACTGTTCCCTTTTTTTCGAGCATATTTTATTTAGAAATTAATAGTTTATACCCGAAAGTCTACAAAAGGCTACTCGTTGCCAAGCTTTAACGAACTACTCACCGCTAATAGGCACAGAATGCGACTAGACACATTTTCTACAATTAATACCTATAAAGAAAAGATCAAATATTAATATTTATATTGATAAGAAACATATAGGTTGTTTCAAAAATTTACCTTCCTTCTAATATTTAACGAAAACTGCTTATAACAAAACCAAAGTTTTGTGAAATACATGTATATAAT
The DNA here is from genome assembly GCA_021498325.1 of Bactrocera minax. Classification (NCBI taxonomy): domain Eukaryota; kingdom Metazoa; phylum Arthropoda; class Insecta; order Diptera; family Tephritidae; genus Bactrocera; species Bactrocera minax. The sequence continues at coordinate 902,370 of JAKEEE010000024.1, forward strand.
TTTGTTGTTAATGCAAATTTAGGAAACATAGTAATATTTTAATAACAATTGCTAACAAAATATTTTTAAATCGGTTCTGGGATTTTACAACTAAGTATATCCACTTATACTCTAAGATTTTCGTTAGAGACTACATAATATTTAATTATATCCTAAAAGTAGGTGTTGGAGACTAATTCATTCCTAATTGTACCTTACGGAGAGTAATACGGGTATTGGATGCAATTTCGGCAAAGGGTCAAAATTTGATTTTCTGTACCAAACTCATTAATGAAATTCTCCAACTATGAAAACTATGTGAAAATTACTGGGGCTAGTAGCACTACTTCAGTACAGTTATATTGGTGTTAATAAATTTATATGCCTATAGAACTCAACATTTCCAACAACTTCTGAAATGAGGTTAATGTAAGAAACCTCTATCTACGTGTTTTTGCAGTTTTTTCTTATATGTGTATAAATTTATATTTACATATGTACGCGCGTGCGTATAGAACTGTAAAAATCTCTTGCTGCTTAGTTACATAAATCTCTTACGAGCGTTCGCAACTGAGGAATTATCAATTGAAGAATATACGCGCCTGTATGCTTGCGCGCCCTAAAAGGAGGTCAAACCGCCCATCCGGCCGGCCGCACACCGGTATTGCACAAATACTCGCATTACATTTTTATAAACACACGCACGCACACACCCGCATTAACGCTGCTGAGTCGTCCAAATTACGAACGTACGTGCTCACTTGCTGAAATCCATCAATGCGATTGAGTAAAAATACATATCTACCCTCACACATGCATACACACATTTGTACAGCCGTTAAACACAGCACAACCCCAGAGAATGTAACATTATTTATAAAAATAAAGCAACAAGAAAGAACAATGTTAATTGCCTCCGCGTGATCCGTGATCGCGATCTGCATATGCCACTCTCTGCTGTCTAACCGACAGCCACACACTCTCTCGCAGTTTTTCTATTTCTCTATTTCTCTCGAGCGCTCTCTACGTTCTTCTAGTAAAAACTTACATACATTCATGTATGTATCATACATAGGCGTGTATGTGTAGGCGTACGCAGAAATAAATATAAAACTCAGTAACAACAACAACTATGAAAATAAGTAAAGCATAGAGTCAGCAGCTGGTGAAGGAATGAAATGCGAATAACAAAACAAACAAAACGTCAAAGAACTTTTTCGCAAACTGGCGTGCCGGTCGTCCCACGGTAGAAGCGTTTACACGCCGCGCAAAGCAAGCGCCATTGCGTGGACGCCGGCGTCACCCAACAACGTCGAGGCGTGCAGTGACTGCGCTTGCGCTGTCGACTGCGACGCAGGCGCCATCGCACACTTTAATTATTATTTATTTGCTGTATGTATGTATGTTCGTCGGCAAAGCACAGAACGACTGATAGCGCCGCGCCATGAAACATCGCTTGTAAGGAGCTTTTTTGTGCAAAAATTTGATTTTGCTTCTTGCGATTACGTTAGCACTTACGCTGTCATTATGACTTTGTGTTGCGTTGCGCCGCTTTACTTGCGCTGCGTTTATTATGATTGTTGTAATTGTGTGTACTTAAGATAAGTTCTAGTGCGCTTACTTGTTGGGCTTAGTTATTTATGGCGATTGCGACAATGTAGTAGGAACCCTTGAGTGCCTTTGCCGAACGTCCGCACGCGTTTGATTTGCTAATTTGTCGCATATTCGTACTTGAATGGCTGTTGCTGACGGAGCTGAACTGAAAGGTATGCGATGCGAATAAAATATGCATACATTGTGGCACAATTTAATCACTTGTGTACATTGAGCTTAATTTGAGGTACAGTGGATTACGTTGAAACGCAACAAACAAAAATGAGAGAGTTACGTAACCGTTTATGCTGCTTGCAGAGGAAAAATTTAATTGTAATAACTGATGAATTTCGAATATTTTATGAATTTGCAGCAACCAATTGTAACTAGAAAAATTTTTAATTTGTAGTATTAAAAACATATTTCATTATAGAAATTACTTCAAAAAAGGTGATTTCCAAGAGTTTGGTATATGGTTATTCCTACGAAAGATATTTAGAACCTGATAAGAACCACTTTAATTAAAATGGTTTGGCACATACATTTATTTGATATGAACTAACTTTTATGTAGTTGAAAATTTGTAACACAGCCAGACTTTTTATAAAATGCATTTCGCTTAAAAATGTTATGCAATCGAAACATGGGAATTTTATAAATATTTCTTGCAACACACTAAAAGCTATTACTATATGCAATAATTTGTAATAATCAAATCAAATTGTAGATAATAGTTAAATTGTAATTTGTTAATAACAACTATTCGGTTCGCGAAACTTTGGCGAGTGGCAAATCGAATAAACAGCTGGTATAAATCAAATATGCCGACATAAGCAAAAAAGAGAGAAATTAAGTATCTATGTACTCTCTTGTTTTGACTTTTAAAATTATTTGTAATGAACTCTTCGAAATTCTTAGCACTACCTTACGGATTGCTGGACAGATTAACTGTAATTCTCTCTTCAAATCAATTAGGTTGCCTTATAGTATAATTACAACCGGTAATATTTATCTACCATACAGCAGTAATTTTATATTTACCAAGATTTGGTGCTGGATAAGTTATAAACCGCGTGGTCTTTGCTGCTGCATCTGAGGCCTGATTATCACATATATTTTCTCTTAATGTTAGTTTTCTCGTTCTATTAATCAAGTTAAAAGGTGGAGATTTTTAGAAGTTTACTTAATTTTCAATATTAAACCGACAGTCGTCTCAATTCACGAATGCAGTTATCTTCAAAAAAAACAAGGTTCTCATAAAAATCCCTTATACTTTTAAAGTTATAAAAACATGTGGAGATATATTACAAGCTGAGAAGTTGGTTGGCTTGAGAGGTTGGATGGTGAGAATTACTAGTTCAACAAAACCATTTTCGTAGAAATAGCTTAGTTTTCAGCTGTTTCTAAAGACTTTAGGTTAACTGGATATTAATCTATGAACAGATCCTTCAGATATAGAGAAGACATTTTGGCCTGATGTGAGAAATTTTCATGAATTTTTAACACATTTATCAATAATATTAGTAATAATTGGGGGTGACCGCGGTGCGCGCGGTAAGTGGGAAGAGAGTGGCGTGGGAATAATAAAAAATATTGTAATTATTATTATTAAAATAAACGTATCACGCTTATTTGTATCTTTATTCTGTTCATCCGGATTGAACTGCCTTAGTATTTGTTTTTGTTTTTAACGGCACTTTGTGTTTATTTTAAATATAGTCTGGTGAAAAGAAATGCATTTTGTTTGCATTAATTTGAAGGTTTTGTTTAGCATAGTTGGATTGAACCGATTTAGGTCAAATAAGCACCGTCTTGTTCGATAATTTCTTGCCGTTTTGAAGGTATTTTCATAATGCCACTCTGATAGAAACAATCATCCCTATTGACAAAAACTAGGACAGTCGATTTTCACTAGTTTCTCTTGAGGCAACTTTTTCACCAGCAAAATCATGCGCCATAGACAGGAACATATAGTAATCACTTGGTGTCAGGTCCGGACTATAACGTAGGGCCGTATAGAACTTCTCATTGAAGCTCCCGGAGCTTCTGGCGAGTGACTATCGACGTGCTTGGGGGGTGATTGGGTTATAGCTTCCTTCAGACGGTCCACTTGTTGACAGTATAGTTTCCAATTAAGAGTTTGCCGTAGGGGAGCAGCTCATAGTAGATGATTGCTTGCCAGTCCCACAAAATACATAGCAAAACCATCCTGACCATCAATTCTGACTTGGCCACCGTTTGCGCCGGCTCACCGTGATTCGACCACAACTTTTTTCGCTTGTTGTTATCGTAAGCGACCTACTTTTCATCACCAATAACCATCCGCTTCATCAACAATCCGCTGGATAGATTGTATTCCGGTTCAACAACGATTTGCAGATGGAAATTCTGTCCATGAGGTTTTTTTGTGTTAACCCGTGTGGCACCCATACATCGAGCTTCCTTTTATCTCCAGCCTTATTTAAATGGTTCCAAAGGGTTTTTTCTGCAAAGTTTAGCTCCAGGGCATTCGAAACAATGATGGTGATACATGATGATGATTCCGAAGATTCTTTATTTTATCGATATTTTCGATAATTTTCCAGAGCCTGGTGCATTTTTGGCATCAAACTTACCGAATCAAAATAGACGAAACCAAAATTGTGCATGATTGGCTGTTACAGCATCAGAATCATAAACACTATGCACATTTTCAGCCGCCAGGCTTGCGTGTTCGCCTTTATCGAAGAAAATCTGTAAAATATGGCATATTTTTTCATTAATAGTGTCCATCTTTGACGCGTGCCCAAACAATTTTGGGTCAAGAAATCACAAAACTAACTGAGAAGTTTTTTTTTAGTTCGAAATCGTTTCTTTCTAATGCCATATAACGTAACCCGGTCGGCTTTATACAACGCGAGATACAGATTGCTAAAGCCATTAACTATTGGAAAAATAATTTAATTTTTGCTAGACCTAATACGAGCGTATGTAAATCTCTCTATAGTTTCTACACATTATTTTATTATTACACATTATTTACCTATTACCACTGCACACATAGAGTTTCAGTTCATTATATTCAAATTTCTGTTTCTTCGTTGTTCGTTGTTCGTCTTCGTTTTCACATTCGCTTGCCATATACATACATACATACATATCTACGTATGCATATAAATACAAACATCCCACCAATTGACTTTCACTTTCGTTTGACGATCGATCGGCCGGCCAATGTCGATTGCTATCGGAATTCGCCGGCGAATGAAGTAATTATCAAATTAATAGTCTCGCTGTCTGATTATTGTTGCTATTGTTGTTACTACTATTGCTTTTGACGCTACACTGATCGTTTTGTTGTGTTTGCATGTGCATACATATGTACATATCTATTGTACAGCGGGTAGCAAATCAGAATTCTTTATTTATTATGATTTGTTATTGTTTGTCTAGCATATTACCTCATAGTAAGCAGACGTTCGTTACGTGCATGCATGCACACACACACTCACACACATGCACAGTGTTTGTTCACAGTCGTGGACAATATACATTTATACATATTACCTTTTGTTGCTTTTATTGCGTTTGTTGAACGAAACCGTACTTTTTCGCCCATTACTCTCAAGCTTTGCTATCATCATAATAATAAAAACTGTATATATGTATGTATGTATGTACGGATACGGATATGTACAGATATGTATAATAAATAATCGCGTGACTCTTTATTTTGTGGTTGCATTCGTATTTTTGGGAGTAATTTTTGCTACACACAAAACAATGTAAATTATTACATGTTGCTCTTTCGGCGGAAAGTTCAAGGTCACTACAGTTTCCGGTGTGAAATATGATGTAGTAATTTTAGCACATTGTTTTTGTCATATGAAGATAAATTAGCGAGTTATTATAGTAATTGTTTAAAAATTACATACATATATGTACGTTTGTATCTATTTTTGTACTTAGAAAATATTTTCAAAGATCGTTTTGTTATTAGTCGGGATTTGGTAGAGTATTAAATTCGCATGGATTAAACAGTCCACATCAAAATATATTAAATTACAATAATAGTTTCCCACATAATTGTTTGGATACAGACAGAAATATACAGACATACGTTTTCATAAAGCCCTCCTATACCTGTAATAAATTTTGCTTACCGATACGTACATACATATATACACAGTTTAAAGTCAACCGGGGAGATGAAAATGCTAATTTTCAGTATATGAAGGCCGATTTCACACATTTTGGGAAGAAACTTCCCATATATCAAATCTATATTATCTCGATATCTTTGAAGTATAACTTCAAATTATTTACTGTAAACTAAAATAGCAGATGGAATTCGAAAGTCGGCATATTTGAAGTTTTCGTGTAATTTTTTTGAATGGTTTTTCCCATTAACAAATTGGGCTTATTCAAATTTTTAACCAACTTTAGTTCAAATGAAATAAGTAAATAGCAATAAAATGAAAACTCACCAAAAAGTGGGAGATGCCACACCGATAGTGCATTCTTTAAACTAATCCACATGTGGACTTACCATAACCTCCTTGCAAACGAATTTTAAACTACGAGCCTTATACTTTAGAAAGTGGATTAGCTCATTTCATGATATGGGTTAATTAGTTTATAATATATATATGTGTCATAATACCTACCATATGTATATACATTCGATCCGTTGGAGGTGGAACTGTAACCAAATCAAAAGTTTTTTAAGCTAGATATGCTACTTTTCTATGTAAAATTTGAGTGTTGTAGTCTATTCATACTAGTTTTTAAACATTATAAAGATCCAATCTCCTTAGGAATCTGTCTAAGAAAGGTCAAGATATCTCAATTCTTGCTCAAGTTCTCCCAAGCAGCAGCGAGAAAAAGGGCATACGACAAGCAGAAAGACATCTCGGAATCGGAAAACCTTTAAGGTGCTAGAAACGTTAGTTGAACAAAACTATTCTACGCCGCCGCATGCTCAAAAAAATATACCCTCCAAAAGTTTTTAAAAATCTTGAACTATTTTTTATTTTATTTTATTTATTTATTTTTTTCTTTATCAAAAATAATCTTTGAGATAAACCTATTATGAATATATTATGAGCCTATTATTAATAAATATTATTAATGCTTTCAAAATTGTTTTACAAAGTGAACACACATCTTTAATCATATATTTAAATTTACTTTTACTTTTCAAACCAACACAGAAATAACTTGTTGAAAAAATGCGTTTTATATTTATACATATATTTAGGTCATATTTATTTATATTTATTTATATTTACGTTATATAAATGTACTTTTATATTTATTAATTTTTTTTTAAATAAATATATTTCCATATTAATGTAAATAAAAATTGGAGCTTTAAATCAAATTAAACTTTTAATCAATAAATTAAAAAAAACAAACTTTACCATAATAAATGCCTGTCTTCGGTAGATAAGTATTTGAAATAAATTTTCGCAAATTTCAACACCAAACATACTTGCGACATATGTGTATATAAGATGCCATTATGAAATTAATATAGAGCTAATGCATTAAAAAGCATGTTTTGAACCAAATTTTATACTTTTTCGCAGATACCACACTGACCAAGGAGCTATGGACCAGCAATTCTGTCTACGCTGGAACAATCATCCGACGAACTTAACTGGCGTGCTAACCTCGTTGCTGCAGAGGGAGGCACTATGTGATGTGACACTGGCATGCGACGGTGAAACAGTCAAGGTAAACTAAATAAACAAATTTAGCTTGTAGAGCATTTATATAACTAAGTACAAGTTAAGTACAAACACTATATTGGATTCACTTACACTGACACAGGCGCATCAAACAATTCTATCAGCATGCAGCCCATATTTCGAGACAATTTTCCTGCAAAACCGCCATCCACATCCTATCATCTATTTAAAAGATGTCAGATACTCAGAAATGCGCTCCCTGCTCGACTTCATGTACAAAGGCGAAGTCAATGTCGGTCAGAGTTCGCTGCCGATGTTCCTCAAAACAGCCGAGAGTCTACAGGTATAGCCAAAGATTTTACTCTTTCACTTCTGCGCAAATAAATTCATGAGAATTCTCACTTAATCCATTTAGGTTCGTGGTCTCACGGACAACAACAACCTCAACTATCGCACGGAACACCGCGATTCACCCGTATCCTCACCCACCGGCCGTACGCCGTATAGTAGTGGCGGTCTCGGTGGTGGTGGCAGCGGTGGCAGCGAGTGCGAACCACGCGAACGCGAACAACAGTTACGTGGCCGCGCTACCGAACGCGACATGCGCGACGAAATGCATTCACATCGCAGCAGCAGTAGCTTGAGCGAACGTAACGCCGCCGCCGTGGCCGCCGCAGCAGCAGCAGCTGCCACTGTGGGCAATGTGGGTGGTGTGAGTGCCAGTCTACAATCCGCTGCAGCAGCTTTGGGTTTAGGAGAACGTTCACCAATCACAGCGGCCGCAATGGCTGCCGCAGTAGCGGCTGCGGCTACACGTAGTGCCAGCGCTGATCCACTCGGTGGTGCGGCGAATACAGCCTGTTCCGGTGTCAGTGTCAGCGGTACTGTTGGCATACTAAATAGTCGCAACAGTGATGCGAATAGTGAGCGCAGCATTAGTGGTGGAGGTGGTGCTGGCAATGGCGGCAGCTGTGGCGATCGCAGCAGCAGCATTGGTCGCGAACGTGCCGATAGTCGTGATGAACTCATGCAGCTAGACTATAGTAACAAGGACAACAGAGATCGTGATAGGGAGATGTCCACCACGCCGGTGGAACATATAGGTAGTAATAAGCGAAGACGTAAGAACTCATCCAACTGTGATAATTCGTTGACCTCGACGCATAACCCAAATGTACAGGACAGGCACTACACTCAGGATTCTCAGGTGAGTGAAAGATGAAAAGATGAAGTGTTACAAAAGTAAATTTGTCTGTAGATATCTTCACACTATGATTGCAACATAATGCTATGTTCACAATACTTCGCTATCAATTAATTTCCATTGACTCCTCCATGTCTGTTGTTGTTCGACTTCTATGGCGAAAAGAACGACATTCTTGCGCATGTTCTGTTAGCAAACAAGGGAGGTTCGAAAAACCAGGAAAGGATTTTTCTTATCAATTTTGTACGCGGATTTCTCATGAAACAATTTTTTATTTTTTTTGAAGTAATGAGACTGTTTTTAGGTTGAACAATTCTTAATAAAAGTGGACAATTGCGCATAAATATAAAATAGGCTTAGAACTGAATTGCGATTTCGATTCAGTCCAATAAAAGGGTTTCAAAAGGGCTTCTAATTATTTCAGTACTAGAACATATTAAGATCTAGTTAAGTTCAATTAGGTCAGTTAAGTATTAAGTTCAGAGTTAAGTTAGAGTTAAGTAGAGCTAATATTAATTTAAGAAGATAGGGCTTCGAAAGAATTCAGACATTAAAGATTTTTTGGCTTTCGCGTCAACCTGGTGTTTCGGGTCGAGGAGAAAGTTCGTTTTCAAAAAGATCACGTTCTCTGACTTCAAGAATACCACTCTGGTGTGGTAGTAAACCACACTCTTTACGGTGAAGCTTTTGGCTTGTAGGAATTGCGATCTGGTTTCGAAGGATCCCATAGTAAAATAAGGTTGAAAATAGATGCAAAATATAATACTTTTATTATAAAAAATTATTAATATATTCTTCACAATCAGTTTTTGAAACACATTTCATTCTGAATTTTTCGCAGGCATCCTCTCGCAGCAATTTCAAATCGAGTCCAGTGCCAAAAACTGGCAGCACGTCCGAATCGGAGGATGCCATCATCACAGGTGTTGGCGAACGGCGCGATTCACCACTTTCCGTCAGTCAATTGAGTATCGGTGGAGGCGGTCTAGGTGGCGTGGGTAGCGGTAGTGTTAGTGCGATTCCCAGTAGTATTGGTCTCAGTCATGCGCTTAGTATTAAACAAGAATTAATTGAAGCACAACAACAACAACAACAACAACAACAGTTGCAACAACAACAACAACGTGAGACTCATGTACCTTTGCCAACCGAATACTTGCCGGTGAGTAGTCATTACGAAGAACGCGACAATAAAGGAAATAAATAAATAGGCTTAAAATACCTAATATAAATCTGAGGGATTCATAAAAAGCTGAAAATAGTTTATTTGTGTTATTTTCGTGTACATCGTGTTGATAAGAGAATGTTTATAAACATGTTGCTGATTCGGAAAATAAAATTATTTTATGTTTAATGAGAGGTTTAGCATACTTTAAGGAAAAACAAGAAGGAATGTGACTCGTAGTACAAGTTTGCCAACATATTCTCAATATTAATACCAATTTACGATATATTAGCTATCGACATGTTTATAAATATTTTCCATATCATATAGTGTACATACGTACATATGTAATGTGGGATTTAGTGTAATCGTTCATAAGAGATATCCAACTTAGATCCGTTTATAATCTATCATAAGTACATGAAACATATGTGTAAGCACTATCGATTGTTAAGGTTTTTTCTTTGGACCGGTACGATGGTTCCAAGCCCGGTAAATACATACTCGTACATATATAATATACATAAATAATGAAACTAAAATTATATAATATATTTTAAAAATGAAACGCTGAAAACCGAATGCGGTGAACTACAACAAAAAATAATTGCAACAAATACAAAGAAAATGGTTCAAAAAATGACTCTACTATGCGTGGAGGAATATTGTTTAGTACAACTTAAGAAAATGTGGAAATTCCCCAAACAGTAAGGACGTGGGATTTACGTTATTGCTTTATATAGATAATTAAACAAAAAACAAATACTGTAATTTACTGCTTATTTGATTACTTAGTAAAGATAAGTCTAATCGCTAACCCTTGTAGATACTTACATAAAATGCAACTTGCGCATCGTCCGAGAAAAAGAAAAAATCTGAACAACTTTGCTTTACTAAATACCGCACCCAACTCCCCGCTTGCTAACTATCTCACCTTACCAACGACCTTATACGCTCCTCCTTCCTTCCTTGCTTCTCTTTATTTGTGTTTTCTTAACTTCACAGTAAATCCTAATTTCTTACTTTACGAAAATACATACTCACACACAGACCTACACACGTTCACGAAGAGACGAAGCGGTCCGTATCATATACATATAAATGCAAAAACGGAATCCCTACTCCTCCCCAAATACTCACAAATTTACCACTTTTCTTAAGTTGTTTTTTGTTGCTATTATTTTTTATCAACATTTGTATTTGTTTCCTTTATCTTTAATTTACTCGAAACTCATTTCGACACTACCAACGGTTGGCTAAAACAAAAACCGGCGCGATCTACCGATAACTCGTCCCGAACCGCAAAACACTCGCACACGACTATGAAATGAAAGGAAAAGCGCACGACCAGATACGAGCGGTCTTCGGAGCGTCAGCGTCGTGCAGCATCGTCGTTAACAGCTGTACATGCGTCCACACAGGCGCAGCAGGAGTATGTGCGTCAACAGTTTGAGTTTCTGCAGCAGCGCGAGGAGCAAGAAACACAACAAAACATTTTGCTGCAGCAGGCTGTGCAGGCACAGTTAAAAAGTATGCAACAGCAACAACAACAGCAGAAACGCGAGAGGCATGAACAAACTCACAAACACCAAAGTAAAGCGAATTGGTACTCGACGCAAACGCAAGCGCAATCAGCGCTCACCGCCAGCAATCAGCCCGCGCAGCGCCTAGTCGCCGATCTCGAGCTCGCACAGACCACCGCCACTGCGACAGCGACTATACAAAGGCTGCTGCAACAGCAACAACAATTTCTACTCAACGCCACAGACAACTTTCAACGACCGCTGACACCTGCCGACCCCAGCAAGCAGTTCGGCGCTGCTGCCGTCACCGGCGTACATGCGGGCGGTAGTGGCAACACGACCACGAGCGGTGGTAATTTGCGTAAGAGTGGGCGTTTCCGTTCCAATTGGCTGTTTCAATTCGATTGGCTGCAATACGATGAGATCGCGAACACGATGTTTTGCAAATTCTGCCGCAAATGGTCGAAAGACATACCGGATATACGCACCTCCTTTGTGGAGGGTAATTCAAACTTCCGCCTAGAGATTGTCAATCATCACAATAAATGTAAATCGCATCGTTTGTGCTACGAACGCGAGTTGTTGGAGGTCGACAAGTTGCAGTTGCAGAGTAAAGAGAGCGTGACAGGTTCCGGGAGTGAAGCAAATGCTCAGGGTGGTGTTGTTGGTGGTGGTATGCGCAATATGTCGGTGGATGGTGAAATTGGTGCCATTTTGCGCGAGACTATGAACAAGCGCAAGAGTGCGCCGGAAGTGATCACGATAAATGTGGGCGAGGATAGCGTTTGAAGTGCAACAACAACACTATACGATCTCTCACTGCTTGGTTAATTTAGTATTAAAGTGTAATTTAATTATTTTTCTTGATTTGAAGACATTTCAAAATTTAGTTCTTCCATTATAATTTAAATCAAAAAATTCTGGTTCCATACGTTTAATGTGCAACCACAAAATATATATGTATAAGTATGAAGCATTTTCTTTGTGAAGTTGAACACCGAATGTTACAATATTGTGTAAATAAATGAAATGAAATTAATTATAATTTTAGTATTGTCATTTTAGTTTACACTACTTTTAAGCTAAGGCTTGAATTTTATCTTACCAACATATATATATATATATGTACGAAGATGTAAGTTTCTATATAATCGCTATAAGAAAAACCGGAACAATTGTAATTGAAATTACTGTATTCGATAGTACTTTGAGGTCCTTTTTAAACCAAAATTTTAACAGTTAAGATTTCCAGTGCTTTTCAAACTCTATAATCAAGCGAGCAAGAAGATACTCTTAACTAGATAGAATAAACACTGAAGAATTATCTTATGTACCGTCTGCTCAAATAGTTATTTATTTTTAATATGCAACGTATGCTATATATGTTAGAGAACTATGATGAACAGTTCAAAAACATATCAGAAATAGCCATCTAAAGAAAGAATCTTAAAAAAGTGTTGTTCAAACTGCATACTTAATCTCATAGACAGAATTTTAGTCCTATCGCTAAAAAGTTTTTTATTATGCACCTAGACGCCTTAAAAAACAACATTCTTGAAGCTACTCAAATTACGAAATCAATCAACTGTTGCTAAGTAATGAGGGTAATTTAACGAGAATAAATAATTTACTTCACAGAATTCAATAAATTAAGCTCGAAAGAGTAGATTCAATAACATGAACTTTCAAAAGTATTCAGAGCTTTTTTCTAAAAACTTACTGCTTACTCATAATGAGGTATTTATGTAATTTTTAGCGAAATAATATTTGAAACTTGTTAACTTCACGTGAACAAAACAAAAATTATTTACTTCCAGGTGTAGTTTCTGCTACTTAAATATTCAACTTCTTAATGCACTGTTTTGAATAGAAAACATATGACGTTCTTTTAAAGATATCTTGAGCAGCGATAATTTAAATTAGTCTGACCACTTTATTCAATAATTAAGTCTGTTCCATATTTTTCTACAGGAAATTGAGCAAAAAATAATTTTTAGTCCTGGTTCTTAACAGCAGTAATTAATATACATATTTTCAAATATTTTCCATTGAATTCATACGATAACATTAAATTTTCTATATCATCCTAACAAATCTACACACCCTGTACAGCCCGGTGCTCTGAAGCTACACTCCGAGGAAATGTCGCAGCTGTTATCCTCACATGGCCTACAGCAAGAGAGTCGAGAGGATCAGAATGATGGTAAACAGCTACCACTAGATCAGTCGGATAACATTGATGGTGAGTACAAAAGTGCCGTTTTTGCTCAATTATTTTTGCGTTTTTGTTTTTTTTTTTTTTTGCTTTTACACACTCTCTATATATATCTCTCTCTTGTCAATCGCTCATGCAGTTGAGGCTTTACTGTACTATATATATATATATACCAAACTCAACCACTTAGATAGTTAAGCCCGCCCTCTTTGAATTAAATAAAATAAAATTTCCCCTTTTTACAACTGACACCTGAACTTACCACAGGCTTCTTTAGTTTGCAAGAAAAAATTTCAAAATATTTGTAAAATTATTAACGTTCCATTGCAGTTAATAAATTTAAAAAGGAATTAGTATACAAAATATAGCATTGAATGTATGTAAAAAGCCAAAAAAAAAAAACAGTAAAAACAGCGTTTTGTTTACTTTTTCATTTGTAGTAGTTACATAATACTAGTGATTATTTGATTTCCTTTTGCGTTAACATATCTTTTTGTTATTAGTTCATAGTCAACCTTTTTAATTTTAGTTAGCATTTCATAATATATTACATATATATAATATTGGCATATAGTTTGAAAACAATTTCTGTAATACTAATGATTTTTTTGGAACAATTATTTTAAAAAATCGATAAACGAAAGTAGATGTGATGCAAAGGAAAATGCAATAAAAAGTGTTAAAAGACACAACAAACCAATATCAATAAAAAGAAGTAAGAAAAGTGTACTTTAAATAAAAAGCTGCATATAAATCACAATTTTCCACACTTTACGAACATACAATTTATGACAATTGCTTAATTTTTTGTTGTTGCTCGAGAAACCTACATAGCTCCGCTAAAATAGTGCTGCGCAGCGCTACGCTCAAAACACTTTCAAAAAATTTTAAATATATTTCAACTGTACAAACGTACATGAGTAAAAAATATTGATCAATAAAGTTTATTATTTTTTAAAAAAATATCCCTCTAGCCATAGAATTATCTCGAAAATATATAAAAATTACTTTTCACCTTCTGATTGCCGCTCATTACTCTCAAAATACATTTGTATAATTTTTGATTCCTCCATACCCCAATATTTCCTGTTTCTATGCTCGCCTACATACTCATATATACATACTTATAACTTACATGCATACGCACATACATATTTACTTAGAAAACGCGCGCGCGTGGTTTATCTCCAGCTTCCTTTTGTTCCCTAGGGGCTCCCTCCTACCTAACTCTCTTGTACAGGGTGTGAAGTGTACTTGTCATTTTCCGAATATTTAACTACTTAATATGATGTCTTGATATAATTAAAATAATACAATGCTATTTATATATATGTAATTATATTATTTAACGAACTTTTACCGCTTTCCTCAATTTTATTTTGCATGTAATAATATCATTATTTTTTTTTTTTTTGGTTTAAAGACAAGTAGTTTTTTACAAAAATATAAATTGTAAAACTTCAAATTTTTTTAAAATAGTAATATGTTATTGTGCCATTTTGAGCAACACAAAAAATGGAGTTCGGCCAAAGCCGATTATAGTGTACACAACATATTTACCTGTAATGCCGAGAATGGAAAAATTCACTATCTCATAATTATACTCATTAATTAATTATTAGAAAATATTCTTAGAGAAGTGCATGGTACATGGTATTCAAATCAAAACTTAATCTTCATAAATCGAAATGAATTTCTTCATTAATCTTGAATGTATTTGAATAAAATGAAATTTGCACTAAAACAGCAATGCTAAAACAAGATTCCACAGAGAAATTTAAATATAGATTAAATGAATTGAGTTTAAACGTAATCAGTAGGAAGGTTATAAATTGGCACTTTTGTGTGGACTTCAAGGACGATATATCGCTTATTGCGATCTTCATTGTTACTTGTTAATTTCTTTCCAGTCAGCATTCTCTTGACGTTGGAGAGTAAAAAAAATTATGCTTGGGGCCACATCCATGAAGTATGGTGGAGGTGAAAGCACTTCGAAATTCAATTTTTCATCGTTTTCATTGATTTATGGTACGGTGAATCGGTCCATTTTGAGCTCCTGCGGCACCCACTTTGCGTATAATTTTCTCAAATCTTTTTTTCGTATCAGCAGCATTTTTTTATGAAAAACAGTACTCCATTAGTACATGAAAATCTTTTTTATATACTATTTCAAAATACAAGCCCCACTCAAAAACCCAAAACCCACTAGGACCAGTTGACCGACAGCTGAGAAAAGTACCAACATATCTTTAGAAGATTTAGTTTAATTAATGATTATTTGAATTAAATTCTAGTGGCGCTTTCTCGTTTAAACATTGCGCCGTTATTTTCCAACCTGCCTGGTATAACTTATTGCTCCCTCTCTCTCTCTAATGGTTCTAGCGCATTTAGTTTCCCTTTCCGTTGTGTTCATATATTTGAATCTACAAAAAGGTGTTTTTTATGAACATGCTATTGAAATTTATACCAAAAAGTCTGTCTCTCTCTGGCAAAGGCCGCCGCTTTATTAAATATTCTTCATGTTTTTATAATATTTTTCACAGTACGAAATGTGTTGTGTATACTTTTATTGAAGTGATAATTTAATAGTAAAATTTTTTGCTACATATTTCTAAATGCTTTCAGTAAATTTACAAGACGAGTAAAAATGAAAACAAGTGTAGAAATAACACTAAAATTAAATAAATTCAACACCTCTCCTACTTATTTTTTTACTTGAAACAAACTTTATTTTTTCTGAGTGTATTTTGCAAACGTAACTGCAAAAGATCCAAAACTATTAGTTTATCTATACTCTATATATTATAGAATATTTTTTATTTATCATTCGCATAATTATAATTTTTATTTTTTTTTTTTTGAACAAGATTCTATTTAGTTTTTATGCTAGAAACTTTTACATCTGGAGCAAAGTTTAGTAGAGCATGTTTGTTTGCATGTCCTGCCTTCGCTGTTACACTCTATAAATTAGAAAATATATTACAGTTGAATTCGATTTGGCTTATTTGATCTTTTCCGAGTTTATTGGTATGCCACAAGTTTAGAACGTTTACTTTAAGAGAAGTTATCACTATCATTATTATTCCTTTTTGCTGCTTTATTTGAAAACATTTAATTTTTTTTTTAATTTTTTCTTACATAACTAATTTCACATGTATTTTAATTCATAAATTAAAATTAATTAATTACCTTTAATTATTTATTTATTTATTTTTACCCACATATATTCCTTCCCACAAATTTAATTTACATTAGACCAACAAATAGGATCTTTAGACTCTGGGTGAAATGAAGACAGAAAAATTTCACAAAAATCTTAAAAGCGTTTGAAAATAAGCAAATAATAAGCCTGTGTTATCATAATTGTTAGCGGCAGACATTAACCAATTAAAAATTATTGAATGATGTTAAAAAGATTCACCAAAAAATATTTTTTGTTGTATTTGTCGTATATATTTTTATTATTTATACGAGTATACCTGATATTAATATATAACCACATCTAAAAATTATTAGAAGGAACCATAAGTTCTATATTTGCATATTAACTTCTTCTCTCGAAGAAAATTGCAGAGTTTTCTGCGACTAACTATTGTGTCAAAATATTATACGTATATCTTCTAAATCCCTGGGTCCAAGCATTCAAACTTACACATAGAGTTTGGCAGTGGAGTCAAAATTTTTCATATGTTTCCATGTTTTGTGGTCTTACCTGTCCAGAAATTTTCAAGTATCCTTAATTCATGATACAAATATTGTACCATTAATAAGAAAGAAGTTGTTGGTGTTTTCTCCTCAATTTGAAACGGAGTGTCGTCACGTTTTCTACATAAAACAAAAGGAAAGTTGAAATCTTCAGATTTTAAAAGGCTTATCCTTATTATACTCTTACCTTTTGTACCCAGCAGCAAGAGAACACTACCGCTCCGTTAAAGTATTACTTTAGTTGCTTAAACAAGTTTTCGTTGAATCCATTCGCTAAAAGGAATGAATTCGAAATACGGTAAAGGGAAATTAGCTAAGATTTTCCATATTTTTCCAAGGTCACAATGATTCAACATTTTTATTTCACAACACTTGGATTGAAATCGGACTTTTACCCTACCACGATTCTGTGTAATACTTAATCATGCTGGGTTCTCCTAAATTTTCAAAAGTATAAGTGCATTAAGCGCATACCTAAGACCAACCAGAATATCACTATTATTTAAAATTACGAATTTTTTTTCGAGGAAAAATTAAAATATATGAAGAACTCGAATTAGCAGGCATGTAAAGAGTAGTGCCTAAGCTAATTTTTGTTTTCTGTTATGCAGGTACTCACCAAATTCTTTCTAACACATTAACTACTTATTACTTACTTTAATAATCGATACTGTTCAAATCAATCTTTATAAAATTACTTTTTTTAACACTAACAAAGCAAATATTTTGTCGTTCATCTATATTTGATATTCATTAAATATCTCTATCACTCGCTGTTATGAGAAAAGAAAAAGTAGGGTTAAATTTTTTGGAAATAAGAAACTTCCTCCAAAGGAGGCTGGAGACACAAATCATGAAAACCATAAAAATGGGGAAGACATATATATTAAATGCGATATATAGCAAATTTTCTAAAAAAAAAATATATATATTTATTTGATACAAAAGGCTTTTTATAACATACTGTTTCTTTCCATTTATTGTTGTTATTATTTTTTAATTCTTTTGAATGGTCTAATTACTTACGAAAACAATTAATTAATGTTTTTAAGTTTTCAAAATTTATATTTAGTTCAATAGTAGAAATTTAAGGGGGGGTATTCAGGAAATGCGTTAATAAATAAATAAATATATTGAAAATGTTAAGACATTGTAAACTTAAATGTTTCAAATTACTGAAGAATTATTTTTGATATTTACATGTTAAAATTTTCGTGCAGCCACTATGGTGAATACCCTTCCCAGTGATGTCATTTATTTCTCATTACTTTTGCACTAATTAAATTTAAGGTAACACAAACCTTTGAATTATAAGTGTCATTATTAATGCATTTATTATTTATATAAAAATATTGTTTTTTTTAACATTTTCATCACAATTCAAATACTCACCTCTTCCGGATTGCGTGTACCTTTAGTGAGAACGCATTGAAAATAGTGAAACACAAATTAATTTAGTCAGCTGTTGACTCAAATACAGCTGAGACGCACGTCTTATTCGAAATACAGTGGTTTATAAAATCTTTATGAAACCAAAAGCTTTGGAAACTATAAAGTTCGTTGAGCTGCATTGAGTTTCAAATCAAAATAAATTACATTATGTGAATGAATTATTCACACTATAAAGAATATAAATACCTTTCAAGAAGTAGGGAGTTTTATACTTGTAAGTATTACTAAATGATTATAACTATGGCCATTTGTTTGCAAACATATGTTTTTCAACAAAATTTAGCTTGTGTTGAAATTTCGTTTCAAATGATAAATTTAGGTTATTTCAATTTCTTTTTACCAGAATATTATTTAACATCTTTTTAAGCATAAACATTTATAGTAAACCCCCTTAAAATCCATAAAAATAAATAATTTCTTAATTATTTTGTTTATTTGAAATTTTTAATTATTTTTAGCAATAGTTCAGCAACTTCCATTCATTTCTATCAACTGTTTAATTTTATACCAAACAATTCTTGTATTAATTTATGGTTATCAGTTGAATTCACCTGGCAACCCTGCTCTCAATATGCCACAATCGTTCCTTACCGTTATATATAAGTTTAAATCGCACACATACATAGATGCCTCGAATTGTTTACCGAACGTTACTTTGTTTTGTTACACCTTTCGTTTAGCATTTCCTCTTTGCGTTTAAAAATTTTATTCAAAAGCTTAGTTTTTATATACAAATAAAGCTTTGTTTTATAATAGCTTTTTATATCTTGAATTCAACCTAGCTAATAAAAAATTTCAACAAAATAAATAAGCGAAATTATTTAAAAAGAAATACATATATTATTAAATATGTTTCTACATACTTAGCCCCATATATACCTTTACTACACATACTTAATTACATAATAAAATAATATATAATAGCAATTGTAGTTGATTGTCGTTAATTGCATAAATATTACATACCTTAGTTAATTTAGCCTAGAACTCCCTTTACATACATACACGCTTATATGTTTTACCTACGTTATACACTGAAATCGTAAAAATATACCATAACTTCAATTTGTTTAGTAAAGAAGATTTAAGACTTTTGCTGGACCATGGAATATAATTTGGTTGCTATTATAAATCTACATTCTCTTTTCTTAATTTACTCCCATTTTTTGCCATTGTCTGGTTAGCTGCCTTTTATTACCGTTCTAATGGTACACCTTTTTTTTATTAAGTTTCGACTCCAAAAGTGAGGTTAAATAAACTCGAAAATTACTTCTTTCGAGAACATGTAAGAAATGAAATGTTTGCAAGATAGAAATCTTTCACGGTTATTGAGTTCTGTAGAAAATCATCAGCTTGGATTTAAAGCATAAATGTGATCGATGGCGTGGATTCTCTTTAATGAATCCGAATGCATTAGTAGAAACGATCTCTTGAACATCTTGGTGTTAAAAGTGTAAATAGATGGGCTTTTATGTCAGAGTCTGCCCCAAAAGCTTTGTCATACCTACTACTAATGATTTACAGATTAATCCTAGCAGATTATCTGGTAATAAAAATTTAATTTCTTTCTTGTTTACGATACCTATCTTGATTTTAGTGTGGATTCGTATTTGTTCCAATGTCCCCGAGAAATGTCACCCGTTTATTGAGAGCGGATTTAAATTGAGTCTTCAAGCAAATAGTCCACTCTATATTGATCGATGTTAAAGCCACTTTCTACAGGAAAAACCCCTGCTGATTTTGTCGATTTGTTTCGCCGATTTCTGCTTGTCATTAATTTCCGATTACAATACATTTCTTTCCCAATATAAAATCTTTCATGCCAAAGTAAATACAAGTTTTCATATAATATTCGCTTTATAAGAGCTTTGATATGATCATATTTTGAACACCTGTTATCATGAAATCCTTCACTACTTTTGCGAATTTAGTTGCCTTAGCTAGTTGTTAACCACACTCCTCTTTGTTTTCGCTGTTTAAGTTTGAAGCCAACAACAACCTTTACCCCGTTTAGATTTGTGTTCATTTTGCGCTTTAACGACCTATAAAATTATATTCCATGCTGAAAGTACAGAACTGTACGAAATTGTAATTACTTGCCTCTTGCCCACAAGCGAAATATGCTAGTGCAAGCTGTTATTCCAAATTATACCCGCGAGTAAGCGCTACCACATCAAATTCCACCAAAACGTTTAATTCAGTCCAACTTCCAACCATGAAAGTGTCTGGTGACTGCATAATTCCAAAACTGTGATTACAGGTGATGATGGTGTTGGTGGCAATGACATGCGCGATGAGGAAATCCGAACCCATGGCAATATTAGAGCAGGTGATGATGTTGGCAACCTGAATGATGATGATGAGGATGATGACGACAACGAGGCTGGCGTTGATGGTACCGCCCAGGTCGACGCTGTCGCTGACGCGCATCGTCACATTGCCTATCGCCATAATAGACGGCGTGTTATACGTGCAACAGATACCATGCAAGCGCAACAAAGTATGGCCGAGCATATTGATGTTGTTGACGAAAGTCACGCACGTGAACTGTGCGGCGATGAGGATTACGATTACGACAATGATTGCCATAGCGATTGTGATCACAAGATCTTGGACAGCAATTACAATTGTCACTACAAACGTTGTAGGCAGGAGGCGGCTATGCGCAGCCAACAGGCGCAACAACATATGTACGAGCAACATCAGCAACAGCAAAAGCATTTGCAGGCACAACACTATCATCAGCAACATGTTGCCGAGATGATGTTGCACACACGTAATGGTCCGCTGAATGATGTTATTGCGCTGAGGACGACACCGCAGCCAGCTGTGTCAACACATCGTCACATGCATCCACAAACCGTTATTAATCTCGGACGCTGTAGTAATGCTTTAGATGCGCTTTGCTCGGCCGAGGCAGCTGCTGCAGCCGCAGTGGCTGCACTCTCGCCTGCTTCCTCGAATGCGTCGGCAGCATCGGCAACACTACAGAAGCAACAGCACCAACAATTGGCCTATGCACATCATCAACATGCTGCTGCAGCCAACTATCAGCAACAGCAACAACAACACCATCACCATCACCATCACCAACATCATCAGCAACAACATGCGTTAGCAACGGCTGCCGACATTGTACAGCATCACCATAATCACCTACATCAACAGCTGCAGCAACAGCAGCAGCAACAGCATCATTTGCAAAACATCCATACACAAGCAAGCAGTACTAATAACGGCAACGATAACAACAACACACAATTGCAATTAATTGCCACGAACTCCAACCCATCCACCGTTTCCACCAACAACGCAAATGCGGCCACCGCCGCCGCCGCCGCTGCAGCAGCAGCAGCCGCAGCCGCAGCCAGTCGTCGCGACCACAATATCGATTACTCCACACTCTTTGTGCAACTGTCCGGCACGCTGCCCACTTTGTATCGCTGCGTTAGCTGCAACAAGATCGTGTCGAATCGTTGGCATCACGCCAACATTCATCGGCCGCAGAGTCATGAGTGTCCTGTTTGCGGGCAGAAGTTTACGCGTCGAGACAATATGAAAGCCCACTGTAAAATAAAACACGCCGACATTAAAGATCGTTTCTTCAGTCATTATGTACATATGTGATCAATTTTTTATGTGGTCAAATAAGCAGTTAAACTATTTATTAAATCCGATTAATGGCACACAAAAATATAACAAAAATACAATAGCCTCACACACCCAAAGGACACACAAAGGACACTTAAGCAACACGGATTTGCTCTTACTAAGTCCGCACATTTCGATTTAGTTTAGTATACTCATAAAAACTACAAGGTGTCATTATTAGGCTGGCAAATTTAAGACCCTTTACGGCTTCTCTTAACTCGCTGTGTTTATCATAGCCTTACGTTTGCCTATTTTTAGGCGACATGTGCAATAAAGCGTGTTTTTCAAACAAAATATTCGACTTTCGGAAACGAAGCATACCTTTAGACATTCTTCGAAATTGCAATAAGAATTAAAATTGCTGTTAACTGAATTTTCAATTTACAGAAATTATTATAATACAAAGCTATGTGTTTCAAGAGTTATTATTCTGTATATTGGTGTTTACCTTCAAACTTAAAGCCGTCTTCGAATACATAAACCCGCAAAATATTCAAGGGTTGCATTTGTCTTCACATTGTGGCAGTGTTTGAAAATACTTTTTAAATATTTTTTAAAATATTTTATTTTTTTAATTTTCCTTTCATAGGCATTCATCAAATGTCATTTACTGCATATTTTTAAGCGAATTTTCGGTAATCGAGAATTTTTGGAAAGACACAAAAATAATGCTTTTGATTTTATTTTATTATCTTTTTTTTATTTATATATATTCTTTTTATTATGATTTTATTAGATCTTTCTTGTTAAAAATTTTCAACGACCATTCCATGGGTCGCTGTTTCTAATACTTTGTAAACAAATTTTGCTCCTTGTATCAGCTGGCGCCTTAAAGTAGGCAATACAAAAGTGCCAGGTTTATTTAAAGCAAGAAAAAGCTTCATAGGACAACACAGCAATATAAGGTCGGTTGCCTGCCTTAATAAGCACTTGAAAGTTGTGTTCACACGAACACAAACTATACACATACTATACACAAACTAAATACTGTAGCACATTTCAATATTTTCTTAGAAAACAAATAAGATATCTTTAAATTTCCTCATAACTATATCGAATGTATGTATTTATTATATATGTAGTTGTAAATCTCTAAAACAAACAGCGAGAAACCAAAGAAATCACCAAAAACCCCACAAATAATATATGTATCATAAATCTATGATGGATTTTCGTATAATCTGAAAGTAATTAGAGAGAAGTCAGTATAACTAGTATTAGAATTTCAACGATAAAGCGATTGTAACAAAACAAAGTACGAGTATTAACCCACCCGAGCAAATTGTGAATTCTTTAGTAGACTGTAGTATTGCATATTTACTATCAGTATTTATTTTTACTGAGCGAAACTAGACACTGAGTTAAAGCGATCATTTACAAAACATATATTTTTTTCTTATTTTAGCTGTTAAATGTTTTAAATTTCATGTCGACGTCAATAAACAAAAGAATTTTGATATCTCGCGTGTGACTCGTGTTGTCATATATTGAAACAAATATATACCGTTAAGTGCTGACAAACTTCGTAGTATTTTTTACCATTTCGATACCTTTGAAAAACATTTGAAACAAGCAAAACAAGTATTATGTAATTTAGTAATTCCAAAACGAAAACGAAAGCGAAAGCGAAAGTAATAAGTTAACACTTCTAGTAGTGAGTCAAGATTAACACTTTAAGTCCTGCCATATTTAGTTTTTAGTAAGTTAATTGTAAATTAATTAATTAATTGCATATCAAAAAACTGTTTAGTTGAAATTATTAATAAATTAAATGTTTTCTGCGAATAAAGGAATGATTTTATAATTTTCTTTTGGTCGAAAACATGTAAACATGCAAATTTACAAAAGATTTGGCTCATAATTGAAAACATAATTGCCTTACTGGGATTTATTATTAATTGGCAATGCGCATTATTTGACAGTTTTTAAATATTTCCGCTGCTTTCTTGTACGAAAATAAGCTTTCCTAAAATATCAGTCAGCTGTTTTTGTGTCTGAAATGTGCTAACGATATCTCTGTCGGCAAGAAGAATCGAGTTAAATAGGTTTTGAAATCTTTGATCTTTGATTTTATACAAGAAATAAACTTAAAAGCCCTAAAAATTCTCAACACAGCAAAAAATTGCTCACTGAAATATGAACAATATTATTTACATACTTTTTGCTGGCAGTGTTCAGCAATAGCATCTTTCAGTCACTTTTTCACTAGTCACTAGTCACTAGTCGTCAATAATAAGCGATAGCATATTTCAATTTGAATATATATAATTAGCAATTTATTCCTTTCAGGCCTTAAAGACAGATTCTTAATTTACTAAGTAAGCTAATTGCGCATTAATGTAGGCAATTTGCTAATTGACTCAATTAAGCAAATGTCTGCAGCGCCTGTAAATTTTTAATTTAAGCAAATACGGAAATACCTAAACTATTTTGCTATATTAATGGGTTTACCGCTAGAATATTTAGTCAAATTTCTTTTAAATTTGCTGAATTCCTTTTTTTCTCCAGAAGGCAATTCTATTCCTCAAGAAATATAAATCATTAACTAAAAAAAGTTCTAGAGCAAATCAGAATTATTTGATCTTACTTAAATAATCTTGATTTGTGGCGGTGTTTAAACTAATAAATATATTTTACAAAGTTTTAAAACTTATCAAGGTGACAGCAGTAAGAAAACGGTTTCAGCGTATGTGCGTAAACAAATGGACTTTCTATCGCATTAAAACACAAAACGTTTAGGAATATTCGTTAATATAATGTGGTTTCAACACATAGCATTAAATAGTTCTTCCGCTAAACACAAAATAATTATGTTTGTAAGTAGTTTACTAAAAGAAATGTGAGATAAAAATAAAAATTGTATCAATATTAAGAAAACTACCCAAAAATTAGTGTGATTTTTTCAAACAAACTAAGGGAAATTTACACTGTATCAAAACTTTCACAAAACAGAAGCTAGGCAGGCGCTTTACAAAGCTTTTGGTCCAATTTTAAAATATAATTCGAAATTTTGAAGTATATTTTGAATTTTTTTTGTTTAACATTTTGAAAAACGGATTTTTTTATTTCACGCTAAACGTCGCACGCAATCTCCACAAGTTACTCTATGAGGGGTTTCCTAATCTCCTCTGCTAAGTATTGAACTCTTTCGTATTATTATTTAGAGAATTTCTACTTAATACGTAGCTTTCTGTAAGTTTTGCGTAAGCAACCAAGCTATATGTATGTATATGTAAAATAACACAACAGGTTTTACGATATCAACCGTTTCTTTAAACTTCAAATGGTAAGTGTTAAATCCTTCTGCAGCTTTGTACGATTCTACTTTCGTTTATAACACTGTCTATCAACTAATAAAAAAGAAACAAAAAGAATATGAAATCAAAAATATTATTTTTGAAATACTCATATATAAATTTAAAAAAAGAATAATAATTACAAATAACTAAAAATTAACCCCCTCTAGGTTATGTGTACCACAAGGTATAACAAACAGATGCTATATATATATTATTTATTTATTACTTTTGTTCTTGCTCTGACATTTGTGTCCACCGAAGTAACAAGTGTGTGAGAAAATTATTAAAATTGATTTTTCTTCAACAAAAATTTGCATTACAAAATTTTGAAATCAAAAAAACGAAAAAAACAGGAATTGGCCGATAAATTTGAAAATTGTTTAGCTAACGATGAAAACACTAAAACAACAATAACACAAATCTCTGTACTATTTAAATATCTAACCTTAAGAACCGAAATAAAACTACATTTTTTCCCCACTTTAGATTTTAAACTTTCTCTCATGCATATGTAAACACACACATATTTTATAAGATTTTATTGCAGCAAGGAGGGGTGTTGAAAATAAACTAACTCAATATCAAACATATATCACATATCCATACATACATATATGTACATACATATGAACGTCTATAAAACTGTCCCTTGGGTATATTCTTTTGGAAAAAAATAAAATCATAAACGATTTCGATATTTCTATATTGTTTTTATAGATATTTTGCTCGAAGACTGCATTCAAAAACTAAATAAGTAAACTAAACTAATAAGTATCAACTAAAGCAAACATATTTTCTGCTTTACAAACATGCGATGAAAAATAAGATAAACAAATTTTAAGAAAAAATTTAGCAAAAAATTTTGGAAAATAAATTTGCAAAATTCTTAAGTAAAAAAATTTTTTTGCAATAATTAATTTTTTTTTGCAAAATGTCTTTTCTAATTTTATGCTAAAACTTGTTTAAGATTATTAAGAAAACTTGGTTTAATTTATTTGCTCATTTTCTCTGAGTGAGGAAAGGTAGACTCGACTTTTTTAATATAATTTTGGGTGCTCTAAACCTTTGTTTTACCTAACGTGCTAGATAGTCTGGAACTTATTTCGAATAAATTTTTACTCATTCAATATGGGAATATGTGAATTGATATTAAAAATATTTTATTTCCTACATACATGCATACATTTATACATTATATATAAAATTAATGCTAGGAAAAATTAAAAATCTTACCAAAAATAATTTTCTCGTTTCATCACAACTTAGACTTGAAAAAATATGTAAATACGCTCATAAATACACACATATGAGTAACGGTTTAAAATAAATATTGTTTAACAATAAACTTTTAATAAAAGCACTTACAGAAAATATTGCTTAAGTGGCGGTTGACAAGTGAATATTTGTTATGGTATTGAGAAGAGTGGAAACCAAATGCAATAAAGACAATAAAAAATATTAAATTAACAGCAATTAACTGTAAAAATTATTACATAATACAAAAAATAAACTTAGAACTTGAAATGTACTAGAACTAATGTGGACTCACTGCTTTTTGCCCACACATACATACAAAAAACATATTTACACTTTTACATACACACACAAATAGTGCACCAAAAAAGGCATACACCATCCCATCATTGCGCACCATATCATAGCCAACTAAACAAGCAACACATAATAAAAAGAAATTTGTATGTATTTACTAAGGTTTTGGTAATAAATACTTGAACTTAATTTAACCAGAATTCTTCAGCGACCAAAATAACAAAGCAACCTTAAATTATTCATACCATATATTATAAGCCCCCCAAAAATGTAAATAAATAATTTAAAATTTTTAATCATGTGGGTATTGATTGGCAGCTACATACACACTTATATACATATATACATACACATTGTTTTCCTTGAATATAAATATATATTTTTTTATTATAAAAACCTATAGTTTTTTTTTTTATTTAAAATGATACCATGCGCACGCGTTATATATTTTTAACTTTCCATTCTCTTCTTCAAACTTCTCTTCTACATTTCTTACTTAATTTTCAATACATATATCCCTAGTATATACCCTTGCAAGGCACTAAAATTCATTAAAATACTCTTCTGAGCTGAGATTCAAGGTTAAAAAAATTAAAAATAAAAAATACTAAAATAATTTTTGAATAATTATTGAATAATATTGAAAAAGAAATTCAAAAACTATTGTCAACAATCTTTGCCATCATTGATGTTAAAGCTCTACTAATATATATATTATTTTCGATAGCAGGATTTAATTAAATCTACCCTTTTCAGTAAGATTTTCCCTTACTTTAAATGTTTTACTGACTTTTTCAAAATGACCGAGGAAATTAGATGTATATTATAGAGAAATATAAATCAAAAACTATAGTTAGCTTTATTCAACTTAATTTTATTTTTAATGAAAGAAACTTCGAAACAGATCAATTTTATTCTAGAGGAACTAAAGATCACTAATAATATTCAAGAAAAACTTTATATAATTGTACTTTTTATTTATAAATCTGAATGTTTAATTTCCTATACCGTAATATGAGAACCAATCGTAACTCTTTTCAATCACAAGTTAAATTATGGGTTCAAAAATGAAGTTTTTTGAGCAAGTCACAATATATGAGAAAATATTTATATTTATATAAGAAAAACTCATTTATTTCATGTGTTTTATTAAATACACTTTTATTTGCTAATAGAAAGACGGTGTCTATGGTCTTTCGTGCTCAAGCACCCATAATACTTCTCCTTAAATCCTAAAGTGGTCTGACTTAATGTTGATGTAATGTTCGAACAGAAGCTTTACCTAACTTTTGACTAGAACAGTGAAATCTGAGTCAAAAAATGCAATTTAAAAGCAGCGCTAAAGTGGATTACTCGGAATTTTTATTCCGGTAACACTTATATAACACCAGCGAAACTACAAAACAAGACCTTTTTAAGTCATTGCTAAAATTTCACTATTCACTTCTTGCAGGATAGCCCGGACGTGGAAACACTAAAGCTTCACACGGGTACATATGAAAGCACTAAAAAGCTGTTCTCGCTCACAAATTAAGATATGGGCAAAGGTGAACTAAACAATGTTTAAATGTTCACAATAAATTATCTGAGTTTAGTTAAATTTCATAGCTTGAAGAAATTAACCTGGTATTTTGCATAATTCAAGCCATTTTTTTGTTATTATTTTCTGGAACATATAAAATAAATAAATAAAATATAAAGTTAGAATTTTTTAACAATCTTGAGAATTATTTTCAAAAAAGTTTCTAAATAGTTTAATTCTATAGTACTTAGCTAGGAATTTGATTAGGATTATTTGCAAATTTTATTTTGTTATCATTGTCACTGGTTTTCCAAATTTACTCCTAATTTTATGTAACATTATTTAAAAGGTTCTCATATTAAAGAAAAATTCACTCTTATCACTATTTACCACTCGCAACTAACACATACATACATATATAATATAATAAGTGCATATAATAGTCAGATTTTGAGCTTAAACACGATTAATCGAATTATATTTAAATGTATGTGTGTATAAATGTTCCAATGTATGTATGTATGTATGTACATATTATGGCTGTTATTTCCGAAACTTAGTCCGAAATTGTGCACATTACCTAAATATATTTTTGTAAACATATTTGTATTTGTATATACCCTTTATGTACCACGAAATTTTCATCGCTCCTCCACTGCCTCTGACAGCCTATCTATTTCACAAATTCTCTCACTCCAACTGTACCTCTGCCCCACTATCTATTTTGCACTATATTAATTTGTTCTCTTCAAGTTTTCTATAACAAACAGTTTTTTTAATTCGTCTAATTTTAATCATTCCTTATTTCTCAACGCGTGCGATACTTTACTTCATTTACGAAATTATTAACCGAACTTCGTTTTTTACATATGTATTTGTAAATTCCTATCCTTTGACAAATCTGTATGATGCAAAACAATTTTCGAACCCAAAAAATATATGAAAATATCCAAATCATTAAAAACAAATTAAAGAAACATTCAAAATTTTATATTGAATAAATTTGCAAACCCCCAATACCGAACAACGCTGTTGCCCACTACTGTAAATTCCACATTCCAACTGGTTACAGGTTCCAAAGCCTGGCATATGCGTCTCACGTTCGAACGTCTGTCCGGCGGCTGTAACCTGCACCGCTGCAAACTGTGCGGCAAGGTCGTCACCCACATACGCAACCACTACCACGTCCACTTTCCCGGCCGCTTCGAGTGCCCGCTCTGTCGCGCCACCTACACGCGCAGCGACAACCTGCGTACACACTGCAAATTCAAGCATCCGATGTACAATCCGGATACGCGCAAATTCGATAACCTAATGTCCGCCGCGGCCGCGACTGCCGCTGTGGCGGCGCAATCGCCAACGGCCACCCAAATTGCGGCCGCGTCGCAGGCGGCCATGGCGGCGGCGGCGGCAGCAGCCGCTTTCAATGCAGCACAACAGCAGCAGCAGCAGCAACAACAACAGCAACAGACGCAACAGCAGCGCGAACGTGAACGTGAGCATCAGCAGCAGCAGGCGCAGACGCAGCAGCAATTGCAACAACATGCGCACAATTTGACGCAACAACTGCAACAGCACGCGCACAATTTGTCACAACAACAGCAGCAGCAAATGCTGAGCGTGCAACAGCAACAACAGCAATATCAGGTGCTGCCACATCAGCAACACAATGCGACAAGTGAATGATACAGCCAGTATTTGGGCTGGAATTATGGCAACATGTTGAACAGCTCATCACAGTCACCGTCAGCGACAGCAACAGCCACCGCCACCGCCGCGGCCGCTGCAGTCACAGCTGCAAGCGCAGCTACAGCAAATCCTTTTCTATGGAATGTCGATGAACTTACACCAGTGCCGCCGCAGCCGCCACCACCACTACCGCTCTCATTGGCGCTGGCGCCGAAGCCACATACCAACACGCAACTGCAACTGCAACAACAAACACAGCAACATTTACCAAACTATGCGCAGGCGCCGACGTCGCAGCTGCCATTCAATTACTATGCGCGCGCTGGCAGTCAGCACTATGGCAGCCACATGGCGGCAATGCGTGAGCGCAACTTCGATTTCTATAGGCGTGGCGAGCAATTCGCCTACGAACGACAGCAACAACAATTGGAACGTCGGCTGCAGGTCAGCGAACGCAAGAGTGGACGCAACAAGGGCATCGGCAATAACAGGAACAACCAAAATAACACGCTAGCGCAATCCGAAGATGACCCAAACGAAGCCATATTGCTAAGCAACGATAGCGATGACGAGGACTTGCCGGCTAGCAGCAAAATGGCGACAGATTACCACATTGCTGTGGAGAAATATCTCAATTTTGAAGGGGCCAATAAAGCGGAAGTGAAACTAACGCTCAGCAAGCAGGAAGAGATCAAAACGGGAGGTAGCGATATTGCACCAAAAGCAAAGGAGGAAGAAACGGAGGAGTTGGAAACGACTACCGAAACAAAACGCCAAAAAGAGGAAAATAGCAATTGCCAAGACCAAACGGCAATGAATAATAAGTGCAATAACGATGATGCAACGCTCACTAACACAACCATAACCATAGCGCCACCCCATGCTGAGCTGGGAAATGAAAAGCTTAAAGATGTTGCTGGCTGCGAAAATGTTGCGCACCATGTTGCACAAGTAGCGCTGGAATAAACAGTTGAATTTAACGAAAGTGAACACACATATACATACAAAACATAACTGAAAATTCAAACACACGCACATACACATAAAGACAGAGCTCAAGTTACTCACACACACACACATGCACACACAAGTGGCACATACATTTTAGAGAAAAAAAATGTGAAACACATTTTTGGTAACTTTTTCAACAAAACTAAAAGAAATGTTGGTAAGCCAAGTATTATTTGTCAATTCGCTGAAATGTCTGTGTATATACATACATATATACAACTACAAGTCCAACAAATACAAAACGGCAGCAAATGTATAAAACAAATGACGAAATTGCATTCATTACAACGCCAAATTGCAATTATCATATAGGAATATTAACGTGACGCTAGAAAAACTGCATGTGCGAGTATGTATGTATTAGTGTAATTGTAGGCGTAAATCGCAACAACATTCACAAAGGTTTCACATTAGATGTATTGATTAGAGTTTTAAGTGTTCAACACAAAAATAAGTATTTTTCACAAAAAAACAAAAAAAAAAACCAAAAAACAAAAAACAAAACAAAAACAGACTCAGAAGCAGAAAAAATATTAAATATTTACTTAAATATCTCAATGTGATTTCTATGTAAAAAAAACAAACAAACAGCAACCATTAGGTTTCACAAAACACATACAAAAATTAAAAAATAATACTAGAATGAATAATAATAATAATAATAGGAGAAAATACATGCAAATAGAGAACAAAGGAAATCTGTAGAACAAAAAGCGTTGGTGTGAATTGCCAAATAAATTTAAGAAAATATTCCCCGCAAAAAAGTTACCAACCAAACGAAAATCTAATGTGTGTATATGTGTAGCTTATGCATTTGACCAAATTAATATTTGACGTTTTTCAGTGGTGCACTACAATTAATATAAATAATAAAAATTTGGCAGCATACATACAATATAGATGTATGTAAAAGCACGCTTTTACTTATGTGTGTTCCACATAAAGAGTGTTGCATTTTGCTTTGGAAATTAGTCAAAATCAAGTCTTAAGTACAAAACATAAAGGGTGCGCCATTAGGACAGTCAGTGAGACCATTTCAAATATCTAAGCAGTATTTATTTTACAAATGCTCATGTGATTCGTGTGACATAAAATGCATGTTTATGAAAATTATAATTTTTATATAACAATGAAATTTTCGAAACTTTTTAAAAATTTAGAATTCGTTTTCATTATGCTTTTATTTACCAATATTTATTTGTTTTATTATTTAATTATCAATAGTTGGTTGCTTTGGCATAAAAGAGTGATTACTCCAAGTGCAACACTTTAAATTCCCGCAAAACTTATATTGGCGATCCTAATGAGTCACCCTGTATAAGATCAACATTTATTTTTAAATACTTAGAATTTTGATAGCACAATTTTCCATGCCAATGTATTAATTTATCTATGTTTGCACATTAGGGTGTTACTTAATTTATACGATTTTTGTTTGTGAAGCCTACCCTCTAAATACTTTCATTATTACTCCATTGTACACTTAGACACAATTTTAATACTTTCGAGAAATTCTTGAGGCTTACAAGCAATCTATTTCATGCTATCTGCAAGGACGTGTTCTAGGAGTATTTTTAATGAATTCAGACTGAACTTTACTGAAATTTTCCTTTGGAAATAGAACCACTTGTAGTATTTGACCATCCGTACTTAGATTTAATTTGTTCAATTACTTTGATCGGAACTTCTCACTTTTTTTAAGGTTATGGTCACAAAAAAGAAATAAAAAAATTACGATCACCCTAATATAATAAGCTGTAATTCCATTTCAACTGTAGGCTTAAAAGGCCAAAACCGCCTTCAGTTCAAAATTATTATTTCAAAGTTAAACAATATTTTCATAGCTTATTTTTCAATTTCTTATAAACTCGTGAACTGTAGCACAAACACACCGAATAAAAAAATAATTAATGTTGTAAATGTATGAAAAAAATTTTTAGCTAAATATTTAAATGGAATTTATACATAAATAAGAAATTAAATAACTAAGAGGAAGGAAGCAAAACTGAATAGACCCAAGTGGACCACTTACCACAACGCTTGAATATGTATGAGTAACAAACAAACATAACGGAGTACAGAAAATTATGAAATTTGTGAGGAAACATATGTAGCCACTTAAAAACGTCATTGCATTCTATGTGAATGCTTTCAAAAAAACAACACGAAAACAAATAAACAGACAAACAAAAATGTCAACTGTGTCCATTAATCGTCATAAGAAATGAAAAACAAAAACAATTAACTTAAATGGCATAAAATGTAGTATAACAAAAAGTTTAACTTCCACTAAAAGTGAAAAACACTACTGTATTTAAATAAGGAACAAGAGAAGCAGAATATTTATCGAAACAATCGTGCAATGTAAGCGGTGGCGCGGCATCAACAGGCTGATCAGTTGAGATTTTTTTATTTTAACTGTTATACTCGCGAGTATAAGTTTTTTAATTGTTTTTACAAATCGTTTTTTATTTGATTTTTAA
This sequence comes from Bactrocera minax, assembly GCA_021498325.1. Taxonomy (NCBI): domain Eukaryota; kingdom Metazoa; phylum Arthropoda; class Insecta; order Diptera; family Tephritidae; genus Bactrocera; species Bactrocera minax. The sequence continues at coordinate 936,084 of JAKEEE010000024.1, forward strand.
TTTACTAAGTATTTTAAGAAGTTATATATACATTTGTATATTATATATAGATAGTATGTAGATAGTATATACTAGAATGCAATAACAGTTTTACTAACTAGATAATGTTAATTAATATCCATATATATATATATATATATATATATATATTTATATAAAAATATTTATTAAGAACTTATATTAACTTAGCCTTGCAGGTATTTAAGCATTTTAATGCAGTTGAATTGCAATTAAATATGTTAAATTATTATTATTAATATTTCACTATTTCTAATACTACACTTGTGTTCAGAGTTCTTTTTTAGCTACAATTACACATAAGAAATTAAAGCAATGTTTGTGAATGGCGGGCAATTATTATTATTTTTAAAGGAGTTTGCACAAATTTTTTATTTTTTGGAAATTTCTCGTTTATTAATAAAAGGAGAGGAAATAGTTAACAGTTTTCGAAAGTTGCATTGAAAGTTTTGTCCAAAGCTCTTTGGAAAGTTTTGTCGAAAACTTTTCGAGAGTTCTGTCGAAGGCTTTTGCCGAAAGCTTTTTCGAAAGCTTTGTCCAAAGTTCTTTAAAAAGTTTTATCGAAAGTGTTGTGAAAATCTTTCAACGATCTACTGTATGATCCTTCAATACAATAAACTAGAAAATTAACAATTAAATTAACACAATTGAATATCCTATCAATTTCTGTTCTGCTTTCCTTTTCAATTCGTTTTTTTCCAATATTAATTACTGTTTACTTTTTATTTTATTTATTTATTTTTATGGTTATTTTCACAATTTTTTAACACACTCAAGTTGAGTTTTTCTCCTTCCACTTTAAGCACACAAATTTTTTATAGATTCAAATGACTTTTCACACAAATTTACTGCCAGCTACAAAAGTATGTTAACTTTAATTTAATATTAAAAAAACGAATTAGCCCAAAGCCTCTTGAACACATTTATTTAGATTTCAAGCGACAAAAGCTGGAAACAAATTGTATGTAAATGATATATAATAAATAAAAAAATTATTTAAACTTTTTTATAACAAATATTTTATGTCATAAGAAGTATATACATATATGTATAGTAATTAGTAGAAGCAGCTAATAATTTTATGAAATAACTTTGTTTTACTAAAACTGATGTACAAAATATTTTTATTAACACGAAAACACTAATACATATTCTTTTACACATACATATAGGCATACACGCACACAAACACAAACACATACAACACGCACAGAAACGTTAGCAATTTAGAAACACACTTCACTTGACAAAACTACAGAATTTACTTGCTTTCAAGACATTTAATATATTTTTTATAATTTATTATACTCTTAAATTCAGGATTTGAAACATATGGCTGGGTTGGCAGTTGTTACTCTCAAAAAGCTATACCTCATGCACAAAACTTAAACATTTCTGCTTTACCCACATTGAAGGCGTCACATAGTTGAAGACATTTACGCCAATAAACTTTTTGAAAACAAAATAAAAACAAAACCAAAACTAATTTACAACGCCTCTCAAGCTATTAAATACCAGCTCTGTTCGTTTCTCACACAAGAAAACTGGGCACTAGCGAGCCAAAGCGTTCCACTTTCGGATCGTAATGCTTTTTTCTACGAACATTGTCTTATTAGTTGTTTTCTATTTACATCCGAAAATAAAATTAATAAAATATCAGAATTTAAAGTAAAGTTTCACTTTCAAAGTGTTTTCCAAAAATAGTTGACTCTGGAAACAAAATTTGTGTAACATTTTATACTCTTTAATTATTTGACCAGTTAGAGGGTGTGTGGTACAGCATTACTTCTTCAAAATCTCAAAAAAAATACATATGTACATTTGGAGCGACTACTTCGTATGTCTACCTTAAAGAAAACATTTAAAAGCCTCTGAATAAATTTCGACCAATCTCTAAAGAAGAACAGTAACTATAGAGATACTTGAATGCTGGCCCTCCTCTCTCTTGAATTTAACTATATTTAGACGTCACACAATTTGCATGCATTTCTACACAGATATTTCCCTTTCCTATATGCCAAAGTCTTAAATCAGCATTTAAGGGACAATTTCTATTAAATCAAAATTCTTTATGAAATTGTCACGTGTTTTATGGATTTTAATTTCGACCAATACAATAACATTCTCATATACAGTGCCAAAAAATGTAAAACAAAACAGAACCTTACGCATAAAACATGAATTTAAGTTTCAAATTTCGTTTTCGACATACATACATACATATGATTAAATAGCAATTGAGGCAACAAATACTTGCATAAGATTGGCATTATGGCATTATGGCATTCTGGCATTATGGCATTCTGGCATTATGTAGTTATCATTAAGGCATGTGATAGCGCAAGTAATGAATAGATGAAGAAATGGCGTGGGCAACTAGTGAAAATATTACAAACTGATGATTGGTGCTTATATCGCATACACACACACGTGCATATAAACTTTTTCACAAAGTTTTATGGTGCTAAACCCAAAAACGAATTATAGCGAAAAATGTTTGTTAATTGTATAGATATTTAGAGATGCACTTGCAGCGAGATTAATTAATAAAAAAATTTTTGTATTATTTTTAAACTATATTTTATTTAATTAATGATTTAAAGGCAATTGTTTATAACGGCAAACTACTGCTAGAAGGAGAATGAACCGTATGTGCAATAATCACTAGTTTATACATTTTAAACACGTTTTTTAAATAAAACAACTTTTTTTTTAGAAATACAGTAATAAACAAGTATATGTTTATTTATTGACAATTATTTAGCCTTAATTTTTGACTTTAAATGTTAAGCGGAAAGGACTATTGGCAGTTTTAAACACTAATTTGTCAGCAAGGCAAATGAAGTGAAGTGAAAGTGTTTTTAAAAGAATTTTTAGCGCATATTATGTTTTAAACTTTAATACTTATGTTTGTTGCAAATATATTATGTAGGTCAATAATTATAGTAGGAAAATTGTGTTTATATTAATACAAATTATAATAAATTTTATAATAAATAAAATATAAAAATTTGAATAAGTTGGCAACTATTAATTTTGTTAAGCGCATATAAAAAACCGTTATGTTGTATGTAAAACATTGAATGCAAATGCATGCATTTTTTATTTATTGCAATATACTTTTAGTGCAAATGAAGCTTTTAAGCAACACAAAATGTACATCACCATCTAATTTTTTATTTTTGTAACGCAGTCTGTTACATATCATATATCAGCAAACGAACAAAATTTATGTATTAAAACAACAGAAAAATAATAAGATTTAAGAAATATGTATAAAAGAAAAAAAGAATCACATTTTCAACTGAAAGAAGACTCCTTTTTTATGCCAAATAAACAAAAATTTTAAATTCAGCATTTTACAAAAAAAATATAAAATACAAACTTCACAAATTCAGCCAAAAAACAAAGGAAATAAATAATAATAAACATTTATTTTACATAGAATTTTGTAATTTTTTATACTAATTTTTAACGTTTCTATCATACGTAGGCTTTACATGTATAAGTGAACAATAATTTTAAGCAACTTATTTATAGTAAAGTGCATAAATTATGAGTTTAATGAGCTATAGCTGTTAAAACATGAAACAAAATAAACAAAAATTCTTACATGAATTTTAGAAGAACGTAAGCATTTGTTAAAAGAAACATTTTATATTAAAAATAGTTTATAACAAAAGTGCATAACAATATTTTTGTTTGACGTACGTATGGAGTTAGCAAAATTTAAAATTAAATAATAACAAAAAATAATCATAATAGTATTAGTAATATAAAAAAAAAGCGCAATGAGTGAAAAAACGTATAACAAGGTTTCAAATAAAATTAATTACTAAGTTATTCGAAATGGCTTATTATTTGTTACTCGTTTTCATTTCACATTTATAGCAAACACGTAATGAAATTGTATTACGTTTTGTTTTTATTATTTATTTACTAACAATTTCAAGAGCAGGGTCTGCAAATTGAAAGAATAACAGTAGTTACACAAATAACTGCGTTAACTGCGATAACTGCGATAATTGCGTAGTTAAAAAAGTTGATAAGAAACTATGGGATAACTGTTTGTAAATAAAAATTAACATTTTCTGTCAAATCTCAAAAAACCAATTTTTATTTTTTACAACTTCAATCAGGGAAAACTACAAATGAATTATTTTTAAAATACCTAGTGCGCGTCAGTCAGCCGAAATTTTGTGCTTGCATTTTGAGGTTAGCAATGCAAGAAACGTCAGGCTGTGACTTGTGCGAGCTGAATTGTGCTTCCAAACTCTGCATTTCCCATTCAATTAAAATTATATACTATACATATACTTATTTATTGTTACATTTTAAAGAAATATTATTAGTAATAATACAGGTATACTTGTGTATTTATAAAAGAATTTAAGGTTATGTACAAAATGTGTATGTATTTTTTGGTGTTCTGTGTCATCGTCAGACAACGAATTTTCAAAATCATCGGCTCAATTCCTAGTTTTTTTATACAAATAATGCAAAGTGATTTTCAACTACATTGGATCGATTTAGGGTACATGCATAAATATCTACCAAATAGTATTTTTTATATTTCATAAATGAATTAAATTTTTTAATATTTAATTTATTATTTTATACAAGTTCTGAAATATTGTTAATGGCATTTAAATATATATTTACTTATATTTTACAATACCATTAAGATTACTTATGTTTTCGTTTTTTTTTGTCTTATGAAAATTTTAACAACATATGCTTTTTTGTTTTCAATATTTACAGCCTGAAAAAATACGAAATTTGGTCATTCTGAGACAAAAATATATTTTACTTCACGATTTTTGTCTGAAAAACTTCGATTGTTTTATATATATGTAATATATATAATAGCATTTACTTATACACAAGATGTTTTTGTTCCCTTGTTGAGAAAACAAAATAGGTCCCTGCAATTGCAAAAACCGTCAAAGTTTTTTTTTCACTATATTTTTTGAATATTCCTGATTGTTTTCTTAGAACATTTTCGTATGGAAATATTCTTGTGCTGTCCATATTCACTTCAAGGTCCTACTTTTGCGGAAAATAATCTATATTTCTCTAGTATAAACATTTTCTTATTGCGCATTAAAGAAACGTTCTCTGTGAAGATCAAGAAATTTTATATAATTTTCCTTTAAAAAAGCTATTCTAATAACCCAGAAATTTAATAACAGAGCTATTTGATTGTAATCTCTATTAAAAATATACAATATAAAATTCCTGAAAAATAATCCTTGCATAATTAAAATTTTTTTTATTTAATTATCCGTATTTTACCAAAACAAATTTGGTTTAAATTACATCTAAATTTTTAATGGGATTATTTTTGGCACAAGCAATACAAATATGATAATGGTCTCTTGAATCCTTCACCCGTCTTTCATTATTTTAGAGAGGTATTGCGCATTTTCAAAATGCAAATCGGTTCATTAAGTTTGAAAATTCTTATTTTTGAAAAGCAGCAAAATAAAGTTTATACTTTCAAACGAACAGAAGTATGCTTACACTGGAAAAAATTATACAAAATTATGTACAATTTTTTCTTTGGAATAAAAAATAAAAAAAAAAAACGTGTAATTTTTACACTTACTTTAAATAGACGTTAGTGTAACGAAATACTATTTTTTTGCTTCTCTTCTTTTAGTTGTCCATCAATTAAGCAATAAGCAATTTCTTTATACACAATATTTATTATAATTGGTTACTGTTTTGAAATTATTTTTCCTCTCCGGTTTTATCATACTTCTTCAGTCATTTTTATACTGTCTTTACTTTTACTTAAATGCTTTAAAGCTCTATTGTAGCAGTAAATTTTGCATTCTTCACTGATATCGCTATTCGTTTTGCACATAAATACCTTATATATACCCAAACATACACATAAATATTTATATTCTAAAACGCCTTTCTTCTTCTTGTCTTACACGCTTTTTTCCGAAAATATTTATTTGAGTAGAAAACATTAAATTGTGAAATCTTGGTCGGTTAAAATATACACGTACAATCGAATGCAGTGATAGTTGTAGCCACCAAATAAACAACAAACGTATGAGCATTAAGGCGGGTCGGTTTTTATGAGTACCTGATTTAGAGCAATATGAATATGAATAATTGCAGAAGTAATTAAATTAACTAAAAATACAAAACTCAACCACATATATTTTAAGAAAACTATAGAATATTAGAATATGATTTTTAGATTTTTTAGATTAGAAACAATTTTTAGCCAAAAGCAATTATAAAAAAACTTTGAAATTTTATAATTATACACTTGCATAATTTCATAATATTGATAAAAGAAATATGTACGGTTACAAACTTTAAAATTCGACATCAAATTGTAAATATCTCTCTATCATTATAAAATTTGAGCCAATTTACGCAGTTGCCATTATTGTTGCGATATTCATAAATATACAGTTTTAGTTAAATCTCGGAAGGTTTTCTTTTACTACAAACCATCACACGAATTAGCGATTTATAACAGAGGCTTGCCTTGTCACCTCATACATAGTTTTGAGAAAGTTTACTTCAAAAAATCAGCGCCATATGTTTTTATACAAAAGTATATAGTTTTTGAACGTTAAAAAGATCGATCCGCCCTAATGCAGTTATATGTGTGTTTGTATGTGAGCTCTACTTTTATTGCAATACATAAACACTTTATTTGCATAACTTATATTATACTCCTGTAAGCACATTTTCAAATATTCAACTCTAAGTCACACACACACACTCATATACCACACATGTATATCATAACACTACTAATCGCAATAAAAAAATTTGAACTTTTGAAATCTGAACTTTTTTGAAGTTGTGTTCACATTATATATCGCTTGCATACATATGCGTAAACATTTATCCTTACATACATACATACATACATACATGCATACATACGTACATACACATATGCATACAAATGTACGTATATAAAAATACAGTTATATGCGAAAAAGGCGATATCTAAAAAATAAATAGATAGCACATCTACCCAATCACACGCTTACTATGATTCCATACAAACATACATACATACACAGATACACAGATACATACATGTATACATACATTATACCAATACCTACTATGTACTATTTCCTCTATTTTTTCACTCTGTTTACTCTCTGTTTGTTTCTCTCGGGCTGATTATCGCCCTCCATGGCGTGGTGTGTGTTCTTTTTCGTTGGTTACAGGGCAATTGGGACGTCATCATCTATCCGTTACACCGCTATCGACAACATCATCCGGTTCGCCGCCACCCCCACCACCACCACCACCACCACACGCACTCACCATGCATCTGAGTGCCGCGTTAAAAAACGAATACCATCAATTCGACATTATACGTGCGAGCGGTGTCAATCACAACACCAATGGCGGTCCATCATCACATCTCTACAATCAAACGTCTCCCGGTGGTTTAGGCAACGGTCCAGGGGCCAATAGCGCCATCGTACACAATTCGCATCATCAAATGTCATATCACAATATGTTTACGCAATCACGCGAACCGGGTACAATGTGGCGTTGCCGTTCCTGTGGCAAGGAGGTCACCAATCGTTGGCATCACTTTCACTCACACACCGCACAGCGCTCACTATGCCCCTACTGTCCAGCCACCTACAGTCGCATCGATACGTTGCGCTCACACCTGCGAGTGAAACACCCGGAAAGATTGCTCAAATTGAGCCCAACATTGTAAGTAGTAGCGCGGCAGCGGCAACAATAAGCGACGACGATGACGGCACAAATAGAGGCTGAACTGAATCGCTCCAATAAAGAGAGTTGTATAAATTATCCTACACATACATATGTACATGAGTAGTATGTATGCATAAATATTTGGAATTTTGACAAAAAAAAAGTGTAAAAAAAGCTCTTGAGTAACACATACATACAAACATATTTATATTCAATTCAGCTCAAGTGGTGTAACAACTGAAATGGAAATGAGCAAATATACATACTTATATAATTGATATATATATATACTAGCAAAAGAGGCAGTGAGAAATATACACACGCATACATATACATATGAATATACGCCAAAAATTAATAAAAACAAAGCAGCCTGTGTAAATATATATATATATATATATGTATATAGAGTTACTCACAGCATAAGAAATGTTGTTGAGCATAATAAGTGATCACGTTCATAACGGCTGAGTAACTATTAAGTGGCAGACAGCAATACAACGGGCACACAGGCAAGCACTTGTGTTTGCAACTTTGCAACTTGAATGAAAAATACGCGATGCCAAACAGCAAGCCAACCCGCAGCCACCGAAAGCTAGCTAAAACAAAACACACAACTAAATAAGCGAGCTAAATTGTCATTCGCTCTCACATGCATATGTACAATATAAATGTACGTTTGCTACTATTGTTATAATTATTATTACATACATATGTATATGTATATGTATACATTTATATGCTTAGATGCATGCTTAAATAATATTAAATAGATTTTGTAACTCGATACGTTTTAGCGGTGTACTATTTCATATGCTGATCGGCGCTCATAATAAGTGTGTCCTATTAAATTTATGTGTACATATAGAACTATACATACAGATATATATACATAAATGATAGCAATTAAAAACTAAACTGAGAAAAATATATGCACATAATTTTAATCTCTATTAGGGTCTCCTGTTTCTTGAGGAAGTAAGGATGTGCATAGATAATCTTAAGTTAATGGCAAAAAATATTTTTTACAACGGTTTCCTCGAAATTTTCAAGTGAATTTGCAAATATTTGTTATTACACACTATTTAAAAATATAAACTACAACAAATGGCGTTGACTATTTTCTTTAAGTAGTAAGAATCACCGCAGCTTACTTCCATTGCACCGATTACATGTAAAAAGATTTCTCATATTAACGCGCTTGTTAAAACTTGTTGATGTATTTTACTAGTATTTTGTTAGTACCAACAGCGATTTCTTTTAATAAAATATATCAATATTCAGTAAATTCAAAATATTAAGCAGAAATACTAAGGTTTGCAAAACACATCTAAAGCACCTTAAAGCATACATATATTAAGGCAGATAATTATAAAACAACCTACATATAGTACATATATACTTATATATGTCAAGCATTAAACAATTTAAAAAGAATATCTAAAGATTGTCGTATACAAATATCTCTTCATACTAGATGGTTGATAACGTTTGAAATTAAACAAACAATAACACTTCAATAAGACTGTAAAATATTGAAAATCGTTTAAACTATTTTGCCATCACAAACTAAATCTGTAGAAAACTGTTTTAAATACCAAAATTTGCAAATAAAAAACAACCAACCAGATTATGCAAATATTGCTGACATTAAATTTTTCAGTTAAGTACAACAATAAATTTTATAAATTTCAAAAGTTCTTTGAAGACTAGAAATCGTTTAATTAGAATTCATTGCGGTTATTTAATGTTACCATATTTCGGACATTTCCTATAGCTTTGGCTTTTGCAATCTTTTTTATTTTTTTTAAATATTTGAACTATATTTCTTTTGTTTTAGAAGTGAACTCAAAGAGTTATGTGAATGAGTGTAAATAAACTGAAAATTATTACCATTGAAAAAAATAGCTCTTCTAAAAATTACCGAAAAACATAATTGTTTCTTATATAGATCGCAAGCACTTTAATTTCACAAAAACCAAATTTTAAATGTGAAAGCTTCCGTCATTGCCTTATTTCTTATAAGTAAAACGAAACTGAATTTCTTTACTCTCTTACTCTTTTACTCTTTACTTTACTGAATTTCTCATAAAAATAAAGCAAATATCAAAATTTTTAAGATTTCGGTCCAAAATTTGTTTCAAATTTTTATCAAATAGAATCCCGTCTAGGACTTTCTCTTTAACCCTTTTAATACCACTTTCTTACGCTAACTACCTGTATCCAATAGATGGCACAAGCTCCATCTCGAATAATACCAAATATCACTAAATGAGAAAATTAAATATACTACAATAAGAATCAATGGTTTCAGAACAGGCAATTCTTAACAAAGCAAAGGAAGAAATATCACACCAAAAATAACTAAATATTTGCAAGCCAACACAGCTCAAAAAAACTTTACTAGCTATACGCTAAAAATTATACTGTAAAACATGACGGAAATCAGCTAAAACATGAAATTAAATATATGTAAGTCACGTGTCTAGAGAATAACCGAAGAGCAAAGCTGCAGAAATTAGCGGAAATTTTTACAAAATATTTACTACTTCAATAGTACTACTATGCTAAATAAAAAACTAAGAAAAATATAAAAAATTTATTCACCATAAAAATTTGAAAAAAATAATTGCAACTAAATTCACTAAAGTGTTTCAGTGGCGTAAATTTTGGTTTCTAACAAATGTACTTGAGACTAAATAAACGTAAAGCGCATACCTACTTACTAAGATTTGCTGCAAATCTGTGTGCTCAAACAATTTGAATGCTAATCAGCAATAATATTGGGTTTCATTAAATAATTTATTCAATGCGCTTCGCAAAGAACTTGCTCGGTGTGAATCAAAATAATAATCAAAGTAATGAGACAAATTCTACAGAAAAATTAATAATGCATAATAATAATAAAATTGTTTTACCATTAAGATTAAAATACTATGAAAGAATGTACATGAATATTATATATAGAAAGTAAGTAAGTAACAAAATATTCATTCATGAAGTGTTTAAGAGCCTACGCTAAATATTACACAATACTTGTTCCTTAATCCATCAGCTACCGGCTCCGTTAGAAGTAATGATGCTCGTTACTCAATCGACGAGTTAGACAACGAACCACCGCATTACAATGGCTTGTGTGGGAGCGAGCACGCGTTGTAATTACGAAGTAATGATTACTCGTGCTCTACTGTGTGTTAAAAAATACACTTTCATTTGTGTAATTATTTATGCACTTGAGATGTTTACTTCAAAAGCAAAGTAAAGTTAATTTCGGCTTTTTTAAAGTTATGTGCTCGACTTTCTGCTTAATTATTATTAGCTCTAATATATGTAGAAATTTTAAGTGTTATATTTTTTAAGTGAAACAAAGCAAATATTATTTTGCCGCAACTGCAAACAAAAATCAATATACCTCAAATGCATTTCAATTTTAAAATACTTATGTATACTTTTAAATATTAAATGTGTGAAAAGTAGCTACTAAATATAGTATATACTATTAGTTATGCGCTATTATGTTATGTATTGTGTTAAGTTAGTGCAAATACAAATGAAAAAGCAAAGAAGTGTTCTGTGTACTTTTAAGTTTAAAATTTTTAATTTTCAACTAATAATTTTATTATTTTTATTTTAGCACACTTTACCGCATAACATTTGCATATAACAAATATTTTTTATATGTTGGATGTTTTAATTTTTCGCATAAATTTTATTGAAAAATATTAAATAGTGTTTCAAATTAAAAATATACATATATGAAAATGGAAAGCAGTTCGTAAAATCAAATTTTTATTAAATTAAAGCAATAAACTCTGTTTTGCAACACAGTTCGCACATAGATTTGTATGTGTATGTGTAGTTAGCATTTGTTTGTATTCGGCTAGTTTACAAAAAACTAAAAAAAAAAATATATTAATAAATAATTATGAGGAAGTTCTGTTATTGTTAAGCGTATAGAAATAAATTTTGTGCAACCAAGCTGGTCTTTTTCAGCACTTACATACATATATTGCTTTAAGTAAAATCATACTACTTCACGAATTACAGTTGTTTATATTGATAATTGGCTTTAATTTAGCACATAGTTTTAGAATTTAATTTTAAGTGCCAATTTGCTGAAAACGCTTCACAGTCAACGCGCTGCGAAAGGAAAATACGTTGGAATTCACTCCGAATGGCAAGCGTATAATGTGCACTCGCTATACAGAATCCTATTTTTATGAAGAGAAAAAAATATACATAAACTAAGTTATACATTAATAAATATGTATAAACAATTAGCATATGCAAACATTTTTCGGAACATTTTTTAGTTAACACGAGTGTCTCTTATTTTGCTTGTTTTATTATTATAATTTTTAAAATTTTAAGTTTTGTTAATAAGTTTGGATAAGATTTTTTATGTTTGAAAATTATAATTAAAACTTATTAATAATAAAAACGTAAATGAAGAAAAAACATTAAATCAAGTTATATAAAAATTAACGGAAAATTATATTAAACAATTTTAATTAATAAAATCAGCGCTAATGCTGAACATTGAACATTTTGTGATATTCAAAATTATTATTTTTGGAAATTAGTTAAGTTTTAAAGTAAAAAATTATTGTAGAAATCACACTGAAAACTCATTTAAAGCATTTCGAAAGATTGTTCATGTGATATTTTCGATATCAAAAGCACAGGAAAAATATTTTAGTAACGTAAATTAAAAAAGTGGTCATTGTTCTAAAGCTTTAAAAGCAAAAAAAAATAAGTTATAAACTAAAATTCATTTAAAACAAAATATTTTAATAAGCAATTGAAAACAAAATTCCCTTTCGGTTCTCGTCTTTAGCACAAAATGTCAAGCATTAAAAATATATAATACTTAATAAGTCTATTTCTAAACATTTCAATTCAGTAAAAATTGCATAGTCATCTAGTAAATAAAATTTTAAGTAATGTATAACTTCTGCTCTTAACAATTTAACTGCTTACGATTTCATTTTTTATTTTAAAAATTTTTGCTTTTCATTAAGTCTAATTTGTTTATAGTTTATATGTTAAAACAAAGAAATGTGTGTATTCATTTTGTTAAAACAAACTACAAAATTTATGTACCAAAAAACTTTTAAATAAAAAATTATTACAAAAAAACATTACCGTATTGATTGATTTATTGCCAAAATTTGTTTTTAAGTTGTGTCAACAAAAATATTTTTTTTATATATTATTAACTTTTTCGCTTTACGGTATTTACGTTATCTTCGTAAGAAACAGCGTTAATTTTTTTAAACAAACTGCTGTTGCTCGCAAGCACCTTTCAGAAATTATTATACTTCTTTACAGGGCTCTCGCGACACATAACCTCAAATAGCGTAAAATTTTTTGTACTCAGAACGATAGCGGCTATGAAACTAAATAATGTTTCATATATTTTATTTCAATTTATTTAATTTTTTGTCAAATTAACTTTATCGGGTTTCAAGTAAAACATTAAGATATACCAATGAAACCTATGTGAACAGAATGGCCAGCGAAAAGTTTGAATAAAAAGTAGTGACTTTTCATTTTTCAACTTTCGTTTAAAAAGTCATATAGGAAAATTATAAATATTTATGTATATTCATACATTGTATATAGATTTAAAATCACACTTATGTATTTGGGTACAAGCACAGTTTTTCAATATATTTTTATATGTATTTTAAGGCAAGTTTTTCACAAATTTCAATAAACACGAAAAATCGCGGCAAAAAATATACAAATAATATATAATAAAAATAAATAATGTACATAGAAACTCGGTGAACACCAATATCCAGCGAATCGTCCTTGCTCACCAACAAACTGAAATAAAACTGTTAAACTTTTTTTTTATAATAGAAAAAATACAATTAGTACATAATAATATATAGCAAACTGTTCTCTCCTTCTTTATGTATTCATATAAACAAGTTTTACAGATTTACAAATACATAAATAAATGCAAATTATCAAATGCAAATTATCAAATGCAAATACTCAAAAAAAATCGCAATGCAAATACTACTTTTTTATGAAATATTGATAGAAAATATACATAACAACAAATAATTTTCCTATCTACTGGCATAAATAAATCCAAAAACATTACTGATTGAGTACTTTTTACTTGCTAGTAAAGTATTTACTCACAATATTATATATTATATTCAAAGAGTGAATCAATTTGAACTCAAAAGAGTGTTAAAAACAAAGTTTTTCAAAAATATAAAAATACAAAAATGTAATTGTAATTGGAATATTCGAATGTATTGATTTTGAAAACTTAATACATGCTTGCCAGTTGTCCACATTCCCAACATTGCTGCTTATTTATATCAAAGAAAGCGATATCACAGAAAAGGAATTTTTCTTGTAAAAATATTTATATACACTAGCATATTCTAGTAAAAAAACTCTATTTCTTATGTGTACTTTCAAAATAAAATAATTCTACATTAATAATAATGATAACGAAAATATGATTCGAAAATGCTCTAAGCGTGATTAAATCTGAAAATATACAAAGAAAAAATAATAAAATATTGCATATTCATTTAATATAAGTTAGCAAAATTAAATGAAAATCATATTTCAGAAATATTTCTACATTAATAATAATTCCTACATAGTTACACTTAATTATAGAAGGCTTTGGATAGGCATATGTTTGGAAGCACAATTCATTGTTTTAGGTTTTATAGATTTCCAATGCGAAACGGATATTTATACCCTCGCAACATGTCGCTCAGAGTATAATAATTTCATTTTTATGACAGGCATTTATTATTTTTCTAAAGCTCTATGGGAGAGATTTCAGAGGCGACACAGTAAGTACATTTATATTTTTAGCACAGCGCCGTAGCAGAGCTGTATAGACGTCGAAAATTTTTGAACAAAGTTAAAATAAGTACACATATGTATATGTATGTTAGATATCTGTCATGCAACCCCTAATCTCCAATTGTCTGTTTATGTGGTTGATCCATTCCAGGTAGTTGAGAGCGCTTTTTACTAAATACTCACTGTTAAATTCAATGAGTGAGAAACCATGAGAACCACTTATTTTTATTCTTTCAAGAGTATACTAACAATACTAAGGCAGTTGAAACGGCGCTGACTTCTCTGGCTTTTCATGATCGTCTTAATATTATAAGATAAATGGAAGGTTGTATATAATTCAGGTACCTCCGAACGGCTGTTGAAGTTGGAAAAGAAGTTTTTTCCTTGTCAAACATATACGCGCGTAGTTGGTAAAACTTTTACGACATTCCGGGTGAGAATCAATTACTCAGCCAATGTAGCTACGATGAACAGGATCTGAAAAACTGATAAATGTACCAAAAATTCACAAAACGAAACTGTAAACCCATATAGTATTGCATGAAGAAGAGAAATAGTTTTTGGTCGATAGTCACAATTATTATTCATAATTAACGATAACGATATATTTCTCACAAGAGTCTAAGTCACAAAGTCCAAGTCCCCTCTTTCAATAGTTATATTGAAGCTAGAGCTCGACCAATTTCCATTTTAGTACCAACTAAGCGAAGAGTTACATTCCCACCTAATTTCATTATGATATCTACCATCATACCCTGACCGCATATTAAGCTAATACCATATAATATATTCTGATGTTGATTTGTTGCGCGTTCTCATCTACTGTAGTTTTGAAGAATACTATTATAAGGGAGAAGGACGTAGATATTACCCGAAATCGCCCCTTCTCACATCGTACCTTGAAACTATTAGAGAGTAGACCAAATTTAATTTCTAAAGTTTTAAAATAATTTAATAAATTATTACAAATTTAAGTACTAACTTGGTTATAGAATTCTAGCATTTCATGTATTTTGGAATCATACTGTTTTTCTTTAAGGTGTGCTGATGGTCCGCTTTCACCAATTTGCGATACCAAGCTTTTTACCTTTATTTTTTTTCATCAAGATATCCATTGTACTGACTGAATCTGAGACATGGCGAACAAAATTTTTCCATATATAATTATTTTTTCCATATATAATACAATTTATTTCCATATATTAAACAATTGAACAATAATTTAAATTAATATCGCATACACTCCTTTAGGAATAAATGAAAGCTCAGAATCTATTCCTTCATTTTCCCAAAATGTGCATATTTCAGAAATTTATATAATTACTGAATAAATAATAAAAATAATTAAAATAATAAAATAAATGACTGCTTTACTAAAACTGAACTACTTGCTACATTACTATTTATGTGTTCTGATTGACATATCTAAGACTACAATAGGCACAAAGTGTAAAAGTTTTTGCTTTTAATGCTCCCACATCATCAGGATGAAAGCTAAGAAAAGAATCCTGAAAATGTGTATTAAATACATTTGAAGGTCATCTTGTCTATCGAGGGAAACCAAGTTGTTGCTAATACGTAGAATAATTGATTTGAGGTTTTTTTGAGAGCCTATGAACAAACTTCGTAATGGTGATGGTGCGTTCGGTATTCACGCACTGAGGCTGTGTGCCAATGGGCAGAAAATTTTAAATATTTAAAAAAAACCGCCGCAAAAACAATAAGGAAGTAAGGGATGTCGAAAAAAAAAAAATTATTACTAACCATGCAGGAAGGCTTCTTTTAATAAAGAAAGTATAATAAAAATCCGGAAAAAGGCTTGATTTAGCTGAACTAGTGCAAACAAGAATGAAAAAGAAATTGAAAAGAAATGAAAAAATAATTATGTAGTTGATTAGCAGATCTTAATGTGCTCACATATTTGTAGAAAAGTGACAGAGAAACATTTCCATTGACCAATGATTGGGTATGCAACAAGACTCGAAGGAATAATTAAAAAAAATCGTTTACGTCAAATGCAAATAGTAGTCAAATAACGTAGTAATAGACTAGCACGTTGCCTAAAGTTCTCAATTAATAATAAATACTCAAATTAATGAATTTTCCAGTTTCATTAATATTGTTGTAAGTAAAGAAAACTTTTTCTCTAAATTTTATTCATTTTACTAATGTAATAATTAAAAACGTCAAGAACAATTGACGAAAATTATATAACAACAATCGTTTAAAAAAAATCTATGCCACTCTTTGAAATATGGTGAAACCACTTTTTTATTCGTCGGGGAATATCTTCTACAAAGTCGAAAGCAATAAATCGGATTTACATGCTTATTTAAAACTGATGCTGATTTAAAACTTTTATTGATAACTAATCTAATATTTGGTCAGTTCGATTTTCAAACCACCTTTTCTTATTTGAGAAAAAACGTAACTCTTTCATATGTAAATATTACTGTGATTTTGGGCCTACAGAATAATAAAGGAAATACATTTTTAATATATGTATAATAAAAATATGAAGTGACTCACACTCAAAACCGAAGTGTAAAACTTACCATCGATGTAAAAACTAAACAGTAGTGCATTTGGGATGTTTCCTATTTTTATATTGTTCTCTCATCTACTGTGTATAAACATTTAAATGAGAAATTTCTATAGATCCTACCCACAACAAAAAAGCAATTCATTTTTATGCATAGCTTTTTTGTGCTCTCATTCAAAATCGAACAGTCATACTTAACAGTAAACATAGCAGAATGTGTAAGCTAATTTGGAAGTTATTTTCAGCTTAGATTGAAAGTGCGTGAATCGAGCATCTTAATTTCAAAAAAACAAAGTACGGTCAAAGAACGACAAGTCATGATAAGCAACCATGCCAACGTCTTTCAATACGCCAAATTGGTTTATATAAATATACAAAAATAAGGCAGAATTGTTAAGAAAACAAAGTTCAGTTCAATAGGTGTAAGTTATCACGTGGAGCTGAATGGTATCTTTTAAACAAATATCTGAAAACCCCCACAAATTTGTAGTTAAACTTCAGAAACAGATTAAAAAAGTAAAAGTGGTGGATGGATGTTAGTGCCGAAACCCATAGTGCCAACAATCTTAATGGTCAAACTGCCAGGCGAAAGCCATTAATAGCGAAAAAGTGAAAAAAATTAAAACCAAAGGGTTGAATTTGCAAGGAAAAATTAGATATGTACCAAGGTTGTCTGTCACAAATTTTTATTAATATTGATTTTCTTCTTAAATAATACCTTTACGGACGACTCTAAAATTGATATTTTTAGTTTGGATGGAAGACGATTTGTATGGCGAATGCCAAACAAGGAATATGACACCGATGAATATTTATGGGCACATTTAAAAATGAGAGTGGCCCAGGGAGATCCAAAAACCCTTAAGAGTTAAAAAAAATGTATTCTCGCAGAATGGGGAAAACCCGACTCAAAATACTGTAAAAATCTGATGGAAAACATTCCACGCCACCTTCAAGTCGACATTGATGCTAACGGAAAAAATACTCGTTACTGAATTGCTACCAAGTTTAAATGTTGTCGGAGAATGCCTGCAGACAGTTCTAGCTAATATGTTCCACATAGCTTTGAATTTTAATCGTTGCTTGAAACAAATCAACGAAAATGTCAACTTGCAGTTTAACTTTTGTTCCAAACAAAATAGCAGTTTCTCCTATTTTCCCTTGTACTCAACTAAAGTAATCATAATGGCAGGAACTGACAACATTGGATGAATATTTTATGAATATCAAAGATTGCATGCTAAAAAAGGTAAAAAAAGGAACTGCATATTGCCGTGCTGCAGAAGTTTTTTTCAGCATAACGTGTTCGCATGGAAAACATCTTCCAAGGGGTCATTGCTAATTTCGTTACCAATTTTGATCCTGCCATTTTTATGCTTTTACACTCTTAACTGATGCATTCACAATTATCACTTTTCAAACAATTTACTTGGACATTGGATATGCAGTTTTGTTCTACAAATGCTTAACTATTCCACAGCGCCGCCTAGAAGCTTCCAATAAAATGTTCAACGTTGTTCAATTGTTAGTGTTGCAGTGCATAGTTAGACATACGGCAGTTCCGTTTGCTTAACAAAAGGAAATAAACTAAACATACCCACTATAAAAGAAGTAATATGTACTATAACAGAAATATTCTTAAACCCCATTTTTAAACTGATATAACATCTTTGGGAAGAATTAAATGTGAATTTTCTTATAAAGACAATCAGTTGTATATCGGTCAATATCAGTTTAAAGGCTTTGTGTCAAAGTCAGCAGTTTGTATATTTAAAATAATACTGTGTAAACAAAATGAAAACGACTTTTTTCAATTAGCCAAGCGACTTTTTTAGTCATCATACTTAAACCAAATGCAAATATTCGTCAGTAGTAGGAAAATATTTTATAAAAACTTATTAATTATTCTTAAATATCTTACTAATTGATAAAAATTACTATTTTATTTGATTTCACCCAAAATACAAAATGCCGAAGTTTAAATTACTTAAAAATTACTTGTTTAAATTACTACAAATTTGTAAAAACACTTTTAAATATTCGTAATTCTGTGTGCTCTTCATTAATCTACAATGTCGATATTGCAGTTCTCTGTAACTAAAGTGACAGCAGATCCATTGACAGCTTAATAGAAAAGTAAGAAAACGATGGATTTCGGTATCATGGAAAAAGTGATGCGTTTCCAGTTTAAGAAAGAAACGAGAAAAATTCATAAAAAAGAAAACTGCGAATTTTTGTTGAAATTCGGGCGCAATATTGTGTGAAAAAGACTATAATTTGTTTAAAGTTTTAATATTGTGTATGTTTTTGATGAAATTGTTGAAAATTTGAAGACAAATGTTAAAAAAAGTGAAATTTTCTCATTAACTGTAAAATTTGCAGCAATCTGCATTGGTAATTTTTCTGCGACTTCAGTTAAAGGGAGGGCGAAGCGCATACAGACAGAGATTATTCTCATTGGTGTATAACAAACGCTGTAAGTTATGTACATACAAACTTTGCGTTGCATTCATTTCCAGCACCGGCTTTGGCTACTAGCCAGAATAGGCATATTTGTGAAAATAGAGTTTACCCACATATTGTTATTTTACAATTTATCTCGCTATTGTACCCTCAACCTGCTATTGCCCCCTCCCTATAGCAATGCCAAAAATTGCTCATTGATGGTCTGAAAAAATTGTTTGTCGCGTTCTGTTTCCATTTCATTTCCCACTTTTTCACTTGCATTGCTGCTGTCAGTGCGCACCTCCTTTACCTTCGAGTGGGTAGTGAAAAGTACAGCGCGCCACCATTTGTGGTAATTTTGGTGTACAATTTTATTTTATGCTAATATCTGGCGAAAACGTTTGTGTAAAATTCATGTTGTTAAATTCAGTATTTTGGAGTGACATCGCATCTCTTAAGGATTACCAATACTAAACTTGGTCGGTGTGAATCGAGCTCACCTCAAAATTGGCTAATAATTGGCATACCAATTTTTTTGTTTAATATATATTTGTTCGAACAGATACATATATGTGAATATAGAAAATGCAGAGTTTAATATGCGCCTTATTCCAGTGTAAAAAGCAAAATAGTGAAGAGTGAAAAAGTGTAGATATTTTCAATGTCATTCATATACGCGTAGGATTAATTTCAGTAAGATTTCGGATGTATTTTGCAATTCTATAATTTCATTTATTAGTGACAGCGAAACATACCGACATTGATTAATCAATAATCTAATTTGCAAAATATTATAAAGAAATAAAACAAACCATTAAAGGCTAATCAGCTGGCTTTGTTTACAACAGGAACCTCTATTCATATAATTCTACCATGGTAAATATAATAATTAGTTTTAATATTTTTTTAATATTATTTGCATATCACAATGGTTTTATGGAAGGGCGACTACTTGGTGGCTAAACTACCAAGATGATCCATCTAAATACATGTACATTTATTTTGTCTTTCGTCCAGAAGCTAACCTTATAATAATGATTGTCGCAATTTTTAGTAGGACTCTTAGTATGACTATTTAGTTTTATCCATAATTTATAACATTTACTTCTACAAACAACTTATCAAATTTAAGGAATTGTAACAAGAACTGCCTGAGCTTATACCTGAAACCCTGGAAATAAAAATAGCAATATTTACCTCAATTCAAATAATCTAGTTTGTGTAATTTACATATGATATAAGAATATATACATATGTGCACATACTGATTCTTCAACGCCACGTGAGAATTAAATATACACATAGGTACGAATATACTATATTAATTTAATATATATAATAGCAAAAATTCAAAGTTTGAAAAATTAAATGAAGGCATGGAATTCAAACGAGCAACAAGTCAATTGTGCCCTAACTCAACTTCAGCGATGAGGATACAAAAAATATGTGTCAGTTAAACACTGCGGCAAAATGGCAGAATATTTATTATTCTTGTTATTTCGTACAAAATTTCGTTGCACACTTGAATATATGTACATATGTATGCTCATATGGTATTTTCAAAATATTGTAGAGAATAGATTCTCTTTGAGGCAATAAGAAAAATAATTTCTTTTGAAAAATTCTATTATAGATTATTAGTTTTTTAGACCATGCAACCGAGTGCACGAGTTTCCCCCGAATTAATATCAATGGGTGCTAGTTGGGATCAATGTGTAAACAAAAATCAGTGATCGTGGGTACATGAATGCTAAGATATTGTATTGTATATGTATTATATGCAACGAGAGAGAAACTTTCGATGACTGAGCGTTGCTGGACCGGAAAATGTATTTAAGAACATTTGTCTTTAGTTGCGTTCGGTATACGAGATCGATCAGACCAGGACAGTTGGATATGCGTTCAAGCTTATTTTTCGTTAACGTGAATGTGCAACACGTCGCGCTTAAGTCTATTTTTGGTGCTTCTTGAATTTATGGAACATATATCGAGACTGTGATGAAGTACTAGAATGTGTAAATTAAATACTGGCAGTTTAATAATTGACGTATTTAAAGGCGAATAAAATCGAGCAATAGCTTTGATCATACGCCGCTGTGAGCGAATTATATAATGGCGAATTAAATCAAGTGGATGACACTACATTGCGTCTTCTGACGTTCACGAAATCGAAAATGACGAAATCTATACGAAGTTCACGTCACAACAGCCACGCTGGATCCTCGAATTCGTCCTCCTCTCCCAGCAACCCACCACGAAAGCGTGTCAAACGCTGTTGTCGCAATTTCGTCACTTTTATGTGTACGCAAGTGGGTGTGGGCGCATTAATTGTACTGTATACCATCTTTGGTGCTCTCTCCTTCATGCATATAGAGCGAGAATACGTTGACGAAAAGACAGCCTATGTCAGTGATTTGCGACATAATTGCGCAGAGAAAATGTGGAATATCACTGAAAAGTTTAATACTTTTGACAGGACTGAATGGCAAAATAATACCTTAGATATACTACGCCAATATCAAACAGAAATCGCCACATTAATAAAAAATGGTTATGTTGGACGAACACCAGAACAAATTTGGTCATTTCCGGCGGCGTTAATGTTCTGTTTATCGGTCATTACAATGATCGGTTATGGTAATATGGTGCCTCGTACACCTTGGGGCAAAGGTTTCACGGTCATTTATGCTACTTTTGGCATTCCTCTTTATATACTATACTTCCTTAATATGGGAAAAGTGCTGGCGCGTTCATTCAAGTTCCTTTATCGCAGTTTACATGAGTGTGCACAGGAGCGTACCATTTATGAATCTCGTTTGGATGCACTTGAAAATGGTAGTTTAGGTGGATTACAACGGAAAAAAATCATTGTACCATCGACTGCGTGCCTGTGGGTAATAATATTTTATATTATAACGGGAACTATTATGTTTGCGAATTGGGAGAAATGGTCCTTTCTGAACTCTTTCTACTTTTGCATGACATCTTTGTGCAAAATTGGTTTTGGTGATTTCGTGCCTGGTGCGTCGTTAATAACAGCGGCTGACATAGATGCAGCATCACTGAAAATAAGAGAAGATGCCTCTGCTGATCCCGATGATTTGTTCAATATGCAACTAATTACCGATCAAAATTCAAAATTGGCCATTAATTTTTTCTATATGCTAATAGGCATGGGTTTGGTGTCCATGTGTTACAACTTGATGCGGGAGGCGGTACGCATGAAAATAAAGGAGATAAAAGAGGATACGAAATTATGTTTGGAGGATACACGTGCGCGATTTATGGGATGTTGTGGAACCCGAGAATACTATGACGAAGACTACTATTAAATAATTTTCAAGACATTTACATAAATATATTCATTATTTTAAACATTGATACAGACTGTTTAGTGAGTGAGTGTGATATCGGCGTGTTTATCGCGAGTGTGTGGGTTTAATTATGTTTAAATATTGTTTTATCGACAATGGTGGTGCTTAAGTGGCCAAAGACAGACCACTAACAAAAAATGAATTGTGTTTATAAAAATAAATATTTACATTTTGTGTAATTACTGAGTTGGTGGGGTATGCTAATGAGCTTTCAAATCCGCGTGATTTATATTATATGAAAAAACAACAATTATAAAAAGAGGAGCTGCGGGGAGGAATTAGTTATCAATAATGGTTCGGTAAACATATTCAATTTAAAATTTTTTAAAATGTATTATATATATTACCCCATAAACATTTTTTAAATAAACTAGGTAACCAAGAACAAAAAAAAATTTTGTTCTATAAAAATCAATGACCTATACAAATATAAAAAATATGATTTGGGTAAGATTAGGTACTAATAAACTTGCCGATATTTATAAATGCATAACTGTGGACAGCAGTAGTGAAACTCAAATTAATCAAGTTTAAAGATATTTCAAATCCATGACAAAAAAATACGACACAACTCAATATTCGGTTATGAAAATAAAGTTATGTATTTTGGTTTTACAGGCAATCATTGAACATTTTTTGAAATTACAAAAAAGGGTCACAAACTTCGGGGTAATGCTAGGCGGCAGTACGGATCGTCTATGCACACCGAGCACATCAGCTGGCCCATTTCGTATTTTTGCCGTCACTGGCTTCCAAAACCGGGCAAATGATATTGTCTATTGTCCACCAATACGGCCGACAGGCAGCGAGAATGCAGAAGATTCGACTGCCGTTGTTTACTTCGGTGGGGACGTACAGGTATGTTCACCATTATAATATATACATTTAAACAAATTTTTGGCTTAGAATTTAACCAATAAAACTATTGCGTAACAAAAAAACAAAAAATAATTATTATTTTATAAAACCGCAAGTGAAACGAACACAATATTGTTTGCGGGTATGTTTCAAACAATCACTCTTGCCTTCGAAGAATCTTAAAATGAGTGTGAAACTTTAATTTGCCCTTTCTTTTTGGCAAAGTGCCACTATTCCGAAAACATTTATGTACGTATTAATAACCGCATCCACCGAATTTGACCCACTTGAATTATTAAAATCTTCTCCATTTTATTTAAATATGTGTATATGTAGTTAAATTATCTACAATTCTTTTTGTTCTAGGACTTTCCGGAGAGCATGGAAACGAACCGAGATAGTCGTGGCTACATGAAATACAACTTAGAGAACTCTGCCATACTTCTGCGTGAGGCTTTTCCGCGCGCACATATCATTGTCATTCGGCCTGTAAGGTAAGCAACGAACTTTCATTTGATAGCATACATTTTTTTATTATTATGCTAACATAAACAAATAATTTTTTTAAATTATGAACATAGAATGGAGTTCAAAACATTTAGTTGTTTCGACAATTTCGTACGTGGTAATAACGCTGGTGTCCCCGACCATACTCCAATGAACCACGCATTGCAACATTTAGAAAAGTAAGTTGCCATCAAATATAGACATAAAAATGATACGCCATTACAAATTTTTTTTGTTTTATTTTTTTTTTTTTAAGATTACTTCAAAATCTTTCTCAACGACTGATCTCCATACCCGAAAATGAGATAATGGATCAGGCTGCTCAAGCAGCCGCCGCTGCTGCTGCTGTAGCGGCCGCCGCAGCATTGGTATCCTCTACGCTCTCCACTGCATCGACTGACACGTCCTCCTCCTCATCAGCATTGAATGATAATAATCAGGACATGGATATAGATATATTACAAGTTCAGGAGAACGTAACTGTTGATGCAGATGGCGCTGTAATATTTCCAAATGTCGCCGGTGCTGGTACTGGTGGTGGTGTTAGTAACAGCAGTAATACTAGCGGTGGAAGCGTTACAGCATCGGTAAATAATGCTGCTAACAGTAACATAGCGTCAACGGCCACAACTCCACATAGCACGCAAAAGGCTCCTCTACAATCTACCGCTCATCAAACGCAAACAAATAACGCACAACATTTCAATAATATTGGTGGTGGAAGTAGCAACAGCAATGAGTGTGTAACACAAGCACAGCAACAATCGCAGCAACTTACCCGTCAAAATAGCAATCCTTTATGGTGGAGAGAGAATTTGAATTTAGATAAAGCGAAACTGGTATTAATTGGCTTCAGCAAAGGATGTGTGGTCCTCAATCAAGTGAGTCACATTTGGTGTAAAAATCTGAAAATACATTTCCTTTCACGCTTGCAAGGAATGCCTTTGAAAGTACTGCTTTAAAAAAGTTATATTGATTAAAGAGTATAGCAGTTTATATATACATTATATATAATATTAAGTATTTTTAAGGGCATAACTCTTATCTTGCATATTATTCCACAAACTTCCAAGTATTAGTAAATTAATTAATAACTTTTTTCTCGCAGTTCATTTATGAATTTCACTACTTAAAAACTCTAACACCGGACGATAGTACAATGATACGTTTGCTTTCACGCATCAAAGATATGTATTGGTTGGATGGTGGTCACGGTGGCCAAAAGAACACTTGGATTACGTCCAGAAGTCTGCTGGAAACATTAACACGAATGGGTATTTTCAAATCAATTCATAACAATTGTTTCTTATATTTTAATATTATTTTTACCACACACATAGGCATGAATATTCATGTACATCTGACGCCATATCAGGTGCAGGATGATCGTCGGCCGTGGATACGAAAGGAGGAGAAAATCTTTACAGACATGCTCCGGCGCCTGGGAGCACCAATTACGCGTCATCTGCACTATGATAGTCAAACAGCGAATTTAATGACACATTTTGAGGTGTTACAAGCTTTTTGTCAGCACATTCATACGCTAAATCAGCAGCAGCAATTACAAATGCAACAACAACAGCAAACAACACAGCAACAGCAACAAACGTCGGCCCTACAACCTCTGCAGCAATCGTCTAGTAACATACAAATTAATGAACAATTGCAACAACAACAAACACAGCTTAACAATTCGAATCGATCAGAGTTGGGCAAAGCAAGCAATAGTGGACCGAAGTGACACCATCGTCGACGCAATGTTGGCCGTTTACATTTGCGTAGGGTAGCAACGGTAGCAGCACCGACCAGCAGCACATCGGCAAAGACATCAAAGAAAGTAATGCATGTATCGCCACAACCGCAACAGCCATTATTGCAACAGCAGCAGCAGCAGCAGCAACAGCAGCAACAGCAGCACCCTCAACAAAATCAGCCTGTAGTCGCTGCACCATCAAATTTCACTTTTCTCGACATAGCAACCACATCAATTGTAAATAATTATACTCGACATTTTCCACAAAATGCAAGCCTACCAACTACAGCTACAGCTACAACCACAACTGCAGCTATACATAACCGTCAACGCCAAAAAGCGCCAAATTTGCAAAGAGTTCGACCAAGACCAAATCAACGTCAGCAGCAACACAGAGGGCAACCAACTAAAATTCACCATTATTCACGTGCAAAAGGCAGACTTCTGCAACACCAGACTTGTCGTTAAATTTATCGGGCAATAAAGAGTCATACAAAAGAATATATACACATAAATGTTGATATTTGTGCACATACTCTCTTATCATTGAAATGGAATGTCAATCGTACTCTGCTAAATTATTACTTATCAATTACTTTTGTGTTGTTATTTAGCACGTTAAGAAAAGAGTATTTCAATGGCGATTCATATAATCTATAAAGCGTAATAATACATCAAATTCGAATTAAAACTTAATTGTAATTTAAAAATTGATAGGCATGTGGTCTAAAAGAATGTGTATGTAAAAAGTATGTCAACAGAATAATTTAACTTGACTTATTTATATTCATCGTTAGACATAAGTGCTATGAACACATTCATAAACAATTTAAATGTTGTACAACTCTTTCTCCCACTAAGACCAATGACCTTGCCGTGGAGAAAAAGAAAGAACATGATTTACATGAATTTTTAATATTAGGCTATATTTAATTTAAGTATTGCTATCAAAGAGAATTTGGTGCACTAAATTTAAGCGTTAGTTCTATTTTAGGTAGGTTGCTATGTGTATTTAATTCATATCCATACATTTTTATAATTTTGATAAATCTATCACAGAAAAAGTTTTTTATACACATTAATCACCATTAACCAGTGCAATTCCTTTAGACATTTACACTTATATTTGTTTTAATTTCCTCTTATTTATTCATCTCTTATTTAGAATGCAATCTCTTAAGATTATTCACTTACTATCAACAAATTCGCAAACAAAAACTGCTTTTTGCCAAAAATAAATTATATTTATTTTTATTTAGAAACAAATTAGACAAAAGATATGAAATTTTTAATATTATGTTGAAAACTTCACACAACCAACAATCTTCATCAAGAAGTACTGCAAACAACAATATTATTTGCTCAAATTATAAACAAATAATATACCACTTTATAATACCTCTATATGGAGACAATTGTAAAGATGTTTTTCTTTCACTGGAGTTAGCAATTATAATATCTCGAACATCACCACTACCGGTTATTTACAGTTATCAAATACATTTTACTTTGTAACATTGTTGTAGTTGTGTAATACATGAAGCTCTTGCACTACAGGTCAAAAAACAGTTTCAAAGTTTAGTTGCAGAAACAAGTCTTAATAAAATTATGTCGAAGAAATGCACAAAATATATGAACTTTAAGAATACATTGTAAGTAATGGCTATTAATAAATTCTAATGGTTTCTGAGTCTTTCCAATGAAAAATATTTTTATTTGCATATTGCAAGTATATAAAACTTAAAAAAATTTTCTTCATTTTTTTATTATTTGTATACTTGCATAATTCCTAGCATTTCTGTCCTGTAAGGAATAATAAGCCCTCCGCATAAACCATTTCCATTTAAATTTTGAATTTAGTCATACATTCATTTTATATGCAGTTTATAGTGATTCACTCTACATACTTTGTCGTCTACATTTGTCACACATAAAAGTATTATTTTTATATAATTAGAATATATGTCTTTATATTAACACTTGCATATTGTTCTTATTTACATGACGTAAAAAATAAAATAAAAAATATTTCAGCTAATAGGAGACTTCACAGTCATAAGTCGGAGCTTAGAATATTATCATTAAATTCTTTCATACACAAATCAAAATCCTCTTTTAATTCCCTTGCATGGATGTCAACATATTTATAGAAATCAATTTGGCAAAGAAATTTTATATGTAGTATTTGTTGCACTTCATATCTCAGAAACTAAGGCAACTTATTTCACTAATTCAACTAATGCAATATAAATATTTTCTGAAAGATGTGATTCTACACATAACCTAAAAATAAAAAAAGTGATTATGGTATGAAGAGACGCATATATGTTAATGTAATATCAGTAGTACATAGTTATAATGAAATTAGGGAGCATCTTTTTCAAGAAAGCTTCTCTTATAAGTACGTAATTTGGAAAGGATTGTAAAAGTTTGTTCTGATTAGCCAAAATAAAAGACAAGTTTTACAAATTCTCTTACATCTATATATACATTTTGCAAAGCAATCAACGTTACAAAACCATTTTTACCAAGCGCTACTATGGTATGATCAATTTATTAATGTTAACTTTCTAATGTAACAATTATTTTTTCAAAAAATTCTATAATTTTAACAGAATTTTGTGTATTTTAATATAAATGCCATCGCGCATCTCAGGCATATTTGGATTTTATACTGATAAGAAACATCTTTTCAATGAACACAATTGCGTGTAATATACTGTAGCACACAACTTCCGACAATGCACCACACGTCAGTAGTTCAAAGACCTTTTGGCACAAATTTGGAAATATGCTGACAGCAAATACAATAAGCCTCTGCTGTGGAGAAAAACTTTATATCGCTGTAAAATAAATGCCAATGACCACTTTGTCAAAAGCAATTGGTGATCGCCGTTCAACATTGTTGTTGTTATAAGGACAAAAACAAAAAAAAAATAATTATGATGGTCTCCACATTTCTTTTTTTTTGTTTAAATATTTAAATACCTTTTTTAATTTTTTATATCTTGATGTATAGATGTTAACACGGAGGGAGAACCTCAGTGAAACATTTGCACATTTATTGCAAATTTTATTTGAGTTTTACAATTTTTTATTATCTATGGAAGCTATCTTCGTCATCATGAGTTTATTCCTTTTATTCGTGATTCGGAATGTGCAGTTCTATTGTTGTTGTAGCAGCAAAAACATTCCCAAACATTTTGAGGACTTTTGAAAAACTTTTGAGGAATGCTGCCGTGTTGACTGTCCTTGGTCGGAAAACATCCGGGCCCGTTCCGGTTACGTAGAACCGACTGTCGTGGGAACGGTCTATTTTTTGTCGCGTGGTTCAGTTTGTCCAGAATTTATTAGATTACAATTAACAGTGCAAAAAATTCATAATGTATTTATGAACACATAAGCGTTTATATTTTCCAATTTCGGTTTTAAGTTCAATTGTCATGTTAAATGATGAAAAACCGAATGAAATACGCACACAGATATACTCGTAAAATTATGTCATAAGAAAGCATCTAAACATAATAAATTCACTTTAATAGAAAAATAGATTATTAAGGTAAACAACAATTTATCATAAGTACTAATGAACTACATTAGGAGGAATGTTCATTAGGAAATTTACTATCATGATAAATGTACCTTTTCGAATTTGCAGTTCAAAATTGCCATATTTAAAATGCTAAAGGAAGCAACCCCAAGCCATTTTTATCTATATATATTTGTTTTAAAAGTTATTTGTAAGTATTTTCCCCTTCTGTATATATTTGACATATTGAAGATACTTCTGGTAACATTTACAAAATGTTAAGCATAGATTTAGCAAAACTTAATGTAATATGTGTGTGACATAACCATTTCTCTTAAAAAATTCAAATGAAATGCTGAATAACAAATATTATGGATCAATTGAATTTATATCAAAATGAGCTTTTTGCTATGTAGTTGTATTCAAGCAATATCTATTGTACTTACTGGGTATGCATGAATAAACTATCAATATAATTGATTTTTTTCTATAAACAATGGTGAAAACAATAAATCCAGGTTTTTTTTTAATTAAGTTTCCGAAGAAATTATTCTTTTATCAGATTACAGTCGTCAGCCCATTTTGAGATTAATAACTTGAAATTATATTAAGAAAATACAAATTATTATATAATATATAATTGTCAACTGAATAAAATACGCTAAGTTATTTATATTTTTTGTTTGAGAATTTTCTTAATATATTTCAAATATAACTTATTAGTGTATAGTTCTGGTTTTATGTCGTTAAATTTTATACAGAATTCAATATGAAATGCTCGTAAGTACTTACTTTTTTTTTAGTTTACATATACCCAGCTATCCCTAAAGAAATACTCCAATGTAGGCTTCTACATTGAATATTGGAATAAATAAGTTATAATCTTTATTATAATTACAAAACCTTATTATACATAAAATTTCAACCCTTAGTATTTAATAATTAAAAATTCTGAATATACATTACATTCCATGAATTTATTTTTCTCTTTGAGTATAGAAGCTAATTTGTTCACAAATGCAAATTAGACAGACTTATAAGGCGACATTTTGATGCACAGCATCATTTAACATACTCGATTCAAAATCTATTTAAGATCCTTTTTATTTATATAAGGTTTATTATATTTATATTAATTACCCTAACTGTCTCTAGCATTATTTAAGTTTTTTTAGAGTATTGCTTCTACCGCTAATATGACCAATAACTAAATTATGATGCACTACAAACACCATATATTTATTGTGTACATTTATTTCTACAGCTAATCGACAACCATTCATCGCTGCCATCGCAGCAGTCGCAGATGCCATCATTAACACGACTACTGTGTATAAATACGTCTACGCCGCGTCCAGTGATGTGTCTTTTCTGATATTTGCAGTAAAACCGTCCATTGTGACAAGCGTTTGTGCTGGGCTCATCACTTCCATCAGAAATGCAGTCGCAAAAATCATCATTGACACGTTCGAATAGTATTTCTTTACTACCATCCAAGCAGCCAAACTTTCCATCGAAGTTTGGTTTATACGAATCATAATCGAACAGACGAATTCCGCTATAGAAACAAAGCTGATAAGCAATAGAAACAATAGAAACAATCAATTTTACACTAATTCACCGTATAATTTTTATAGAATCCTCCGCAGGATTATTTTCTAATGCCGCAACACCGTCACCGCCACCTCCTCCTTCATCGTAGTCATCACTCTGTTTTCGTCCAAGAGATTTGATCACTTCTAAATGCTTTTTGCGAAGCCCTTTCATGGTACCTTCCAAGCTCCATGGTGTACTTGCACTATGCAATTGATTTATGGAAAACGCTTGATAGATTATAAACACTATGCCTAATAAGAATACTCCTAATAAGAACATCTTAGACTTTTGCTTATAGAATGGTTTATAATAGATATTTTCACGTTTGACCCAAGTCTTTCGCATTGTGATTTCTTCTGAATGACTGTTTGTTAATGCCAATTAACGCCAATACTTGATTATTTCTATTACTTAGAAAAATAACAATTCTACTTATTCATTAATATAAAAATGTAAATGTGTCAAGAATTATTTTTGTTTACCTGCCACTGTTTCTCGATTGTTCGTGCTGCCTGGAAAGGGTTAAGAATTGAAGGGTTGTATTATTAAAAATCAATCATTAGTGAAATTAACAAAGTTCTGTTAAATGTATAAACAACTGTTTTGACATTTTACAAAAGTTGCAAAATACTTTGGAGCCCAGTTGAACCTACAATTTTTATATTATAAGTAGACAATTTGAATAACGATAACTCATATCAAATATAATAAGTCCTCACGATCTGGTAATATTATCAAATTGAATTCAAAACACTGCAGCAGCTGATTACATTCATTATTAATTGTTAATAATTTTGCAAAATATACGTAATTGTTTATAAAGAAATTCGAAGAAAACTGCTGACGATGTCGGGTCCCTATAATTATCAAAATTCCACAGAACGACAAAATATGGCGCAATCTCAATTAGTGGCAAATAGTTATAATATTCTTGAGCAAAGCTCTGCAAGCATACAGCGATCCAATCAAGTTGCAATCGAAACTGAACAGATAGGCACTGAAGTAAGTTGAAATAAATTAGGAAACTAAATACATCAAACTAAATCAAACTTCAAGCTATTTCCTTAACTTTAGGTCTTATCTGAGTTAAATGAGCAACGAGAATCTTTGCTACGCTCTACACGACGGCTTCAAGACGCAGACGCAGACATTGTGCAATCAGGAAGTGTTATAAGAAAACTGCGTCGCGAAGTGCTTTATAATAAATTAATCTTAGTGATCATCATAATTTTAGAAATGTGTATATTAGCGGGATTAATAGTGCTAAAGTTTGTACATTTTTAGTTTTATATTAAAAAGGCAATTTAATTGAATACCCGTGTAACAGAAACCATAAAAATCATTTGTTCCCAAGTTATCTGGGTGCACGCAGCCGGAAAGACAAACTCAGTATTTCCCTAAAAGCATTTGCAGATAATCTATGCAACCGGAGCAGACTCAGTTTATTATCTGACGAAGCACTCAACTCGGCGGCAATCTACCACTACAAATATATTTGAATGTTTTATGTCGCTATAACAGAAACAAGAACATAAAATGAACTAAACTTTACTCCAACTCTCTCAGTTAATTCATTACACACAACACTTGTTTTATTTAACATTTATGTAAATAACAATTTGCCTAGCGCATAAGGTAAACAAATATTTCCGAGCGGGATTACGCTAATAGTAGTGCAACAGATCTAAGTAATCTGAATTTTATATGTATTAAATAACGATTAGTAATCAATACACATCCAGACGCAAATATTTACGGGTGTATATTATAATTGAAATAGTAATATTTTATAAATGATATATGTATTTATGTATATTTATAATATGTACATAATAAATGATAAACGTAATATTCGATATCTTTGCTTTGTAATTTGTATTATTTGTGTAATTTGTGTTGAAATAGTTGGCGCCAATATTTTGAGTTTCTAATTCTGACAGGTTGAACCAGCGTAGTATATGGAGAAAATTTATGTTTTTTAAATATATCAATCTAATGCTGTAAAATAGATTATTTAACAAATCAATATTGGTAAAAACATTTCAGGAAAAGTAAAATACAGTAGTGACAACCTCTTTATATGAAAATGTGCACAAAAATTGGGACTAGTAGATAAATTACGAATTTTTATATACATTTTCGTATATAGATGCTTTAACTTTTACCAAAGTTTAGTGGAACTTAAAATTTAAAAGAGCATCAATTAAATAGCAAAATATTACTTTCAGTAATGTATATATTAATTGCGATGGAAACAAATTTATATAATTAATAATCAAATAAGTGTATAGTCTTAGATTTTCTCACAGTTCAATGCTGTTGCTCATTATAACATTTAGAATAAACCTTGATGACAGTCCTACTTATCTTCACAAGAAATTACATCTATTGATATTCTATATCTATTGATTTATTATTAAATAAATAAATTCTTCTTTTCCTTTTTTCCACTCAATAACCGTAATTATCGTAGAATTTCATAATGAATTGGAAATTCGTAATAAATAGTGGTTTAAACGATTAGTGACTTTCAATTTTCTTTCGGTAAAATTATGGACCAGCCGAATACGCGCCTATCAAAGCCACATGAAAATAAATCACAATTGAATAACGGATCTTCTGCCCAAGCAACGGAAGACACCATACGACGGTGACCCTATTAAAGCATTTATTTTTAAATGATTTCTTGTTTGCAAATATATTTAATCCCAAACCTGTCGGCTCGTCCGTGGTAATCGCGCCACACGTTGTCCATTCAAATCGAATAAACGTATTTGCCTATTGTCATGTGGTATGGCAATAATTCCGCCGGTTGATACAGCCAAACGATTTACCGAGGAATCCGTTCGTATAGTCGCCAGAGCAGAGCGCATGTTTCGTAATTCCCATACTTTTACTGTTCGATCGTCCGAGCCAGACACTACTTTATCGTCGCGAGTAAACACGGTTGATGTTACACTTCTAAATAGTAAAGTATGTAAATAAAATGTTATAAATTAATTATTATTAAGTTTTTATTTACTCTGTGTGTCCCTGAAATACCGATACAGCCGGAATTTCGTAGCGAAAGTCCCAAAGACGAAAAGTTGAGTCGCGAGATGCTGTAACCACTAATCGTTGGGAAGAATGTGCAGATACATGTGTTAATTCATGGTCGTGTCCAGTAAGTGTCTGTACAGGCTCGCGTGATTCTACATCCCACAAAATTGCTGTACGATCCCAGCTACCTGTTATTATTTGCCTATGATCCATACTGGGCAACCAATCAGCAGCTACTACCACCGATGAATGACCGCCCGGACCGGTAAATTCACACAAAGGTGTACGCAGCGTGTCAACACGATCTCGATCTTCCACCTGTTCATCACTGTCGTCGAGCTCCTCTTCTGAAGAATGACCTCTCCTGTAATTAAGTTTTAAATATATTTATTAACTCGTTAGAAGACCTTGATTTATTGAATATTTATTGGAAATTACTTGGAACTTTCCCAGTTAACAGCTGCTTGCCAAATATGTGCTGTGCCATCGCCACTACCTGTTAATACCAAGTCGCGATTCTGATGAAATTTTACAGAATTAACAGAGCCAGCATGTCCTTGATATTGTAGAAGGCATCGACCATTTTCGATACCCCAAATACATGCGGTATGGTCTGCTGATGCTGTGCCTATAATTGGTTGACCAACCTTCGCAGTCACTTGCCATACTCCATCCTTATGGCCACAAAATTCTCTTGTTACTTGGCTAACCACTGTTTGTGCTTTGAAACTTGATACAATTCGACTCGTTTGCGCTTTAATTTTATTACTGGCTTTGACTTTGCTACTACTTGATGTAAATTTCGCTTTCAGCCCCTTACTTCCACCACCTCCAATTATTGAAGTAAGTGCTGTAGTATCTCCATCCTCATGTCCTAAGGCGGAGGTAATATTGGTTTGAACCGCATTGGTTAGCCCCGCATTCGATGCATTTCCTGGGATAACGTTCGCACCGCTACCACCTGCAGCAATTACTCCAGCTGAGCGTTCGTATGAACAAATCAGATCTTTGCTCATGCAGTGATCAAGTTTCTCTTGCACTATTTAATTTATAATAATGAAAATTAATAATTTTATTTAATTTAGAAATTTTATAGTACATACAACCTAAATTTTCCAAGTATAACAGTTCAAATTCTTTTTCTATCTGCCCAAAGAGGGAGTGTAGTCGAGCTCGAAACGGTGCATCCTCCGGTATGGTGATATCTTCTGCCAAGCTGGACAATCGATGTTTGGACGGCTTCATAATTGGGTGGCTTTTTATAAATTCGTTTACTTCACAAATTATTCCCGTTTCTTTTTCTGTTTTCTGTATGCAGTATTACTTGTGCAGCCACATACCGATCAATTACAAGCAATTATCGAATAAATTACTGTGTAATACTTCATAGTCTGATAGCACTTAAATATATCTTCTTGATAATTTAATTAACGTTTGTTTATTTTACACATTGCTTATATTTCCTATTGCTGTATACATTTAATATGAGATTTATCTCGATGCAACTGAAAATATTGTATGCCTCTTCTAATAAACGGTTAATCACATTCACAATAAACAACACAGAGAGTCTCTTAAACTGATATAATTTGAAAAGTAATGTAATAGAATAAAGTTGCACTATTATATTATTTCAAATCACTTGATTTGAATATTTATTAATTAATTTAATTGATAAAGATATAGCTACTATATATATTAAAATTATGTATCACATTGTTTGTCCCCGACGATCTCTTTACTTTACACTACTTACCCGATTTTCATAAAATTTTGAATACTGTGTGCAGTTTGTGTGCAGTCAAAAATTTTTTATAATGCGAATTATTTGCTTATTATATGACAAAGGGTTGTAATTATCTATTATCTTGTAAATTATTGCCTGGATTAAGTATATTGCTATGTTACAAGTCAAAACATTTCATATATATTACAATTTACTTTTCGTCACACACATGTGTTCAAAATTCATGTAAGTATCATTTGATTATTTTATTAGTTCAGTTCTATTTCAACATTTTAATTTATATAGATATATAGATTATATTAGATTATAGATAATGCGCGAACGACACATTTAGCATTCAAGTTGCCTTTAAACATTCAAAACAAACCGAACGCAATATGTAACATAAAAAATAGCGGAATAGCTGCAGTGTTGCGAAAAAGTTCGATAATTTTTTGGGATGAGTGCACAATGAATCAAAAAATTTCACTGAAAGCACGGCTTTTTGAACGGAACTTTTGAAATTTTGAATTTGAACGGCTACGATAAACTTTTCGGTGGTGTTCTCTTACTACTGTCCTGTAATTCCTCGCTCTACTTGCACAAATGGGATTAACGTAAGTTTAAAAGAATTCTTCTTAAGGGGAAGTGTTGAAACACTTGGAGTGTGCCTTAAAAAAATTGCGTTTACAATTCCTAAATTAACTATCAGCACAAATATTTTCCGAACAATTGCTGTATATTGGGAACTGTATAATAGAACTCTAACCAAATAGGCAATGAATTGTACTGCCAGAAAATTTTTGCACTATTGTCCATGCAAAAAATTAATTTATTGAGATTCTTTTCCCGGAAATTTAGAATAATTATTTATATAAGAACTGGTTCTTTAAGCAACCATTCTGTCCTGAAAATTTAAAGGAGAAATGGTACTGTTTCCACGTATTCCCATGATACCGTCGGAATCTACAGCTTCATTCAGAAGGCTACAGTTCCCCATTCATTTAGCTTTCGCAGTGTCTTTAAATAAGTCTCAAGTCCAAATAATGTCAATGCGGTTTACATTTGGAAACCCCATGTTTTTCCCATGAACAATCACTTGCATGTTCACGTGCGGGAAAACATCGAATCTATCTGCTAAATAAGACATGTTGTGATTCGTGGTTCCTAAAGTACGTATGTAAGTAACACATACATTGTTGTGTTATCTGACCTTAATCATAAATGTTCTCAACGAAATAACATAATTGCTTCTGATCTTTTCGTTACTTTAGGATCATTTGTGATCCTTAACCATAGCCAGTGCAATATTTGTATTGCATACAATAAATACTACAATCTCTATTCAATATACCCGAAATGAACATTAATTTCAAGTGTTGATAGAAATGGTTAAATACAAATGGTTGATAAATACATATCTATGCATAAGAGCACATTCGTAAATGTTAACGATAATGCACATAAATATTCGTAATGATTTGTATTTATGTATAGTTTATAAAAATATCTTATCTGCAATTGCAGCCGTTAAGAAGTGTGTTAACTAGAGTTGGGTTAACCAAGAATATTAGGCACCGATTAATGCAGAATTAAATTAAAATTTAAAATGTTTATAATTCAAAATAATATATATTATACTTAAATATTATCAACTAACAACTTTGTAATTTATTTTTTTGTTATGAACTAGAATATAAGATAAATGAAATATAAAATTTAACATTTTACACTGATTTGTGCTGCATATCTCCGCCATAAAAATTTGTTTCAATAATTTTAAAATTTTGACCTCATGTTCAAATTTCAATCCCAATGATTTTTCTATCGTCTACAAAGTTTTCGTCTTTACTCGTAAATAACATTTTCATTATTTTGAATAATTTACTATAATATAATTTAATGTATACCTTAGCCACAGCAACTCGTGGTCGGGTCTTCTAGTTATTAAAGTTAAATCTAGTTATTAAATAAATATGAATTTCAAAATGTTCAAAAAAAAACAAAAGTTTTGTTGAAAATCTAATACAACTTATACCAATGTATACTTAACAAAACATTGCTTTAAAATATAGTGTATAATAAACGCCAGATTGCAGGTTAGTACGCATAATTCAGTTTAAATTGAAAAAAAGTTAGCATGAGCACAGCGGGAAAAAAATGCAAGAGTTGATTAACGTCCCATTTATGTTACGATTGTGTGCTGGGTAGCAGATTTTGGTAAAACATTTCAACATTTTAAGTTATTATCCGACTGCTATAATAAATTCCCGTTTATATGATGTTTTTTTCAATATGTCGCTGTAGTCAAGTTTTTAAACTCCGATTATCCTTGCTCTCAAATTAATGACAAAAATAATTTTTGCACACTATTTTTGGTTATCGTATCGGATATGGTGGATTTCTGATATATTTTGAAAGAGTTGGAAACCCTAATGACTGGAATGCACTAAAGTTGGCAATCTTGCACTTGTTGATTGTAAAATTTTTATACGCAGCGAAATTTGCTTTGTGATATTTAGCAGGGAAATTAAAATTTTAAATAATAAAGTGAAAAATGAATTATACAATGAGTAACAAGAAATTGAAGCAGACAGATAATATTGAAAATTTGAATCCGACAACAAGGTAAAAGGAATATTTGTCAAAATGTGTAAAATAATTGGTTGAGGTCCTTAATTATTAATTTATAAAACACATGTACTAATATTTGGTGGCGCAGTTTAAATGTAAATTTACCTATGAAATGGCGCAATTATGTGAGAGGAATGACAGCGGAGGCGCACATTGACGTCACGTGTCGGCGATTAGTGCATATGAAACACAGTTCGCCGCAAAAATTGTGGCGCTCAATGTGGGTGTGAAGTGTTTTGGTTTTGGTTTTGTATACAATGCATTTGCGTATGCGTGTATGTCAAAGATTACGGGCAGAAGGGAAAATAGCCGATCGCTTCCGAATGACAGTCAGTGTCAGACTTTACCATTAAATATGCTTGTTGTCAAACAAAACACGATGCATTTTTTGTCGTGTCTGTATAATTGGTGTATATCATATACATTTTTAAGTTTAGTGGATTATTAATTATTAATTAAGTGAATTATTATTATTAAGAGTAACAAACCGAAATTAAATTATATGCGGAATATTTGCTTGGTAATAAATATAATTCTCAATAGATGCGCAAAGTTCGAGTCTAAAAAATAAATATACATCCTGCAAATATTTGCTACATATGTGACACTAACTTCCGTAGACTATCTGTTCTAAGTAGACTAAGTCATTGACTTTTAGTTTGTTTGTAAAATTGCATTTCATTGAACAGTAGAAAATAGTGCAAACATTTACTCATTTTTCAAAAGCATTTCTGCTGATTAATGGGAAAAGAGGTTTGTGACCCTAACCAATTAGCTAGTGTTATGTACCCTTCATGGCGCTTCAACAGAGTGTGCTGAAATTAGATAAAAATAAAGTAGTGAAATGCATATGTTTGCAGTAAATTAAGTAAAACAAACTATTTGCAGAAAACGTGGTAAGACTAACCCAATCAAAAATTATAAAACTGCTAAGCTTAACTCGAACACACCCCCAACCGCTCCTACAAGCGAACATTTGGTCGAAATGGGCGTTGGAATGCTTGACTCAGAGGAAAGCTCGTCTTCTGCCGCTTCCGCCATAGCATTAGTGATGAGCGCCAGTACAGATGAAAATTCCAGCGGAGTCACACCTAATTTGGATGCGCCAAAAATATGTCATCAACGTATTTCGTCCTATCACACGCTAGATAACACCATAGACAATACTTTTAATAGTGACACAAGCGATAATACAACATTAGCCACTCCAGGTAGAGGACTCATTGAAGCAGACTGTTTAAATATAAGCCAGCATTGCAATAATAATAACATCGCAATGGATGCACATTGTGATACCAACAACAAACAGAATTCGCAACAACAAAGCGGAGATAAAGTATTACTCCCAAATAGGAAGGTAGCTATACTTGGTATGGGAGCGGGGAATCCAACCAGCAACGCATCAACACATACAACGGCAATCGCCCCACAATCACATACTACAAATTCAAATTCGAATTCCCCTTCTGCAGGAAGAAGCACCCGTAGCCCTTTGGCTATTGTGTCAGGAAACAACAACATTCGTGCACCTCGAAGTGCAACACATCATATTCAACAACAACCGGTATTATTAAAATCAATTAAAAAATAATAAATATAAACTTATTTTATTACATATTTTTTTTATTATTATTTAAAGAATATGAATAATGGTATTAACGCTGTTGCGACTATTAATGCTTCACATGCTTATAATAATGGTGCGCCATCGCTAAATAATTATATGAACATGCCCTCAACAAGTAAGCAATTACTGCTAAGACAAAAACAGCGGCAGAAGCTGCAGCAGCTGCAGCAGCAGGAAGAACAACATACTCAAGTTACTAGTCGAAATCGGGCATCACGACTGGCAAATGAACAACAGCCGTCTATGGCTTTATATGACGACTTCTTTTTGTTTAGACGGCAGCAGTTGCAGGGTGATATTTCCGATGGCAAAGATAATTTTAGCACATTATCGGATGAGATTATCTTGCAAATTTTCAAATGGTTACCGAAAAAAGTACTTATACGTTGCAGTTATGTTTGTCATCGGTTTCATAGATGCGCCAATGATGAATCACTGTGGTCGCGATTGGATTTAGGAGGACGACACTTGCGTGCAGGTGCTTTGGAACATATTCTCACCCGCGGTGTGGTAATACTGCGTTTGGCCCAAGCCGAGGTGAATATTACATCCATGTAAAGGCTAAGTTCAATATTAATTGTTCAGAACTTTATTCATTATTTAGAATATATGCGAAAATATTGACACAGATTTTATTCTTTCTCAGTTGAAGCATCCCGTATTCGAGAGTGACTTTCTACAGGCAGAGCCTAAATTCGAATCAAAGTTGCAGTATTTAGATCTAAGTATGGTCTCGGTTGCAAAGCCCTCGCTCAAGATGCTGTTATCACGCTGTCGTCAATTGAAAAAGCTCAGCTTAGAGCATGTACCAATTAACGATGAAATTTGCAATGAAATAGCAAAGAATACAAACTTAGAGGCACTCAATTTAGCCATGTGTATTGGATTGGAAGCGTGGAGTGTGCGAAAGATAATGGAGTCACTACAAAATTTAAACAGCTTAAATATTTCTTGGACAAATCTGTCCGTAGATGCCGTCACATCGGTGATGACAAATATTACTCCAAATCTCTTGCGATTAAATATGGCAGGTTGCCGAAAAACATTGTATGATTCTCGTAAGTTTTCAATATAATATACAAATCGGCTAATGATTTGATAATTAGTGTCTAATATTTTTGGCATTTATTTTTGTAGATGTGGCGACCTTAGCTAAGCGATGTCCACAACTTCTAGAAATAGATTTTTCCGATTGCTCTGCATTGACTGGCAGTGTCATTAACATTATTTGCAATTTTAAAATGCTTGAATATTTATC
Organism: Bactrocera minax; assembly: GCA_021498325.1. Classification (NCBI taxonomy): domain Eukaryota; kingdom Metazoa; phylum Arthropoda; class Insecta; order Diptera; family Tephritidae; genus Bactrocera; species Bactrocera minax. Next base: position 977,564 of record JAKEEE010000024.1, read on the forward strand.
ACTTTCGCGCTGCTATCTTATTCCTGCCTCTGCCTTTATGTAAGTACATATGTTTGTAATAATTTATGCCGAATACTTATCAATGGAATCATTTCAGAGAACTACACAACTTGCCTACACTCACCTATCTCGACATATTTGGTATGCTCTCAGATGTTGCAATGGCATCGTTGAAGAAACACTTTCCCAAAATAGGAGTTAATAAATTCATACATAGTTCGGTGGCTAGGCCGACAGTGGGCTCACGACGCACATCAGTGTGGGGACTTCGTACGCGTGATTAGTATATAAATGTAGACGAAAATAATATGTGTATTAACCTTAGTAGCAGCACAGAAATCCACTGCAGTTTTGTATTAGTTTTTTTTTTTATTAATTGTTTTATATATGATACAACTAGCTTCTAATAAAATTGTCATATTGTCAGAAATCGTTTGAAACAACATTATGTTAAATATTATGAAGGAATTCCACATTTCATTGTTATAATTTTAATAAGGTTACAATTAGCGATGTCGTTTCGTATGCCTATAATAAATACATTTTTAAGGTCATTTGTTCACATCTAAATAACGTCTCTGGATTTTTTCTTTTAGGATTTCCACTGGAAATCTGCAAAATTCATTAGAAAGAACAAATTCTTGTGCAACTATCTGTCACAGTCGCAGTCGCAATATACGGTATAAAATTTTTCGCCAACCTTTTTCGAACCGCCAATTACTGCTGAATATTAATAGCTTAATAGCACAAAAGTATGCAGTCAATACTAAAAGAAAACCAACAAATTATTTTTATCGCTAGTAAATAATTTGCATACTTTATTAAACTTTTCACACATGTAGTTTTACGTATGCATATTTATGCATTTATGAAGGTTTTCATAATATTTTCATGAACAAAAATTAAAATGGAATAAAATGAGTTACAAAACTTAAGTAGATTATTATAATAGTATTGTATGCATGTATAAAACATAAGATTTTGAAATAGGTAAATATCTGTATGTATTGAAAATTACAAATCACAGATATATGTCCATACGAATATATATATATGCGCTATATGTAAATATATAAAATATTTGAAGCTTGTACAATGCATTTTTGTATAAGACAAAAAATAAGTTATTTAGAAATAAATAATAGTATCTCTTTGCCTACTTCCACAACTTGATAACGCCATCACGGGCAGCAGAAGCCAGATAAATCTGGCCCTTATCGGTTTTACACATTAGTAAATCGGTTATAGCATCATGATGACAAGGTGAGGGCATGTCTGGACCGGAACGAGGGTTTTCTTCAATTGAACAGCCTGGCGAATTCAAACCCGTTGGATTGTTCAATTTAGCTCTTTGTTCATAAATTACTTGACTGCCGTCTATGATTTGCGAACTGAATATAGAAAAGAGTGTACAGTTAGTAAAGTTAAAAATAAAATTTTTTTTTTTATAAATTTCGTACTCGTAGGTGAATGAAACGTCTTCAAGATTATCCTTGGCTGCCGGTATTTTAAGAGACGATTTCTTTGGCTCGTTTAGATTCCAGTAGCGTATGCGTTGATCTGAGCTGCCCGTTAATAAGAATGGTGACTTGTCGATTACACCACTCAGCAGGCCACATGAAGTTGACGTCTCGCTCTAAAGAAGCTAATGAATGAATAATTTAGATTTTATGGCTACAACGTTTTACCATTTGAATGTTCGATAGCACAGGTGTGGAGCTGGCCCACAATACTGCTTGGCGATGTCCCGTTTCAATGTTCCACAGGGAAACTTCATTATTCGATTGCGAAGCCGAGATTAGGTATGAAGGCTCTGTGGGATGGCAGGCTACTTTGCGTATCCGTGAACCATTTGGATGCTTAATTTCAGCGATTGGCAGACGAAAACGTAGATCCCAGCAGATATGCTTGCCACCACTGGTGCCGGTAGCTAACCATGAACCAGCCGAATCGACACAAATTGTTGTTATGACACCGTGTTGCAGTTCGTTCTCTAAACGCCACACGGGTTTTTGTATGCGCGTATCCCAACCAACAATACCGCCATACACAGTCGCATAGATAATAACGCTCTGGTCGTAAGTTTGCATATCAACCACAGGGCCATCGCTGTTTTCACTATTAACCGTAAAAGTGTTTAATCAACAATGTAAATATTATAATAATGAATGCTAAGCAGCTTACTTACCCTTCATCTAAATGCAATGCCTGCTGTAGCGTCATTTTAGAGGAATTTCTGTCGATACGCATAATAAGCAAGCTACCATCTTTGCCACCGACGGCCAACGACTGGCCGCCATCGCAAGCGACCAACGCAAAAATTGGCGTATTAGCCGAATATACTTGCCGCGATCTATTGATGCCCTGATTACCGTTTAGCTTATTGCAGTCCCAAAGTCTCACCGTGCCATCAATGCTGCCACTGGCAAAAATGGCACCGTACGGCTTCAACGATGTCATCTTAATCACAGACTCAGAATGCTCATGCAGATGAGCTATCATAGTACCATTTAACGACCAACCTTGTGGATAAACTGAGTTGAGGCGCTCGTTGTGGCTGCGCTGTGAAAACGCTAACATACTGTAACGATTTTTAAATGTAATACGAAGAGCTTCCAAATCTTTTCGGCACTCCGACGACCGTTCTGCGGTGGTACAAAATATTTGAATTATTGAATAATTACATAAACGTAAATAAATATATATGAAAGGCATTGCTCGGCGTGCATACCCTGCCAATAGTTGCGTTCGGGCATTGTATACTCTCCGAGCGAAGTGGCGGCGCTTACAGTTGCCGTCGGATGAGGTGTGCCGCCAAGCATCGTAATGCCAGTCGGTGGGCTACCACCTATACCGCCAAGCGGTATTACAGCTACTTCGGTTGCAGGAGATGTAGCAGCAGGCAGAATGCCTTCATTTGCGCCTACAAAGGGCAGCGCATACATTTTAGCCTAACCTTTGTACTACTACAAAAGAAATTTTCTTAGAAATATCTTACGTTTTTCCTGTGGCGATTTCGATAGCTTTTCAGCTAGTAGGTATTCGTGGCATAGCACGTTTTTGCGCGTTACCACAATGCGTCCATTACCGGATGTGGGCTCGTCCACTTCTTGCTGTGATTTATGTCTCAACTTGAATAAATAGGGCTTGAAAGCTAGCAGTTGCATTTCCACTAAATCATTGAGACCTTCAGAGGTTAAGCGACAGAAAAGCTAAGGAAATTAGAACATAATATTATTATAATAAAGTTTTACCACACAAAGTAACATAGAGTTTCGAAATGAGTCCACTCTAGCATTTCCCCAGCTGCTGAGGCTGCGTTGTTTGTAGAACCTGTTTACAACATAAAAATGATTTCGGGTTTGATTCGTTATAAGTCAAACTACTAAGGGTTTGACCCTTTGATGATTCTTCTGGAAGCAAAATAAGTTGCTTTCCTACCTATTCACACTAACTAAAAATTTCTTGAGTGATCGCCCGTAACATTAACCGTTTTTCTTTGCTCTCTCTAACATATTTCCGGTCTTTTCTAAGTTCCGGTCTCCCGTTTTCTAGACCAACCATTATTTTACGTTCAATTCTTATAACTAAATGTGGTCAGTGTAACACTTGAACTAAAATCAATAACTACTGATGCCGACACACAGCAATATATATATGAAGAAAATAGCTCTGTTTTGAAGGTACTCGTGTCTACATAACAAAATAGAGTGGGTATTATCTTTAAAATAGGATAGAATGGTTCAGCTATGCAACTACTGTTATTTTCGTTCTTGTATGAACATAAAATATTTTTAAAATATTCCATCACGTCTACGTAGTGCTATCTGGAAACTAATCGATATAATTAAGTCCGCTGTGAGTTTAGTCTTTACCAGATTGACTAAGGCAGCACAGCGATTAAGTGTATTGATAATTAATATAAGGTATAAATATTTAAACAAATCTTACATTTCTCAAAGCTTGGTTAGAGTCATCGTGTTCCGGAAATAATGCCAACCTGGGATTACTGCGCGCGATGGCACGGGTTTCCAGTTCACTCACCAGCATTTGTATGTCATTAAATCTAAAAATATATAAAATCATAAGTACACATTATCATAGCGTGCACTTCATATACTACCTGATAATACTATCGTAGATTTGTTGCGGAATTGGTGGCTGCAAGCAGTCCAATAACAAATCGGGTTTTTCCACCTGTATCAGCGGTATCTTAAGGAATCTCTTAATCACCGGCATAATCTTCACTTGTACATCGATGGGACTCAAGGTGCGTGCCGCAGTTGAAATCATGCCGCAAATTTCATGGCGTATCCACAAGTTAGGGTGGCATAAATAACAACATGTTTCCTTGATAATCTCTGTGATTGTGCGCTTCTTAATGTGACCCAATTCGATGAGTATTGTAATAGCACGGATGGCTTTACTAATTACAAACTCTTCGCGATCCGTGAAACCCTGATGCAAAAGTGGCACAAGTATGTCGGAGGCCTGCCAACCGACATAACCAGCAACACCGGCGATATTGTCATAAAAAGAACCGCGCAGATTCTTGTCATCGTCATTTAGGAAGGTCATTATATGTGACAATATAATATCATTAGCTGCAATAATGGACGAAATATACGAAATGAAAGCGGTTTTACAAAATTGCTTTTAATAGGAGATGGAAACAAACCTCTCTCCTTGCCAAAGAAGCCGCACAAATCACAAATGCCCGACTCCATGAGGGTTTGCTTGACAACTGGCTTCGAATCGGTTAGTAGACTTAAAACATTCTGCTGTATTATGTCATGTAAAGCGTTCAACTCGGCCTCGTATCTGCGCGCGGGCATACCATTTGGTGCATTTCGTTGTGTTTCTTCGAGAAAATATATAGCAATCTTTGCTAATTTGGCTGCGAATGAAGAAATACAAAATCGTTTTTTTTTTTTTTTGTTGGATTAATTTTGAATATCTACGGCTTACCAATATTTCGCGCAAATGCAACGCGTACAATAACAGCGCTGGGTTCGCTGCATAATTTTTCTATGGAGGGCAAAATATACTCGGGAAAAACATTTGCGTCACTTAACGGTATTTGCTTAACCATGCTGAGACACGAAGTTAGCGTTTCAATCGCTTGAACTTGTACTTTTGATGTTGAATTTTGCGCCAGATGAAGCTACATGAAGTTTAAACATTATTGCTTAGGAGGGAAACTGTTATTTCTCATAATCGTGAATTCGTACTTACAATATAAGGCAATATGCGATCCAAAATTGTTTCCGAAGTTGTATACTTGCATAATCTATGTAGAATATCTAGTGAACAAATTTTTGTATTTGATTGTTTTAGACCACGGATGCACGAAGTAACAACTGTGATTATCAAAATCAAACCATCTTGTTCGGCCGGCAAACGTTGACCGTTATCTTTATATTCAGTAGTATTGCTGGCATCGGTTTGTTCATCAATATCCGGTGTTAAGTTTGGATCATTTGTTAATACTTTAATGCAATGACCAATATCGGAATGTAAGCGTAATATTTTATCATCTGGCGACATTATTGGTGTAGACGAGAACATTTGCAAATATGATTGCAGAAATGAGTAAAAGTATTCGGGGAATAGACGCCCACGTTCTTCGTCTAAATAGTCTTCAGCACTTTTTCTATACATTGAATTCAAGTTAATCATGGAACCGAGTAGTGCACGCAGGTGTTCGTTTTCAATACTCTCTAAATGCTTGTACACCAGTTCATTCTCACCGCCACGGTATGAAAGTAGCTGAGAGAGTTCAAACGGTGCTGTGCCCTCAGTCCACAGTTCCAACAGCGCGCAACTAAAATTAATTTCAAAATAATAGCGTTCATGGTGTATAGCATGGTGTTAAACTTACCCAGCGGAAAATATATCCATAGAGGGCACAAGTGTATTATCTGAAATATATGGCCCTAAGCGTACAAGTGAGTCAGTGGGTAGCATAGCGCCGTAGCCTTCCGCATCGTCAGAAGAAAATGTTTTGACGAAACGTTCGGGTGCTATGTAGCATGTACGGCGTCTACTGGTGTCAAAGAAGTAATTGTAATCGGCAGGATTGTCTTCTGGCAGGTATGTTGGTTTGAATGATGCGAAATCGGAGAGCAAAACCCAATTCCATGAAGTTATTAGAATATTCTCCAGCTATTCACATTAAACATTTTTACTTAGCAAATATATTGATTTTAATGAAGCACATGTTTACCAACCTTAATGTCACCGTGACAGATCTTTTGTTTGTGACATTGGTTCAATGCACAGAGTATTTGAAAAGTTATCCATTTCTTTTCCAGGGTTGTGAGAAAGGGTCGTGTGGAGACACGGTCGTACAAGCTGTGCTTTACATATTCACGTGTTATGTATGCGGCTTTATCACTTAACTAGTCAAAGCATGTACAATGTTAAATACGCCCAATAATTCGTATCAAATATTTTTCAATGTTGGTTTGTTACTTACCTCCACCCTCTGAAACGGTAAGCAATTAACAGCGTTGGCTAAGGATTTTTTTATATACTCAAGACGTTCTTTGTGATACTCTAGTGGTAATGTAGGATCATGTCTCACAAACACTTTCACCACCACCAAACCTTCCTCTGATTTTGCTTTGGCCACTTTGAGGAAACGGGTACTGCCCATGCTGTACACAAAATCATTGAAAACAATAATTGCATGGTTATAAATTGTGTACTGTGGAAAACCTTTTCGCGTTAAAACTTACTTTGATTCGAAAACAATTTCGGTACCAGAAAAATAATGATCCATTGGGTATATCTGGGATGGCGCTATACCCACCAGCTGGTTACCCATTTTGACGTCTTCAACTTAAAAAACAGTTGTAGCTTGACTTACTTCACTTTCTAAATGACTTTATTAAAAGTACCTGCTTTTATAAAAAAAAAAAAACAAAATTAAGAATATTTCTTAGAAAAAATATTACAAAGCAGCTGCGAAGAAAATGTTTACCTGCTAAACATTTAAGAGAATCAGCTGTGTCAGCTGTTCGATACAAGCGAATCGCAAAAAGTAATAGATCTTAGCAAACACAAAATGATGCCATAATGTTTAAACACGTTGTTGAAGAAAAGTGTCAGCGTTGATGTTAAGAACACGAGCAAAGCAATTTAACTTTTTTCATTGCATTTGTCAACATATTTACTTATTGTCTTCATAAATTAGACTGATTATAAATAAAATTGAAATTTACAAAAATAAAATAAAAAAATTGTATTTGCATTGACAAAATCAAATTTGTTTCTTAAATATTTTTTTATAATATGTAAATATATTTTGATTTATAATGCTTAAAATGTGATTTGCTTGATAAAAAGTAAACTCTGTATGTCCACAAAAAAACAGAGAAAGTACTGAAAGGTCCGAAAATCCCTCAGATAAATAATCAGCACGTTTGTTTATCCGTTATGCTAGTTTAGCGTCATAACGTTACGTGCGCTGGGCTCCACTTTGTGCGACATCTATCGGTCGATTTTATTGCTGAATAAAAAAAGAAAATTTGTTTTTCCAGCGAACGTTTGGCTATTTTTGAATTATTGAAGTGCATATTACAACACACGTTTTTGGATTAATTGCATTTATTTTGAGATTAATAATTTATTTAATGTTCTTTGATATTCTATACATTATTCACTTTCTTTGTTCGGTTTATGCGATTTGCACACGCACTAATACGAGTTAAATATGTTTTTGTCTCACTTGCTTTATTGTAACTAATTTGCATTATTGGCTTTCGTTTTCTATAGTTTAGTAATGACATATGAAATATTAGCCATAATTGTTACTTTGTTTGCTGTAGTAATTTATTTGCTTTGAAGCATACATTTGAACATCTAAAAAACTAAACTAAAAAAGTAGCAACAAACTTATTGAATATTATTAATGTACATTTTTAATGTTTAAATATTTATTATAAATGTTTGTGTATAGCTGAATTTTTGGAAAATCAGGTTGTTACTGGGTTGCGTTCAAAGTATTGTTTTAACAAATGTGTACTGCGGAAAAATAGTTGAACTTTTACAAATTACCCCATTTGTTTATTTGTGTACATTTGTGTACATTTGTGTGATTAGTACAGTTAAGAGTTATATGCACATTTCAGAAAAAATAGAAATTAATAAAATATGAAATAAATAATAAATATAAATAACAGAATGCACAAAATACGCAAAGCACTTGCTGTTTGAAAAAGCAGTTGAAGGTGTGAAGAAAAAGTAAAATAAAAATTAAATATTTTGCTTAAGTTATTCTTTTATACCACTAGTCTTCTAACCTTTTTATGAACAACTTTTTACTTTTACTATAAAAAATTATATTTCCGCATTCATATTTTATGCATGTTTGTAAACAGGTGTATAAAACCCCAAATATTTGTGTGTATTTATTTGTTAATTGTGTACTATAGCATTTGATTAACCATTGATTTTGATTATTAGCATCTTAAATACATTTATTTCCTTTTAGTTTATATTATCTTTATCTTTTCTATTTTCATTATGGTTTTCTCTTTCAATTATTTATTGTTACTGCATACATTTATTTTTTCATCTACAACTATATATTTACTGGTCTAAGCTTCTTCAATGGCTTAATGCTAAATATCTTAACTTGTGTAAAACTAAATAAAAAATGCAACAAAAACAATGTATTTATAAACAAACAATATTTGCGTAAAATAAAATGTTAAAGTTTCAAAAACAAGATCTATGTAAATAATTCAGCATTAATAAAAAAAATATATATTATTAACTTATTCATAGCTTTTTTACGTATTTTTTTGTCTATCATATTTTTTCTTTATTTATAAATGTATGAATTTGCTGCAACAATACAGTATTCAAACATAAATAAATACATATTTCTGTAGCTTTATATATATATTTCTGGTGCTTGTATGTATATTCAAATCAAAATAATTTATTTCTTCATTTGTTTATTGTCATTAGCATTAAATGAAATTCTATAGTAGCATTACTGGGAAGAGTACATTTTATTTGCTTTTTTAGTGCTCAAAATATCTGATGAAAACACAAAAGAAATCCGTCAACAGTCTGCTTTATTTTTTGCAATTTGCTGCAAGCTAAGCATTTTTGGACGCTTAAATGGAAAGCCTAAAGAAAAAATGTTTTTTGTTTTTAATAATATATAATATTATAAATAATTTTGAATCTTACATTTTATATGCGTCTTACACACTACTAAAGTCCATAACTAACGAACAAAGTATTTCATATACATACCTCTGCTCTCGATTTGTACAATTACAATTCGTAAAATACTATTACAGAAAGATCTTCCTTTTTAAATATTCTTAAATATTCTTAAATATTTGTATTTCTTATGTTCTTAAAGAAACATACTTATTTATTGGTTGCTCTTAAACTATATACAACTATAAGAAGTTTTAACGAAATTTGTTGCAACAACTAAATCTTTACAAATTCATAGAAGCGTATTTCCATAATATTATCTCTTATCATAAAAGAAACTTGATTTTCCATATAATGAAAAAGTGTTTCGAAGCTGTTGTGACAATTGAAACATTTAAAAGAGTTACATACGAAAACTACATCACGAGAATTAACATTTCAATTATATATTTTCACATATAATATATACATATATGTACGTATATAAACTGTTTAAGTAGTTCTGTATATACACATTAATATGTATATATTGGGTGCATTAACAAACATACATAATTTTATATACTCATATAAATATTGAATGTTTATAAAATACATTTAAATATATTTTACTTTATTTATGATTATTTTTATACGCATTTATGCGTAAATGCTACCATCTATTTCCATAATGCAATACTCAATTCCTTTACTACTCCTATGCGGCAGCATAGATCGGCAGATCGGTAGATCGGTAGTCAACTGCCGCTCGCCGCTCGCCGCACCCTCGCCCATTCGTCTCTCCAACAGCTTCGTCTCTCAAGAGCCAGCGCAAAGTCGCATGGTCCTCGACTGACGTCACTGGACACGCTGCTCGCTAGTCTAGTTGTCTCACTTAATGGGGCTCTCTTTATCATAATCATCGTTTACCGCTCAATGCTCCGCAGCTTTAACGGCGCCCATTAGCTATTTGTTGTGTATGACAAGTGTGTAGGTTTGCATGGACCACGAGACTTGTGCGCACGACTCCCCGTGTCATTTGCCCAGCGCCGAGAGCTGTTGCGTGGTTGCTTGTTGTGCCGAATGCGCTTGTGCCTGTGCCTGGTTGAGCGCCACTGTAGTGTTGGTTGTGGTTTTGTTGGGTGAACCGTTGGTGGGTGTTGGTGTTGGTGTTGGTGTTGGTGTTGGTGCCGGTGCCAGGGCCGGGGCCGGGGCCGGGGCTATGCGTATTGGTTTGCTGCGTGGCGCTGTTGCTGTTGTTGGTGGTGTACTAAAGCTGTTCTGCGCACTGGTGGTGGTGGATATGGCGTGTGTGGGTCCACCAGATGTTGGCACAATTGCATAACCACCGGTGGCTGCAGCGGCACCATTGCCAGTGGTATTGTTGTGGTTGTGGTTGTGGTTGCTGTTGTTATTGTGTTGCCGCTGCATAGCGCTGCCGTGACGTTTATTGCGATTTGGACTATTCGAATTGTTGTTGCTATTGTTGCTGTTGCTGTTGCTGTTGCTGTTGCTGTTGAGCGTCGCATTTGTGGTTGATGTGGCTGTTGCCTGCTGCAAGTGCTTACTTGCGGCTGTTGCATTCACAAATGTTGTTGTTGTCGAAGTAGCTGAAATACGATCCAATTCGGTCATTGCTTCTTGAATGGCACGCTCGAGTTGTGAATTCAATTTTCGGCTCCTTTGTTTTTGTTGTTGTTGTTGTTGTGTATGAATTTGTTTTGGTTTTCATAATATTTTTTTTTTTGTTGTTTTTTGTAAATTTGTGGAGCGCCAATTGGGGAAATGTGTGGAGTGTGTTGTTTTCGTATTTCGTATTTGGGATAGTTGGTGGTGGGTTTATTTGTTGTTGTACACAGTTGATGACAATTTATTGTTGTTGTTGGTGGTGTGGACGTGGATACATATAACATGTACACACACATAGACACATATTCAAACGACACGTAAACAGCGGGTTGGTGGGAGTAGAAAAATCAATAAAAGTAAAAAACAAAATCACAATTAATAAGAAAGGAAACAGTTATTTTGAAGTTTTCTTTTTTCTTTTTAACATACAATAAAAATAGAAAAATATTTGCCTATTCAGCTATGTATGTAAAGTCCGAATTTGAGAAACAAAATACTTTTGATTTTCAGTGTTTGCCTACAAAATCTGAAAGAGTTCACAATTTAATTAAAAAGTGCATTCAATTTCCTAAAAATAAACAAATAAACTACAACAGTTTTTGTTGATCAAATAAGCAAATATTAAATATTTCTACTTCAAATGGCAATCGCAAAATTCAATAATAATTATTAGAAGAAAAAAAAATAAAAATAAAAATTTAAATAATAATAAATACCGTTAGGTTTTATTTATTATATTTTTGCAGCATTCCGATAATAATTTTCCCACTTATATTACTTGGCATATACAACAACAACAAGTGCAATTAAAACTAATTTACTAAACAATGCTTAAAGAATTAAAATAAGCTCCAAAGCTTAATTCTCTAATAGAAATTTTTGAATTTGGCACTGATCGCGAAAAAAAGTTAAACTCCAACCAGACTAGGACCTTTCGGTTCTTCTCGGGTGTTTTGAGCTCTTTGTTTACATATGTATACTCTTATATTACCAACGTAAACACATAGTATTTTAAACCGAATTTACGTTATTATACTATATTTGCTCTTATACTGTGCTTTCACCGTGCTAAAAAAATACACTTTTGGACTTCTTACTTATTATTGTCACCTATCAACGACCTCGTTTCTAGTAGACATTTCGTATAAGGCCTCGTAAATGCTTTTAGAGCCGTCCGATAAATACGAGTACTTGGCCCACAAAAAAAAAATAAAAATAAAAAATTTAGAAAAATTTCGATTAGCTCAATACACTTGATCCAGCCATACCCTAACATTTTTAACCCTCCTCAAAAATTTGTTTTCTGGAGGTTTATATAATAGGCCTCCATTGGGGCGATAGTTTGCATATTTGACTAAAATTTCTGCCCAGAGAGTTTAGAAACAAAAAGTGGTCATACGGGCCCAAATATGGATCAAATGGTGGATGGAGCAGCAGTTTATTGCTTAATTCGACCAGTCTGGCTGTGGCGACTGCAGAGGTCTAAGCCGGTGTATTTCCATACTGGAAGACCACTTTTTTCTTCGCCAACTGAGGTAATTTTTTCCATAAGTTTGCGTAGAATAGGCCTAATAATTCGGGCTGGTAGAGATCTGTGACCGTTTTGCTCTTCTAGAGGTAGTCGATGTAGATCACACCTTGTAATTCCCAGATAATTGTGACCTTTATCTTACCGTACGTAGGACAGTCTTCGCCTTTTTCGGAACAAGTTCACCGGGTGATATCCAGTTTTCTCATGCCTAATATTTCATGCAGGGCGTGACCCAATCGGTCTTTTGAGTTGCCTACTAGGTCAGCTATTTAGCGCGCCTTCAATCGGCGGTTTGCCAATACAAGATGGTGGACTTTTGTCGTGCTATCCCCCAGGTGGCCGTTTTCGAGGCACATTGGGGTGGCTCATCGAAAACCGATGTTCGACCACGTTGAAACTGGTTAAACCAATTTTTCCGGTATTGAGGGAAAAGAATCACTATATAGAGGTGGATGCTCTTTGATTTCAATACCCTTATAATATTAATAAATAATAATATGATATTTCTCTTCTAAAAACCAGAATGGAATCATCGACCGGTTTTCACTTATGCTCTCTTTTAGACGCAGTCAAAACAAACAAACAACAAATAACAAACAAATACTAAAATTTTGAGAGTTGCCGTCTACGTGAGTGTACTACATGATTGTAAATTTCTTACGATAAAAGCGTCATCGGGTGGTAAGACCAAATCGGGCCATATCGGTCCGACTTCGAAGAATTTGTTAATTTTTTGTACTGAATTTTGGTTGAAGTGGCGTATGAATGGAAATGGAATCGTATAATGGAAGGTTGTGACCATGGCGTAATAACAATTTGGCGTTAGAATGACAGGTGGTACAAAGAGTTTACCCAAGATATCACAAGGTGGTTACAAGAGTTACCCGATATCTTATAAATAAGGTTGATATTTCACAGCGAAAGTTGGTTTAATTTGAAATATTTCTAATGCTTTCCTTGCATTATATATTCATATATATAGTGTTATATATAGATTAACTACATTGTGATAAATGCAGAAATACTTTACTATACAAAATCTAGAAAAGCTTGGTTTTATCCATTCCTCGGATAAAAAATAAAACTGGTCGCATGCATTGTAGTAGAAGCTTACAAAAATCATTTTTCCAGCGGCAGACAATTCACAAATTGTTGATAGAACTCCTTTTATCCGAGGAATGGGGATAGAACAGTATTTCAACAGACAATTTAAGTCTTAAAAAGTATTGCTATTGGTAACATTCAAACAGAGGTTTAACCCTCTTTTATGAATGTCGGGCTTATTTCAGACAAGATGTAGACGATTTTTAGCATTCCCAAAATTTTAGAGTAAATGTAGAGTAAACAAGTCAATATACAAAACTGGGATTTTTTTAATGTATAATTGATTCTCAGGTACATGTTATCCTATACAATTTTATCCTAATATGTTTATTCTGGCCATTATATATATACCCAATTTAAATAGAGTGGAAAAGTCATTTAGTTTTCTATGAAGTAGCTAAGTGATGAGAGAATATGAGAGCTTCAAAAGTTCAATTATGACTTTCAGTTGCTGAGATATGGTTAGTTTTGAAACTATACGCAACCGGGTTCTAGTCACTACTTGACAACGGGAGATCTCAAGTTGTTTTTTACGAGAAATCAATTAAACAAAAAGATATCTCTATTTTCAATTTCGTACAGCGTATCTGAATTATACCTTACCTATTCTTTATGTTGTAAACTTCGTATCGTAAGTACAGTAATAACCTTTATAAACCTTTACAAACTAACTTAAGTGCTCACTTTCTGGTGTCCTTTTGCGCTTTATGGTGCGCCTCCAGACCATCGGAAAGACTGTGCAACGAAGTGATCGCTATAAGTTCGGTTATGATACGACCACCACCGCTGAACCACTGCACCCAAACGGCTGGTTCACCATTAGCGGCTTGTGATTGCTCCTCCGCTTCCATATTAACAACTTTTCCCGGCCAGGCGGGATAACCACGCGATGGACCCCAAATCAATTCACCAATTGCAAATGTTTGTATGGCTGTTGCTGCAGTTGGTGTTGCCGCTGTTGTTGCTGTTGTTGTTGTAATGCGCGATGTTGCCGCCACTGCGGTGCTATCAGCCAATTCTGTGATATTGGTGGCGGTGGTGTCGGTGGTGCGTGCGGCGCGTGTGGCACGAGCGCGTAACAGTTTGTTTGGCGATTTCTGTGGCGATTTACGGTTTGCCTGGTTGTTGGTTGTAAGTGCGCCTGCCGGCGGTGGTGGTGGTGGTGGTATGTTTATTGTTTTGGTTGTGGTTGTTGGCGAATTTCTTGGTGACTCTAAGAATTGATGAGGTTATTTGAAAATATATATACTCTCATCAAATGTGGACCTAATTTGCGTTAATATTTATTTTACGATGCTTTTCAATGGCTGAGTTAGATGCGAAGATTTTGGTTATCTGATGTCATTGAAGCGTGATGTTGTTGTATATTACTTTAAATTAACCGACAGACAGATGAATTATGAAAATAAGTTGCACGAAACACTGAATTTGACCCCATATAAAAGCCATCACCAGTAGTTACTTGTTCACCTAAGCATATGTATCTGAATACATATATATGTACATATATGTTGGTGTTGTATGGTAATGTGTGTTTTAAAGCCATTAACCATTAGTTTGTAGTGTAAATGTACACTAAGTGTTAGAAAAATTACAGATACTCCGAAAGTAGACACTAATTATACTTATGCATATAAATTATCACTCTCGCCTCACGCCTACACATCAACATGTATTTACAGTTAGTCACATAACATATTTATGATTTTATTTACATAATTGATTATATTTTGGTGATCATGTGATTTGGGTTATCATATTTCTGTAATGAATCCAAAATATCCCCAAAACATTGCTTAGCTGGGGTTTATCACAACTTTCTAGAGATACTTATTAATAACTGTTGATCGGATGGAGAATATGCTGGAAATTTTTGGAATTTGTATAAGTTCGGTAGTGAATGAAGTCGAGTTGCTGAATTGTGTGACAGAGAGATGGTTAAAGATTGACCTAAAACTGTAGAAAAAGGTTTTTGGATAGTGGCTTAAAACTTGTAGGATCATCCATTTGTTCGATTTAACATTTACAGTACAAATATTAATAATAATAACAGATGTCCGGCCTAGCATCTCCTAAAGGTATAAGTGGTTGTTATATAAGTTAAATTAAGAAACTATTCAAATAGATTTATTCAGATTATTAGATCCTCATTCCTTTCTGTGCATTCTAAAAAACAACTGGATATCAGAAAGGTCGAAAAAATATTGGTATTCTGGGCAGTGCTGTTGAAAAAAAAAAAATATAATTGCAAGGTAAAGTCGTACAAGAAGTACGACTGTGGTGATCCCACAAAAATCCTAAGTATCTTAGAAACTGTTTTCTTAATGTTAAATGAGATCATATCGAATCTACCGTAAAGGCATTTAAGACTACCACCAATAATCTGCTTAGTTTTAACAGTGCGGATTGAGTTTTTATCTCAAAAAATACCATTGACAAGATAATTAATTTTCACAAATTCTTAGACAGCCTTTGTCGAGCTAAAACAGTATTCAACATTGAATATATGTGATTTAATAGCATCAAAAACTTCATCAGAATTTGGAAGGCAATATCCGCGCTGTTTATACAAAACTGGTTTCAAAATAATTGAGAAACAATATAATGTGGTGATGAATGGAGACAAGAAGAAATATTGGTTGTCAATTTATTGTTGAAAACCATAAAGAAGCCAGGATTTACACTTATAATAAGGTATATTTTGAATTGTTCATCATATTCACTAAAATATTATATGTAGTGGGAAAACACTAAGAAAACGTTCAATAAGACGGCTTTTGGTGGGACAATGAGTTGTATGAACTTAATTACGACTTAAGATCGTTCAGCGTAAACCGGGACGCATAAAAGTATTATATTAAATGTGGGTACTTCTAGTGCCTTCTTCGATGCTTCGGATATGAACCGTCAATGATTTCTTACAACAGATACTATATTTGGAGCTAATATGGAAGTAATTCGGCAGAAATATAAAATGAGTAAGCAAAAAAAAAAAAAATTGGAAAGGTAAATGATTGAATTTCAGAAATATTCTATGCATTTGTATCTACATAAATTACTTAAACATAAAAATAAAGTGGTGAAATGTATAATATTGCCCTCATTGATGTTGGCAGCAAGAAAAGTGGAATAATTGAAGATGAAAGTTTGCTGTTGAAGTACAATAGAGCTAACGCACAATTGCACCACATCAGATATCTTATATGATATGTATATAAATGTAAATATGTGTGTAAATAATCGAATATATTTGTATAGTATTTGTGATTCGCAAGCAAATTCAGTTACTTGCCGATTATTTCGTTCACGCAGCATGGTTTTCAATGCTTCAAAGGATGATCGAATTAGTTTGTAAATAGCTTTGTTGCTACTTATATAAGGATATGCATAATCAATTCATAATGTTACTCAATCAATGCTAATGCAATAAGTGCTATTTAAGTGAAGAGAGTTATGTCGTTATTTGTTGCACGTATGGAATCTTATGAAAATATTCGAACAAAATACATTTATGTTCGTTGAAGATTTGCTTGTTGGAACAATGCCATATGAACATATGAAATTCAATATCTTAAAGAACGATGATAATTTGATAAGCCAGAAGGGGGTAAAATGAAGAGGTAGAAAGTTGATAAACAATTGGTTTCTGTTGAGTTAATTAAATGTACTTTTTGCAAATTTTGTTTAGCAGTTACTCAACTTTATAGAATTTATAATTTATTTGTTCATTAATTTTACCTATTTCAAATGAAAGTGTAAATAAAGATCAGGTGTACTAAGTATTGCTAAAAATTTAATTATTAAAAATTAGCGAACTATTACTGATATATCTCTCTTTTATAGCAAGTAGAGAGAAAGAGACTATTATTTTGCCAAATTTTGCTGAGGTATAATTTTTACAAAGGACAATGAAATCTAGAAAAGGGGATTAGGACAGTTTCGTCACTTTACTTTTACTGGAGTGCGTTTGTCAGAAAGATATAATAGTTTCTGACGTCACGAACGAATGAAGGATGAGACTTTGTTTATAATTACTATCAAAATTTATAGTTTATTCCGTTTATAACGGAGTGTATGGCAACCTTGTGCTTTATTATTCTTGTAAAAGATGTGGGTGAGTGTAATTGGAAAAGTAAAGCGACATTTGGTTTTTGTTAGAAGTTATGATAAATTTTGACATTTGAATTTCGCCATCAAGAAAAGTTGGCCGGCGATAAAATCCCATTCTGGAATTAAAAATGTCCACAATGACAAAAGTATTTAATAACTGAGTTTTTTATTTTCCAGAATTTGGCCGAGCGATAACTGAGTATTGCGAGAAGTACGCGAGTAAAAAATATGGCGAAATAATAAATATAAAAATGCTTGCGAAGTGAATATTTTTGCACAACAAACACGCCTCGTGTTTGGCGTGGCAAATCCGCACCATTTCTCTGATTATTTAGAAGTGATTTCGACTAATAAAGACGAACCAAAGGGATTGTATACCCGAATTTTTCGTTAAAATCTATAGGGTTATTTTGGATAATCAGTTAACACAAGAAAATGAAGTGACCTAGGGTGTCAAGTGAGGAGGCTCCGCGGAAGAGCAAGTATGTTTGATCAGTAATATCCATTTAGTGCGTGTCGCGATTAGTCCCATCCCAGCACAATTATGATTATTTCAAAGCAATGTTTGAAGATTTTCAAGCATTATAACTTAGCTCTTGGATGAAATGCGGATGCATCATAATACATTCTAGGCTAAAACAATCAAAGAAATGACATGAAAGAAAGACTATGGAAGTTGTATAGATTGTATTGTGTTTGCTCTTTTATACAGGGCCATATTTCCTTATAAATAGAAATGTATCTACATACTTTATATATCTGATCTCAGCGAAATCGTCAGCTGATTGGAAGGGTTTCGGTTCGAATATTTTAGGTTCTGCGAGTAATTGTTACCTAAAGGATATGTATGTAAAGGTTTGTAGAAAAATATATGTATATATATGCCTGAACACCAACTTTTAGTTTTAGAAGTTAATTCCGACTTAAATCTTACATCTTCTATTTCTTGCTAAAAAGAATTCCATTTTGATATATTTTGAGATGCCGGCATGACATTGTTTGCGGAATTATTCCCCACTAAAAGCGTAGATTACACTTGTACCGTTAATAATACATGAGTACATATGGATCTACAACAAAAATAAATGTTTGCTTATGGTTTTATTCGCATGCATTAGTTATTTATGAGCATAAGGCGATCTGACGTGATTTCGCTATAATGCCATAAGCACAACGATACACTTTATGATAGAGAAAAGCTACGAAGATAAACACAAATAACAAAGCACAAAAAAAAAAAAAAAGAATATGCCAATCACCGTTAAACAGTTAGGAAACGAAGGGAAAGTGAGTCAGGATATTTGTAAATACTTATGTATATGTATATGTACGTGTATGTGTGTTTTAGTAGGTATTAATGTGTGCACGATTCGTGTTAGATTACAAAATATGGTATCTGTATGTATGAAATGTGAGATTTTCGCATATCGCTTTGTTAGTAGACTTTTAATAGTAGAGCGCAAAAATTCAATTCACAATTACAACAAGGATAACAAGAATAACAAGGATATCAATAATATGTGCTTACAAAATGAAATCTCATATTTCGCTGTTGACAATAAAAAAAATGTATGCATGAGTTGTAACTGATGTGACAGCGCTGCCCCAATTGATTAGCGGCTATGTGTGCGATTGACTGAATACTTACCGTGCGAATCGGGCTTCATTACAATATCCTGATGTAGCGAATGATGCTGGTGCATCTGCTGCTGACGCTGCTGTTGCTGTTGTTGCTGTTGCTGTTGCTGTTGCTGTTGCTGTTGCTGTAGCTGTAGTGTGTTGGCCAAAGCCGTAGATGTCGCGGCTGAGGTGATGGTAAAGCCCATGCCACCAGCTCCACCTCCACCGCCGGCATTCATCACACCCCCACCTGTGCCCACGCTCTGCGGCGGTGTTTGTACTCGTCGTATCTTCGCTTCTGACGGCTTGTACATGCTTGTGGCTTGATATGCGCTTGACATAACAAGTCCTGATTGAGCATGATGGCGATACAAACAATAGCCATGACGATGCAGCAAGCGGCAAAGAGAGTGAGAGAGAGAGAGAGAGAGAATAAATAAAAAATCGAAAGTTATATGAAATATGAAAAGAGATGTAATATGCCGGCGCAGAGTGTTGAAGCGCACGAGAATATTTACTGTTATAAAAATTCATAAATTGATATAAGTAAATAAATAATATATATGTATGTATGCAATGTACAGGTGTGTGCGTGTGCTGACGCGTTTCTATCTGCAATCTGGGTTCGGTTTTGCAGCATGAGCAAGCGAAAATTATCGCAAAGCCGTGCGGCAACCAAAAGTGCTGACGCTTCATTTTTGACTTTAATACGCTTATGGCTCCCGTGCCTTTCTTCGCTGTCTTACGTAACTTTTACGGCAATCAAATGTATTTGAGGTTGATTGCGGCCGGGATAAGCGTATAATAACTGACTGGATACATATGTATTGTACAGAGAAATTTGAGCCCGTTTGTGCATGAAGGCAGCTTAATGTAGCTCTTAGCTAAATCTTAGATTTTGTGCTTGCAGGGCTTGTGGCGGTGGTAGTATCTGCGTGACTATGGCTAAGGCAACAGCTAATAGAGCGTACAATTTACGAGCCTACTTATTTTTAACGATTTTTCGCTTCATGCTCATCCTCGCCCGCTACTGCCACTCTGAGTTTTGGCCTTTTACCTCCGTGCACCGTTTCTTCCTCCCACGCTGTCTACTGTCTGCGCCTATTCAATGCGCCCTTAGGATAGTAGGTTGCGTGCGCGTATAAATGTCGATTGGAATTTAATGTTGCGTTTAACGTCTTGATTTCTTCATCGAATGTGAGTGGCATAAAATGTGTGATATCGTTTCCCACCCCACCTGCTTGCTGTAAATCTCTGACAGTCCGTGTATTTGCGCTTCAAAAATATGTTCGAGTTTCGCAGTTTATGTTCATGTATGTGTTTGCATATGTGTGTGTTTATAAGGCTAGCATAAAAATGCCCTAAGGATGCCCGATGCCCGATACATATTTTATTGGTTTCTTCTTTGCACTGCTACAATGCGTTTGTGCATTTTGCTCTCGTTTTTATTGCTTTTATTGTACTTTTTTCCGTTGAAAGGCAGGCATCTCGATTTTTAGCGAACTATAGCTTCTTGGTCATGTATAGTTGTGTGGGCGTGTGAGTGGATTGTAAGTGGTTAACAGACGATTTTACGAGGGCATTACGTGTTCATTTTAAAACATTTTATGCTCGTGCGGTACGAATTTAATACCGTTTGCGCCGTTCTTATGTAAAAAGTGACGAGCAATTGCAAATATTTTTATATATGCTATACTAGCTCGAAGCTTATTGCAAAGCAAAGGCGTGAACTTGCAACACAATACACATTTGAAATATTCTTATGATAAATAAGGTTACATAATATATATTTATGACACAAGATCATATGCCGAAAGCTATATACATTAAATACACAAAAGTTTAGTGCTATGCGACATATAATATGTAGTGGTCACATGATTAAATTTTTGCTTGTTGCGCGATTTTATGTATATGAAGCTTCAGGTTGTTCGCACGTTAAATACAAATCTCTGTTTAAATGTCAAAAAATGGCAAGCACATAATTGAAGAGATGACAAGGCGGATTTGTTTTGGGTTCAGGCCACTTTGTCGATACACGAGGACCAACTATAGGAGTCTAAGTGTGAAACTCATGTTCGTGATCAGCTATAAGACCTAACTCACCCTAACCAACGAGGGTCGCTCGAAGAACATAGCTTACAAAAGAAATTCGAAATTAATTCAAAGGTACAATGGCGGCTTATTTCTCAGGATAGTCTCCTTTTAGCTCGATACACTTGAGCCAGCGATTCTTCTACTTATTTAACACGCCTGAAAAATACGTTTTCCTGAGCTGTTTTCCGTTTTCCCTGCAGGTCATTCGACCAAATTTTGTAACAGTGTATCCATGTATCCAGAGACTCCCGAGTATTGCGCTTAACCAGCGTCAAATACAGCTTCGAAGTGGTCTCACAGTTGCGCTTGTTGCGGAGTGAGCGCATATGCTATACACCCATCGCACCGACACCTTTTTCATGCCCAATTTTTCTCAGACGATATGATCCCTGTAGTCTTTTGGATGCCTACTGTCTCTCTTATCGATTGTCTTTTGTCACGTTATCCTCCGTGTTCGGGGCACCTGGACGTGGCTCATCAAAAACCGACTTGCGACCACGATGAAACTCGTTAAATAAATTTTTGACTGTCTCCATCGAAAGAGAGGAGTTGCCATGTGCAACATTCAAGTGCTCTTTGAATTTCCAAGAATCATCGAACGATATGTTCACCATTTTTCGAAAATTTCTCTTGCGATAGTGACGCCATTGGGCGGTGAGGCCAAGTAGTTATCGGATCTCACAAAAAGTATGAGTTATTCTAACAAAAACAACTCTTTCTCGATTTACATTTTAAAGAAAAGATTTAAAGGAAATCCCCACAGACTCTATAGGGTAGCAAAGTCTTGCTGATACACTTCTTGGGCAGATTTGTATGTCGAATTTTACCAAAAACTGTTCCTTAGTTGTATGTTTTAAATCTCCTTTTCGAAATTTAAACGGAAAATGAAGTAATACAGTTTGTTTCTGGAGCAAATTATTGATTTGTGATACCTAACAGCTGGTTCGTGACTGGTTTCAACCAACCTACACATGAATTATGTGCATAAACAAAAAAATATATCAGTTTATATTCAATTTAATAGCATTGTGCAGGTTTGCAATCGCACTCGTACCTTTCTCAGCGTCCGTAGTCGATGGAGACTGGCGGCTGTCAGCACTCTGTGGTGAAGCGGCACCATCCGGTTCCGAGCTTGATACACATTGTACCTGTGAAGGAAATGGAGTGGGATTAGTAATCGATTAAATGCAACAAAAAAAAAAAATTATTTCATCCTACCATATCACTACCACCACTACGATGGCTGGGTGGCCGCTCTGGACTGCGTGGACTATGGGTGGTGGTGTCCGGTGGGCTGGCTGCAGCCGAACGCTGAACTCCGCGACTTGACGAAGTCAACGATGACGTGGTTGCTGACGAAGAAGACGTGGCTGATTCCATGACGATTTGCTCAGAGTTCGGAATGGTTACATGTTGTTGTTGTTGATTTGAGTGTTGTTGTTGCTGTTGTTGCTGTTGGTGTTGGTGTTGTTGCTGTTGCTGTTGGTGTTGTTGCTGTTGCTGTTGCTGCATTGCGGCGGTGGCCGGTTGAATAGCTATATGATGATGGTGGTGCTGCTGCTGTTGTGCTGACACGTGCTGATGTACTTGCACCTGCGGCTGTGACTGTTGTTGGTGATGCTGTTGTGCTTGTGGATGCTGCTGCACTTGTATCGTCGCATTCTGCTGGACGTACGTGGCTGTGCCGGGTTGCTGTTGTGCCGTTGGCATAACCAAACCCATTGGTGTCGAATAAATTTGTCCGATCGGACTCAATTGCCCATTGCTGCCGACAATAAACTGTTGTCCAGTGGCCGTGGGCGAAATGAACTGTTTATTTTGGGGTGAGGGTGTGCGCAACATCATTGTTGTACCCTGCGGAGTGGTGGTAAGTATGCTCGGCCCGCAAGCGCCCACATTCTGTATCTGTAGCAATGTGGTGTCGGGTGCCATCACCAGACCAGTGGGCACAATTAATTGCTGCCCAATGAGATTCATTGGCTGTATGATTTGGCCATTCTGTAAGATGATTTGTTGTGGTTGTGTCGCTGTAGCGGTAGCTGGCTTATTAACCACAATGCCCTGTATGCTAGGGCTAAGTTGGAATTGTTGTTGATATTGTGGTGCAGCGGATGCGATTTGTACAACTTGCGGCTGTGGCGGAGGTGGTGGCTGCGGCTGCTGTTGTTGTACGGCAACGGCTGCGGCAGCGGCGGCGGCAGCTGCTTGTTGCTGTATAATGGCCGTTTGGTTGGGTATAGTCGGCGATATTTGTGGCGAAAGACTTGTGATAGGCGTGTGGGTAGGCGAGACACTGCCTGCGGAGTTCTTACGCTTCTTCGCACGTCTCTTCACATCCGGCGATGTGATAATAATGCGTTGTCCCTGCGCCTGCTGCTGCGTCTGTGGACTCTGTTGTGTTTGCTGTACATAGGCTGTGGTTCCATCAGCCTGCTGTACAATCTGACTTACCACCTGTCCATCCAACGTGGCAAATTGTTGCTGTGCAGCAGGCTGCTGTTGCTGTTGTATAACGTAGCCACCGTTTGGTAGCGTATTCAACACGACCGCTTGCTGCCCATGCAGCAGACCGGTTGTAGCCGTAGCGGCATTCTGTGTGGTGGTCAACAGTTGATTGCCGGCAATTAGTTGCTGACCGCCAGCGTGAATAATATTGCCAGTATTGGCAGTTGTCGCCAATGCTACCTTAGTCCCATTGCTTGTGGTTAGTATGTTCTGACCAGCTGAATTTAAAATAACTGTAGCGGGTTGCAGTTGTGCAGTGGTCGTTGTGGCACCCGCTGTGGATGCCTGACCTACGATATAGCCACCTTGATGCTGATGTTGTTGTCCATTTTGCAGTATAATGCTGCCATTCGCGGTGGTCAGCTGCTGGTGACTGCCCAGCACTTCCAGTTGATTCTGTGGGTGGTGCTGATGTTGGATGATAACGTTGCCGGTTGTCGTATGCCCAGCTCCACTGCCTGCGTCATTGCTATTGGCGGTCGTGGTGATTAGCAGCTGTTGCTGGCCTTGCGCCTGCTGCTGTTGCAATTGCGCAGTGGGCTTGCCATTCGTCGGCATAACAATCAACTGTCCCGTGGAGGTCATGATGATTTGACTTGTGGGTAGCTGTAGTGGAATTGTGTTGTTAGGTTTCTGTATTGTCGCCTGTAACTTTTGAGCGTGTGGTGGCGGTGCAAGCGTCTCTAAATGCTGTTGGCTAGCAGTTACAGTGACAGCTGCTGCTGTTGCTGTTGCGGCTGTAGTTGTAGTGGCGGTTGTTGTTGTAATGGCGCGGCTTGCAGCTATAGATGTGAGCGTATTGCGCGCAAGCGCTATGCGTTGCGGTTGTTGTTGCTGATGCTGTTGATGTGGTGCCTGGCGTATAATGCGTATCTGCTGTGTGTGTTGCTGTTGTGGCGGCTGTTGCTGTTGTACGCGCATCTGTACTACTTGGTTGGAGTTGGCCTGCGACATGTGATGTTGCTGTTGCAGCTGTTTTTGTTGTTGCTGCTGTTGCTGCATTGGCGATGGCGATGCGGTCATTTTGGAGGAAGAGGCGCGTGAGCTGCCCGACTCGACAGAATCGGCTGGAGATGGACACGACAATGGGCTCTCATTGCTTGTTGATATGGCACCGACCTGCTCTGGTCTTGGCGTATGACGCTGCGATTCGGGTGTGGAGCGCACAAAGGCGGTGCTTGAGGAGACCGGAGATTCTTGAGCGGTTGGCACGAGATTCGGCTTCTGTGAATGCTGCTGTGGTTGCGCTTGTTGTTGCCTATAAACCACGTTTTGCTGCTGCATCAGTTGTATTTGTTGTGGTTGCTGCTGTTGCTGCTGTTGTTGTAACTGCAGCTGTTGTTGTGGGTGTTGTTGTTGGGGCTTCAAAGTGAGCGTGAAGTTTGTGCCACCGTCAGCAGCCATTGAAGTTGGTACCATCAGTTGACCGTTGATTGAAACCACATTCATTTGCTTTAGTTGTTGGTTTTGCTGTTGCTGTTGCTGTTGTAGTTGCGCCTGTTGCTGTTGCTGCTGTACATGCACTTGATTAGTGCTGACAATGATTTGCTGTGGATGAGCGCTCGCTTGTTGAGTCTTGCGTTGTTGGAACTGATGTTGCTGTGTCTGCTGCTGTTGTGGTCGGTAAAACGTGGTCTCCTGCTGCTGCTGCTGCTGTTGCTGTATATGGGACTGATAGTGTGCCACCCCATTCTGCACATAAACTTTCTTGGCATAAATGCCTTGTGGTTTCTTATCGCCAATTGAAGTGCTTCTCGTTTCTTGCGGCGTGTGCTGGATGCTTTGTTGCATTGTTGTATTGACGTTACCGCTAGCAATGTTGTTGTTGTCACTTGCTACATGCCTCATCTTAATCTGCTTATCTTCCTCAGACACACTTTCATAGTCATCTGTATCGTCTGGATCATCCCCATCATCCGCCATTTCTGCGTCATCCTCTGGGCATGCATCGGCCTCGAGCTCGTCGTCTTCCTCTTCCTCTTCCTCGTCTTCGTCTTCGTCATCGTCATCGTCATCGTCATCGTCGTCTTCGTCCATGGCAACATTCATCATTGAACTGTGCAGCAGCGCTGTCTGTTGCTGCAGGTATCCAGTGGGATCATCTTTAAAATTTGGCTGCTGCTTCTTCACCGGCGAGGAGAGTGAGCGCTTTACATAGCGCGTTGTGTTTTGTTGATGGCTCATGCCACTGCCGCTGCTTGCGGTCGTCCAAGTGGGCGTTGCCACGTTGTTTTCTTCGCCAGCAATTGTGGTTATCGCATTTGTTGTTGTAGTAGCAGCTTGCGGCAATGGTGGCACACGTTCAGCATCTTTGCGCCACATTTTGTTGTCTGCGTTAAGTGAATTGGGCGGTTGTTGCTGCTGCTGCTGCTGTTTTATTTTGATGTCTGCATTGTTTGTCGCATTCTTTATCACATTTTGCTGTTGCTGTTGCTGCTGCTGCTGGTGCTGATAATGCACCTGTGCAGGCGGCATCATTTTATTGGGGTTTTGACTAGCTTGTTGTTGTACATTTGTGTTGCCTGCTTTTGTTGCACTTAAGCTAATATTAGTAGCTGTGGGCATTGAAGACGACGCTGCGATGCCATTGCTGCCCAGCTTGCCACGTTTAATGTCTGAAAATAGCAGATAAACAGAGGAGTATTGAGCATAAGCGGTTATTAAGTAAAAGTAGTTAGGCATAACTAAATTATTGGAATAACTACAGTTTTTCATTCAATATCTAAATATATGTATATAGTATGTAAGAGTATGTTCCTTTACTATTTTCAAAACATGGCTGCAAGTTCTCGTATTTGAACTTCTTCAGAAGAAATTCTTTTTTAGTTCTAACCGGCTGAAATGCCTTTCATTAATGTGGTCTTACATAACCAACAAGATAGCATGAAAACCTCTCGCCGGATAGATGTTCAAGCACGAGGAGCTTGCGCACTATTTTTGTCATGCGGGTTTATTGTGGATTTTCACAATTTCAGCTGACCCAAAAAACATACCAGGGCGTTTCATTTGATACAGATTACCCATTTATTTATATTATCATTTTTGTTAGTATATGCTTGACAACGAGAACTAATCTGATTGTGAATTCCGTTATCCGTTTCTTCGAGTAGCTTGTAAAAGCTTAACACATTCGAAAGCTAAGGGTATTATGAAGTGCTGATAAAAAAGAGAGAGGGTTTCGGTTAATACTTCTAAAACATTGTCCGTCGCAATTTCTATAATTGCCGATTTTTGTGTTATTTTTTGATTGTGCCCGTGGTGCAACTATTAGAGGTCACCAGTACCAGAACGCCGGGTCTGGATTCGGTATCCCCTGTGGCAAACGTCAACAAGTTTTTATATAATAGCGATATTCCCTTGTGTGTCAATGGCAAATATATGAGCGAATTTCTGCTTTCAAGAAGCTTTTCGTAAAATCTATTAAATGTTCGAGAACAGCTTAAAACTGCAGCTCCCTCTATTTGTGGGGTAGGTTAAACACTTGAAATGAGAAGTTAATGACAGCAACGCATTACGGGCTGAAAGTGTTACCCGCATTGACAACTTTCATTTGTATAATTTTTGTAATCAACTAGTGTATGGAAATCGGATTCTTATAATTTTCTACTATTTTAATTCCATTTCGTTTCTCAACCAATATTTTTTATATTAAAAGCGAGCATATATGGCAGCACCAATGATGAAAAGAAAGTGAAATGACCAAATAGTCCACTTGGCTTTCGGGGTGTTTCTTTAATTATAACTGTTTTCGATTCGTTGTTGTACAAACTGACTGCCAGGACTTGCATGCATGCATGCATGTAAAATAAAAGTTGGTAGAAGAAAGTAATCTGGTTATACCCCTTTATTGAGATATCCGCACATTCTCTTATATCGTATTCAACTCGCTAAATTTGCTGTTGCTTTCTCATATAATATGTTTGTCAAGAGAGTAGCGTTCAATGATAGTGAGAAAATATCATCAATGAAAAATGTCGACGCATCATGCAATTGTAATTTGTCCATGGACAGAAAAGAATTCAATGAGAACGACAGATTTTGATCAACTGATCAAAAGTTTATCAAATGTGATAGCTGGCAGGGAAAAAGAAAATTCGTTTAAAGAGGATATATTATATTATATATATTATATAACAACCAGTCAAAAAAATGGACTAAAACGTGACTTTTCAATTTAATTTTATGTAATGTTCAACTGAGGTGCCTAAACTGCATTCAGGGTCGTTCTTAGCACATAATTCCATGCTGCCTGTGTACCTGGGACAAAAATGGGAGTTATTTGCCAGAATTAGACTTTTATGCTGCCCCGAGTGTAAACTTTGTCTGTAGCTTTTAAAAAGGTCAATTTATCTTAACCCTCAATGCAACTTAAAAATTTCTTTAAATTTTTGCTTATATGTTGGTGATAGCAACACTACACCTTTGATTAACGGCTCGTATTGCTTCATAAATTTTGCATCACGATTTTTTCATCATTCGTTTCCTGTGCATATCAAATATCTATTGCAAACACACACTCAGGATTCCACAATAGCCTTCAAGGAGTTGCTACCGCCGTGAGGTAGGAAGAAGTCAATAAATTCTCCCTTCAATCACGGCACAGCAGCGTAAACTTCGGCTGCGGCGGAACCAAGACAATCAATACTTGCGATTTACACACTTTTAACTTCCACCCGGGCAATTAATCATCATTTCAGACATCAGGCGAGAGAATGTTCACATATGTTCGCGCAGCAGTGGGTCGACAGTAGACGTTGGCGGTTCACAAAGTAGGCAAGTGCGAGCCGGGGGTGACGGGAGAAAATGTATGTAAGTACGGGTTTATATATGAAGAGTTTGCCGTGTCTTCAGTTTTTAGACGTTGCCGCAACTCGTAGTTTGCAGGTGAAAAGTTGAAAGGAAAAGCTCGGATAACACGCTCTGTTTTCTTGTTCGTAACACTTCGCTGTTAGGTAATTCGGGATTGTTTTTCATTTTGGAATTCTTTAAATAGTTGCAATTGCACTCGATTTCAAATGAATATGTACAATATGTTCGGAAGTTTTGTTTTCATTATCTATTTTTTGTATATAGTATGCAAATATGGTTAATATGCATGACAAAATAGAAATGTACTCGAGTTGCTCGTATGAACGGATATGTGGGCAACACCAAAAGAAAAGTTGCATTAAAGAGCAACAAAAGTTTTCACGTCTGTACCCAGACTAACTAATACTAAAGTTGCTGTGGGCGCTGAAGGACCCCGCTAACAGTCGAGTGACCAGTTACGGTATAGTGAGCTGAGCAACAGCGAGCCGATGTACTTTGGGAAACTATGGATTTATTGTACTATAACTATGCTAGTGTCTTTGTATATTTGTATGAGTGTGTGTGTATGTATGTATGGTATAATCGTCTACAATTGCGTCAGTGCAAAAAATATTTGTTGTAGCAGCGGATAATGGTAGCGCGCAGTAAATTAATTCACCACTTTTACCTGCAAAAGCTTCATAAAAGCAATCAATTAAAATGCTTCGATAAAAATCTACGACAACAAGAGCACATATACACATATACATACACTTTTGAACCGTGCATGAAACGAGCCAGACTTGCTTATAAGCGCATATGTGCACATGTGAACAGTACACATGTATGTATATAAGAGTATTTAAGTGTGGTAAAGGCATAAAAGCGACTACGTCAGTGACGGAAGGACCAAATTGCTGCAAAACGGCGGCAATGTAAATGTCAGCGCATAAAGAATATGCATGTGCACAGAGTATACATAAAAACATATGTACAAACGAGCATAGGTAACGGTAACGAGTTCATCGCGGTTGAGGTGACAAAGCCTGGTGGCTTTTTGACGAAACTATTGTAAATAATGTTCAAAAATGCTGTACTGTTGGAAAAAATTCAATCAAATAAACCTGTAAAGAATAAAAACCTAAAATAAAACAATAAAAAATTATGGCCAAATATAACTGTCGCAGCTGCATTCCCCGTTTCTAATTGCTCCGCCTACTTTTTTCATATGTTTTGCGCTGGTTTATTGCATCAATTCAATCTTGTCCATAATTATGGTCCTTTATAGTTACATACTTACGTCTATACACATGTGTGTAAGTACTTTGGCAGTGAAAATGAACAAACAAATATTGACCAACTCGCATGTTGCGCTAAACAAGTACAATTATGCTAAGTAAAATGGCCTGACGCTGTTGTGTGTTTGCATACAAAACACATACATACACATACATACATGCATACAATCAGCAACGACTTTGTTGTCGCGTCAAATGCGACTATGTAAATTATTTTCACCCCACATCCGCACTTTATCACGCGCCGCTATATTACTCATATGCATCTAAATGTGCAAGTATGTGTGTGTGAGTGTGAGCGCGTGCGTTTGTTTCGGCGCGGGTCAGTGAATGGTCGCACACGTCACGCATCCGCCGATTACACAAATATGCCACAATTAAATACCAGCGAGGTATTTGAAACGCAAAAATGTGGTTTGCCGTAGGCGCATTAGCATGAGAGACACATATACACACACACATTTATGAATATCGCAATACAAATATTCAGATGGTACTTATGTAAATGCGAGCCATTAAAGCATGCAAAAATTTGTTTATTTGCCCTCTGATGACAGATATGCTTGCGATTTGGAGCAAGCAAACATGCAAATATTTATGTATGCATGTATGTATGTATATGTGTGTGTAAGGCAGTGTGGTAGATTTGAGCATGGTATGTGTGCCTAAGCGCTGCAACCCTGCATATGTAATTACATTCACGTGCATGCACAGTTAGATAAAAAAAAAAAGAGTTGTAGAAACTGCAAGCCAGTGGCTGTATGGCCAATAATTAAAATATTTTCGTTTAAATGAGTCATAATAAATATAAATATACACATACGATCGTATTTATTTACACTCATATGAGTATACTTGGATTTATCGATATTACTTGGCGTTCCATGTGCATATTTAAGCAAAGTAACATATTCATAAATACATTCACACAAAATTGGCGCTTATATCAAAGTTGAACTGGTTTGAGCACTCCTCCCACCGTTTATAATGATGAATACATGAAAACATATGGCCTAAAAGGATTTTCGGACAAATTAATTGACCGAAAAATCATTGAATTGGTAGAACGTTAATGAAATATTAGCTCACAGAGGTTTAAGGAGGATTTCAACGATAATATGAGTGCAATGGCAATCGAAAGATATTTATTAGACACTCTAAAAGCCAGCACGCCGCAGAAAATATCAGTTTCAACTCGTAACTAAATAAGTTGTTGTTTGCGAATAGACATATAACCTCAGAATACTGTTAAACCGGGGAAGGATACAGGACTGTGAATAATGGTTTAGCGATGGTTCTAATTCAGTGCCATATGGTCAATATATAAATGGGCAAGAATATTGACGGAAGAGAGTGGTCTGCTCAATAATTCGACTAAAACTCCATTAAACATGTATGGGGAGGATATAAAGCAATATGTTTTCTAAAAAATACGTACTAATTCAAACTCTTTATGGAATGCAGAGCGTTCACCAAGAGAAATCAGTCAAGTCAATGCATACATTTTTAGTTTTTTAGTGAATTCTAAGCCTGCTGTTGTTTTACTGCTATTTTTGTGCAAACACTTTTAACCTAATTTGACTTTATCGTAAGAACGTGAAAATTTTCCAACAATTTCATGTGTTTGTCCAAAACTTAGTTGCATTTATTAATCAAAAATTTTTATTTTTTCTCATTCCCCAGTGAGTACTGCTTTTATTATGAACAGAATTGTATTTACGAAAATATAAAAATTAACAACTAGTAAATTAAACAAAATTACTAACTGATAACACAAATAAAAATTACTAAAATAAACGAAGCTATGCCAAACCCAAACATAAATGTTTGCAATATCGTGGCACATGAAGTTGCATGCTGCCATGGGCTACCATGGACTGCCATGCAAAAGGCGATTTCCGTTTCTAGTTACAACTTCTACAACTCTTTTAAAGGCGCATAAATGTGTGGAAAAGGCAAATATTAAGGATATATATGTATATGTGCGTGAACTGCATACAAAACCACATGGAACGACAGTAGCAACCACTCGGACTTTCAATGATGAGTGCTGAATTCTTCTGTTTAGATTGCCTCAATGCCTTTACCTCAATCGCCAATATGCCACTTAAGTATTTGTTGGCTCCCAAAAGGTACACGATGTACAAGAGCTTCATGAACATAAACAGATTGAAAAAAATGCAATATCTGTGCTTTATTTGTGGCATAAACTGGTAAGTGGTGCCATAGTCAGCTGGACTTTAATCTATGATACCAAATAAGTATTTAAGCTGGGTTAAGCTGAGCAATGTTGAAAGTAGCAGGCTGTGTCTCGCAAATAAAGTAAACTGTGGATTCAAGACCTTGACATGCTTTCTAAATATTTAAAAAGGCTCAATTGGGGTCCTGCAAATTTAGTAGGTTCTTTGTAATTTTTGTAAGTTTCTCTTGTTACTTCTTGTGGATACTTAAATTAGTAGTACTCCACCGTAGTGGGTGTTTAATCGAAAACAATAAATCTCGATAGTAGGGCTGCTACTTCTGCGTTTTAAACATTCCGAAGCCATCATCCTAAAATCTCCTAATATTTCCATTAGCAGAAAGATGTTAGTCAGTCAGTTACGCCGCTGAATCCTCGGTCATCAGAGCCTCTTTAGTGATAACAGCAGTCAGCGTGTGCAGGGAGAGGTTGATATTTATTCAAAGAGGCTTTAAGAGACGCTTCATGAACCTAGACCCTTAAGTTCAGCATAACATAAAAAACCTTTAAAAAATTTAAAAAACAAAATGTACTATACCCAAGAAAAAGAATGCACCTGTATAATTTGAAAAGTGTAGTTTTGAAATCAAATCAGCCCATTTAAGCAGGAAAATTCACTTACAGTTTTTCCTTGGTAAAAGCTAAAAAAAGTATAAAGTATAAAAGGTATAAAGCTTGTTGCATTTACAATACTAAGGATTGTTAAGCGTTAAATCAAATCAGCTAATCAAATACGGATTAAAATTCAGTTTGATCTAAGCAATTTCAAGTGTTTGAAGAGTTATTAAATAATTAACCACCGATTAACGCCAAACCGTAATTTAAAATTGATTGGTTGATAACTGAAATAAAAAGTTAAAACGAAGATTTGTAAATCAGCTGTCGCGAACTTTAATTTCTTCTTTAATACATTCGTAATAACCGTATTAAGAGGTTATTAGAGTTTAGCTAAGCACACTTTTGTAGAAGATTAATTGGTTAATAGTTATAATAATCAGACATTAAGTAAAATGAAATTGAAGCCTTCATGTATATTAACGAAATTAACCTTTTCAAATGAATAAAGAATGTTGTATAATTGAAAGCTGCACTAATTAGTATTATAAAATGGAGTATAAAACAGCATGCTAATCAAAAATCAATTATTAATAATTCTGAAGTCATTAGAGTTATTAAAAGTATAGAATATGTATATCTCTACATAATGGCATTAAAACACATGCTCACATTGTCGCCACACAATTAATTGAAACAAATTAAGTTAAATGGCAATAGTGGCGACCAGAAAAAATATTGCAAAAGATTCCGCAAATACATTTTCAATAATAAATGCCTGCATGCAAAAGGGATTTTGCGGTTTAAAAGTATTAGTGTGCTCATGCAAAAGCAATGATATTGAAAAATAAATGGCGACAATGTCGCATACAGCGTGTGTGTAGATATGTGCGAATAAACCCGTTTTAAGTCGGCATAAAATTAAAAATCCACTAAAGCTCCAAATGAATTCGTAATAAACTTGCAATTTAATTGTTAAATATTTGCGCGAAAAAATAGATGTACATAACTCGATACAAGTGTGCAGAAAAAACGGTATAATTGTAATGCAATGGCTCGACTTAATTCCGCGCCAATAGCGAATGAAAATTTTGACTAGACAGAAAATAAAAACAAAATGTTATAAAACAAAAGAGCACACATAAATAAAAATGCCATCAGTGATACTAAGTTTTTCAAATATAAATGGGCGCGCCTTTCTAAGTGCATACGTACAAGTACAGTACAGTAGTGTTTGAGAAAATTGCAGTGCGAAAGTGAAGCTATTAAGCAATTTCTTACCAGCTGCATCTTCGAAATTACGATGTAGGTTTGCGAAAGGGTGCCTATTAGTACTTCTGTGGACTTGGTCAAAATAATATCCTATGGAATTTAATGAATAAGTAACATGTAACTTTGTTATATCTTTACTATGAATGCATTAATAATTATTTGGTGTTAGACATGCATGTTTTTATAATTTGTGCTAAAAATGACGTGATGTTTTCGGCAACATCTCGATAACTTTTTACATTTTTCAACGTTATGTCATGTTAACGTAAGAGAACCTTACTGTCGCATAGTACATTCCATATATAAGACGGCTACCGTAAAAATTTCTGCTGAATCGAACTCTAGTCTTGCTTTGACAAAGCCGAGTCCGCGGATTTTAGTGAACGTGAAGAAGAGCAATATCGGTCGTTGATTCGATTCTTTTTTTCGGAAAAACAACAAATCGTTTACTGAAATCAAAGAGCCCTTGAATGCTGCATACGATGATTCGAAGAAAGCTTAGGCTGTCCTATCGGCTTACTTTGCGGACCTCTAGAAAATTATTTATTTCATAAATTTCATTATTTCATGGGTTAAAGGAGTTGGAGCATCGCTGGGTCAAGTGACTCGAACTAAAAGGAGACTATGTTGAGTAATAAATCACCATGTATACAAAATTTTAGTTTTTCTTACGTCGGCTAAGTACTTATCGGATCGCCCTCTTATAGGTCTAAATATAGTTTCCGAAGAGCTAAAGCGGTCGTTTTTAATTAAGCAAATTTATGGTTAAAAACCACAACACGAAAACTTTTACTGAATTTTTTACTTCAGAAATATTTAGGATTGGGGTTGCCACCTACCAAAAATAGTAAAAATTAGCAAAATATTGCAGAATATGTGTCGAATGGAAAGCGGAAGTATTAAATTTCTACATACATTTAATCGAATAGGGTTGACATCTATGGAAAAAAGTGAATTTGACCAAATTAAAATTATTAAAAAACTTACTAAAAACTAAAAGTTACGAATTTTGAGAAATCTGTCTAGAGAGTTTTCGAGAAGACATTTCGAAATAATGGAATTAAAATTCAAATCTGAACTGAAGCACCTTCTTATGAATACATGCTTATGAATTTACATATGTATTTTGGCAATTTACGTCATATTTTTAGTCTGTTTTTCGATTCTTCAATTGATGCAAATTTGTGTGCGATTTCCCGAAAGTTCAACATTTTGGCATTTTTACTACGGCGCATTGCTAAATTCACGATTTTTCGTATTAAAATTTCGCATTTTTTCCAAATTTACATAGTTTAGTCACCTTTGTTATTGCTAATTTTATTGACAGTACTGTATCCGATGCCCATGTCTTTGCGTTGTCTAGCTTATATTGGCAGCTTGTTGGCAAATTTACAAAATAAATTTTGCATTCACATGCTGCAGTGCATTTGATATTTTATAAAATCAAATATTTAAATGCTTTGGCGGCGATAAGTCTCACAAAACACACGTACACACACACAAACACATAGAAAGTAATCAAATGAAAAAGGTCACAGAAAAAACAATTCAAATAAATTAATAAAAGCAATTACAAGTGGCAGTGAATAAATAAATACAGATGCATGTATGAATGAGTACAATTTACACACACACACACAGATGCATGGCAAATTTATTTTTATTATTTGCCGTTATGGCGTCCCAGCTGGGCGCCTGTGTTGGTAAATCAATTAAATGCAATTTCCTAAACAAATGACTGGCATTCCAGTGGGCCAACAACAACAAGCGCAACAAGCCCAACAAGCCCAACAAGCAAGCTGCTGCTTATTGACTGCTCGAATGCACACACCAGCCTCACAACTCACACGCATACGCACACATATACACATATACACATAGTACACGTGGGTTTGGCATGCAAGCAAATGAATGAAAACAAACGAAAATTGTTAACTCGATTTTCATGTTAGAAAATTAAATAAACAAAACCAAATATTTATTATCATTTTCATTATTATTACCGTTATACGTAGTTTCTGCACATAAATAATAATGGAAGTCACAGTTGTATGTGTGTATGAGTGAGTATGTTTGCTGTTGTTTGCTGTTGTTTTTGTTGTTATGCGTGCAGTTAGTGGAGTATTTTTTCCGCGTGTTTTGGTGATTTGTGCAAATTTATGGGGTGTTAAAAACGCCACAGGGGATCATTTATGCGCTTGATGCATGCGAACTCGCACGGCATAGCGCATATTAAACTTATTTATATATGCGTGTGTTTGTGTGGTGTTCATACACATGCAATCATGTGCAATTACATATATTTATTAATAATAGCAAACAGTTGGTGTTTTTTCACAAAACTTATTATTTTATTTTATTAATTTATTTATGCCGAAATGTTTGCGTTAATGTATTTAAGTAGGCATATAAAACTACTTTGTCAATTTCCATGATTGCACAACTTCATACTTGTATAAGGCGCCGCATTTAATGGGTTTAAGTTACAAGCCTGTCTCATATTACCAAATGCAAATACGAATAAATCATAAATTTTTTTTTTTAAATTATTTGCTCAGTGACATTGCACTGTGCAATTTATAACGGCGTTTTTATTTTTTTCCCAGACAATACAATTTTGCATAATAAATTACGGCTTCGATGGATTACTCATGGTATTTGTTGGTTTGTGTATAGTGGTGGAGGTAATCAGTATTGCCACTTAGGCGATGCCATATCCATAATTTAAAAATTTATATATTTTATTATATTTGTTTGTTTGCGCTGTTTATGTTATTTAAAGTTAAATTTTTCAACTTTTCACACTTTGCAGAGGGTTATAACAGTCTTAATAAAATACCGATAGTTGGCACCACAGTCTAATCATAGCCAAATCCATATTTATAATCCGATTTGGCGCTTATTCCGAGAACTTGTATATTAGTAAGCAATTAGTATGGAAAAAAATTCACCAGCATCGTGTTACCACCGAAAATAGTAGTTGTCTTTGACTAAAAAAATGTTAGAGAATGTCGAATGTCAACAAGCAACTGGTCTAAATCACATAGATTGTCATAATCCAACACAGAATATCATAATACCACTTTTATGAGCTATTCACATAGTATCCTTATATAAACTTAAGTTTGGTATGTGACAAAAATTCATAGTTTGTTATTTCATTATTTCCTTTGATGAAAATAGTCCACTTCAAT
Source organism: Bactrocera minax (assembly GCA_021498325.1). NCBI lineage: Eukaryota > Metazoa > Arthropoda > Insecta > Diptera > Tephritidae > Bactrocera > Bactrocera minax. The sequence continues at coordinate 1,014,668 of JAKEEE010000024.1, forward strand.
TTAGTGCAAAATTTATTAGAAACAATAAAAACGACCACTCCAAGAGCTTTTCATATTTTAATTATTATTTTTTTTCCTCAAAATTGTTATTATTATACGAGGCTTTCATTTGGTTTCCAATCGAGTAACAATTCGGCATGAAAGTTTGACGTTTAGATTTGAAAAATTTATTATGCCTCGTATACCTACAGCAAGATTTTGATATTTCGGCAGGAAAAAGCAGAATTATATTGCGGAAAGGATTTGATTTATTAGAATCATCACTTTCTAAGCTTTGTTTTAAGGTTTTTTGAACTTTTTTGGCGGACATTTTTGAACTACACCAATAATCTCATATAATAAAGTAAATGGTAAACTCAAGATTTTAAGCAAAATGAAAGAACAAATAAATAAAAGATACAGTAACTCAATTGTAAATTAGTTTTTGCTAATTACAATTAATTGCTAATTTAAGTTGTCATTTTAAAGTATTTGCTTCGCAACTTGATATATATTAAGCAATAGATTTATATAAGAAAAAGTGTTTTTTTCAGATGAATCTTTAAATATTTAATTCTGTCTTCAAATAGCTCGCTTGATTGATGTAATTGAGCCGTGTTATTTGGCTTACAAGTTCGATGTTAATACAAACTCAATTTAGCTTATGCAAGCAGTATCTGTTATCTTAATGCAAGATCAGTGCATCAATGCAGAGAGAGAGAGCAATTTGACTTGTGGGGACTAAAATTATAAATTTATTATTTTAAAATAGAATTTTTAAGGTTTTTTAGTCAGTCTGATTGTATGATTATTATAGAAGGGGTTTTATACAAGAAGAGAAGAGGCATAATACGGTAAAGATAAAGCGGCTTCAAACAATATGAATTTTTTATTGTTCTTTAATCTTGTTCTCAAACTGTATCATTCCTTTCCAGAGATTTTCTTTTATTTTTGAATATCAAAGTAATTATATAATACACAATTCATGCTTTTTTGTTATTTTCACTGTTAATGCTATCAAGTTTTTGTTTCATTTTTATAGTAGGTGCGCAATAAACTCGAGTTTACTGGCCATTTCAGTATTATGCATTGAGCAGTATTCATAAATTATATTTGCATTAACTCACCTTAAACACTAAGAGATACAACCATTTTAAGGGATACAACACTGTTTTGCAATAAAATTTAATCTCAGCGTTAACCGTTTTGACTGCTTCAAAATTTTAAACTTCAAAACTATAGTTCACAATATTTTGTAATTCTCTTTAAACACTACTGTTTTAGTTTTTAAGAAGAAACAACACTTTTTCCAAACAAAGTTTGACCTCACTGTTGAATTTTGACAGTTTTATAAACCCTGAGTTTGCCATACATTTTTTCAACTCACATGAAATGGATTTTGTTTTCGGTTTTTAAAGAGGTACAACCCTGTTTTACAACAAAATATCTTCTCAATTTGCATTGCTTTGACAGTTTACTCTCGTCTGCATTAAAAATATCATTTTAAAGTCAAAGTTTCTTAAACTCTTGCCAGGTAGCTATAAAGACAAAATCTTAAACTCGAGTTTGTTTATTTGAACAAAGTCGCTTTGTTATAGCTTTTCTACTCATACTAAGTGAAATTACACCTTTCAATAAATGAAATAGCCATAACACGAAAATTTCATACTTTATAAGGCTTAATGACCGTGAAATTTAGTATACAATAAATATATCTCAATTTTCAACTTCAAAAATACGCTCTGTGCAAAAAGCAATACCTCGGGAGGCTTAGGAGCCCGATATGTAGTATTGCTTTGATATAGTGAGACTAACAGGCAACTACATAAATATATTCAGCTAAACTACGAATTCTTCACGAAGAGTTCACTTTTAACTCAACCTTGTGTCATGTTTGTTTGTTTACTATCAGTTTATTACTTTCAACGAGTCTTTCTAAACCAGTTTTAAGCTTAAAAGATAGCGGAGAAAGATTTTATACAAGTGTTCGACACCAGTGGAGATATTCAAATATACATGAATACATATGTACTTCTCTAAAAGGCTTGAATATATATTCATGTATTCATATGAGTCAATAAGCACACAATTCAGCAAGATTTTCACAAACAGCACATGTAGTCAAGGTGATTAACAATCATCAAATAGGCAAATGTGCAATGAATAGAGCGGAAGAAACAGGCGGCGCGGGAAGGTCGAGCAGAATGGAAAGAACGCACATTTTGGTGCGCCGACAAAAGCATAAAAAGGTATTCCTGGAAAACAAGTCTCATAAAACATATGCGCTTCGGTGCGCACACAAGTGCAATAGTGGCGAAAAAGGCAATGCACAAACAAACAAACAAACACACATATTCGGCAACATACGCATGCCGCACGCAGCGTACAATCGGGAGTAAATATCGGGTTTTTCGCGTGCCAAACTTACTGCAAACATGAAAAGCAATTTTTTAAAAGCCGGAAACGGATGTAACTGCGCTGCACAGCACTCAAAAGTAAACGTACAAACACTCCAAAGTGTAGACACGCAAGCGCTTATGTGAATATGTATGTGTATGAGAAAATGAAATGTGCAATGTGGTACTGTTGCAAGCGCGGCACTCTCCTAAACACGAATATAGTACGCGTTTGTATGTGTGCGTGTGTGTGCATAGTTGAGCAAGCATTTGTCGGCGCATAGGTGCATACTTCAAGGCGTCCACGCGTTTTGTTACCCTTATATGTGTATGTAACTGCAAACGCCAAACAGACTGCCCTAATAGGAAGTGTCAGGCGCCTAACAGCTGTGTGGGGAAGTTGCATTGAAAAGGCTACGATTGAGGCGTAGATATAATTCGAGTAGCTGCTTAGCGGTAGGTCTTATACAATTTATTCAAATTTCGTTAGATTTACGTCACGTAGATTAGAATATGTTTAAGGCTAGTTTTAAGCCTTAGCAAAATATAAAAAGAATATTAATTAGAAATGGGCTATAATAGTGGAGGTTATGAGTCAAATTACTTACAATATTGCGATAACACTCATATTCTTTTTAATACATTTATTTAGTTGTATTAGTATTGTATTAGTAGTAAAAAAAATTTATTGAATTTCCATAGAATGTTCTGAAACTCAAAAATATATAAAAGAGTCTGCAGTGCATGTCTCTCTATGCTTCAAAAAATATTTAATGAACAACTTCATATTTAGAAATATGTTTTCTTCGAAATGTTTCCATCTTGAAACTTCCACACAAATATTGCCTACATTTAGGATAATGTTGTATTAGCTATTTCTAAAACGGAAATAATTTTTAGTGGAGGTAATATAGAAAAAACGGCGAATATTTTTTTTTGATATAACTTTTGAAAGAAATATTACTTTGATTATCAATGATATTACTATTTTAATCTACAGTATTTTTTGAATGGACTAGACGTGATTTTTATCTTAGAGTAACTTCGGGTATTATAGTACAAGCATCTACTAAATAAACAGCTGCTTAATCTGAAATTAGAGAAGGGAAAATTTTTGGCTCGCCAGCTGTTTAGTTTCTTACAATCTATAAAAAATGTTTTTGTACTTGTTAGACTTTTTAAGATATGGTAAGAGACCATTGCAGAGGTGAAAACATAGGAAACATGAATATTTTGACTTTAAAATCATTTATCAAAAATTAAAATTTCCAACACTACCTTTCAACGATTGCCTCGACACGAGAAGTCAGGAGTCAGAAGGTACTTTCAGTAAAACTAGTGTGTGTAAGTGTAAAATTCTCCGTTTCTCTAATACATCTTAAAAAAACCGCTTAAACAGCAATGTTTTTTATTTCCTTCGATTGTTTTATTTTGATAGCTATCCTCAAAATCTGTAAATATTTTGTTGGTCGTTTTACTAAAACACTAAATAACACTTTCTTGCAGACTTTAGCATCGTGTACCAGCTTATTCTAATCTTTTTCGGAATGCCTCTTTTCGTCTTCTTTCTATTGAAATAACTCAGTGAATAACCAGCTGAGGCAACATGGCAACCTGTAGAATTTTCTTTTCCAATAGCGGTCGTCTCTCGAGAGGGAAGATCAAACTTACGAGTGTATATTAAGGATGAAAAGGGTTCCCTTGAAATCCATCGGCCCTTCGGAGGGACCTTGAACCTTGCTTTTTTTCATAAATTTAAGAGCTACGCCATTAATACGATAGTTTCTAATCTAAATCTATCTATCTATTGGTCGTTAACAAGAATAAGTATGAACGTATCTAAGTATTGGGTTGTTCGGAAAGTCATTCCGTTTTTTTTGGGAAACATGAAAGACAGTTTTCGTATAATGAATAAATATTTGTTATATATATTTATAATCATTCAATTTGTCCAGCTGATGACAATAGACTTCTGAATTAATCGTTGTATTGTCCGGCAAAAGCTCAAAAAAAACGATTCCTTTGACATCCCACCAAACGGAGAGCATCACCTTTTTTTGGTGAATGTTGGCTTTTGACACGCTTTGAGCCGGTTCATCTTTTCTGCTCCATGACCTCTTGCGTTTAACATTGTTGTATACAACCAATTTTTCGTCCCCAGTAATAATCCGCTTCAAAAATGGATCATTTTCTAGACGTTTGAGGAGCGAATCACACGCGTCAACACGACGACACAAATTTCGCTCGGTAAGGACATGGGGCACCCACACATCGAGCTTCGAGGTTAAGTCCATGCCTTTCAAATGGCCATAAACAGTTGAATTCGACAAATTTAACCTCTCACCGATCTCTCGTGTGGTGATTCGCCGATTTGCATCAACTAATGCCTTTATCGCATCTTTGTCAGCTTCGACCGGCCTTCCAGACCGTGGTGCATCTTCGACATCAAAATTGCCGGATCGAAATTTTGCAAACCAGTTCTGGCACTGGCGTACTGTTAACACGCCTTCTCCATACACATCCGTCAATTTTTTTCTCGCTTGGACAGCATTTTTACCTTTTCTGAAGTTAAAAAGTAAAATATGACGAAAATGCTGCTTATTGGTCTCCATATTTAAAAAGGCACCAACCAAAAACTACTGGGTAGAATTAATAGAACTTTTTCACACACAAGCCTTGCAATATCAGCTCTCATGACATATAATGGTTATGGGGCTTAAGTGTGAAGTTAGTTTCGAAAAAACGTAATTAAGTCCTCTGGCGGGAAAAAACGAAATGACTTTCCGAACAACCCAATACATAAAAATCCATATACACATATAGACATTTCAATACATAGGAAGTTTTAAGAGCTCTGTTTGAGTTTTGAGGAAGCAACAACAAATATAAAAGGTAATTAAAAAAGTGTAGTAGAAATCTTTACCTTTACATGCAACACATGGGTGCCTGCCACACGAGCTCAAATTCTAAGGTGTAAAATCATACAAAGGAACGTACGTTTTTGAAATTGAATGCCTGGACAAATAGCAAATACATATATATGTATGTGTATTAAATATAAGCGCATAAGAGTGCTTATTGAATTGAATGGCGCACCGGTTGTTATTCAGAATGTTGCGATGTCTATTGCTGCAGCGGAAAAATAGTTTTGAAAACAAACTTCTAACTTTGTTTGCGCTGTTTTTCGAATCAATACCAACATACATACATATGTTTTAGTATTCATCTGCGCTTCCTATAGGGTTAACTGCACTTCTTTTTGAACTATTTAATGCTACCTTTTCACTTGTGCATTTGTATGGTCATGAATAACGGCGCAGAAAGATACTTATGTATACATTTCAAAAGCCCGGCTTGAAAAGTTTTACAACATTCAATGGGAAGTGTAAGAATACATTTGTATACTGCTGCTTGTATCTGGCTGAGTGCGCGAATGTACTGTTATTCGGTCCAAAGCGATTTTTAACCAAAGTGTGCGTGTCAAAACCATTTGAGTTTCGAACTTTAATTTAATAAGTTAAGGCATTATCATCATTGATTTGCAGGTGTGGTATTTTGAATGGTTACATGAATGTATTGCATATGTGCTCGAGCATTTATTCAATAAATAAATTATATTTAAATATAATTTTTAAATTTTGAGGAGTAGGAAATTCTGAAACGGTAGAAGTAATTAAATGTGAATTCGCAGTAATGAATAAAGGCAGTAATTTATGGTACCTTAATTGTTAAAAACAGTAGCGAATGTTGCGAATCGCATGTAAGGGAACAACAGAAACTGAACAATATATGCCAGCTCGGTGTGGATGGAAATGGGAACATCGGATTTGAAGCATGAGTGTCGGAAAATCGGATGATTGTGTCAATTCTTTGGATGAATGAATGACTCCTGATTTATGAGAAGAAAAAGGTGTTGGAATTCCTTCTTATTACCTTATTACCTCTTGAATACCTGACTTAAAATTGTTCCAAGGTGCCAAATATTCGAAATATTATACGATATACAAAACATCTAATAAAATACATAGGATCAACTTTGCATGGCGAGGTAGTCGTATACCAAATTTTGCATTATGCATGGCAATCGTCAACTGATCACAGGAAACTGAGTTGGCGGCCGCCATACTTGGTGTATTCTGTATTACTACCATACCTTCTTAAAGTATACAGAAATTAGAGAAATAAAGGCAGCAGCTCAAGACCAGTTGCTTATAGCAATTTGGGAGTTATGGACCTTGAATACACTGAATATATTTAGAGAACATTTTTTTTTTGAACCTTTCCAACTGAATAATATGCCAAAGTTTGCTTAAAAAAACGTTGTTCTTTAAATACTTTGTGTAAACACATTTTTCAAATAATATTTACTTCGTTTCATAATTTTTTTATGCTGTGAAGTATTTTTAAATCGTTTGCAATGCCTATTGATGTATTAAGATTATCTAATATTTATGAATACAATACTTTTACCTAAATACTGGCTTCTTATAAATTGACAGTTAGTAAATAATTTTTCAGATACTTTAAAGTTGCTTATATTAATTAAACTGAGCAACTACGGCATTTAAGGTACAGGAATATGGTAATTTCACGACGAGCCTACTAATTAATTTAGATCTACTAAATAAAACGATTTTAAATTTCAATGAACTTCGTTGATTTCCATTCTTTATATTTCATTTTACGAATCCTTGCACAAATTTGAGCAATGATGGCAAAAACTTTAAACAATGCCTCACAAATTTTTACATTTAGGGTTGTTATCTCCCTTTTCTAGTAAACTGAGATCAGCAGCCATACGCAATACATAATTTTGTTATAATAATCAGAGTAAGTGGACCGTCAACGACATAATACACCAGTCGCCTTACACGATAAGGTTGTTTAGGGGTGTTTATACGAAATGAAGAGCATTTAAGATTTTTTAATTCAATCTAATGATCGGTTTAAATACTAAGTTACATAGGATTTTCGAACTCTGCAATTAATGCGATTGTGTGATATGGAAGTGCATTAGTCAACAAATAAGATTTATGCAGTTATATTACAGTAATAGTAGTAACAATAAAGCTCAACTCATTTACAAACCTATTCTTTGGTGTCCTTTTAACGCCGCATACTAGATAATATATATGTATCTAAATAAAATTACGAACTTAGAGAGTGAACAAGTCAAGTGAAAACACATTTTCGGCCACTAAATTCAACCACAGTCAATGCAGTGTTGTACATACCATGTACCATACATTTAAGTCGTTTTATGCAATGACAAGTTTGTGCTCATAAAGTTCATAACTTCAAATTCATTCGCACAAAAAGAAAAATTAATAACAAATATGACTCGGCAGGCGGAAAAAACCTTGCTTATGGCACTTTATTTTATATGAGCACTTATGAATTACACAACGTAAGTACGTGTAACTCATCATACACACACTTGCACGCACATGCATAGACACACGAATTCGTGTTGACTTTACTTGAGTGTCCTTTTACTCGTACGGCTGGTGATTACGCAAAGGAAACGGAAGTGTTTGTTGTTATGTTGGGTTTGCATGTTTTAATTATCATATTGCAACTTCCAATTCGCTTTTAATAATAACGTTTCTGCTTACAAGCTTCCCTTCAACGACCACAATCGCTTGCTTGCCCTGCTCAAGTGTCCCTTTAAGTGTTGTGGCTAAAAAACAAAGGCAGCTTAGGCGAAATGCAAAGCAAATGTCAAAAGTGAGTAAGTGAAAGGATTTGGTGACTTGCGAAATAAGCAACTGCAAAACGAATTACGTTAAATGTAAAAATTGCGGATGGCGACAACATGCGAAACGTCTAGACGTCATTTAAAAATGTAATAAACGAAAAAAGCTTGCTGCAATACAAACTGGTTACTGGTGGTTGGTTCGGAAGAAGCATGGAAAAAGGTAAGAAAATACTGTATACATTTAAGAAATACAAATCACTTGGTATTAGTCACGCTAATGAGTTCCAATGAGAGACTGAGTAAAGTTATGAAGAGGTACTATGTTGGTTCGTAGAATAAACAAACAGAAGCTAGCAACAGATATAAACTAATATACAGAAATAAAAAAATAAACTCATTATAACAAGTAGACAGAAAATTGTGTGTAGTTTGAAAGAAAAATGAAATTCTTTTGACAAAATACAATTCTTCTATTCAACGAATGGAACGATACACCGAACTTTTCGATACCATTTTGTTAGTTCGATTGTTCTTTTGGTTCAAAATAGGCCTCCGGCACGGCGATTTCTTTTCAGCGACCATTCTCTTGAGGTCTGAGGACAAGAAAATGTCACTGTGGTTCAGATACGAAAAATACGGTGAGCGCGGAAACAATTTGAATTCCAATTGCCACTGCAATTTTGCCATTGCTTACATTGATTTTTTTACACGGTACATTGGTCGACTTCATTCGGTGCTCATTCGGTACTTAGTAAAGCACTTGTCAATGGTTGCTACAAACCACGTTTTAATATCTTGAGTTAGATCATTATAGTACAGACAGTTTAATGCGATGATATTATATATAAGAAAACAATCATTGATTATGAGTATTCAAAAGTGGAGTAGTCCAATAGGTGATCAATTTCGTTAAATTTCAGAAGTGTTCTCGAGATATAACCCTTTACAAGATTGGAAAGCAGATCGGTCAACACTTTCCTCTTCCTTAAAAAAGCTTTCGTTTTATTTACAATACAGATTCTGTCCATATCATGCTCCTCGATAATCATCACCATCACCGAAACCAAGTAAACACTTATGTCACAAAATAGATTAGGTCTTACTTTAAAGTTCTTGGATTATTTTTTAATAGTTGAAGAGGGACACAATACGCGCTTATGTGTCTGAGACTGCAGTCATTCAAATACCATTCGAAGTGGTATAAATTTTCCACCACTCAAAGTATTTAAGCCGATGTCAAATAGTTGCAGTAGAGATTGAAAAATAAAAATTTTTTTTCGAAAAAAAATTCTAGTCGACCAGTTTGCTAAATAATTTTCGAACGCTTTTTTTAAGATGTAATACTTTTGTATTTATGGAAATGGAAAAAAATTTTCTGCAGCATATTCCTTAGCTCAGGATTGTGAAGAGAAAAAAAGCATAAAATGAGTGACTGGCAGCAATTGGGGCAACAGTATCGGGGCTTTAAAGCCCCAAAAAAAAAATAAATTAAATTTTTTTTGTGATAAATTATTTTTCAAAATAAATGGAAAAATCTATTTAAATCTATATAAGTGAAATAAAGGAGGTCTAGTTATACCACTTATAACTCAAGAACGACTAGACCGATTTTGATGATCTCTAATATTTAGAACTTGTCTCCGTCCGAATAGCATAATAAATATTACTACATATATCGCAAAGAGTTGGCGTAAAAATTGATCTAGAAAGACATTTAAATACAGAGAAAATACTCAAACCGAAACGCAAACAAAAGTAAAAAGGAAAATTATAACAACTGCCAAATCGATTGGTGTCAGTCATTCTCCTCTTAGACGGAAGAAGTAGATTGCTTTTGCCGGATCAGCTAGTTTAGCATAAATAAGACAGACGAGAATGAATTCACATATTGGTGACTTCCAAAATATATTTCGAGTATGCTTTCAAGAAATGTTGCTGTGCCTATTAAATATTCACTGAAAACCTTATGCCTTTACCAGACGACAGCAATACACAAAGTGATAAAACCAAAACTAATGCTTTTTAACCACATTTATTTAGTCCAATAAAATATGTATGCAGCAACAAAAATTTGCATACACATCACGTTCACTTTCACAATGTTCAGCATTAATGAATTTATGAGCGAATTACGACAATTTTCCAGTTAACCACAAAGAAAGCTTGCTGATATTAATTTTAAATGCGGAAGAAAGTTCTAGTAAACTGAAATGTGCTTAAACCATCATAAACTCGAACGCAAACACTGCATCTGCACAGATATTTCACCTGCAAATGAAATTTCGACGAAATTCCGTTAAATAGAGCCATAAAATGCATGAATATTTAGATGCTGCCAATAAACTTAAGAAGTTGGAAAATTATGCAAATACTTAAATTAGCAGTGGTTCGCACTTATATTGGCTCATCATTTCGACTTCATTAAGCACATCCTTTATCAGCCACGAAAACGGGAAATTTGCATAATCTCAGTCACGGGCCGAAGCGCAGACAATGAAAGCAGCCTAATAAATCACCAAAGGATGTGGCAATAAAAAGTTAGAAAAAGAGAGAACAAAATGTGACCAATGAGCAACAAAGCGTAGAAAGCGAAATATAGAAATCGAAAAATTTTGTGAAAAAATATTTTCCTGTTTTTGGGTGACTCACTTGTTCACTGCCTAACTTGTCTGTTTGTTTATTAAAGCCCACTCACGCACCGGCCACCGCTTGCTATGTGGCATCAATGAAAAATTTCCACATGAATTGCTTTCAACTTCATATTAACCAAGCTTTTGACCTTTGCCTCTCAACCCCCACCTCCACAAAGTTTGTCTGCCAAACGCCGCCGCTTTGCACTTCTTCTATCGGTGTTTGGCGTGAGCGTACGATGCCATTATGCACGATGCCCCCCCCGTGTCGAGCGTCAGTGCAGCATTATTGGCGCTCACACTATGTTAAAGTGCACACACACTCATACATATAAACATACGTACATAGATAGATTCATATCTGTGTGTTTATTGAATTGGAATCCTTTCCGAAATCAAACGTTCGAATATCCGGCCACAAATGCCGAATGCCACATTTGTAACTCACACACACATACACATACGCACGCACGAAAATACACTGACTCTTCTGTCAAGCACGGCACTCGGTTGTGTCTGTCGTCGTTCGATTTCGGATAGTCGAAACAAGTTAGAATCAAAATTGAATTTGAGTTCATCAACGAATGCGCTAATAAAGTAAAGTAAAGGGTGTTGCATAGCATTGACGTGCTGTTTATTTGGTACATGGGGTTGAGTTCAAAAGTTATTGCCGAGCATGCAATGATTTATAAAGGCATATTGCCTATTTCGTTTCGAGTGGGCTCGTGGTTGAGAGGCGTGAGTGAGAGCAGTGAATTGCTACAGATATTGCTTGAGATTTCTCGCAAGTTGTGTGACAGTTTTCACAATGCAATCATGGATTTGAATCAAAGGAAAGATTTTCATCCTCATCGCAGTACCAAAGAAAAGCAGTCTTGAGTATTTGCGACCTTATATGCTTTAAAATTATAATGAGCAGGCTACTCTGGACGAGTTCTAAATTGGAAACCTGGTATAGCTTTTGAAATTGATGATGAAGAAGCAAATGCGATTTTCTCTAGGAACTAGAATATTGTCAAGACAGGTCATGCAGTTAAATAAATAGTATTAACACATAAAGTTTCAAGGGTGATCAAACTTATCAATACTGATATTAAAGAATAAAGAAGAATTTGGATTAAGCGGTGACTGTGGATACCGAATACTGAAACTGCATGGACGTTTTCCAAATAATAATTGTCTTGCAGTTACCCCTTGCTCCCGAGATAGGTCTTGTTCTATAGCGGTATGTTCACTGGCAGGTTATTTTGGAAAATTTCAAGGAACTCCCTATGGATCTCATGTAATATCTAAAATAGCTAGCTTTATGTACCGAGCTGACTTAGGTTTCAACCGATCAAATGTTGCTTTTTTAGCGAGTTAATCTTATTAATATCGACCAATATAAAAGTTAGGATCTTAGGAAAGCTTCGGACTTGTATTAGACTGGAAAAATTTTTTTCGAGCTGAATTTAGGCAACACTTCCCACGGACATTGAGTTCATTAACAAAAATTAATTTATGAATCAATCGTCCAGGGCGAGATCTGAAATGCTGCTTACAGTCTAAACGTATGATGTTTTCAATTACAGATGAAGATCTAGTTGTTTTTATGCGTTCTGGAATAGTTGTTGAGAGAGCGATGAAATGTTAACTCTTCTTAAGAACATAGCTGAGCTTGACTATTTTACCTCTAGAGAAGAATTAGGGGACAGAACACCTATCTTGTATCTGCTCTAACTTCCAGCAGATCAAGTATGATTATTTTGTAAAAGCTGAGAGATCGATTTCTGAGAACATCATACATTTTCTTAAGTTTATTTGTATTTCATGGAGTTTCAAAACATATTAGATATGATCAAAATTACAGCACCTGGTCTGAGTGGATTTCTCTCAAAAAAAATAATAATTACAGTAATCGAATAATCTGATTAATACTAGCTAAAATCACAATAACATAATAAAAAAACAACTCAAGAAATATGATTATATGACAGCTAACTAATACAACTTGTGTTCAGATTATTTGTATTAATATGGTAACTCTTTTAAAAATTTTGTCTGCGGATTTCGTCTAAATTTTTGACTTATTTCCTCGTAGCACTGCTTTTCGTTTCGCTATGTCCTCAGCCTTAGTTACCGAGTTAGATGCGGTGAGTTTGCCGTCATTGTTCTCATCCAAATATTCTTTCTATTATCGTGTAATGTTTTATTTTTGATTTGTGCATTCTAAAAAATCAATCAGACGTTGTATTATACTTCTTAAAACAGTCCAGTGATTGATTTTTGAAAATGGAGCAACGCCCTTTTCTAACTGACTAGCTTCTGCGACACTCCTGCGGCTATTCTGCAAGACTTTTCCGGTTAAAAAAGAAAACAAGTAAATTAAAAAATCAATGGCACGTATGTATGTGCATTTATATACATATATACAAGGGCAAGGAGCGAGTAGAGAGAGGCGTCTGCAATTGCATATGTGCTTCATAAACACTTAACACACACACACACACACACACGTACATACGAGTTCATTATGAAGTTGTGCTCGAACGTCCCTTTCGCTATGAAAAGCAAGTTATTACGCGCCACTAAAATCGCTGATTTACTTCGTCATTGTCCGTGCCTGGGAATTGGATTCGCTGCTACCCCTCACTCCTCGCTTGCACTCCGCAGTAACGCTGTGTGGCCGCAACTTGCATCTTCGTGTTTGTGTGTGCGTGTTTGGCTTGCACCTTGGTTGTCGCTGTTGCTGTTGCTGTTACTGTTGCTGCTGCTGCCGGTAAAGTGTGTTACGCTTCAGCGCATTTCGTTTGCAGCAGGGTTTATGCAAAGTTTTCAATTATGATTGCCGATATTTGCACTCCAGGTAACTTCTCAACCTGGCGCGTTGCTATGCGCATTACATACAAACACATACATACAGAAATTTATAGTGGTAAGTAACTCAGCGCCCTGACTTTGCAGATACTGATTGAAGCGTTTTCGGTAATTTACTTCCAGTTTGTAAATTGTTTTAAAGTGTCGGTTGAAATGCACTTCAGGGCTCAATTAAAATGTAATTTCGTATTTTTCTTCTTATGAAAATTAATACGTAAAATTTTTTTGCGGATTATAATGTAATTGAATTCCATATTCAATTTCAGATATGTTGCTATTGCCAACGGGTGGTGCTCTATTGAAAAGTAACGACTTTTGCGAACTTTAATACGAAACAGTAAACATTTAAGTATATATATTTAACTTAACCTTTAATGCCTGGAAGAACTCAAAAAATATACGTAATTAAACCTTGAAACTCGTTAAACTCATTTTGAGGGTAGACGTCGAATGAGAAGAGTCATCGTAAACATTACGAAACGCGCCCTTTGATTTCCCCTCCAAAAACAAGAATCGAATAACCGACCGATATTGTCCTTTTTCCATTTTTCTAAAAGCCGGCTACACCAAATTTCTACACGTGGTCGAAACAAGAGTCCGGTTTGGCTGAAATTTTGGCAGTAGCATCTACGAGAGATAGTACCGTTCTGCCGACAGTCGGGTCTACGAAATCGGAATAGACTCGAAATTCGGAATTTTATTCGGCAAAGGGCTGCTAACTCGGCAGCATTCTTCAAAATTATTTGAGGAATATTTTCTGCTGCTACAAAAACAATAATGAGTTAGAGTAAATTTTGCTTGCGAAAGTGAAACCATCGGGCGATGAAGAAGGTCTTCACAACAAAACCTCGCGAAAGGTCACACTGCGCGTCAAAATATTGAGTTTCTGCAGCAAAAATTCCCCTACCGTCTAAAGTCGAAAATAAATATAATTGTTCGGCCACCGAGGTTCCCATTCGGAACTGCCCCTGACGCTTTTTGTGAGATTATTTGAATCGTAAAATTTACGCCAATATAGTAGGCGCTGTCGTAAATATATAGAAGATCCTGCGAAAAGAGCTAATTTCATTGTGACCAATAAAAACGGTCAAAATAATGGCTGTGTGATGACTGATTCCTGAGAATAGACTGTCTTCGCCAAATAGTCGAAATAAATTTTAAAGAAGCAAATCAAATAAATATATCTCATAAACTATATAAAAGTTGGTTCTTTTCTTCCAAGCCACTCAAAGTTATTCAAGGTTTACAATTGTTTATATATGTTTTATTAAAAATATAAAAAGTTTGGTATATATAAGTAAAGCTTACATCTTGCTACTGGTCTGTATATAGAGTTGTGCTTACCTGTAAGTAAATAAATTAATATAACGATAAGTAAATTCTTAAATATTGTACATGCATATCTATATATATATATTCTTAACATTAAATGAAATATACTATATATTTGTAGTTCTACTAATTGCTCGCTAGCGGATTATAATAATAATTAATGGAACCATTAAATAAATAAAGCAAAGCCTAGATACAGGTGTGTGTACACACCAACTTCTCTCCTTTACTTCACGCTTCTATGCACTACTCTTATTAATCAATTAATTAATTAAGTTAGTGCTTCGCAATATTCTGGCCTCACACTTATGAAATTTTAAACCAAAGTGGAATGAAAATTAAATTACTCCGGTTCATTATTGCTTCAAAAAGGATTAAACTGTTGTTGCACCTTCAAATCTTAGAATGGCATTGTTTGTGACTTTAGCTCGAAAAAATAACAATAATATATAAAAGTAACTAATGGAGGAATAAGTTCGCGAGTAAGATAATGTCGACACAAAATAAAGTGAATTTTATGATACACCGAATTTAGAATATTATTACTCGTTATGGAAGTGGTAGTCATGGATGTTATCTATGTAAGCGATTCTTCATCAAATAGAGTTGAAATAGAGTAGAGAGAACTAGTTAAGCCGCTTCTGGGATATGAAATATCACATGAAAGTATGCCGAGAAGAAAATCACGGCTAATTATGATCAATCCAGTTTTTGATGCCATATTCGAATATTATTTTAAGATTCCATACCGCGTTTCATAGTGCATTCTCCAAAGCGCATATTCGAATTTCGAGAGCTGGAAAGTTCATAGAGATCCATCATTTGACGAAAAAGGTTGCTGAGTTTGGGACGAAGCGTTTCCTTCCCATAAAACGATCAAAAAATTGTTTTGAGTCGGTATTTAAGACGTGTTTGTATCTACATATGCCTCGAGCATAATTTCCTTCTCTTTTGCGATGTTATAACAAGTTTACAAAACCTTTTAAATTACCTCGATAACGTAAGCTTTCTAATACATACTTGGAACACTTTTAATGATGCTGGAATAGTCATTCCATTGGGAACATAAACTTTAGCATGTCATAACAGTTAGCATGTCATCTCAAACTCTTTTCATCGTAAAAAAAATAGCTGTCAAACACAGACTAACTGTAATGAACTCATTGCCATTTCACGTTCAAACTATAAAAAAAGGAGTAGTAGAAAGAGGGAAAAATGTTTATACAGACCTGGTCAAATTTAATAAATGATATTTAATTTTATGCAAGTTATTCGTAGTATGGGCAGACGGACGGACGAAAGATGGACAGATAACCTCACTAAATCGATTCGTCTCATCATTTCGATATTTTGATATATATACTTGTAAATCCACATCAATTCTGGATGTTATTACAAAGCACTGTTATGTGCAGAAAACTATTATGACTTTGCTACAAGTTGTCGAAATGCTTATAAAAAGTTTGCAATGAAAGAGTTCAAAATACAAACACAAATATTTGAGTGTCTCCACTAAGTCTCCATTTTCACTCACTGGACCCCTTTAAAAGTTTTGTAACACAATCTAATTTTTCATAGCCCTTTATCAACAAGTCACACTCATTTCAAATGCAATATTTAATTATCTACTACTGCCAGAAAAGAAAACCCCAAAGAAGACGCAATAAAGGAGAATAACAAAAAAATTGCGACGGACTCCTTTTTTTTTAGCTTACAAAGTTAATATCTCGCAGAAAATTTATGCTTCCCTCCATTCCATTACAGGGCTTACTTAGTGCCTTTTTGCGATCAATAAATCACACATAAATACAAGCGCAGTAGCACACACATACGTAGAGGAAAAGAAATAAATATAAATGGTTTGTACTAGGTAGATATGTGGTTGGGTGTTTGAGCACAGTAGACAATGGAGAAAACAGGGCAAGCATGATAATTTCGTATTTGCAAAATATAAGCCATTGTAGGTTATAAAAATAATGTCACCAACGAAGCGAGCGTCGAGAATGATTACACAGCAAAGGATCGCCTGTGGAATGGCAGAGCGGAGTGAGAGAGGATGACACAGCATATGGGTTCAACATGGCTCTGATAGGCGGCGGCAACAGCAAGAAACCTTCGGGCATCCGCTAATGCTCAAGGGAAGGCTTTTTCCACACTTTTTTCAGCTGTGCGAATGTATGTGTGGCTCGAACTTGTTGCCCGTCGGTAGGTATTTGCGGCAAAAGCAAACTTTGTTGTTTGTTGTAGTTGCACTCTAACATCGATATTTGGTGTAATTTTTTCAGCAAATTTGTTTGTTGGCTAAATGCTTTTCTGGCTCGAATAGCAGTGCTGCCTCACCACATGTCAACTGGAAATAAACTGCTGACGACATACTCAAGTAGGACAGACCTGGAAAGGTGCGCGCGTGTGAATGTGTGTGTATCAGCGGCAACAGGATGCTGGCAAACTAATAACATGCGTTCCAGCACACGCAGGCCGTGTCAGTCGGCCCCCGAAGCAGGTGGGTGACCAATGGGTTGAGGGCAATTTGCTGATGATGCGCAATACTGGCGAAGGGGAGGGTGAAAAAAATGATAATGTCATTGGAAAAACTGAAATTGGAGCAGCGAAAAAAGGGGCGAACAGAAATTCCTTTCGTTTGAAAAATTGCAATGTCCAATGGATTTAGGTGGCGGGTGTGGCTAAGGCATAATGCGGTCAACAAAAAAACACAGCCAAGTTGTTGACAAAGGCCAAGGCGAGTGAGTTATAGGCTAATGTCGTCAATATCAGCAAATGTTTTGTTTCTTTTTCCACTTAGTAGATGGGTTGGCGTTTTCTTGTTTCCTTTTTGCAAAGTACACACACATTTATGGCAGTTTGTTTGTGTATGTGCGAAAACATTTTTTCTGGTCCTTTGGCTTTGTTCGGCGGCGCGGTCAATTTTTTCGTAAAATTCCCTCACTTTCCACCCGCCTAAGCAATCACTTTTCTATTTTATGCTCCGATTGGTGGCAACTGAACACAAGTATTTGTTTGTGTGTGTTTCATATGTATGTATATAGACCCATTGCAGGATACATCGTCTGAAACTGAATTTACTGTACGCTTGGGAGCTTCATAACAGTTGCAAACAAATTGCCAGCGTTCGGTTTCGATAAAGTGCGATAAAATTGAAATAAAATGATCAAATTGTTTCAAATGTACAGTTTAGGGCTTGCAAAAAGTGGTCATTGGATTGAGGGTAAGTAAAATATTTTATGCGCAAATAATATAAAATAAATTCGAAGTATTATTAGTCTAAAAATTAAGTTTAATATAGGTTAGGTGATGGTTGCTCTTAGGTTCTTTGCAAAACTACTACCAAAACTCCCAGGTATGGATTAAAAGACCCTGATGTATCGATGAACCGCTACAATACGTTGGTTAATATCGATTCCAGCTAATTTGACGGTACACCGAAGGTATGACGAAGGGATGGACAATGGAGAAGAAACTGTCGAAACCTTCGTAAAAATTTTAGCGTCATCACATTTATGTCTGTTTTGCTGCATTTCTACGGCGAGATACACGATGTTGAGAGCAAGTAGTTCAATGGAATAATGGGCCAGAAGGATCTCGCGGCCGTGCAAGTGCTGGTTGTTAACGAATGCTCACCGAGCCCAGCTCGTCTAGTACTAGACCGCAAGAGGATCTGATGAAATGCGAATGAAAGGCGATTTATATTTTATAAAATTTATACATTTCACAGATATATCTCTGAAACTGCTCTCCTTCCGATTTTATTCATTGGAAATGTATCATAATAAATAATGAAACATAGTTCGAACTCGACCATCACTTCGATTTCAAACTCAACTCCTCAAACCTCTCACTTTTAGTGAGGAGGATGCCGATTTCTATTAGTTTTCAATTATTGCCTTATTATATTTGAGGCGATTATCTCGGCGAAGATCTCACAAATTTTAAGCAATTTCCGAAAGCCCGATATCGGAATATATGAACGATATGGAAACGGCACTGCTCTCGAAAGCTTTTCCTGAAACTGAGAAAGAACCAAGGTACTTCGAGGTATTAGTGAACAGCTCTGTACACCATTCCTCATAGACCTCGTAAACATATCAATGTGTATAATGTTAACTGCAATTTGAAGTGGAACCAAAATTCGGCTTATGTCTTAATTTGAAAAGTAGAAGGATCTTGCAGGCGCCAAACATATCCCAGATGCTTAGAGAATTAGCAAATTTGGCGTTCAGATATGTTACTATAAGTAGTGAATTAAGTTGAAAGTCCGATCTAAAGTGTCTTACTCAAACCCTCTCAAAATTGATGTGATGAAAGCAATGACCGATACCAGGTTTATTTGAGATATAAAAATAGCTGGTCATATATCAAACTTGTGATAACTTTCATTGAATCTGACCTGTTTAACCGTCCATCTAAAAATATATAGCAAGCAGCAAATATTCGAAAATATTACCTCACTGAAAACAGAGTGCCACATGGATAATTTACTGGACATAAGTGGTCATGTTCGCAATGTGAAAGAGGAGTTTCAGCAATTAAAGAAGAAATATGGTATTATCTACCAGTTTCTTGATAAATTTGTGAAATGCGGCTCAATCCAGTAAATAATAGTAAATAATAGCAGTAAATAATTTCATGTTCGTGATCAGAGAAATTTTTGTTTTTAGTTGAAGCTTAGTTAAGTCGGAAAGAGAGCAAACATGTTTGCATACAGAATTAATTAATCATTAAGATAAACCAGCTCGCACCGAATTTTCCAGGAAATGCTGAAATTATAATTTTTTATGGTCGACAACACTTGATATGTTGGTTCAGCCTTCGTAGTTGGCACCCAACCGGTCAATGGAATTATGGGCTGCATATGAGCCTTATTAGGGTTAACTGGAGTATCACCACTTAGCTTATTAGCTTAAACTATATTTCAAAAGGTCGTGCATTTTCTTTTTAATAAATTATTAATTTATGCCTGGATAATAGTTCTGGTCGAACCGATCGGTTCCAATATATGCAACGCTAAACAGTAAGTTTCGAAATTAGGTTTTGGAAGACATTATACAATATTATAGAAAACTTAAATTCAAATAAATTGGAAAGTCTAGAAATGTTAAATACTTCACAGAGCAATAGAAGATTATTAGAAATTCAAGTCCACATATGAAATGTGAGACTGGTAAGTGTTAGAACATAGAAGGAGTATTGTTATAGTACAAAAGGAGCATATTTTTGCAACGAAAATCACTTGGATATAAAAAATTAGAATTTTTTTCAACTTCCACTTTTGAATGTACATTTGCTAGCATTCAAACAACTATTGGGATTACTAATGCAAATTTTTGAAACTGGTTGAAATTTTCGAAAGAGTAGCAAACCTGACAATATACGAGGGCGGGTCAATAAGTACGTGACTTTTGGAATAAAAAATAAAATAAAGAAATATTTAAGAATAAAGAAAAAAAAATAAAAAGAAATTCAAAAAGTCCCGGACTTATTGACCCGCCCTCGTATATATGCAATCACAAGGAAATACAAAGCTTAATATGCAACTTTCTGTGTAAACAATTGTTTTATTGGCCACAAAATATTAAAAGAAATTAAAAATAAAACACACCCAAACACTACGTAAAAAATGGAAAAATTAAACACTTCCTAGAGAAATATTCAAAATCTAAATATATACGGTTGATTGCAGCATAAATTTTATGAATCCTTTTACAAAATCTACACAAATAAATACCACCCACCACAACATGTCCGCAAATTGTTTTGGTCGGCTGTTCTTTTTTCAGCGCACAAATCCAAACCGAACACACATAAATATTCAACAAAGTTTCGTATGTGTGTATAAATACATGCACGTGCGGTTGGCTATCCGTCAAATCGGTTTTTATTTATTTACTTTGTCGGTTTGCGACAATCTATTTTAAAGCCAGCGACAATTGCCGTCGCATGAGTTGCGAAAATTGTTTTATTGCATTAAAATGGCGAACAGTGACCTCTTCCAACTGCAAATGCCATATATACACACATGGTGCGTGGTCGGATGTCAACACACATATATACGTATGTATGCACTTTATTAACGCTCCGAGTGAATTGTGTTGGACAAAAACATTTTCCTTTCCACGAAATGGCATTTTTTTTTACTAAGCTGTGGGTGCTCCAACGCTGTTAACAACCATTCGAATGGGCTTTCCAAAGCTTAAATACGGCAAACATTAATCAAATGTTAGATAGAAATCACTTAAAACCTTTGGCGACATTAAAATGATGACCAATTTATATTGATGAGTGCCAAACGGTGGTGAGTGGGCACATGAGGTGCATGATGAAGTGAGAGAGAGAGAGAGAGAGTGAAAGTTGTGTGGGAGGTGAAGTAAAATGGTTTGTATGTTTACATTAACTCGAAAGTAAGGGGTATTACCAGTGTGGATCAATGAAAAATTATGTACTTTTTGTTTCCTTAACCCAGTGGGAATATCTCTGCGGGCATAAAATGTTTTTAAGCTTGTGGATTACTAAACAATTTGGTTTCTGAGTTTTATGAATCAGATCTTATTAAAGCTTCTTAATACATTTTCATCCAAATGTTGGCTGTTGCAACACTCCAGAAAGGTTTCACTTCGGAAGGTTCAATTTTCAAACGCTGTCTCGCGAATTGCACCAGTAAAATTGACTTCCAAGTTTTGAATTGGGGCAGGTTTATAGATGGAGACTTTTAGGGATTTTCCTCGATCTAAGTGGCCAGTCGATCTTTTGGTTCCTGATGGCCCTGGATAAAAAAAATATGACAAAAAGTCCAAATAAAAGTAGATCTAGATGGACCACCCTTTTCTAAAATCAAAGAAGTCAAATATTCTCCAGACATAAACATTTGGAAATATTTTCTGTTTTTAAAGCTGAGTAAGGGGCTCGTAGCTAAGAGATTTTGCGTAAACGCGGAGGTTACCATTGAAATAAACGCAACTTCTGAGGACTCTGAAAGTGGTTCATTTCTGTAATCCACACATCAATATATGATATGATAGATAGAAAAATTAAATGCAGAAAAAAAGTATATTTTAGAAGATTTTTTTTATTAAAATTATCTTAGACATGGCATTATTATATCATAATTTAAGCTAAAGATTAGTCAATAATGTTGGAATTTTTGTTTTTTAAGAATTGTTTGCGTGTACTTTATACGTTTTCCAGACTACGCGCCGTAAATAAATAAACAAAAATAAACGAGGTAAACATATTACATGAGTGTGATATAATATGAGTTTTTGAGATGAATTAATCTTTTTGTGTATTTATTAAAATTAATTTTAAAAGCATAGTAAAAAAATATGCAAACTCGATATGAAAAATTTTGTTCACATATGCAAT
The DNA here is from genome assembly GCA_021498325.1 of Bactrocera minax. Classification (NCBI taxonomy): domain Eukaryota; kingdom Metazoa; phylum Arthropoda; class Insecta; order Diptera; family Tephritidae; genus Bactrocera; species Bactrocera minax. The sequence continues at coordinate 1,036,936 of JAKEEE010000024.1, forward strand.
TGAAATAGATAAATGGAAAATGTGGTGCAATCCAACGAAGAAACAAATCCTATAAATAACACAATTGAGCGGCTATAAAGCATTTCAGAAAAATTTTCACAAATTTAGCTCCGAAAAGCTCCGAAAAGCTCTCAAAGCAAAGCAAGTTCAAAGAATATAATTTAAAAATGTCACAAAATTATATAATAACGAATAATATAATAATCTTCTAATTTTGTTGTAGCCAATTATTTTCCTTTACGGATTTATTATTTAGTTAATTTACGGATAAAAAAAATTCAAAATTTTGAATAGTACTTAGAAAGTACCATAGTACTTTTTTCCTCTCGCAGCAGGTTTTTTTACGCGTTATGCAAACACAAACCTGAGGGTAGTACACATATCACGTGACGTAAAAAATCTAAAAAAAAAAACACTTGTTTGAATGTTTGTGGCCAAAAATTCGCCTAAAACAATGCGAGTTTGATCATCGAAAGCGTTTTTTGTTGAAACATTTGAACTTTAGTAAGCGCGTACTAAAACTGTAAATTTAATAATTAAAAATAAACGTTTCTTTTCTGGTTTTTTGTTCTTTAGTAATGAAAGTTATAAAAGCACATTTTTGGTAATTTTTTGATTTTAATGAAATAATTCTAACTTCTAATGTTTCTAACTTGTAATGGTTTCTAACTTTTAATGGTCAATTAAATTTTAGCACGACCATAAAATTTGCTTCTCTGGTAGGCTTAAAATAATCAACACTTTGGCAACTAAACAGGGGCTCGCCTCAATGTAATCACCAAAAATACATAAGTTGGATATTTAGGATTTTATGACTGGAAAAAAAGAAAGCAATTGAAACAGGTAAAACCAAAATATCTGTAGAAGCTGCTTCATTTACATATTATAATTGTTACTTTTTATACAGCACAGTGCCACATAGCCACAATGAGCTATGAGCCTAATTTTGTGGTCACACCGAAACTTAAACACACGATGATCGATGCTAATTCGATTACTTACCTTCTAAGCTTAGCTAGTTTTCACCAAAAGGTGATTATTCATTAAAACATTACCGAGGAGATTAAAATTCAATCCATACGAAGTTCTTTTGTGCAATCACGATTTAGCGCCATTTATTTGTAAGCTTTGCAAAAGGAAGCCCTTGTGCTTTTGCCAGTAAAAAAACTTGAAACTTCACTGTAAATGATACCAATAGTAGTAGCAGTCAAGGTTAGAGATTAAGTTAGAGATTAATTTTCAGAAGTATACTTTTTGGTTTAAATATTCTTTGAGATCAAAATAATCTGAGTTTTCCACAGCGAGGACAGGGATGAATATAGAAACCTCCTAGAGGAAATAAACTCCTTTTCGAAGACTAAATGCACTGGTTGAATACTAGCTTGCTAAAGCAATAAATATTGCAATGCTTTGATTTAGAAGTTTTCAAGACACATGTTGATTTTGTACGCTGTCAAATATAGCTGCTGCTTATTTATAACTTTGAAAACATGTGATATGTAGTGAAGTTATGTAGTGAGATATGTGAAGTAAAGTTGTAACTGAACTAATGTGTTTTAATTAATCTTCTTTTAAATTTTGAAGCTAAGCACGCAAATCAATTCTGCCTAATTGCTTTTTATATGACAACCCTCGAGGGAATATTTCTTATTATATCGCAGAAACATTGAGTGTTTCAATAACCTACTCTACATTCTAACCACATCGAAAACTTTACAATTTTTTTGTCGATTTTATACGGCTCTCCAAACAGAGGCTATCGGTTTTCCTTAAAGAAATCTTACGTTAACTCCTTTAAGTGTCTCTCGTGCCATTTGTAAAGCGTACAAGTAGGTAACAACATCTCGTAAATTTTTCAGTACTAAATATGTATTCCGAAAAAACGTTCTCCCTTCAACAAAAACTCCTCTTAGCACGGTATACATTTCTTCCATTGAATTGTTGAAAGGGTTCATGGCATTTCTTTAGGAGAAGTCATAAAGCTCAATTATCAATTTCAATTATCAGAAAGCCGAAGTGTTCAAATAACTATAAGTCTGGTCGGATACTTCAAGATCCCATTTTTTTATGAAAGGTTATAACAGCCTTTTGAGCAAATACTTGAGCAAGTGCATTAATGCACTATTATTTCTTCGCAGCGTCAAATGAAACTAAGTCGACTTAAATATAAATATAAACGAACATTATTGCCTCGTGCAACAGTCGGAGATATAACAGAAGCCATTGCTGTTTAGTTAAACAAACCGTGCACATACACATACATATAAACAAATTGTGTGTAAGTGCGATCATAAGCAGCGTGTGCCATTCACTTTATTGCTCCATATTTGTTGGCAACATACATCCATGCATATGTACAAATAGAAATAGACGCAGTCAACATTGGCTTTCTAAAACTGTGGCAGCAATTGCTAGTGACTTTGATATCTGAGCGCATGCATCTCGGCTTACACTTACACACACACACACATACACATAAACATTTTTCACAAAAGCCACTGCCAGTGCAGCTGAGACTGCTGGAGATTGCAATTTATTTACGACATTATGTGATGACTGCCGTTATAGTTTTTGTTAGTGATTTTTCTTTATGCACATATACAAACACAAACACAGATAAATACAGTTTCCTTACATGGCAACAATTTTGTACGGTTTATTTGCACTGCTTGCTCATTTGCGTGGTGCGCTCAAGTACCACTCGAGTACCGTTGCCATATTTGCTATGTGAACTTCAATTAACCGTTTTGTTGAAATCGTAACTTGCAACTCAGAAATTCAACTCGTCGCCGCAATTCTGTTATGTGGCAATAATAAATTACAAATGAAAATGCTTAAATATACCAAAAATGTTGTTGTTATTTTTACTTTTCAGTATCTTCATTCATGTCATAAATGTTTGTAGTGTGTGTCTTTTAATAGAGACTAGATGTAATTTGTTGTTAACCCACTGTGGTAGCGTTGTTCTGCTTGTCACACGCTAATTCACATAAAAATTGCATTTGAACTGTAAGAACATACACTTTGAAAAAGGTTTACATTCGGTTAAAACTGCATTTTTGTATTCTCGAGCTACCGGCTTTGCTGCTGAAGTAACTTCGTCAAACTGTGTTCTCTTTTTGGAGCAGTCATAATGGGTGCACTTAGTACGTTTGTTAAATGGCAAAAATGTTTGGCGTCCAGTCTGGATTATATTTTGTTTTGTTCCAGTCGAGTCTACATAACCGGATCGAACCAGGATTTATATTCGATTAAGCACTATCAACTTTCATTCCTCTAAATTCTTGTGGAAAATTTTTCTGCAGTTACAGAAACAACAACAGCAAGTATTATGTCTTTCTTATAACATAGGCCCGCTGTCTGTTCAATTCTATATCGCACTGAAATACACAAATACACAATTCTAAATTCTAAATTTTCGTAATTCATATTCCTTATATAATTAAATGCATATCTATTAGCAAACAAACACTTGCACATCTGAAATTTGTTTAATTTGGCCCGGTTAATGGCAACATTCCCTTGTCGTCGGGTTTTGGCGAAAATTTCGTTCTTATTCTTGTGTTCTGGTAACTAAATCTTTTTAAACAGTAGCAAAATTAATAAAATTTCCAAAAGTAACTGTATCAGTACATCTATACACAAATTATGGAAATATTCGAATATAATAGTTAACAGCTATTTTAACCTTTGCATTTACAGTACCCGACATTGAAATTTTTCTAGATTGTTCCTCTATTATTTAACATTCAACACACAATTCAATCCTCATATCAAATATATGTGAGAAATTTTGATCCTCAGCTCTCTCAGCTTTTGCGTACATATGTAATTTACATTCTAACCGAACTTTAAATTTTTATAGGCATACAAAGCTGCTTTTAGTGAGAATTTAATCTGAATTTTAAGGATATTTAGTAATTTAAACTTACTTCTTTTTGAAAATTGGATTACAAAAAAAAATTCGCGCTTGGTTTAACCATTTTGTAAAAATGTGTTAATATAGCCCGACTTATGGTTGTTTGAAGCCGTTCTTCCTTAACAGCGTACGAAATCTCTCTATTAAGAGCTCAGAACAAAAACATTGCATCTTCTCTAATGTCGTTGAAGATAAACTGATGAATTTTAATACCGTATTACAATCTTGACCTTACCTTAAGTAACTATGTACTGGATAGAATAGTAAGAAGCAATTACTGGATTACTTCAAGCACAGTGTTATTGCAACAAAAACCAATATTTAATAAATTTATTTAAATTATTGAATAAATTTATTATAAACTATTATTATAACTTAACTTTCAAAAAATGATATTAATATGCGATAAATAAGATTTATCAATCATCATTTCTAATACAATTTCATTGTGATACTCTTGTTAGTTGAGTATATATTTATTTATTGTAAATTGAATATATATATATAATATTAATATATAATTAATATATAATATATAATTATAATTAATTATAATTAATAATAATAATTATAATTAATAATTGTAATATAAAATACATTTAATTAATATAATTATATGTATAAAATAATTAATAATTATACTATAAAATTATATTTAATTCAATTTACTAGAAATAAATATAATTTTGATATATATTATATATTGTATATTATGTGTATAAATTAAGAAAAAAGCATATTTTGGCTCGATCTACAAATCATTAAAAGCCAGGCACAATAAATATAAAAAAAACACTCATACGCACTGTCGCACACACAAACCCTCTCCAAAGCATGACACTGCGTATACGTAACCGCTAATGAACTTCTCTTCTTAACCGCCAACACAAATTAATACACTTTCGGTGCTGGGAAAGGCACACACCTTTTTTATTCTTCTCACTTTTTGACTGTTTCCAGGGTGTCCGTCTAACGGAAAAGGAAGTGAATTACAGCCGGATATGACAACAACAATATTAGCAACCAACTATGTGGGTCGTCGTTGCCAAGTAGAGTAAGCCATAAGTGCTAGTTATTGGAAAACTACTTTCAGCGCCAACTTTCTGGTTGCAACAAACAGCTTACTTCACGCACACACACGCGCACATTGTGTGATCCGCATTTGCTGCGGATTAAATTGGTCGTCCGTAATGCGCTGCGGAAATTAAAGGAAAATAAGTTTGTCTCTCATGAGTGCGCAATTGAAGTGCTCTAGTATTCTTATTCTCCGCACTTCTTCTTTATATTTCTGTTTGTATGTGTGCGCGTGTGTGTGTTTTACTTTTAGACAGTCGCAGTTGCCAGCTGCGCAAATCTGCTTACTGACGCAATTTTCCTGCTGAGCGATTATGCTTCTGTTTGAAGTTTTTCTACAACACTAACAAATAATGTGCAGGTTTCCCGTTATGATATTAACCACTTAAATAGCTAGTAATTGAATTGTTACCCAGAAAAGTATTCTATGTGAGTAGAGTAGGCATTCGAAGTGTTGTTTTTGGACAAAGATAGTTATATAAATCGGTTAAAGTAATAAAAGAGAAAATAATAATAAATATTTACAATAAAAAAAAAATAATATTTAGTACTCAAAAACACGTTTTCTTCGTAATCGTAAGTAAATAATAAATATTATAACAGAAGCGTAAAAAAGTAATTAAATAATTTTCTGGATTTCTAACTAAATCTAGATTTAACTTAATCTTATTCATTAAAAACTAATTTTAATTTTATTCCCATTACTCTATTATTACCTGAACAACATTTCGTATTTAAAAAAATTTTTTTTTCTAAATATCAAACGAAAAAATAAAAAGCAATAACAATTTGAGAAATCCTTGAAATAAAAAATTGAATAAAATCATAAAAACTTTGGAAATGTCTGAAAATAACTAAACTATTTCAATTTAAAACAAACAAAGATTATCAAGAGATTCTACATGACTCCACCGACACACAAGTGCATATGCAAATAAAAGGCATATCGTCCAAATTTACACACACACTTGTAAAAGCGTGTACAGAAATAGTCATATAGTTGCAATTTACGCTCAGCACGTGTTGGCGAGAAAGTACAGTTATTAGCACGCCTCCTTAGGGTGCTGGGTGGCAGCAACAATACTCAAAAATAGTAGAGGCAACAACAACAATCGCAATAACAAGTGGCGTATAGGTGTAATCATTTCCGGCAATAGTTGCAAGGCACCCAGCGAGCGCGTTGAGCGCCGACAATGTATGCAGCTGTTGCTCGCACCCAAATACCGAACACAACACCACCACAGCTGCCAATTGTCGGCATTTGTCTACCGAAAGCCAGCGCTAACGATAGTCGCCGGCGGCCTTCAGTTGCCTGCGCCAAAATCACTACCCTTTTCAGCGCCGCTTTTCGCTGTTGACTTTTTGTGTACGTGTTGCAGCGAAAGTTTTGTTTTGCATGCACTTCACTTATGCGGCAGTGTCTACAGCCGCACTTTCATTGCCTTTATGATTTTACAAATACGAAAATTTCGCCTCGTTTCCTGCCTGGGTTGGTCTCAAACTTTGTAATTGAAGAAAATTGAGTTTCATTCGACCAACGCTGCCGCTTGCAAAGCACCCAGCACTACTATGTAAATGTGTGTATGTATGGGTGGATGAAGGTATGTGTGTGTGTGTGTGTATTGGGTTTATGCTTTCGGTTCGTCTAAGTGAAATGATTGTGAGCCCAACACGTACTTGACACTGAATTTAGCCGCTTAGTTGTGGCTGCAACTGTAATTGATTTACAGCCACAGCAATGTGCGCGCCAAGCGGGTGTGATGGGGTATGGTATAGTGGCAATAGTTGCTCTTAGTTGTAACTGCAGTGCTACGAATTAGCGTTCTTTTGACGGCTCAGCGGTTTTGTCTGTATCTGAAAGCTGAAGCAAGCGGTTGGGGGAAAATAGAGAAATTATGGAAATTTACGTGGTCGTAGTGTGCACTGTAGAGTGTGCAAAGTGTGAGGAATTGCAAATGACGGGCTACTTCGAAGTGGATTACCGGTTAGCAAGTAGATATTGAGTAGGTAAGGATGATACAGCGACTAGTTGAGAAGGAAATTTCATTTGGGTTATAAAATTCATACCTTTCTGAAAGGCAGAAAACAATTTATTTACAATTATTTACCGAAGAACAAGACTTTGTCTTCTTGATCACCGCTATAATATTTACGGAGAATGCCAGCACCGAGATATATCGGCATATGGTTCTTAATAAATTTCCTTATGTTATGTCAACAGGCAGCAGGCAGTTGCAGGGCAAAGAAACCTTTGAAGTTCTGACGCACACTTTATAAGTCTCCCTCTACGTGTAATCTTTTGAAAGACTGATGCAGATCTCTGTTTTGAGATCAGAAATCTCGTTAAATTGAAGGAATACGAATGGTCGTAAACATCGAGACAACGAGATATCTAATACAATTACTGTAATTGAAGACAATTGCCATGGAATTCAATATATTTGGGCGTGAAGTGAAAGTATGTACCGATTGCCCCTATTTTTCGGTATTGGTTCACATAAGATTTAGTAAGATATATTTTTTTATGTTAGAAATCCTTTGTAACGTCAACGATAGGTCAGGAAAATGTTACAATCAGTATAGAAGAATATACGGAGCACAGTCGTTTAAATTTGGTAATACCAACCTACTGGAGTGGCAAGAAACAAAGTATATGTTCCACGGATAGAAAGTCAGGCAGTTGATTTATGGCTTGAGTTTACTTGATACAGCTCCCGTAGTCTGGGAGAGAAATTAATCGAATCCACTGGAAGGCCAGATCACGCCTACTTTTCCTTTTTTAAAACTACAACGGCAATTGCGTGATACATTTCATCCTTTTTCTATCTGGTATTATTATTGCATTATTTAATTGTGGCACAAACCACCGCTGGTCTAGTTAAATATTTATTTAACTATTTTTAATATGTTGTGGAAGTTAACAAACTCCTCCTCCGTAATTAAAAATAAATAAATAAATAAGCACTGTTTTCTCCAAATAAGTTAATAAAAGCGGAATTATTTAAATTCTTTCACTACTATATAAGCCAAATTGTTGTTAACAACTTTAATAAACCCAATTTCATTAAAAAAATGTATATAATGTATATATACAGATAATGGTAATTTTATTATTATATACTGCTTGCAAATATGTGGCAATTCTTTCTTAACAAACAATATTTATAAGCTCTCTTCCACAAGAATGCAGCGAGAAAACGAATACGTTCCACCATTGGATTGCATGTGTCTTTTCCTGCGTCCCCATAACAGCACCTACTTTTTTCTTGGTAGACTTGAGTACAATATTAAATAGTTTTGTTCGTTGGTTTTTTATACACCCGAGAACAACTTTTGTAAAACCCAAAACTAAGAAATATCTCAGAAATTTATGAAATCGAAATTATTTGCCAGCTCTATTAACTATAGTAGAGAAATATACACAAAATTTTAATTTCAAATAAAATTTGAAAAACTTTTGACAAGTGTTTAGAATGAAACTAATTGAAACAGCTGATTTATCGATTATTAAGAGTTAAATAGTTAGTTATTAGTTATTAAGGGTTTTATGAGTTACTCACACTTCGGCACTTCGGCACTTTTGACTGAGTTTTGACACTTGTAAGCGAGTAAAATTTTCCCGTTAAGGGTTCCGAAATATGTGAAGTTATTATGAATTACCAACGACGGGAGTCAGCAATGTGCTATCTATATTTAACTCACGCAAATCATCCATACTCAACCTACTTATATGCATACCCACTTATAAACCACTTATAACCAAGCGAGTGAGTGGGCGTTATGCGTTACTCAGTGTGCGTTTAACTGCATACAAATCTGATTGTTAACAAATTAGCAACCAACGCAAAGTAATTGGTTGTGCTGCCACGGCCGATACGCAATTTATGTGCGCATATTGGCCACGAATCACACAAATTGTTGCTGCTACTGCCTGAATTAAACCACACACTCAACCGTTAAACACATAATGCCACAACCGTCTCTGCTCAGGCAACAGAATGTTGTGTCAATACCGGTGCCCGTGGTTCCTGTTAGCTAGCCGCCTATTTGGTTAACTGGCTAACTGGCTAACTGACTAACTGACTAAACATTTGCCGCTAGACACAATGGCAATCACGAAGTGTTGCAACAATTACTGTTGCAGCAAATTTCGTACGTGCTGGCGATAATATGTCAGCAATAAAGTTATAACGCTCGATGTAGCCGCCGCTGAGCTCCAGGGTGTCGCACGAAAGTGCAAGAAAAAATAAATCGAAGAAAGCACGAACGTAGTGGATTTATCAAGGCGTATTATGTGCTGTTGTTGTTATTTGTATGCTAGGCATGTAAGTGTGTGGCGCACGTAGTTGCATGCATCAACTGACATTCGTTACATTGTTGCGCAACAAATGTTGTATGCAGTAATTGGCATATGGTTGCCGTAGAGATAATTCAAACATACAATACATTATGTATTCAGACATTTGCAGCACACACTTTGATCCATTTTTAAACTTTTTGCAGCGGCGTTTCTCTTGAAGAAGTGACAACAAGACTTACCTGCTGAGGAGTTAAGAGGGTTAAAATGTTCCGTATAAATGTTCGAATTAAGTGCTTGAGTGATGGTGAAAGGTGTTTGCGAAAGCGTCGAATATTTTTAATGATTCACAAAACTGCAATTTTGTCCGTAAGATCGCTTTATTCTTATTTTAGTCTTATCTTTACCATCAGGCTAAAGTTGTTCCTCATCAAAAAAATTTATATCCCTCAGTAAAAAAAAATGCATAAAAAAGGAGAGGGGTTCCTGCAGCGCGATGCTTACATAAAAAATGTTTGATAGACAAGAACACAATGGAGAAGACGCGCTCTGATTAAAAGCGCTGTGATTATATGAAGTATAGAATAACATACCGGTTGCTGCCTTAAAGAAATTTGAGGTACGTAGGACATGGGTTTGAAATTCGATTAAAAAGTTCGACAGACAATGGCAAAACTCCGAGCGCGTTTCGAGCTCGTTCAATTACCAATCCATTACTTAAGTGCCAAATATATATATAAAAGGGTACGAGCACATAACTGTGGTTGTACCTCGCCTTGATGAGATTACCTAACCACTATTGTATAGTGACACTTCTGTGGTTTAGTTGACTTAAGAATGCCTGGCAAAAAATACCGGTTGGAAAAATGTTCTTTTAAATTTGAACTTTTAATTGTAATTAATTTTTAAGCTGTTTAAGCGCAATGAGAAGTAGATCCTGCGTACTTTCGTGACCTTCGATGAAAACTGGGACCAAGGCACAGTCGTAATGGTGGACTCCGTCGGCGAACCCGCTCCGAAGAAGAGGAAGACTGTCCTATCGGCCAGAAGGGATTTCTGGATTTTATTGATCAACCCAGATAACTGCCAACGACCTTCCGTTCAAATCCCCAATAAACTAGGAGGGGTAATCGCCCTAGTGTTATCAATCGCAATCCTTGCCATCCTCCCCTTTTACCACTTAAGAAAATTCCGGGGAATTGAATTCTACCCAATTAACAAAATCATATTTTGAAGTATAGTAGTAACAGTAGCCCTACTGACGTGAATTCCGTGGAATCCTGTGGCAACAAAAAATGTGGAGCCGTAAACTGAGTCCGCGATGGTGAAAGGGGCTTCAATATATTCGTAGGCTTGTAAGATGGTAAAGTAGACCCCTAGGAGAACAGTAAAGAACAGGCCTTGTGCTGCTTGTGAATGGTTATTTTCTATAAGTCTGTGGTGGGCTCATGTTACAGTTACTCCAGATGATAGAAGGATTGCTGTGTTTAATAAGGGGATTTGAAAGGGGTTGAATGGTTGAATCTTCTTGGTAAGAATCTTTATGATATCACTTTCCTATAGGGCACGTCTCTTATGGGTATTATAGCTTTGTGTGTGATCTACGAGCACAGTAGATCACTATGTATATGTGTACATATGCAGTACTGCAGCCATAGTAATCTCACCTGTGTGGCAACAACATGCATACATGCTTATGCATGCAGCAAGCACACAATTCCGTTGTAGTGGTGGTGTCGCGTTAAGCTTATCGTTTCGATGCAGACAACATTATTATTTCGAGAGCGAGGAAGAAAGAATACGAAATCACATTTGCATAAATACTGACAGCCACTGCAACTGATTGCGTTGCAAGCTTGCTGCACCGTGTTGCAAGTAGACATAAAAGCGTGCACACACAATGCTAATCATTTGCAATGTAGCGTGCATTCGATATGGCTACAACAACAACACCAAACAAGCACAAAAACTGTAGCTGTGACAGCAACAACAACAATGCTAGCAGGAGCAATAGGTGCAAAGACTATTGCTACACGTGCAGCAGCAATAGAAATAAGCATTGCAACAACAATGAAAACAATAACAGCAACAAGCGCACGAGCTGAGACACTGCACACAATCGTGCAACACACTTTTCGGCCGTGCCTCATGCGCTCTGCGCGGCGCTTTGTCACTGCCTTCACTGTTGCGTATGCGGTTTTTTCGCAAGAAACCAATTTGTTGTGCACGAGACAACAACAACATAGCTGGCATATACCTATGTAGTAGCATGACAGCAACAGCGGTGGCAAGTGTTAACTGTAACAAATATGAATTCAGTGTTGAAGCGGAACACACACACTCGCGTGCGCCCCAGTGTTGGCGATTACATTTGAGAATTGCCAATTGCCGACTGTTGGCAGTTGCCTGCCGCTTGTCACTTGCACAAACACATGCACATACATGATTTGAGTACAAAATGTAATCACACGCCGTTCGCTCGCTCGCTCGCTCGCTGGCTGGCCGAGCTCACCGCGTGGCAGCCTGGCTGATTATGCCGATTGTTCGCTGTTTTTGCAGTCAATTAAATTCAATTTGCGCCGCACTGCAGGTGAGCCAAAGCGCGAAGCATTTTGTTGCTGGCAGATAGAAAAAAATTTCGATTTGATTTGATTACACGAGTATGCGGAATGGTTATTGGTCTGACAGTCGCAGTCGCAGTCGCAGTGAGTTTTGAGTTGCGTGACGGCAACACATTCCATTAAATGGCTTTTGTTCTTCGTTTTCTTCTCTTCATGCCTCACTGTATGTATACTGTTGCTGTATTTTGATTAGTTTGCTTTGCTTCTGCACCATTTGCGTCATGACTGACGCGTTTATTATATTTTAAACGTTAATTACCTGCAAAGGCATTAAAGAGAGATATTTACTAATTATAGTCAAGAGCGTGCTGCATAAAAAATTTCATGAATTTTATATGTGAAAGCAATAACAAAGTTATACACCTAAATAATACAGTATAACAGATTATTTGGATGCCTCATTAAAGTGGTGTAATCAGTTGCGATTCTATTTGATTATTTGAGTATATTTAATTTATGTGAGTTGTTTGTTCGATTCGCCAGTCTCATAACTTTGGGGAATCGAAGGCAGTTGCAGAATGTGCAAGACTACTTCATGACTTAAAACTATTCAAAGAAATGGTAAATATTAAACTAATTTACATTTAATCATTATTTAATACAAAAAAGAATACCTATTCGAGGGGATACTCGTAGTTTAGTATGGATTTGTCAATTGTCTACAAAAATGCAAACGATAAATACCTGAGTACTATCGAAATGGTTTAAAAAAGACAATTAGTCTAGTCTAGTCTAATACTAGGACTAGTCAGTCCATATACCGACGCAACGTCAAAAATAAGCTTTGTTTTTAAGACTCAACGTTCTAATAAAAAATTTCAAAATTTAGACCTGCAAAGATTTTTATTTAGTTGTACAAAACATTTTACTGTTAAGGGAAAGGAGTTAAGAAAAATATTTTTGAATAGAAAAGAAAGTCGTGCAGTGGCATCTGAAATTTGGTAATCTCTGCAAAGCATTAACGACCAGTGTCTGCAATGATTTGTGATAATGGAAGAAACTTGCATACATCATTACACAGCTGGTTTCAAGCTGCATTTCGCTGAATAGTTTTTTCCCGGTGAAAGTTATTCAAGACGCCCGAAAACGCAACAAGCATTCGTCAAGGTTTTAGGCAGTATTTTTCGGAATTAACATAGAATTACTTTACCACTATATCGAAAATGGTAAAATAATCAATAAACAATATTAATGATCGTTATTTTATCGACTGGGCGTTAATCAGGGATCTAGAAGGGGTGTAGGTTCTATTGAAAAGTGGTTAAAAATATACTCGTGAAGGATATGAAGGATTACATATATTACGGATCCATTAGGTATTAACATGTATATATGATCCTTCCTCCTCCCACCTCAGCCTTCAGAGAAAATCACAGCCATCTCTCTGGCTCTAATGCTATTTCGTTTCTGTCGTTCATTTCGCAGAGTCACAATCTTACATAATGTAGTGAGGTATCAGTTAACATATTCGCTGGATTTAGCTCCCTGCGTTCTTTCCTTAATTAATAAGTCTTGTTTTCCATGGAGAAAATATTCATGAAGTATTTGATATTTGCTACTTTGAGAAGTTAAAACTCCTTTGCCGGAAGTTCTCATGTTCCCGGAAAATCCATTGAGAATAGAAAGAAACGTTGGCATAACTATATCAGATCTAAAGAAAACTATTTTGGGGGTAACTGTATTAATATTTTTGAATAAATAAAAATTTTTTGAAAAGAATAACAAGTAAGCTAATTTTCCGAACATATCTCGGACCTCACTTTTCCACTTCACACTTTCCTTGAGTCCTATTCAGTAATTCAATATGCAGAAAATTAACAATAAATGGATACGCTTTGCCTCTTCTGAATGGCCAATTGAGATAACAATAAAAATTTAACATAATTACCACTGCTAAAGATAAGCAATCGTGCTTATAGCCAGCGTCCCTTTTTCTACTTGAAAAATAGAAAAGGAAATGAAAAAAAAAACAAAAAAAAAGAAAAAGAAGAAGGAAACAATGTAAAAGTACAGACGCTTAACAGTATTGGCAATTCAATATTGATTCAATGTGTCTTTGGACTACCACAAAACGGACATTGAAATAAACGTATGAATAGCTTTACTCATAGGAAACTTAACCAGCAATATCCGCACAAAAACTCTGGCGCGGCACTTCGGCATGCCCGCATGCGTGAGTGAGCATAAGCAAATGTCCGGAAAGCGATATAAAGGGACTTAAATGTACGCGCTGACAAGGAATTATTCTACAAAGCTAATGAAATAAAAGATTTTATTGGCATCCTCAGCATTAGTGGAGTGAGTGCGTGTGTGTTGCATGTGACAGTAGTAAAAGTGCGACACTCACACACATACACAGACAGCGATAGATAGTCGTACGTTTTAATGTGTAGAAAGTGCTGAATGCCCATTGAGCGTAGTGGACAATATCCTTAAGCGGCACACTGCCGGACCACCAGCCGAGCCAACCAACTATAGAGCTTCGCATATTTTATTTTTTATTTTTTTGTATATGATGTGGCTTGTGCTGGTCCCTTTGGGCACTCAAAGGACTCGCTCTCAATGCACTAAAATTCTATTGTGCGTACACGTGCAATAAAACGCCACATTAATAGTTGTATTTGTCTTGAATAGCTTTATATTATATCGGTGTGGCTGTAATGCTAAGGTGATACAACAATTTTCCTAGTCGTCATGAGTATCTAACGTACATATGCACTTGCACACGCACATATATAATGTATTTAACTACAGCAATGGAGATATGTGCTGTAGTTTGTTTGAGCACATCAACTATGAGGGTCATCAACGTAATCAACAATCAACAATAACAACAATGGTGAGACTGCACGTCACTCATTTTTATCAGTTCACCGCATGTCTTTTACAGCAATACCCGAAAGTAGAACAGCAATAATACAAACGTCAGCGGCAGCAAAATTACAATGGTCATTACAATGGATTACGACAACAGGGTTGTTGTTAAATGAAAGCGAAAAAACATTCGAAATTGGCCATATTGTTTGTTGCTTGATGTATTGTATGTTGTTTAATTGTTGTTTTGGGTAGTTTTGTTAAGGCGTGGTCTAGTGAATTTCATAATTTCAGCGGATATTTCTACCTAAAATCATAAACTACTTTATAAAAAAAAATCGGTCTTCAAAAAATTATCTAAAAAGTTTTTATTCAGGTGGCAACTAAAAAAAACAAATAAAATATAGCAGGAAATTTTAGTAAAAAAAAATTATTTTATAAATTATTGTTATATCCTTCAGAACATGTTGGACGGATGTATTAAATCTTTATTAACGTAACGGTTGTTAGTTACGGCATAACTAAGTTAGGACATCAAATACACATATGTGCCGCTACCTCAATTCAAAAAGATTCCATTAAAACTGTGTTTTGTTTTGCTTGGTATAATAGAACTTTTCCAAGTGCAAATAGAATTTTTATTAATATTTATATTTGTTATAAAAATTAAATTTTGTATATAAAATTTATTTATAATTGTAAGTTCACTTTTTCAAGCTTTTAATATTTTTCATATTTTTCGTTTTTCTTGTATTATAGCTCTTCAGGACCTTTGGAAGTCAAGCTAACATAATTTTTATGATGAAAAAAAAAAAAATTCGAATTATCAGAATATACTAATCAGAATAATTACTGTTTAATATCAGTTATAAGTTCTAGCAACGAGGTTGAATTTAAAAACATGCTCCGTTCATAAGTTTTTAGGTAGAACATCGAGTTGAAATTTGCTTTCAATGAAACGCCACATTATATATATATATAATAATATTGACTTATGTGATACCGTTATTAAGTATGGAATTTACGGAAAATACGGACTAGCAACTAGCAAAAAAGAAAGTAATATGATCTTGATAATCTTACGGAAATTTTGTAGATAATTGTAATTATGTGGAAACCACTTAATCGAACTCTAAAAATTATGACATTAACATAATGTTACCGGAAACGATAATTTCAAGAAAAATAATTAGACCAGGTTCTTTTGTGATACTACAATTTGTCTCCCCAAAATTCGCGAAGATAGCAGTTCAAGAGAAGTGTTTCAAGGATTACATAATAACCGATATTAATCTTCGCAATGAGGGTAGATGTGTTCATACATCTGTGACGATATTAAAGAGATTTCTCTCCTGAAACGTCTACTGTACTGATTTGTCAGGAAGGAAATTCTAATAAACGCTTTTTAAAATTCTTACTTCGAAAATTAATCGAATGCAAAAGGGTAGACACAGTAAAAGATGATTTTCCTTTTAGTCATTTTATAAGTTTTTAGGCTATCTTTGTATTAGAAACTGTGAAATATAGTTTTAGCCGAGTACCCATCACACGGAAGATAATATGTTAGTTTGCCAATAGAAAGTAGGGAAGTCTAAACTTATAGAAAAATTATTTTTTAATGGCAGTCATATTTCTGATAGAAAAAGGCCTCCAGCTAACAGGAGCTACTATGTAAATAAATAATGAGTATAAATAAGCAAGGAATTGAACCCTTCCGGGGTTCGGGTGTAACTGAACATTTTATACTCTCGCAATTTTCAAAGATCAAAGCTGAGGAAATACTTTTAGATGTTGGCTAAACTAAAGAGAACTGGAAATCAGTATATTAGGGTTGTGAGGTTTAGACCACGGTCTGGATCGATTCCATTCATATTTACCGCTCATAAGCGTTTTCATAGCCGAAATCATTACATCGAGTTGAAAGTGGGCTCTAAAGTCGGAAATTCCTAATCGGGTATATTGGGGCTAGGTTAAGGTCTGGGCTGATTGCAGAAACTTTTGGCATTACACAAGTACACAAGACACACTGACAGACATATTCGGCATAAAGTTTGGTAAAATAATGAAAATCATAATATGTAATATAAGGGAGCTGGGATAATTCGTAAACCGATTTCACTTATTTTGGCATTAAAATATTCATTTGGCATTTTCAGTAAAACAACAGCCACAGGCACTGAGTGCAAATATTCGGTATCTGGTGGCTTGAAAAGCTATGGACCGATTTCCATAATTTTTAGAAGCGAGATGGCATACCCTTAAGGCACATTTCGTGTAAAGGTTTGCTCTGATGTTTTCACTGGTACTTGATTTATATACTGTGAAGTGAAAGAGTTATATGCAATTTAAAATTGAGATTATTGAAAGTAATGGTGGTTGTATTTAGCCCATTTTCACGATGTAACATTGGAATGTTGAGCAATTATTACGCAACAAATTTAGTTGAAAATGGTTTAGTCATTTCTTAGATATAGGATTTCACCTAAAGGTGGGCGGTGCTATGTCCATTGTCCAATTTCCACACCACTTACTTTGAAGCCCTTAAACGACATCTTAGCTGTGAAATTTAATGCGTTTAATTCTGACGTATTTGTTTAGTGAGTTATCACACTTTTAGTAGTTTTCAATATAACCGTTATATGTGGAGTGTGCGTGGTTATTATCCGATTTCACTTAATTGCACATTCTTTGTGGAGGTGCTGATGGGATTTGTTTTCAGCAAGTTCGGTTTGTATAGCGTTAGTCGTTTGAGAGATATGTACATTAAACCTATTAGGGGCTTTCTACAAATTTTCAGCGAACGTATGTCCCTCTCTACTGCGATTCCCTATACCGAATGCCAGTGTTATAACTTAATTGGGAGCTTAGTTATACCATTTTATAGGTTTACGAGCAACTTTGAGGAGCATTGAGGGCGTGGCAGTGGTTCGATTCTGCCCATCCCGATTTCTGTTAAATTTTTATAAATTTTCGGTTTGAAAAGTAGTTGTTTCAAGCTTCCCAAAAACAAATCAGAGCACTGCTTCAAAAAAACTATGTAGTAACTAATGACTTTATGTTTTAAAAATTATAACATCAGCGATAATCTCACCTCTATTACTGAAAAAGTCATTAGGTGCAGCAAAATTCGCTCGCACTTTTCGGCAGACTGCTATAAATATCCCGTTATTAGTTTAGCGACCCAAGAAAATAGCAAGACTCGTAAGCAAGCTCATCGCATGGGAATTGTTGCCAAATACCTCCGCATCGGATTTATGCTCGCATTTTATAGGCACTTACAAATGTTGGACCACCGCCCCCGCCAATTTCCCGCTCACTGCTACACAATTATTATGCCCTGACGTCGTGTAATCACCACACGTCGATTTGCACGTCCAGTTCGACATGCATACACGCTCAGCATAACGGCAGATTTTCTGTCTGCCTCCTCAATCAGCTTTTACTATTACTTACAGCACGGCATAGCAAAGTGGCAATGCTGTTTATGCGCTAGTTAACGGTGTTTCTAACCAATAATAGCCTCAAATAAATATATGTATGTGCGTGGTATGAATTTGTTAATCGCCTGACATACTGTCAACATGCTTGCCGTCTGCCATTATGTGCCCATTACCTCCACCCAACTATGTGGCAAAGTGTAGGGGGTGTGAATGTGCGTGGCGTGTTCTGGTGTGGAACATTGTTGTTTAGTACAACAAAGCATTGCAACGCCTACTGGTAATGCGTATTAGCAATTTGCGGTATTCTAACCAGTCTAAGCGTTGTCTTATAAGGGTGGAAGTGATTATTTTCATTACTCTTCTTGTTGTTGTGCCATGAGCGTCGTTCACAGTTTGCCTTTTCGTCTGCAAAAGTCATCATGTTATAATCAGTTCAGCAGTGGCATGACTAGCAATGCGTATTAAAAGAAGCGTAGAATAAGTAGCTTAGGCTTATTTTGCTATGCGTTGCTCATATTCACTTTCTGCGTTGTTTTAGTGCTTGCCACCTTCTACCCTCCTGCTTCTCTTCATACCCAGCGCTTTCTTGTATTATTTACTGTCATTTGTCTAGGCCGATTATTAAATGCAGCTGAAGTTCCTTTTACGCGTTGTCATTGCGCATTAGCACGCGGAAATATGACAACTGAGCGATTAGTTACACACCCCCCGAGGGAGTTGCCCATCGGAAATAAAGCTTCGAAACGCGTCGTAGTTCAAAGCTTATAGTTAACTTTATTCGATCATATAGTCTAGAAAGTTAATGAAGAAAACCATAATATGTCAACGCTTTATTTAAACTTGAGAAGACCCCTGAATTCTAATTTTGAGAAATGATTCACATAATTACATATTTGCATCCATTGTTCTCATGGTTCACATTACTTAGTAAATAGTTTTAGACTTGCCATTCATATGGTTGGAGTACAGCTGTCGTCTTTTTATCCCTTCTCTGCTCTTTTCCTTTGAGCGCAGCTGTTACTTGAAACAATTTACACTTACAAGCAACAAACAAGTTTTCAGTTGCTTGCTCGATTTTCCACTCTACAAGTTTTGTGAATCAAAAAAGTGCAAATATTCTTATCGCTCCGCCTGACTAAGTCTTTCAGACAACAGCTTTCGATGCTTAAGGTTTAACTTTGCTAAATATTCCTTTAAAAAATCACCACAACCCAACTTGGAAGAATTCTTACATTTAAATCATTACGTAGGTGTTAAAACTATAAGGCAATTATCTTAAAATAAAATCAAATCAATGTCAATCTCGAATACCATGTCCAAACTGATTCTGTTTTTCTTTTTGTGTTCGAATAGGCAGAGCGTAAAATTTTAATCAAATCAGGGCTTTCCTTCGTTGTTTCTCCCTGAAGATCTCTGGTTCTTTGGATTCAACCATCATAATTTTATCGTCTGTTGTTCCTATATTCCTGGCATCTTCATGTGAATCACTGCTGAGTACACCGTAATAGACAATGAAATGGGTCCAAAAATGACCTACCGAAACACCGCTTTATGTGATTTGAAAAAAAAAAGAAACGAATTGCCCATTTTTTCCAAGCCTAACTGTTCCGATTTTCCAGGTTAACTTGTTTCATTAGCTACTTCACCAGACATATTGGCTGCAGCGATACTGGGTCTACCTATCTCAAAGCCATTTTTATTTGATGAGGTTGATTGATGCGAGACTGATTGGTTTTAATGATTTGAGATGATTTTGAGTGAATTTCTTCTTCCAATCTATTGCAGATAATCTGCCCAAGGATTTTATTAGCAGATTCTAGTAGACATGTTTATTAACTATTTAAGTAGCTATCATAGTAGTAAATTTTCATAATGCGATTCATTTTTATTAGTGTCAAATTGCAACTCTGTGTTTTTAAAATCACTTAGTACTTTATATGAAATGTCATCTCACTTGAAAAACCAGCAAAAAGCATAAAATAGCTTTAGGCATACATTTCAATTGTGCAACATTTCTCCGGGACATATAGATACATTTTTTTATTACCATAATTTCCTTCAAAACGCAATATTCAGATGTGAAAATTAAATGAAATGCCTTCCAGGGCTTAAATACTTTAGTTTGTCTAATAATTTAAACCTATTTGTGTATGCAAAGAAAGAAGTGTCGTGGCAGAGGACAGTTGACAGCAGAGTGTCAGTGCTTTTGCGGTCGGCTAACGGCGACGGTTGTCAAGGCATTAGAGCGCATTTAAGAGCTCAAGCCGTTGGCGAAATACAAGTCGCTTTGTATAGCGTAAACGCAAATGAAAAAACGGAAATAAAATAAATATGAAAAGCCACTTTGGCACCTGCAGAGCTTAAGTTACATAATAGCTTCAATTACACAGACTTGTTGTTTGTTGTGGCAACATACAACCGTGGCCCCGCAAGCGCTACATACCCGCAATGGCAACGAGTGATTTAAAATAATAATCACATTTAGTTGCCACTGACTACTGCTATTGCTACTGACTTCCTGGCGTGCCACCGAAGTGCAGCCACTTTTCACGTGCCACATATTGAGCGCAGCAAGCGTGGCAAGAGGAAGCGCGTTGCGCTTGTGACGCTTTGATGGTCGTCTACTGCTGCGCGTGCTGGCATTCAAATCAGCTCAGCGTAAACTCTTTCATTCATTTATGCACCCACACACAAACACACACACACAAACACACACTTATGTATATATTTGTCCATTTCAGCTGCACACTTGCCCCTTTTTATTTCTAACTAATTTCGTGTCTATCTATTTGCTGGCAATTCTCGCTAACTGTCTGTCTGTTTGTTTGTCCGAAAGTCCGTTTTATCTTCAGCGCCAGTTGATGCTATGTTCCCATTTATGCCGGTGTTTTGCTGTGCTTTCTGCTTATGCCTTTTTTGTTTTGCTTTTCAAAGAGCCATTTGTGAGTCCTTTGCTCGTTTGGTTTACGCGTGTTGTCAAGAGATTGTTTATCTGTTAAAAATGTATTACCAGCGACGTCTGTCTGTGGCATTCATTGACTTTTGATTGAGAGAGGGAAAATATTAATGAAGGGAGCTGACCTAGAGTGGTCAAAAAATATATGTAGCTTCTTTTGTAGAGAGAGAGAGAGAAGCTCTATAACTGAACCTAATTGGTCTATCGTGAACTGGCGATACATGATAGTATGTGGAGGATTAAATGTGAAGTCAAGGATTAAATCTTACCAAATCTTTTGAAACAAAAAGCTCTAGAAAGTCTCAGCTCCGCGTGTTGTCTGGTAATATCGAAAATAATATTCTCGTATGGTAACGTCTGAGTTTTATTCGTGAAAAGAAGCGAAATCTATAAGGGGTATGGTGAGATGAAGTAACTTATAACTCCTTTTATAACAGCCACATTATGAAAATTAGAAATAGTACCCAATACAGCTGATTATTACACAGGCTAGAACTGAAAGTAGAGATTTGGTAAGGCAAGAAACGATTCACAAAGCTAAATCACCTCTTTTATATAATAATATTCCATACCAGACGGGCTGAAAAGTTTGTATCGTTTCTGTGAAAGGCCACACTAGAACTGAATGCATATGTTTTGTAGTTAGACCTAGCGTGTACAAATTCAGTGCTGTCGGACAATAGATGAGACGGCCAAATGAACGCCGAAGACGTTGAGCTCATTGGGTTGTTACGGACGAAAGCATCAAAAATTCCATGATTTTAGATCCAATAATTTTGGATGAGGGAAAGATCAATTTGATACTGATAGCTGATACTCTAACGATATGCAGGGATAATTTGGAAATACCATTCGTGAGAATTTGGGTATGTGTAGGCCATGCGCCAAGTGGGTGCCGGGCGAGCTCACAATCGAGACAATACATCGTGCCAGAAATCCATGAAAACGATGGAAAATTGCATGAATTGGGCTTCAGATTGCTTTCGCTCTCACAGTATTCTCCAGATCTGCCCTCCAGCAACTGTTTCCTACACTCAGCTCATGGTCGCCGGAAATAAATCGCCAAGACTGAAGCCTGTTTTAAAACAAACAAATATTAGTTCTCCCAAAAGTTGGAATATAGCTTTAATCTATATATCCCCCACGATGACACTTTTGTTGTATAATCAAAAATCATTTTTAGAAAGCATCGGTGTATCTGAATCAGACTCAGCGTTCAGAAACTACAGATATCTAAGATTGATACAATGCTAAGTAATATACTTGGCTTATCTGCCAACTAACTGAGGATCTTTCCTTGACTTTTATTCAGTCTCAACATATCACCTTGTGCAACAGGGTGTGACAATTTCGTGCAACTAACGGCTGTTTGCAACAGCATAAATACAACTGGGAAGTTGTAGAGACGATTGAAGAAATGTATGCGATTTATTTGAAATCTGGGACTATAGATCTGAATTTGTCGAACGGCTTTCTTCGGTACGTATATACCTACAACTTAAGGTAATGAGGTTTATATATTCATGTTCTAGACCTTTAGTTATTAAAAAATGGCTAAGAAATTTCTAAATATTCTTCATGTTTCTTAGTCGCTTAAATTAAGCCGCGAAAATCGTAATTTGCAGCCTTCCGAAGGAGACACTCTCACCTTATATTACTAAATGAGCTGCGTCTCAAAGCACATTAAGGGCGTTTACTATTTACACACATATATATATTTATCTGTTTACAAAAACACAATATCATACTTAACTCTTAAGAGACAAAGGTAAATAATGAGTCAAAAGTAACCAGTTGAGTGCTTCCAATCGCCAACTTTTTCTTCCGCCCGTCTAGATTCGCTTACGGTTGCCTAAACCGTTAAGTGTAAGGCGTACTTGAAGCAACAAAAACACAAAAGGAAATATAAATATGTAAATAAAACAAATTTGGCCAAGTGGGCATTCATTCATTCGAGTGCCCAACGGCTTAGGCGCACACACACAAAAACAAATTTAACCCTTTCTTTTTTGAATAAGAAAAAGGCCATTTTTAGTGCATATGCATATATATTTTATCAAATTAATTTTCTACTCTCGCACCAACCTGTTTATATACAAACAGCGTCGCTTCATGCCACGCCGGTTAGCTGAACTGCGCTCATTAGGTAAGCGCTAAGTATTTAAATATGTAAGTAAACGTGATTTTGTATGCGATATTTTGAATTATTTGTGAGGCGTTATGAGTTAAATGAATGAATTTCCCGCTCCTTCGCTCCTCCCACTCTCAACGTTACGTGACTTCTGCTTTATAGCGGCGGTGCTGAGAACTCATTTAATGATGTTGGCCTTCAAACGGGCATTTAAATGAGGCTATCAAAAAATTAAAAGGGATACGCGTATCTCTCTAAATACATTCTTGGCTGCAAAATTTGTATGTTGAAAAGGTTAAAATGCAATAAAAGCATACAAAATTAAAATAGAAGGATCGAGTCAAGTACATTTCTGAAAATGTAATTTGCTTATTATAGCTGCGTTGCCAGCGGAGTGCGAGGGAAAGCGCAGGCTTGGTTACTCGCAGCGTGGTTTATGGTCTGTTTGGGTCAGTAAAGGATTAAATGCTCACGTTACCATTGAATTAAGTGAGTAGAGGGCTACTGAATTATGGCTGGATGTATGATTTGGGTATTTCGTGATCTTTTTTTCAACTCTCTTGCTGTGGGCGACAAGAGATTTGATGGCGGGCGCTTTCAGTAGTTAGTTAAAAATATTTGCAAATCAAATAAACCGGAGACTAAAACAAGAAATCGTGAAATTTGTTGTGTTTATAGTCAACAGCGTACATCAACAGTTTGTGCACCAAAAAAAAAAAAAAGTATTATACGTGGCGTGTTCAAAAAATAACAGAAATTTTCATCGACTTTTATGCCGTAGTGCATCATGAATTCTTGTCTCAATGTCAAACGGTCAATAAGGAGTACCTATAGCATGACGCAATCCGAAAAAAACGCCCGGATTTCTAGAAAAAACATTTCATTGCTTTTGCTCACTTTTGGTCAATTCTGTTCACGCTTCGTTGTTTATTCGTGAATTCTCTGGCAAAAACAATACGTTATCGATGAGCCAGCCTCCACATTCGTCAAACATGGCTCCATGTGACCTTTTCCTATTTCGAAAAATAAAGAGAACATTAAAAGGACTCGGTTTTCAAGTATAGGTGACATTAAAAGCGCATCGCTGAAATAGCTAAAGGCTATCCCAAATCTCAAGTTTGAGAACTGTTTCGGCGATTGGAAGAAGCGCTGGCATAAGTGCTTAATATCGAATGGAGGCTATTTTGAAGGCGACTACATTACTATAGACGAATGAATAAAAATTTTTTTCAAAAAACGAAAATTCTTGTTATTTTTTGAACACACCACGTATATGTATGTATATGTATATGGAAAGCATGTGTTTGGAATGTAAATAAAACTTCTTGAAATTGCTTTAAAAAGTATACATAAAAAGTTCCTGATATATATACATTTACAATAAGAACTTACAGACATATTCGAAGCTTTTATATAATTGTGTTTACCTGAAAATAAAAGAAAGAATATAAAATTAGTTAATATATAAGTACATATAATATATGTATGTGTAAAGAAAAATGATAATAACTCATATCCGTACCTATTCAAAAATAATACTTTCTAACACATATCCAAGTTGTATAATAATGTTAGATCTACAAAATATCACTATTATTAGAAAAAGGAAATAGGTTTGCCTGTCATATCGGTTACTAAAAAACTGGGAAAGCGTATTCAAAGAATCGTAGCCAACTTCGCTCGAAATTTCTTAAATGAAGCATAAACAAAATCCGTAAATCTACGACAAAATATGTGGTTTTGTAACATTTTAGAGGGATGAAAACTATTTATGAAGAACGTTATTTTTAAATTGCTGGTAAATAATATAATATTATTCGCCAATAAATATAACCTTAATAATATAATCAATACTTCTGGTCTATAAATTGTAAAACACATTTATTTTTTTGCTAAAAGTGTGCAATTTGGTAGTCAAAGTAATTTTTGTTATCGAGCACTTATCGAGGTACTCAGCGGGAGAAAGAGAGTGTGGAAGATATAGAAGGACAAAGAGAGATAGAGGAAGAGAGAGATATGTTATTGAGGCCAGATCCAGTGGCTCACAGCCAAAGTGGTTCAACTGTATAAGAAATAGTAAAACTAGTATTAACTGAAAACTAAATACAACTTCCAAAAAATATAAGTACCACTTAACAGCGGCAGATATATACATATAATTAATACTTTAAAAAATTCAGATTTTATAGTTATTTTATTTAATTAACAACAAAAACAAACTTCACTATCAAATTGCACCTCACAGCGAAAATTATGCAGTAACAAAAAAAAAAGAAACAAATACATTGCAATTTGTTTTAAAGACACAACTAAAATTTTAGGTCGGATAATACTTTGTGGGATAACCCTTACTATCAGTAACTGCTTTCAAACGTTTCAGCATGAATTCCAAAAATTTCTTTGTATAGTCAGGAGCAATTTTATTTTATATTACGTGCAGGGCGTTTTTCAAGTCGGCTTTAAATCGAATCTCGTATTTTCGAATATCTCCTTCCAAAACTGACCACAGATTCACAATTACATTTAAATTTGGAGACTATGCTGGTGTTTGTATTATTTGCGGACAGTTCCAAACAAACCAACTTTGCACAACTCCGGATTTGTCTTTCGGATCATTATCTTAATAGTACCGAAGGTTGTAGCAAATATTTAATTTCGCGACACCTTGTGTGGCACGCGGCAAATTTCGTTTTAAAATGTCCGGATACAACTCTTGTCCTTATTACAATCGATGAATTCTAAATTCCCGACTTCAGAAGGCGACATGCCCTCCACCATGTTTTACGGTGCTACGTAGATTTTGCGGTTATAGATCAGCGTTTGCTTTTCTCCATACATAGTTCTTTCCATCCGATCTAAACAGAACAATCTAATTGAATTTACTCTCATCTGCAAAAATTACGGTATTCCAGAAGCTTTCACGCCTATATAAATGTTCGTTTTCAAACTTCAAACTTCAACCTTGCACTTAGATTTTTAGCATAGACTTATGGTTTACTTCGGGCTGTGCGGCCATTGAAATCAGCTTCTCTGAGGACTCTTCGTATAGATTCCGGATTTGCATTTCGGTATACGAACATGTTTTTACTATACTTTATTTTTTACGTTTGTAAAAAATAAATAATTTTGGCGTTTTTCTTATTTTACAAGATTTAACATATATGTTCCAAATCAATAAATTAGTAAAATTAAAAAAAAAGACTGCTTTTTTACTAAGCGCTTTTTCATTTAGTTGCTGCATCATTTTGGCTATGGGCCACTGTATGCGCTTGGTATATTTAAAAATATCTGTTTTGGAGCATTATCTTTTGAGATTTTGGAAGGTATGATATAGTCTTTCTTCGACATATAAAATATTGTAGTAATCTTATAGCAAATCAAATTATTAATACTCTAACACAAAAAATATATAAGAAATTATTTTATTCAAATTTAAATTAATGGATTAAAGGTTTAACTTAAAATAAAATTTTGAAGATTTAATTTCAAGAAAGATAAAATAGATTTCTTATCAACAGAATAATGCTTTGGATAACGTTTGGATACGTTGTTTTTTTCTAACTAAAGAAATTCTAAATTTCCCAACGAAACATTCGTTAAAGAAATTTTTCCCTCATGCTAAATAAAAGGTTTCTAATAATAAACAATAAAATAATAAAATGTTTATGTTAGATTACTAAGCAATAGTTTTACAATGAATTGTGCGCCTTAAGCTACGAAAATATAGATTTTGTAATGAATAACCATAAAAAATTACAAAAGTTGTATCACAGCGCGACCTAGCGCATGTTTATGGTAAGAACTAACACCAAACAAAGTAGACCCAAATCAAGTAGTAATAAGTGAAAAATTTTTAGAGTGAAGTCTATAATAACGCCGAATTTTACTAAACATTTTCCGTACAAAGCGTGTTTTTTTTAACCAATGCTTGGAGTTGTATCCCACCCTAAAATTGCCAATTTTTTAATGAATATTAAATTTGATGATTGATGATATTATAGAGCAAGAAACGGATTTAAAAATGGAAAATATACTGCATTTTAGATTCCTGTTATGTTCTGTTATGTTCCAGAATATATCAGTACTTACTTCACCATATTTCCTCTCAAATAATTTATGAGAAATGGGTCTCTCTACCCATTCATTCCTACAAGCGAAAATACTACGGCTTCAGTCATGCGGAAATCACCATGATAACCGACTCTCTAATACTGGTCATCAGGAGAGGGCTACCTTTTGCATAAGTAGTTATTTCCTCCACGATATGAACCAACAAAACCTAGGTGCCTCCTTTCGAAAGAAAACCAGCTGTAGGAGCCCCTAATGAGGTCTAAACACCTAATTGAAGATAACAGTTTATTGATTCCTTAATTGACTAAAATGTAGGTAGAGTTTAGAATATAAACACACAATTTTACAAGGGTCGAGTTCGATCAAATCGAGTAGGAGCAGTTGAAAAAGTACTAGGAGTTAAGGTCCATTAACCCTTATGTGGCAAGCAACATTAACATTTCGGTACAATTCTAAGTTCGTACTCGCATAAATAATTTTTATTAGCATATATCTAAACTCAACAATACATTTCTGGAAAATAAGTGTTTTAATTTTGTGATGCTTGTTCTCCTAAATTTCACTGCTATTAGTTTCAATTATATTTAGAAGTAGTGCCAGGGTATACAAGACAAAGTAGATTTGCTATGCAAATATTTTGAAGAATATGGAGTAAGACTTGCAGTAATTTAATAAACACTTTATTTCTAAGCAAATTTAATTTAAGAAACTAAAATTATTGCACTACTTATTGAAATGCGCTACTTATTCGGGCATTTAAATGCAACACTAGACATGAATACTTAAACAGCAGCCATGCATGTTTGCTCATTTGCGACACCGAATACCAAACAATAATAATAATAATAACAATAATTTAAAGAAAGCAACCAAATCAAATCAGCAGCAAAGCGTATTTATGCATAATGCATGAAATGTAATTTGTCAAAGACAACCACTTCAGATGCGAAGCGACAGGAACAAAGTCAAGAAAATATAATATTAATAAAAAAAAAAAACAACAACAAAAATGAGCAAGACAATGGCAGTGAATATGGATGAAAAAGAAGAAGAGACGCAGTAGAAATGGAACACAAACACACATACAAATAAGAGTGGCAACAACACAAACACAAGCGTCTCGAGCGTCTCGAGCGTCTCCAGGATGCAAAGCGAACTGCAAAGGTCAGGTCGAATGACAATGCCAGCAAACGCGTGAGGCATGAAACCAAAGAAAACAAGACAAAAAACAGCAAAGCGCAGAGAAAAGTATGCTGCGTCAAAAATTACAAAAAAAAAATTACAAAATAAAAAGAAAATATGAAAAAAACTGAAAAGAGCCATATCCATATTGTGGGAAATCGAAAATGAAGAGAATATTTAGGGAGCGGGCAACAATGGAAGCAAACAAATATTTCATAGTCAACGAGACGCAAAAAACCAGCGTAAAAACACTTGACAATAACTGCTTGACAATGACAGATAACAACGGCTGCGCCAACAGAAACAACACAAACAACAATAAGAACAAATCAAAAAAGTGTTTGGCAAAAATATAGGAAAAGCATGAAAAGCAAGATGTTGAATATCAGCGTTCGAAATCAAAGACAAATATATTTGCGCTGTGCACGAAATGATGAGGAGAGGGCTGGCGTAAGAAAACAATGGATTGCAAATGGCGCAGAGTAAGGTCAGAGTGAGATAGTGAAACTGGTTAGGGAAAGGGAGTTGAGGGAAAGGGAACTGTCTGGCTTGGCGCACCAAATGCCGCATGAGCGATGGCAACAGACGATAATTTCTCAAATATCTACACAAAAAACCAGCTGCAAGCCATAAGATACGCAAGCAGAGCGCCGAGGTTGCGTATACGCCCCGTCCGACGAACGATAATGATACAAGATGCGACGGGCAGATAACTAAATCCAGCAGATGTGAGTGAAAAATGTGTGCGTATGCCTCAAATTTGTGCAAATAAGCGTTGTAGGATTCACAAAGTGGACAAAGTTGCCGGTCATTCTGGGCCAGCTGACAATGGCAGGCGTTTGAAGGCCGTAAAAATTAGTTTTGACAAAAACTGTTCACATATGGAAGAGCAAATGGAAGAGCATTGTTAAAAAATTAAATTTTATAGAATTTACAACAACAACACAAACTCAGAAGTTTCATAGAATCCACAACAACAACAATTCATAGAATTTGGTAATAAAAACTGAAAAGCGAAAACAATCACAATCCAACTGATAAGCAAGCAGCCACTTCAAGCGTATCAAACAAGCCTAACCGCTTTGCAGGACAGCCAGCCTGGCCCGAGCACAAGCGAGGTAAAACAATAAAATGTTTTCCAAAAGCAAAACTTGCCTCAAACAAAGCGCTACGCAAACTACATGTGTGTAATGGCTACAACGATTTAACCCTTCGAAGCATAGCAATGGTGTGGCATGGGTTGGCAATAAAATAAAAGTTTGCTAAAATGTGGATGGTGTGCATCAGGTAGCAGGTAGCCTACTATCAGAGGTTGAGCGGTAAAGGCTGTGTGGGTAGGATGTGCTGTGGGTGGGTAATAAAAAAGTTTTGCAAACAAAGTATAATCGTTTGCTAAAGTTGCTGCCACTTGACAGGGTACATGCGTACTAACGCACACACACGTAAAAACGGGAGTGTAGGCAGGAACAGCAAGCACACAGATTTAATTTAAAACCATGCAACTTTGCAGCTGAAGGGTAAACCAGGAGATTTAAAAAATATTTGGCACAGTATGAGTGTTAGCGCCGAAAAGTAAGCAAACAAAACTAAACAAGTAAGGAAACGCAAGGTTCCAGTGTAACCCAATATAGTATACTTTTGTAATTTGTGAGGCTCAAAGGCGGGGATTTATTTTCAGGTATTGGAATAACCTTATATTAAAAAATGTTGCATAATAATTCAACATTCATTATTCGACGAAATTGTTTATTATAATTATTATATTTATTATACAGGTCATATACTCATTTATGTATTTCGTTAATATTTCATTCATACTTTCTTCATTCATTATATTCATACTTCAAACTTCACAGTTTCATTGATACTTTTTGCTTCATATTCGAGAGATTTATATTAAAATCAATCTAGCTAACACAATTCACTATATTCTTCATATTAGTGGCCCTCACACAGCGCTACAATAGCCATACTTTTTACTACCAAATAACATAACGCTAATCGAAATATTCTCGCTCAATTTTTTTGAGACATGTTTAATTGAGATATATGAGATATAAACTCAACCAAAAGGACGAAATTTATTATTGCACCAAATAATGAGGGGGAAAAGTCAACCAGAGTGGCGTAAATCATTATATTAGGGGTATGGGGTTTAGACCAAGGTAGACACATTTATATTTAATAAAACATGTCCATTTGGATATTATACTATAAAATCAGCTGGAAAGTCGGAAATCACTGTGCCGGGTACATAGGGACTAGAGGAAGGTCTGAGCAGATGGCATTAATATTTTGAACATTTTGGGCAGTAAACTATGGTATATCCAATATTATACGCTCACGCAATTTTGACAAGATATCTCACATATTGGCCGATATATATATTTTAAAGCCAACCGGAACTTTGAAATTCTTGTATTAGATATATGAGGGCTGGGGGAAGTATTAACCCAATTTTAACCATTTTTGGTGTCACAACGCTTTATTAACTTGAAAAGATCCTCTTTGAATTTCACTAAAATACCTCACAAATATGTACGGTATAAAGTCAACCAATAGACCCGATTTTACCAATTTTTGAAAAAACTCATTGTTATCTGAAAAATGTGCTCTCTGAATGTCATTAACATATCTTAAAGATTGGCCAATATTTTTAGTAAAAATTCAGCCATAGGCACAGAAGATCACATATTCGTTATCTGGGGGCTTGAAGAGTTATGGTACGATTTCGCTTATTTTTAGACACGAGATGACATACCTTGAAGTCACTGTGCCAAGTTTGATTCCAATATCTTTATTGGTGATTGATTTATACACTGTAAAGTGAAACAATCAGATGGAATTTCGATTTCGCTCATTTTAACTCCTTATATAGTGATATGAAGACAATGGTATGATAACAATTGAATTTATTCAATTCTAATTCATATTTGCTGTAAAATATTATGTTGCTGGGATGTTTCTTCAGGCAATTAACGCATTTTTATTAGTTTTCAACATAACCTTTGTATGAGAGGTGGGTGTGGTTATTATTCGATTTCACAAATTTTCTTACTGTATAAGAAGGTGCTAGAAAGGCTTGGTCTGAGCAAGTTTGGTAGATATATATTTGGTGGTTTGTGAGATATTTATAGTTAACCAATAAGGGGCGGGGCCAATCGCACTTTGTAAAAATATTCAACCATAAATGCTATTCCCTAATCCTTCAAATGAGACCTTATCATAATTTGTAGCTTAGTTATAGCCCTTTATAGGTTTTCACTAAACGGCATTATGAGGGCGTGCCGATGGTCCGATTTGGCCCATCTGCATTACCAACCTTCTAATAGTGCCAACAAATATTGTACCAAGTTTCATGAAGATATTTAATTTTAATAAATACAAATTTAATTTAATTAAATTATTTAATTTTTACTCAATTTATCACTTGTAGGGACCGACGATCGGACAGATGTACAGACGGACAAACTGGAATTCAACTGACCTTGTCATCCTGATCACTTTGTTGTATAATATACAACTCTATAATATCTACATCTATTAGTTTTAGGTTAGCAACCGTTGGGTGAACAAAACTATTATACCCTGTGGCAGTATGTTGCGAGAGTATAAAATAATAAGAATAACAAGTATGTAAATTTTACAACTTTCTAATTGTGGTTGGCGAAAATCTGTGTTGCATGCAGCAATTGCATATTTATCAAAAATTTGTGTATACACATGTCTGGGCACAAACGCGCCCGTCAGAAGCGAGAGCGCTGTATGTACAAGCAAATAACCGCTAATGCCAGTGTGTGCGACCACTTGTGGGAAGTTGGGTTTTTTTGTGTTTGTGGGATCTGATGTTTGCGCGCTGTCTCTCATCAACATATCATTTTCGTGCGCGCCAGCTCGACTTTTCGTCTTTCTAACCCTTCGAATTTGCACATTCGCCTGTGTTTACATATTACAGCCCATATAACCTTAATATTTTTGCATTTGTGCAAAAAATAAGAATAAATAAACTTAAAATTGTTGCTTTCTTCAGCATTTGCATACTCGTTAAGCTTATGCATTTGATTTGGCTGCAGTTCACTAAAGGGTTATACCCATTGGCAAACATACTTGAATTATCGCACAATAACAGCGTTGGTGTGTGTGTGTGTGTGTGTGTAGACCTGTCTTTGGCAAACCTTCCGGTAGGAGCTTACCTCAGTGCCCCTCTAAAATATTGGCAAGCAAGCACACTCGAGATGTGCAATGAAAATATTGCTTTTCGCCGCAATATGAGATCATCACGAGATATTAAAAAAAAATTCAATTAATTCAAAATTGTGTGCTTACCAAAAAATTTAAACGGAAATATTATGTTTTTAATTAATTTCTAATTTTATATTTTCTTCAATTCTGCTACATATTACTTGTGTTTTTGTTAATTTGTTCCACTATTTATTTGTTTTCTTTCTATTTCATAACGATTTCTTTTCAAGGACAAGGAACAAATTTTCTTAGAATAAAAAATAAAATAAAATAAAATAAAGAATAAAATTCTACTTCGAAAGTCTGGCAACATTTAATTAATAAATTTTTTACCTGGCGCATTCGAAAATAATGCATGAAATTTTTTTATTTTATTTTAAGTTATTTGTTTCTTTTATTTTTGCTTTTGTATTTGTATTCCCATATTAATATAAATTTCTATACACCTAAATTATGTACATATTCTTGTGATTGTTTATTTCTCTTTCAATAGATTTATGTGTAAATTTATTATAATTTACTACAATTATTTAAAAAAAAATAAATTTTTGACGTGAAAGTTAAAAGTTTGACAACATCAATGTTTACAAAGCTCCTACCACTTGGATTGTTATTAATTTGACTTTGATATTGGATTTGAAGCATTCAAGTATTATTCTAAATTTGTAACAAAACTTTCATAACAAACCTATATGTAGGCAACAATTTAGGTTTGTTACTTTAACGCAGATAAAGTTGCTTAAATTTAAAATTATATATATTAACTTTTAAAATTGTAACCGAGAATGTTTTAAGGAAAATAGAATGTTCCGAAAAAACAATTACTTAAAGTAACTATAAATTTCTTGTAGCTTTAGTGCTGATGATAATTACTTTCTGTGTTTTTCGGAAGAAATTCTTAACCAAATGGAACCTGGCTTGAAAAATATGGCTAGAGGAGTTTCATATACACAAGCAAAGTTCGTCATTGAGGGCCGACTAAACAACAGTGATATATGCATTGTTGAACAGTAGCTTTTTAAGATAACACCCGGCTTTTATCACATTAATGAAACACCGATAAATAAAATTCTGGTTTTGTTTCAAAAGTACCGAAGTTCAAATATATACTGATGTAAACTTCATAACATAGTCATTATACAGTTTATTTACCACAGTGAATAACCCGTTTTTGTTTGTTCTGAGCCTTATAAACTCTTCGAGATCTCATAGCTTAAAACAGAACAGCTAATTTTTCTACAGTTCCAGATATCTTTTTCAGAAAGTTATATATATAATTAATTAAATTTTTCTATAGAAGTTTACAGGGGCTCTCCTATATGCCATATTATGATAAGATGCTTAATACTGTTATTTTTCCTATTTATTTATTTATATGCCAGGGGTTCAGATTTGCACACAGGTTCTCAATATAAGACATACTCTGCATCTTCGGAGTTATATTCTTGTAAGTGGTTTGGACAAAGTCTTTCAAAGAGATTGTAGAAATTTCCTGTTTCGCTCCGACTTTTCACTAGATTTCTTAGGTCTATATTCTCACTACTACGGTCCTAAGCATTAAGTATAACAAATAGAAGACCTAAGGAGTTTTCAGCTGCTTGCGCATGTTTGTATGATTGTGTGCAAGTCGGAAATCCACAAAGGTTTGACAAATGAAAACTTTCTCAATAATTTTCAGCTTTTACCTCGGGCGGCACTCATACCAATATGGGGTGTGCTCATACACTCAATCAACCTCGCCCTCATTGCCAACATAGATAATTATAATGCTTAGCAGTCCCTTTGCGAGCTCTCTTCGCTGCACAATAGATAACCACAACAACATAATAACGAAACAACATGAACAAACCAAATGCAAAAACCATATGAAATGCACATCCTTGACGCCCTGCTAAGCTGCGGTTTCTTGGTGCTTGGCATTGAAAACTTTTTGCATGATATATGCACACATTCACACAAACGCTCATGTATATATGTGTGTGTGTGTGTTAGTGCACAGCATGAACATCACTTTGGTCTTTGTTGGGCGCTTGTTTGCAAAAGTTGTTGCTATTGTTTCGCATCTGTTTACTTGCCACTTGCTTAGCCGCTGACGGCAGACAGTGGCAACTTTTGCTTTTGCAACATGGCTTTTGCACATTAATTTTGCTTTGTTGTTGTTGTTGTTAAAGTATTTGAAAAATATTTTCGAAAAGTATATAATTTTGTAATTATCCCGTTTTGAGTGCTGCTCAAGTGAGCGCCACATTTTGAGCTCTGCGCTGTGGTGGGGAGATGACGGAAGCTGTAAACCAAACATATAACAGTAAATAAAGCAGCGTGTATATGTGTGTGTGTGAGTAGCTGCTCAATTTATTAGTGGTTCGTTTAAACTTTTCACCGCTTTACACACACACACGCAGCGCAGGAATATAGTATTGCGGTTGGCAAAACTTTTTAATTCAATACGTTTTTATGCAGCGATTGTAATTTTCCTTTGACTTTTCCTTTAATTGTTGTTGCTGGTGGTTGTTTAAAGTTTTTTCTTGTACAATACAAATGTTTGCAAAAACTTTTGCGGAAAACTTTTCGCTTTGTGGCAGGGTGAAAGCGCTTTGAACCCACTGCTCGTTAGGTACGCATATGTGTAGGTGGGAGGTGGTTTGTTGGGGGACCGTGTGATTCTGAAACGGGCTTTTATTGTTAATGTGCATATTTATGAGTGTATTGTAGTTAAGATTACTCAGAAAATATGGTTTGGTTAACCTTTGTTGCAAATGTGGTGCTCTACCGTAACTAATTGCTGGATTAAGGATGCTTGTTTAGGGTAGAATGTTGGTAGAGACAAAATTATGAGGCAATGAGAATATAATTAACAAAAAAATATGTAATTAAACGCATTTATACAATCATATAAAACAAAAACGTAATAACGACTGTGGCTCGTCTGCGAAAGACCCACCAAGGTTTGTTACAGATTAACCGAGATATAACCGAGCTAGCCGCAGCAAAGTTTAGCGAACGGTCGCAAATCAAAAATTTCGGTATATGAGCGCTAGGAAAGATATGGATCGATATTATTTTTTGGTATTATTTTTCTAAGTATAATGTAATAATGCTAACCTTTCTCAAATTTTGACCAACACACTGAATATAAAGGAAACCAAGAGTACGAAAAACGTTATTTTGAAACAAAGATATATCCTAAACTAATGAATTTTATGTTTGTACCGTTATTCGTTTGCACATTTTTAGTAAATTTGAGCAACGTCGTTATATGAGAATTGGGTATGATTAATACAGAATTTTTTATTTTTCGTATTCTACTATGAGGTGGTGAAATGTAGAGACTCTATTGAGTTTCGTTGAGAGAGCTTCAATATTTAAGGGGCTTTAAAACTAATCGAGGGTCATGCCCACGCTTAAAACGCTCGAAAGCACATATGCCCTCAGCTCTGTGACACTTTGCCACAATTTCAATTCGTCTCCTCATTATGATTCCATGCTCATCTGCACTCTTTTAAAGTGTTACTAAATGATTCCAGAAAACAAAAAATTATGATTCCCCAGGAGTAGAAATCTTGCTAATTTTTTCATATTTCAGCAAGGGATCTTAGATTTGTCGTCTCTAGCAGCGTCACATCGCAGTGACTGCTATATCTGTAAACATAGCTTGTTTAACACCATTGTACAATATGTACACAATTCTTTCTCAAAACTATTACCTGTCTACTTTACTTCGGTTTTGGATAATTTTCTGTTCAATTAAATACTCACTCAAATAGAGAATTCAGCACGAAGCCATGTAGCCATAACCAGCCGGTTATCCAAGATACGGCTTCTGTAACGCTATTTGCAAAATACTAAAATTTTTATACTGCAATGTTTTATCGGCTTCATTTCCGGCTACATTGAATTCTTTATTCAAAAGTCGTCTTAAAAATTGACTAAAAAGTTCTGCTTGAACTTGTTTCTCCCAAAAATATTGTTTCTTAGACTGCGGCGAAAAAAAATATATAAATAATAAAAGTCGTCATCGATTCGTCATTACTCCGCTCGCTAGTTTTGAGCGCTGCTTGCTTAAGTTTCGTAGATGTTAGATAAGAATCACAAAGTACCTTTTAGTGCATAAAGGTCGTTAAACTTTCATACTAGGTATATTAACTAAATAACTGCCCCACATACCTATATTCCGTGCCACTTAAGCATGCGCCGACAAAGTCGAATGCTTTCAAAGCATTGCAACAATTCAATTACTCCACATAACCGCCGAGACATCCACATATATGTAAATATAAGCGATTTTCAGTTTTCGAGGGTGATTAAATTAAAACTA
The DNA here is from genome assembly GCA_021498325.1 of Bactrocera minax. NCBI lineage: Eukaryota > Metazoa > Arthropoda > Insecta > Diptera > Tephritidae > Bactrocera > Bactrocera minax. The sequence goes on from JAKEEE010000024.1 coordinate 1,073,998, forward strand.
CACAAATAAATACAAATATATGTGCAACATGACCACTTAACTTGCGGCACGGGTCCAAACTGCAGCCAAGGATTTGCGGCGTGCAAAGTAATTAAATTAAAATCTCAACCATTTGTAATATGTGGCAACCAAAAAATTAAGTTTAAATACAACCAAACACCCGGACCAACCAAACAACCAACCAACCAACTAACCGCGCGCAGCACCCCATCGTCTCGACGCTGTCCCAAATGGGTATGCGCGCGGAGTGCATTTGTACATCGTCACAGCTAATAATTAAATTTAATCACCATTTTGTCGGTTGCCAATTCTATCCAATTAAGTGTTAGTGGATTCCTGCGTGCATTTAGTACAAGGACGAAGCCCAAAGCACACAGCTCGCAGCAAGCGCCGCAGTTGCCACAGTATCCGTTGGTTGGTTAATTGTAATGAAAAGCATGAAATTAAATGTGTCTGATTTTCGTTATGAGTGTGTATCTGTGTGTGTGTGTGTGTGTGTGTCTGTGTGCACGCAGCTGCTGGTCATTGTAGCCGTCGATAGGGCGCTGTAGATAATACAGGATTTTTACTAATTTGCGGATATTGTCTGGCATATTGGTGGGCGGACGGCTCTGCGGGGGCGAGGGAAATTTGTGCGCTCAAATTTAATTTGAGCGCTCACCGCATTCAAATGCTGAAAACTGTAACTGGAACTGTAAATATGTCGCATATAACTCATTGTGCGTGGGTGTGTGTGGGTGCATAACTGCAAATAATTGCAACGGCAATGGAGAGTCTGAGTGGGATCTCTAAATTGAAATGATAATTTGTTCGCTTTTCGGTAAATGTGACGAAAACTAATTACCATTTTAATTTCGCCTTATATTTAGTGGAAATTATAACGGAAATTGTTTGAGAAAAAATTTTTAAAGTTGATCATTGGAAGAAGAAGTTTGCGCTGGAGTAGAGTTCTGTTCAGAGTGACTAATTCCAAGGGGGCTAAAGCTCCTTGATTGTTTTTATAAAACTCTCTATTCAGATCAATCAAAACATATATTCGAACAGAAAAAAAAAACTCTTTTTACAACTCGGGAAATTTCTATAGATGTTTTTTAGAGAAATGTTTTCGAGTCCGTTAATATATTGTGGCGAGCGCGAACAGACAGCGAAATTGGTTGTTGCCAGAATGTTCGAGTGACGATCTGTTATATAACGGCTGCCGGGGTGGCAGCAGACTTACATGGTACTCTCTACACGGCAGTAAATAGAGTCTTAACAATCAAGGGGTATGAAAGTGGGTAATGAAAGTGTTATAGGAAGCTTTCCGGAAGATCGTAAAGAGTTTCTCGGATTATTTTCCTTTCGGCATCTATTTCTTCGAAGATAGGCGAATTAAGTAAATACTGTGCGAAATTTCGTTTTTTAAGTAGTTTTATAAAAAGGATTTATGAATATGATCTTAATGTTTTTTTGAAAGAAAATTAATGTAATTATGCCATATGGATGAGAAAAATGGGGTTGCTGAGATACCGGAACTTTAAAGATGTGATATTATTTTCCCGTAAAAAAAATATTCTCATCCTACTTTTGCTAGTTATGGATCTTAAATTTTCTGCCTAAAGTCATTTGTAAATGCAATAGGGACGTGACTTCGCTAAAAGAAGCCTAAATGTAGGCAATGTTTTATTTTCATTTTCAATTACAGCATTTTGTTCTTGCGGTAAAATTATAGGTAACGTCTTCATATTTAAGTGAAAGGGCAAAATTTGTCGTTTTAATCCATTCTCTTTAAATTGGGAGGGGCCAGCACTACCATTCTGTAGCTTAATGAACATTTAAAACAACCGCTGGGTGAACAAAATATTACAACTCTTGCCTGAATAAACTTTTAATATGTACATGAACTTAGCAAATAAATACCTGCTATGCATCAGTTCAAAGCAAATATATTTGTATGCTTAGTAATTCTTGTCATCAGTAGCAATAAGCAAGAAAATGTCAATAAATTTATTACTGACAGGTCAACATAGCACAATGACAGGCAGATGAGCCAAATAGACTGGCCAGTGCAGTGTATGGTGAAAGTAGATATATATATGTGTGTGTGTATGACTACGCACAGTACGTATGTATGATTTTGCGTACGTATGTGTTTGTCATGCAATTGATTTGCAATAATTTGCCTAAAACCGCGGCTCTATTAACAGCAACATGTCGCATATATAAGCCACACACACACGCATGCAATCATCGCTCCAGAAGCTTATTTACAGTACATGTGTACAAACAAATACACCCTAAGCCCCCTGCTGTCCTACGGACCTATGCAGAAGTGAATTGCAAAAGCAATTTCACATTCCTCACCAGCTCAAATTGCGGCTGGTTGCCTGCCACTTGACTGTTATACTGGTGGACTGGTGGACGTTCGGACCGTTGATCTGCCGGCAGGTATCGGCTTCATTTCGTATTCACATTAATTTTAGCTGTCACTGAACGATTTTGTTTAGTCGCTGACTATGCGGAATTGCTATTGTTGTTGTTGTTGTTTTTATTGTTTTCGGAATTGGAGCTGCTGTTAATGCTGCATGCCACTTTTCAATAACACAAATTGCGAGTATAGCTGCACTGGCATTGACTGAATGTTGCTGGTAAAATATTGTTGTTGCTCTTGTTACTCATATTGCTGTTAGGTCTTTATTAGATATATTTGTATGTATGTGTGTAGCGCAGTTGTGTTGTTGCTATTGTTATTAGCTACACTGATGTTATTTTGCCCGCCATTTTAATGCAACCGTGATCGAATTGTCCTTCCGTGGTTCCAAATCCAACTTATTATAAATATATATGCACTTATATATGTGTGTATGTGTATTTGTAAAGTTATCACATACGATTTGGCGTTTTGTATTGCAACTCCTATAGCTTCTGTTACCATCACTATCTCCACCACTGTTGTTGTTGCCGTCATTGTCATTGTCATTGTCAGTGTCAGTGTCAGTGTCAGTGTCAGTGTCACAGTCAACGTGACGACCGCGTTACGGTCATTTATTTATTTATGCATGCCGCACATAGAGGTGAGCCCAAGCAAGTACGGCTTAGCGGCATGCCTAGTCAATGTTGTCCATTGCCTTAGCTATTGAGAGTGTAGCCATCATTCGTGTTGTTGCCGTCGCTCCATTTGCAGCTGCTGTCGATCTGTCATTTTTATTTGCTACTTGTCAGTTGCCAACTAGAGCAGCATATTTCAAAATTATTGCACGCGCATAGAGGGCCGTCTGGACCGTTGCTATTATTAAATGGTTTATGTGTTCGTTTGCTCTACTCGGGAGAGTGGGAAAATTTTTAATGAATATATTTGCTTTTTGTTGGAGCGACTCTGAAAACTTTTACTACGTTGATAACTTTTTTGTGCTGCTACTAATTAAGGGTGAGTGAAGCTTTGGCAGCTCAGAACAACTGGATTGAGGTTAAGATGAGTGTGTTTTCTCTGTTAATAATATATAAGTAAATAGATGTGTAAAATTTAGTTAAGAATTTGAAAACTTTTATAAGATTTTATCTTAAATATCTTCAATATAGAACTACTCGGAGTTGAAATTTCTCAATCTCAAAAAATAATGAAAAAATTAAAAGCTTTTTTAAATTAATTTAAAATTTGAGGCGTAAAATTATTCAAACTAATTTATTATTTAATGCTGGTGGTGGTATGGGGAATTTCTGGAACATTATTATCTATGTTTATCCCTGTTTTATTAATTTTATGCCAAATACTTTCTCTTCATTCTACTAGATTGAATCGCTCATTTTATATGATAAAATTCACAAGTAAAAACTTTAAAAAGCTGAACATATTTAATTGTACTTCATCCTATTATCACCATACTAGGTTTGTAACTTCGCTAGCATATGCCTAATTGTAGGCAATGTTTTATTTTTATTACATCAGTGCCACTGGACGATTTGAAAGGAGTCAAAACAAAGGTGCGAAAGAACCAAAGGGAAGGCAGAAGGATTTATTCATTAATGTTTATGTTCCATAGCTAGTAAATTTAATTTCACTGCATTAAATTACAAAAAATGGTAGGTGACGCCCAAATATAGGCCACGTTATATACAATAATATTTACTGATACCTTAAATGGCTGAGAAACTTCCTCCAGGAAACAATGCAGAAATGGAACAAGGAACAGGCAGAAATGTTCTTTAAGAAATTTGAAAGATACGAGAACACAATGACAAATATATATTAGAGTATATTAGGTATTTTTGTGAGCTTTCTTCATAAGTACTTTTATAATGCTTGAACAAAAGTTCAAAAAAGCAAAGTTCAACCGGAAAGAGTCCATTTGAAAGAGATTTAAACCTTGAACCAATCTCAGTTTTCGAATAACATTAATGCACATATATATATATACGGTTAGGCGCTTAACTTAAGTGAAATATGCCTAATTGCATGTACTGATTTGGGCTATAAAGTTTATCAACTACGTTGAGACGATTCGGAGAGAATCATAGCAGAAATGTTAATTCAATTCTCCATACTTGGAAAATTGTACTGGACAGGAAGGATACGAGGACACATAAAGTAACAAAAGATCTAATCTGTGAAAAAATTTTATATATTGACTGTAAAATAAAAAAAAAAAAAAATTATATGACAAATAACCAATTAAATAAAATAAGTTTTTTGCTAAAACATGAAATGAAATAGCAGAGTGCGAAACAACACTCAACTCATAAATGTATGAGTATAACACACAAGTGGGAACCCTCGAGAGCTTAGCAGCCATCTGTGGCCGTATGGCGCGAGTGACACATGAAGATGTTGACATAATTAAAGCAACACGAAAAAAATTAAAAATAAATTGCGTTTACGAAAATGGCGAGCAAATGAAAAATGATAATAACCAAAATAGCTTCAATGCGTGCGCGATGGCAACTTGTGGCCGACGACGTCAAAGGTCCTTTACCCTCAGCTGCAATTTCCAAGCAAAAAGTTTCTTAATTAAAATAAAACTTTCCACTTTTTGTTAGTGAAATGCGTTGTGTATGTGTGTGTGTGTGTGAGGTGAAAGCCACAGAAATAATTTCACTTCGACTGGTTGGTGGCCGGTGGATGGCGTAAAAAGTCATCGAAAAATCAGCAGCAAATGCCAATTCGCCGCCAACACAATCACACCTGTGCACCCAAAAGGTCTTGCGGACAGACAGACATACGCTTTGGGTGCTGATACTCAGCAGGCAGATGCTAGTGGTCTCGGTTGCGCCATGTGGTGGCAATTTTTCGCTACCACAAAATAGAAAAAAAAAATTAAAAATAGAAATAAGGGAGCGCGGTAAAAAGTTGGAAAAAGTAAAACCGCGCAGCAAAAAAAAAAAAAAAACATGAAAAATGCGTCGGTAAAATTTCGTTGGCGGCGTAAACTTTGCATCAATTGCTGGCAGTGCGGTGGATTGTGGAGCGTGGAATTTTGCTACACCCCCATGCGCCGGAAATCGCATCAATCTCAGCTACTGGACACGTTCAAGAACCTGCGCGTGCGTTATTTAACTTATGTAATATATATATGTATATATATATTTCATTCTTTTTTTAGCAGCTATCTATAAGTACCACATGCCACTGTTGGTGGTATAATATAATATTTTCCGCTCACTGAACTGTATACATAGACTATACTCGTATTTACTGCGTCGACTTTTGTGACTTCCCTTGTTTTTACTTTTATTGTACGTTTTCTTTCCGGCGACCTTTTATTGTGTTGATTTGTGCTTTCTGCCACATGATTTTTGTTTATTAGCGGTAGGATATTCCATATTTTGCATATTTAATTCAGCGGGAAACATACATATATTTCAATAAAAAACAATTTCGGTAATAAAACTTTATGTGCGACCCAAAATAACTTCAGTTTTTTTTTGTTGGTTCGGGAATTCTGATTTCAAATTATAAAAAAATTTATTTTATTTGCGGAAATATTATACGATCAAATTAATTTTTGTAGAGGAACAAGTCGAAATTTTAAATCTAAATTATTGGTACTAGGCGATATTGTTGTGCTCCATTGAGCTCTCCCAAAACTTTTGTCAGCAATTTTAAAGAAACCCGTAGAACATATAACTATGTAGTAATTATTCAAAATATTTTCCTGAATTATTTCTCACATGTTACATGTTCTAAAAGTATGTGGTTTCTAGGTTGGGCTCTACTAAAAACCTTACACAGAAAACGATTTACAACAACCTAAACGATCCAGAACTTCAGTTAATATTTTCCTCTATACAATAACATAATAAATACAAGAATATTACAAGTCTAATATTCTTACAAAAGTTGTTTACATTAACGATATTTTATCGGATTATTAATGTTCTCAAGATCTATTCTAAGCGGTCACGAAAAAAGTATAAAGCTGCTTCAAATATATTGTATATCTAAACGAAGTGAAATGTTAAGGGATGCATAGCAAGATTTTTCGAAAACTTTAATTCACTAACTTAAACTTGTAAGCTTCGTGAGATTCCTTACTACAATAATTCTCACAAAAACAAAATTTTATGGTTCAAGGTTTTTTGGTAAGTTATTCCCTTAAAAAGTTTTCTTGGGGTTCTCTTAAGTTACAATTTTAATGTCACCAACCATGAAATAAAATTGATATGTGCTCCTCTCTCGAAGGAACCGACTACATTTCGCGGTCACGAAACCTCAGGGTTTTAATATGGTAACCATAAAAGTGAACACGCAGCATGCTTGTCACTATGTGTAAATGCTAATACGCCCAAGGTTTTATTCGCAGTTCTAAGGTAAAATTAAGTTTTATTCAATGGAGGCAAAAGTTTGATCTTGAATTCTTTATCACAATCAAAAACATTTAAGTACGGAAATTAAAATTTTAAGCTTAATACTAATAGTGATTAAAAATTTAAGTCTTTAAAAATAGTCAATAACAAAATTTTATATATTTGTTTTTTTAATACAAAAAACGCTTTTTAGATGGCAACATCATAATTTGATATTTTTTAATGATACATTCGTCTACAGCTTTCGTTTCCTGTTCATTTCACATTTCGCATTTTATTTTAATTTAATATACTATGGAGTTTGAAAGTAATAGCGACACTATTTAATATTATATGTAAAATTATATGGCAACGTTACAATGTTATATTGTAACGATAATTTCTTAAACAGTACTCATTTGCCACTTATATTTGCTCATAATGCAACTTTTCTGATTTTTGGTCTAATTTATTTATAAATTGTAGGAAGATGGCAACCTCGTTTAAACTTTCAATCTGCTACTAAAACCTTTATAAGTGATATAAACTTATTAACGGCTTGTTCCCCGCCTTCTATTGCATATGTGTGACTTTATTATTTGTTTAAAAAAATCAGGTGGCAACTTCGGAAATTTTATAATAGCGCTTGCTTAATAAATATATGTGATATTTTCTTAGATATCTTAGATATTTATTATACCTATTGCATACAATTTCTTTACAATTGTACATTTGTACAATTAGAATTTAAATTTATATGCTTCTCTCCTGCACCGCTCGTATTCTGCTTAGTTTAATACTGTTGATAGCAACTGTTGAAGAGATATTTACGTAAAATAACTGTGGGAAAGTCAAAGCCGCAATTAAGTGAGCAAAACATCGCTTGCAACGCAATGCATTTTATTGCAAAATAAACGCTTTTCAAGGAGTTTCATTGAGCATATATGTATATGTTTGGAGGTAATAAAAATAGCAAATTCATGCGCTTTGGTTACATCTCCAAACGACGACGTAGACCGATAGTTAGGCATTGCACAAACAAATACAAATTGAATACATATAGATGTGCCTTAAGGCATGCCCGGACAAAATATATACACTTAGATCCATATCTGCGTAGGTTGACATGCAAATGTACCTTGGCACAGCGCTGATCAAGCAGCAAACAACACAGGCCACTCGAAGGTTAGGAGCTGTGGCAGCGCGTAAGCAAGCAATACTGCTATCACTGTTAATGTATGCGTAGCATAAGTACTTGCCACATGCACGTTGCCCGTGTGTACAGCTTATCTGCAACACGTAGGTTGCCTTACCACTTTCGTCAGCAGCATGTTGTCGTCCCTACATGCCGCAAGCCGCAAGCCGCAAATTCCATTTCTGACAGTCGCATTGCCATGTGAGGCGACTTTTCAACGCCAACTCTCAAGTTTTTATTGCTTGGACAATGCGCAAAGACTGACCCCTGAGCGCTTGACTACGACGCGGCCATAATTGACTTTTCCATGTTGCTTTTGGTATGTCGTTGCGCGTTTGCTGGCATATTGATATGTTGAAATTTCAATTTCAAAATTTTGCTTTTCTCAGCGTTTTTATCGCTATTCTTTTTGATACTTCAGTGAGGCTTTTCATTGTTGTTGTTATTGTTGCTATTGTTGTTGTTGTCGTTGTTGCTCTCAACAGCCATTATGACGTTGGATCAGGTCAGCGCGATAACTTGCTGGCCGCATTGCTTTGACAATGCGTTGCCATTACCGTTGAATGTTATGCTTCTGCAGCAACATGTTGCTGGTGGTGTTCCTTTCAAGTCGCGCTCGCTGGATGCCCCACCTATAAATGTGTGTATGCACTGACGTCGCTTTGAGGCCGGCAGAAAAATGACAGAATTGACACGTATTGACATAAACATGCAACTCAATGGGCTTTGCCTCCTGCGGTTGATGCGCCAGCACAAAAGCGCCTATTTGCATGGGACAGCCGGCAATGTGGGTTTTATGTTGCCTGCAACGCACTTTGTTACTTTTTGCAAAAGTTGTCGCGCTGTGCGTGTTTGCTTAGTTTGAAGACTGGTTTTTAGTTCGGGTGAACTTTCTGTACCCAAAGGAAAGATCTTTCGGAAAATTTAGTTCATCAGGTTATTAAATTGTTGCTGAGAATCCATGTCACCGTGCTTAACGGTTTTGCATCAATGCAACAATTTTACGACGAAAATGATTTTCTCTAGTTTCCAAATAAAGCGGAACTAATACAGAGAATACTTCGGCAGACGGTTTAAATCGCTTGAAATACTACAAAATTGTGGTCGCTTGCGGGTTTTAATGTCAACCATAATTTCGGAAATAAAATTTTGATGACCAATACTGCCAGCCTTCTATTTGGGAACATAGAATCCTCACGAAATCGAATGAACTTCATTGTGGGAAAAATATATGTTGGCTGCCTCTATGGCGTAGCTATTTCAGGAAGTACTACATCTCTTTAACCCGAAATACAGTCAGATCATTTCATGTCTTAAGGGAAGCGTAGTAATCAGAATTTTGTGAGTCTGGCTTGCTTGCTAACTGAACATAGTCTTCTCAGTGAATTATCGCATGAGGGGCACTCTCAGAAACGCAGGGTACTCTACTTTGCATCCATATAGTCGGGAGATGTCCGATGTACCAGGACCTTAGGAATTATGAATGCGCGAGCACTTAACAGACTGATACGTGGACCATTAGATGTTAGCTGTCCAATAGACGGAATGTTGAACTGCAACTGTTTGTTTGGATCTGGGGTTCGTCAGGTATGGAAATCGTTTAGCTACACAGTTGACATTAATTAAGGTAGGATTTTCAGATTCGTCTATTTGAGGTGCAATCTCTGCTTACTTTTAGAGGTCTGGGCGACAACCGCTCAACTAGGAAATGTGTTCGGCGATTTAATTGCTGCACTGCTGGCAGCTGTGTTCTTGGAGTTTGCGCCAACCTACTCCCTTACTTTAATGCGTTTACCCGATTTCGAAAAGAATTAGCTTGTGGATTCGATGGGAATTTGCTTTGTAAACGACTGCCGGACACAGAGTACAGCAGTGGTTATAAATATGTCTCGAATCTTAGAGCGGTGGTTCGTGAGTCCATTCAACCGCTCCCAATTGGTTACGAATAAGTCGCAGCATTTCGAGTTGCTGATCAACTTAATGATTTGAACTGCTATACCTTAATCATCGCAAGGTAACTACGTCAACGACGGTGGGTAGTTCCAATAAACGTCGTTACTGACCACGTTATTTAAAGCAAGCCCATTATTGGGACATCTTTCTAGAGAGAATACGATAAGAATCGATATCTTGGTATATTATGTTTCATAACAAATATTTAAGGCGGATATATTAAAGACGGATAATTCCAAACTTTGTCTCGTCTTCAACTTATACGTTACCGTAGAAATAAGAGTATTTGCCCCATATTGATGATTTATAACGAAAACGCTTTTCAATAATCAAATTACAAATTCTGCCACTCAGCGAATAAAGGCAATTTTCTGATTAATTTGACATAGACGGAGCTACATTTGCATAATCATAAACACCTACCTTGTTCACTGGGGCAAAAGGCCAATAGCGAAATTAAACTTATACGAGTAGCTGGGGCGTACACTTAGTCTGTATGTATGTATGGGTGTGTATGTGTGTGTATGTGTGTGCAAAACCATTCTTCAGCAAATATTTTCATTGTATTGATGATGCGTGGGATAAACATCAAAGGTATTTCAGCCTTTTGTTGATTAAATTCCAAAATCGAGTTTGTTAGGAGGTGTGCAAACATGGCTTTGAATATGCTAATGTATGTATGTATGTATGTGTAGCCACTTATGCCATAGATAAACTCACCTATATATACTTACACATATAATAAAGTATTTTTAGAAAAATACAAACATATGTACCCTCATTTATTGTCGAAAAGCAACTTCTATTTCAACTCACTCTCTCGTGCTGGGAGCGCAGACAATCAGGTGAAAAGTGTAGTGTCAGCTAATTTTGCGCCATCAAAGAGAAAATGCAAATTTTCACCTCAACCAACGAGTGGCTACAAACATATGCACGAACATAAGTGGAAGCTGTTACTGCACGTTACTCATATACCTACCTCTATATAATATATAAGCGTAAATGTATATACGCACATTGGGGCGATCCTTAAGCATTAAATGGATAATTTTTTGAACAAAACTTAATTTTAGGCACGATAGTAAAATTGATCGACCGCAACGAAACTGTGTTACGCATCACGATCACAGTATGCAGAGCGTCTTCATAGTCAACGCTGAATTGATTTGATTTTACTCTAATTATTCATAGCAATGCTCCGTTACTTATAAAATAGAAAAGTTGGAAGGTTGTCAATATTGATAAAATCAAAAAATACTACAATATAGGTATCAATTTGTTGGGGTTTAAGAAAACAGAGAGTTGAAATTATTTTGAGGAGACAAATAAGTGAAATAAGTGTGCAACATCAAACCCTTGTGTGGGTATCAAACTCAAAAGGACTTTTTGGGAAGGATTGCCACCTATTTTAATTTTGACATCAAATTAAGTTGTTAAAAAAAATATAACAAAACAAAGGTTGAAAGATTTCTGTTAGGGATATTTAGAAAAAAAAATTTTTTTTTTTTAAGAAAGATAGGGTGGTTATTTTGTTGGAAAATTAATTTGTGAAAATAAATCTAAAAAAAAATATTAAGTGTTGGTGGAATAATATACTTTCAGTTATCACAAATTGTTTACATCAATTCAATAATATGATCTTAGAAATGATACATAAAGTCCTTTTATAATGTATAAAATTCTAATTGCGAAGTGTCGCTAATATTAGTTTTCATTTTGTTGAATTAGTTGTCAACGACAAACCGAGTACAGTTTCGGTTTAGTCGCACGTAGTTTCGGAATTCCTATTTCTTTTATACTCATCTCACCCTCTCAATCGATAATAACATGATATATTATGGTCTCGGACACAGAATAGACTACCCTATGTAAGCTACAAAATAAAGATTTATTTTAATTATTTTTCATATTGGCGTCAATTCAGTTTCCATGAAGTAATCTGAACTTTGAACTCTGAACTGAATTTCGAACTTTCAACTGAAGTTTAATACTCTCCAACTACAACAATATGGGTTGCAATTCATGAATTTGTTGTAAAATTTTTCTGCCGAATTTCATCACCACCCTAATGCACACATAGAACTGCTGTGACGAAGCTTAGTCAAATGCAAATCCCCAAAAGGTAAGGCTCAGCAATTTATTACAGCTCAAACGGTGTGCCGCCAGTTAGTCGCCGCAAGCAGTTTGACACACAGTCAACCAGTTGGATGGACGGACGTGGCATGATAACAGGCGGACTTATTAAATAAATCATTTTTTGCAGTTTTCTAAAGCGCGTTCAAGCATACGGACGCGGCTGTTGGCTAACATTTTTAGGCAAATTTGTTTAGCGAAACCTGTTGTGCGATCCTATGCTATGCTATGCTATGCTATGCTGCAACACATGCACATTCGTTTCCGTAATTTAATTATGCTGGTAAAATTGTCGCTTTTGACTCTACCAGTCGGCGTGTTTTTAGCTAATTGATAAATGTCTGATTTTGGGGTGGATGAAATTGTCACAATTGCTTTTAAGTATTTTTTTCGGTGCGTGTGTGTTGTTGTTGTGGGCACTTGTCTAACGATGACCATGATAAAAGCGTTTATTGACGCCATTTTGTTGAATATTAATGCAAAAGTGTGTATACAGACAAATTCGATTTGCATATTTTTGCCACTAAGTTAGTTAGCGACTAATGAACAGCAACAAAGTCAGACTTAATTTGCTAAAAAGTATTTCATTGACATTATTTACAAATTCATAGATAACTGTAAATAAAGAGATGGAAATTGAAACGATTGTGATTACAATCGGAGCTACGTGGTTCAACTGGCTAATCGAGGTGAACAATATTGATTGCAAGTATTTATTATTAAGGAGAGAGTTAAAACATGCTAATAACGGTTTTAAGCAATATAGAAAAATAATAAAATTATCTTTGCAAAACAGAAAAACTATTCTAGTATAATATTAACGCTTGCTCTTCACTCATGACCTCTGCAGTTGACCTTCATTCAGTTCTTGCTATTAAGTTCGTTTTCAGGAATTGCCAACTGTAAATAAGAAGAGCAGAGGCCTAAATTTATAAAAAGCGTTTGCGAGAGACATATTTTGAATATATTAAATTCATTTCAAGCATCGCTGGTGAATAAACATTTCTTCTTCTCCAAATTCGGCCACTTTAGCCTGAAAGACTGACTGGTGGAAGTCAAAAACAGTTCAACATCAGCAAGGAAATTGATGTGCAGAACATTTTTTATTTTCTTAAAAAATACTGTTGGAGCCGCTTTTGATTTCTGATGCATTCAAAATTTTATTTTAATATATTAACAAAATAATTAGCAGTAGCAGGGTTGCATTTGACTGATAAAGTTATTTTCATCAGTAAATATTTGAGAGCGGTATTTACGACTGCTACACGGAACTGGAAACATATTCTCTTCTCTACATTGATTTAAGCTTAGACTGTCATGATTACTAGGAAATAGTATAGGAAACGTGTATAGATTTTACATAACGGTTATTATGAAGAATTCATCATTATGAAATTATGTTATAAAATTTACTTTCTCAAGCGTCTAAAGTTTTAAATCACTTAAGTATCTTTAAAATACACTTTATTATCACAACAATAAAGAAAATTGTTATATTCCTTATTTAATCGGAAACCTAAATATTTGCCTTAACCCGGAGTTCAACCTTCTGTGCAGTGGAATATATGAGTAAAGATCCCTGTACATAAAAATGTATATTCCAGGTAGCATCCCGTTAGTTCTTTAATTTATTTTCAGTTATTAATTCCTACAGATTCTACATATATCTACTAATTTCTATTCTACATATAAAAAAAAAAACGTGACAAGATGGATGAAATGCATAGTTTTAGCAAATGTAAATAAAATATTTGCTCATCTGAAACTTGACGAATGTTGCTCTAATTGCGGACTAACTAGAATGGAATATGTGTGCATACTGTTTATAAAATTGCTTTGCAAAATTATTTGTTATAATCACAACAACATACATCTGCATAGAACCTATTGTTCGCAGCTGAAGACGAGGAATTCATCCCTATGACAAATAAAGAACATTTGCAGCCCAAAACAAAGTGACTACAAATTTCGTAAGTGATTTAATATTAAATAAGTATTACAGTTAAGCAAGCGCATATATATAGTTAAGCAGATATATGCAAATATATTGCTATCTCATAAAATACATTACATTATAATATACTCTGTAGAGCAAATTATTATTTCTGTTCGAATGGCTTACGCATTATACATAGTGCAAAAGGTGTAAACAATATGAAATAGTCTGCAGTCAATTATGACTCTCAAGTCAATTAACGATGCATTTCAAGTTTTGTGTTTTGCATTTCATCTGTTTTTGATTTAACTGACATGCATACACATGCACTTACTAATAAGTGTAAATTTATACGAGTTGTCTCATGAATCTTGTAGACGACAAATCAGTCTGTCACTAATATATATACTAATATTAATATATATTATAATATATATAATATTAATATGTATACTAATATATATATATATATATATATAATATAATGATATTAATGATATAGATAATATATATATATAATATAATAGATATATATAATATAATATATAATATATAATTGATATATGATATATTAATATATATTATATATATATATAATATTATATATATTATATTTTATAATATAATTTAATTATACAAATTAATATGTATATGTATTGTACATTATCATTATTATACATCATATATTATTATATATAATTATATTATATACATATATTATATTATATCTATATATTATTATTATTATATTATTATAACATATATACTAATACATATTATAATACAATATTATGTGAGTTTTCAAAAAACTCACATTATATATACATATGTATTTATATTATATTAATATTATATATACACACATATATAAATAAATTTTGACATTTTTGACAAGATGTCACGTGATAATGATGCAAGTTTCAAAGCAACCCTGTTTCCATGAGGTATTCACTCGCTCTTGTAGTTAGGTTAATTTTTAAGGCTGCATGGAGAGGACTACAATTAATCTTATCCATATTCTGAAGGTTTTCATGTTTAAAACTTCATTTTTTATAGGTTATATATTAGTTATTGATATATTTCACAACAAAAGGAATTTTATAAGAAAACTTAGCAACAACTTTCGCTTTCGAGGTTTCGCTGTATATAATTACCGCAGTTTTTGACTCAAATGGAAGCAGATGTAGGATGGCACATGAATTTTATCAAGTCAGTGGTGAAAAATATCTTATCAATTCCACGTCAATTAATATCACTAAACAGTATAAAAAGTATGAAATGCTACAAACCTTACCGAAATAGCAACCACTTTCTAGGTGGCATTTAGAATTCAATTTACCTGGAAAGAAAAAAATAAAGCTATTATTAGTGCAGAAAAACATATAAATAAATATATGAGTAACCAAAACTGCTTTGAGACACAAATTTATTAAGGATCATTTAAATATCAGGTAATCAAACTCATTCATGATTCACAATTCTAATAACATATTGTAATCTCTTCAATAATGCGCCATGAAGAACGCTGTATAGCTATTAACAAGAGAAGAAAAGGTGATCTTCAAACTAAATCTCTAAATATTATATCCTTTCTTATTTAATAGGGTTACGTATTTAATGTTGCATACGTTTTGCTTAAAGGGTCAGACAAATATTTCGTTTGCGTAAAAGCAGGGGATCAATGATACGAGAAATTCTCTTTAAAAAGGGTGTAATTTCTAAAATAAAGTACTAATTTTGCAATTTAACACTACAGTTTCCCAACTTTTTGGCTAACAAAACGTTTTTTAGCTGGATAAGCGCTGATTGCTATGGAATTGCATTCGAAAGACTTCTAGAACTATTTAAAGTTTACATAATAACTGTCCTGGCATACATCAGACATATGCAAGTCGATTTGTTGAAATTATAAATTTAGATAAATAAGCTTCAACTTACATATACCATGCTTAAGCTCTATTAAGCGCGGTTTTATCTACATGATGAAATCATACTACTCTACTAGGACAGAAGACTACTAAGGACAGAAAATAGGTTAAATTATATTTAAAAAGCTGGTAATATGCCGCAGATGGGCGGACAATGGATCGACAAGTTCTAGGCTGTACGAGCAATAAATTAAACTGATAAATTATACCGGATCTGCTGATCATAGATCGAAAATTACTCGATCTTAGAGCTTAATTCACGTCACCCTCCCAGCTAGTGTTCGCAGCATCGAATTGTTAATAGTTAAGGTGACAGCTGTGGACTACATTTCGGAGTCCTAATAAAAGCAGAAGGAGAATATTTAAAAAAAAAAACAGGTAAATTGCTGAACATCACATGATATAAACTTAACACAGATCGGTCTTCCCAAATAGTAAAAACGAAATACTCTCAATTTGAAGCCAAGCGGACATATAACACTTGCGTAGTTTGAAATTTTATGGACCTCTTGCTTACAAATCTAACCAATGTTGAAAACGATACTACAATAAAATGCAAACGACCAAACTTTCGTACTTAATAATAATGGCTACGCACATTTAATGATACATATATACAAACATAAACAGCGTAATGATTTTCATGAGTACATAAGTTGCCATATAAGCACCAGCTAAGGGCATGGTAGTACATCGAGTTAAAAATACCCAACCCAAGTACATTAATGCGGCTCAAAGTACGGTGTGAATAAATGAGAGTGAAAAGCATAAAATTGCGAAAGCATGAAAATAGTAGGAGCAGATGTGGAACGTAATTCGAGCGCAACCAAAAACCCATCAACAGCCAAATCACCGCATACAAAAGTGATGCGGTGTATAAAACACAGCCGCACACACACACATACACATACACACACATACATACATACATACATACACACCTATTACTCGTAATATTAATGAGGATAATGAGACGCGCTGAAACCACAAACACCTCACACACCAGCCTGGCCAAGTGCGAGTGTGTGCGGGAGGAAGCTTTAATTCTCATTTGAATTGTGAAAACATCAAAGTCATAAACTTCAACACCACAACAACACCACTTGCCTGCAGATTTAGCAGCACTTACACACACACACTCACACACACGCGCAGCCGTTGCTCTTGCCGTTGGGCGTGAACCTTTTTTAATGGCAACACGCGGCAGGCAACGTGTAAATTACAGCTCAATTGCAAAGTAAACGCAAGCAAAGCTCAAGTTGATATCCATAATAAAGAGTGCATGCATCGATGGAGGAGACCCATAAAAATTCTTATGATTTCATGTAATTTGATTGCCGATATATTTAGGTGGAGGCATAAAAGTGCACACTTTACCCAGATCCACACGCTCTGTTGTTGTAATCAGCGTAGCCACTTTCGTCACTAATCAAGCGGAAATGTATAATGAGGATCAAGAACACTGGCGGCGCGACAAGTTGGCCGCAATCAAAACAGGGCACACGGCATGGATGCACCGTTGGCGGCGACACCATTCAATGGCCATTCAAAGCAACAACCGGCTGCAACAACAAAAACCAAAATGCTTCACAAATTAATGCTACCAGCAACGACATTGGCATTAATGCGCACACCTACACACACATACTTGTACATGGTGGGTGTGGGTGTCGGTCTGTTTGTGGTCGATTGGCAGCAACATGCTTGTGTAATAGCGCAGAACGGAAGCGAGGGCAAAAGCCATGCAAATGAAATATCCTGTGTTGTATGTGATTTTGGGTGCTACATGTGGCCCCACAGGAAATTGGCGGCGTAATAAAGAGTTTTGCTTGATTTCCATATTCGTTTATGCACAGTGACTTCGTTAAGCCAAACTTTACTAAAGGAGGACCCTGTGAAATACCCCTGAAAAATACTCTCTGCAAAACAGGGTGCAAAAGGAGGAATTGCTTATAAGCAAATAATGTATAGAATATATTTAAATACAGGCGTGCACTGCGAGCTTTGGTATAAAAATACCTAACAACGTGTGTGGCAACTCCGATATCACCGCAGCAAAGTCACAGGCCTGACCATTCGATTTCATATTTTATACATGTATGTGACACCTCAGTGTGCAGTGGCTAATGTACAATGCTACAAGTAGTCTCAATTCGTATCTGTGGATGCTGAAAACCTGTCAGAATTCTTCCTGCTTGCATCCACTAAGAAAGAGCCTACTTTGACGTAGTCTAGACATTTGTAGTCAATGCTGATTTCTTTCCATTTTTCCTTCCCTCCGGAGGTTTTAATTGATTGTGTGCGAACCCACTTCAAAGATTGGTTCCGGTGCTACCGACTTGGTGGTCCGCCAACTTGTTTCCCTCAATATTCTTGGGTCCTGCGATCCATACAAGATGAAGTCGCTTCCTCTTTGCTATATTGCTAAGTTTTTCTTTGCTCTCCAGCCCACTGCTGATCTGCTATAGGGGTAATGCTTAAGCATACGGATTTCCTAGTGGCTCATAAGAGTATGCTTCTATTAGTTACATTTATGACTTTAGTTACTCACATGTGGTGTTATGTTTTACTTGTCACTTTAACCAGCATTATCTAGCAAATATGCCAAATGTTATTCAATACGATGTTATGCTGATTATAGTAATATTGATATTTGATTAGAAAATTGACTGCGAAAGTAAACGATTTGATGAGACCAATAATTTCGTATTATTTATTAATATATTTTGAATAGTTTCGGATAGGTAGTGGTAGAAAAATAGCGGAATTTTTATACGAAATCAGCTTCGGAAATGTGATAAATGTTTTTTATAGCGTTTGGAAAGCCACTAACCAGGTGTTCTAATGTCAATGTTCATAATAGATCCATTGCCAAAATGTGTTTAAGAGATTTTTGAAGTCTTGAGTAGACTGAACTGTAATCAACTTCGTTGAAGTGGAAAATATTTCGTTAAATGCTGACTGGTATCGTTTAAGGACTGACACTACGACAGTTTCGCATAAAATCGTTAAGGGACTATCTATGCTACTATAAGAACAAACTGATGTGTTATATAAATATATTCATTTAAGAATGCCGAATCGAACACACAACTGGCATAACTACAATGATATATACTAGCCTAATCAAATACAAAGTGAACAGCAGGATGTTTTCAACCTTAATGAGCTACCCACGAACTTCTCCGAATTCAGTTGAATGTCTTGCTGTTTTCACATGTAAATTTTCTGATGAGAGAGCCGAGCCCAAATTAACCGTCTGTAGTAGTGGCGTTTTAAAAGTGGTTTTTATTTTTCTTAAAAACTTATGACGCTGCATGGCACAAAATATATTTTTTAGAACTTTCATAAGCGGCCAAATAAGAAAGCGTGGCATAACATATAATTAGAAGAGATTTCTAAAGAAGCCATCAAAGAATCGATTTAAAAAAAAAAAAAGAAAGAACTAACCAAAGGCCATAACACCCTGCTGTCGCCAATGCATAGTTTACCACAGCTTATTGTCTGGCTAACTAGGATAACTGTGGCTCCACAACGCCTCATGTTGTCAGTTGAATTTGCGGTTTTTCCATTATAATACCATCATTGTTGTTGGTGTTAATATTAAAATTGTTGTCGCGTCAATCGATTGAAATGGTGAACGGCGCTGCAGGAGTGTCAACAACTGAACTATAGGCTTTGTTTGCCGTCAAGTCGAGAAGACACAGATCACAGTTGGTCGGGTCGAAGTCGGGGTTCGATTTGAATTGGTGCATAGTGTTGATGGTTATGAGATTTTATGTACAATTTTAATTGAACATGTGGTGCGCGCGACAACGACAAATATACAACAACTACAAAAACACAGAATTCAACAATAGGCTGCAAAAGCAACGAAAGCGGCATAGAATGGGTTGAGCAGGAGAAGAGAGAAGAGGCGTACAACCAGGGGGGGGTGAGCATGTTAAATAAGCTGTCTCAGCTGTATATAGTATATACATATGATTTTCAGCCGAGTTGAGTTGTGCGTCCATTTTGATCATATACTCATGTGTGTTTGTGTGTGTGTGTGTGTTTGTGTGTGTGTGAAGGTTTTTGCGAACCTCGCATGTGTTTGTTTACGGTTTGTCGGAAATACGCGCAAGTGCTTGTGTCAGCGTGGGTGTGTGGCGAATTCGGTATTTGCCTTGTTCCGATTCATTGGAAGCAGAGAAGCGTAAAAAGCGTTCAACTGTAATGTATATATGTATGTACACATTGTGCATTTATGTTGTGGTTTTGTGGCTGCTGAGTGGATTTCCAAGCGCACAACGCACTCAAAAACCACAGGGTTGACTAACTGAGAGGTTAAAATGATAGATGTACTAGATAATGCAAACAGATGTATGTGCGCATATAAAAAGGTTGATAAATGGTAAATGGTAAAGCAAATGCAAATATGCTTATATAAGTGTGATGTGCGAAATCGAATGCGTGAATAATCAAAAGAACAGTCGGTTGGATGTGGCAATAGTGTGTGTGGGATATTTTAAATTTAAATGTAGTTTTTTGTGGACTTCGCAACCTCCGAATAATTACGTTTTTTGTTTCGAAAGAGACTCAACTCAATTCTTGCGTAGTAATTGATCTTATTTAGGCACCCCCCTCTTCTGGAGCTATCCCTTCTAGTTAGAGCTGCTTAGCGGGCAGCAAATAAATGAAAGAGCGACAGCCCACTCTACTCTCCCTCGCTTTCTGTAAGCCTTTTCCTCCCACTGAACCGCAAAATTAAAAACGAAAACAAATATTAAATGGCATTTTTCGCAAGTGGTTGCTGGACTCCCCCTTCAAGCGCAGGACAACCGCAAAGCACCACAAGTCGCTCACGCAACTCTCACCCATAGTAATAAAAATTAAAATTTGATTATAGCCGGCGAAAAAGAGTTTTTACGCAAAACCATGGGCAGCTGCTAGCTTTTTGTTGTTGTTAGACAGTGAAAAGGATTTCAAAATAAACGAATTATTTGCAAATACGAAAAACTTTCAATTTTTTGTTTTTGTTGTCATTTGCGGGTTTCCATTTTTAATTGGAAAACTTTTCGATTCTGCGTTGCCAACTTCCAGTGAAAATGTCATGTGGCGGCTGGTCAAACAATTGAGTGAGTATTTTCCAACCGATTGACCTCGCCGTATAGGAATTAACATTAGTCGGAGCATATGATTGAAAAGAAGTGACATTAAAAAGGACAAAAACAAAAACAAAAATACACTAAAAAAAATTATTTAATAAAATGAACTTAAAGTACTAGTTAATAAATGTTAAGGCAAATTTGATGCATTTTAAAAATAATGAAAAAATAGGTAATATTATATTATATTAATTCAAATATAGACAAAATAGCCGCATTTAAAAGTAAATAAATATAGGCAACAGTATAGCTACAGTAAAAATTTGAGGACTTCAAACATGGAACAACAAATAAAAATTTATTTTAAAAATATTAAATAAATTATTTTAAATAATAAAAAACAATTTTAAGTAATTAAAATGAATGGGAGGCTAATATGAAGAAATAAATATTGAATTAATTTGAAGAAATTTGCCGACCTATAAAGAGTGACCATGTGCCTTGAACAACTTCTACTAACTTATATAAATTTATACTTTTCTTAAACGTCGCTAGGTAACTCGAGTGTTCAGAAGAGATAACAATGGCTTCCCAATGTCACTTCTCCAAGCCTTTTGGATAGTTTTGCATGTATTATTTTAAACTTTTCATTTAAGAGTATTTACAAATTCATGTCAAATTGTAATTAATTTAAGAATGATAGAAATAGAAAAAAGAG
The DNA here is from genome assembly GCA_021498325.1 of Bactrocera minax. Classification (NCBI taxonomy): domain Eukaryota; kingdom Metazoa; phylum Arthropoda; class Insecta; order Diptera; family Tephritidae; genus Bactrocera; species Bactrocera minax. The sequence goes on from JAKEEE010000024.1 coordinate 1,095,707, forward strand.
AAGAAGAAGAGAAGGCAATTTAGAACCGTTACTTTTTTGGAACGCGTTTGACTGAATACTACATTAGTTCTTGACGTCATGAATAAATAAAGGGGAAGGGTTTGGGCTTACAATAATCGCGAAATTTTGACGGTTTATTTCGGTTATGACATTCCGCGTCGTGATAATCTATCGTGACTCTACCATTCATAGGTTAAGGGGCATATTGAGGGTGAACTTTCGAAAAAGTCAAATTTTTTGCACATTCAAATACCGTTAAAAATAAAATACCAAAACTTTTAAATGAATATTTCAATTATTTTTCGTGTTAGATTCCTCTAAAATGTAGCCGCTCAGGCATTGGAGAGATCAATCAGTTTATCTTTAAATAAATTTTTTTTTTTAAACTGGACTTTTAACTCGAGACAAGCAACTGATCGCTTTGACTTTTTCTGCTTATTTTAAATACATTTCTGTACAATGGCTTTCCCGTTCATCGATTGCATAAAAGAGGTAATGTTGCGGGATTAAAATCAACTCTTTTTTTGAGCAAAATTCGACATTCTTTTTTTTCAAAGCTTTTTTTTGCTTTTTGTTAAATTTTAATTTGGTTAGCAATATGTGTATATATAGGCAACAGCTCCGAGGTAACTATTCGCTTTAAATTTTTTTTGTTTTCAGACATGGTGCAGGCCGCAATCACTGTAGAAGTGGAGCGTTTTTTTAGAAACTTGGGAAATAACGAATAAGTCGCTAAAAATAAATTTTTTTGTATATTCATTAAATACAAATAAATATATATAAAGATATAAATATATCCTCAAAATTTTGGAACACATACCGTAAATTAATTAAAAATTAATTAAATTATTTAAAATTAAAAAAATTTCTTTCTTTATCGTAAAATCAGCAGTTTCGAACTTAAATTCGAATTGAACGATTTAGTTCGAAAAAAGGATTTAGTTCTGTTTTTTCGAAATTGTAAGTATGAAAATTCGCACAGCAATTTTTAAAAACTTTTTAAATTCCCCAATTGTTATACAGAATTTTAAAATCATTAGCTTTTAAATAATTTTCATAATATAAAAAATTTTAAATTGTAAACAGCATGAATAAATGAACTACCCTTGTAAGAAGCGTTCGGATCAGTCAGTTTCAGCACGTAAAACTTTAGATGCGTTTTCTCGAAATTGCATTTTTCAAATTAGGCGACGGCGACTATCGAACGTATCCACTTGAAATTATTACTTCACACTCGGAAACATTACATAGTAAACTACGTGAAATTTGTTTTTATAAGCACACATTTTTTTAATAAACAATTTTCTGCTCACTTTTTCTGTATAGAATTGGACCTTTTTCTTACAAATCTGCCACTTTTCGAAAAATTTATGTAGAGCTAAAATCACCCCTATACCACGAGTCCCCAGAATCACACTGGTCCGTAGAGGCCCCTGACCTTTGAAAAAATGATTTCACAGCTTTAAAAATGTTTTGCAAACACCCCACAGAACTAAAACTAAATCAATCGTATTTCGTACTTCGAATTCGAATTTCAATAGAATAGTTCCGATTAGCTCATTAGAGATTCGAAAAATGGATCGGCTTCGACATTTATAACTATATCCATTGATTGATAAATTTATATTTTAGTATTTAGAAAACAAAATTTAATTTGTGAACCACAAATTTGTTGCAGAGGCTTTGAACTCGCTTTAAAAGTTTTCAAAAACCAAAATTTCCAAAATTTTTTCTGGCATGCCGCTAATTACTGAAACGAATTGTATACTATGGAAAGGATATTCGAAGGAAGAAACATTTATGATGAATACGAATAAAATAAAATTGGAATACCGTAAATAGTAACTTAATTCGCCAAGTTGACATAAATGCCCCACAAGTTCTGTTGTAATCTCTGCACAAATTGAATAAATTCGTAAATTTCAAGTGACAGCTGTGTAAAGCTTTAAAACAAATGCGATTTGACATTTGCGAAGCAATGTGTGACAACAAGAATAAGCGCTCAAATGAGCACACCACGAAAAGAAATTGAAGTGAAGTTTAGAAAATCAAGGCAAACTGACCACTATGGCAGCAAAACAGTTTTAACACTTAAGCGGACTTACGAACGCACACTCATACAAATATATGAAAATGTATGTGTGCTTTGTTAAAAGGCCATACTAGCTCAATACAGTGCAATCGCGTATGCTTTTGCCGTTTTTGGCTTTGTGTTCGCCTGCCACAGCCGTTTCATAGGATTACAATAACAAAAAGAGCGTAGTACGTTTAACAAATATACATAAAATGGAGCGATAAGAGTAGAAGTAGAAAAGTTCGCAAACGAGTAATGACATTTTTAAAAGGGCCAACGCAACAGTGATAAAACGGCAAGATAACTTCCAAACACATATATACCCATATAAATATATATATATATATATTTGTATATGTATATATGTATATGAATATATATAGACACACGCACACTAGTGCAGCGGAAGTAAGTGCATGTGTGTGTAAACTTCCATTAAGGCTTGGAAAAAAAAAGAGAATTGTGTATTAGTTTGTACCAAGGTAAACAAACAAAATTCGATTTAAGAATGTGCTAAGATATACAGGAACCACATCCACACACACACACAAATACAAACACATATATGCACATACGTCGGCATGTAGATAGCTGTAGCGCTAAAGGTGCTTACACACATGAACAAGTCGTTGCGAACATACCCTTTATTTAAGAAGATGCCGAAATAACTAAAGCGACGTGCAGACGACAGTGATTGTCAGCAGGAAGGCGGAACGACAGGACGAAGAACGAAGTACTAAGGCATTCAAAAAGAATGCAAGGAATTCAAACTTTTAAATCGATGGTTGTTAGTTGTTGACGGGGTGGTGGGTGGTCGGACTACATATACGACCAGTTAAGTGACCACACAATTTGTAGACGGAAATGTCAAGGAAACTTGGGCGGTCATATGAGCAGAGCCGAGCGATTGAAGAAATGTGTAGTAAGTAAATACAGAATTGTTGCACTTTGTACGTGTGCATGTGTGCATGTGTGTATGTGTGGTGTACATGTGTGCTTATCGGAAATGAGGAGTGAGTTAATTGAAAATCGGTGCGACAACAGATGGTGTGAAAGTTGAAATGATTTTAATTTAATCTTGTGCAGTGTTTTGAGAACTTTTCACTTAAAAGAAATATCTAACTATAATTTGGAAATAGCAAATTGAAAGGAAATTGGATTTTTCATTCGATAGGAAAATTACAAGTGACAAATGTGTGGAGAAATAAGTGTAGTATTCAGCAAATAGAATTTTGTTTGATGTGAAGAAAAGGAAATTATTTTAAAGAATTTAATATTCAAAAGAAAAAGAAAACATTAAAAAAAATTTTATAAAAATTAAAAATAGGAAGATAATATTTGATTTAATAAAATTTATTAAATATGAGTAAATATATATTTTTAATATTTGATTATATCAGTCTCCAAAAGAACATCAATTTTAAAAATTTCGGTGCAAAAAAGTTATGGGGTAAAAATTTTAAGAAAAAAGAAAACTAAAAAAAAATTTTTTAAGAAAAAAAAATTTAAGAAAAATTAAAAAAAGCAATTTTTAAGAAAAAATTAAATTTTTTAAGAAAATTTAAAAACAAAAAAATTTTTTATTGAAAGTGCTAGTAACTAGATCGAACAGTGTTAATTAAAATTAAAAGACTTCCGTTTTACGAGCTGTTTACGAGCAGTCCGCGAGAGAACAGTAGAACTCCCCCGCACTCCACCATTTGAGAATAATCAGCCGATGCAGTTTTTTTTTTGCAAGCTCATCAGCTTCGCAGTTTCCATCGACACCGCTACGACACGCTTTCCTATATAAATCGGTGTGGTCAGGGCCAATAGTGCTGTATTGCTATCGCTGTGAATACTTAAGTCCCTAAGAGAGGCTGTACTTCGAATCATTAGACTCATCGCTTTCTCATTGGCGCTCAACTCTGTTTGAAAAACGGGCAGTGGTGTGGAAGCATGAAACTGGAGTTGATGGAGAATTCACGACTGACTGACTGATTCACGATGAGCTTCGAATTACACATGAAAGAGTACAATAACTTCTAGCTTCAGTGGCTCCATTTCACTAAACACATTCTCTGCAGCGTGATCACAGAGTAGAAATCGGCAGTAACTATCTAAGCGACGTAGTAATCTGATTAATTGGGAATAGAGTCGAAGCACATAAGAACTTGAAAGTCCTCGCCACGTCCACTAGCCAATCTTATAGCAACTTTCGCAGCGTTGTGTCAATAATATTAAGGATTGCTATATTCGAGTTACGGAGATTACAAATTTTGATTATTCTTGATTAATTTTAATGAAAGACTTGTTAACTTAACGATTTCTTGTTTGCTTTAAGCATAAATTTTTACCGTTGAAAACTATATAATTTTCGTGTATATTTACAACCAACTACTTTCAATTATTTGCAACAAACTTTGATGTCGTGTTCTCAACTCACACTCACACATGGAGCACTTCATTCCAAACTTGTGTACCCTTTTCCATTTGCATAGAATTTTAGGGCAATACACACCGGTAGTCACCACAAATAATAACAACCATAACAGTACACTTTTGTCAATAAAAGTAAGTCTAAGATGAAATTCTAAGTGCTTACAATCAACCATTTGTACTTTTGTGTCTGACTTACAAAAACAAATAGGACAATCAAATTTGAATTAAAAAGCCTGCCAAAACCACCCTTGAGTAAAGACAAATAAAACTCGCAAACAAATATTACGAGTTGTAAGAAGTTTTCCATTAATTTGACAAACAAAATTGCGAAGATGATAAATCGTCTTGAAAATTTGCCATGAAGGAAGCGAAGCCAGGACAGTAGCCACGGTAGAAACTGTTGCGGGAAGGATTGTGGCAGGTGGTTGAGTGGTGAAAGGGCAGAAAAGGTTCAAAATTCAATTGTTGGGTAAATGTGCATACAAATAAATTTCACAAATATAAAACAAATAACATAAAGTCCTAATTTAACATCATCGATGAGTGTATCAAGGGATGCGCTTGGCAAATAGTGAAGAAAAACAAACGACCAGACAGATATTTATAAATTTAGAAAGGCAGTTGGACACGGAGATAGTTAGTGGTATCCGGAGAATTCACACACACACACACACACACACACACACACATATAGATAGAGAGACAAATAAACAGCAAAAGGACACACCAAGATTGAGGACAACAATTTTCCAATCAATAAATATAATGCTCACAAGAGAGCACAAGAGTGGAGTGGAGCAACGGCGGTCAGTAGTAAATACACTTAGCACAAAACTGGAGCCAATGAAGCAGAACTAACCAAGACGTTAGCTGCCGTAATTCCAACGGAGTGAGTGTTAAGAGCAACGAACAAGCGTTAGTCGGGGAGGGGATACAAGGCAAGGCAAACGAGCGGATGGACATATGCTGAGTTGCAAGCCTGAAATCCCGAGAGGCCATTTCGCATATTCACATATTCACATATTCGCACAGAGCAAACGAATAGTGTGGAAAGGAGCTTTTCTGTAAGTAGCGCACAAGTGAGTGAGATGGCGCTGTAGCGGCTGTCATACATGCTGCGTTCTAGACTACAAGATTTCGCTGTAGAAACAAAAAATAAAAATAAAATATACTACACAAACTACATGTTGACTGCTGCTGAAAGTGGGGCGCAACATCTCGAGGTGGCCGTGGCGGCGGCTGAGGAGTTGTTAAAATTTAAAGTAAAGATTATTGAAGCATGCAACTAGGCAAATTACCATGTACACGTAAGGTACGGTAGCAACGAAGCAAGCAAGTATATGAAAAACGTAGGAACCCAGTAAACGATTGTGGCACAAATGGAGCGCTTGAGAGGGGATGAGATGCATGAAGCGAGTGAGCAAATGTATTGCTGAGTGGTGGCAACGACTGACTGACTGACTGAATGACAACTGGAGATTTAAGTAGTAGTAATATTTGAAGTAGTAAAAATAAATTGACCAATGCAGTCAAGTGCCACGAAGCGGTCAAACGGTAAATGTAGATTTGAAGAAGTCAAATAGTAGCAAGAAAAATCAAAAGAGAGTGAAGAAAACGCTTCAAAAGGAAATGAGTTTAAAAGGTATGGTTGGCTAGACTTGCAAATTTGAAGAAATGCAAATAGCCTGAAAGGCTGCAGTGAACATTTCCACAGTAGGTGAGAAATGCAAGAACCAGACGGGAGAGGAGGTGAAATGTTAAGAAAACTATCTGAAATTGAAATCGCGTATATACAAGTCAAATTGGATTCGAAAGCGCAAGCAGTCAAAAGGGCAAATAAAGCCAAATACAGGCATGTGGGTGCAAGTGAAGTAAAGGTAGTAGCGAGGGCAGGACGCAAGAGAGAAAGCGGATGAACAACTACAACAGCTGCAGCGCTAACCAAATATGAAGCAATCGAGTGGAGTTTCACGCACACACACACACACACTCATACATATTTCCATATAGAGTACGTCCAATGTGTATGCGCGCCTAGCGGTATGCAAAGCATTGCATTCAAACACAGAAAACAAGCAAGAAAATAAAGAAAAAAAAAAAATCCTTTCAGGCAGCAAAACGGCTGTGAGAAAAGTGGAGAGTGAGGCAATGAATGCCGAAGGCCTTTGAGTTGCGCTTTCAATAGTTAGTTTCAACTGTTGCCAGTTATGCGCCAGAGTGGATAGCAGGCACACAAATTGTTTAGATTAGAATGGGCGCATAGAAATTGAAAGAAATGTTAGAAATTCGAGCGCCTGATAAAACGGGTTGCAGAGAAAGTAACTTTTGCACGTTTCCCTTTTTTTTCGGAATTAAATGGAATTGAGAAATGCGAATGCGGAGTATTCTTTCGGCTTTAGTTTGGGAGGGTCGGTGTATTATAAATGTGTTTATTTTGGCTGAACGATGTTGTTTTATTAGCTAATAGCTAGTTTAAATACGTGGAAGGGGAAAGTTTAGAGCACTTTAGGTTTGTTGCTTGTGTAGCAAATAAATTGAAAAGATGAAACGGTTTGGAGAGATTTGCCAAGGAATTACTTTCAAAATAGGTTTTGACATAACCTAAAAACTAACAAATTTAGTAGTAGCTGAGGGAAAAAACAAAATAAGCTAAGATATCGGCAAATTGTTGTATAAACTGGGAGATCATTAGTGATTATAACATGAGCACATATTAGAAGAAGCCTTTAATAATTAGACAGAGGGTTACAAGTTACAAGTTAGAAAGAAATATTAAAGATTGTTTAAACTGTATGAAAATTTTCATGAAAATGATAAGTACTGCTAATTCTGGAAATTAAGAGCTAATTAAAAGAATAATTGGACTGTGGGTACATATATATTATATAATATCGAAACCGACAAAAAGGTGGCATTCTCAAAATTAATACTATTATATCTTTACAGAGTTAGTTATCGCAAAATGATTATCAAGTCTTCTCATCTCTTAGATTAGAGGTGAGCGGGTGGCTAAATATTTAGTTCTGAGTTCGAGATTCAATACCAAATGCTAATCCGAGCTTAAAAAGTGTTACCACGTGTCCATTTCTACTGCAGACCATGTGTTCCACAAGTTCAGTTTTACCGATTTAGATACACATATCCGATTTTTTTTCCAAATTGTTTAAATTTACCTCAATTTAATCATTAACTCATAATTTAGTGTCAATTAAAAAGAACTCCCGATATAATAAGCCCTTCCGGTTCAACGGTTCTTTGTTATATAGACTGTAATGTTGACGAGAAAATATATCGAAGTTATTATCGGTTGGGACTTGTTTAGGAGAAAGGGTTATACTATTTCTAACTATTATGTAATATTATTGGAAAATATGTTTGTCCTAATTATATTATGATGTCCTAAGTAATCGGTAAATATTTGGGAACCTTATTTTAATACTTTAATAATAATTATTATTAAAGACTACTGCAAACTATTACTACGAAATCTTATAAAATATGAAACATAAAATCTTACCTTACTTAACTCAATATAAATGGTATAAAATTGCCAATGAATAAGCACTAATTTGCAGTCAATGTTTTATTTATCATGAATTGCCACTTTTCTCCGACTTAGCTCGCGTTGAACGCTCGGTATTTGACTTTCATGTCCTGAGTGCCATTGCCTACATTTAGGATTCAATGAATACTGTTTGTTCGACCAACAAAACTGAAAAACATGTCCGAAGATTCAAAGGCATCAATTGCTATTCAGTTTATCAATAAAAATAAGTGTGAGAGAAATGTAATGCGAGAGAATTTGAGAAAAAATAACAGAAAAAGCCAATAAAATAATGTATGCAGACAGCGTGATTGACCAGCAGCGTGTCATCAAAATAATGGGCACTTAATGCACAAGGCGAAATGTGTCCGTTGGGAATTCCTCTTTCTTTTATATTCACACTCGATTTGTATTAATGTAAATGTATATTAATTATTTGTTGCAATTTCCGACTTGCTACTGGTTGTATATACGGCGATAGCGCGCCGAGGAATTTGATAAATAGAAAAGAAGTGCTTAGAAATGAAGTACGCAGTGTGGACGTGACGTAACGCATGAAAACGCACAGACGTAACAGAAAACTCTCAGCGCTACACTCAGGTGGCAGCCAATTCTGTGAGCGGCTCTATGAGAGGAGTGTGGCAAGGAATGTGATTGCGGATAAAGTGAAAAACTACGAAAATCTAATTTGCCCCTGACCTTTTAACGGTAAATAAAAATTGCTTTAGCGCAGGAAATACTTGTGTTGCATAGATGAATGCAGATGAGCGTGTAGTGAGAGGCAAGAGAGCGACACTGTAACAACCGCGGGCAAAACAATTTGTGCGTTACCACGAAAATGAAGTAAAAATAATAAAATTAAATAGAAAAGAAATATGAATACTCGAAAACTGCGCATGTGATTTTTGAATCATATACCGCATATATCCTTAAGGACTCAAAGGAACAACAGTGGCTCGCTGCTCCTCTCATTCCTTTTTCCATTGACTGCTTCAAAATATAAGGCTTCTTAGCCAAATTACAGCGACTGACTGAAGACCACGACCGCTCCTCATCACTGGATAAGCTCACACTCCTCTTCACCAACTCGGTTATTCACCAATACAACCAGTGTGATGTGCTTGTTTTTCTTGGCAAGTGTTTCGGCAATTTTCTGCCTCCACTTCGCTCGTCGACTATGGTGCGCTTAGTTAGTTGAAAATTGCGTCGGTGGATAACATTTTTATTTAGGTATATATAATTTTGGTGATTTCTCTTTCATTTCACTTCAAGTGTGTGTACTTTGGCAAGCACAATTTGCTCAACAAATACAAGTAAATACAAATACAAATAGATGTTGGAATAGATACAAAAGTATACAAATAACCACTTGGTGTTTAATCTTAAGTTAAAGGTAAACAAGCATGCGAACCACTTCGAAACGCAGCAAAGGAATAGGATTAAAAAATATAAAATTTAATAAATGTAACGAAAAATGACAATAAATATAAAGATACTAGAAACATTCCGAAAAAGCGTGATTTAAAGCCCGATCCCAAATGCCTATTCAAAAGGCTTCATTTCGGGTGCGCCTTTCCTCAGAACAATTTTAGCATCAACATTTACAACTGTCATTCACATGATCTAGACGATGAAAGATTTATATTATTTTAACTGAAACGAGAAGCGGTACTTTAAAATATATGAAATTCTAGCATTAATTTAAATCTGTTTGGTTTTCAATTCCGATTTTACAAAAAATAACAATATTTAAAATTTCGTGAATGCAGTATAGTCAACCATGGAAACCGATACTAGAAGAGTATTTTAATGGTTTCATATCATCGCCATTCATGTAGTAAGATCGAGGGTGTATGTTGCATGTATTTAAAATATACATACAACAGTACGAAGGTAACGCTGCCGAATAAAGCGAAACGAAACAGACATGTTCGGAACAGGCGAATAGAGCTCAGCGACTTTTCTTTATGAGATTGCAAGAGGGAGAATGTTTCAAAAACCAGTTGGAAAAAGATTGAAATTCTTAACACAGTATCCATGTAGTGTCATCATTTTCGATAAAGGAAATCCAAAACTACTTAAGAAAGCTCGCAATATAATATTATATAAATGAATGTTTCTTGAACAAATTAAAATAAAAAATTAAGCTTCAAATCTAAGGCTTCCTCTAATAGTGGTTGCGTGTAAGCCTCAAAAATAAATATTTTGAATGAAAAAAAAAAAAATTAAAAAAAAAATTAATGGAAACATTTGGTCAATATTAGCTTTTACTTTATGTACATAGAGTATGTGTATACTGGACTGTAAAACGCAGTATAACACCACTCTTAACAAACCCTTGCAGTATATATTTTGCAGAATCTTCCATTTCATAGAGTCTCAAATATAAATAAATACTCTCTTGCAATTATAAAGCAGAGCAAATACTCAAATATAAGCTCCTTTTTACAAACCGTATGATTCATACAGTAGCACACCGCTTTCCCTTCGGATACACAAACACACATACACACAGAGAAATCTAAATAATGCATGGCACTTTGCTAACTGCAGCTTTTAGCTAAGCAAACATGAATAGGAGCTGCCATGAATGGAGGAAGAACGAGCAAACAGCAGGTGTGCAAACTGCGATAGCTCAACTCCGTTAGATATTCAATGCAGCACCGCATTAGCCATGCATGTATGCTTGTATGAACAAGGTGCAGCTTAACTAATCCTTTCACTTAGCAATCAAAACATATCCTCGTCGGGAGTGGAGCTTCTCAATTTCTTTTTCATTGCAGTCAATATTTACACTCTCGCCGAGCAGCTGCAGTAGTTTTAGTTTTCGCTTCACCTTTTCGCCCTTTTTGCGATGCTCGAACACGGCTTTGCTGTAAATGTCGCAGTAGAGGTGGAACAGACAGAGAGAGAGTGTAGGAAGCGGAGAAGAGACCCGCATTGTGATTAAGAGTGAAGTGGACGAAGTGAGTGTGCCGATAGCGTTTTGCTTATGTATATGCTTTCGTGCATTCGGAGCGTTAGACTTTCGCATTTTTCAACATTTCGCTTTGCGCAATGTCATCGTCGTTTAAGCCAAATATATGGATATTGACTTTGGGAAGGAGAGCCTTGTGTTGGGCAAATCTTAAGTTGCAACTGCTGGTGTAAGCTACAAGTCCGTTTTACTCATAGTTCTTATAAACTACAAAGGAACCCTGATTTTGTTTCAAGATGAGAGTGACCTTTAGCGTCTATCTTAAAATATAATATAATAATTTATACTTACATTGAAAACAGTTTACTATTAAGAGGTTGCGCCTAGTTAGAACCTCAAAGTCACTTTTAAGTGATAATTTTGTCGAAATAAGCGATTTTTTTGGGAGACACAACTTTGTTAAAAGTCAAAATTCCGACTATTCCTTCGTGTATTTCACTATCCGGAAAATAAATACTCTATTTTGTTTTCAGATAATTTGAACCAGAGATATCTTGTGCACCGCCAGACACCTCTTGGCGGAGGACCTTCAGAAGTTTCTCTATTGGAGCAAGGGAACTCAGTACAAAAAACAAAAAAAACTCTGGAGTTTAAAGCATATTAAATTCCCTAAATGTGCAAGTATCTGGTGTATTTATGTGATAAAATGCCTCTACGCAAAATAGATCCGAAAAAGGATAATTGTTTTGAGACTTTCAACTAGGCATAACTCCATTATTACTTATTAGAGACTCGAAGTTGTTTTTTAACATTAAACAATAATTTAGAATAAGATGCTTCAAACTACTATCGAATACGGACAAGAACGCGGGAAACCCTTTGTTAGAGATGGCAGGGCAGAGAAGGCAAATATTGAGATTAATTGAGAAAATAAACGATATTTGAGATAATCGTTTCGGATGATTTATCTTATCAAGCTAAATGTAGATGTTTTCTTTGGGCACATTTTGCACAATTATATAATATATTCCTTATTATTCTTCTGGTGCGTGAGGAAGTCGCAAAAAGTCGAAACATTCGTGTTTCATCCATTCTACTCAAATATACTAATGAACAAATGAGTTCGAAATTTCCAAACCAAAAGCAAGATGTTTAAGATTTGCAGGAAGAGTGATTTCATTACATACAAAAAATGTAGTGTGAGAAAATTTAAAGCTCTTGGTTAACGTTAAGTTACGTTTATTTAAAACATAAATTTGAAATCTGTCCTTAAGATTGCATATACCCAGGCTCTTTAGAGTATAGTTTCATGACAAATATAATATATTTCACAAGGAGGTAAAATCTTTCATAAAATTATAAAATTTAGTGGGGTGATAAAAAACAAACCCCTTGTTAATACTGCGGACTCTAATAATGCCCAAAAAAAAAGAAGAAAAGAATAAACGAATCGAATTCTTCGAAAGATATAGGAATCATAAAATCGTATTCGAGTCAAGGTCACAAAATTGATGTCGTGACTTCCATCATAAATGTTACCAACAATTTTAAACCGGCAACTAACGGTATAAACTTAGTTTGGCATACAAACCACATTTTTTGAATGTCAAAGTGGTTCGAAATCATATAGAAAGCAATTAATCGAGAAAACGGCTTACGAATAGTCGAAGTAAGCCTCCGCTAATTTGCCGAGTCAATACTCTTTAGCAAATATTGATAAGCCAGATTATTCAATGGACTTCGAAATAAATGTGGTCTAGAATGAATAAAATAGCAATTTTCTGCTTATATAACTCACTCAATTCTAAATCTAATTAATTTTAATACAATTTCCAATTTAATTTCATTTGCCCTACTCAGTATAGTGCAACTTATGGAATATTGATTGACTTGCCACGCAACAAACCAAAAAAAAAATATAAGTCAGCTAACTTTTATATGCAACCGAAGCCTCTGCACGCGCCTTATTTGTTTTGTGCTCAGTTTCCAGGCCATGTCACATCCATCGCAAGTAGACCTGTAATGTCATTTCGTTATCAGCTGTTTATTATTGTTTTTCTATCCTTCCGCTTCAGTTCAGTGTCTTGCTTATCTATTATTTCTTCTCTGCTATTTTCTCCTTTCTTGCTGTTATTGCATAAACTGTATCGTGGCGCATAAGCAATGCATACTTTTAGGAACAGAGACACATGTGTAGAGAAGCTCACGCCAAAAAAAAAAATGCATGTCTTTTTGCAGTAAACTTAACGGCGAATGCGAGTAGTATGAGTGGAGAGAAACTGAGAAACTGAGAAACTGAGGAATATGGAATATAAATTTCTTCAAGAGACGAAAAATAAATACAAACCAAAAAACAACAAGAAAAAAAAAACAATGGCGGTTGAAAATGATAAATCATTGTTGACTGAAACAAACTAAAATGCGGCGGAAGAGCGGTGAAGAAATGGTAAATTGTAGCGGTATAACGCGCGCTCAAACACAAGCATGTGGCAAGACAAATGCGTTTTCGTGTGCAGCGCAGACGAGTGTAAAGAATGAGCAAGCGAACGGAAGATCGAGGAAAATGAAAGAATTGAAGTGAAAAACTTGGCAGATGCCCACAACTCAAGACCATAGTAAAGTTGCAGTTGCGAGCAACAATAAAAAAGCAACAACAAAAAATTAAATAAATAAAAACCACGCAATCTTCAACTCTGCTGTCTTGTCTGCTTGCGTTTTCTACACGAATGGCTAGCATACTTTCCGGCGTATTCATCACACAGTTCAAGTGTGTTAGCCTCAGCACACGCACGAGCATGTGCAAGCATGCCGTTTGCCAAGCCATACATGCATGCATATGTACATAACTGCTCTCTGCGTGTCTTCATGCTGATAAGGCATGCATACTAACTTCGTGCAACTCGCGCAACTTGAAGAAGAGAAGAGCAACTGCAAGAATGTGTGTAGTGCAACAAGAGGAGTATAAGTATAAGTATGTATGTATTGTATATATATAGCAGATATATATGGCAATAAAGATTTATTTTAGCGGGCAATAAGGAAGACGTACGACCACGACAAGTTTATGAAATTTATGCTTGCACGCATTTTAACGCTTTATTGAAGCGCAAAAAGTGAACTTAAAGCACATTGCATACTTCTAGGTGCACATGCAAGGTAATAGCCCGTACACGGTTAGCACTTAAAAGCCGTAAGAAATCGAATGCATTTAAAATGTTGAAGAACATTGCTTTTTTATTTCATTACAATTAGTTTTATTTGATCAAGCGAAGCGGCGATTTATGAAGATCGAAAATTAAAACAAAAATGCGATATATTGTTGCTGTTGTATTGTGATAGCATTAAGCATTCCTCTAACTGTTTCAGTAACAATTCTTAGACGGTTATGAAATCGTAGGCTCCTAAATTGTGTTATTAAGAAAATTTTGAGCTTTGTAGTTCAAAAGCATACTTTTGGGGTTTAGTCCAGAAGAAGCAGAATAATCTATAAAGTACGTTTACCTCTTCAAAATTTTTAACAAAATGCGGAACCCCTGGTGCGAAAACTTTTAAATAATACTTGCGTGCATAGTTACGTGGCGGGGAGCATAGAGAAATAATGAATTCAATATTATAATAAATATAAATTATATGCCCACTAGGAGTATATACATATATTTTCATATATACAATATAGTATCGCAATTCATTTATAAATTTCGATGAAGAAAAATCACCGTAATGAACTAAAGCTTACCTTTTGTTTGCGCCGAGGACACATCCACCGGTTGTGCATGTAATTGCCGCGATTCGAGAAAACGTTGCTGATGCAAGCATCCCAAGGATGATGACAACGACCCCAACGCTGACGATGCAGACGACGACGTTGTCGACGACGTCGATGATGACGACGACTGTGAGGACTGTGAGGACTGCGAGGACTGCGAGGATGAGGACGATGATGAGGACGAAAACGGCGAGAGGGACGACGTCAGCGCTGAGCTTGTAGCAACAGATGTTGGCGTCGAACGAAATGTATTCGTCGTTGAGGCGGGTGTATTGTCGTGCGTTGGCATTTTCAGTGGCATATTAGGAACCTGCAATAATAGAAGAAGAATACAAAGAAAATTAAATGAAAGTTATGCAAAGGGAAAATTAGTTACTATGTGTGAGTGGCAACTGGATGTGGGCGCCTGGAGATATGCGAGGTAAAGAAATACATACTTGATGAGCGGAGGTGGAAACATATAATATATTGCAGACAAAAGGTAAATTAGCTTGTGCCAAAACGAAGAAAATATGATTTTGCAAATACGTGTATAATAGAAATGAGTCGTTGGCGGGAAGTGAAGTGGAGCCGAGGGGTAGTCAGCAAAGACATTTACGGGAACTGATTTCAGAAATCTTTTCAATTACTCCACAAGTGTATGTGTGTGTTTGTATTGACAGCAGCTGGATTTTCGGAGTAATCACTTGTTTTTGACAGGAGCAAAGGCATTGAGAAATGAAACAAAAGACTTACTAGGGAATTGTGAGCTGGAAGGCGAGAGCAATAAGAGTGCTTTTGATTTGTCTGGAAGTTGGAATGTCGAAATAATTAAAGGTTGTGAATAAGATTCGTCAGTATACCCTTGTATATACTTGCACTCCATGTGGGTCTATCTCATTTTCCAGGGCCTATCCGTTTGACATGCCACAATATAAATACGGAAACTATTCAGAAGCTCCATGGTTGGACGGCAGTTATTAACACCTACTAACCTTGAAGTGGCAGGAAACAATTGATTTCGACGGATTTATCTCAAATTTTTGTATCTCAAATAGATACAGCTTGAATACAGTCTATTCTAAGTAGCATGAGTGTATTTGTCTGGGAGCTCGTTCATTGGAAGACTGCTTCAAAAAATCATTAACCAGGATTTACAACATTTTCTTTTCACTTCGCGTTGTCTTGAAGCATACAACAACGATGGTTTGTTGAAATGTTTCTACATGTAAAAAAGAGCTACTGAGAATCATCCTGAAAAACCTACAAAACCTTCGTAATATTGAAAGGATTACACAATAAAAACATAAAACATTTTACAGAATTTTGAACGGTATCCGCGAGTTGTTGGAATTGCACACCTATATTAAGGAGATGTTTGGGGAAGCTAGAACGACAATCTTATACGACGTTTCGTAAACATGAATGAAATATGAGACCAGTAGAACTATATACATAAATTGAAATCAGAACAGAGAATTTCTCAGGAGAATTTTTCGAGACAAAGAGCAATAAAGTTAAGGCAGCGGAGTTCCAGGTAACTAGCAGTATTACTAAACGATTAATTTGAAAGGAAAGAAGACTTTGTGCTATACTATATACTGAGACAAGTAGTCGGCATTGATTTGCAGAAACATGGTGGCGCTGATTATCATATCCCAATATTATCTCGCTTAAATTGAGTGCCTCTGCTCTCTCTCCAATGATAATATGACATTAGCGATAAAAAATTCTCTTAAACTTTTTATCATATTCGCATAAGACAACCCTTTCACTAAGTCGACAGAAGCGATCTAAAGACTTTAAACCATTCAGATACTTCCGATTCCGATAATACATACTCTCCAATATACTTTTGGAACTTTTTCATTAATCCCATAGAATTTGTATTCAATAAAATTATGTTCTTCAGAGTTCACACGTCAGAGCAAATAAGGAGGTAGAAACAATAAAACCTTATGGGTAAATGCTGTAATAGTCAATTTGTTTCATTTCTTTCTCGCTCACTCTGATAGGTTCCTGCTCTCTGGGCAAGAAATGACCATGCAAAGGCAACAGCAAAGCATTACAGATGACTTCAGCATAATAGATTATGTGGATAACCCACTATAGTTGTGCGACTAGCTGGTATTCTGTATTTATTTGATTAGACCAGTCCACTGTATTTATACCAGTTGTTTGTTCGATTCGTCACTCCCCAAGGTTTGGTGTTTTTCTTTAATTAATGTCTTTAATCTCCATTTTAATTGCGCTTTCTTTGTTTAGTCTTCACCTTATTAATTTTTAATAGATTCCGCACTTCAACTTCCTGCGTTCTACTTAATTTACATATTTTATTTGTTTAGTTATGAACGCGTTCATAGTAATCAATGTGATTTCTCAAACATTCGATGGAATTTTCCATGCTAATGAGCTTTTCCTCTGTCTTTGTCTCAACTTTGGCATAGAGCAAAGGGAAAGCCATCTTTTCACTCAAGTCAACCAAGAAATGGAAAGCAGTTACATAACTGTAAGTATATATATTGCACACATTCATAAATCACCGTTCAACGTAAAAGGCGCCAAATTAAAATCGCAGAAAAAGGTGGAAAAAATAAATAAATGATTTTTGTGCGCGTACAAATTCAGTTTCAAAAGAAATTCGAAAGCAAATTGCTGTTACGCGCTGAATTCGATTTGACTTGGTTCGTTTGCCTTCTCTCCCGAAAGTTGTGCTGTCGGCTGACTTGAAGTGAGCACAAGCAAACTTGCAGTTAAATTACATTTCCAATCCCACAGCAAACACCTATTTTTCTGCTTTTTCACATTTTTGGCGAAACTGGTCCCCACCCGCGAGACTTACAATGACGCAACAACAATGCTACAATAGTTGTGGAGTGCGCGAACCAAGCAAACTAAAAGTATTTACTAAAGGTCGCGCTGGTGGTGGGGGAAACGACGACATAAAAATCGAAGAAAAAGAAAAGCAAAAAATAACCAAAGAGCAACGAAAGCATTCTAGTAAATGCACTTGCGCGTTTTGTCGCTGGCGGTTGCGTCGCGATTACAGTTAGAATTGAACGCCAACAGAAACTGTAGTTTATAAAACAACCAAACTTCTAAAAAAAACAGCAACAACAGCACGAACAATTCAACCATGATGAGCTCAGCGAACTTGAGCGCATTTGTTCCCCAACACGCTTTCACCAAAAGCGCGCTTTAAGCGATTGCCAACCGCCACTTTTCGCGTACCTTCATTGTCCCCAACAACAAAACTACTGACCGAACTAAAAAACTGATTTCATTACTCCCCTACTCCCTCTTAGGTGGTGAGGTGGTAAGGTGGTAAGGTGGTAAGTGGGTGAGTGCAAATGACAAATGATTGCATCTGCAAGTTTCGCCCAAGCGGCAAGGGAAGCTTTACGCGAAGCGAAAAGTAACTCAGTTTTGCAGGTAATGGTGGAGGAGATGCAGAGTAGAGGGCGCTATGCCTTTGCTGTCACATTGGCGAACTTTGATTGTCAAAAGAAATGCAGCGCACTGAGTGAAAAATAATGGCAACTGCGCAAAGCACAGCAATCAGCATTCTAAAGTGGGTGTGATGAAGCGCAAAAGCAGAGTGGAAGCGGAGTAAGAGGAAAAAAGAGTGGGTTGGTGGCGTTGACGAACACATTGTGGCGCTATGCGGTGTTATGCAAAAGACCTTTCGGGGTCACCGTGAAATTCAACAACTTTCACAAAGGCAAAGAAAACATGAGAACAACAACAACAACTATCAAATAGGTTGTAACTTTTCGTGGAAGCATTGACTTTAACACAAATTTATATCAGTATATTTCACTACTTCACTCTTTTTAACTTTTGGTCCAGCTGTGGGACTTTTGCTTGGTGCAAGTTCACTCTGTCACCGGTGAGAACTTGGAAAAGAAATGGTGCTCGGAACGCATTTTGTTATTGTAGTGGTTATCAACAACCCTGTTTGGAGGAAAGGTAGGTTAATTGTCACCGATGCCAAATAACGGTACGCACAGCAATGAACGAATTCACTCAAACACTTCCTGTGGTTCCTTTCCTTTCCAGTTACTCAAATATATGATCTGAAAAATGCGCTATGGATCGATTGTGATTATAAATAGAAATTCAATGAACCCGATGCTTGAGATTATTTAGTGTTATACATAAAGTGGGGAAAACATTGCCTACAATTAGGAGCATTCTGAATTATTGCTTTGTGAATGTCAGTTATTTTCGATTTGCTTCGCTTCTAACGCTTTCAAGATTATTAGAAATGATGATAAATGATGATTATTTTACACAACTGAATTTAGTCCACCTGTTTTGGAAGTTTCGAAGTCGCGTGAGTTTTCACGCTATTTACTAATGAGGCCTCATGCGTTCCATTGCATAATCGCAGCAGAAAATAATAAAAGATATTAAATAAAATTAAAATTAAAATGAATTCAATGCATCTCCATTAGCATGTTAGGAATGTGTGCGGATATAAAAAGGTAGAATTTTTAAATTTAAACCAGTTTTAAATTCTTCTCAGTTGAATAAAGGTTTAAATCATAAAATAAGACTGGAAATAAAAAACAAAAACAAATTAAAAGCAGGCAGAAACCGCAGCTTAACCTAGGCGACCACATTTGGTAATGAAATGTCAATAAAAAGCAACAACAACAATAACACAAGTTAACAAAAAATTTTCAAAATAACGCGATCTGGCCAGATTTTAAATACAAATTAAAAATTTTTCTTATTTTCTCATAAATTATACTTTGAAATTTTTAATTTGTTTCAAATTAAGTAGCACACTTTTTGTAGTATTTTAGTACTTCGTACGTCTTCCTTTAGTTTTATTTCTATAGAATATAAGATATGCTAAATATTCTATATGCTATGTATTATTTTAGTAACAAATAAATATTATTGATATTTTATTACGACTAGGTGCGAACTAACCCAAAAAACTCATCATTGTTTACCTTTTAATGATTCTTAAAAGGTTATATAAGTACGCGGTTTTATCAGATGTTTTCACTAGCAATTTAATTTAAGGCTGATGCTTTTGAAATATAAAAATTTATATAAAAAGATGAAATACAAAAAAAAATTATCAAATATCCTTCAAACGACAAATATTATAATATTGAATGTACCTGATGAATTGGCAACTCTTCTCACAAAAATCCTTCTTAAACCTGTTGAGTTTGAAGTCCACATGGTACTATGCTGTTTATTATCAATCCAATTAAACAACAATTTTAAACAATTATTTTCGGTTGTAAAAATTCTTAATCATCTTTTGCTTTTAGTGATTCCTTTGCTCAAATTGCTTTCTACTTTAAATTTTCTAATAGGTGAAACAATAAATTTTTTTAAAACAATAAAGGTATGAAAAAAATCTGAAATTAACAACCCTATTGAGGAAGGCTACTGAATTACAGTTGCCGGTACGTTTGCGTTGGATACTATAATAGCATTTTACGTAACGGAAGGCTACTGAAAACATTGTACTTGAAAACGCAGATAGCAACCCTGAGTTTACATTTTGGGAAGCACTGTTTAAAGTAAACTGAAAATAAAGACAGGGAAAAGAGTGACGTTGACTAGACTTTAAAATCGTTTAGTAAATTTGAATTAATTCGTACGTTTGTCGTGACATAACTAAATTTTTGTGCGTTAAATTACTAAGTTTCTTAAGTTGAATAACATTGTCATTTTCAAAACATCTGAAAAATGTTTTACTAACCATGAATTTATAAGAATAGAACGTTTAGGCAAATTTATTACAATTATGCAATTAGTTTAAGCATATTAAAGCAGCAGTAGGCAATGTATATACATTAAAATATTTTCACAATAAAAAAGTGTGAAAGTAAAAATTACTTGAAAACTTTTTTGGTGTATTAAATTTTGGTAAATTATTCAGTTAGAAACTTATATAAATAAATAAAAAACACAGTATAAATATTTCCTTTAAACATATTCAGTGTATTCAAAGTCCATATTTCGCAAAATAGTGGGTATAACTATTCTTGAGCAGTTTCCCAACTTTCAAAATTCTAACTACTATAACAAGGGCTGATAGTAATCGACTTTATACACAAAATGGCGACTGTCGACTCAATTGTCTGCGGTAAGTAGTCGATATCCACCCGTAATGTAAATTTTTGTGTGTTATTCAACGGCTACTATACTCGCGCTATTATAGATACGTAATAGGGGTGTAAATATATTGTATTTGAAACAACTCAGATGGCGTCTCTCTCAGTATGCTAGTTAGGAGTGGGTGCTGAAAATATGCAGAAACAGGGTTCGATTCCGGAGGATAAACAGTCTCTGTTTTCTTACTCGGCCGAAGTCGCCATATATAAATACGTACATATACATATGTATATATGCATATAATTAAATTGAAATAGCAGATATGTAGTAAATTACTATTCAATCATAGATTAAGACATACAATACACCTAAGTACATATTTATAAACGATTAAGGTTGTCTTTAAAAAAAATATAAACATAAATACGCGACTAATTGAAATGCTTAGAAAGTTTCGCCATTAACTGACAGTTGCGACCGCACTTCGTTAGACGTCACTCGGTCTGCGATTTAAGTGCTACATAGCGGCCAAAGTGTTTATTGGTATTTACATTTACGTAAACATATATATTTATATCCAATTATTTACACATATGTGCGACTATATACAACAGTGCTTAGATTTATGCATGAAGCTTCGAATTTGTTGCGCATATTAATTGCGTATTATTCTAAAAATATAGAAAATAAATGAGTTTTTATTGCAGGCAATTTGCAGTCATAATCATTGGCGCCAATAAGTTGTAATTCATTCATTTCAACTACTAAATGCATATATAAACACAATGGCAAGTTAAATCAAGTAGGGGCTGTGCGGCGGTGCGACGAGGCGTATGCACCTGATTGCCGCTTCTACTACTACTACTACTACTACTATTAAAACGCCAACAATACTACAAAAACAACGGAGTACAAAAATGTATAATGGAGATCCGTCGGTTATGCTTTATCGCTTTGTCATGCCAGCATTGTAAGCTGATTTATGTGACACGCACAAACACACACACACACACATCAACATATGCAAACTCAATGCCACCTGAGTGTGTGTGTGTGTGTGTGAGTGCACGTCTGGACCTGTCAATAATTGTCTGCTCACATTTTTAATATCTCGCCACTTTGATGTCTCTCAAATGACACTTGCAATGGCACATTGCTTCGGGTGTTGGGCCGGCAGCGTGCGACAGGCGGCAGGCAGCAGGGAGCAGCCAGCAGCGGGCGTGGTCATTCGGTGGCTGCGGTGCTGTGGTGCAGCGGTGCCATTGGCATTATAATTAGCTGTTTAGTGATTTAATTAATAATCGCTCGCGCGCAGACAATTCGCGACTCAATTAATTGTCCGCTTCTCTCTCTACTTCTGTTGTTCTTCTCGCTCGCTGACAGTTTATTGGTATTTTCATAATGGCGCGGTGATTAAATGAATGCAGTAATTTGCTTCAAGCATTTTTATTGACAATTAGTAACGGGTTTGAGCTGCCATAAATTACTTAGTTTACATTCCGTCTTTTGTAGAAGTCACTTTCTTGCAGACTTGCAGAATTTATGAAACGATTAGGTGGGTGGAATGCAATAAATTCATGCATTAATGAGGTGATGTTTTTACAGTTAGTCACAGATTATGCTCTACTTGAGTACTGAATTCGTATTTTTCGAAAATTCGTTATTGTAATAAATATAACTTTAATATTTTTATAACATTAATAAAAATATTACTTCAGGGTTGCCACCTATTTTGAAATTTGAAAAATAACATTTGTTTTCGTTAAGCACTGCATTACTTGGTTACTCATTATTTATTTATTTAAATTTATTTTGATAAAAAAATTTTTTTAATTTGCCAACTAATAATAATAAGTAATTTCGTTTTAATAAATAAATAAAAATAAATTATAATTTTCTCAAAAACAAATTCTCATCCTCTTGAAATAACAATAAGAATTAGCAAGCATCCTTTAATTTAAAGAATACTTTATCTTAGACGTAAGCTGTCTTCAACTCGCTACAACATGGACAGTGGCTAATCGAACAGGCAACTGACAAGGAGGCTCGTATAATCACCTGGAGATACTAACATAAGTATGTTTTCACTCTAAGCTATGACTGAGAGCAACAAAAGATCCTACTTTGCGCCCCGATAAGTGCGGAATAAATTAGGAATAGTTGATAAAATGACAAAAATGTTGTTCATTATAAAAACAAGAAGAGAACATCAAAATAAAAAATTTTAAAACATCAAACAAAAAAAAATTATCCTAAATAATCTTAAATAATAAAATAAAATCTTTAATTTAAAAAAATAAATTTTTTTAAATTTAAATTTCTTAAATTTTCTACAATGAAATAAGATTGTTACTTTTTTTCGTTTTCCTTCTTGATAATTCAGTAGACACCTGGCCCGACTCGGCTGCCTTGCAAAGCACCCAGAGCTCATATTTCTACGAATTCAAATTCCTCACATTTCCTTCCTTAATTAAAATCTCAAATAGCGAAACAAATTCGCTGAGATATTATTCAGCGCACACATGGCATATAAAATATTTAACAACACGAATTAGTACTAAGAAGCGCCATGAAAAGTAAATCAAAACAACGCTAACACGGATTTTTATCTATGCAAAGTGGGAGTCGAGTGGCGTGCAAAGTGTAGCAATTTAAACAAATTAAACATTTATGTGCTGCCAACCAAAAGCTAAAGCCAAGACGGCAACGCAGTCACGCAGGCCGATAGCAACAGCAACAACAGCAACAATGAAAGCAACAACGAAAGCAACAACAGTAGCAGTTAGTCAAAGCAAAGTAAGCACAGTTTAAAGAGTCAGTTATTTAGACAACCAATATCTCAGGCGGCCTGTCAGTTAGATTGTAAGTCAGCGGCGCAATAAGGCGTAGGCGCTGCCGCTTATTACACACAAACACAGAAACACACACACATATATACTAGGGGTATGCAAATCAGCGAAGGGGTTTCGTACATTTGCCATTGTATTATCGCGCACTGGAATAAATAAATTCAAATCCTTAAGTACTTATCGCAAAATTGCACAACAACAACTACAACAAAAACGATAAACACACACCCACACACATATATATAACGGGCGCATTATTATTCTTTGAATTCCTAGCAAGTCAAGCGATAATTTGGTGTTTTTGTTGCTTTCATGATGATGGGGGGGAGATATGGTTGTTGGCTTTTGGTTACGCTGAAGATGGTTGAAAGCGACGATGCCGCTAAACAACTTTAATTAAATTCATTAGCTTTTAAACACTTTACAACACTGGCATCTAAAGCTATAAATCTCTCTTGCTGGCAGTGGGCGACACATAAAACCAGCAACAAACTTGCCGCGGAAGCATGAGAAGCGTGGAGTGAAAGCATGTACAGTGGTTTGTTGCAATGCGAGGGAAATTATTTTAGGCAAAGAGTTTTTCAGCAACACTAAACAAAAATATTATAAAATAGCAATAAAAGAGCTTTTAAGATAAAATGTTTTGCTTACATAAGTTCACACAAGATAAATTAATATTAGATAACTTAGATAAGTAAGAATTAGTTTAGATAAAGTATTTAAGATAAGGTAATAAGGTACGTAAAATAAATAAGATAGCATGATAAGTAAGTCAAGATACGGTTATGTTAAGTTCAGATAAGTCAAAATAAGTTGATATTAGTCATGATAACCTAAGTTAAGACCAGTAAAGGTAATATAAGTAAGTTAAGTTAAGTTAAGATAAGTTAATCTGAAATAAGTTCAGTTTGTTAAACATAAGATAAGTTAAGTTAATATATAATAAGATAAACGAAGTTAAGCTAAGTCAAGTTCAGGTTATGGTAACTTAAGATAAGTAAGGATAAGTTAATATTAGTTATAATAAGCTGAACCAAGATCAGTAAAGATAACATAAATTATGCTATATTACGTTAAGTTAAGATAAGATAATCTGAGATAAGTTGATAAGTTGTTTAACATAAGGTAAGTTAAGTTTATATGAGAAGGAAAGGATAAGGATAAGGATAAGAGAAGGAAAGATAATATAAGTTAAGTTATGTTGAGATAAGTTCATATACGATAAGTTATGATACAGTAAAATACGATATTATAAGATGAAACAGATAATATTTGGTAGGACGAGATCACATTAGAGAAGTTATAAATAGCGATAAGATAAGAGGGGAAGGCGAACATATAATACAAACGAATATATATTATATTATGACACGATAAGACAAGATAAGATCTTTTAATATCTAAAGGGTCAGCGTCAGATTATCTTCTCTCCTTAGACAAAAAATTTAGATAATATAAAAATTGTAAGATATCAGTTGAGTTCAAATGTCATGAAATCAGATAATTAAATATATTCCTGATATATATTAGAGAAAATCACATTTTTACATTAATATTGGCAAATTTTTCTACTTTAGTCAGCGTATATACTGAGGTATTGATAGTTTGATGGTATAACATCCCGGTTGGCTATTCTTAACTTTCGAACTAAATTTTTTTAATATATGATATAATTATTTTATATTTTAATTAAAAAAAATCTAGTTTCCGACTGTGTCTCGCAATAAAACTCCCCCTGCGGGTCGGGGGATAAGAGTAACCCGCCTGTCCACCCGTAAGGCATACTTGTCGTAAAAGGCGACTAAAATCCATAAAATGCACTGCATTTGAAATAGACTTTGCTCTAAAATAGGCTTAGCCATGTCTGAAATAGTGCTATATTACTTAGCTTGAACTGAGTTTATAACACTTAAAGAGGCATTTGAGTTCAAGCTACAAATGCCACTAGTCTGAGATGAATGGGTGACCGGAGACTTTAATCTGTTACCACGGGGAGCAGGAGCCCGTTGTTGCTCATTGCTATTAAATATAAAATTTCGATATTTTAATAACCTATATGTTTTAAGAACCGAAAAAAGTTTCTATAATTCTAGAGATTATTTCGCATCCGTATTTCTTGGCATTTTAACTTCAAGTATAGATTTGAGTAGTACCCACTTCATTAGCCACCACTGTATGGAGCTGCCGATGCTGTTACTAAAAGGCAAGTGCTTGAAGAAGAACAGTTGAAATACCCCCAACCCCCCCTAAGGATGAGTGATTTGCGATGTGTTGCAAGTGAGGCAGGTGATGGTTTGCATTGTGAAAGTTCGCCCTAGTAAAGAGTGGCAAGTATGCAATCAGTTAGTGAACAGTTATTTCGCTGCAATGAAAATCTTTTATAACCTTTGCACCAACCCATCAACACTTGTAAGTGGGGAAAACTACTAAATCATGCGAATAAAGGCGAAACGGTAGTCGGAGGCATGTCAGCGATGCTGATAGCGCTAGCGGAGCTATAAAAGCGAAAACTTTGTTTTGGTTGTTGCTGTCGCAGTGGAAGATTTTAAGTTAGGTATTAAAAGGAAATCTCGTAAACTTTTGCTGCTGCAAAATTGGACGAAAAATGCAAATGACCAACAAAGTGATGAACAACAACAAAACCAACACGAGTATATACTTATATCCACATACATACATACATACATACATATATACATATCTACACATTAATTTACCCCTAGCAGGGAAAGTGCAAGTACTCTACGTCTAGATGACGAATAGCCACTCAACTTGCAACGTGCCACATTACAAACATGCAAATATTCATTCTTGTCTATTGTTTAAACATTTCATTGTCTAGCTGGCGCGTTGCTTGTACGTATGTATATACATACATATGTATATTGGTGGTTATGGCGCACGTTGCAGCCAACACTGTCGGACTCTCGCGCTACGTGCAACAACCAATTGCACGTACTAAACATCAATGTGGGTGCTGCATATGCACGCGCGACTGTGTGTGTGTGTGTGTGTGTGTGTGTGTGTGTAGTGGCTATAATTTATTTGCTGTAAAAGCGTTGAGCGTCAAGTAATAAACTACAAAAGTGTCTAAAACAACAGCAACAACACTGCATATATAATACATAAACTACATAATACATTTACCAAATGTGACGTAGCAAACGAGCGGAAAAACAGACGCAAGCGCCAGGAGGAAGTCGAGGAAATAAGAAAAAAAGGCAGTGTTAAAAAAAAAAATCAAAAAAAAAAAATTAACTTCGTTAAACACAGCAAAGGCGCATGGTGAATGTGATGGTGAAACAGAAAAAATTTTTTTTTCAATGTGTTGCAATGAGCAACATCCCGAGCTGCAAATCATTTGCATATTTCACCAAACTCATTTTCTTAATTTGTAATTTGATTTTTGACGTTTTTTCGCAGTTTTTTTTTAACAAATTATATAAATCGTTGACTGGAGGATGTTAAAAATTCTATTGAGTAGCAAGCTGGACTAATTTATTTTTGTGGCACCGAATTTAAGATTAAACCTGAATCCACTGCCTCCGGTTTTCTTCACAGAGCTCACTCGTATAGAGAGTGTACTTGATGTGATCAAAAAATAACAGGAATCTTCGTACAGTTTAATGGCATAGAACATCATAAATTCTTGCCTCAAGGTCAAACGGTCAATAAACAGTACTACCTACAAGTTCAACGCCGTTTGTATGAAGCAATCCGAAAAAAGGCCCCGATTTGTGGAAAAACAATTCACGGGTTTTACTCACTTTTGGTCAATTCTGCTCACACTTCGTTGTTTGTTCGTGAATTCTTGGCCAGAAACAATACTGTAACGATGCGCCAGCATCCATATTCACCAGACATGGCATGGTATGACTCTTTCCTTTTTCCTAAAATAAAGAGAACCTTAAAGGGCCGTCATTTTACAAATATACGAGTAGATGACACTAAAAGCGCATCGCTGAAAGAGCTAAAGGCTATCCCAAAAATCGAGTGTGAGAAATGTTTCGACGATTGGAAGAAGCGCTGGCATAAGTGCATAATATCGAATGGGGACTATTTTGAAGGCGACAAGATTAATGTAGACGAATAAATATTTTTTTTCAAAAAAACGAAAATTTCCGCTATTTTTTCAACACACCACGTATATGGTCAAGTGGTATAGGTCTAAATGTGATTCCTGAGGACCTACAATGATAATTTTCAAATAAAGCAGGCAAGAAATTTGGATATGTATTCTGCACCTCTTGAAAACATAGTCGAGTTGGTTACACCATTGATAACTCAAGACGTAATGTACCGATTTTGATGATCTCTGATTTTTTGAATTCGTCTCCACTTCAAATTATAAACTTATACCTTAAAATTAGATGCGATCATACAAATAAAATAGAATTGTTTTATATTTTTCGATTTGTGTGCTTTGTGCGACTATTATTCTTAAAAGTTCCGTCACTGGGAAGTATAATATTTCCTAACAAAGATAAAGCCGTATTGTAATTTGGTTTCGTTACTTTGACAATCAATGAAAAAGTTCGCATTCCAAGGACTCCTTTGATCCCATTCGATATGCTCTTCGATTTTAAACGAATTGAATTTCCGATTCGTCTTACATTCATTACATTGCTAATTGGCAGATCAAGAAATCATAAGACTAATTCTTGAGTCTATGTGATACTTTTATTGAATTTTTGTCTTCTTTACATTATTGAACTTAATATTTTTATTCATGTTATAAGGTACAAAATAAAAAACTACATCAAACTATAAGATAAGCTTAGGTAAAAGGTATTCCTTCATCCATTGACTGTTAAGCGGTACAAAGTTCGCCGGATCAACAAGTTTAGATATATTTCGGGCTTGCAGGTGTTGTTATTGTATTGTACGTTTAATACTTTTTAACACTTTTTTCCAAGAACAACAAGATGGATTTTCTTATAGAACATAGTCTAGACGGTCAACGTGACCCAGAAATGATCTGCGCAGAACGAATAAACTTATTTCCGCTCGAACTGCGAATAATATATCGAAGATGAGGCCATCGATAATAGCCACTGTGGAAACCAAATATTCACTATAAGATTAAAAAGTTAAGCAAGCACAGGAGTGTGGTTCTCCGGTAACCGCTAATGGGCGACACTTTGCTCGAACACTTTGCCCATTAACTTTCTAATCGATAGCCAGGTGACAATTAAGAATATGTAAGTAGGTGATTTTTCTGGTTGGAATAACAGAACTCCCAGATGGTCACTTTCGCTGATTACATTACTTCAGCGTTAATTGATTTAATCGAGACTCGATATTTAAATACGTGACGATTTTTATATAAAGTTCATTAATACTTGGTATATGTTTAATCCATAAGGCATTACTGAGTGTAAAATAAGTGAACTTCAATTGTTATGTCGAATTAAAGAAGAAGAAACGTGTTTCTTACTCTTGGTTTGAATACTACATAAGAGATAGTTTCATCACTTTGAGACTAAGGACTACGCATGTTAAGTCATCCGTCTCGCCTCTACCTTCTATGCTGCTATGACATAAAATCAAAAAAAGCGCAGCCACTTACAAAAGTTCAGTCTATTAATAGCGCTTAGGTTTAGTGTTGACGCACTTCCAAGTTGACATACTTTTAAAATAAAGACCACGGGCCACTTTTGAATCGCACAGCATCGTGTTTAAGGAAGTAGTTCGTCTCCTCACTAATTTATGATTGGTACCCCTTCTGCGAATATTAAATGATTCCTTTTATTTATTTATTTACACGAAGAATGAGTCTAAATTTATACCATTACGTACGAAACAAATGAAAAAGAAACTTTTCCAAATTCCTAAAAAAGAGTACTTTGAAAATAAGTCATACTCAATTTTGGACAAAATGATCTGGACAAAGTTAGACCAAGCAGGTTATACAGCCTAATAAGAGCAACAAGGATTGAATATTTGCTAAGCAAAAAACTTCAATATAAGTGTAAATACAGCCTTCAATAATTTTAATAAATTCAATATCTTGCTCGTCATTTTTACTCGCCAAGCAAGTCACCTTCATGCGTCCGCTGCCAGTTAATACTTAAATCATCGTGGGACGAAACTTCATTAGGGTGGACATAAAATCAAATTTCTGCATTAATTTTAATTACTTTAACCCCGAAGAAGAGCTTTCAGAGATGGATGCCACCAAGTGCACGTCGCCACGACGACACCCCGAAATTTGTTGATGCCAAAGTATACTAGCTCATAGCGGGACTTTCTGTTGCATACTGCATATTGATATACATTTATAATGACAGAAACACAGACACATAGAAGCAGAGTGGCAACACTGCTGATAACTGCACATGGCCGTTGCTGCACATGACAACGCCGTTGAGGGCGGCAACACTTTGAGCACGAATCAAACCGCCAGCCACTAGCGCTGGAGCCGCAACAATCGACAAACTATTTTAAATATGCAAGAAGCAACAACAACGCAACCCAAGGAAGAGTTCAATATATGTATATGTTAGAGTTAACTAGACGAGCACTTAGTTTCAAGCAGTGAGGGTAACGGAGCGGCGAGGGTGACAACTCAACCGAAAATGAAATGTGAAATTCAAATAATTCGCTCAAGTGGCATATGTTGCGCAAGTCTCGCTGTATTTGCGTGTTGCATGATGAGCAAAAACTAATGTTTACATATTTGTTCGAACTTCGGGACTAAGTTTTCAACTTTCCAGAGCTCAAGTGGTGCGAGTGTCATGTTAGCCAGCATTTGTACCCATATTTCTGGTATTGCAATTGCAAAACTTTTGGTGCTGTGAGTACTTGTTCTGTCAATAATGCGCATATGTATGAAGGAATGTACTCACAAATATTCTGTCTTCTCGCTTTGACAAACTTTTTAACACTGTCCAAATCACGCGAACTTTTTGCCACACGAGCTACAAGCCATACACAGTACTACAAAGACACAAATGGATTGAATTGTGCCACCGCTCATAAATTTTCACACCAACGAAATATTAAATTGCTGGTGCCACTTATTGATTCTTATTATGTATCTGAAGTATGATTTTTAATCTAAATAAACAGTTGGCAACCCTATGTCGACACATCGCTGTTTTATTATTTATGAAACACCTTCCTCCAGTAACACACATAGCAACAATTAATATATCTTCCCGATGAATTTTTGCAATTTTTGCTGTGGCAACCCTGTACTAAACTGTGTACCATAATTTATATAGAAGTGCTTTGCTTAATTAATCCCATTGAACGTGAAATACTCTTTTTTTAATTACATATAAGCAATTTTTATTTAATTAATCTTAAATTAGTAATATGGTGGCAACCCTCTGAAAAATATCTAGTGTGTAAGATTTACTAAAGCGGCTACTGTTACATTTTTAAGCGCTTATTGTGGGTTAGCCTTAGCCTTAGCCTTATTCGTAAACAGAACAGAATATAACGATTACAATCCGATTATGTAATTTTAAAGCCATTATTTACAGTAATATCCCCTGGTATTATTAGCGGAAGACCAAGATATTTTTTCTTCTGATATATTAAATATAAACGAATGTCAAACCGAGGAACCAAAGAGGTCCCAAGCAAACTTTCTTAAACAGACTAAAACTTGTTAGAAAAATACTATTTCAGTAAATTTTTCGGAAGAAACAGGGAAAGGGGTAACAGTTTAAGTCTTTTAAATTCTTATTTTTAATAATTGTGATTTCGATATATTTCACGATTATTAGTTGTATTTGCTGTATATTCTAATACAACACTGCCGATGCTTCTTCATTATGAGTAAAGGGGACCTGGTAATAGCGGTATTTACTTGTTAAAATTTTCGAACAGTGGTGTGACCAGGAAAGAAGATTTGGCATAGCCGAAGCTGGTGACCAGAATGTAATGATAAAATGCGTCTGCTTCGAATCAATGTTACAACGCACTCGGTCGAAAAATAGCAGGGTAAAGTAACAATATAGCGGATTTTGAGATCATGAAACCTCAAACGCCCTTTTTGGGGCTATTTAAAAGGCGAAGTTTAAGACAGAATGCTCTCTAAGGTCTATTACTTAGCGTAAGGAACATATTTTTGAGGTTAGGTAATTTAATTTTTTTAATAAGAATATATAAGACGCTGCATTTTTACTCAACGACGTAATCTTATGTAATATGTTTATGAGACGTAGTACCCTGGGAAATGATTTTTTATTTCCACTTCTTACTCATATACAAAAAAATCGCCACATTGACTCCTTAAGAGGAAAAGACTACCATATACATACTAATATTACTACATAAACGTCTGCGATTTAAACTAATGAGTATTTAGCGCTGACTATAGCGTCTAAGGTGTACGCTGCCATTTTCAGCGGCAACAAACCGTTTCATTTTCGCTTTCGCGATTTCGCTCTAAGTTTAGTCGGATTATACCTTGCCTATCAAATAAAATGCTTCGCCGTTAAGTTTTTAATTTATGCCAGAGTTGTAATACTAAATGGACCATATACAAGACAACATGCTCAGCGGTAGCTAGACGGTTAACAGGTCAACAATAAAACGGCAGCAAATCAGAAACATTATCTGTATATGCAACGTGGCCTGCAGCGAAATTACTTTATTCAGTCAGCAACCTGCCACAGAAGGCTTTAGCTGTAGCAAATCTGTTGTGCGCGTTGGGTCATTAAAGGCGATTGCAGCTGTTAATACACAAGAGCATTACTGGCATACCATTAGAGCGCGATGAAAGAGTTAAAAATGTGCGCGTTACTCACTGCCAAATCGGCAAACTCGACTGCTTATGTGAGTAGATGTGGCGCGGCGACAACAATCGCCGATAGCGGCAAGATGTGGAAATCCTTTTACGAAACCATTTAGATTTCCCAGCGCGTTCAGATCGCTTACCCGCGCTGCACGCGCCGCAAAGCTGGTCAGCACCTAGACTATGCGCTTCAAATGTTCGCGTTCTACAGTCAGCTGGATAGCGCACTGCGAAAGCTACATACGGCAACTGCATTGGATCTACAAGCGCGTCATTGCATCTTCGCAGACCGCGGCACTTTTCATTCGCGCTTCATTTACACTTTCCGCAACAGCAGCAACAACCTGGGCGCTCACTTAGCAGCAGTGCAATAAAATTGCTTTGCTTATTCTCGTAAGCGTATCTTAGCGTAATGGACGAGGCGACGTTCTCATGCCGCTTAATGGGCAAGTGTTTGGCGTTGCTTTTGGTATGATCGCGGTTAAGATAATGCGCAGCGATCAGCTTGCGGCGCACATTGTCACGGCAGGCAGGCAAGTCCAATTGAATTACCAACACCACAAATGGTGGTTCAAACATTTCGACTGCGCAATCGCAACAAATTCTCGGCAAGCATAGATGCCACCGCGTTTTGCGCGCGCTCCACAATCCAAGCGGTTGGCTGAGCTCGCAGCTTTCACCTAAGCGCGGCACTAAAGCGCTTTAGCTGCTCTCAGCACAGTGCGTGTATATCCTCAATTATTTTATCGCGGCACGATCGCTGTTCTATAGTGGACACACACATACACATTTAGATGCATGTGTAAATCGACGGCTGAGCTATACTTACAAGGCTGTCATGTCGTTGTCGCTGTTGAACAAATGGTGTTGCTATTTATATTGCTGATGCTGCCTATATCCCTCCAGTTTAGCTAATTTCACTTACTTGGATTTGTGTAGCTGCCACTACTCTTGACTAGTCGCCACTTGCCACTTGCCACTTGCTCTTTTGTTTAGTATTAGCACATATTTCCTCTTTTATGGTAACTGCTCAGTTGTTAGTGGATATTTTCGTTGTTGCTACATAATGTTTTTCTTGCAACAAAGTTAGTACAGCACTTAATAAGCACTGTCGTGCCGCCACAGGTTACTCGCTCATCAGCTCCTAATTGTTACATAAGTGTCGTCTCTGGACTTTGAAACTTCACTATAAGTTATCAAAATGCTTAAGCAAAGTAGGGTTATGGAAATCTGAACTCACGATTTATTTCTGAGAAACTAGGTTGTTGGTTACAGTCGTCGTCTTCGAAATCTTAAGCGAAAATAGTAAGGAGAGACGACAAGAAAACCGGTACTAGGCGCTGCTGATTACGTTATGTACTGTATGATGGTCTGAAAGAGGTTTCTTGGGATTTTCGTGAAAGGTGAGCGATTGAAAAAAAATTTTAACTAAAAACCTTAAGTCTTTAAATATAAAAACCTAAGACCTAAGTGGCGTTTTCATTCTACCAATGATGAGACATGCACTTTGATAAGGTTTGGTAGTACTTTCCTTCAAACACTTGACATCAAGACGTAGCTGGAATAGCTTCGAGACCTAACAAATTCCTGCTCTGATCAGGCGATTGCTAAAATATGTTGTGCTTGTGCTTCATGCTCGCTCTGGTTGAACAGTTTAGGGAAGTTCTTTGATTTTAGTTACGATCCCTGGGTCTACCTTCTTAAAAGCCTTCACCTAAATTGTTTGCTTTCCAGAAATCACCAATATACCTTAACTATATTAGCTCGACTGCGGCTCTACGACTTCAATAAACAACATATCCTCGAAGTGGGTGGAATGATTTTTGGGAATGAGCACAACATACTTATATCTAGATTATTCACATTAGGCTATTACTATTCGCTGTAAGTTAGTCTTGATTACCCCCAACGAAAACTTAACATTAATCTCAATATAAGTAAGGTGGGTGAGAGTCTCTCTGACTAGAAGCTTAATGCACCCAAATTACGCAAACTCTCCTAGCCAATCGACCGCTGGAGCAAACTCAGAGAGATCTCTCGATTTTCAATGAAATAACAAAATATTTTGGGCATTTAACAATAGCACAAAAAAGCTACTGAAATCACAAAAGCTTTTAGCCAAGTTAAGATGTTAATGCCTAATAGAGCTGCATATTGAAAGATAAGGGACGTAAAATTCACAACAGCCAGCCAGCAAACAATGTTGCATGCAATAAAATAGCACAGGCAAATGACTTGTACATTGTATTTACGCGGTATATCGCCGACTTTAGTGCCAATATTAAAAGGTAGTAAATGAAAAACACAAAAGGATGACATAAAAATAAATTACTACAACAGCAGGTAACGGGCAGGCAGCAACGGTAAATACAAGCGCAGAAAGGACTTAAATTTGCGTGTAAAATTCAGGTGCATACTATGCAAAAGAACACGCATGTCGCATATTTGGACAAAAAATGCAACACACACATGAACATATATGCAGCTGTGTATGTGTAGAATATACATGTGACATGCTTTTGCCAAAGGGACAGCAGCTAGTGTTGCCAATTGACCACAATTGGATGAGATAATCAAGCAATTAAGTCGCCTGCTGCCTGCTGCCTCAATGTTAGCGCTATTGTTGCGGTTGTTGTTGTTGCTTTTGGTTGCTTGAGGACGCGTTGCTGTAGTGCGTTGGTGCGCCTCGCCATATATTGGCTTTCTGGTACTTGTAAGTGCACAATTACTGGGCTTGTTGGCATTTTAATTGTCGGGCATGTGGATAACATGTTTTACCAGCAAAAAAAGGGTGACACGTTTGGCACAATATGCAAAGGTTCGTGAAGTATGCGGCCTCATTGGCTTTGGGGCGAAGATAATGCACAACCTTTTGGGTTTAAATTTGGCTTATTGAGGCGTTGTTTTTATTGGCATATTTTCTGTTGAGCCCTTGGCTTTTTCACAGAAACAAAATACATGCAAATTGGCTCCAATTGAAACTGCGGTAGCTATAAGCCACTACAAGCATTTATCGAGCATTTCATTTAAAACCAAATATTTTTGTATAATACAAATGTCTAAATGTTAATTTGTTCACCTCATTTACAGACTCCTCTCTCTTTGTTATATCAGTGTTATTGTCTGCTGCTTTCAACATAAATATGGGCCAAATTATTTAGGCGCGCTTAATAACGCAATTTAATTTGAATTTTGATGAGACCTTTGATGGCGTAGCTAAATGCCCAGATAAGGGAAAAAATATTCAACTTCGAAAGCACTTCAGCATTTCAGCAGTAAATTATTTATAAATTCAAAAATAAATGTAAAATAAATATTTGACAAGCAAGGTGGTAGTAGGGTGTTTGGAGTCGAATATGTAGCGGTTTACAAAAAATAAAAACATGTTCATAGTGTAGCAGTGTTGCCATTAATTTGTATGGGCGACATTTAGTATAAGTGAAATTTCTATTTATTTCAATAATAATTTTCTATTAATATTCACTGATTGTGCGGGTAGTCCTGCTATATGAGTGAGCGATAGAGAACAATCATCTGACACGTTTTCACAGTTATAACTATTCAGATTTCTTCGTCGAAAGTCTTCACTTTGACCAAATTCTATCGATTGAGAATTTAAAAGAGTCCCAAAGGTTTCGGAGGTTTACGAAGATTTTGACAACATCATACTGCTCTGGTATTCTGAAGTGCTTTAAGACTATAACAGTTTTCTTGTTTGTTAAAAACATCATTCATCAAATAAAAACTACAGGTATACCAGTAAATCTTACTAGGAACTATAGACCCTTGGGATAATGCGAAAATTAAAGACGAATTTTCCTTTATATTCTTGCAACATCTTGCCATAGAGTATAATAGTTTAGTTCATCTAAGGGTTGTTTGTTACACCTAAAACTAATAGAGATAGATATAAAGTTAAATATATCAAAATGATAAGGATGGCGAGACGAGTTTAATTCTGGATCTTGATGAAAATTGCCTGACTTTAATGCAATTCAGAGCGCATCTTTATTCGATAATAATGTACAAAATCGGATTAGTACTTTCCCTATCTCTCAGATACCAAATATAAGGGTTTCCAATTTCCGGTTGGCTTTATACCGTATATATCCGTCATTATGTAAGATATCCTTAGTAAAATTAAGTGATTCGTACGAATTACTGCAGCCCTCATATACTAGACATAATTATTATCGTTATTCTAGTGGACTTTATGCCGAATTGAGGATTATCTTACTAAAATTTATTGACGACTTGTTCTTGAGTATACCTTAGTTTAAAGTCAAAAGTAAAAGCTATCAGCTCAGTATTTCCCCGAACCCTAGTATACCCAACATAGCGCTGAAATCGGTCCAGACCTTTTTCTAATCCTCATATACCTAAGATATTGATTTCCGACCCTCAGGTTGACTTTTTTTCTTACACTCAATATATTAAATTTCATCCCTTTGGTTGAGTTTATATCCCCCACATTTTAATAGAAAATGCTTCAATAATATAAATAGCGATTATTCAAGGTATCTTAATATATTCCGATAGAAGATTGTCATAACTGTACATAACTCTTAAATGGTTTATACGAAATCGTACACATTTAAGTTCTCTACTAGGGGTTAAATCACACAATTTGAATACTAAGAAATCGATCTGTTGCTAGAATATGTCGCGTTCGATCTGAATACAGCAGCTCGAAATGCTGTTACACGGCAATAAATCAAGTTTTAGACTCATTATTTATCAATACTCTCCTTGAAATCGAATCTAAATTCTCCACTTCATTTAAGTAATTCGATTTTATTTTACTTTTCTTCCAATGAATTTGAAACGCTTTGGCGACCAAATCCAAACCTGAGTTCGAAAACACATTTAAATATTGGAACTAATGTTTTGAATCTGGAAGAAGACATTTCATAGCAACCCAAACATTAGGAAAACTATAATACCCTACATCAGGTTGTAGCGCTTGGTTAAATCAGCTT
Source organism: Bactrocera minax (assembly GCA_021498325.1). Taxonomy (NCBI): domain Eukaryota; kingdom Metazoa; phylum Arthropoda; class Insecta; order Diptera; family Tephritidae; genus Bactrocera; species Bactrocera minax. The sequence goes on from JAKEEE010000024.1 coordinate 1,133,072, forward strand.
GTTTTACTTAGAGCTCACAGCGAATATTAATTAGTAAAATACCGCAAATTATAATGCAAAGTCGTGCCCTAAACTCAGTCGTATGCTAATTTATATATTTAATGAGCCATCATAAATGCAAATATAAATGAGAAAAGTCAGTCTGAAAGCCTACAAAAATCGGCAATTAATATGATGATTATTCGCAACCGTGCGATAAACATGTTTGAATGAGACGAAATAACTCAATCTACAGCAGCTAGCACTTCCAGTGACCGGGAGCAGAAGGGTCGTGATTTCAAAATTCTCTCTTCTAAGGTTTTTCCGACCATTAGCTCCGATATATTCAAGCGGCCGACTTAATCAAATGGTTGACCGGTGTATTTTTGTGGACAGAAATGTGTAGAGTTTAAGAACAATAAGTCCAATTTTTCGAATGAATGAAATGGGATATAAAATATGCATAAATTATCAACACAAATAACAAAGCACAACTTAAACAAAGACAACCGTGAGTAGTAGCCGATTAGCGGTTTTATGCCATTTGCAAATGGCATAATCAACGAGAACGAGTCACACTCACATAATAGTTGTAAGCAAAGCGTGAGCTTTGGAATAACTTGAACAGAGCACAGCTAACAATTGAGGGCGTTGATCTGGTATCACATTGTGTGATCGATCGTTGGTGTGGCAATTGGTTGTTGTAAAAATATAAGTATGATGAATACGGACAAGCAGGGAAATTGTAAATAATTTTGACATATAATTTGTTATTCAACCATTAAGCCAAATCAAATAGCCGCAACGATCATTGAACATGCATACATACATACATGCGGGGTGTTGGAGATTAGTTGCGATTGCGATGTTAGTTGTTGGTGGTAAGCATTGGTTGATGGTCATCTTGTATTGACAATGTGTTTCCAACTTCTTGCCAATTATTTAGTAAAACATTTCAAATTGAGTTTTTGTGGATTAGAGAGATTAAATATTGCTATCATTACGTCTAATTGATCGTAACGCCGATTTCAGTCTAATTGATTGTAAAGTTTCATATAACTATTTTGAACGGTTAGCAATTAGTCCATTTGACGAATGTCGAGATGAAGCTTTATACTGCTCGAATACATTCACCTTGTCTAGGGTTTATAGAGTTTCCAACCCGTTTAACTTTAAAACGCGAATTTTGAGTCGGAACTTTTAACTGCTCTCCTGCGAGTTCTAAAGTTGCCGCTTACTACAACTGAGTATTTCAATTCAGACATGTGAATAAATGAACAAATTTAAATAGTAATATAATAAATAATAATAAATTTCATAGTATAAGATCATAATTAAAGCTTAAAATGTCATGACGAGGATTCGGAGTTTTTATGGATGATCACGAACGATTATACTTGGAGGCGAGGCCTGAGATTTTGATGTGCATAAGAAAAATTATGAATAGAAAACCATCAATTGTATGTGCTTCCTTAATTTTAGTGCAAAAAATACAGGGTGCACCATCGATTTGTAAATATTAAAGACTTTGAGAAACCAATAGTCGATACATTTGAGATTTTCACTCAATTTTCTGTTTTTCAATTTATTTTTATTTTTCGTTTCTAATGAAATATTAATCAAGTGGCAAAGTCCTTTCAGCTATAGCTCTTTTTGCTGCGTTTTTCATTACATTTTCAACCATATCGAGCAGTGTAGCAATGTTTTGGGCACGTGTTCTGTGAGCTCTACAGAGATACGAGGACTGTGGGCGTAAACTTTATTTTTCAAATAATACGGGGAACAAATAAGAGTCAGGGGATCTGTGGCTAGTAAATTTCATCTTTTTATGATATCACACGCGAGTTTTTATACAGGAAACTGAAGTTAGTTTGATTGTTAAAGTGACGACGCGACGTGTTTTCAGACATAATAAGCCAACATCCAGCGAACTCCATTGACATTGACTGTTTCGTCTCATTAGAATAAAGATGGTACACTTGTTGTAAGCTCTGATCCAAGCAGACACTTTTTAATCATGCAATAGTGCTTTAGGAACCTCGATTGGATTTTCTGATCCTCAAATTCTTTTCTATTCTCATTAATTATTGAAACTGGTGAATTGCGGTTTGCAAGACATGTCTAACCAACTCAATTGTTTTGTAAATAATACTTAAAAGATGGAACACCCTTTAAGCGCAATTTTTGCCTTTAATTTCAGTTTAATCAGTGCACATATTATCTCCCCGGATAAACATGAACTACATGAACCGTCTTGAAATATGTTAATATTTACCACAGAAAAAGTATATTCTATGACTCACCACTAACTTATGATAAAAGTTTTTGACCTGATTTTCTACAGTTTCTTGGATTGATGGAGTACTAAATAAAAATGTTGTTGTTTTCTCTTTAACTGTGCTAACCTTACTCTGGTAACACACATTTCGATTTCATAAGCTCATGCTCCATATCTTTATAGTCGCTCATATTCCCAAAGTCTCTCCGTTGTTGTGACTACTATAAAACTGTTGAGATTTGCTTATGGAAATAGCAACAATAAAACCTTTCTAATGTTCTGTGTACTAAACAAAATTTTTTGCAACAATGCAGTTCGTGCCACATTTTTTTGCCAACCCCGATAATCACCTTGTCATAAGCTTGTAAATGAGCGAAAATTTACGACTTTCAACACGTCAACTGACATGCGCAATGCATTTGTGTTTTATGACTGCGCGACGCATAGCCATAAATGGAGTGGCATAAGCACTTACCACTGCATAGCAAACAAGCACACAAGCATTAATATATACATATTTGTTGTTAGTGGTTGTAGATATGCGACCAAGTCGCGATATGGCGCATGGCGTCGTTCGTGATCATTAGCCAATTTAATGCACATTCCAAATCAAATATGAAACCAGTCATTTATTGCAACTAACAAACGGTAAATTATACGTTGATTTGCCGCTTATCTGAGAAACTCAATTTGGTCGTTCGCTTTGTAAGCCCCAAAAAGTCAACAGTAAATTTTCGTGTTGCTCCACTTTCACAAACACACACACGCGCGCACACACGAGTAATATATGATATTGCTGCCTCATACTCATATGTTTGCTTGCAACACACGCTAATCTCCAGCCAATCTTGCCACAGCTTTATTTGTGCGCGATCGGACAATTTGCGGCGCTCGCAAAACCATTTAATGTGGCAAATATATGACTGCGCGATTTCCTGCTTTCTCTGCAAATTTTCCATTGACCGTTACGTGGCACGAATCGCGCACACCTACACACGTCCGTACTTTCATACAGGCCATAACTTCAATGCGCATAGCCAATTTGTGGCATATCAATAAACGAATATCGCATTTATGTTTACACAAATATTTGTTGTATTAATTCATCGCGATCCGCTACTTCCTCTTATTCGTTTTTATTTTTTTCTCCCTCTCTCTCTCTCTCTCTTTGATTAAATGGCAATCATGATCATCTAGTCCAATGTGCTGCTGTGATTTTCTTACCACTTTGTAGTTGAGTTTTTCATTGCATTTCGTTGTTGTTTTACTTTTGTAGACAATCTATATTTGTTGGCAGCTATAAAGTCATCAAGATTGCCAGCAATGCTGTGCGCATGCGCAAGCGCAGCATGATCAGTCATGGCAATTGCAACTGCGCTTTCGCTCCTCGGTTTGTTTGTGTTTTTCCCCCTTTTTTCCTTTTTATTTCGGTTAACTTATTGGCTTTATCTTGGCTGCTGCAGTATTTGCGCTTACACATAATTCAGTAATGCGGAAGTTTAAACTGCAGATCAATGATCTTGACTCCTTGGCCGTCGGTTGGCAGTTTGTACCTTATGGCGTTTTCGTACGCTAGTTAGTTCTCTATTCGTTTTTGTATTCTGAGTCAGTGTTTATTTGTTGCTGTAAGTAGTCTTTGCTGGCTTTTATGAGTGGGTTGAATTGGAAAGGTGTTCATGTAGGTACCCCTACTTCAACGGAGATAATATAAGTAAGTTTACAAGCCTTGTTTAAGCTTAAATCTCACAGTCGGTTGATTCGATTAATCCAAAACTGTTTTCGATAGATCAGAAAAGACACACGGATATCCGTCGATCAATAAATGACCATCGATGTAATGTCCTACCCTCACTTTGGTATAAATTTGTGAAAATTCGATACGTTCTAGATCAGCTACTGGAGTTTCTTTGTTTGAAAGAAAACTTTTTCTTCACACTTCACACTTCCTTGCGCGCTCATTCTTGGCCAAAAACAATACTGTAACGATGCCCCAGTGTGACTTTTTCCTATTTCCAAAAATAAAGGAAACTTTAAAGAGCCATCGTGTTACAAGTATAGATGAGATTAAAAGCGCATCACTGAAATAACTTATTGAATAATACCTAGTCAAAGGCCGATTAAAATAAGCAAACATACACGCAAAAACTTACATATAAAATAAATCAATAATAAAAGCTTAAGCCACAAGTTAGCGAATAATAAACTGGGGAGTTGGGCTGTGGTTCCCTTAATGTGTTGAGTGATGAGCGTTGGATTATGTTGCGGGGGATGATAGGATTGTTAGTTATGAGTATTATTGGGGGTAAACTAGGGTGTGACTATTCCAAAAATCGAGTTTGAGAAGTGTTACTAGTTGGTGTGAAAGAGACATCCTAAAGATATTCAATGTATCCATACTCCTAAACACGTAAAATACTGCAGGCAACTGGTCTTGAGCACTTTATAAGCACATATTTTAGTTTAAGCTACAGATTTCAGAATGTATCGTATGGTCGCACCACAATTTTTCTATGCTGCACATTGCTATGAGTGAGATTAGAATGACTTATCAACAAAATTTCGAAAGCAAAATCACTTTTCCAGCAAACACTAAATCATAAAAGAATACTCTGCTTCACAACTGACAAAATTGCTCTCATCCTTGGTCCACCACACAGCCTACACTCTTCAACACTATGTAGTATATCTTCGAGTATATTCCATTTGTATGCGCTTATTATTTACGAGTGTTTGCGCATTTCAACGCTTATTGCCTGCTTGAGTTACCAACAAAGCGCAACAACAACAACGACAATGCGCGGCTAGTCAAAGTAAGTTCACTCTATGCGACTACTTGTGGCCGGGATCCTTGTTATCAGCATAAAGCTAACAAGTTATAAAACACTTCAAGTGCGTTGTACAACACGAATTGACTTGCCACTGCGGACGGAGCTGGGCGGTAGCGTGCACCTGCCGAGTGTTGTACTTCAAAGAGATAAAAATTATGAAATTTTTTGCTTTGCTTTCAAAAACAACCACCAAATTTATATATTTTCATACATATTTATTATATGCAAAAGGATCTAGAGTGGAAAAAGGCAAATTTGTTGCTTTTGTTTTTGTGGCACAATAAATTACTTACAATTACACAAACAGCGCGCAGATAAACGAAATCGCATTAAATCAACTTTGAAGTTAAAGGTGGCATTTCTCACAACTGCAACTGCTGTTTACATTTGTAGTGCCGTTAGCTTTAGCTTTTGCCTTCTGCTGCGGCGTGTTCGTGAAACAAAAGGCGCATGGCGAAAAAAATGCGGGAGAAAAGCGTGAATTCACGCTGAAAAATTATTTTTAAAGAACTTAGCACACACACACACACACACACACACACACACACACACACACACACAAATATACACACATGCTGCAGCATGCATACATATTTTGGCCATAAATTGGCGATTTTCTTGCGTCAAATGAGTTGCGCGCATTCGGTGTGGCTGCAACAGCAAACACCGCACACCAAACACCTCAGCCGAAGCCAAAGCCAAAGCCGCTGTGAAATGGCGTCTGCTGTTGCCGAAAGCGCCCGCGGGTTGTTTATGTCCAATGCAGTGCGCCGCATAACGCCTTGCCATTTAACTGCGCCACGTTGCAGGGCACAGCTGAAGTCGCTGTGAGTTGGGCTCGCGCTGTGTGGTCGCTCGCCGTCCAAAGGTGTTGGCTTAAATAAATGGCAGACATTTATTAGCTCGTTTGTGCAGGCAGGCAGCGCCGTTTAACTCTTGCTACAACAGAGGTGTGTGTGTGTGTGGCTGTGTGCCTATTAGTGGCATTTGCTAACAACAGCAACAACAACAATGCCGCTTTTGTTACCTTTCACCTTTGCTTTGCTTGTCGGCTATTTACTCAACACTTTCAGCACTCGAAGATACACACACACATACCTCCTTCCGTCACCGTAATTGTTTGTTTCTTTGCTTGTATGTGTAGGTTATGTGAAGGCTCGTATTTTAGAAATTTGTTTTGCTGGTTTAACGTTTAAGTGGCTCGCTAACGATGCTGCCACTTAGTTAAATAATGCTACTCCTTCCCTGATTTTTATTTTAAACACATACCCGCACACAAATTTGGTCGCAGACACACCCGTACCGGTGATTTATACAGTTATGAGTACCTTTTAAGTGCACTCGGGCGTAAATTTCAAGCATTTGTTGCAGTGGCAACCTTATTTGTCGACGACAAACTAAGCAATTACCTAATATTTGCGCTAAATTACCAAAACTGCTTCATCAAATGTATGTATCCCATTTAAATTGGGCATAATAGCCCAAATGGAGTTAAACCGATTATCCCAAGCAAGGCAAGTGAAGTGTAGTTTATCATTAGCTTATGTAAAATCATTTAGTTAGCATAAACCCTCCTATCTAATTTGCATAGTTTTGTTCCCTGACTTGGCTTGAGCGCTTCCATGAAAGAAGGACAGCCCAAACGGAAACAATTCGGAAATGGTGGGAAATATATATATAATATTCCATATTATATATATTATAGTTTTAATATTTGTTAGTGCAATTAATTAGGGCTGGATTTATCAAATGCACAGCATAATCGAATAACCTCTAACACGAATAAACCTCCGATTAGGTATTTTCCTTTTAATGTTCCATTTGTACAATCGAGCGAATGTCTGGATTTACGCAGTTTCGGTTAATATTCGTGTTTTTAGATATCATTTATCACTAAATTTTAAAATTTTATAGGATACGTAATTTTTCGGATTCGGAATCTTCTGATTTTTAATTCAGTGCTTCGTATATTGTGATACTCGGTTTATCCGGATAGCTGAAAAAGTCGCATAAAATTCCCAGCCCCAAATATAATATGGAACGTGTGACTATATCCATTGGACTTTTTGAGAGACAGAAGTGATCATTTTTTGAACTGTCACTCATGTTAAAAGTAACGATATTGCAAATCAAAGACGCCTTTAAGATAAATAGTAATTAACATTGATCTATCCATAGCAATAACGGGATGTTGATCTTCTTTTCACAAACATAATCCAATCCATCCGTAGGTCGAAGCATGTCTTTAGCCTAGGTATCTATTATAACTTAACCTTAAGCCTTAGCTATTGAAAATTTTGTTTTTGAAGATGAGCAATTTTAGGTCTCGATGCTTAAAAAATTCTCTTGCCTCTCATGGCTCGGCTAATTCCGCACGCATGTGGATTGCGCCCCTTGCGTCGGAAAGGGTCGAAGAAGGGTAATCGTTGGGTTTATTATCTATCTGTAGTAAGTAGAGGTAGAAAATATAGTATATATCAGCCTCTATACCCTTAGGTTCCCAAAGTACCTGAATGAGTATTAGTTTGGGTGGAAGAGCGAGGTTTATGAAAATAACGAGACAATTTTGGACAAGTTTATTAGTTACGGTAGAAAGAGGTTCGTGAAAGCAGAGAGATTCTTTGGAGACTGTGCCCTTAGCGTGCGGATGGCAGTTAGCTTAAGATTCATGAATATAATAAGTATTAAAGAGATCCTTACATTAGCTCTATATGCATTTATATTCGAGCGAATTTTTCTTGAGATCGATTCTACTTAGAGGAGGCGAGGTGTCGTTTGAGCATACTGTTTGCTTGGTCCCCATTCGGCAAACACTCCTTATATAGCTAACAAATCACTAATCGTTAAGTATAAATATGATTGCTTCAGTTTGCAACGCAACTCCGAAAACTACTCCGAAACTTCGAAGTCTGTCTCGAAGTGTGCATATTTCGTATTTCGATGAAGAAAGTGTATCGATAACGTTTAGTGGGTTTTCAATTGGATAAATACGTTCTAAAAACAATATTTTTTGAATTGAATTTAAATTCCTTTAGTAACAATGGTATAAAAATCCCGAAATTATCGAAAAAATCATTGCGATTTTTCTGTCTGTCGCGCCACTAATTTTTTATCTAATCTTATCTTATTTTACAGCGCTGTCTCGACGCTGTTATTAAATTATTAAATTTTCCAAATGTACAAAATATAAATTATGACTGCATATAATTTATGCGCCAGACAAGCTGTTCGCCTTTAAGTCCATTAACTGGTTATTGACATGGCATTTAAAGGCAATTGAAAAGGCGATCACAACTTGCCAATTACACCGTTTTGAGCGTGACTTTGCCAAGCAATTTGCATCTAATAATGTCAAACCGCTCGAATGCAGGTTTACTGCCACACACACACACACACACATCCGCGTACAGACACACAAGCGCAAATGTGTAAAGTTGAATACACTAAATGTGTATATATGTGTGTGTGCGCACAGTGTCTAGCGCTGTCTGTTGAATGCAACATAATTTGCACCATTTTATGCGAGTCATGAAAAGATCACACATACATTCGGCCAGCTCGATCTGATCGCATAAACACCAGTTGATATGAGCACGCCCACTTTTAGCGCGCACACACATCCGGATACATATCTACCTATAATACATAGCAGCAGAAATGCGCTTTCAACAGGCGCTGAGTCGGAACGAAATCTCAATTCCAATAGAAAAAGAGAAAAATTAAAATGATAATAATAATAATTTCAGCGCGGTCGCCAGCGTCTGGTGTGCGCGCCTGTGTGAGGGGGTGTGTGTGTGTTTTGCCATTTGCACTCAACGCATTCGCCTAAACGACGACTGTGAGCGCGTTGCAAGTGATAAATATAAAATTTTATTGCCGCAGACAAAATGCCACTTAAATGTGTATAAACCCGTTGTTGTCGCTGTTGTTGTTGTTGTTGTTGAGCGGCAAAGAAAATCTTATTAAATGCTAAATAAGTTATCAACGCAACCTGCATTTATGAAAAATGCATGCATAAGCTCAATTATGTGCATACATATGTATACATTTCTTGTACAGAAATAGTTTGTAGTTGGTGCGCTTCAGTTAAAAAAAATATTTCCACAACTAGTTTAAGGTGTTACACCTTGTCGTTTCAGGTGACAAGAAGCTGCAAGGCAATTTGTGGCGCTTAGAGCTGGAGTGAGTGCCACAAGTGGAGCGTGCAGAAAATGATCACAATATAGTGTTTTTACAATTAATCAGTAATTACAGACGAACGCACTGTTGCCAAATTTCGCATTTCTGACATGGGGCGCTTATATGAGGTAAGTTAGCTGGATGGCGCTGAAAAAATAACACCTTTTTATTTACGTTTTCTAGCCTTTCGAATTTTATTTGCCAGAATTTTGCAAAATTATCTTTAACTTGCATCACAAATGATTATTGCAGAAATTAATACATTTTTGTATATAAAGCTTCAATCACTGCAAACTCGTCCACGTGGCAACCTATACCTGTATAATTTAATGGGAGTAATTAATTTATTAATAGTTTAACGATTTGTAAGATATAGGTAGAGAGATCGTAAATACTGTCATTCGAGGGTTGAGGGATCATAATGACATTCTTTGATCTAAGAGAGATTCCACTTGTATGTTTTACAGCCGTCTCTTAAACACTCAAGACTTATCAAGAAAGGTATGCTCTCACCTCGGTGCTCAGATTTGCATTCATAATGAAATAAGTATCTATCCACAAAGAACTTTTGAAAATTTTCTGCTCTTATCTACACTTCAAATAAGTTTCTAGTTAGAAAGCTCCGAAAAATTTATTTTATGTTTACAAAATAAAACGCTAAGTGTATCTGCACTTTAACTGAGAAGTCTGATTACCGAACTTAAGACTATCCGTTGCATCAACACGAAGTCTAACTGCGTTAGAATATGCTGGAAGTAAATAGACGTTTATTGGGAATCTCAGCGAGCAACATTTCGGTCCCCAATCAGAGAGAAATATAAGACAATGAAAAAGGTCGTTCCAAAGGGTGTTGCTAGGGATATTGCCACTGTAAGCTGCTCTCAAACCGGTCATCTTCAAATATTGTTTGAAGCAACATATATTGAAGGAATGCTTCTGACCTTGGAACACTACCAATACGGAAAGTGCAGCTAAATTACTTGGGATTAGTCTGCTTGGTGAACACAGCAAACCAATATTAGTCCATTGGTCCACATTCAGGGCTCTTAGTCCATTAAAATTAAATATTTTCCACATTGCTGAAAAAAGACATGGTAGATAGGGTGGAGAAACTTAAAATCCGCTGCCTGCTGTAAAAACCAGCGAGTTGTTGAATGGTACTTAGTTGTGTTATAGTGTGCAAACAAGCCTTTAAATGCCTTAAATGCGACGGCTTCCGTTAGTTACGTCAGTCGTTGCCTAAAATTAGGCGCCACGTAAAAAAAGAGTTGCATATTCTTACGGGAAAATATCTAAAAATCATAAGGCAACATAAAAACAAATTAAATGAATGCATAATTTTTGTAGAAACAATAGCCAACGAACAATAAAATATCTAATTATTTGTTACTAATAATTACGTTACTCTAATAATTCGTTACTCAGAAAGGTTTGAGGAAAATGCGTTCCAGAAATTTGACGTTATAACAAAGAAAACAAAAGAGAAAACATATAATATTTTGTTGGCTTTCTGGAAATATATTTACTTTAAATCCAATTTGCCGAACCAGTTTTTGTGCAATATTTAAAATTAAAAGGCTGACAATATAATAAAGAAAATATTTCGCATAAATAAGATAAAATAATTCAATATATCCTGGGTAAATATGTATGTGGGTCGCATTTTCAAAGCTGCGTTTCGTACTTTGGAAAAAATTATTTCATATTTGCCTCAAAGGTCGTCTATGATACTTGATATGATACCCAAATTAGTTATAAGCTAAGCGTAACAATGTAAATATAAAAATAAAATAAAAAACAAAAATCCACTCAGTCGTTGTTCAAGATCAAAAGATTCGGTTGATAAGCGTTAAATTACTTAATTATCTTGAAGGTACTTCAAAAGCATTAAAAAATACACATAAAGCCCCACAAAAGATCAATGAAAAGCAAATAAATGCCAGTCGGAAAATTTTTACACTTTTTACACACATTTTTTGACATAATTATTTTTTCGGTATTTTCTGCAAATTACAAAGTACAAAGCTTTCATGTCTGTTTGCAATTACAAGCCTCGATTGTTGCTAAAGCAACACAGCGGGGATGAAACCGACCGAATTTACGAGTTAGTTAGTTTAACTAGACAAACCAAATATAAACGATATCGTAAAAAAATGGATCGATTTCAAAGGTAACATAAAATAATATTTAGGGAAATTTCGAGCTTTAAAGCTCTCGAAAAAGCAACGTACGAGTCAGAATTCTAAATTTCTTGTATAATATTTTGGAGTCCTGTACTCAACGAACTTAACGTAATAAATACATTATGGGAACCCTATTTTTGGTATGAAGTGTTGACTTCGATCCATATCTTCATAAATAGAAAAAAATTTGGTAAAAGCTTAATTATTGTTTTACAACGAATAGAAGTTTCGCTTTCGTAGTTCATATTGTATAAGTATATACTCGACAAAGGCAGCATTCATAACGTCCCCACAAACAGAAAAGAACAGTGAAAAGGTTCCAACCAAAGTTGATTTTTAATAGACTTAGAAAACGTGTACTTTTTTGTTTTAGAAATATTTTTCTTTGTAATTATAAATACGGGTCCCCGTCAATAAGTTGATAGCGCAAATACGAAATTGGAATAGTATATCTAATGACTAAAAGACTTAGGTCGGAGCGTAGAGTACAAGAATAAACGCCAAAGTTAGAACAAAGATCAAACTGTTAATTAAATATATTTTAATGTGAGCTTTCGGAGCACCATTTGCGGTTAGACCAGACAGAGAATATATTCTCTGCTGTATCTGTAGATGCTAATGAAACAACCCTTCGAAAGCTTGAAGGACCACATTTTTTGATATTTCTCTTTTTACGAGTTAAGATATTCAATTTTATAACCCAAGTAGAGGACACAATGAAAAAACCATTTCGAAATGGCTACTTAATTTTTCATGTGAAATCGTCTCTTTTCCCAAATCGTTCGTAAACTTTATGGAAAGATGTCAGATAATTAAGATTTAAAAAATCACGAAGTAAATGACACGGGATCATTCAATTGAGTGAGTATCATATTTTAGATGCCGATGGATGGCACATTATGAGACAAAATCGTATGCAATTTTGACTGGATCTATTTGTGCTTTTGTAAAACACTAAAATCAATGAACGAATGTCTTAAAAGACTTGAGGAAAACATTAATTAAGACTATACAGAAATCATGTATATATGTAATTTACTTGGAGATAGAGAAACCGTTTTTTACGCTTAGAATCAAATATATATTTTTTTAGTTCACGAGTTTTTTAAATCGTCTTCAAATTGTTTGGTTCAACCACAGCCTCACCTCAATAAAAAATTAAATAAATCAGATTATTTTACAATTACTTACATAGTTCCTCACATAAGACGTCTCTATATATTTCCATGTCTTACTCTGATTTAGCACACAGTCTCCACGTACTCATATCATGACCACATCAACATTGTTTTTTCTTTTTCTTTAGGGAAAAGTTTATCAACACCAAGGAAGGCAGTTGCTTTTGTTATGCTTTTGCAAATACAAGCATATTTCAACTAACTCGCAGATATATTTGCTTGTATACAAATGCAATTTTCTCAAAATCTCATTCAATTACGAGTTTAATTGCCTACTTGCGGTCAATTGAATCAATTACTCAGGCGATGAAGTAGTAAGGGCATTGCCTGCTTGGAACTTGTAAAAAGAAAAGGGCAGTTTTTAATATTGGTAGCCTCGGCTGAAGGTGAATTGAGTGCAAAACGGGGTCATTTACCCGGGGGGTAGCCTACTCTAATTGTCCATACTCCGGCGATTCGGCCGCTGTTTTGAGCTCAACATTCTTCAACGTGCGGTTAACAAAAGCTTGCACTTCTACTAAGCTTTTATGCACAATTTCGAGCTCAGTGCGCTTACCCTCTCCTCTTCCCTCCCTCCCTATCACTCTTACAATCTCTTTGCAACAAGATGTTGAGGAATAATAGGAAAATTTACAAGTTTCTTAATGGCAAAGTTAAAAGTTTGAACAATAATACTTGGCAATGTTTTTGCATAGCAAAAAACAAAAAACAAAAAAAAAAAAACAAATAACAACAACAGCGCCAACTAATAACAAGTTAGAGTCATTCGATGCCTATTGTTGAGGTTAGGTTGTGTGAGTTTGAACTGAACAAAAAGTTTTGTTTCGTAATTGGAAAATAATTGCAAATGAAATGTTTGTTGATGATGCAGAAAAAGCAAATGAACTTTGTTGTTGACGCAGTGACGGGAGTGGGGTGACCAAAATTTATGAGAACAGTTACATGAAAGTAGTTAGTTGTGCAAAGTTTGTGCTGTTATCTTAGATTACAAACGGAAATGTGATTTGAATATTGAAAAGCGGCGTGGAAGTGAATGAAAAATAAGATTAAGTAGAGCAGAAATTTATATATGTATGAGTACCGTTATTGGCAACCTATTAATTTCAAAGAAAATGTGTTTAACAACCAAATTATTGTAGCAAGGCGTGCGGAGAGTGTATAAAGAAAACAGCTGCACAACTTAGTATAGCCTAAGGCGGGCGGGCTTTTAAATATAAAGTAATTATAATTTTCAGAAATGAATTCAAAAACGTAGAGGTGTGTGTTAAGTAGACATTAACTCAACGTCATATTTTTTATCATTTATTTCAAGAAAAAAGTTGTAGAAACAGCTGCTATGAGCAAATTGAGGAATATAAATTTGGGTTTGGCTGTAGGGGATGTAGAACCTGGAATAACACGCCAAATATCGTTTAGAGAACAAGGGTGACTTTAAGGTTGCTATTATGGTACTTTAATAGAAATAAAAATTGTATTATATATTAAATAATTGGTGGGGGGATTTCGGATGTATGCACACTTTGTGTGAGAAATATAAAGAAAAATTTCGACAAATACGTGAAATGTTTCACGGTTTGAACCATTTTAATTAAATAAAAACTTTATTTATACATTTTAATCACACCAATGTAGCCCTAAATGTATGCTACATTTTTATAAAGAAGTACAAATAACAGACATTTCATTAAAAAAAAACAACATTTTATACAATTAGGCGCAATACAGTAATCAAAGAAACGCCATCAGGACGCTATGAAAATAAATTGATCGAAAATGTTTAAATTTTTTATGAAAAATAAAATAAAAGAATTTTATAAGAACTTTTTAAGAACCATTTTATAAGAATGCTTCGACTCGGTACTATTCAAGTTGTTTCACAAGGCTGATTATATTTTTGAGTCAAACCTTGTCTTCTGGTTTGAATGAAAAAAATTCCAGATGAAATGCCTAAATTGTAACAAATATTATTGCAAATAGCATAAGTACAGAAGTCTAATAAACAACCAGACCAAATAAGCCAAGTCGGAGTCAAAGAGGGGTTTAATAAAGTGCTGAATGGAAACATACAAATTTTAGTCTTATATTTCCTCGGCCTTATTTAAAAATGTGACACAATAGCAAATAATGAGAGGTTACCTGTGATTTTCCAAGGCGTCCCAAAGACACATTCACAATGGTTAACAGTTTTACTAGAAAAGCTTTGATTCAAGTCCTCTCAACTAAGTGTTGTGTTACTTCACATGCGACTGAAATTTTTTTCTAGTATTTTTTTGTAAATACGCGAAAAGAAGACGCATTTATTGTTAAATTATTATCTACGCTTCAAACTATCTATTTATAAACTAATTAATTGTCTTGCTTTTAATTACGAGTATAATTTAGCGAATGAGTCTTTCGGTTTTTGCTCACATTTCAAAAAACCCCTCATTAATCTTCCCACACTAGAGCTAAAAAAAATTTTTCCATTTTATATTATTTATTTTGTTTTGTGTGGCAATAGAGATGTAAACAAACAACCGAAGCAGAAAATAGAATTTGAGAAGGCGATTTTCTAAACAGGCACAAAATTAGTCATCCATCAACCGTCTCAGCGTCTCATCGAAGTCTATTCACACGCTTATATTGCTTCGGGCTTTCTTTATTTATCGTTTTCGTAGCTATGGCGGCGCATACAAGTAGATAAATGTCTGAGAGTGATAAAAAATTGTTATTATTTACGGCTACTGACCTGTAAATAAAGATTTCATATTAAATTGAACATGCCTTTTTAGTGCCCTGACGAGTCATAAGAAACATTTGCGAGACTGAAGAAGATTTAAAATTTAATGACATCAAAAATATTTAAAACTTAATGGCATATCGAAATGATGTAGCGTTGTAATTTTCTTTAGTCAAATTACGTTTTTTCTAAATTAAAAAAAAAAAACACGATCTCCTTCATGATTTCTCAAATGGCATGAATTAAATAAAGTATGATATGTATGAATTTAAGGAGTTAAGGAGTTAAGCCAGTTTAGAAGTCTGCTGCGAGCTAAGAAAAAGGAATCGAAAAGTTTCTTCCTTTCAGGCTTTACTAAACATATAGTGTGTATAGAAAAATATGTATTGACATTTCGATACCAAATGACGCTACTAGGCTACTAGGCTAATCTTCGAAGTCACACTTTTCAAGAAACCACAAGGATGACAATAATTCTTGGAACTCATGCTATATGAAACGAAAAAAATTGAGATCTGAATACATAATCTACATAAGAACTGCTAACAAAATACCTACATTTTTAACTTTACATATACTTTTCGCAAAATGGCGAACTTTTAAAAAATTTTAAAATTTTTTACTGAAAAAGGTAGCAGTAAATTGTATATAAAAAATAGTAACAGTAAAATAGTAATAGTACTAGAATAATAATAATCAAATTAATAACCAAATAATAATAGTAAAACGTAGTTAATAAATGGTGTTGCCGTGAAGCTTCAATTAATATTTCCAGTCGATACGAGCGACATCCTCCGAATACCATATTGGCCCGACTTGACTGACCCAAATTTTTTTTCGCTATTCTACCAATTGAATAACGTTTCATTTATTCAATTTCAAATAATGTTTTATTCAATTGAGACAGAAGTGCATTTTAAGCCAAAAAAAAATAAAATTGGATTTTCTGAAATTTCTTCTGAGCTTTTCTAAGAACATTAAGAAGAGCTATCGACAACTACTGCTCTTAAGAAGGCCCTGACTACGGTTAATATTTGACCTTAGACATTTAACAAATTAGAATACCTGAAACTGATAATACTTAGTTATTTCCTAAAACTGGATGGATTACAGCTAACATTTGGGGGTTTCGAGTAGATCTGTTACCAAGTTCATTAATTTTAAGGAATATTTTATTATTTGATATACAACATAAAATACTTCAGCTATATAATCGTACCATTATCTTCTATTCCTAAAGAATATGGTATAAGTGCTGAGGCTACTGGGCAGACATCTTTCTAAGATCGTCAGCCATCTAGAGCGCGATGATCTTGTCAAAAGCTTAAAAATTTATCAATAAAGAATCCAAGTTGTGGTAGACAAACACCAGACAAAGACTATACCAGGCAAACAAGATTGTGTTATATATTCATAGAAACATAAGATATCACTCTAAGAATACTCATAACCAAACACAGAATATTTAGATATTCTAAAATTCCAACAGACAAGATTTAGACTATTACAAAATGGTGAAAAAATTGTACAAAATTGAGAAATATGGTGAATCACAATTGATTTTTCAGTAAGGTCTAGCAATATTCTCTTAAAAAGTCCAAATAATTGACGAAAAAGATCACACGATTCGCATACTTTGCATAATTTGGAGTTAGAGCATCATGACAAATAAAACTGCCACACCTATAGGCTAGACCATGATATTTGACCACGTGATATTTGAGCAACCAATTCATTCTCAGATAATAAGTGTTAAGTGCTGACTTTAGAACAGCGGCTTCAAGTAGCCTCGCATTTCAGCATTTCAGGAACCTTAGTTTCAACGGAAATGTGCACAAACCACACATAGCTCATGCCACATTCGATCGTTTGAGCATTCGGTCGGAAGTCGTGTTAACAGCCAACTCGATCACGTTAATCAACCTGCAGTTCTAAGATTTTTAATAAATGAGACGGTTTTTGTGAGATGTTGTGAACAAGTAACGATATGCTAACACACCAATTAACGTATCAGGTTCTTAAAACGAATATCGATCTTACAGTTCTTGAAATATTAACAAAAGACCTTAACAAATACTAATAAAGTAGGATAATGGAATGCGAGACTTCGAAGTTACACAAAGTAGGCACACTAATAAAGTACTGTTCGACAAATATCTCGGGTCCTCGGCGGAAAACCACGTTAAAATGTTTATTGATTTCTGTTTACAATTTTTATAAATAGACTATTTTATGAACTACCCTGTATACCACTATAGAAACAAGCAGTTTTATATGGATCAGAACCTTGTCATATCCTACGCTAATTATTTATTATAATTAACTTAATATTTTGTGCTTTTGTGTTTGTGTAACTCAAATACATATGTAGATATACAGGTATGTAGAAAAGGCGAATTTCACGGTGCCGCAGCTGTCTCATTATGTAAACAAAATTAACTCAGGCAAATAAAAGATTAAAAATTTATGCAGTGAAACTCACAAAAACCGCAAATAGTAACAGAAAGGGAGAAACCAGGCTTGCCTGCGGCATATACATACGTGCACATGCGGAATGTTGTTGTGCAACGCATGGCGCCAGCCAACGGTAATCCATTTATTGCATTATAATATTACACAATCAATCGATTTCGTCGGTGCAAAAGTAACGGACAAATAAATTAACAGCAACAATGGAGTTGTAAAATTTGTATATTTCACAGAGATCACAGATATTACACAAACAATTTGGCCGCCAGACGACACACCTAACACCCACCCACGGGCATAGGGTACACGGAGCAACGGTACTGCGTTCATGCTGTGACATAAAAGACCACTCGAAAAATTATATAAATAAAGCGCACATTCAGAGTGTATTAAAACAAAGCAAATTGGGAGGCGTGGCAAGAGTGTGCTGCAAATAGCCGCGTGGCAGCGTGAAGCTGCAGGGTCACAGCACTATGGTGCAGGTGAAGCGGGTGGTGTTGGTGGCACTGAATGTCGACAATGCCAATGGCAACAAACACAATAACAACGACAACGACAACGACAACCACAGCGACAACAACAACAACAACAACAGCAATAACGGTAATGGCTGCTGCATTCATTTCAATTATTATCGCGCTCTAACGACATCAAAGCCCAGCCGAGCGCATTTTACACGTTTGACATGCTGTTTAACATAATAATTTCATTAAAATGCATTATGGCAAAGTGGCAAAATGCGCTCAATGGCTGATAGCTGGCGGTGAGGCTGCTGCTGCTGCTAATGGCAACAGTCAGGCATTCACTCAGTCATTTAGCCAGTCAGGCTTAAAAGTCACCTGCTGCAAAATATGTATGTATGTATGTGTGTATGTGTGTACTGGTTGACTGGCTGGCTGGCTGGCTGTCTATCATATTGCTACCACATGATTGCATGGTTGCATGCACCACTTCTTTGACTGCAGGCACCTTTCGAGTGTTTTTCGCTGGTGTGAAGCTAACACTTCAAATGTGTTGCATTTCATTAACAAAATGCGGGTCTTAAGTAACAACAACAACAACACCAAGAAGCGGACTCAAGCACCGATTACAACCAACCAACCGACCAACTACAGTATATAAAGACCCAAGCACCCATTGGCACAAAAACCACAGCATACCTGTTTGTACACCGAATTATATTGCACTTGACTTTATAATCTGTAATGAATTACATGGATCAGCAGTTACATACATACATATACTGCAGTCACTGGTGGCTAGCAACAATAGCTGGCAAGTAAGTGAGCACTTGGCAGACTTTGGGCGCTTAACTGCTATTAAATTCATGCAACAAAGAACCGGCTAGTAGCTTTTGACTTTGCAACAAAGAAATTAATACCAACAGTCAACTAGAAATTACGAAGAAAACGAAATTAAATATTAAAGACTACTACTATGACTTGTAAGTAAGTTGAAAGATTTCTCCCTCCCGTTCTGTTTTTTGCTTCTGGTGAGAGAATCGCCTCTGGATTGATCGATCGATATTCTGATGATATTCTGATGATTCTTAAAGTCTTAGGTTATGCTTGGTAAAACCCTATGGGTTTCAGAATTCGTTTCTGTCATTTACTGGTAAGATAAGACATCTGTTATATCTCTATATTATCGAGATCGTCAGAAGTAACAGCCTACAGGTTAGCATTTAATGTTAGATGTATACTTATAGTTTGTGCCTTAGCAGGTATTAAAATACTTAAATACACACTTAAATCCGAGTTGTAATGTCATAATTAATGAACTAAGAGTGGCAATCAAAGTGTGGACCGAGTAGAAAGTATTTTTAATATAAATTTCAGGGGTCATGCATCGAGGATACATTGAAATAAGCCGATACTAGCACTCGTGGCTGCGATTATCTGAAAGAAAATACCTACTTCCAGATTGTCAAGAGCGGAAAGAACGACAATAAATACTTTCCAGGCAGGTTCCTTTGAATGAATGCCGACACTGGTATTAGTAGTTCGATTATCCGAAAAGAAAATGCCTTTTCTGCAGTGGTAAGAGGCTAAGGAATGAAGACATACACTTCTGAGGCCGCTTCTCTTCGGAAGAGTGCTTATGGAAACCAACTTAATTGAAAGATTTTGATTCAGCATTTAGTATACAGACTGCCTCGAATGGAGACTCGAGATTGACGTAGGTAAATATTAAAATGTAAAGGAATAAAAATGTCAACGACTGATAACCACAAACTAAAATATACAGTACTGGGTATTAGGTGTAAAACTTGACTAAAATATCAATACGCCTAACACATAGATTGTGATTATGGTTAATAAAAAAGGATGCATACATTTAGGCTGCTGCAAAATATCAAGATCAAAAGACTTTTTCGCAAGTTCATCTTTAACAAAATTAAATAAGCACATAGCTCAAGCATCTTATTAAATAGTTATTAGAAACTCTGTGGACACCTTTTAGTTAAGATGAAAATCGTTCTAAACGCCTTGCCACCTTCAAAGTTGCTTAACATCTAAGAATGCATAATTGCCCTTGAGGCACTTTAACTGACCTCACAGCATTCGTTAGATTTTAACACACGATTTTAACACACTCCAACACGAGAAATAGTCTCTACTTATCCCTTTAACCTTTAGCGCTACTCACAACAACTAATTACCTTAATTGTGTTCTATTATGTTTTAATTGCATTTGCGTTTCGTTAGCCAGTCGAGTCCGGACACTATAACTTTGCGGTATTTAAAAGTCCTTGTTTGCCATTAATGTCCGTTTGTCAGCGTCCCAAAGCATTCTTTTGTATTCATTTTAGCCGAAAGCTGCCAACAAGTATGCATTTTCACTTTAAAGGGGAGTGTCATTAATTATTTGCGACAAGTTAATGGCGGTTTTTCCATGGGGTTAAATATTCTAATTAAAAAGGTGATTAATAGGAAAATGGAGCGTTAGAGAGTAGTTGCTAAAGAATGCAACGCTGATTTAATAATATTTTTTACAGAGTACTTTAATGTTAATTCTTCTTTCAATGGCTCATAAAAGGTCTTAATACACCAGATCTATCAGGATCGAGGTCATAGACGTGGAGAATTAAACTCCGTTATGTATTGTGGATTTCTGGATATGGTTGAATTTTATGCCATAGTTCCCAGTACCATAATTACCATGGGTGTGTAACTAAACTAAGATCGAAGAATAGCGAACTTGCGGTAGTCAGTTATTCCATATTTTCTTTTTTAACTTTATTATACGGTCAAATTTGTAACTCAATCTTCGAAGTGTTCAACTGCAAACCGACTAATACGTATAACGAATGAAGCATGAGTCCATCTCCATATAGAGCAGTGGGTGACAATTGGATAACACTGCCGATTTTTCCGGGTAAACGTGCATTATGTAAGTCCAGTAACAAAATCCAATTCAAATCAAAATCCATTCATTCAATTACATTGAATATCTTTGAAGCAAGAAGCGGCTAAAATTACATAGAATTATTCTCACGTTACTGGAACTGAGCTGGATTTTAACCTGCCAAGGGTTACCCTTTCAGCGAACTAAACCTGTTTGGATCGATAAGTATTGTAGTGAATTAAGATTGCGATCCTCGGAGTAACATGTAGAGCAGGTTTGCTCTACATCCACCCCCTCTGTGCTGGCATTGAGCCCAACCCGAGCCCGGAGGAAGTTTTCTGGTGCGTTTACGACAAAATTAAACGCTGAATTAATGAGAAAATAGGTGCAATGAGTTCAGTTAGAGAGCTACATTTTAAGAGGTCATTAACGACGAAAAGTCACATTCTCAGAACTTGTTAGATCTAATTAGAACAAATTAGAAAAACTTTAATTAAATATATCATTCTCAATCGTCAGCTATTTTCTTTCAGATTTTGAAGGGGCCTTGGACTTTAATTGTCCTTGATTGGCCTTGATTAACGTATAAAATGTATGTGCACGATGTCAAACCGTCAAAAGGGTCAATATTACGGCCACATTTTCAATAGTCCATCAAACTCCATAAATACGCAAAAAGTTAAGTTTAAGATGACTTAAAAGAAAGTTTGTGTTGAATGATCATGGACTATGACTATGACTTGGACTATGAAGTATAGTTGTGAGGGTGTCTAACATTAAAAAGCAAACTGAATAACAATCTCGATTTTGCTGGTTCAAGCCAACCATTGCGATTTTATAATCAAATCTTACATTCCTCAGCCAGGCATCTAACGGCTAAACCTTAGTGCAGCTACACTCACAGGCTCTCTGTTTTTGAGACTCTCATAAATGTTACGACTACCCGAAGATACGAAAAGGGTGACGCTTTTTACGAGCAATTATGGACAAGAAATCAACAGCGACAATTTGGGCATTTTACGATGGTTTCTTATAAGTATTCAAAGCGCCATGAAACCTAAAGAGAATTACCAATATAAAGCACGCGTACACGTAAAAACTTACCTATTGATGTACCATTATACAGGTTTCCGTTAATAAAAATGAATGTTATGTAGCAAAAAGCTGTCACGTAGAGACTGTAACTTACCTGTAAAAAGAATAAATAGGAGAAAGACAAAATCGATTAGTGGTGAACTAAACAAAGCACAAGAAAATAAATATATACGAAATTTCTGACATATGAAGATATATGGCATAGTGTTAGGCGCACAAACAAAGGCCGCGATATAATATTTAATACGCAATAAAAATGTAATATATCATGTATGATCCCAATATGTTATAAATGAGTCATAAACAACGTGTATACAACTAAATACGACCACAAAATTGCACAGCAACAGCCAATTGAACAACTAACATCCGCCACACTTACATAATGAGCAACATAGACAATGCGCCCAAACGTATACTTGCGGTGCGTAAATTAGAGCAATGAACTACGGACACATTTATGCTTATTTGATACCGTCCACGTGGATGCGCTGTCGCGCATAATAATCCAGACAAATGATACGATAAAGAAAGCATGCGAACATTTCCACGAAGTGAGCGAAAGAAGGAATAAAGCGCAAGACCACAAATAAACATAAGACGACAATGTTTGAGTTATAAAAAGAATTGTAGTAAAAACAACAACAGCAAGAGGACTTTGCATTCGGCGAAAAAGTTCACTGGAAACAAAACCCGATGAAGCAGAAAAATTAAAAAAAATAATAATAATAATGACTACAGGCAACTGATGTGTGGCAGGGGTGCAAGTATGGTGCACATGAGCCAGATTTAACAAATTTTCAAATTGTTTTCAAATGACTTTGCGAGAAAGTTGCGCATAAAATTACGTTAGTTCAGTGCGACGCAACTACAAAGAAAGCTCAAAGAGGCAAACTAAAATAGAAAATAGAAATAAGAAACAAAGGAGCACCCACACATAAGACTCGGTAGAGAATTTACCAAAATGTGAATTTGTTGTTGCGACAGTGCCAGATAAGCACAGTACAGGTGGAATGTGTGTGTCGCTTGGTCGCCTGCTACCGAAAAGTATCTGCGAACTGTGCACGCTTGGGAGCGCAAACTGCGCGTGCAACTTTTCCAAAAATGTGACACAAGTTGAATTACAAAAGATCTAAAACAAATTTCGAGCACAATATTAGTTAGCCGTTAGTTGTAAGGTGTGAAAGTATGTGTGAATACGTGAGTAGAGCGAAAGCAAGTGCAGTTGGAACGCGTGACTGAATAGCTTTGTGCACAGGAAATCAGTTGAAACGAAAATTGTGTTAAGTTGACTTGATACACGCCAGGGAATCCTCTTCGAGGTATGAGTACAATAAGAAAGAAGGCAATCAGACGAAAAGCACACCGCCGGAGTACGTTGTGTATGCACTTAAAAGTATTTTACCATTTTGATGCTAAATAACAAAAAACAAAATATAACCGCGCATTTTATACTCACGCAATTTTCGAAACATAAATTTTTCTTGAAATTTTATTTCGATGTTTTTGTGTTTGTTTTTGGTTTAATATGCTTAAAGACAAACGTAGACGGAAATTTTTAATTATTACAAGAAACAAAAAAACATGTGTCATCTTAAAAAATCCCTCAGGCTTAATAGCTCAGACTTAAATAGCGCTGTGTACTTTTCGCAAATTAATAATAAGTACACTCGTTATAGAAATATGTAGTCCAAATTATTAACGAGAATGTAGACTAGGGTTTGGTACTAACTAATATATGGATTAGTTAAGTATCTGTAGGGTGTTCTGGAATTCGCTTCAGGGATAGCTGTCGAAGTAAACTCACGTTTCTGACATTTATATTCAGTATACTTTGGCAAATGGCCACGAAAAGACTTAGTCGGTTTAATTTTGATATTGGTGTCCAAACCATGTCAATTTCACGACGTTATGTAGCCTAAGTGCCATCTGCAGCCTACCTGAACAAGGTGCATCAGTTGCGTTTGTACGTTTACGACGAAATTCATCAAACCAAGAATTGACCGTTCAAAATGCTGGGACAGATTTGCCTAAGTCAATGATCGAGACTTTTTGTTTGTGCAGCAACCTCTTGGTCAGGCCAAAGACTTTTCAACACATGCTTTGTAGCATATGTCTGTCTTATCTATGTAGTTCTATAGCTTAAGATTGTGTCAGTGAAAACATTTGATGGTTTTATTAAATTTTTATTAAAATAATAGAATGGCAAATTTTAAGTTGGAATCCACATTATATGTTGCTGAAATGTTGTATGCTGAAATGATTAGACTAAAGACTTTGCTTTGCAACAACCTCTTGTCTCTCATTCAGAGCGATAATAAAATATTTACGCAGAGTACTCGAAAATACTCCAAATACAATTTAGTTATTCTTTATACTAACTCTTTGGTATATTATTGAGTATTGAGTTTTATTGAGTTTTCAGTTCAGTATTTTTAATTTCCTCCCTTAATTTAAAAATAATCATTATATGTATATATATATATATGAGATAATAATAATTAAAAATAAAAATACTGAAGTAATCAATTTGTGGATGTTAGTTTATTTTGTATTTCTTGCGTAGAATCGAGTATGTTTTTACACCTTACAAAGCACAACTTTTTGGACGAATCAGCAGGAAGAAACCACTCCTTACAAAAAGCCATATCAAAACTCGATCAGTATTTGCAAAGGCACAAAGAGACAGCGAAGATAAATAGGATGGGTCTAGATGGAAAAACAATTGTACATCATCCACGAAGTCATTCCCTTAACTCTAGGTATACCTAAAACCCATTAAATACTGTGGTGGAAGTATCATGGTATGGGGCGCGTTTTCATGGTGTGGCGTCAGGTCAATTGTTCAAATAAATGGTAAAATGGACCGATATCAGCATTTGGGTATACTAAGAAATAAAGTGGAGGCATTTGTGTTTGAGTTCATGCACATAAACTAGATATTTATACAGGACGATAACCCGAAATACACCACGAATATAGTAAGACAATAGCTCGGCAAGGGAAAAATTAGAAAATTGGATTGGCATACGCAAAGCCTGGACCTCGATTAAGTCAAAAATAGCAAGGAAAAAATTCAAAAATTTTGAAGATTTATGGGCCGGAGTTAAGGAACATTGGCATTCAATCTCAAAGGAGCGATGTCAAAAACTGGTGGAAAGCATGCAGCGAAGGTGTGAAGAAGTCATTAAAAATTATGGATTTAATACAAAATACTAACCAAGTAAATAATCTCATGCCATTTATTAATGATTTGGATAATTTTTTTTCCTTTTTTTTGAAACTTTTTTTCAGATTGCAGATCAGATTTATTGATAATAAAATATTTATTGTTTTTGTGTTTTAATAATATGAAAGTGAATAATTTTCAAAATGAAAGGAATACCTCTTTAAATCTTTACGCCATAAACTTAATGAATAAATAAACGTTTTTTATTTGACGACCAAGTCTGTTATTTATATGTCCATGACTGTATATAAAATTCTCAATATGCATAATACTTAATGATGATAATGAACACTTATAGCTAGCAAAAAATTTAATTTCACAAAAATTACTCAAAATGATTAGATTTTAATATGTGTGCCGAATTTGGAACTTCATGGTTGTTAAATTTGATTTAGGATCAATTCACTTTTGTGGATTTTGATAAAAATTCTGTTTACATAATGAAAATAGGAATAAAATAAAAAATAAACACTCTTTTTTTTAGCAATTATTTAGGTTAATATACCACGTAATCACATTTACTTGTGGTACCAAAAATCACATTCATATACATACATACACACACTTTGTAGAAACATTTATTTTTAAATTAATATTTTTAATGACATGTTTTGCATCGAGTAAAGTACGCTTATAAATGGGTATGAGGAGAAAAAAAAAACAATTTATCACAACACAGCAATGAGCTCGTAAATCAAATTCTTTGTTTAATCAGCAAATTGAATCAAAAGAAGAAGAAAAAATTTCAAAAATTGGCAATAAAACATATTTATGAGAAACGAACTAGAGTCGAGTTGAATTTCGTATTATTTATCACACGAAAAAAATTACACTGCAAAAATTGTCAAAAGAAAATGTTTTCGAAATTGCTAAACAAATATGTTTGCGCTCAGAAAATATTTCTCACAAGTTTATAGAAACAGTTAAACAGTGAATACACCCATTAGCATATAAGTGAATATTAAGAATCTAATAACTCTGCTTTAAAACCCGGAGGTTATTGGAA
Organism: Bactrocera minax; assembly: GCA_021498325.1. NCBI lineage: Eukaryota > Metazoa > Arthropoda > Insecta > Diptera > Tephritidae > Bactrocera > Bactrocera minax. The sequence goes on from JAKEEE010000024.1 coordinate 1,159,563, forward strand.
AGTAGGGACATAAATACTTATACAGCCGAAAAGATTTCGGATGAGCACAAATTTCACTTCGTTAGCACTTCGTATGAATTATATGAGGCAGCAATTTCAGAAAGCGTAAGTAAGTTCGCCCAACAAATTTGAACCTGAGAGCAAAAGAGCAAAAAGCACGCATAAGGGAGACCTTGGCGTTTAACGCCTAGTTTGACGGCTAGTGAGATCCGTGGAACAGATTTTTCAGCCACGATTGCGGATTATCCACACTGTGTAAATATAATCGTATCATCCCTGTTAAAGCTGTTAAACCCTATTAAACTCTGTTAAATAAGGTAACATAGACGAATCTAGTCTTATAGAGTCTTATACATTTCCAGCAACCATTCGTTTTAGTGGGATTTAATAGTGGCCTGATAGCATGTGAATCAGCATATAATTTGTTTCGAGTTGCGTAAAAGGACTTTTTTAAGATTCTTACTGTTTTGAAGAAATATGGGAAACTTTTATCGAATTGAAAACTGCAGAAATTACGGTTGTTATAACTCCAACTTAGGGACATTTTTGTAAGGCTCTAGCTGTAGGTATGAAGTGCATGAGTGTGAAAATGATATTTTACAGAGAATTTCATTATAACGGTTATTTACATAATCTTCTAACAAACCTGGCTCGCTATCCTGTGGACATCTAGCTCCACATAACAAGAAAAAGAAAACGTTTCAAAAGCTTGAAGATTAGTTTAAAGTTCTTGCTAGAAAATCTGGTCTACAAGCCTCAGGCTGAGCACATGCTGCAGCAACAAAGATGACACGTTACTATCAATTGTCGTTAATCTAAGAATTTCGGCTGGCGGCAAGGGATGCAAAATAAACTTACTTGGACGTAAATTTATTACAAAACGCCTTCGGGTTCTAATTTCTTCGGATAATGAATAATTTCATCCTTTTTTTTTTTTTTGTTTTTTGAAGTGTCTCATGTGGAATAAAAATAAAAATCCACAAGCCAGATGATAATTTCGCACAGGCATCGAACACATTACAACGTGCATTTCAAACACAGCAACAACAGCAACAACTACAATGCACGCAAGCGATAATAATTTATGGCGCTTGACGAGGCGAAACTGGGTCAAATGCATTAAAATTGTAATAGTCGCAAATAAATCACGATGCTATGCATAAACAAATACACGCACACAAGTTTGGACAGACGGACAGACAAACAGATGCAACAGAACAGCGTGAGGTGAACGACAGACATGGCACGAGAACGCACATAAAATGCACGCAGTTAAATATAAATTAATACAAAATGCTGGAGAAAAATTAACAACAACAACAACAACAACAACAACAACAGGCATCACAGCGGACACTTGCTGAGTACAAATAAATAACTCACAAAAAAAAAACTTAAACTGCGAGGCTGTGCGTCAAGTTACCCTAAGTGCAAGTCAGGAGGGGGAGAGTTGTGTAAGGGGAAGGGGGGAAGAAATAACAAAAACGCTTTCAATGTATAGCTCATGCACAGGAACATGTAAATAGTGATGCATAGAAGCGTGTTTATTGATTTTTCGTCAGCAGTTTGTGTGCGCAATCGCCGACCAGAGAGGCCTTGTCAAGGCAGGGCACGCGCGACGCTTCCAAAAGGACGCACTGCACAGGCAACACAGTTTATTTTGCTACACTTTTATTTATTTATTTTCCTATATTGTTGCTTAGTTTAAATAAAGGCCGCAGTCGATATGTAACACACGCTAACGAGCGTGCACACACACAGATATATTTATATGTACATATATTGACATGTTGTACAATAGTAATCAAGTGTTGATGAACACCCACGGAAGCGTAAATAAGACGATGTTGACATCCAGGCATGAATACGAATACACGTATGGGTCTTTGGTTCGATTTTTTTGCTAGTTATACTTGTTTTTTGCACAACACTGGTAATAGGGAAGTAGAAAACGCTGGCAGACTGCGTTGCTCAGGACACCTTATGGTCCTTGCAGCCTGACGTTGTGTGTGCGCTTAGATGATTATTATGGGTATGTTGACGTAACAAATTCAATTTGAAATTCATGCCGCGTATCAGAGGTATGATTCAATTCGATGCAAACGCTTCTAGGCGACGCTATTCACATAAATCTTAAGCGAAGGGGTTTGAAAATTTTTTTTTTATTGAAACTAAAACTGTATAAAATCTAAAGCAATGTGTGCAAACCGCCACCTACTAGATGGAGGAAGGGAGCGCAGGTCTTCTAAATTTTTCACCATGCCACCTGCACCTCTCTCTATGGTTGGTGAGCTTCTAAATTGTTAACAGTAAGCCTTAGAGGTTTGGCACTGTCTATCAAAAGGTGACCGCTGTTAAAGGTTCTTTGATGTTATTCGAAATCCGGGACAGAACTCAGTTCCAGTCGGATGGTAGTGGACTCCCCTAATACCCTTATATATGTACCATGGCTGCCGGTAAAGCAACTAAGTTGATTGATTTTCATACACCCCAATGAATTCATGGCTTTTACTAGGTATTGACCTGGCAGTCGAAAAAATTTTTGCGTGTTTATAAATGTTTATAGGGTGAGCCATTCCGGTTACGCTGATCCGTAAAATAAACTTAACTGCTTTTTAATTTTGTAGAATACTATACATAAAATCGATGTAATGGTTAAATTAGGAGGTCATACTAGGCTCAACATGTCGAAACTGGGGTTTATAGTGCGGAAATTTATTAGCAAGATTCAATCTTCCAAACTTTTTGACAACATTTTTGTAGTACTATCGGTATTTGGCTTGAAAATAGGCCCCAGTCTCAACGATTTCTTTCCAGCCAGCATTTTTTCTGAAAGTCTGAGGACATAAAACAGTGACTGGGGGCCAGATCCGCGTAATATGGTGGATGCGAAATCAATACAAATCTCAATCAATGCAATTTCGCCGTCGGTTTCATTCATTTGTGGGTCGGTCGATTATGAGCGCGTGTGATTTTTTGCGCCTACTAGCTAAAGGATTTTTCAAAATGGTCTTTTCTTAAAAATTTAAGAGTCGTAAGTATTGGGTTGTTCGGAAAGTCATTTCGTTTTTTTTTGGGAACATGAAAGACAGTTTTCGTATAATGCCTTTCAAATGGCCATAAACAGTTGAATTCGACAAATTTAACCTCTCACCGATCTCTCGTGTTGTGATTCGCCGATTTGCATCAACTAATGCCTTTATCGCCTTCCAGACCGTGGTGCATCTTCGACATCAAAATTGCCGGATCGAAATTTTGCAAACCAGTTCTGGCACTGGCGTACTGTTAACACGCCTTCTCCATACACATCCGTCAATTTTTTTCTCGCTTGGACAGCATTTTTACCTTTTCTGAAGTTAAAAAGTAAAATATGACGAAAATGCTGCTTATTGCTCTCCATATTTAAAAAGGCACCAACCAAAAACTACTGGGTAGAATTAATAGAACTTTTTCACACACAAGCCTTGCAATATCAGCTCTCATGACATATAATGGTTATGGGGCTTAAGTGTGAAGTTAGTTTCGAAAAAACGTAATTAAGTCCTCTGGCGGGAAAAAACGAAATGACTTTCCGAACAACCCAATATTATATTATTAGAGATTTCACAATATGTTTTCGTATTTTGTCGAGTTTTTGGGTGAACCCACAATTCCATCGCATACCAAGGGTATATTTTTAATTATTTTCACATGACAGCTGACAGCTACTGTGACAAAGTAAACTCGATTGATAGGCATACCCTTAAGGCATACAGTCGAAATTTTATGAAATTATGAGGCAACTTTCAATCAATAATTTGTCAAAATGCTAGTTCAGAATTGCTACATGTATTTGTAACAGCACTGCGGACAAGAGGCCAATGAGTTTATATTTCTTCTGTCAGCATTTCAGCATGGATTTAGGCGCTCAAGCACGTGCCTCAGAAACAGCACAAATAACAGTAACAGTAGCCATTATAGTGCTAAACTAAGCAACACAGGCAAACAAACAAAGAGCTATATAAATAAATAAACAAGTGAGGCACTGCAGCTGACAGACTGAGGGGCTTGACGACTAAAGTACAAACGACATTGACACACACACACACACACTTGCAATTGCAACTATTTATTTTCTTTTACTGCGTTGTTAGGCTGACTTTATGACTTGACAAAGGAAAATTGTCAACATTATTTGACACTTCTCAACTCGAAACGCCCCGAAAACGGACGACAAAAAACCCTGACAGACAGCAATGACAGCGGAGAATGTGAAAAATGATAAACACACATATAAACACACACACACACACACACACACACACACACAGTTGCACTCAAAAGAGGATACTTTATTTAGTTTGCAACAAAGTTTACATAGAGGCTTTGCAGCACAAACAGAAAGTGGGACAAACTAAACACGCATACATACACACGCACACAGAAATTGGCACACACAGTTCGACGTGAGTGGCGCGTGCAGGAGAAGTAGGAGAATGACAATGAGAAGGGCGCAGCAGTAATGAACATCAAATGAAGTACTCGCCTTTTTATGTGTGTATGTATGTGTGTAAAGTTATGTTGCATGTGACACTGCCAACATGCAAACGAATGTGCCGCGTTGAAGGTGAACAGGGGCGTTAGCACAATGTAAAAAAATGCAAAATCATTTTTTTTTGTTTTTTTGTTTTGGTTTTTTTTTTTGTTGCTCTGGCAATGGACGGAGAAAGACAGCAGCAATAGCAAAGATCAGCATTTCAGTTACAAAGAGAGGCAGTCGGAACGCATAATTTACTAATGGAAATTCAAGCCAAACAAAGAAAGTGGCAACACCGAAAAGTGTATAAAATTTTAAATTATTAAAAATAGACAGCAGAAAAAAGCGCGCTTTTGCAACAACTCAGACGAATAATTGAGGCCAAATATTTACGTACATGTGCATAAGCTGCGCTGTGTACTCGGTCTTCGACGGCTGCAGTTGAAGTGAGCGGGTGACATGTGATTTGTTTGTGGAGAAAAGCTGACAGCTTGCTATTTTAGTGAAGACATAAACAAGTTTTGAAAAAATCGAGACGCATTCAATTTAACGTCTCACACAGTGGATAATAGAGCTGGCTGGTATACGGCATAAAAATTAGGAAAAGAGAAAAGAGATTTTAGAGAAAATTCAATATCCCACCAACTGCTCCGCTAATTTGAAACGAATTCGATACATACTATTATCTTGATATCGTCCCGCTAATCTTTGAAAATGGGCGAAATCGGACTATAACCATGCCTCCTTCCTATATAACACAAAATGTGGGATTTAAATCCCACCAGACTCTTGCACTTTACTATATTGTATATAATATGAAGCAAACGTCAATATCGGATATGTAAGATATCGGAAACATTGCACGAATAGCCCAAATTGCACTTGAATTACCTTCAAGTTGTGGCGCTTCTAATCTAAAAATAATCGAAATCGGAGAATTTCTTTTTTTCAAGACCCAGATACCGATTGTAAGGATCTCCATGCAGTAGGTAAACGACACAAGCAAATTTCGGTTAAACTGTGAGATATATTAAAGGAAATAAGTGGGCATCTTTTAGAATTAATAAGGTGGCCTGTTGCTAAAAATGGATAAAATCGGGTGAGTACTACCCAGACTCGAGCAGACAAATCTGCGCAGGAAAAAAAATCTATACCAAGAATAAAGTTATATTTTAAAGACGTATTTACAAATTAGCTGACAATCTTCCTAAATAATTAATTATACACCCTTCAGTCCTTTCAAGTGGATTTAAGTCTAAACTATTATTTCGTTCTCTGGAAACTTGTGCGAAATTTCCATGTCTATTTTATTTGTATCATAGTATCTCTCTTCTCAGAAGCTTAAACTTCAAACACGCAAAAAAAGTTTAGAATAGCGCAATGTCCAGAACTCATGCGGAGATGTCATCTTCTCTCTTCTCAGATTTTTCAGACGCTAAATAATTTCATAATTTTTATGGACTAAACACATCTAAACACTTCCATTTCCAGCAAGAAATCAATAAATTATATTTATATATATAGAGACATATGAGCATATATGTACATCCCCATGCACTAGATCTAAAATAGCATGCAACTGAAGTTTGCGCCATAAATACCGAAGTATCATCAAAGTCAATAAAAATTGCAATGAATTGCAATGAAGGGTGATAATGGCGTAAGATGCAAAAATAGAATTTCGCACGAGCATAAATATGTACAAATGTTTGTTTGTATGCACAGAAATGTGTGAAAATATATGACCATATTTCCTAACATGCAGACATTTGTGTTTGTGCATAGTTTCCAGAAAAGTATGCTTCCTGGAAAAAGTTATTGCAATTTTAGCGATTTTAAACGGATGCTCAGTTTGTATACCTTTTTTGTAAAAAGGAAAAAGAAACTGACACATTTTATGTGGATCAGAGATACTATGCTCATATGAAATATGTGAGATAGTTATGGGTTGGTAAAAATATTGAATTTCCCAAGTAGATAATAACTACAGACACTATTTCAATAATGGATATCTTAATCACTTTAGTATTGGTATCTTAACGAACTTAACAGATCTGATCTATTCCTAACTATATTGGAATTAATGCTAACCTAACTTAGAAGCCTTGTGAATTCTATTTTGATTTTTTCAATTTCGAACAATTTCGCTAGTAATACTTACTGTATAATTCTAGAATTGCTACTCAATTAATTTATGGTCCAATAGACCAGAATTGTTTGACTTCCTGCTCTCTACTAGAAAGTGCAATACTTGACTCACTTCCTTCATTTGAGAAAATTTGCTGAGTTGCAAAGTTATTTGGTGGAGGAATCCGCTACAGCTAAACCGGTTGGAAATGATTGGGAAAAACAACATATCTGTTCTTAGTTAGCTCTGGACCATGCAGATTTTCTTAATTGGGTTTATAACTATATTCGTACGCTTTTCTTTTAAATTATTTAAGAAAAACATGTAAAACAGTATTATTCACAGTATTGCCCATCTGAAGCTATAACGTTTTCCCATCGTTCTAGCAGTTTGTGGATTCCATCCCAAAAGAACTGCGCCTCGGCGGCCAAGAAAGAATCAGGCCAATTTTTGATACCCTGTTCAGTTGTGAACCGTATTCCAGTGAAGTAAACAGAAGGGGCAAGATCTGGGCTATAAGGCAGACGAGGCAAAATTTCTCAGCCCCTGTCTGCCAAATAGCTTTTCGCGGGTCTTGCAACACGAGGCCGAGCGTTGTTATAACGGAAAATTATTGCCTCGTGTCTAATCGCGATTTCCGGGCTTTTTTCGGCAATCGCTCGCTTCAATTTGATGAGTTGTTGTCGGAAGCCTTCTCCATTAATGGGTTCACCGGCTTTTAGAAGTTCATAATACTGCACGCCCTTCTGATTCCACCAAATACAGAGCATTACCTTGGCGTTATGGATATCTGAATATCGGCTTTGACGTTGATTTGGTTTGTTAGGCATGTTTCACATACATATTTTCTGCGTTTAGGGTTGTCGTAATGAATCCATTTTTCATCACCAGTCACAAATCGATGCAAAAGCGACTCCTTTTTGTAGAGTTCAAGCAGCATTTCTGACACGCAAGTTCAACTCCCAAGGTCTCTTGGCTTCAATTCATATGACATTTTCTGCATCTGCTTTCAAATTTTTTGAAACGGCTGTCTGAGTAGTTCTGAAAGATTCCGCGGGCTCTTCTTGTGTTTGATACCAATCTTCAACGTTAAAGGACGTTCTTAGATAGTCTCTATTTAATCACAAGTTGCAATTCACTGCATGACTAAATAAAGACTCGAAATCAAGACCTCACTAAGACTTTCGCTCCGAGTGCCCGTTTGGAATCCGTACTAGAAGTTATCTCCGAAAAGCAAATAATATATGTATCGTAACTTCGGTAATCTCGACGGACCAAGGAGAATTTTATCTCACTTATTGTAGAAGCTTTAACAGCTGAGATTTGGGAGTTGTGAACAAACATTTAATTTACTGTTATTAAAAACATATCATAAAAATTAATATACCAGCCCATACGACAAATTCAGAAGCGAATCAAACGAAAAATCCAAACTTTGGTAAGCTTCTACATGAGCATTTTCGGAGCAGCGTGTCGCAGACGCATCTGGAGCTAGATTACTCTCTACCGGGATTCTAAGATCAATATTCTCAAAGTTAATTTTAATTACAAGAAGTAAATAACGGTTATGTCGGAGGGCCGAACAGTATTTTCTGTGAGCCTTTCCAGCCATCCTAACGGTATGCTTGAGACGTTGGATTTTAAACCAATTTTACAGATTATGCAAAACTTTTTCACATAACTGTGCTATTATGCGTAATAGCATAGACATTTAAAATACCGGCTCATATTACTGAAATTACACACAGCCGTCGGCCCATAACAGTGCATATCAAAAGTACTAGTACACACACATAGCGAATGCTTAAAGCTGCAATCTAGCTGATCGGCAGTGCGCAAAATTATCAAAGCATTCTCTATTGCAGTAGCAATAATAAAATAACAATAAAAACCAATAAAGAAAAGATAATAATTAAAACGGTAAGGGAAAAGGAGAAAAATCAATTTCATAAAATAAACGATTTTCCTTATTGGTCGGCAAAGACGAGCAGTCATAAGCGGCAGTACGAATAATGGCAATGCGTTGATTGGAATATAGATATACGTATACAACTACACACATACACAACGGCTGGTATACACAACGGCTGCATGACATATTAATGCGCACATAAATATGACTGCAGTGCATTTGTGGCAAGTATCGCGTAGCGCTTTGCTAGTTGCCAGCGTTGACCGCACTGACAGCATAATAAATACGCGCGCGCCAAGTCAATTATTCTTAATTGGATTATGCAAGTGAACGGCAACGCATTATATGTCTGTGTATGTGTGTTTGTGTGTGTGTGGCATAGTGGCTCCAAGCGCAGCACATGGTGTTCCCATTTCGTTCATAGCCTGGTACTCGTAAGGTATGTGGTAGCTCTGTGTCTGGCAAAGTGTTCTAAAATTCATTATTCAGATTAATTGCTTGCAATGCGTCGAGCGATTTGTGGTTGATCGATAAAGGGTATGTGCGTGTGCGCCTGCGTGCACATCCAGTAGGTTAATCGGGTGATTTATGCGATTGCGTAATGAAGTGTATTTAATTGAAGTAAAATGATGGTGATTATTTCGAGTGCCGATTTTATGACTCGCTCAATTTTGTTAATTTCGTAAAGCGAAAAATATATGAAGTTCAAAAAAAAACATTTAACGAATGTTAAGCTAAGCTACTGCCTAAATTATGCTGAAACTTTCCAGCTCATTTCTGTGCATGGAGTCTGTTGACCTTACAATAGTAAGATGGGCAGTGTCTTAGAATACTGCCCGAACCTATATGACGCTACTACTTTGAGAACAATACACTGTCAAGAAGCGTTTTATAAAATCTCTCACTCGTTCGAAATGTGCTCATTTATCTTAGGATCCTACATTTCAATACATGTATATATATATATATGATTGATATATATATATATGATATATATTTATATATGATTGATTTCCGGAATTTTCTTGATAAGTTTATCATTTCTGCAGCGAAACAAATTCATTCTAATTCATTAAAAACTTCCGTTATATTATATTATATCCATTGCATTTACACATCTCCTTCACCTAATTTTCGCACTGCAATTCGCTTTCGATCTATTTGTTTTCTTTCGTCCTTTCTATTGGCCACACAAATCTACACACACAAAATAAGTTTACTGGAAGCTTTCCTCCTTGACGGAACAGTGTGAAAAACTTTACTGATTTGTCCTCGATCTGTATGTCAATATTTATTTAGTGGTTTATGCTGGCTATATTGTAAATGGTATAATTGCAAATGCACTAAAGAACCGAAATCAAATTTTAAAATTATGCAACCCAAACTTTATTTCCATAGACGAAGCCTTGCGATGAGAAAAGTGAATTTTTACTTATCGGCTTGCCGGTACTTCTGAAGCCAAGGTTACCTATATAGAAAATTCAATAAACTTCCAATAGACTATTCAATAGATATTCCAATAGACTAATGGGTTTACATATCCCCCAATTAATGAAGAATAGAGATATCGATACATGCACCAAAATAGAATACATATAGCCAGAGTTTATACGTACGGAATGCTGATAAATCTGGCGCAGTCTGTTTGACAAATAATTAACAATACCCTCGATAATGATGACTTATAAAAATAAAACAATAAAATGCTATACGAATTGCATAAAAACTAAAATTAGTAGTGTATAAAGATTCAAGAAGTCAAAACGAGGGCTATAGTGTTAGAAGAATTGTGTGGGTTATGTAAGAAATGGAACTACAATGAAAGTAGCTAGCATAAATAAAGATATATTAAATATTTCATAATCTATAGCATAAATAAATATACATATACTATAGACTCTGAAACAACTGAACCCTGTTTCGGCATAGATTTGCAGAAATCAGGGGAGTGTTCCGCTGATTTCTTTGGATATTTCTGAGAGAGTTGATATCTGTTTGAAAATTAAAATTTACTTCAATATGCGAATAGGAATATATACAAAAAAAGGACGATTATTAGGAAATACATTCAAATACACTTAGATCAAATAATATTTAACTATGGTTGCCATCTTCACAAAACCACTTCAAATACTACAACATCGATGCTAAACAGAAGGCACTTAAAAAACCGTCTTTCAATAACCAGCAGGTGTGTAATCACTAAAAATAGGTTTTGGATTTCAAAATTAATGTTCTTCAAATAGCCAATCGTACGATAACTTTTGATGGGTCGGTACATAAAAAAGTGTACACCAATTATTGATTATATAATTGATAAATATTTCAGGAAGACTTGAAGCAACCTTAAACTGCTCCAACGAGTGGGAAAATATGAAGATTTTGCTTTGAGGCTACACGAGGCTCTGGACGTACCGCTGTGACAAGAGCTCTGAAGCAAATCTATAGTACTTGGAGGTATATCTATGTGTTGCAGATCTTAAGCTTTACCAGCAATCAGCAATTTAATTTAATAAGAAACTACTCTTTTAAGCAAAGCAAAGTGCATTTTGCTTAGCATATTCTTATCGTTAACGAAAAAAGTGGTAAAATTCAACACATTTTCTAAATTGAATTTATTGCGATGGAATACTTAAGCGTAAATGACTACATTTTACTACTACACTCATTTCGATTCATCCACTTGTATTTAAACCGCAAATATGCAATGACAAATAAATGAAATATGCGAAAGCTTTGAAATATAACGCTGCGAAACAAATGCCACAAACTAATAAGCGATAAACACTTAGCGATATATTGTCGAAGGCAAAAACAGCAATAACAACAGTTAGCACTCATTTATTTATAACTCTGACTAATTAATGGATTTACATACATACATACATACATCTGGCATATACAAATGCGAATGATATAACGACAAATTGCCACTACAATTTATTCGGAAATATACTTGTGGAGCAATGTAGGGAAATATGTATATATGCAAAATATTTATGTACTTCTCTAATTTTGTTGTGATTGATGAATTCAGAGATAGTTGACTGACGCTAATGTCTGTTTGTTCGTTCCATCTGCGTTGCCACATCGCTCAACCGATTTCGACCAAATTTTGCCTAATCGACATTGCAAAATGCCGATAGGTGGCGCTAAACCGACAGCTGGTGAAAACCGTATCGAGTTATCGCACAATTTGTGCTATATTCTAAGTTCTAGTTTACTCTAACCTTAAGAGATTTTTAACATTACCACTAAATACAATCTTGCCTAAGTGTGACCTTCTGTTAGGGCATTAGGCATAAAACTCAATCTAAACCAACTGTACATACTAACCACAAAATATAAAGAAAACTCACTCGAGAGCAAATTTAATTGAATGTATTGGAATATTTCATGTTAAAATACAATTACATTAATTAAAACACAAAAACACGTTGAGGTTTACCCTCATATGGCACATATGTACATATGTTGCATGTGTACAGGCGTATTGACGCGTTGCATGAGCATTTATTTGTTTGTGTTTTTTTGTGTGTGCGTAAAGTGTTTAGTTGACAAGTCAGACGAGACAAAACGATGTCAGGGCTAGACATTCAACTCGTTGCGCCTCACAACGTCGTACAGCAGAGAATACACATTTCGTACGGTAAAGTATTACATTAGCTAAATATGTGTAAACACGCGCTGTTACAAATAAACATACATACATGGAGTAGAGATACATATTTCATAGGCATATGTGCATTTATGTAAGCAATAATGTACATATTGTAATCGTACTTATGTAATCAATCAGCAGTTATTGCTTTACAATTAATTCCGTTGAGTGATTTTAAGACAAAGCGACTTTGTTCATACTTTACTTTGACGCACAAGCGAGCACTGAGTCAATTGCTTTTCACTGATGCAATTCAATGCTGAGTAAATTAGTAATTTTTAGCAAGCAAAATGCGAATGACAAATAAAATTGTGTATTAAATTGTATTTGGGTATGAGTAAATTTAGAGTTATAAGGGAATTCAATATCAATATTTACATAAAGCTTACCATTAACACAAACATTAACATTTAACATTAACATTGACGTTAGCAATAAAATTAACACTAAAAACAACATAAATTTTAACGCTAAACGTAACACTAACGTTAACATTAATAGTACATTGACACATTCATTAACATTAAATTTTATATTAACATTAAAATTATCGTTAATATGAAGAGTAACATCAGCATCAAATTTAACATTAGCGGTAACTTTAACATTAAAATTAACATTAACGTTAACACTGACACTAACATCAACATTAATGTTAACATTAATACTAACATTACATTAACACAGTCATTAACATTACGATTGATATGAAGAGTAGCACTAGCATTTAATTTAACACTAACAGAAACTTTAACATTAAGATTAGTAATAACATTAACATTGCTATTAACATTAACAGCAATACTAGAATTAAAATTAACATTAACATTAGCTTTAGAACTAACTCTAAAAGTAACGTTATCATTGACATTTACATTAACTTTTACGATAGCATTAACTTAACGTTAACATTAAATTGGAAATTGACAAAAACATTAACTTAACATTAACACTATTTTTAAGTTAACATCGACTTTAACATTAACATTTCATTAAGCATCAGTTCATATATACATACATCTTTTTTTTTTTTGTTTGTTAACATATATGTATATATGTATATGTATATTCCTCCAGCTGGCCTCACCTTCAGGCGTTGTTAGTAAAGTTTCAGCGTCACTTGGTTGCATTTCCAATTGCTGACGATATTTCACTACATATGTATAATATATATAGCTACAAAAGATTTTCTACATTTTCACATGTTCTATGTACACATACACTATACGTTGAAACTGTTGCAAGCTGCATCAAACAAAGTAACATTTTAAGGTATTAAAAGTGCAACCCCTCTTTCTTGCCCCAACGCCTCATATCACACAGTCAACTTCCAAAATAATCTAAGTAAAGCAGCGCTGCCTCATACCCACCGAATCGGTGGCGCAACCTAAGCACACACACTTAATGGCAGAATATTGAATCTACTTTGTTGCAAGTTGAGCTCCTCTCTTCTACCCAACTCTCAATGCCTCGGCCTGGCATTGTCACGTCATTATAATTGCTTTATACCGTCATTGCCTTGGTTCCCTGGCTGCTCGACGGCTTGCTTGACGTCGCTGACTGGGCGGCTAAATGGCGAACGGCGGTGAACCTCATTGATTGAGTTTGTTTGTTGAAAGTTCATTATAAGAGCACACACACACACACAGGTGATCACACAATCATAACAGTACAAACATATATGCAACGCTGCATTAGTTGAAGACAACAGCGTGAATATGTCATGTGGTGGGGTGTGTCCGCATTTTGTGGCACGAAGACGTAGCAACGTCACAATTTAAATTTATCACAATAATAGAAAATAAATGACAGCGCAGTGAAGAGGCACAGACGACTGAGAGAAGAGCAGTCGGCCGTGAGGTTTGGTTGGTGGGAAGGTTGGCTAGTCAATGAAGCAGCGCTGACAAAGTGAGGTCTACAAACGTCTCTGTGTACATAAATAGATAATTTAGCAGCATTTTTGGCAGACAAACGAAGTAAAATGAAAAAAAAAAAAATTAAAAAAACAAAATGAAAAAAAAAGAAATAAAAATGTTTCCATTCAACAATGAAACCACTGCCACTTCGCTGAGGCGCTCAACTGCCGCGAATGTTGAATTCCTTGCTATTGTTTTCCAGCATGGGAAATGTGGCACGATTAAAATGAGATTTGTCGATTTGCCGCACAGCAATGGCATTTAGCTTGCTTTAAGGGCGAGGCTGTTGTAATGCCAAGCGGTGTGCTCCAAACGCTTTTCTATCCACTAAATTTTGCTGTATTGTTAACTTGCAACAACACTAAATTTTATATGCGCCAATAGCATTGTCGGCGCTTCCTCCTCAGCGTTTTGAACTCTTTTTCGCAACAATTAATTGAATTTAGACATCAGCGATTGTGCCACGACCTGCCCAAGTCTTTTCAATGCAATACTACAACAATAACAACAACAACAACAACAACAACAACAATAACAATAACAACAACAGCAATAAATATACAATAACAATGAAAAGCTGATTTTTATTCACATTGCATGCAGTGTTGTCTGAGTACGTGGCATGTGGCATGTGGCATGTGCATTGTGCCGCGAGTGAGGGGCTAAACGATGAGCTAAAGGCAATGTTGTAGCGGCAATTTATCTTGAAATGACAAGAATGCTAGTTGCTTTGTAGCAAATTCAATAGTCTATGATTGCACGCTTCAATGATCACCGTTTTTATGTTGCAAGTTGCTTCACTTGAGTGAGTGAGTGAGTATGCTCGGTGTATGTACATATATGTATGGCATGTGTTGCAATGGCTGTTGAAACGAAGTTTGCTGTTACGTTGATAGATTGCTGCTGCTCAAGCATGAAATAATAAAAATGATAGACAGTTAAAGTTTTGTCAGTACATTGCCACATTGCGTAGCACGAGTAATGAGAATGTTGTAAGTAGAATTTTTAAAATCTAAAATTTGTTGGCGCCATAAAACTTTCATAATTTACAATTTAGCAATAAATTAAAGTGAAATCTTCTGAAAATAATAGTAGCCAGAGACATGTTGCTACTCTTAATGTGGACTCTCTGCAGCATAAGAAAATAGTATAAATGGTTGTTGCAAAAAGCAATTCAAAATATTTCAACAACAAACAGGCCTTTACACGTGCTTTTTGTTTCTCATATTTGTTTATGAATATCCTGTAGCAATAAAAATGATAAAAGCGGATAGACACTTGCACATATATGTTTGTGTTTATGTAGCTCAAGCTCGAATGACAATTTATAGACACAACGATAGCTTTATTGGCTGTAAATAGAATTTCTAATCAATTTGGTCTTCGAATAAAAAGCGGCAAAGATATACTTACATAAATGTATAAATATATATATATACAATTGCAAAATTCATCAGCGTAGTGAACAGTAGCAAGAATATTAGTATGCCTGATATTGATTTAACATGCGCTTATTTGCAGTTGGAGGCAATTTTTAGTATACAGAACCACCAACCGCACAGTCTAGTATTTTTATTAATTATCGTGTGCATCTTTAAATTTAATCTCAACCTCATTCCCAACTTCAAATATAAAATCTTAACTCCATTTCAACAGCTATCGCAACCCCATTAATATTAATAAATTTTATTTTTAATTTAGCTTTAACGCTGCTTTTAGCATTTGCTTGAAATGCATATTGAACCCTAAAGAAACTATTGCTAAATTTAAAACGTTAATTTGAATGTGTTTTATTTTTTACTTCAATATGATTTTAACCACAACTTTAAAGTGAACTTTAGCTTAAATTTTTGTTTTAGCATATGCTTAAATTTAACACAGAAATTAACTGTGAGTTAAATTTTAGCATATACCTTAACTTCATCGTTAATTTTCGATTGCCCTTTAATGCTAACTTTAACTTTAAACTGAACTTTAGAGGGAACTTATTTTTAAATTAAAAATTTTCATATTTTAGCTTCAGTGGTAATTAGAACTGCCCAAATAAAGGCATACGGTTGTAAGACTAATCATTAGTAAGTGTTGACCTTGATATTAGTTGGTATAAGAAAGTTTAAGGGAGAGAATGTAGGGATAACAAACATAACTGAATTCTTGAAAATTTGGTCTACGAGTAGATTCCAATGACAGTGAACTATATTGTGACTGGAATTTGCTAATTTCATATGAAATTCAAAATTAATTTTAAATATGACTTCATTTTTAAATATCAGATTATCCGTATCTTAGGTATTCGAATTATTTGTAAGTCTGGTTTTGGTCTGAACCTCCTTATTCTGCCAACATTATTACACTCATCGGTGTATTGTATAGGTAAATATATACTTGAGTACATACTGACTAATGTTTCCCAAGTGCGATTTCACCTCAGCAACATCTGCGGGCTGAATCAACTTGATCTGCAGTTTGCAGTTACACCCTCACCATCACCCCACCATAGTAGCACTAAAAACTTGAGGAAGATAAAACAAGAAGCACCAAAAGTCTATAAGAGCATATAGGTATATATGTAAATGTGAATACTGCAGCCTGCAAATACATAACCCCGCATGAATACTTGGCATTACTCCTTGCATAATAGGTACATATGCGATGTTGTTGTTTGTTTCTGCTGTTGTTGCACTTTCACAAGTAATGCCTTTTTAACCAACTTTCAGACAAATACAAATGCATACATACATACAAATACAAATCGGCATGCGTTTATTTACAAGTGCGCAAGACTCGAGTCACTCGACTGGATGCAACCATGCGGCAGCTTAAGGCGAATAATGACACTAAAAACAACAATAAAATCAGCAACAAGCCGGAATGTGCATTAAGTGCAAATGTACAAACATGCTTGCAAAACTGTAATGACAGCTGCAACAACAAAAACAACTTGCTATTGGCAACAAAAAATCGCATGCTGCCAGTAGAGCTCCAAATGAAAGGTTCCACTGAAAATACTTCTATCGATTTTTCTCACATCATCAGCAAACAATGGCATCGCAAACTTAATCAACGTAAATTAAAGAGCATTTAACTTTGCCATCAGTTCGTATTAATGTCTTTTAACTTTTAAGGTTCGGTTTATGTTTGCTCTTGTTTTTCTTGCTTTTATTCACATGGTATGTGTTCTAATGAAATTTAATGGTCTTAGAAGCCTCAGCGGAAGGACTTATCTATTACTATTATTCTCCCCACTGGTTATTATAGGTTTAGGTTAACTGCTGCTAACTGCTCAGACAAGAATCAATACCTTTTTCACATAAGCAAATAAATTTCATCTGCTTTCTTATAAAAATAGGAGACGATTCCTTTCGCCTTTCACAAAAAAGCCATTGAAACTTAAATAAACAAAGTTCTGTTTCCACGAGCAGCCCGTTTTCTTAAAGTAAATGTGATTTACACTCAGTCAATGGTCGCGTTCTAGTTCCGTTTGTTGAGAGAACGTAAAACGTGCAATCGGTTCAATAGCGCAAAATGTTTCTTCAACAATGAAATGAAGTTGGAAATATGACCGAAAAGATATGACCGAAAGGAACAAAGTTATTCGTGTACCATCAAAACATGGGTTAACCAATATATTAACAAAAATTTTCCGTTTTTTCCAGTTTCCAGTTTATTCACAATTTAGAGAGCTACAAAGGTGAATAAGTTCACAAGCTGCTATATGAGTATTATAAGGTCTTCTGAGTGAAAAATTTATGACCGCCCTCAGCAACACAATTTGGATATAATCTTTCTGAGATCTGTTAAATGTGTTAAAACTAATATATTTTCAATGTGTCAAATCATCTGGTCAATCTGGTCTGGTCAATGCATCAAGATGAGGTCATTCATTTTGGTGAAAATTTTATGAATGGTTATGTTTTTTTCCACATCTTGACTATCTTAGTATAATCCTGGTTTACATGGCCCTAATACCAGATAAATTAATAACTTCGCGACCATTCTGTGGAGCTTTTCTTTATTAATTTGTTGTTACAATAGAAATCAGAGGTGCTCAATCCGCAGCTTAGTTAGCCACCTTTGGCTTTAGCTTAGTCGAGCACATCATTAAAATGGTACAACCGCCTTCTTGAATTCTACCAAGTTTTATTTTACATATTTTGGACAAGCTATACAAGACTATTGTGAATGGTCAAATGTCGAATAGCTGCCAAAATTTACAACAAAACAATTTTTATTAAAGAAAAGGTATCGATTTCTGATTTAATTAAGATACGACTAGAATAAGCTAAAATTTTTTTATACAAGACGTTAGACAAGGATGCTGTTCGAAACCGGTTTCTTCACAGCTACCCGATTTTATTTTGTAAAGCAATTTTCGGTTTGGTTTTCCTTTTGTGAATGGCTCAAATGTAAAATATCTCACAAAAATTATAATACAAAATCTTATGTTAAAGAAAAAGTATTCGTTCACGTGCTTTAATAACCTAAGACTCGCTTCACTTAAAATGTTGTACGGGTTACTAACATGTTTTTTGGTACGGAAAGAATTTCAATACCAAAGGAAGTATCGTAAATGTTTGTTCGATTCGCCACTCTCTAACGACGGGCGAATTTAAGACCTATTATTTAGAATGATTTGGGTGACTAGTTCACAGTCACTCCCACTCATTTAACTGTAGTATAACAGTTCGGTGCTTTGCGCTTTATTTTCAGCAGAGATATAGTTTTACGTCGAACTATTTGCTATCATTTCGACAATAATATGGTCCCAATTATTATTAAAGTTGTTGTAACATGGCTCTACTAGTTAGATTTTGAATTTAAACTATTCAAAAAGGTTTTGATGTCAGGCATAAACTATCTTGGGTGATCACTATAAAGAAAGAATTATTATTTGCATTTTTTCATTCATCGCATACTGATTTCCAACTAACGGTTCACCGTTTCCAGGTAGGCACTCAACCCACGTGGTTTCAGCAGTCTCTCGCCTTAGTTTTTAATCTCCAATGGCATAACTTTCATATGTAAAATATCTAAAAGTTTTTACATGACAGGGATAACACTTGGTTAAATGCTTTGCAACACTACCATGGCACAGCAGTGTAGACAAGGGCACGCATGGTCCCTCTAGGACCAGCTAAAGAGATGCCCAGAAGTGCGAGTAATATTGTATATAACAATTTATATATGTGTGTGTGTATAATACTCAGGATATTTTCGAAATTTATGAGAAATTTTTCACACACTTCCTCAAATCAAAGCAAAATTTGCGCAGACAAATGGACTAACTGTTGCCATTACAAACACACACATGCCTACAGTTCAGGCATAGCTGGTGTGTGTGTGTAACAGGTGTGCTTGTTGCATAGATGCATACAACTTTATTGCCGTTGTAAATTTATAGCAATAAGCAGAGCAAAAGTTTAGAATTTAGAATTTAGTTAATTCCTACAAAGAGAATGCAGCTGCTGCCCAGCGCAAGCCAACACATACGCACATGTAAACTTATAGTATAGAAATGCTGTCGATGTTGCTTCTGTTGTGCTCTCTAATGCCAATCGACGACACTTTATAGCAAATTTGCACAGCTGGCTTGAAGCAGATTTAATTTTATATTTATGCAAGGACTTGCACATACACACAAGTTGTTGCTATTACTTTTTGTTCTTGTTGGCACTACTTTGTTCACACGACATGCAGGAGGCATGCAACAACTAAATCCTTCGTCTGTGAAGTTTCGAAAAAAGTGTTGCCCGTGCAGCAAGTAGCAAGAGCAAAACGTTGCAGGCTGAGATATGAAGTTGGAATACTTTAGCCAAAAGCAAAGCGGAAGATGAGTTAATAAATAAAATGCATGCGCAGACTGGGGTCTCGATCTATTGTAGCTACAAACGATTACATGTGCACAAATTCATTTTTGAATGCCGGCAAATTTGCAACTGGCGCATATCTTATGCGTATATATACATATATACACATACATGCGCCATATATAAAGACATATATAGCATCGTATGCATCTAAAGTCGCCGCAAAGCCACATCAACACCATGCACCATCAACACAGCTACTTTTCTACACAACCCAACAGCAGCAGTAGTTAGTCTGCCAGCTCGGTTTAAATTCTTCCACTTTCATCGAACTTCTTATCCCCAAAACCAAACCAAACCAAACTAAACCAAACTAAACGACTAAACTGCCACACAGCCAGCTCTTCTTAGTCAAGTCAAATGCATTCAGCTGCAATTTGTAGGTTATATTGCTTCTATTGCTTTATGGCTTCGTGGCACGTTAGTCAGGCTGCTCACTTTGTTGGTTGGCTGTTGTTGCTGCAAATGCAATGTGGCAGAGTCACATTCTGCACCATTTGAATTTAGCCAGTTCTGTTATTTATAGAAATTCCTTGGTCTTGTCGCTTTGATGCATCTACTGGCTCGCCGTCATTTACTGTGTGCTGCATGCCATTTTTGTGAATTAACTTGAGCGCAAACATAATCAATATGGATGGCGGAATGCGCGAATTTTTCTAAAAGATTTGTGATTTTATTTAACAACTGTAATATTCCTGTTAGGAATAAGCAAAGAATAAGCAAAAATGTAGTATGCAAAATTTTATTCAAGCATTTCATACACGAATGCAGCATATTGTGAATGCCTTAAATGGTCAAAAATTAAAATATAAATGTAATTGTTTAAAACGTATGGCACGGAGGCTGCTCGGCATGAAGGAGTTACTAAAATATTACCTGGTGTGTAAAGAATAATTTCACTACCGAGGCAAGAAAGCCACAAGTAGTTGTCATCCATACACAAAATTTAAAACCGAATAAGAAATTTTAATTTGCTTAACAGAATGTTTTTTTTATTAATAAATAATATAGTCTCAACTAATTAATTTTTTGTAGTAATACTCTATATGCTTCGCCGATTATAAAATATCATCCCAAATGTAGACATTATTATTGGATTTATTTAATATTCATATGTAAAATATTGCCTACAATCAGGCGTGGCTGATTTACATAGCGCAAGTCCCTGTTTTCAAGCAATGTTCCTTAAGATATTTGAGCAAAATTAAGAATTAAAAAGCTAACTTTTTTAAAATAGAAAGCGGTTTAGACTAATTTGTGATATTATATGTTAGAATATTATTATTGATAATGTATTAGTAGTATTAAAAGTGTTCCAAGATAAAAGTAACTTCTTACAAAATTAATTACTATTTTATATGTTTAGTGAAAATAATATAATACAATATGTAAAAGGTATGCTTTCCTATTTTGAAATAGTTGAATTTATGAAAACCCAAAGCACCTTGGTAAGCGATTTCAATTTCCGAAATAACAAGGAACCGATTGCAGCTGGTTCAAAAGAAATAAGATTTTGTCTATCCCGGGCGGAATAGATACAAAGAAACCTTATGACATCTCGCAATTATTAGGATAAAGTAGAAATTTCTCTTAATAGGCATTCTATAAGTTTTATATGAATCTTTAGATAGTCGAATAGAAATGTTTAAATTTTACATTAAAATCCAACGAACATTCTACTCTCTCTTTCAAATTGAACGATTTTGAAACAAATAGTTAATAAAACATGAAAATGAATAAATAACTAGCAGCGTTTTAAAACAATTTGAAACAAAAGATAACCAGCTTCTTATAAAAGCATAACTACGCCCAAATTAATAATTAATCGATACCGTTATTCTAGACGTATACTCACTTTTATTTTGTAATAATAAAGGTTATAATGAAAAAAAGCTACAGTTGTTCGAGGTGTTCCACTTGTTCACTAGATGATTAATCTTTTTTCTTACATTTGATCAAAAAATTCAAATAAATACTTTTAGGCTTGCCAACTGCTTCAAAACCCTCCTCATAGCCCTGCATATAGTTATGTACAAAGCGAGGCTTATAATAAGTTACAGTTCATAGCTAACTATGTAGCAACTGTGCTCATAAATATGTTAAAATTATAGAATATTGTAATTTTTTGCCAGCAGCATGGTGAAATCTCAAACGAAATTGAGCAAATTAAATAAATGTGTTACATTGTAAATTAACCGGGATTATACTAGTTCAAACAAGCATCGCAACAAAAAAAAAATTTAAGAGAAATTTTTGTATTGCTTCTGAATGTGTTGAGATTTATATGAGCCAATAATCACTATTTTATTTTCAAATTAAAAATCAATTGCAAAAAGAATACAGCAACCTCGACCACATAGGGGAAAATGTTATAATCTCTTTATGTGTGCCTTTATATTTACGGAAGTCACAAACAACTACTTTACTTTAAAAATTTATAAAATAAGTTACTTGGCAACCCTGTTCTTGAACGAAATTTTCTTTAATTCCATCGATAACTTACTGCTGCATTGCTCACCACATGCCTGGCATAAGAAGCATGCAAAAGGTCACCTTCCAAGCAATTGCCACTGCCAGCAGTAACAGAAATTACGCCGCTCTGCCAATTGTCATGCCATTCATTGTGCCACTGTTGCCAACTGGTCTGGCATGCAAGCTGCTGGCTGCTGGCTGTTGGCTGCTACGACCGAAATGTGGATGCTGCATGCTGCGGCTTAAGCAACCGCTGCCAATTGTGGCCAACTTCACGCCACTCGTGTTCCATTTTGTTGCAGTTGTTCTTGTTGATTTTTGTGTAGCCGGCGTCTATTGGCAGTCGTTGGTGGCTTTCTGCTCAACGCTTTCACACCAAAATGGTTTTGAATGGAATAGTTTCGACTAAACTATGCAGTTCAGCTAAGCTGCTAGCGGAAAGTGCGATTACGGTGCACAGTTACACACACAAACACACACACACACACACACAAGTGCATCTGTATATCTGTGACTAAGTAATTGTGTAAGCGCATTGCTGTGATGCTGTTGGCTGCTGGAAGTATTTTGCACAAACATATGTTTGCTCTATGTGCAGTTGTTTAGACAAATGCGTTTAGTTGTTGGTGTGTTAAATGCCCGGCAGGCGTATTTTCGCCCCGTTACATTTCGCTTGACTCCAATTTTATTTATTTATTCATATTTTTCAGTTTGCACAATTTTCAGCGTGTCCCGCACGACGAAAAATAATCGAGTTTTACTTGCCATTTGATTTATGGCATGCCAAATTTATATGTTCGTGCGATATTCAGTGCGAATATACAATAATAGACTAGCTATAGTTGCTTTCCACATACACACACACACATGCGCACAAACACACATTTTATATGTGACTACAGACCCACATACATATATAGCGCATATAAATATAAATAAATTTTCCTATCGTCGCTTGAACACCACTTTGTTGCGCCTGTCATAGGATTGTTGATTTCATAAAAACTTCCATACCTACATGCTTACACACATGTACATGCACGCAGTAACGCAAATATTTCTAACTAAGTGGGAATATGCATTTTGTGGCACTCTAAACAAGTGTGCAACAAGCTTTCATGCGTTTTACACTTTTGCGGAAGTACAAATAAGCATACTAGGGTGAACCTTAAATGTAGCAAGAAAAATTTCAATAAAATTTTCGAAATCCAGTTGATACCAGAGCCACATATAAACATTAAAATGAAGTAGAAAGGAAAACAATTAAGAACCCCCCTAATGTGCAGCTTAAACGTGCAAGTAGTACTAAAACTTTCGAAATCTGTGCTACGATAGTCCCATGTATAACATGCAAATAGAGTAGAAAAGAAAGAGAAATGTTTTTTCTTAGAACCGCCCTAATGCACTTGCAAAATATATACATATTCATACATGTGTATTTTCGCCATGCGACACAAGTCATATCCAATTTGGCTTTTCCCTCAACGATAAAAGTAATCGTCTCGTATTTTACATTTGGCATTTCGTGCATTATTTATTTATTTGTGCCAGTTGCATGCAACCATTTACTTGTATTGGCATGTAAAGCAATCGATACACTTTTGGAGTAAAACAATTTTTCATATTTTATTACAGCTTTCACATTCGAAATTTTAACAAATTTAGTTGAAAGTGGAAATTGCGTTTGGCGCGCATTTGAACATAAATATTCGAGAAAGGCAGCTAGTTAACTGAGAATGGAGGAGGCCGGGAATTGAAATTTATTATTGAACGAAGTTTGTGACATTTTGATCGATGAGCTTTTATGGTATTATTATTATTAAACACTGTTATGTTTAACAGAGCGCATCTCTCTCAGCACTTATTCTCTTTTGAAGTCGTTCTAAACGAATTGAGAATCTGAGACATGCAGGTGCCGTCTTTATAATCATTGGATGTAAGATGAGAGCTAAACTCCAACATGTGACGTATGAACGAATGCTGCTCTCAAAATATAAATATTAGAAACATTGTCGTTGAATTTAAAATATTTGTAGATCGCGCTCCAAAAGTCTTCATGAAATATAATACAATATGTTAAACATGAAATTTGTTTAAAGGGGTCGAAAAATTAAGTTTGACAGAAACACCAGACCCGAGCACGAAGGCTATTGTCGGTTAAAAAGAAACTCACATTAGACTTAATAAAATGTCTACTTCAAATCGATGTTTCATTCGAAAGCAATGGTGGGATGCTTGTCACGGCGTGGTTCGAATAAAGCAGAGTCAAATGAAGTCAAGCGAAAGAAACCCGAGGAGTTCTTACAAAATATATCAAAGCTCTACATTTAGAGACCCTGATGCACATATCGCTGCTGGCTCGCAATTATTTCGATAAATTCAACACTGTACTCATAACACGGTAACTGTAATACTTTCAACAGTTGAAAGTTACGGCAACTCTTTCGTATTTACATTGAAGCGTCCTATGATTGGACGACTATTGGGCGAATATTGGGGATATATAAATTACATCACTGCAAGATATAAAAATAGCCAAATCAAAAAAAAAAAAAAATAGTCATTGTCATGTGCTCTACTAAGCGAGCGACAAAAGAACACTCGCTTAAATAACAAAATACAGTAAAACCAATTCGAACATTTTTTTCCAGTCTTTAAAAGTTGGCTGCAATATAAGCGATTTTAGTTGTTAGATTGCACCGAGAAAAAAGAAATTTTCGAAAACTCGTTGCTAAAATTTCTCAGAATACCAAAAAAAAAAAACAAATTTTTGCATATTTTTGACGTTCAGTTGTTACCAAATTTTTTTGGAAACCTTCAGGAAAATTTTGGACGAGTTGAGCATTCTTTTGCAACTCGCTTACTGCAAGCAGGATTTATACACGATAACAGAAAGCTTTACCGACAGCAGTCTATTTTAAATGAGGCCGATTACCTCGAATGTATGGAAAAAAAAAATCATTTTAAGCATATCAGTGTTTTTCGGGAACCCAAAAAATTTTGCTTCAAATATGTTACATTTAAGAGGTACAGTATTTCACGAAAGCTTCAATGATGTATTGAAAGCAATCATACGCATTTTCCCTTTTGCCTTTGGCTAAGTAGCACACCCTGGACTCAATTAATATTACAAAATTATGGGATAGAATTAATACATTAATGAGTTGTCTGATAAATGTAAAATCATTATCCAACCACCGCAACGATGGAATGGAAATAATAATATCAGAAAATATTTGATTGGATTCTCCGCACCACACACAATTCCGTACACACGCACCACTTTGCGCCCAACTACTAAGCAGAGAGGAAATTAACGTGTACGAGCACTAATGGATAAACTCTTGTGCATAACAATCAGAAGCCATTTACAGGCGATATCTACATGCAGACACACTGGAAGCCGCAACCATTCAGACAGTTTGTATGTATGTTGCATGTTGTGTTGCATGCTGGGGCGAGTGCGACCGTTTGCGTGCGTGTGGTAAATGCCATTAAGGGACTCAGCAGTTAAATGAGACAACAAAACGCAAATCTGCAACATAATCTGAGGCAGGCAAGTGCGGCACAGGCAGCGCTATGCATGATGCATGCATGCAACATGAGGTAAACACGTACATACCTGCAACATATATGTGTGCATATGTAAAGGAAGGTGAATGTGCGTGCTTGGGCTTGTCTGTAAGTATGTGAATTTGTGTTGCAGATAAAATAAATAGATTCGTACAAATGAGAAACACAAAAGCGAAGTCGAGTCGAGCCAAGTAAACGACAATGAGGAGGACCTGCCACGCAGTCAAATGGACAGTCGCAAGCAAGTGAGACAAATCAGTCAAAGGCGAAAGGGTGTGCGTTGTTGGTGGGGAAGAGCAGATGCCAACAAGCAAGTACACAGGTATGTTACAAACATGCAACACGCATGCCATAACGATGCTGTTGGGGCACGCAGCAAAGCGTCACGCGAACGCTGAAGGCAGCGATGAGTGAGGCAAGTCTTTGGCGTGGTGAAGAGTGGAGAACTGAAATTTCCTAATCGCTTTTAGCACACTTTGTAAATGTGTTGCATGAAACACACACACACAAACACACTTAAATGCACACAAAAACCTCAGCTGTGTGTGTAAAGAAAAGTGCGTTTCTAGGAAATAGTGAAAGGTGGCATGCAGCAGGGGCAGCGCACAGTTGGTTGCACATGCAAGGCGTTACAAAGATGATGAAAATGATGTGTGGCACAGTAAATGGGCTGTGCCAACATGCCAACTATGCATGCGGCGGTGTGGCATGTCAGCATGCCAACGCGCGTCATCAGCCCAAAAATTTCCATGCAACGTGTTGAGGTGGCACGCACGAGCAGGGGACCGAGAATGCCGTTGGCGAGTAAAGTGCGGCAGCACTGCTATTTACTTACATTGCAATAAATCTACATTGCAACACTAATGAAGTGCACACTGCGGCGGCAGTCTGCTAAGCTCCGCAGCTAGTAATTGTTTAGTGCGAAAAATGTGGCAGACATTTTTTAATATAATTTTCGCTATCCAATTTTCCTTTTTCGATGGAAAAAATATGCATCTGCAGGACGCTCGAAAGCGTAAGCGTAAGCTCAGCAGATGCGTGTTGCATGCTATGCAGTTACGCGCCACAGCACAAGAGCGACCTACTCCACTGCACTCGCATACAGATTAGCATAAATTCTTTGCGCCTCACACACATACACATACACATACACATACACATACATTTAAATATCGCTTGCTACGCCAAACAGCAAGGTAAGTTGTTTGAATCGGGTCAATTGTTGCAAATAAACATGCCACGAGAATGTTGCTCATTCAATACGAACATACAAACATATGGCAAGGGCCAGAAGCAGTCAACAGCGGCATTCACGCGCATTTAACTTCAAAAAGAGTAAAGTCGTTTGTCCAATTAGTCCTTCGAATAGAGACAAAAGACAGCTAACGAGCCCGTGAGCGGTCTGCAGTCTCAAACGGTCGAACAACAACGAAATTTGTGGTGTCTCTCTAGCTGCAACTCGAAAAGCATGCAAAAGTAAGAATTAACATTTGTTCAAAAAAAAAAAGTAAAAAAAACTCACTAAACTGCACGAAAATGTTGCATACAATGCGTACTGCGAATTTGTTATACTCGTTTACCCCTTGTTGTCCGCCTGCTGCCCAGACATGCTGTAGCTATGAACATAACAATGCATATAACATACCACGAATTGTTTGCTGTTGTTGTTGGCTTTATTGCTTTCCCGGGCTTAGTAGCTGTCAATGTTGCTTTTGTTTTTGTTTTATTTATTTTTGGCAGTATAGCTATGTCACAGCCGGCATCGTTTACGTTAAGTAAACAGCAGTCATCGAATAAATTGATATAGCGCAGGCACAGTGGGAAAAGCGGTGGCAAATTTTTCGATAAAATATAAATAAATTATTGTGTATAGAGTCCTTTAATCTGCCGAAATGCCAAAAATTTAAATTATTGATTTTAATAAAAAAAAAAAAAAAAATAGATAAAGACTCGAAAAAAATTACAAAAATTAAAAAGGAATTTACAAGCAATAACATACGGGCCTATAGCGCAAATATTAAGATTTTGCATATTTACTTTATAAAAAATTTAAGTGAAGAAATACTTTTCACTTTCGTAAAAGACGGCAAAGCGGCACTTTTAAGGCGTATCGAATGGGCTAAAGGGGTTTTACTTTTGTTATTTCACTCACAGAAGTGAAAGAACGAAAAGGGAGAATAATAAAAGGAGAATAAAATAGGAATAAAATAATTGGGATGAGATGGAAAAATAACGCGCATTACACTTAGTTTCCAATACGACCCACAATCCAAAATACTCCTTTCTTTCGAGTTTTCTGATAACCGAATAAAAAATAAGACATTTGAGGTACTACAGGTGGAGAAACAAAACACAAAACATTGCAATTTGGTTCCAATACAAACAACAATCTAAAATAGTAGTCCTTGCGAGTGTTCTGTTCACAGAGTAAAAAATATTACACCCACGTTCCACTACAACCTACAATCAATAACAGTCACCCCATACGTGAGTTCTGATAACAGAGTAAAAATATGACATTTTGGAGCCAAACAAGAAATGAAAACACATATACTTAGGTCCCACCACGATCCACACCAAAAAAAATTCACTCCTTGCGACTTTTCTGGTCACAGAGTAAATACACTTAGGTTGCATTAGAACCTATAATCTGAAATAGACACTCCCTGTGTGCTTTCTGTTACATTTCCACACCACACAGAACACTGTGCACTTCGGCAGGCATCGTGAGACATTCGTTGTTGGTGATGAAGATTCACTGGAGCGTAGAATGCGAATTACGGCGATCATTTTGAAATTAACATAATCACATGCGTTCCTTAGCATGGCTTGTTTGCCATGTTGGCACTACCGCAACGACAGCACAAGCCACCACCACTACCACCACCGCCGCCATCCTTGGCTAGCTATCATACACCCACACACCCACACAACGCGCAGTGCTGGAGGGAACAAAAGGGAAGCGTGATAGTCAGCCAGCTGGAGTAGCAGCCGCCGTCACTCTGTTGCTCAGGCGGGTAACAAACAACATATGGTCGCGTCGCGGTTGAGGTAAGATAAGTGCGCACATAGCTACAAACAGCTGCCAAATTTATGCAGCGCTTAGTCACACACACACACTATACATGTGTGTGTGTGCTTGTCTGATGAGTTTGGCTACGGCGACGTCTACACGCCTGGCGCAAAAGCTGGTGGCCAAAAAACGCTTGACAGCGGCAGCGACACATGTGCGAACATTTTCGCTACATTTCACCCTCGCTACTTCACACCTTCCACAAGTGAGTGAGTGTGTGTTATTTTTGTTATTTTTGTTATTGCTTGCTTTGTATGGAAATGCCGCAAATGGAATTCAGCTGACAGGTTTGCAACTCGCGAATTTCGGTTTGAGCGATTGCTTGACAGTTTAAATTTAAATTTCCATTGTGGCAAAGAGGGAATGCCATACATACAAACATATATATTTACTGCTAGTTGTTGTTGTTGCTTGTTGTTGCTTGTTGTCGCTGCTGTTTAGTTCTTCGTTTAACCTTTTCGCATATTGACGCCTGCCGCATATACATATGTGCATATGTTCCTTGGTTCCTTTATTCCTTTCTTCCTCTCCTCACTCTGTGAACTTTACTTTGGGATTTGCGAATTTCTTCGTCGCCGACATGGGAATTAGTTGCCTCTCGAAGTGAATAAGCTGCTTTACACATGCATTTTTTCTTACTTACTTATATCAACTTCATTCCCTACCTTCACATATACACCTGTATACACACACATACGCGTAGGAGGACGGAAGTGACAAATTACCGACAGGTGACGGCATGGCGCTGACTAAGACCATAATTAATGACAGTTTAATGCAAAGTTTATTTGCGAAAAAAGTTGAAAGACAAAGGACTTAAACTTTATTTTCGTTAAAATTCAATTGAATTGATGTTTAATTATTCTGCAGAGCGGCGGAAGTTTGCAAGACCTGTGCTTTTACATTTACATGTTTACTAAATAAATGACGTGAGATAAGCGACAGACTGTGCAAATTACAGCATAACAGCTGCTTACTTTACTAGCCGAGTCGCTGCGAAGTGCTAGACTGTATATTTACTACGCAAGATGACAACCCGAACACGAGCTTGGTTTTATGTGTGGCTCAGTAAATAATAATTTGACAAAATTTAGTGCCGCAAGTATACTATTTGCTTATTTTCTATAATTCTTTAAATTAAATTATGAATTACCTTCAACAAAGTACTATTTTAATCAGGTGGCAACCACGTAATAGTAAAATTTTGCAATTATACTTTTATAAAGAACACTTATTTTGCCCAACATTACAATTTTTAATTTTCCTATTAACACTCATAAACAAGAAAGTGGCAACCTCATTACAACTAACACCTAATATCCAACATTTCAAAATGTTGCAACATATTGTAGAATCAACTTTTAGAGAAGAAAAAACGCTGTCTAAAATTTAAAACAACCAATAGGGTTTAATTTTTGTTGAATTTTGGTGTTGCCGATAAGAAAAAATTTCGAAATTACATATAGAAATCCCTTTATAACACATAAAGTTGTTCCATATGTATTTTTCTTTAATCACGATTTTTTGCTGAGCACATCTGTTTGCGAATTTTCAGTCTGTAATTTTTAGTATTTCAAATGACGTGGCTACACTGCAAAGTCATTCAGAAATATGTTCTCGTGTAGTTCAAATTTCTTACCAAATTTTTATAAGTTATTGATTAAACACAAACTCTCAAATTTAATACAGCTGGCAACACTGCTCCAATTCATACAAAAAGTTTGAAAATCTTTAAAAGTTAAATATACCCACAATACATTTCAACTTTAAGTCCACGATTTATTTGCAAATAATCTTTATTTCAAATCAGATGGCAACGCCATATATTTTTGATCCTAATCAAACTTGCTTGGATATTTTTGCTCGTACTGTAAATTTTTCGTACATTGTTATATTATTTGCAATGCCTTAGATAAATACGTGTAACAAAATTTTTTGTAGTATTTTTACCACCTTCTGATGTTTAAAAGCTTTACAAGTAACCTATGTATGTAAGTGATGGTCATGATCTTATAAGTATGATCCCATGTGCCTATATAAGTAATACCATATCCAAACGAACTCTTACTCGGTATTTACCATACGTTTGAGCAACTCACTAATTGAACAATTGGTATTTGATTGCCAATAAAATAATTGACTAAAAGTTCCATTGCAACCCTGTGAAAAGTGTTAGTGAAGTTAGTGAAGGAATGTGTGTGTATAGAAAGAAAATTAAGCATCAAATACTAATTCGTTAAGCTAAATTGATTATGTTTGAACACCAAACATGATGAGTCCATTTTTATCACAAAATATTCTAGTCAGTGTGATTTTTTCGTGAAAGACACAATCTAGTTCAGAGAAAGGATCTGTTAATACTATGGAATTTATTTGCTATCGTATCAGCACAAAGTAGCTCTTAAAGTGAGTTCCGTTAAGAAAACACATCGAATGATATTAACAGATCGAAGAAGAAGAAGGTATTTTCTTTAAAAAGGCACGTGCTATATGTCGGGATAATCTACAGTCTTTTCAAGGGGTTGTTATTATTATCCAATTGTATTTCTCCCGATGAACATCTTCTATAACATTGGGTCTTTCGACGAACTCAATAGTTCATGTTATGCATAAAGAATCTTATACATATACAAAGACAAAGCCAAAGGCAAATAAAAGTAATTTTGGAGCTTGGTTGTTGCTTTTGAGATTTTTCTTCAAATTACTTATGCTTCCATTTTTATTTGCCACAATATTAATACCATCATTAAACGATTTTATTCAGTCTGTCTTGAGTGAAATTCAAAATTTGTTGTAATTGTGAAAAATACCGTTATCTGCAAAATGAGTGCGGTTGACAGATATTGTACAATTTGAATAATTGCAATAACTGCTCCAAATTGCTCTTAGGTTAGATGGGTATTTAAAGAAGATTGGACCCTTTTTCTGAATTTCAAATTTGTCACATTTTAACGTTTTAGTAAAAGTATAGCAATAACTATTTTAGTGTGTGGTTATTGTGCTATTTTGTTCATTTTCAATGACGTAATCACTTGCGGGTCAACATTTTTCAGGAAATATTACAAGTTGCTTCCGAAATATAGGGATTTTTATTCCGAAAACGTTATTTTCTGTTTTGAAAACTATTTTCAATTAATAAGAGCTCACGAATCTCATACGCACTTAATAAAAATATATATAGCACATTAGCTAATTGCCGTTACATTTTTCATGCCTCGCCCACGAGTGCACGCGTTTGAGTTGATCATGAACAAGCTTAAGAACATTTGAAAATCGTATTGCAATCAATTTATTATTTCCTATTGCTTACAAGAAATGCACACAAGTCGTTGGCATGTGAGCTGCGGTCGCTACAATAACAACAGCAACGATAACAGCACGTATGAAAGTAATAAACTCCGAATGAGCTTAACGAGCGCGCGCCCGACCGCTATTACTTAGTCATGGGCGCCACACTGGCTCCAACGGCGATCCCATTACGAGCAAGTTGTGTGCCAGCAACATGATGCCACAACAACTACAACAGCAACAAATATCGCAAGAAATGTAACTAAAAACTGGCTAAACTTGTTGCTGATGCAAATTTAAATGCACCTAAACAGCCACTGCCTCAATAGTGTTGCTACTGTGGAACACACAACTGTGTCGACAGCCAATGAATGACTGCTATTATAGATGTAATGAGTTTTTAAAAGCATTGTGCCGTAATGAGTTGCAACAGTAGCAGCTGAAGCAGCGGGTAGTTTTTGCAATTTTTGGCGCTTGGCGCGCGATACCGTTACGCGACCACTGGAAAAATTTCGGTAAATACTTGTATATTTTTAAATATCGCATGCTTCTTCTTTTGAATTTGTTATTTTTTATGCGAAGATTAATGGGCGCATCACAAAATTCTCCTTCAAATATTCGCCGCCGCATCACCGCTATTTCCTGCCTCACACGAATAAACTGCTCGAAAGCATTCGGCAGCTGCTGGTTGGCCGAGGGGCCGTTCGATTGCCCCGCATTTGATTCAGCTCGTTATAAATACATAAAATTCAATTTATTCTAACGCGAAAATAATCTTTGCTTCATCCGAAATGTATTTACAATTGCGAGAAGCAATTTTCCCCATTTTAATTTTCAGCGAAAGCAAAGAAATTTCTGTTGCTTTCAATGGAATGCAGGAAATGCGCACACAAGTGAGTTTACTTAGTTGCAACGGAAAATAAGTAAATTAATTAAAATAATAATAGATAATCTTTGCGAATGCCAAGTATGAGCGTATATACCAAATTATACATTTCGAACTGTAACGGTACATATTTGCAACTCAAAAAATTATATTAAGCAACTAAGCAAGCAGATCATCTAAAATGTATTAGTCTTTACAAATTGTATGATATCTAAATATTAGCAGCAAATTAATGAAAGCACGCACTTGTCGCCGATTTTAGACTTGAATTTTCTAAGCAATTATTAAATATTTTTACTTAATGAGCACATCGAATTGTGTTGAAATATTCCCGATGTGCGATGTGTGTCCAACATACACTGAAACGATTTGAGACGTAATTCCCAACCACAATAAGCTGAGAACTGAACGGGAAGACCGAAAACTTATTCACGAGTGCCTCAAGTTTCGTAACTGTCCTCTCTGCTGCCACTTCGGAAGAGACTAAAAAACAAGTAAGTGTTCAAAAAGCTAAACGAGGTCTAGAAAAAAGTTTTCAAAGTGTAGCTGGGTGTGTAGTCGTCAAAACACCCAAGACTATGTGACTTCCAGAGTTTAATCATAAAAGGAGGTTGGAGTGAGTTCTTTAAAACTTACATTTTACTGAGAAAAAGTAACTGAATTGTCTGTCAGCCGATCAATTGAACTTCTAAGTGAGCTCCGTTGACATATTATTGCAGATCACCACTTCTTATGCAATATGAAAAAATCCTACAAATGTTCGAGAATTTATGCTCAATTTTTTCATGCAGATATCTGTATCACCTGATATCTTGTACCGCAGTTGATGGCGAGGAATAAAAGCCAGAAAAACCTTGGCAGGCACTGTTACTCTGAACGAAGTAGCATTGCAACCTGGATGTGTAGGTCTAGAGGGGAGAGAAGAAGAGGTAGAAGAAGTTTTCCATTATCAAAGCGACACGGGTAGTCAAAAGTCAGTCATGTACAGGGAACTGTACCTTCAACTTTTTTATTGGAAGTTTTTGGCGACATTATTTTAGATTAATTACAATTTCAAGAAAAATTTGTTTAAGTAATTAATTAAGAGCGGTTGCTTCATTTTTCAAAACGACACATTCAATAAATGATTCCAACATCCAATACTTTTGGATAATACTGTAACTACTTTCGTATGTAAATATTTAAGACATAAGAGAATGATCAACCTGAAACATATTCTATTAGGACTTAAAAACTGTAAGTTGAAGAGGTTAAATTTTGTGTCCAAAGATATTTCGCAGAAGTAGTTATTTAGTCGACAAACCTTTGACGGTAGCGAATCGAACAAACAATTCGCAGTAACACAAACGAATGGTCCAAAGTAGAGAATGGTAAAGAGGAGAGTTAAAGAGGATAGGTAAGGTTCTATTGAGAAGGTCAATAATTGATAAATTTGTATGAGATTACTTTTTGTAATCATTATTTCTTTGAAAAGCTTCATTAAAGATTGTGACACCAATGACTGATTTTTTGGATTAAAAATATCTACCGCTACTTTTCCTTACTTTAAAAATTTATTTATCAACAAACAGCAGAATTCCTTCAAGAAGTTCAACAAACATAAACAAATAGATTAACTTTATTAAATATTTATGCATCCGACTCTGGTATCTGCGCAGAACGTGTGATTCTAGTGCTTTATTACTCATAATTCAAGTATTATATTTCCCTCTTTAATTAACACGAAAGCTAACAAATCTCGAACAGTAGTTTATAGCATTTTGGTGTTTTTGCAATTTGCTCTTTCATTAAAATCACAAATTATGAATGGGTGAAGGGCCATAAATTAAATTGAAAGTTGTTTTAATGAATGCGCACAGCAAGGAGGATGAGGCCAACAATCACCACTAATATCACTATCATTTACATCAACGCATATGTTTAAGTGGTTGGATGTCATAAATTAAGTAGACGCAGCAACTACCAGAGGGAAATCTAGTTATGTTTGAAGAGCTATAGATTTGATCTATACCAGTGCGGTACTGGTACGAGAGAGAATGTATCAACATGTTTCTAAAAAATTTTAGAGAAAGGGTTTCCAGTAATATGTAGGTAAAAAGCACCTAAGCCAAAGAAGCAAAGAGAAATAAACACTTGTTCTTTACAGTTCTCTCCCTCTGGGTTCTAAGCAACATAACGAAGGTCTTAAAAACTTATACGAATTTCATTCTATTTCAAGACGAAAAGAAGGAATCAGAAGATCTATAATCGACCAACTGCTACGAATTACTAGTTCAAAAAAGTCGGTCGAAAAACATGAATCACACACCAACAATGTTTTGATAATTTCCATGTGATTACAGATCAGTGGACTCGGGGAAAACCACTAACTGCACTGTTAATAGAGAGTAGGCAACAACACAACAGTAAATTATCAATATATATATCTATATATATATATATATCAATATATCAATTATATATATATATATATATATATCTAAATCTATTTTTCTAAGCACTCTTAAGAATATAATGCCTTGAAGTTGCACTTGAACAACTAATAAGTTTATTGTGCTACCAAGCGAGGTTCGATTGTTCAACAACTAGCTGGATCCGACAAAACCCGAAGTAAATTTGTGGTGTGCCTCTTTAAGTTCAATTCAAGACTTGTCATGAACTTGTTATTGTAGCTGTTGAAAACAATGCCCAAATGAGTTCGAAGAATCCTGTTGAATCGACAGTCCTTAGCCGAATAAAAATCCAGGTCTGTTTCAGTTACGGAGAGCTGACCGTCACTGCAACGGCACATGTGCTTCTAGCTGTTGAAGCTTAACGACTGAAGTGGATGTCCACATGGCGTCTTCTTTTATACCCACGATCTCGGAAAGAGAAGTTGTTGTTTTTCTACGTACAACGTGGTTTACTTTACCTTCTAGAGAAGGGCTGTCTTATACATATTTGAATATATTAAGGTTTCGAATTGATAACAACATTCAATTTTTCTTCTTGTTTTTCCACAATTTTACTCTAGTTCTAAAGTAGTAATATACTGGTCGCTAGAGAACTAATGCGCCACGCAACCAACACTTGCTACCGGGAAACCATGTGGTTAAGAAGCCGAACCCAGATTGTATGAAATCAAGTACACACAATGTCTTTCTTCATTTCTGTTCGTTTTGCTGCCAATAAATATATTCCACTTTCGATTAAAGTTTAAGGTCAATCATGAGCGTTCCACTTAAGGCCGCAGTCGAATGCTTAAGTGATTTATCGAAGTGAGAATAAGCAAACAATAACTTGTGGCAAGCGAAATAAAACAGTTGCACAGAATTGTGATGATGTTCATTGCTGTTATTGTAGTTATTTCTGCTGTGCAAGCAGGCAATAAAGTGAGTAAATTAGTGGTGGAGCGTAGTGTGTGAGTAGGTGGTAAACAGCAGATAGTGGCTACTTCAGCGCAACAATATCAATAATAACAACAACAACAACAACAACAACAACTGACAACAACCCGGGCGATTATCGTAAAATATGGAGAAATGCGGATATCAGCAACAACAAGAACAACAAACAGTGACAAGCGCTAAGCTAGAGCGCTTGTTTATACTACATACACACACACACACATACACACATATATATACATACCTAGATGCATATATATATTGGTACATACAACCGTGTGAACAAAGCGGTGGAAGCAAGATGCTAATCTTGGCGGCTTCCAAGGCCAAGAAGTGTCTACGCAAACAAATTAAACATCAATAAACTTGGTATAAACAGAAAGCGCGCAGTGCAGCGAGTGGCAATGCTGTGCAGGTAAAAAAAAATAATAAAAGTAAAAAATATCTGTAAATTTCAACGAAAAAAAAGAAGAAGAAATAAATGCAAAAATAAAAAGCGAAAAAAATCTATTTAAAATTGAAATAAAACGCAGCGAGTTCGGCGTGTTGCAGCTGCCGCCGTCAGGACCACAAATCATGGCAGCAGGAAGGCTGCTGAACCAGAAAAACTTGGGGAATCTAAATACACACAAGCATGTAGGCAATTGCAGTGGCAAGGTAGCAGCAGCAGCAGTAGGTAGCTGGCAACTTTGCGTTGCAACATGCTGTGTCAGCGGCTAAAGATTGATGTGTGCAACACCAAGGAAAACATGTATGTACACATGCGAAAGCAGGCAAAGTATAATACCGGGCGCCTCAAGTGGGGCCCGCACAGCCAATGAATGAATGCGCCAAGCACCGTTGCGGCACCGTAGGTGGGGGAGCGCACGCCTCTGCCGCCTTTGCTGCCGCTGCCACAAAAGCCATGAATGGTCAGTGCAGTAGTTGGCCGTGTTGGCATGGCAAATTGGACAGAAAATTTACAAACTATGCACTTGAGGCAAAGTTCTCGGCAACAAAAGTGATGTATGATGACGTGATGGAGGGTGTTGAGTGCCGAGGGTGTGTGCGTATGCGCGTGTTTGTTGTAATGTGCTGTGTGATAGTAGTAAAATATGCTAATTAACAGCATGTCAACAATGGCATAAACAACACAACAGCTACAACAACAACAACAATGCAGTATACAAATAATATGCTTACACCGGAGTGAAGCGAAATGGTGTAAGGTGCGGTGGGGTGGTGCGTTGTGGTGCGGTTGGTGAAGAGTTGAAAAGCAAATTTACGACTTTGTATGCAAAACAAAATTTTCAAGTTCAAAATTAATGAGCGTGGACGTAGCGAATGCTAGCGCATGCATATGCATTTGAACACACACACCCACACACATAAACACACATACACACATACACACAGTGAAACGCTGCATAAAAGCATCAAAGCGCAAAAACAGTCAGGTAGTTATGCAAATAAGTCTATGTTGCCCAAGTAATACACAAGTAATTTGAGTGGATATAGCAGCAAGACGGCCATAAACAATGAAGGCTAAGCAATTAAATATATGCAAGGACGCGTGTGCGGCGCGTTCACACATCCTCGCTTGTCAAATGAGGGGCAGACACAGCTCAGAGTGACGCGTTTAGGCTGTTGAGCAGCGCATAGGTAATCCCTGACTAAAATATGTTGAGTCTGCGATTCGCAGCAGGTCCAACAAGGTACAAAGTTAGGGAATATGTTTATTTTTCGCTGCAGCTGAACTTAATAGTTGAGTGAACGCCATGGGGCATGCACACACACACATTTATGTTCATATTCAGACATATTATATATGCACCATTATGCCGAAAATTCCTGTGCAAATTTGTACAAGGATGCGAAAGAAAGAGAAACAAACCTGGAAAATATTATTTTTAAAATTAATAAATAAAAGAGCGTATTACTCATATTAAGGTAGCAGGTTGTAACATTAAGGAAGCATTCATGTTTTTGCTAAATATTTCGCACCCTTTGTGCACCTCCACATCGAGCGAAGCCTTTTACGGACGTTTGGAGATGTGAGTCTCGAGAGTACGAGAGTTACGGACGTGTAGAGTATTGCTGCTATTAAAGAGACACTTTATTTTTGATCTACATAGGGATCTTGTTTCTAAGAATAGTAATCTTTCACCGACCCACTCAGAATAAACCGTTCGAGAAGGAGACATGCGAAGTACTGAGCCAAAAAAATAATAATAACTGTAAGAAAATTCGCCGATAAATATGATCAGCAATAATGTAGCTTTCAATCTTTAAAGGGTTAGGCCATTCTAATATGTTTAAAAACTCGATTTTATTTTGCATTAAAGAAGACTTTAGGGTCTCAAATATTATCATTATTCGAGTGGTATAATAGTGAAAAGAAAATTTTCCCTTACTAATTTCCTGTAGTGTCAAATCGTTCGGGTCAGTCAGCTTAACATGCAAAACTTTAAATGGATTTTTCTTTAAACTACTTTTTTCAAATCGGACGACGATGGTACTCGAAGACTATCGCATGTATCCACTTGAACTTTTAATTGCAGTATTACAAAAACATCATCTAGTAAACTACGTACGATTTGATTCGTTATTATTGCAACCTATTTTTTTTATAAAAAGATTTAAGGTAACAAGATATTAAGGGGTTATAATAAGAATCAATAAAGAAGTTAAGCATTCACAACATACCACCTATTTTAACCTTATAAAAGCTCTAAAAGCTCTTTGGCACACTAACGGACTGACCTTGCAAAATAACGTAACTTTCTGACTCAAAAAATATTGGCCAAGGGATACAAATTTTAATCCAAACCCAAAAACTATTTTTTTTTTAAAGCTTTTTCTGACTTGTTTACAGTTTGAAGACGACTCAACATAGAAACACCTTATAAAATTCTCTAATATGGACCC
Source organism: Bactrocera minax (assembly GCA_021498325.1). NCBI lineage: Eukaryota > Metazoa > Arthropoda > Insecta > Diptera > Tephritidae > Bactrocera > Bactrocera minax. The sequence goes on from JAKEEE010000024.1 coordinate 1,199,148, forward strand.
AAATGTTTTCAATGCACATCGTTAAAGGTGTTGAATATTTGTAAGAATGATAAATAGATCAGTTGGAATTAAATTCTCAGCTGCTGATGTTATTAAGCTATCTTCGTTTTTTCGCAACTAAGTTGGTTTGAGTATTTCGGCCAGACTGCCATGATATATTTATCGGTTAACATTAAATTTTATTTAGAAAAAATTTATAAAAATTTCAAGCTCTTAAGGTTTGAAATTTGGTAGTTCAATTGCTGAAATATAAAAGCCAAGGGTACTTCATTAAAAAGTGTCAAGAGTTTCAAAGTTTTTACCTAGGGAAGCGCTTTAGCTTCCCGGTATCTTCTTCCCAAATAGAATGTTTTGAGCTTTTGAGCGTTCAAAGGGCTAATAGTTAGATATATGAATCAGATTTATATGTGAATTTAAACAGTTTAAGGGTTAAGCTTTTCTTAGCTTCTGAGCTTTTTGATAGCTTTTTATCAAAATTTTGTTATTAGCCTTCGTAAGAATACTAATGAAATATCTGAATCAGATGCTGGAACATAGACGCCATGAGTTATTATGAAGAGCAATGGGTACTTAACAAATTATTGGTTTGCATTGGTTTTCTCTTTCTTTTGTAGGTAGGTACTCAGTGTTGAAATCATAAAGTATAATGGCATAATAAGTGTACAGTATACATTTATTTCTTCCTCCACTTAACATCTCCAACATTATAATTATGAATACGCAGCCAGCATGACCACAGTCACTACGATTTATGGCTGAAATCTGCGGTCACAATGTAGACGCAGTTAGTAGGACGAGGTAAAATGTTCTCAGCTTTCAGAAAAAAGAATACGTATGCAAGTAAAATGCGCTGACATGATTGAAGTGAAAGCTCTGACATAGGCCACAAGAGAGACAAATGAACTGCCACGAGCTCGCAAAACAACTGACAGTCATGACAAACATGCATTGTGCCAGACAGTTAGACAAGATGCGAAGTTCGTGAAGTAGTCACTGACATGACATAACGGCTTAAAAAAGGGACATACACTTGGGCCACATACTTGCACACACTTACATACAAAGCTGTTGCAAAGTGACTTAGCAAAGCTAAAATACTCGCACGAAATTGTTAGGCAATCATTGAAAGTAGAAAGGTAAACATATTGCTGGACAAACAGATAAGTCAACGAAATAGACATAAAGAGCGTAGAAAAAAGCCTTCTTGTAATAAAGTAAGGAATTGCTTGTGTCAACAAATTGCGGTTAGCAACAAAGGCGTTAAGCTGCTTATTTTTGCGGTTGTAAAAGGCGAAAGGCGAAAAAGGTGAAGTGCAAAATAAGCAACAAGCGCGCAGGAAGCTCATATTTTTATATATATATATAAGCGCGAATGGGCGTAACCCCGACGTCGATTTGATTTACATCCTCTTAAAGGAATCTTTTCATACACATATACACCCTATATAATATACCCTGTATATACCCTATACAATACATATGTATTATATCTGTAAATAAAGGAAAGCTTTTAAGAAAGACACTTGAGGCACTTTATATGCAAATTCAAAACCTCACGCAGGTCCTTATTTAATTTCATTCTATTTTTTTTTTTTTACTTTTTTTTCGGTTTTCTTCTTCATTATTTTGCTTTTGCATATGCCTCAGTTGCGGAGCGCCACATAAAGGCAAAAGACAAAAGGCAAAGACATATAAGTAGCATGTACGAATCGTGTTAAGTTGAGAAACAAACAAACATTAATCAATGTCGCTTTGGCGTTAAATGTGCAATGTTTTCAGCTGCCGTAAAGCAAAACGACCTGCAACGCAGCTTCCAGCCGCAGTAGTAAAATGCTCGTGACGACATTTCGACATGCAAACGAAATGAAGAAAAAACATAAAGAACAAAGAGCGGCAGACACAAACCGTATTGCCGACGAAGCCCGAAGAAGGACGAGCGGCGACAGCAGCATCATCAATCAAGGCTGTGACTGCAATAAATTTTTAATGTTTCGACTGGCGTAAGGAAAATATTGTGTTAAACTGTAATTAAATTGTTGCTTGCTTTATCGATTAATATCTACATATTTACACTGTGCCGAAATAGTATGCATCCACCTAAATTATGTTCCATTTGAGAAGTATCCAAAAATAAATGTAAATTACTAGCGCCTTCAAAGAAATATGTAGTAGAATAGACTGGCACGACAGCCCTTGAAACACCACTATTGGTATTGGTTTTATAACCATTTTTGGTGTCAACTTCGAATTTATAATTATTAGCAAACGTTCGTGAACATAACGAGGCTATTTTACTCCGAGCACTGAGTTAGAGATTTTTGATCTCTAGATCAACGAAAACTTCATAATCCCAACAGTACTACTTGCAATCGATTCGTCGACCACCGGAGTTAACCTCAGATATTAAGAGGATATTTTCATTTATAGTTGAAGTGTCTTGAACGGAGATCACATCATAAGCAAGAGAAAGATCTATGTATTTTAAGGTATGGAAATAAATAATATTTCCAAAACGATTCTGCAAACACTAAAAAATTTAGCGTATAAAATGTGGATGATCAAGTCTAACTATAATTTTGGTAGATGTTCGCGAATCCGAGGTCCACTAGCATTGTATTCATAAATAAACGAAATCACTTGGAGCAAACACTATCCAGAGTGAACAAGATTATAACAGGGTACTTTAACAGGTTTCGCGCTAAACTGCAGTAGATAATACTCGACAAAAACTTTAGAGAAGCTCCAATTAGAATATCTGATGCTTAAACTATTTTTCTGAATACAATAGTTCCTTGGCCCGATAATGGTTAGCATTAGGTGCAAGTTACAGACTTATTTATTGTTGCGAGAATTAGGGCAGTCTTTAGATAATCGTAAATGAAACTTTAATACGGATTTTGTTGCCGAAAAATACCCAAGAAAGTTGGTAAGTTATTACAAATCAGCGAGGAGCTGTTGGATATCACATACTTGCAATAAAATAAGGTCCCAGGAGTCACAATAAAGTCTATTATCTACCAAGCAAGGCTGTTGAAACTACCTAAGTTGGTAAAGTACGTAAACTGCGGCCTCTAGGCACTTAAATCTACTGAAATTGTAGAGAAGACAGCGAACTGCAGCTTTTCTGAAGTCTAAGGATGATTCTTGAATGACCATGATTACTGTATTTGTAAATGGCTGCACATAAAATGTTTAAAAGAAATACATCAAAAGGGAAAAAAGGATCTGATTTCGTCTGAAGGTATCGAAGTTGTGGAAAATCATATTTTTTGTCTCTGCTTTCCCACTACTTCGATATCTCGAGACAAAATAAAAAACAAATTTTTCATATAAACGAAGGCACAGACTACAGTTAGGAGGAGAATGATGATAAAACATTAAAGAACAGTTTAATATTAAAGCGTTTCACAATAAAAATTTCTCGAAAATTTTGCGCACTGCCACAATATGCTCTCAGTCTAAGGAATTTCGAGCATCCCCTCAAACTTTAATTATAAAGTTGAAGCCAACCCACCTAGCAAGGATATTCAGATTTAATAAAAAGATTTCCGACATCAAAGACAGTCTTGACTCACAGTCTTGAAACTACCTGCCGAAATAGTGATCATTATAAGAAACAATATCCATCTACAATATTGTACTTCGACAAGCATGAGTAATTGACGCATATCAAATAAAAAAAAATTTAAAATAAATTTTCCTCAGTGTATTTTTATTCACACCTCCGCTTATGGTGGTCACACTCACCAGCCATTATCTTATTGCTTATGTGCACAGGCTCAAATTAATGGACAATAATAAAGAGGCAAAAATGTAGCGAGTCAGACAAAAGAAAAGCGTTGTAGAAAGTCGCTTAAAATGACAAAAAAAAATAAAAAATAAAAAATCAGTAGCAACAGCAAACGGTGACGATGTCTAAAACAATGACCATAAATGAAGTTAATGACAACACGAGCTCATTGGAACTCATTGGAGCTCATTGATGTGCACCAAGCCGCCCAACAAAACAATGGCGCAGATGGGGCCAAACTCACACACATACACACTCAACAACCCATTCCGAGTTCGAGACATGGCTACATTGCACACGAAGACAATAACGCTAAATGCGTCTTCCAGCGCTCCGCTCTTGGCGACCCGAAACTTTTGTCAAAGTAGCGATTATCGTCGGGTCGCCGCCACTTTTGTTGTTGCCTTCGACTTGAGTGTTGCACAGTTTGTTGTTATTGCCACAGCTGCAAGCGAGGAGGAAGGCGAGAAGGCAGGCAGGCAGGCAGGCAGGCAGGCAGGCATAAATTTCACTTTCGACTTACTCGTATGTGATTGCTCATTTCGGCTCGCTTAGTCATACATTTGGCAAGCAACAAGGACGGTGCGAGTGCAGCGCGCGCGATGAAGGCATAAATTAACTCGACACTTTTGCTTTTGAATTCCCTTTCGCTTAATGCATGGAGACAAAATATGCCAAAATGCCAAAGAAGCAGGGAGCAAAGAGCAATTAAAAGCGCGGCGCAAGAGAAGGTGGACTAAATGAGGGAAGTAGCCGCTTTTGTTGCTAATAAGCCGACAACACCACCCGAACCCACGGCCCACCCGCTCAAAAAATAAAAGTTTTCCAGTCAAAAGGAATTACTCATGCACTGGCTGACAATCAAGCAGGCACTTGTAAGCGTATATCCGCTGGTGTGTGTGCGTGTATATGAATGGCATTGCGAATAGGCGCAGCACACATATGTATGTACTTAAGCCACACAATGGACGCATTTTAGCACTCATGCGCCATGTAGCACAAGTGTCATTCATAGGCGAGTGTGTAAGTGTGTGTGTGCATGCGCGTTGAATAGCTGCTCGACATTGCGGCACAATGAGGTTAAGAGCGCTGCAATATTGGCACCATTCGCAAAAGAAACGACTGCTTATTAGTCGAATTAATACAAGCTGCTCTCACGTGGGACTAAACACTCCAGTGGCCCATTACACACATATATATATATATATATGTATGTATGCATAACGCACATTTTGTGCGGTTTGATTGCACATTCAACTGCCTGCTATGCCAGCTCAAGTGGCTGGTTGTCTGCTTGCCTTCCCGTCAGCTGTGTATGTATGTATGTATTCGACACAACCACAATAAGAGCCAATGACACTTGACTGATTTATGAATACTAATGCATATGGCAGGATATATACAATACATATCTACAAGCACATGAAAGCGCCTCAACACTTATATACGCTAAATCGATGTGCTCAAACACACCCACAGACACACACACACACACACACAATTGTAGGTGAGTACTTTATTGCAATTGTGTGCCAACCGCATTTGGGCGGCGCTGAAGCGGAGGTGAAATCATCATTAATTCGAAGAATGTCGTCGTTAATAAAGCGGAAAGGTGTCGTCTGTGTGTAGTTGTGGGTTTTAGACAGTGGCTCAGCGCAAGCATGTGGCATGTGGCATGTGGGCGTGATTAATTAGCAACAAATGTTGATAATAAAGAATGTAAAGCCTGCTCCTTTTGTGCGCGTTTTGTGGTTGGAAAGCGCATAACGCCAGGTGAATCAGACGAAGCTCGTTAGAGTTTTTTTGTTTGCATTTTTTAATTCGAACTAATATTACTGGTGCATATGCATGCTTAAGTATTAGTAATACTTGATACTTGATGACGATAAGTACTATTTGCATATATTTTTATTATTCCCATTTTTTTCTACTGAAGTGCCGATTATTAACAAGTGGTCGACTGTACTAAAAAAAGCTTTCGTGTACAATAAATTGTATGTACATGGGTCCATAAGACTTAGACTTATATCCACTACGCAATTTGAGTTGGCTGAATGCAAATATCTCGTTAAATTTCGAAATAATAATTTTTACCACATGGGCGGAAAAGCCTTTCGTCTGACCGAGAGATACCCACATACAAAAAACAAAATTTGAAAGCCTCGAAGTTTCACACCAGCGAACCGGAATCGATGTGTTGGAAGACGGTCACAATAAATATGTTATTCCTGATGGACATTATGAACAATAAAGCCAAACTTGCATTAAATAAAGGTGTTTATTCATTGTTGGACCAAAAACTTTTCATCTCTTGCAATTTTGGGCGAAAACACAAATTTGCAAAATAAATATGCCTTAATACAAAATAGCAGAAGAGTTCTTTAAGCATTGCTTACTTTCATTTTCTAGTCTAAATCATTTCAATGATCGACTTGATAAAAATATTGGACTTATCTGCATAGAAAACAGGATGGACAATATATATTTTCTATTGAAGTTGTTTTACCATCGAAAATATTCTTGATATTTACCCTTCGCTCGGAAAGAAAGAAAACAAAATCAATATGTTAAATAATTTATAATATATATATATAACTAATTGTAAAAAAAACAAAAATTTAGGAACTGAAGAATCTGTAGGTCTGTAGAATGCTTGCTAAGGCAGCTAATATTAAAAAGTGGACACAACATTAAAATTTCGGTGTAATGAAAAAAGCAAAATAGCGAAACATTTGAACATAAGGAGGCATTCACAACCCAAAATTCGATTTCATTACCCATTATAGTTGCTATCGAGCGCGATTGTAGCGATCTCCTGAGTTTGCGACACAACATTTATTGCTCTGGCTGATTTGTTTCTCTGGCTTGCAAATTGACTTCATACTTAGCGATTATTCCCCGTTTTCGCTAAATTTCTTTCCAGCGAGCATTCTATTGAAGTCTGAAGAGAGGAAACTGTCGCTAAGAACCGAATCCGGAGAATACGGTGCATGCGGAGGCATTCATTGTCATCGCTTTCAATGATCTTATTTTAGTTTACGTCCTTCAAAATCTCTTTTGAAAGTCCATTGGAATTGAGCAAGTCTCTTACGAGTGGTTCATAGTCTCAACAGTAGTTATCAACAGGTGATAATGTATAGATGTGCCTGCTGAAGCTTAGATTTAAACAGCAGTACTAAAATGTGTACAACAAATCTTAATGCAAAGCAAAATCCAAAATTTTTAACATTTTTCCATTCACTACTTTTGCCTTCTCGTTTTGCGCCACCATTTGTAGTTGTTTTACTATCTAACTTAACGAAAAATTATGTGCCCTATGCCTAATTATTATATTTTATCCATTCAGCTTCTTCTGTTAAACAAATTCCGTATTGTGCATTATTTTCCTGCTCATTAACCGGAAAGAGCTCACCAACTCACACCCACAACGGATTTAGACCGATTTTGTATTGCAAGTATAATTTGTTATACAGGTTTATTAATCTTTATCATCATTTTCCAAAATTTCCCTAATTTATTAAGCACATAGTAATTAAAGTTCACCGAATTAAATCTTACAATTCAATAAAGGAAATGTATATACCGTTAAATAACACAAACGATTACGAGTATGAATAGAATTATATGAGCCATACTGATTTTGTTATCCAAGACAACGCTCCACCCCCACAGTAACCGCACCACTCTACCACTCTGCCACTACAGTGAGCCCAAACAAATCGTCTGACTCAGCTGGGAAATTTTGCCGACATAAATCATATGGAAATTAGTCGCTGTCAGACGACATTCAATTCGAGTGGTGAAGAAAAACAAAGCGGCATAGTCAAGACAAGTCAGAAAAGGAACAACTCACGGACTTATACTAAATAGCACTGCAACCAATTTTACTTCCTAACTCCCATTCTCTCTCACTGGGCTCCTTCTCCCTCCTTCCATACTCTTTACCCACGCTCTAAGCTTTGGTGTATTCATTCAATATTTCCGTTATACAGCACAACTTATTGGCCTTTTTCGGAGACGTTTTGTAAAGTGTGGAGATTTTGTTGAAAACAGACACACCACTTCATTCAATTCCGAAGTGCTTCTTCAATGGTCGACCACTTGACAAATATTCACAATTCACAATTCACAATCGCCATCAAGTGGTATGCCAAACGGCGACGACGACTTGCTGCTCTTCTCTCTAAGACTCATTGGCTTGAGTAGGGCAGCGTATAGCATAGAAATCTTGGAAGCAATTTCTTAGTGCTCAGCATCTTCGAGACGGACGATTTCTTCAATTGCCGCTTGCAAGCTACATATTACTTACAGTGCGCCCGGTTTTGTTGGTCGGTTCAGTACCTTTTTTGTGGGTTGCAAGCGGTGGACCGTGGAGGACGGCGTATAATTCATTCATTTTTACCCAACTGTCAGATTTCATATTCAAAAGGATTTTTACATGTAAATTGATGAGAATTTCAAATTCTATATGGTATTCTATATTATATTTGTATGTGCATTGCTGTGAGAGTTTGTTAGGTTTTCTGAATCGTAGTGAAATAGCAAAATTTAATTTAATTCGACTTTTTTGCCCTTTTTCTGCTTGTCCCAGCTGGGTCTAGAAAACAATACAAAGCAATTGGCGAGCATTCACACAAAATACTGCAAAGCAAACCGCCAAAAGGCCAATAGACCTTTCTTGTTGCATTCGAGGGTAGAAGAAATTATTTTCTGGTTCTTCGTTGTTGTTTTGTCGACCATTTTTTGTATTTTGTATTATATAACCCTCGAACAATCGTCAATGCATTGCGACCTTCGAAGGTTGCTACTCGGGTATGTTTCTCTATTATATTATGCTTCACGCGATTAGCTTAAGAAAACTTGGCATAAATTGGGGAATTTATATGGTAGAAAAGACACTTATTTCAATTTTTCGCTTTTGCAGGTCCTTTCTTCAGTTGAAATTATGCTTGAGTGTATTGTTTGATGTTTATTTTTGATTTTAATTTTTTCATCTTTTATTTTCTGGTCTGCAGAAGGCACAACAACTAACCCGATTATAAGAAATTTGTATAAAAGTACTTCAAATTGTGTCTTAAGAATTAAGCTATTGTATACATTTTATAAATCTAAATATTAATAAGTTGGTGCAACACACCGACAATGTGGTGAGGTGGTGTATTTAAGTATGGTGAGTAAGCATGTAAGCTTGTAGATTTCATACTAAGGCTAGGTACATTGTCAAAGGAAGGGTAAACAATTTGAAATGGTAAAATTGGTGTGAAACTTTTGCGTGCGTCAAACATTGAATTCCAGGAATAGGTTTATAAGTATTAGTGATATTTCACGAGCCAAAATCACATTTTGCAAAAATTGAAAACAAATAGCAGGAATGATATTTATGATATTTCAAACCAACAGGTGGCAACCGTCATCAAAAACTTTCAATCTTAAACATATTCAGTGTGACACCCATACTGACGTGTTTTAAGCAACTAGTTTTTGTAACTTAAACTTTAAAACAGCTGGCAACACTTCTAAAAAATGCCACTGAAAATATTACTTAATATTGTAGTATATATCATATTGTAATATTTAATTTATTTTCTCGCTTTTATAAAATAAAAAATTGTAAACAGATGGCAATATTAATAAAAACAAAAATTTTGTAAGTAAGTCTTTTTATGCTCCTTTAGTTTTATACCCATGTTGTCATTTAAATTTATCTATCAATTTAATTGAATAAAAAATTATAAAAAACTGGCAACTCTTCCTAAAAATATAAGAATACATTGTAAGCTTCCTTTATCTTCATTAGCTTAACGTACATATTGCAATGAGTTTACATATTTCATTGGATATTTAAGACAGGTGGCAACCTCGAAATCCGTACAGTTAACGGATTTTATAATAAATCATAACATATCAGTTATGTCTAAGTGTTATCTACTACGTTTTGAGTTTTCCCTTCAATTTCAGAATTGGAGTCTTTACTGCCTCCCTAACGAATTTGGTGACTCTTTCAGCACGATTTAGATATACCTAAAATACTTACAAGAGCGAATATCGCGTGCGTATCTAGGCATTTGCTTTAATATATATCACAAAGAAAAAAGACTTCAAAGACTTCATTTACGGTTAGCTGTTGTTATTTGTTGTTATTTTATCAACTGTAGAAAAAGCAGCAAACGCGCTTTCTTTTCGCAGATTTAATTTTCGGTCTGAGGTAAGATTTATTGAGCATACCACGGAGCTGGCTACAAGTAAAGCAATAAGAAACAAGAAAAGTTGCAAGCGAAGCAACAACAATACGCAAGTGGCAACAACAAATTCCCGCTAGCTAAAACACGTGCGCAGCGTAATGTATCCTGTGCGTTGTGTATTCATCGCCCGTCTTTTGTGACTGTCAAAAATTGTCCCTTTAGATGCTACCCTGCCTCCCAGTTGTGTAGCCGCATTTGGTTTGTGGCATGCCACTTTTGCCCCTCACAACTTGTAACACAATCCGCGCAATTGTTCCGATCGACTTGACTTCAATACTTAACACTTTGTAGCGCTGCCTTTGCCCCTTTGCAATGACTTTGTGTACTTGTTGGCTTACTTTGTTGACAAAGTTGCATGCAACAAACTGCTAATTGCCGTTCTTTTGCTCGCTTTCGCTACCGTGCTGCATCTGTACATTTCTGCAGCTGCCGTTAGTATTTGATGTTGCTGTGCGCACACTTACTACCTAAGCGATCATTAATTTAAATTTATGGTTTGGCTGACACTCTCAAATGCCACTCATATTTTTCTTTGTGAATAGCAAAATGATGCATATACATTTTCAACTCGCCACTTTTCTGTTCGAAAAGAATACTGTACTCTCTTGTAAATAATCTTTTCAATTGAATTTAATACAAGAGATGAGATGATGAAGGGATGAGTGAGAGGATACCTCATTAAATTTACATAAACTTTTTCTATTATATCTCTTTTTGGTAACACCAGACGAATTTATTTATACTAGTTGATTGTTCGATTCGCCACTCTTCTAATTTTGACAATCCAGCTAATCAAGAGATACTTACAATTGTATGATAAGATTGGTACAAAAAAAAGCTTTGTATTTTAAATTAAACTTCTCATGACTGATAGCATAGTTCAAAGAAAGAGCGGCTAAAACTGAACCACTCTAAGCAAGATCATCAACCGCAAAGAACTTGGCGTGCCGAACTTCAAGAATTGTTTAAGTTCAGCCCATAAAGTAAAGTACTTTTTGTAGACGACTTCATGCGTGTGCATATGATTCGAAGATCAGAAGTCTCTGTTATGTTTTTGAACATATTCAAGGTATTTGCAGTCTGACCTCAGGTAATCAGTCTGAGTCAGGTAGTCTAACGTATCACCTACATAGGCTGGAAAAGAGATGTGCAAATGGGGTCTGGAGATTTTAGTTTAAAAAATATGGAAAAAGGCTTCTAAGTTACCGAGGCGGTAACTTAGTGTAAAAAAGGACAATGAAAACGGAACATTACCCAGAGGTACTAAAAAGTTTATAGTTTCAATTATTAAAAAAGCATTCATTCTCGAACCAACTTTTTCCTTTTTCATACCGCCTATAAAATTAGTATGATCTTAGAATAATATGCCTTTTTTTTTTGTAAAATGAAAGATGTACTCTAAAATGATATAAATATCAAATTTGTAATTAATTTAAAGACAGTTGGGGACCTTGTATTTTCCGGAAAAATTAGGAACTCAGGTTATACTGATCCTTAGGCAATATTATCCATATTATTGGGTTGGGACATTTGTTAGTAAGGTCTATAACTGAGCTCGTAATAAAGATCTCAGACCTTTCATTCAGGAAAATTTTATAAATTATAATAATAAAGCAAAAACAAATTGGGTTCAGAGTATGAGTTCATATATACCTACAAGTATAAAGCGATAACTACTATCATTAAAACAATAACTTATTTATTGACTAAGGTTTCAAAAGAAACAAGGAAAAAGGTTCAAACTTTCCAGGAAAAGTATAGTTAAGTATTTTTAATTTTGGAATGGAGTTGCCATTTATGGAAAACAGTAAAACTGAAAATATTACAAAGTAGGATTGAAGCAGCACATCAAGATAAATTTTTGTATATGTTATAAATTTTGTAATAGAGTTGCCGTCTTTAAAAAATAAGCTAAAAATACTGCAAAAACTTAAAGCATCATAAGGCGCCTCAGCATACTACTGGTAGAAAAAGAGTTAAACATTTTTTTTTATAGAGTTGCCATCTATCTGAAAAACTTTGCAGCAGTAAATATATGTAACAAATGTTGATATTTTTATTACCGACGTTTACAAGACCTGTCCTCGATACTCATTTAGCGAATGTTAGAAATCGCGTAATCTTATTGTATAACCCTTTATTTAGAATGACATACTAAACTTTTTCTACCCTGTCGTCTTTGACATTATTTTAGTTAGCAATCATTACCACGTCATATTTTTCTGCATACAAATTTCATATCTCAATAATAATTGACTAAATACTATTAACAGCAATTAACAGCAATTCACACTTAAAAAATTAATTGCAATTAATTGCTTATAAATACCTGTACAATTATCCATCAAAGACACAGCGTATGAATGGCGCATAAGTAAATAACTGGCTAAAGTATGTATGTAAATGTGAGTTTGTGCATACCTATAAAGAAAAATATGAAAAAGAAGAAACTTAATTAGCAAGTTATTAATTGAATTTGCAACATATGTTGCACGTACGAATACACACATGAACACACATACAGCCAAACACGCTGGCAGTTGAATGTCAGTGAACCCTAACCTCAATATCAGATGGGCAGATGACTAGACGAAACCACCGACGGGGGCTCTATGTGAATGGATGCGTTGATATCTATAATTATGCATGGGTGTGTGTGTGTGTGTGTGTGTGTGTGTGTGCGTACGTTTGCATGTGAATTCACAAAAATTGTACAATAGTAAACGCAGCTAGGAAGCATTGTGCCACAAGTATGTCACATAAATTTGCAGCCATGCGCGCATAAGGGCGCGCGGGCGGCACACCTTCCACATAGTCTAACTATGCGCATGGACTCGCCGACAAGATGCCACATATTTTGCGCACAAATTGCCATTTGCCGTTGATTGCGGTCGCGCACAATCGCCAATCACAATCACCACAAAATGCATTTGCGGACGTGTGTGAGAGTGCAGGGCCACGAGAATGCCCAATGCGCCACGCTCAAGGTAGAGAGGAGAAGAAGAGAAGAGATGAGGAAACTGAAAATAAAAGACTCAGCAAGCAGATGGTTTGTTCGTTCAGCAGGCGGTTAGACAAACGGCCAGTAAAGAGCCACACCGTCAGCTTGTTGGTCACGCCACGCTGCGCGCTGCTGTGGCACACTGTGCGACCGCTACACAGCGCGACTGTGCGCGCGCCATAAGCGGTAGCGCGTAGAACACACAAAAGAATGCAATAAATAACCATTTATGTTTTATTTGCTAAGGCCGAAATTGAGGTTAAAAGTTTTTACGGCTTCACGCATGTGAAACGCTTGTAAATGCCGCCACAGCCAGGGCCATAGCCGCGCCAGACAATACGCTAAATAAATAAGCAGATGAAAAGAGGTTGCAATCAGCGTTGCAGGCGGCAGTCACAGTTTGTAAATTACTCAAGAAGGTTGGAAGAATGGAGGCGCTGGCGGCGCGCTTGCACGCGGAAGCGGCGAGCGCAAGAAATCGCAGTGGATAATCACCACCACTGCGGCATGCGCTTTCAAATATTGCCTCCGGCAGTTAAGCAAACAAACAGCGGCCACTAGTCAAGCGCAGCCAATCAGCCAACCACGGCGTTGTCACCAACATCGTCTTCCACTGCAACGCAATAGCAGAGCTGCGCTGCATAATTCATTCGCCAGCAAGCGACAGTCACAGTGACAGTCCCAGCGGCAGGTCGTTTTCTTCTTTCAGTTGACACTCTGTGTTCGTGTCAATTGGTTTGTGTGCATGTATGTGTGTGGTTTATGTCCACAAATGTTGGGAGTTCTCGCTCTGCGGCACAACGGCGCTTTGCAAAGCGGCTGCAGTGATCCATTAGCTAACGGCAGTTACTCAACTTTGCTGCCTGCTGTCAATCAATGGCTGGTATAACTGTCAGCATAAATATTTACTAATGGCATTACAGCAACAAGAAGTTTGCGAAAAGTAGGTGAAATATTGAGGCATTCCTCCATCAACGTGGAGGAAAGAAATTTAAAAACACTATATGTTATGTTGCGAGTGCATAAAAAGTAAACGCAAACCAAATGAAAAATAAAAGGTATAAAGGTATCAAGGTATAGGAGAGAAGCATAATTTAAAAGCAAATATCTTCGGCATAGCTACAAATATAGATGTAAGCGCATACTACATATGCAAATATTTACGTACAAAACGTGTCAGCATTGCTTCATGGCAACCGCCAGTTGCGATTTCTAGACATTCTTTAAACATATTTGCAAAAATTTCAAAGCTAAACTGAGTAAACAACCGACAGCGTTCGTTGGAAATTACTGTCAGCATGCGTTTTTCAGCTATTAGTTTGCCATTTAAGTTATTTACGTTCAATTACTACAAATTATAAAATATTTATCGCCCATAAAACCCCAGAATATCAATAACGCACACGGGATATAATGCAAGCTGTCTGGAATTCAAATATCTGAATAAATTGATGGCGTAAAACACCATTAATTATTTGTTATAAAAATAAATATAAAGTGTTAAGCAGAACAGTTAAAAACTAAAAGAGTAAAAAAAAGAATGCTCGTCATATATCAAATATATGTGGTGTGTTCAAAAAATAACGGAAAACGAAAAATATTTATCCATTCATCTATATTAATGTTATCGCCTTCAAAATATGCTCCACTCGATATTATGCATTTATGCCAGCGCTTCTCCCAATCGTCGAAACACTGTTTAAGTTAGATTTTTAGCCTTTAGCTCTTTCAGCGATGCGCTTTTAGTGTCATCTCCACGTATACTTGTAAAACGACGCCCCTTTAAGGTTCTCTTTATTTTTGGAAATAGGAAAAGGTCACACGGAGTCATGTCTGCCGAATATGGAGGCTGGGGCATCGTCACAGTATTGTTTTTGGCCAAGAATTCACGAACAAGCCACGAAGTGTGACCAGAATTGAGGAAAGGTGAGCAAAAGCTGAAGAATTGTTTTTTCGGATTGCGCCACGCAAATGGCGTTGAACTTGTAGGTAGTACTCCAGATTGACCGTTTGACCTTGAGGCAAGAATTCATGATGCACTATGCCATTAAAGTCGAAGAACACTGTCAAAGAATATTACCGTTATTTTTTGAACACACCACGTATGACAGTCAATGTGAGTAAATATACAGGGTGCAACATCTTTTATGTCATTATATAAATTACTAAACATAAGAAACGGGTGTGTAATTGAGATATTTTAATTTATTTGACATTTCAGCATTTATTTCGAATATTTTTGAGCATGACATCAATCGTACATCAATCAGTCGTATCGATATCGATTTAAATCGTGTGTCATTTTGTTTGAAAAAATATGAACCGGCTGTGGATTCGTCGCAAATTCTGGCCCAAACGGTATTTTTTTAAGCATACAATGCCGTTTTATGAATCTTCCCCAAATACGGCACTTTTGCTTATACGACTTTTTCGGTCGAAAACCCGTTAAAATATGATTTTCACTTTTCATTTGTTTCGGTTTTCAATGCTTTATCTATTTACAAACATCAGTTTAAATATACTTCAAATCGGCAACATGGGAAACTGGAAAATTATTATTCCTTGTACACTTAAGGCCTTCACTTCGTTTCACCAACTTCTCTGTATAGGCTCTGTCTCCAAAATCTATTTATGTTTTGATTTCAAGAAGAGCCCTTTGACTGGTGTAGGACATGATTGCTTCAATTGTTTTCAATAATTATTACTAAGTTCAACACAAAGTTTACGGAATTAAAATTTTTGACGAGATTGAAACACAGAACACCAGAATAAAATAAACGAACATCAACTAACTACAATAATTTAATATACAATATAAACATGTTTATTTCTTATGTTTATTCGTTGAATAATTCCGAATCAGCTGTCTTACGGTTCGTCTGACTTCGATAACATTTTGTGAAGTTATCGTTTACTTTTCGGAGAATGTTATAGGCATAGTCCAATTACTGTAATGTGAAAATTCGTATTTAAGGTCGGGTTTGTCTTTTATTCGATATATGTTGTGAAGGTAAAAGGAACTTCCCTTGTAAAATTTATGTCGATAGGTGGCGCCGAAGTCGATTATTACCAATAATTGTATTTATGGCCGAATTTGACTCATATTCGAGATGTATATTAGCGAGGGAAAGTGAATCATACGAATACTTCCAAAAAATAACCCTATTAGCTGACACTAGACTAAAGCTCATATATGCGGTCCGATATACGTAATTCATGTTATTAGATTTGTTGCATTTGAAACATTCAAATTTAGCTGTCAGGTGTGTGAAAAGCTTTCAACTAATTTAAAAAGATAAATTGTTAGATTATTAGAAGTTCGAGTGGCATAAGTGAACAATGGATTTAGTAAGACCTTCGAAGGGCGTAGTCAACTTTTGAAAGCAAGGTAGCAAATGGATGCAGATTTTAAGTCTTTGTCTAAACTTTGCATTCATTATAAATGAAACAGGCGGCTTGGGCTTGTTTGGTTGCAAAAATTCAAAAATTCAAAAATTCAAAAATTATATAATTTTTCAAAAAATTTCCGGCGAAGAATACCATAAAAGCGCGACATATTAATTTGGTTTATAGCGGAGTAGTAACTTTCCAATACTCACCAAATATGACTTTCAATCTAAACAACTTCTGAGGTATCACCTATGTTATATCGTATATTGCGTCGAACCAGTTGAACAAACAGTCAATAAAAATAGTTGAAACCAAATTGAATTCCGTCATTTATTATTGTCATAAAATTTTTAAAACATTTTCAACTAGTTTTGAAGCTATAATTACTACTTTAAGTATGCATATACTAATTTAATACGATTAAATGTGTTGTATCGCATGCCGGGCTTCTGCTCTACATATATTTAATTAATTTTTATACAATAGTCTATTATATAAGCTATTTGCTTCTACCGAACAATTTAATTACTCACACAAAAATAAATGTATTTTATTGCTGCAAACCCCATTAATATTTGATTAAACCAATAAAAAATTGCTTTTGAACAGTTTTGCTTTACAGTCTAATATAAAAAATTACTGAACACCATTAACTACTCTAAGCTAGTTTATCACATGGCCTTCGAATGCGTAGCTTTAATTGTATCTCACATTACAAACGTAGGTAAGATGAAACCAGTTTTTGAACAAAAACAAAAACAACAACAATAACATCAAATGAAAAAATACCTTTCGAAATTTATGTACCTTAATATGATATATAATTTGTAATATAAACAATAATGGTTTGGCATTGAGGCGCATACGCGCCGTCGCCCAACAAAAACTCAATCACTTTTGAGCCAACAACAAAAAACAAAAAAAAAGGGTAGAAAATTTGTGTTAACGCACAATGGCCAGTGAATGCGACTACACGGAAAGCTAAGAAATAATACTTCATCAAATATCAATCAACAAATTAAGCATATAATTTTTTGTGAATTTATGTGCGTGCGTTCAGTATTATAAAGCGTTATAAGCGAGCGATCGAACGAAACGATAGACGCCCACTTCAATTCACGCCTAAATGATTCTGTCAATAAGCTAGCAGCAGAATACTAATAAAATGTGGCATAATAAAATAGGCAAGCTATGCTGGAACCACATGCATGTATACATATAGAGAGGTGTATGCGAGTATGTTTGTGGCGACGAGTGGAACTGATGTGAACGTGCAGACAGTTGAAACGTGAGTCTGTCGAAATCGTTGTTGTTGCTGCTGCCACTTGACTGTTTTATTGTGCAGCACATTGGGCTATTAGCATTATTTTAGCACCTTGATTTCAATTTTTATTCGATTCTGCCTTTGCTTCGAAGCTTTGGAGCATTAAACAATAGCATGACAGGTAGCTAGAGAAGTGATGAAATACATACAAACAAAGTTGAGTTTTGGTGTGTGTTTGTGTGTGTGGAGCGAGGGTGAGTAAGCAGCCATCAAGCACTAAAGCGCTGCCAATTCAGTAATCGACCGGTTTAGGCTTTCCAGGCTACAGTCGTGTGCGAAGTTATGGCAGCGCTGACGTTGGATTACATATATAAACGTTTTTTTTTGTCTCACTGTCATCTGCCTGATGTCATTGTCATGACTGATAAATTGTAATAACAATTACAATAAAAAAATTAATAATGTTTTATTACAAGTAACCCTAAAATTGTGACTTTAGCAAGTATACTTGAAATCAATAGCTCAAGATCAAAAGCATTCCAGTAGCATACGCCAGCATAATCTCAAAAATATACCAAATAAAACTACTTTTTTTCTCCATAAAAAAAAAAACATTTTCCAGAGAGGTAAATCTCGGAAAAGTTTAAAGGGAGCACGTACATATGCAGAGTTTTATTTTCAACTACATCTACCACAAATCAATATAGTGATTAGAAAATCGGAAATAAATTTCCAAAATCTATCGCCGTGTTGTTTTCACTATGTCAAATTCAATGACAATTACAGTCAAATCACTGAAAACACTGAAATCACTGAAATATATATATTTAGAATATAGAATAGAATATGGAATGCTATTTTTTATAAAGTTGGAGGTTCAGTTGCTTAATAAAATTTCTTCTATTTCAAATTTTTCATTGCGTCCAAATATTATTTTTTCCAACTATTTCTTAATAAAAATCATCAATTGGAATTTTTGTGTCAGTTCTTTAAATTCGAGAAAATCTTAAGCATACTGCTGTAATACATTTTTATACAGAATAATAAAAATTTCTACAAAACTCTTCACATTTACTAGATACCAACTTCCCAGCAGGCTTACCAATCGGTTTGCTTAACCAATGAATGCTATTTATTCGCTCTCAATTGTACATTAATTATTGCTGTAAATATAGAGTAGAACTCCATATTTTAAAATTCACCACATGCCAAGAATACTAAACTATATTAGCAGGATTTGAGTTGAAAACAATAAATACCAGCCGAACACCTCGGCTTGACAACGATAACGATAACCAAAAAGAGAAAAAAGTGATGGAAAAATAAGCATTTCATGAAAACACACGAAATGACTTCTGGAATTGTCAAAATGGTGAAATAATAAATAAAATAATAAATGAAAAGTACAAAAAAATATGTTTTTAAATCTT
Organism: Bactrocera minax; assembly: GCA_021498325.1. NCBI lineage: Eukaryota > Metazoa > Arthropoda > Insecta > Diptera > Tephritidae > Bactrocera > Bactrocera minax. Next base: position 1,218,265 of record JAKEEE010000024.1, read on the forward strand.
TTATTAGTAGCTGGTTTTGAGTTCTTTTATCATCATATAAATACTCGTAAATACACATGTGTGATTGATTGATTGAGCATAAAAAATTAACAAATCTTTTATATTTCTTTAATTCAGAACTGATGTCAACATACCCCATAAACTTAACGACATGTGATGAAAGCTCAGATAAGAATTGCTAAAATCGAGTTCTAATAGTTGATGAGAGAATTCTGGCATGTTTTCCTAATTCCATTTCTCTGGTAAGCAATATACGCTCTGGAAATCAGCGAGACAATGGAGTCGAGCGCAAAGACCATTACCCGACCTGTACAAATATTTCAAAGCCGATGCATACGAGGTGTCTTTAGAAAATAACGGTAATGTTCTTTGACTGTGTGTCTTTGACTTTAATGGCATAGTGCATCATGAATTATTGCCTCAAGGTCAAGGCCTGCAAGTTCAGCGCCATTTGCGTGAAACAATCCGAAAAAAGGCTCGGATTTGTGGGAAAACATGGCTTTAGCTCACTTTTGCTCAATTCTGCTCACACTTCGTTGCTTGTTCGTGAATTCTTGGCCAAAAACAATACTGTAACTAAAGAACCTTAAAGAGCCGTCGTTTTCCAGGTATACGTGGAGATGACATTAAAGGCGCATCGCTGAAAGACCTAAAGGCCAAAAATCGAGTTTGAGAAGTGTTTCGACGATTGGGTGAAGCCCTGGCGTAAGTCATAATAACGGTTGGAGACTATTTTGAAGGTAACAACATTAATGTAGACGAATGAATAAATATCTTTTCTAAAAAAACCAAATTCCGATTCTTTTTTGAACACCCCTCGTATACTTAAATACAGTTGCAACCGGGCACTCTTTCTCGAATCCTTCTCTAAGATTTGAGGTTGAGAAGTATTGATAATTCTTGAAACATATTCTAATTGATAGCTAACCTCAAAGTTCAATAACTGCATATATCAATGCACAGTTTGTCAATTAAATCTTTACGAAATGAAAAACAATGTGAAAATACAGTTTTATTGTGAAAGGATAAAACTGAAAATGGCTGTTACTAAAAACTAAACCAAAAATTGAATTTTGCTAATGCTTTTAATTTTGCAAAGAATTAATTGACAAACTGTAAGCATGTAATAAAGCTTAAATTGTAAAATTTCGCTTCAAGTTTTTTAGTGAAGTGCATTGCTTTGTGTTTTTCTTATCTTTACAACAGTTGGGTGTGTACTACAGCAAATAAGTATACTTTCACGCCTCAAGCAATTTCCGATATCATACGAGTTATCAGGAAATAAATAAATGTAATATTGCGGAAAGATGCTTATCATAGCCAAAAGGCATATACTTACAATATTACATACAAATACAACACATGTAAGTAATCAAAAGACCAACGGAGCTTTCTAGAAAATGTTAAATATTCTAAATCAACAAAATTGTGATGCCTAGCAGTTTAAAAGAGTCGAAGTTTCAGGGAAAAAGCATAAATATACTTAAGCAGTCAGTAGACGGATTTCACAATTTGCCTCAATTCCGTGTGTCTTACTGGCCATTGAAACATAGAGCTGTAGGAATATGCGCGGCAATGAGAAAACTGCGGATAAGTTTCGTAGAACCTGAGTATTTATGTTAGATTAAAATTTGCAACAATATTATAAATGGCCCAATTAACAATACTTAACAGATTTCATCAAGCATTAATTCGTTCAATATAAATGGTATAAAAATGCTTCATCACTCTTACTATAGATGTAGTAGGTAAGAAATAAGGCTTAATTTTCATTAGAAATATATATCGAATTACTTTTGATCATTCCATAAGCGACTTCGTAATAAATTTTGTTGAAATTGTTGTCGCGTGGCTCCGTACGTCGAATGTGAGCAAAATTGTTTTATAGGGAAAAGAGAACTCTACCTAAATTTTCATCCGATGGCCAAAAACGTACTTATTGCCCAGAAATCGTACAGTATACAAGTATATATGTCCTCTTGAAAAAAAAAGAAAAGAAAAAATTGACTGCTGAAATTCACTTTAGCATTGCTATTTTTGGATAATTTTCCATTCGATTATCCCAGAGAAGTTGCAATTTAGTAAACCGTTCAGGTGTTAACAGCGACGTCTTCTTGGGCGAGACTTATATCGATCATATTATTCAGCTCTGAATTAGTACAAAAACCTTGATATCTGAGGCAAAATTCACCTAATATGACCTGCGTCTTTAAATATATTTTGACGAACGATGCAATGAAATCTTATATAAAAGAGCACTAACCGATCACTAAAACAATTTTTTCCCCCCGACATTCATGTTTGATTTGAATTTTTTTGAGGTTAAGTTCACCACTTTTTAATTCAAACTGAAATGTGATTAAGAAAATATATTGGACAACTAGAGGACTGGGGAGTGATTATAGGTATCAACTTGAGATCTGCAATGAAAATATAGTATTTAGTTATTTGCTGGGTACAGGGTGTTTAAAATTAAAATGTAATTCTAGCAAATTCTGGCCGAGAATATACTTTTCCGACAACTTTCTGATATTTCTTTCATATTTTAGGTGCACTTACATTCGCACATACATACATATATATATATATATATAAATTTAACCGAAATTATAATGTCTGAAGTGACATTTGTCAAACTTCGAAAGCTCAACGCGAGTGAAATTAACCAATTCATGTACGGATGTAAGGTGTGGGCGATATGTAACAACAGCCAGCAAATAACGAGCGAACCGCACCCATAAATGTACCTACATATACAGGCATATTAACACAAGTACACATGTATATACAAACACACGCACACCACCCATGTAAAAATACGCTAATGAAATTGATAACCCAGTCAACCGGAGAGAGAGAGGGAAAAAATGCCACAACTGTTCGCTCACACGATAGTTGTTGTAGAGGTGGTTTACAGTTGTTTTTGTTGTTGGCGCATTAAATAAAAATTATTTTTGACACTTTTTGTCAGCGAACACAGAACTGTTGAAATTAATAACAAATGTTTATAATTACACACATAATAAAGTGTACAACACACAAAAATACGCGTGATAAATAACTGAATGCGATACAAAAGCGAAAAGTGAAAAAACGGAGGCAAATTTTATTTATACAAATGCCAAATATGTAAATGCAATAAATATGCATGTATGAATGTGTGCATATGTAAATCGCAAAATCGCTCAACCGCACAATCGAAATAAAAATTATTGACGTAAAGCGCGAATTTTATTTGCTACAACAAAAAATAGCGACCACAACAACAAAAAGTAACCAAAAACAATACAAATAACAAGTGTAATCATGAACAAATGCATGTATGTATGTGGTTCTATGTGAATTTCTACGCCAATATGTTGGAAAAGCCTAAGTTGACTTAAGCGCAGACAGATACATATATCGGTTTCTTGCAAAATCTAGGCATAACCGCTTAATTATTTTTTGACGTAATTAGTAGCCTACAATACTAATTTATTGTTTGCGATGAAACAAAACGTGGAATCTCGAAAAACTAGCTTAGAATAACTCAAATTGTGCCCATCAACCTAAGTCGATTTAAGCTAATTTAACATATCACCACCGTTTCGTATGTATTTGTTGAGCCAGTAATGAGCTTGGTTCATCTTTTTATCATCATCATCATTATTATTTATTCTACGGCAATTATGCACATATCCAGCTACTCTTGTATATGTTTGTATGTGTATGTAAATGTATGTATATGTAAATGATATGCAATTTTCATATATTTAATATTATGCAAATAAGCTTGAAGTGCTTGTTTACATTTAAACATAATATTTAACACTGCATTGCAAATGTGAGCGTGAATAATTGGAGTGTAAACATGTCGATAATTGTTGTGGAGAAAACCAGAAGGCGGAAATTGCTCATTGATGTAATACTAAATGAAAGTGTTATTGCTATCAAGGTGAAACGGTGAGTAAGAGTACTGAGTGCAGAGTGCTGAGGGTTAGACAAGGAACCAAATATTAGAAATGCTCAGTGGCAGGGAAAACTATGGTAAAAAGCTTAAATTAAATTTGAGTTGGTTTACAAGCGACCCCAATCATACCACTACGGTGGTGTCCATTTACAATTTTGTGGCCAGATGACGCAGAAAACCTCAGGTACCAATAAATTATATTATATTATACTAACCGAACGTCTTCTGTTTCCTTTATGTATTTCTGTTCAAGTATAAGTAGGAAAAGATCGCTGACTCACCGTGACCGAATTAATGTACCATGAAACTGTCTTTCTGGTTGGAGTGTGCGTGTTTGAGGTGGTAGATTTTTTTATAGTCTTCTTTAATCGTGTAGGTAAGGAAAACGAAGTTGTTCGTCAGACTTTGATTTAAGGGTTAGTCAGTTGAGGATTTTAAAAAATCGAATTCGAATTCGAATCGATAAAAAATTTTACCTTTCATGTGAACTTATATAAAGCCAAAAACATAAGTGCTCTGCTAGCAAGTTTTATACAGGTTAAGATCCCGGTTTTCATTTTGCTTCAGATGGTACGCGTTTCTAAAATCACCGTAGCACGCAGAGGCCCTCTTGAAAGGGATAAGTGCGAATATTGATATAGTAGCCGCCATTTTGCGCTAAAATGTTAATATACATTTTTTTTTATTTTCAAATACATGTTTAATAAAGCTAAAAAAAAGAGAAATTCGATTCCTTTCCCTTTACTTCCAGAATATATTGCCAAAGTTAAGTCCTTTTTCAGGGTTCTAGGCTGGCCTAACCCCTTAAGCACCATAAAGCATTTGTAGTAGAGAAGAGCTGAATACGTGAGGTAAGTTCAAGGCAATATTCGAGTTACGTACTAGGAAAATGTCTCCATTGTCAGATCTATCATGTAATATCTAAAAGATTCTAAATTAATTTCGGTTTTACGTCCACTTTGATCGCATTTCTTGTATAGATTTAGCTTCTAACAATACAGGGGGGCTTTCATCTAGAAAAAGGTATCAAATTATGACCATATTCTCTTCATAATGATATACAGAGCGGAACTGTGCATTTTGAGTGCAATATTAAAAAAAAAAAGAAAACATTTTTTTCAAAGGACTCTTCTTAGAGTTGAACACAATTCGCCATGGTTACTATAATTTTAACAAAATCGCATTGACTCAAAAAATAAAACTTTTTCTAAATAACTTTGGTATTTAATTAGATAAAGTAGTTTTCATTCAAAATGGCATAATATCGACTTAGTACCTCTATAAATATGCTTGCGGTCAATAAAGGAGTTTACTGAAGTTACTGAAATATGACAAAAGTGAGCAGAGTAAGTGAGACAGTATTAGCTACTTATGCAGGTAAGTACAGACATATTTATCTAACTCTACTCCTAACTCGTACTAATTTATTACAATTCACAAATGGTATGTACATTTACAAGCGACGCCTTTTACCTTTCGTCAGTTCACAGTCACGACTTTCCAGCATTCGTGAGCACATATTAATTAAATTAATCAACAGCAGGTGGAGATGTTTCGGAGGCGGCGGGGAGCGAATAAAAGCGGCAAACAGTCTAAAGTGCACACGCACCATTGCGTAACTAAACACCAGCGCCACCGTCACCAACATGTCGACAACAACAGTCACATCACCAGTGACTGTCGCCGTCGTCATCGTCAGACTTTCACTGCATGTAAAATAAAGTGGCAACGCTTACGGAAACTAATCGAAGCAATTTGTTCAGTTGTCAGCTTTGTCTCGTGTAATTTCAACAAAAGCGCACTCGATAACGGCACATATACACGTATATTGTACGCGCATATGTATGTTCGTGTGTGCAACGAATGACAGGTCGATCGGTTGGTTGACACACGGCGCACAAATATGTAATTACACAAACGAACACACACATACGCACATATGAGCTGTCCCCTATAACAGCATTAAAAGTTAGACAACAACATGCTTTCACAGCCTTATTTGCAATTGCATTGTTTGTCTGAGTTGTAACACTCGCATAACTGCCACAATGGCTGTCTGGCTCACTCACCGACTAACTGTCAGACTCACCAGCTGACTGACTGACTGACTGACTGACTGACTGACTGACTGACTGACTGACTGACTGACTGACAGTCTGAATGCGTGAGCCAACGTTAAGGCGCTGTTGTTGCTGTTGCTTCTGCAGTTGCATGCTTGACATTTGTTTGGCATTCGCTGCGCTTTTTTGGTTACGGCGACTCGGGCAGTCAGCATTCTAAATAGCTGAAACAAATCCGTTGTTTCTGTTGCCTATGGCAAACGATATCTAATTCAGCTTATCCCGCCGATGCGTTTCGGTATGCAATACCGCGACCACCACACACTTTTGGTGAGACAAATGAGTTGCACAATGACGTGGAACAGCAGCGCATAGACAAATGGTTTCGCCTGACTGACGTGCAAATAAAGAGAGGTAAATAAATAAAGCGACAGCGGCAGAACGTGGCAGCGTGGCAATAGCGAAGAGCGGAGGTGAGGTGTCTATCGACTGGAGCGCTTAGTTGCGGGTTGTTTGTTGGTATATTTACAATGTTTTCCATCAAGAATGCGCCTAATGTGAGCTCACACTTAGTTCTGGGTACATTATGTGTCTGTACAAATTCGAGTTGTCACTACAGCGGTAAAGATTAATTTCAATTTTTAGCTTTTTTCTGAAGAAGAGTCGAAGCTGAAGAGATTTTAATATCAAATGTGGAGTAAGAGAAAGTTTTACGATCGATCTTAGGTTAAAACTAACCGATCGCAATGTTAAATGTTATTTAAATCTCGAATTTTTCCAAATATAGACCCTCCTTGCCGATTTCCCGAAACTTTACTCGTCAGGTGGCGCTGTGCTTTGAATTCTACTTTAAACCTTAGTTTACTATCCTTATGAAAATAGGCGAACAATCTTTTCTATTCATTTAATGAGATATAACTAAGATAAGGAGATAAAATTTTTATATTATTACGCTATTAGGATTCTCCAGTTAACGAGCTCTTTTTAACCTTCGCAAAACTTTTTAGTTTTTGTCATATCTTGAAGATATCTAATCTTGAGAAAAATCTAAGGTGAGACTCTCAAACTTCTTCAAACAGCTTGCTTAAAAGATACAAAGCTTATATTTAAATCCATATTGACCAAGATACAGAAGCTGTAACGTGCAAAGAGCCTCACAAAAAAGCCTAAGTGTTCAAGAAGCTTTTTGAATACTGATCTATTATTAAAGCTCTTCTCAAAAGAGGTAGAGGTTTTGTAGAAGCTTTCAAGCTTTTTCAGAACGCTTAATTCGAGCGAAGTGTAAATGCATGTCTTATATTATATATCTTTGCTTGAAATTTTAAAGTATTTAAAGCTCAACAAAGAATCTTTCCCGGATATTGTATGCATTTTCTTTATATTTCACTTTAGAATTTTGATAAGAATTTAGAACAAATTTGTTCCAAAATTTAAGAGCTTTTCCATTGCCTAATCTTAATAAAATCTTAAGCTAAATCTTAAGCTAAATCTTAATCTTCTCTCAAACCTTTATATAATGAAAAAAAAACAAATTTTTCGCATACATAACAAACTCTGTTTAAGTAGCGTTAAGCTATCGAGTTGTTATCTTCGGTTTGAAGTTGGAGCCTTTTGGAGCTGCCATTTCTGCAGCTTTGCTGTAAGTTTTGAATATTATACTTCCAAATTCAAATAAAGTAAAAATTCAATAAAAATAGATCTGGATATAGATGCTTATATTTATGACATATATTATAACCTTGAGCTATTTTTGTGTACAGTAGCTACACACAGAGCTTTCGAGCTTTGATAGAGGAGTATTGAATTTGTTTAGAACGCCAGCAGAAAATCGCTTTACAAAGCAACTCAATCACATGAATTTCATTCAAGCTGCCGATGGAAAATCAGTTGCCATGCAATTTATTTCAACTTCAGCACAAGACTTTCATTAAGAATACTTAAGAGGATAAGTCATTTACCAAGAATCCAAGAGCAGAGGTTGCGCATATGATTACAAGCAAATAGTAAATCGACAAACTGAAATTATATTTACAAAGTACGCTTTGCTGCACCTTCCGCTCTGCTCATGCATATGCATAGCTATTGACCACGACAGAATGTGAGTAGACCAACCCGAACCCTTTACGGTGGCGCAGCATGTAATCCAATACAACATGTCACTACCAAGAAGATGGCTCTGGCGTTTTGCAATTATAATTTCGCCGCCCTGCCTGTGCCACCTATGGATTACAACCACTGAACGATGAGCAACTTGCACTGTACTGTGAGTACATTATATATATACTCGCGCTAAATCTTTCAACGGAAACCCCTTTACTAGTACGAGCGGAATACCTGGCAGCGAAGTGCAGAAAAATGTAAATCCCTCATCAATTAAAGCGAACATGCTTCAAGAAGCACCTGCTCATTTGTGCCACAGAAATGAGTAAGAAGAACACTGAGTACAGTAGTGCCACAATGGCGGTGCGGTGCGGTGAGTGTTGCAAGGTGTGTAAGCAAGCGCGGCTTCATGGAGTTGAGCCAGCAATGACAACAGGACGACGCTGAACAACAACGGCCACAAGTATAACAATAACAACAGCAACAACAACAACAACAACAATAACAATAACAACAATTAAGTGGCGCGTTGATATTGTAGCCGCAACCACAAACTGCAGTGCGGCAGCAACGCTGTGTCCGAGAAGGGTGTTAGCGCGGCACGGGGTAGCTGTAACATGGCCCAGCAGCAGCAGGTGGCAGCAACGTTTGGCAGTTGGCATTAAAAATGAGACAAACCAAATAGTAAACTTACATGCAGCAAACAAGTGCGGCGCGTCGACGTTAGGTGAAGCCCCGCAATAGCGATTTTTTGTTGCGCGAAAGAGTCAGACAAGCGACTGACTGAATGTCAGCCTAGGCAGCCTATGTAATGTAGACACATACCTGACAACACGCATACATTCGAACAACAACGGCGGTGAATTGAATGACTCGTTGACTGGTCGCCAGTCGCCAGTCGCCAGTCGCCAAACCATTTTCAGCCAGCCGATCAACAGTCCCAGCCGCCAGCCACCGGCCTGTCAAGCTGAGTACTACTCACATTACGGAGGGTTTGATTTGCTGCCACAGCAACAACTACAACTACAACTACAACTACAATTAAGCAACTATGTTGTTTGCCTTTGCGATTTTTTCAACATTTGCCACTTGTACAACAGACAGATATGTACGTAGGTATGTGTGTGCAACGCTTGGTTGCCTGCGGCTGGTGTGCGACGATGAGTACACGAATATCTATTAAATTGGCGACAATATTAACAAGCATTAATCTGATAGAATTCCATGTTCGACATTGGTTTTTGTGCGACTTCTTGTTTAGTCATTTGCTGTTGTTGTTGCACTTCTACACTGTTTTTTGTTTCGACGAAACCAATCAACCGCGCTGCAACAAAGAACGTAGAAACAACTAAGGCAAAGCCTAAAGTTGATGTTGCAATGTGGTTGCCTCCTCGATTAATCCAGCAACGCCAATGGGTGGGGCCAAATAAAACCGTGCAAACTGACACCGGAAATGGTAGTAAAAGAGTAGCTGATGCATAGCTATAGCTAGAAGTTTCCAATTGGCATTGACAGCGCTTTGGTATGTGTGTTTGTATATATCGACTGGCTGGTAGTTGGCAGTCTAATGGTGGCAGGAATTAGACTTGTGTAGCAGATAAAGGCCAACACTTTCTGGCAGCCGCACAGATATTTAGTTGCAACGGCTGACACATAAATTAGTTGCCGCTTCTGCCACCTGGCAATTTGCTGGCATTGGCGGAATTTAATTTACCCAAGTCGAGTTCATTAAAGTTCTGGAAGAGAATATCAAGCAGATGAAGACAGTAGTTATGTATTGACGTCAAGGATTTTGTGTTTGCAAAATATAGATCCAAATTTTATAGTAAAATTACTACCGATACAAAGCACTTTAAAAAATTTAAGAACTGTAGTTGCTGTAAGAAGTAATTATTGAAAGGACGGTGATGACTTCAAACTCAAAGTAACCCCCATAAAATGATACGTAAGACATGGATACATTTTTAAAGGAACGATAAAAAATTAATTTTCTAAGAAATTTTTTAAGTACGATATTCTTAATTGTTCCTTTCATTTTAAAGGCATGCAAAGTTTCAATCTTTTTTTTCCTTGCGCGATGTTTGGTGTGGGTCTTTGATAAAAAAAATCTTGCCTACATTTAGGATGAGACGCAAAGTACGCGAATAACTTTTCTAGTGAGTTCACTATAATGTGGGCAATTGGTCAAGGAAAAAAATGTTTGTATCGGCCTTTTGAACAGAGACATCGCAGCACTTCTTGAGTGCGACGCGATCATAAGAAAAAAGAACGAAGTCCTCGGATCGCATCATCCGAAAAAGAGAGCCTGTCTTGTTCAATTACTCTTGAGAGATTCACACATCTTAAACTACGGTGAAGTTTTAAAATTTAATCTTATGTGGGAATCTTTAAAGTGAGAATGAAATGACGATATGGGCATCCGAACCCCTTTACTCTTGTCGTATTTGAAACAAGAGTATTTCTCTAAGTAAGGTAAAGTGTTACTATATGGTGAAGACATTTTTTGTTTAAGTTCAATCAAGTTGAAGTTCTAAGGACAATCAAGTTGAATTTTGATCTATTAAAGATAAGTTTGCCTGATAAAACTTCTACTTCAACGCCTTTCCTTTTGATCTTGAAACTGCTGCTGTTAATGCTACTGTGAGAGGGCAGCCCTTGGATTATTATTATTATGGATATTAATCAGGCTCCGTACCTGTTGCGTCGATTCAACGGTCAAGTTCTACCCCAAAAATTCCTAGTTTACTTTAAATTGGCTTCTATGATTTGGTCTTCGGAATCGATTGAGCAAGAGTTCAAATTCTTAATACCGCACAAAAAAAAAACTCAACCAAAGAGACAAAATTTAATATATTGGGTGTATTAGGAAAGAACCCCAGGGGTATTAATCATTAATATTATGGGTTCGGGAGTTAGACAAAGGTTTAGATCGATTTCAGTCATATTCGGATCTAAACGCCAACAAGAAAAGAAAACGTTTTAAGAAAACATTTAATTTCATTAAAATATCACACATATTGTACCATTGCCAGTTCAAACTCAGCTGGACTGTCGAATATCACTATATTGGGTATATAAGGGCTGGGAAAGTCTAAACGATAACATATTACCAGGAAAATAAGTTCTGTAAAGGTAAAGAATCAGACGGAAATTTAAAAAAATTAAAAAATTTAAAACTACATATTATGGGAAATCAGTTAAAAGTAGGCGGTACCACACCCATTGCCCAATTTTTACAAATCTGGCTCACTTATTAGTAACTGCAAAAATACTAGTACAAATTACATAAAAAACCCAAGTCCGGAAGGATTTAATGTTCAGTTTTCAATGTCGCTCCTACCACTTAAATTTTTCAAAATACAAACTACAGTCTACCCATTATCGAAATAATTACATTACTAGCATTTATTCCTTTTTAAATAGCAAACAAAATACGCTAATAAATACCAAAAATGAGACAAATAAATAATAGGAGATAAGAGCAGCAGCAGCCATAAACACTTAAAGTCCTTTCTGAGCTTAAATAAAAACGGCGTAACTTAATCGCGATAAAAATAGCTCCCTGCGGGCTTATTATGTCTGCTACTGAACCCTTCTTTCTTTTCCTTTTTCCATTTATTTTTCATTTTAGCTACTACATGTTACTCTTTTTTTCTTGTCCGCCCATTTGTAATTGTTGTTGTACTATTTTGCTGCGTTTTTGTTTGTCTCCCTTCAATGCTGAACTGATTCGAATGCCAAAGGACTTCCGGTGGTGCGCCGTCGCATTGCTCTAAAAGAAGCAATTGAAGTGCAGCGTGAAAGAGTCAAGTTGAAAATAAAATTGTCACAGAAACCGAAAGGCTAAAATGAATTCTACGCTTGAAAACAAAAGCAGCAAAAAATGTGGCAAGAAATAGTGCGCCGCCAACGGTGGGAATAAAGTGTGTGTCGCAAACATTGCAAAGTCGATGCAGCTTGCCACTTTTCAATCAGAATATGTTGCAAACACAATAGCAAATTGTGTTCCCCGTTTGTTGTTGATTTTATATTCTCGGCGCTGAACTCATCGGATTTCAGTTCAAAATTTACTGACTGTCATTTGTCCTCGGATCTCCACAAAATCCATATCTCTCAGCAAAAGGTTGTAAGATACAGCAGTCGGTTGCTCTACAGCGTACAGTGTTCAGAAACTGCACAAATTTGGACCTTAAAACTATTCCAAAAAATTCGAAGGCAAATAGAAAAAGAAACAGAAAAAAAAAATTCGACTTTCGAAACAAATGGGAAAAAAAATATTAGAAAATAAAACGCAGATATTTTGAGAGAAAAGGAATACTATGTGTGTTCAATAATTGATGATAAATGGTTTAGTTGTTGTATATAAAGGTAATTTTAAATTTTACAGTTAAGAAAAAACTAAAATTTCATTATTTGAGGCCCCATTTCATAGTTTCTACTGAAAATATACTTTATTACTTTTTAATCTCTAGCTTAGCTTATTGGTTTCATTTTCGTCACTATAGGTGTGTGTCTTTGCTAAATGCAAGTTATGCGCTTAACTATAACCCTAACTGCAGGCAACGTTCTCTTTTAATTTCAGCTGTACACAACAAAAATGGAAAATATAATTTTTTGATAGTATATTCGAAAGGTCAATTCCTAGTAGATATAAATATGTCTGGCCAATTAGGTTATTCGACTATTATATAAATAAATGTGGTTTTAGTGATAGGGAAGAGTCCTACAAAAAATTGTCTCAAACTTAGCCTCAAACGAGTCTGCTTAAGGTATAATTAGACTTCGAATAGTTGTAAAGTGTTAGAACTACAAGAACTAAAAAAGAAACCTAGTACACAAAAGCTTGAAAACGATAATTTTTATATGCTTATAATTTCTTTTATTGTCGGTACGTACTTAGACCAGATAGAAATCAGTAAGCCTACCTGGTCATTTTCGAATATTCAACTTTTAAAAATATATAGAATTGGATGAGGACCTCATAGGAATACCTAAAAGACTCTTCAATATCTGACGATCTAATTTATGCTCTTTTGAAGAGATTCAAAAGACCGCTTTTCTTTCCCGCAAAGTCAATTCGGGTCAAGGCTTTTGGGCAATGGTTTACAAACAAACATTTTTCAGAAACTCTATATACAAATGACCTCTTGGTGACCAATCTTGGTGCTAGGGGAAGTTTGACCCAATTTTATGCATTTTGGCACCTATTGTTCTGTATTTCTTAACTTTCTTTCATTTCTATATCTTATTTTCATCTCTTATTTAACAAACATTTCCACTTAATCTAATTCAGCTACACACAGTGTTGCGACATCAACAAATACATTAGAAAACTTTTGTTTGAGATCAACATTGCTGATTCCAGTTACCCGTCCCACTGTGCGGCAGTTCATTTCGCAATACTTGTAGGTGTTGTTGGTGTTGTTGGTGTTTTGTTAATCGACAATGCCATAAAGTGATCAAGATGGACGCCAACAAATTGTCAATGGATCAAAATAAAATGATCTACGACCGGACCCTGCTTGTTATTTTTGTTGTATTTATGCTGCTGATGAGTGGTTGCTGCCAAACTGGATTGCCGCGCCTAGCGTGGAAAATCAGAGGTGCAGGAATATGAAACTTTGTACAGCATATTTACTATATATATATATATATATATATGTGCGTGTGTGAGTGATTTTTTTTGCTATATCATCGGTTTCCCTTCGTTTTTGCGCAACCTTCAGGTGGTTGAATGCGCACATTGGGCTTTATATCAGTTATGCATGCACACACATACACAGCTATATATGTATATATGCATATAAGAGCGTACAGATGTACATATATACTATATATATATAAAATAGATAACCTGTGCATAGTTGCTCATCCGAGGGGCACTTAGCATGGCATACCAGCTCTCTGTCCTTCAACTGCCGCCACCACATACCGCTTGGCGCATTACGATTTTTATGCATTGATTTCTTTCTCGGATTGGAAAAAATGTTGCCTCGCTGCTGCTATAATTAAGTTTTATAATTATAATTGACATCCTAGCGTAAAGCCAATTATTTTGTTGTCGACTTTTTCATGGCCAGTGCAGGAGATGCACGAGCACATGTGCGCCTGTGCGTGTTGCAGCGGCAGCGGCAGCGGCATGTATGGAGGATGTGTGCCCCACTGAATTTATGACGACTATGTGTTAACAAAAACTGCTTAGCCTGCCTTCTAGTGCGAATATGACGATGAACGATGGGCCGCTAGAGTCCGACTGCATCTAGGCACGACTGTATGTGTGTATGAATGTCGCATGGTCACTTTGTTCGCCTGTCAAGCCAGTGAGTGTATCACTTGTCATGCCAATGCAACTTCATACACCAGCAAGGACAGACTTGTCTCGTCAATTGTGTTGATTTATATCGTATAATTATTTATAATTAAATTTTACTGAAGGCCAAGTGTAGTGACACTGCAAAAAGAAAAACTTAAAATCGGCCCTTCGAGTCTAAAATAAGGCTTTGCGGCCGAGTTGACAGCCGAGAGTTAGCGGCAGTGGTGGAAAGAAATCATGGAAAATTTACAATGAGTTTGTATATATGTGCGCTTACTTGTATTGCGACATGTAATTATTAATCGTTGTAATCGCTTTTGTGATGCGACAGTCACGAAATGAATTGTTGTAGCAAACGACAAAGGAGAAATCAGTTAAACTACGCTTATTTTTTAATAAATTATTCGATAATTAATTGCTGAAGCGTAGCAAAATTTTAGTTAATAATGCATATATTAGTAATTTTTATATTTTTTTGTTGTAAATTGCGAAGTAATAGATGGATAACAATGTGGTGCTCAACTTGTATTCAAATAATCAGCGAGCTTCCACTTATAGTTTTAGCTAACAGTCAACCTACGTCTTAATTTTTTCTTACAAAACGATACGACACGAGATACCTCTCCATTCGTGCTTGTAAGCCAGTGATTTTTTGTCGACGTTATAATTAAGCAACCCGGAAAATATATTTTCAACGGTGTTCCATCATTTAATCTCGAAATTTTAAAAATTTTACACAGATTCAAACTGTTCTCTCTTTTTAAAGCTCACCTTGTAATACAAACACTCCGTTAAAAAAACTTATAATGTTCTCGATTTTTCAGATAAGATATCCACTGTGCTGTAATCAAAAAACCTGGAGCTTTCAGCTGGAAGTCGAAGCTCAATAGGACGAGCCCTATTCTGTTTTCAAGCAACTAGCTTCCTACAAAAAATTCTGGTTATCCAACTAGCTGAAAAATCGCTAGATGACGCAAGATCTTCAAACAAGCACATCACATCGTATACCTATATCACGAAATATCTAGCTCTTTAAAAGAAAAAAGTTTCTACATCCGCTGCCCATATATAAAAGCAGGTTGATAATTAACGATGGATGATAAAATGTAGGTCGCTACTATTGCCGTTTTGAATTTTTGCTCTAATTTCAAGGGAGACTTGTGTGACACCGAATCGTCCCGATGACACAGTCATCTCGTTTTCCCTATATACTCGGCAAAGAGAATTTAGATTTTACCGTAATTTTTGATGCAACTGGGATAGAGGTCGGTTTTGAATCGACCGTAATGAAACTTTGTAAGAATCGACTCGACAATGCTACATATAAATAAAATATGAAAGAGAAAGGCTTCAGGGACGACAGGGGTATCCTTTCAAAAACAAAATAAAAATTTCTAAGCTCATATATGTATATATATATAAGATTTTCGATATTCTTCAAGTCACTTTGGTAAAAAAAGCTCTCTATAGCGTTCATATGGAACGTGCCCTTCAAGGACAGAGATATCATGGTGAAAGAATAAGGTTGTTCTTTAAGGCTTTCTTTGGATTCAGTACCAGTGAGAACACAACTAACGTCGCTGCATTGTACAGCACTCTGAGCATGACTGAAACTTTTAGATCTCAGTATAAATCAATCAACACCTATCGTGCTGGGTGACGTAATATCTTCTATGAAGCTTGCATAACCTTCAAAAACTGTCTTTTTACTCAACTCCTCAAAAAAAAATAAATATTTTTTATGTAATACCACCGGTCAATATATACTTCACTCCTGCTGAAGCTTAGGAAAGGAGCAAGGAAGTTAATATAGCAAACTCTATACACCGATATCCTTTCTGTTTACAAGAAATACGTGTATCTATTTAGTAATTCCATTGGAGCCATTTATACAATTCCAAGCCAATCTCGGATTGCAAACTCAATTCCCAAAGGGTTATCGCATACGTTTACCGTACGAATACGCTAGAGGTTTGCAATATTCAATTTAAACCCAAAACCACCTACTCGCACTTAAAAACCACAACTTCCGAGCGAAAACCGTTGGCAGGACAACAGCTGCGGCCATGAAACGTAACATTTGTAGCATGGCTGGCATGTAAACTGAAAACAAATTCAACGGAACTCACCTGAGCATTGAAATCGAAGAAATACTCCGGCCGCAATGGACATGGTAGACCACACTTACAGGTACCCGGTGACAATAAATAATCCTTTATTTCGTACTGTGTACGCAACGTTGCACCGGTTGGGCTGAAAAGAGAACAAAGCACGACAGAATGAGTTGACTGAGGTAAAAAATTTAACAAATTAAAAATTTGTAAAACTTGCTACGGACAAGCAACGTACAAACACATGCATACATAGGTATATATATAGTAATAAGGACATTAAGCAATCGGTCGCAAACGGTCACACTGGGCGACACACGCCACTGAGCACAAAATTAATTCATTCTCTATTTTGCGACATGTTTTCGAAAGCCCGGAAAGCGGTCTGGGAAGGCTGAGAAGGCAAGCGCATGCAGACGGCAACTTGGTCCGAGCGTGTGGTGTTGGATGAAGTAGGCAGTTCGTTGCCGTACAAGTCGCTCATGTAAACGCAATTTTAATTTTTCATTTCTTTTTTGCGGTGCGGCATCTTGTTCGACCACTTGCCTCGATGGCTGTCTGTCTGTAGGTCTGGGTAACCGCTTGGCCGTTAGCCGCTACAACTCCTTGGTTTAGCTCAATTTAAACTAATTACTCGCCCGTCGTTTAATTAAGTCACAATACACCAATACAACAATAATAACAACAACAGCAACAGGAATTACCACATAATGCCATACATTTGAGTGACGTCAACTCTAGCACAAACAACTGACAGTTGAACCGCTGAGCGACTGAGCGACTGAGGTGCTGCTGGCAGGTGTGTTAAATGTTAAGTTGACATTTTGTTACGCGATTAGTCATGTTGCTGTTTCAATTAGTTATATCAACGGATTGTTTGCTTTTCCCATTTATTTCTTGAAATTATTTAATAAAAGAGAAAAAAGCACTATAACGAGCGCAGCACGTGCGATTAAGTGGACTGCTTTTTGTGCTCGTGTAATTTAATATTTACTTACACTCGTATTTATTAAGTCAAGTGAAACTGCGTAACATAACCTTACTTTGTTGAATTATGAACGCATTTACCACGATACTGTTAACATCTTGCTAGATGGCGCTCCATAAACTACTACCAGTATTGCGGGTCAAACTATAATTACCGAATTGAGCAAGCCCGTGAAGGTCTTTGAGAATTGTGAGGACTAATTTTCTTTGCAATCGCAAATTAGGTGACCTAAAAACTACAAACCCCCTTCCACTCTATGGAGTTTTTCACTCAAATCACGTAATTAGGTCAGTCGCTCGCACGTAGCTGTTTATTTCAAGTGTATGTAGTAGGCAGGGACTAACACGTTGATGAACTTTTAAACGTTATGCAGCAACATCACCGAACTCGAGTCAACCGTACAAGAAAATACTCCAATGCAAAAGAATCAGCGATCATCAACGGACTAAAAACTGTGCGAGATTTGCTGTTAATTATTTCTTACAAAACTTGAAATATCCCTCAAGCGACCTCATCACTATTGTAGGAAGAATTCAAGTCAAATCAAAAGCCATAAGCCAGAAGTGCCTAGAGTGCTTAATAGAGTACTATATAAAATTTGAAGAATAATAAGCGGTGCAACCAAAATGGTGTTCTTAACAGATTAATTGGCAGCGGTAGTCCGAAGTACAGACCAAACTTTTACTTCATTGAGTTGTAATTTAGGGCAGCGAAAGACGATAAAAAATTAAGACTGTGTACAGAGTGCCATATATAATCTTTACAGAGAGACAAATGGCGCCTTGAGAATGTGCCGTAATTGAAGTTTAAGTGAACTCCGAATGGCTAGTGGATTTTAAGTTCCGACATGCAAAACATTTAACGCATCATCTCTTAGGTATACAGGTTTCTCGCATGGGTAATACATAAGTTTATAAGTTAAGTGAAACATGTGTGGTGACTATTAAGTTAATGAACGTGTATACAACTTGTTACCTTAAATTCTCAATTATATGTGAATTGTTTTTAATTTTCAAGGAATAATTTTCAAGTAATGGAACCATGAAAAATTCGACCTTCATACAGCTAACCCCAAACTTTCACCACAAAATACAACAAACAAACAGGTTTCACAGCAATACCGCAAACCACCCGTTACATTTGGGGCATAACTTTTTAATTAGTTAATTCAACAATAAAACTTTGGCAACAAACAAATACAAGTGGTATGAAGACACTAATAACTTCCAATATAGGTGAGTTTAACACACAATCGGCGGATGAACAATTACAGCCCTTATACAACACCTTTGATATCACATCAAATAAATTTTTGTACTTGAAAAAAGATTTTCACACTTTGTTCCAAGCGAAACGCAAAGAAGGCCACAAAGCAGGGCAACAAAACAAATGTTCGAAGCGCATACGAAGTCAAAGTGGAAGTCTTGGCGATGAAGTAAAAGCGCTTGTTTCTTAAGTAAAGTAAGTAAAGTAAGTCATATGGCCTCGAGCGGTTAATGTCTGCGGCCTATCAACACAAAGCCACCGAACAACTTAAATAGCTGGCAGCAAAACTTTGAATGATCCCAAAAAGTTTGTGCAGGTCGGTAGCAAAAGCTTACACGAACAGCTAGAAAACCATGGCGGTGAATGTGTGTGTGCTGGGAGCACATAGAGTTTAGCCTTAAGACGCTGATAAGCCAGCTAAATGCCAAAGGAAGAGCTGGACAGGGCAGCAGCAAGGTGTTGGCGAAGCCAAGTAAAATCAAGAAGTTCTGGTTAACCTTCAACCTAAAACAATGGCTTAAAGAAACTACACAAAAGTGACAACCTGGATGTGGCACATAATGAAGATAATAACAGCAATAATAAAAGACATAGCATTGCATTGCATGCACAGCGGCATCATAATGGGAACGCTGTGGTTTGGATGATAAATAGAAAGCAAAACAATAACAAAAAATTATCTGACAAAAGTTATTCATGAGATATTGAGCGAGATTGAGAACCATAACCTATTAGTTAGAACAAAAACACTCAACAACAAAAGTAAGGAAGTCTTCTGTGACCGAAATCAAAATGTTTTTCAGAGGCTACGGAAAAAGGGATATGAAGAAGACATATGCCTTTGTCTAGCAACTTAAGAGTTTATAAGATACGAGGAGGGTCCGATAGGTATCTGGTACGTCATGTAGACGGCTACTGCCACATAGTCATAGTTCTCATAATTTTGTTTGGACAGGGTTTGGAAGTGGGCGTGTGCTCTGGTTTGAAAAAATGCAAAAAAAAAATCAAATGGTGCCTGATTCGATTCTTGTTTTCGGACAGGAAATCCCGCAGTGAAACCAATGAGTGCTTGGGTACTATAGATCCTTTTGATAGCGACAGTCAAAATGTGGTTTAGCGATTGCTTCGAAAACGTCCAACACGGAGGATAATATCATAAAAGAAAAACGATCCTCCTGGTACAAGATCGGAACCCATCTTTGATTGTATGTTATGTTGCTTGGAGCCACGCAGTGTTGGCAAATAGTTTTTTAATCCATGACACCTTTCGTTTGTTGCTGTTGCAAAAACTTAAATAATTCCTCAAAGAGCTTCAGCCAATCCTACTCAGATGAAAATCGTTTGACTCGGTAATACTTTGCATCCATTCGGCTTACATAGACTCGACTGTGATAGGAATGTTTATGGTGTTCGTCGTCGTTAAATAAAAAATGTTCTCGAATTTTTCGTTGAATCTTTCTCAACCTTTCTAACATTCTGTTGCTGATTTTGTAGTGATGATTCCAACCCTGTTTTGAGATGATTTTTATAATTTCTCATTGAGTTGATATAGCAGCAGACCCCAGAGACAAACTAGTTCTGAAATTACGAGGAAATTATATTTTTAAGCTTTCTAAACCGGGTTCTATGAAAAGTCGGTTTTAACTGGACCTGCCTGCTTCATATGCAAGGGAATAAGTGATTGTCATTAATTCTTATTAGAGTCACGGATAGCCGAAACTGTACATAGGTTTAAGTCTGACATACCGTACCCTCCTGAAGATATGATTTTAAGTTAATTTAGGTTTTCTTACAATAAACCGTTAAGTAAATAAAGCCATAATACACTTATGTAACAAGAGGCATTGGTGCTCAAAATAGAAATAACTTACTGTTGGAATATGAATACGAACGTACGAACAAGAAGAACAAATAAAACATCTGAAAGCAGGAACAATAGCACAAAAAAAACACAAAATGAAAACAACAAAAGCAACAAGAGTGGTGAATAATAAAACATAGTAATCAAACGGTAAACCTTGACAGTCAGCCCTCAGGTGTAATGAGTAAGCAGCAGACAAGCCTGCCACACAGAGCTGGACAGGCGGTCAGGTTGCACGGCATCGCCGGCGCCAACACCACAGTCACCACTGACGCGCTTCAGTTGTTGTTGGCGGTTGTTGGCCACTACACACACACACACACACACACACACACATGCAAGCACTCAAAACACAGTGAGTTGGCAGTTTACCTTTTGGAGTATGGGGTTGAGTTCGTTTGCGAAAGCATTGTTGCGGCAGTAACAGTAAAACTTATAGTGCTTAAACAAAACTTTGTGATAAGCTGAAAGTTGAAAAAGTTGACGGTGGCATGTAGCAACAACAACGCCAATCAACCTGTATATGCAGCAGAACATGCTAAAGTTCAGACCGAAATCAAGTGAGTGCGTGTAAAAGTTTCGAGCTGAAAGCGCAAATTCACTGGCCTTAAGCCACTGAGGGCGCACAGGAAAAGGTAAACCGCATACGAGTGCTTCTCAGCCACCGAGGAGCCAACACTAAAATAATATGACAGCGCTCTTACACACACGAACCTGCTAAGCTATTTTAGATCGAACAGGAAGTAAATTTGGTCGGCGAAATGAGGAAGTATTTTTAGCATACATACACACATACACACATAAAAGTACTTTTTCCAAATATATATCTATGCACGTATGTATGCTTGCATATAAACTTTGGCACTCAAGCAGTTCATCAAGTTTTTAGTGCAGCAGCTTGCCTTTGCCACAACTTGCCTCCCAAGCTGCTGTCGTCATTGTGAACTGTGCAGCGCTGCTTTGAAACGCGCGTTGGACAACAACTGATATTTACGAGAATTTATTTTTTGCTCTCACTTAATTTGCATGCTAATGAGTTTATTGAAGTCTGTGCTAAAAACGGAAAGAAATTAATTTGCTCCGAAAATATCCAAAAAGAAAGAAAGAAAATAAATTGAAATATAATTAAATGGATGCGTAAGCTGTTAACAAAGCCTTATTAACTTGATACAGGATTTGTGGGTGTTTACTTAACCTGAAGAGCACTCATGGGCTATTCCGATTCCGTTTTGGTCAGAAGGCCTGCGAGCAAAAATTTCAGTCAACGCCGAGAAGGCTGAAAGTCTATTTGCGACCATACTTGAATACTAAACCTAAGTAGCCTACTGAGTGAAATCTTATGAAGGGTACCACAGAGAATAATCTAAGTCTCTGCGAATGCATGTACTTTTGTAGGAATGGAAATTTCTGCCTGAAAACATCGAGGGAAAGAAGAATTTCAATGCGAATAAAAAGAAAGCTTCTAGCTCTAGAAGAGGTTAAATATTATTTCAAACTTAAGGTTCAGCTTCAAAACATATACATATATATATCATATACTATATATAGCAGGATGGCTCTTCCAAACTGCATAACCGTTCTAGGCGTCCCTTGTAAGAATTATGACAGTTAGTGTAGTAATTCATAAGGATCCCTTACTATAGATAAGGAACGAAAATCCAGAAATTCTAATCCACTGCTGCAAAACTTTTACCTAAAACTGGTAATAAGGCAAACGCACCTAATTTAAGTAATTAAATGCAGGGAAATGCTTCAGAAAGTTTAAGAACTAAATAATGCCAACGCCAGACTCTTGATACCAGATTTTTTATGCAACCTTGAATGTATGAGCGATTTTTTCGACACTCAACCCCGATATCCAATATTCGCGGTCTCATTATACACAGGTGCTTCTTCAATGAACATTGACGAGGCACCATTCCAAAATTTACTTACGGTATGACATTGGTTAAGGCTATTTAGACATTGCCTGACTTATAGCTTCTCCAAAAAAAAAAAAGCAAAAGCTTCAAGGTGAAAGGGAACATTTCCATCTTCATGTATACCACTTAATTCCACTGTAATTAAGCTTGAGCGTGTAAAAGTGTGTGCTTCGCGTCATTAAATCAATAATGCTCGAAACAAAAGGCACACTTTAATCTTGTTTTGTGTAAATATTATATTTAGCAAAGTAGAATTTCACTGTGTTCTCCGGTGTTTCAATGCTAATTTGATGCGATTAAAAATGTATGACAATTCAACACTTTATTGACTCACGCAACGACGCGAACAGACTGGCAGACGAACAGTGAAGGTGAACACACTGTGCGGCAATACATATGCATGTGAGGGGGTGTGTGTGCGGGTTTTTATCAGTAAAATACTTCTAAATGCAAATGCAAATGACTAAACAAATTAGTGAGGCCTTTTAGCGAAACAAACAAACAAACACAAATGCAATTTGCATATACACATATACACAGATATACATCGAGTCGTTATTATATGTAAATATGTATGTTAGTAGGTACGATAAGTTATAAGCGCTCAAGCAATAAATAACGCCACTAAAACCGGATATTGTCATCAGTTGGTCGAATTGTTTGTGTTGATTTACAATGGAATTTATGCTACATTTGTGAGATAAAGATTTGTCAGTTGGCGATAAAGACACAAATAACACACCAATAATGCAATATGTAAAATAAAAATTAAATAAAACAAGTAAGGCGGCGCTAAATTCGGGCGCAACGTAACATTATAAACATTTGCACTTTGTAGGGCGATAAAAAATATATGTAGGGGATTAGACCTAGATTAGTTTCTATTATATTTATTACAACTATTTAGTTTCATTAAGAGATCATACCTAATTTCTGAAATATTTACTTTAAATCAAGCAGACTATTAGAAGTAAAAATTTCCCATATTCCAAATTTTACCCTAGGAGAAGTTCATATCTTCTATTTCTATTCAATCAAACTCATTACATTGGCTGATATATACGGTATAAAGAAATCTGACGAATGGAAATAATTGAAATGGGTGTATGGAGGCGCGTGAAAAATACAGACAGACTTCGTTAATTTTTCGTGTGGAATGACCATATGCTAAGATGGTTTCCTTATATAATAAGGACAACCGATTAAACGGAAATCAATATAATATTATTGGTGTTGGGTGCAGCAGAGTGTAGGGTCGTAATGATGTCTATTTTTGAAAATAGATCAAAATAAGTTCACAATAAAAACCTAATCTAAGTTGTCTCAATTTACCGAATCTCTACGTTAAATATAATGTAAGGTTGTCCGACCTAGGGAAGAAGTGGACTGATTTTTCCAGAAACGAATTCTCAAAATATTGTTGAGATATCTCACATATTAACATAAAAATTCAAATATAATGATATCCTAAACAGCTAGAGGAAGGTCTGAACAAATTTTATATGTATATTGTTATCATCAAACCATATTATGTTCAAGAATATATGTGCGGTACCGAAATATACGATAAAACGTGAGCCGAAAGGATGGTGATATTTTCATTCATTATACGGGGCTACCGGATATGGTGTTTCAATATGTTATTTCAACATCCCAGGAAACACTGTTTATGCTAAGTCTTATATTGATATCTTTGTTAATGAGACCTATTATAACGACAGATAACCTTATGGAATTCGAAATACCGTTTTAGGAAGTGCGCATGGTTGCAGTGCGACTTCACCGCAGAAGGACGTAAAGATTTTAATATGAACCAAATCGAACTAGAGGTTTGTGGAACTTGAACCCTTATTCCTTAGACAGGTAACGCAGTTGTAATAGGGTCAAACATAATGGTTTTCTTGGGAGTAGGGAGTGGCTATTACCCACTTTGATGTTTTTAACGATATACAAGTTAAAAAACCAAATTCAAATTCAAAAATTGTCCCAACCTTAATATTTTATGAGATGGGTGCATAGATATATTTTAAAAATATTGCATATACATATGTACATACGATATGTATGTATATATCAACATCGTCAAAGTGCTAAGGGACATGGGTATCAAATTTACTCAAGACCGTCATACGGACATACAGATTTCCATCCGGAAATAAATTCCCCTCATCATTTTGATCATTTTGATTTCATTTACATAACCCTATCCATTTCTTTCGGGTGTTCATACAACAGTTAGGTGAACAAAGCTATTCTACTCAATGCAACATGAGAGAGTATAAAGATACACAAACAAATTGAAATGATGAATAGCGTTATTTGTTGTGCAGTTATTAGAGCGACATATACGAGTACGTTGACGGTCATCCAGTAATTATTTATTTTTTTGTATGTCAATACAGTTGTATATATGTACATATGTAAATACTATATAATGACATATTAGTCGGCATTGTATTAATAACGCTGTTTGCGACGCTCATAAATTGTCTGTCAGAAAATGAGATTCACCGCTCGCTCGCGGATTGAGGCCATTGCGATTGTTTTATTTATTGTTGTGAACGGCTTCATTTGTACACAATTTCAAAATCTGGTTTTGGCAAATTTACGTACAACGGTTATTTTTTGTGTTATACATTTTTCTATTTAATATAATATAATAATTAAATAATTATATAGATATTAATATATTATATTATTTATATATATATATATATTATATTATATTATATTATATTATATTATATACATATATTAATATTAAATAATTATAATATATTATATAATATAATAAAATATTATATTTAATATATTAATTTAATAAATATCATATTGAGCTAAAATATGAAGGGACAAACTTTAAGCCTGATGGTTTTGTTAAATTTGCGTCCAAATAGTAAGGATAGACCTGTGTCTTACTTGGATCAAAAATATTGGTTTCTTTGTCTTCATTTTCTACAATAATATATTTGATGTGAAATTAAAACAATAAGCGAATCCTTAATTTCATGCCGCAGTATTCGCCTTAGATTTTGAAATATTGGCCATGAAGATGGTGGAATGGTATTTATCAAAAAATCGAGTTAAGGAACATATGTGCGAGAACGGCAAATATTTCTAATTCTAAACTTCTTCTAAATACTAATTCATTCAAGTTGAATATTCTGGAAAGACTGTTAAGGAAGTTTGAGGTAGGAACAAGCTGGTCGACGATCCAAAGGCAGACATAAAGTGGAATGTAAATGCAAAATTGGTCAAATTCCGACGACAACCGGTATTACATTACTGGAATCGACCGACATTTATGCGGCAGAGAGTTGTTATTTCGTCGATCTAGGCCTGTTTCGTTCAACAAGTTGTATGATAATATGGTTGCAGCCACAATCAATCAGCCACAATTTAATTACAATTCGCTGCCTGTCTGTTCCTGAACAACATGGTACTGCAACTCAACAATAGAGAATGTAGATAGAAATTTGTGAAGACGAAATCGAGCTCGTGTTTCAGTCTCCCTTCCAGAATAGTCAGTAAGATACACGAGAGTGTTTTGGGAAAGTTACAATTCTCCTGATATGAGATACGAATCTAGATAGGCACGTATGTATAAATATGTATGTTGCGCATTAGGAACCAAAATGGGCTTTCTCAAGAAAAATAGCTATAAATGTCATACCAAAAATCAAAAGAATCAATCAAAAGGAAAGTATTTTAACAATCTTCAATTTAAGCATTTGTTAGATTAAGACATTAAAAAGTTCTTTCGGAAAACACTTGGGATTTTAACTTAACACAATTTGGAATAGAGCTACCAGCTATCGAATAAAGTAAGCCCGAGTAAAATATGAAAAACTCGTGCAACAAACGAAAGACGTTTGAGATAAACTTCCGTAAATTATTCCGGTTTCTAACCTAGCTTCATTTATATCATTTTCGAAACAACAATTTTGACGTCAACCTTGAAAGAGCGTAATTAATATTTATTTCGAATGTAATGCTTTTTGTCAACCAAAATAGCTCTAAATAATCGCTTGATAAACGCCAGCATAGTCGTATATTTAGGGGTAGGAGTAGAGTAAACTTAGAGTAAACAAATAAATGCCGTACAACGAAAATAAAAGAAAGGTACACAAAAGCTCATCAACAAAAACAATTGACCACGAAACAGAATAGACTATAATGGGAAATAAATTGAGAAAATAAATTGGAGCAACATACAAAACAAATTAAATTCAATTAGTAAAATTACTTATGCGGAAAAACAAAGCCAAAGAAGACAGCAAATACAACAAAAATAAAATATAGGAGAATACAAAAGCAAATAGAGAACTAGATACATGTGCATTTGCTCCAATTATTCTGACCATGTTTAAGTACAAATTATTGTTGCGTGCATCGGCACTCACGCACCAGACAGACAGTCGGGCAATTCATTAGTCATATAGTCCGTAAGCCACACAGTCGATTAGTCAGTCTGTTTCTCAACTAAGTCGGTACCAGCAAGTAGTTGTTGTAATGAAAAGCGGTCAAAGCGCTCTTGAAGTCAGCCGATACGATCGCGTTGTAAGAGCCATCAGCTTTGCGGCTACCCATCTGTAAACTATTTCTGTAACTCAATTTGTCGCATTCCAGCGCATAAAAGTGAATAAAACTAAAACACTAGTAACACCCAAGAGCACCCAATTGTGTCTACGACGTAAGCAATGATGCTCTGACTAAGCTTACGGCTGACAAACTGCTGTCAAAATGCGAAATATGGCGCTGAATATAGCTGAATAAGCTGAATAAGCTGAAAACGCTTGCTTTTAAATGCGTTCGAGCGATGATCTAATTTGATGTGACAACGGAGACCAGAAGAGGGTGTATTTTTGTATACATATATACTAAACACGACCATATCTATAATTTTCTATCAACTGGAAAAAGGGGCGGCTTTGTGCTTTTGATCACTTCACTTCGCGCCAACGCTTTGTACTCTTGTTAATTACTGTCGCCAAAATTATGATTATTGTCGTAAACTACATAACAAAGCGGAGCGAATTTGTTTGCTGAAAATATAATGAAATATAAGCTCGTTAAATAGCTAACATTGAAGGCGATTGAAAGAAAACTTCAATTCAATTGACATTTGTCACGGTTGACAGCGTTGGCGTTGATGTTTTGATATTTCGCCGCTGACAGGGCAACAAGTTGTTGCTACTTGATGCATTGCTTTCTTGTTTAATGAGATTTTTGATAGTTCATGGAGATTGTGTGACAAAATGACAGCAATTATTAATGAGCCATGCAATCAAATATGAACGGATTTTATTTATAACTTATTTTTACGAAGAAATGATTGAGACAAATTAGTAGGTGGTTCAGACAGTATCCTAATTAAATCTATGTTTACTTCTATTTGCTAATTGACTACATTGAGGATCTGTTTGGAAATCCTGTTTAATAAATATTCACTAATTTAGAGGTTTAGTCGGGGTTGAAAATTCATTTAGGGATTTAATTGAGCTTACTGAAGCTTTTGGAACGTTTCTAAAATACAGTGAATTGCAACAAAGAAATACTAATATCTAAGGTCTAGAACTGCTAACTGGAAGAAATGAAGGAATATAAATTGTCTATAAGCAAGTCAATGGCCTTGATCTCAAAAGTCCTTGGAAAAAAGCATGTTAAAAGTTCATAAAGAAAATTGAGCTTGATGGACCTATTGCATTGGCTCTACAATGCAGTGCATTGTTTCAAATGAATAGGGATATCTATTCTCGGGAAATTGGAACTGAAAAATCGCCTATAATGGAGGAATTCTCCTTATGATTAGCACCTTTTTCGAATGATGTAGCTTTTGAATATAATATAAACTTTGTTTCATAGACTTTCGGGGATGATCAGGTTATTAGTCGAAAGCGCACGGAGCGATCCTAGTTCTCAGGATCGACAAATTAACTGTTTAGCTTTCCTTTGTTATTGTGGTTTGAAGAAGCGGAATGCATTTATAACTCAGAAAGGAACATATTTGTAAAGTGTATTTAAATTTTGTAAAGTAAACATAGAATAAACATTTGCTAATCGACATCAGGAAATAGCCATCTGAAACGGCTTTAATTGGTTCTTGCATGAGTAATGATTTCGAGGCAGTTTTCGACTCCCGTTGACTCGCATCGACTAAATAAAAAGGAGTCTATTAGAAAACGCTTCAACTCTATAAGACAAGCCATTGTTTCGGGTTTCCGCTAAACACATTTTGTTTAGATACTTGTAGGTATATTGTAGGTTATCCACTTAACTTATTCTCCAGTGGTCTGATTACTACAATCGGCATGATGGTAACAAAGAGCTCGTAGTCGTCAGGTTATCTCATGAATATTTGAGATTAGGCAACCTATTGCAGTTGCAATCAAAGCAAAAAATAAGAAAAACTTTTGGGAAAACATTGATTGTAACCGTATAGGTAATAATATAGCTTTATATACAAACCTCAGAGAGGCAGATGTGTTACACTTTTTGCTCACTTTCTGAGCCAGGTTCTTAAGGTTTCATACTTATGTGAGCAGAGTTTATACAAGTATCATATATTAATATCTCAGATTTTAACCTTTAAAACGGAAAATTATTATTGTTGTTGTTGTTGTTGTTGTTGTACAAACGGTCGTTGTTGATGAAAATGTTTGGAGTTTTTTCTGTAAATTTACTAATTGCTACAGAAGAGCAAAACGCAATCAGTTAAGCCGTTGCCTTAAACATATTTTATGTATAAACATACGTACATATATTTATATAAAAATATGCACACATATAATATTTAACAAATATTTACACTGCTGTAATGAGATACTTCGTTTCATTGCTGTTTCTTTTGTTTTTTAAAATGTGGAATACGATTCCTGACTCAGGTACCTGGTGACTTATCAAGTGCGCACCTGCAACAAAGTTTATAAATACATATGTTTGTATAAGTATATACACTTTTTAATTACCAGGGTTTTGGGGAAACGGCAACAACATCAAAAATGCGTTAGGGAAATGTGAGGGCATAGTGAAAAATGGTAAAACAAAGAAAATACTCAAAGAGGAAACTGTCAGAGAAGTGGAGGAAGGGGAGGAAGGAAAGTACAAATTCAAATAAATGAGCAGAAAAATAGTCGTTGACATGCGTGGCGTGGCAGTCATCGTCTTTGCTGGCAACAAATTCATATAAATAAATTATACGCACGCATACATATGCACACTTGTAGATATATATGTATATATGTAAGTAAAAAGAGTAAGTAGGAGTATAAGAGCCGACTACTTTGGTTAAATATAAAAGCACAGAAGCTTCAGCGCTTTAGTATTGCAATATCTATTTTCATATATGCATGCGTCTCTGTGTGTGTGTGTGTGTGCCACAAACGCTTCTTATACTGCTACTGTCACTAGCAATGGCAAGCAAACAAACAAATGCGCGGCAAATAAGCGATGAATCGAGAGCCTGTTAGTAAGATGATGATGGTGATACCACCGCCGCTGCGCCAACTGTTTATTGATGATGCAAACGTGCGCGGCAAGTGAACAGGGAGTGTGTGTGTGGAATGTAGGAATGCTGTGGCAGACAGCGAGTTCATTTTGACATTGAGCGCAGAATAAATATGTGAATGGCTGCGACGGCGATAATGGAAACAGTGGCAATTGTTGTAACAAACAACAAAAAAAAAAACATATAAGAATAATAAGAACAACAATAAACATGAGAGCAACAACAGTAGAAGCAATTACAGGCAAGAGCAATTAAGTGTGGGTGACAAAGTACAGACAGAAAGACAATTAAACGCTCATAGCAACGAAAATTTTACAGTTTCAGCGAAGAAGCGAGCGACGAGCGGGTATATAATAAACACATACTTATGTATATAAATAAGAAGCATGGTGGGTGTGAAAGAGTCGCTTACGGCAAGTAGTGTAGAGTGCGATAAGCGTTAAGCAGACTCTTCGTCGAAAGTAAATGTATTTATGTGCATTTGTGAATGCTAAGTTGACTGCTCTTGAACTAGTATTTACTTGTTGTTGTTGCTGTGTTTATATAAAGAAAAAACAATAATCTGTGTAGGTGAGTAGTCGCAGTAGTAAATTTAATGACAGTCACTCGCGAAGATTATTAACTGTCCGCTCGCAGATTGTGATGTCAAATAAGAAAAGGTTTTGGTTGTAGTGGCAAACAGTTGTGGGAGAGTTGAATAGTAAAGATGATGATAGTAAAAGTTATTCACAGACAACAGTGGAACATAATATTAAGAATGTTGCACCCAACAAATCTGTACAACAATAAACTAATAACAAAGCGCTATATTTACGATATGAAATCCTAAAAAAGCAAGGGCAAGGGTTGGAAAGGGCCAGACATTCTGCTTGTACTTTAGTTAAGATATAGTTATAAATATTCAGATTTTATCATTCTTTATTTGAGTACCTTTTTTATTAAGAAGAAGCATCTTGAAACCAACCTGGGAGAGTTTAGAAAGTACAACAATCGATTTAGAGAGTGCTTCTGGCAAAAATCTGGCAGTGACACTCTGCCATGAACCTTCTTCGATTCGCTAGCGTCTATGTACTCGCTAAAGTCGGGCGCTGGTGAATGGCTACCCCACTGGACCATTTTTTACAACTTTTGAATTGTACCAGTTTTTCTTGCCTCGACTCTGTAGGGAAATACACTAGTTTTTAGCCTGGTTTGATTCTAATTCGCCAAGTATTACTAGTTCTTTAGTCAATTATTGTGATGTACTCGAAAGTGTTAGTTGACACCCTGTGAATAACCTTTCTATAACTTAAGTGATTAGAGCGTTCGCTTCACTTCTTCCAGGACAGCATACCAGGTAGGTAGGATAGGTAGACGTAGCCGGACCGACTCGAATTTACATCGATTGAGGGTTTGTCAGCTCGATAGGATTTTCTAAAGCTATACAGAGTTGTGCCCGATTTGTAGGTATTTTAACAAGACACCCTACTAATGGGCACTTATTTCAAAAAAATTTGATTTGAAGGAGGCGTGGTAAAAACATCTCGACACTTGCTCCTTAACTGTGGACCTTTTGCTAGACTGATGTTTAAACATCTTTTATGTCGTACCTCAGGTCAACCGGGAGAATAGGCTGGAATCGAAATTAGGCGCCTCATTAGATTTTATATAGTTTCGAAACCGAGAGATCCTTATCTAGGAATACTTGGCATCACAAAGGATCGGTGTTTCAACTATCCAAGAGGGAACCCCGTAATCTCCGTCGCGGGAATTACCCCGAAACTTAGTCTAACCTAAATTGATGCTATTTTATGAACAACTACAACAACATCTATGGAAATAACAATGAAACAAAGTGAGTCAAAACTTTTTCTGGACATACATCGACATCAATATTATGCTAGATATATAGCTAGATAGTCAAGTCTCACTTTTTTCACATTAGCTCCTCTTAGGTTTTACGATTTTTATAGAGTGTGTGGCGCAGCGTATAGAACTGAACTCTCTCACTTTCGGCCTTATGTTAAATGGAAGTTGAAATGTGAGGTAAAGGGATTCCGAAAACCATAAAATAATTAATTTTAACTACTAGGACTACGCAGGACTATAAGCTAGACTTTTTTAAGTATATTTCATACGAACGTTTTTTTATATTTTCCCTTAACAAAAGTGAAAACTGTTAATTCGGTTGTTCTTGAATTGAATTTTTAATTGCAACAACACAGCTATTATGAATAAGCAGAAAATAATGGAGATATATCTCAACCAAAATATTTTTATATTATATATATTACAAAAACAGAAAAAGAAAAGAACAAACACGCGAAAAATGGACAGATCTTTCTTTATATTTTTGTTACATTTTTTACTGTTATAACTGTTGTTGTTTTTTCGTACATCTGCCTATGCGTAACATGAAATTACTTCACAAAAATGTGCTGAATGCACTTCTCCTTGCTTCTGCAACAAATGTGAGTGACCGTGTGGCAAGGACGCAAGTTGAAAGTGTCCGATGAAAGTTGAAAGCTGTGTTGCACAGCGTCAATTTCGTTGGGTGTTACCCGTGCATGTGCAACGGCAACAATGCCACAACAATTTCCCACTGGCAGTTGCAAAAACATCGTGCCACACACCAGAACTTTGGCACAAAAGCCTGAAAAGCTGCTGGCTACATGCATCACAGCTGGGTTGCCTGGTTCTCCTTGCTTCTCTACGTAGACACCGTGATCCGGGCCGAGGCAGGGACTCGTACCGCAACACTCGGCGGTTTTCACATATCAACAACGTGGCAGGTGTGTGTGTGTGTGTGTAAAATATAAAGTTGTGCTTTTTGCTATTTTTTGCTTTGTTTTGTTTTTCAGATATACATATGCTTGAAGTGTAATTATTATTTATATACTTTTTCCGGCATAATGCCTGACAAAGAGTTAACGCTCTACACATGAAATTAAATGCCAGCGAGGGAAACGAAAATGCCGACAAGCATATTTAATTGAGCATGTACATATTTCCCACATACAAAGCGGCTTGTCAAGCATTTTTCCATAGACAAAAAATCATTAAAAAACTCTAGGTTTCAATATTTATGAAAAAAAACTTTTAATTTTAATGAATTATAAAAACAATTAAAGGTGGTTAAATAAATTCACTACACTGTACTAATTATCACTTCAAATAAAGCAATTAAAAACAATAATTTTATGTAATTTATTTCAGACTCGTACTGCGTAGTTATTAAAATCAATCATCAAAAGTTTCCCAAGAATTTAAGCAATGCATTTGCCAAACAATTCTGCACTACTTGCCATAGAAAATGTTAGCGCACCAGGTCGTATGATGAATATTTGATTTTATGCACACTTTTGCCTTTTAATTACAACTCAGCGCATTTAGTAAGGATGTACAAGACTATTTGTGGCATTAAGGGCCAGCAGCTTAGAATCACGCAAATAAACACGGAGCTCACACAGACGCCAAAACACTGACTTCAATTATACATAACAAATTAGCTGTCATTAAAGCTGCAAGCTACATTGAAGAATGTAAATGAATGAAGAGGAACGTTGCAAAGACGTTAAATGGCAGTGGAAATGCTAATGAAGACCAAAAGCCGCAGGACGCGCGGAAAGTAACCGAAGAAAGTCGATGTATGAAGGCGCTGCGCGGCGTTGACTGACTATGATGAAGATAAATGATGGACGAGGATGTACGTGGGTTGTGTGTTGTTGAGTTGCTTAGTTGTTGCTTTTGCCGTTGTGCATACACCTATTTTTACATGTTTGTCAGTTCTTTATATAATTGTCCACCTTTTCTTTTTTTTTTTTTGGCAATTTGCGCAACATTTTCGTGCCTTTTATCAAATTCTACACTCACTTGAAGAAAGAATTTCTACTATGCTTTTACTTTAAGAAAAAAAAAGAGAATGAAATTATGCAAAGCAACAAGGAATATGTATGAACTAAAACTAAGCAAACCTCTGCAATAATACAGTTAAGTGAAAGTCCGAATTTTTATCATTAGCCAGTGCTCAAAAAACATAAATGATTATCATAGATTATCTTGTTAAAGATCTAAAAGGATTTTTCCTTTTGCGAGTGTCTAACCAAATATCCTATCAAGGATTTTAGATGCTATATTTAGATATTTAGATGTATAGCGACCGGAACGATAGAAAAGCAGAGAAAGTCTGAGAGAGAGACACAGTAAGAGAATGAGAAAGAAATAGAGAGAGGGGAGAAATAGGAAGAGGAGAGAGCGAAATATATATATATAGAGAGAGCGAGATATATATATATAGAGAAAACGAGATCGATAAAGAGAGCGAGATAGTGAGAGAGAAATTAAGTATTAGGAGGTGAAAAATGATAATTTCTAAGTAAGGGAAACCACACAGGAAGGAAAATATCCCAATAAGGAAGCCACTCTTATAAAATATATATATACATATCATCTACAAGGTCATATAGGGAACACAAACGACATAATTCAGGGAGCAAAAGGAAAAAAACTTACTTAATTTGAGTGAATGCTGCAGTCACTTAGACATCAATTTATCAATTATATATCTACATATTATATGTGGCAGCCTTCGAGAAACTTTTTGGGCTCAAAACTTTGCCTGTCACAACAAATACAAAACGGGCAAGTCACCATGGCATTTTCCTAAACCAAGATTGCTTCTTTGGAGACGACCTAAGTACATACAAATCTTGAAGGGTGAATAGAATAACACAGTTTAGTCACTGAAGGATCACTAACTAGCAGAACTTGTGATAAACGGCACCATATCCATATGTTTTCTAGATCATGAGAGGTAAAGTGGAATGAGTGTGGAAATAACAGCATTGTCGAACAAGGAACAAAATTCCAACTTCCAAAAAAAAAAATTCTGTATATGTGTATGCATAGGCGTATATAAAATCATCAAATCACAACAATCAAATTTATTTAATGTACTTAGAATTGAAGAAGTATACATTTATTTACTATTCATAATGAGAAAAGAAAGAAAAAGAAACAGAGGGAAAGAAGAGAGGAGGGAGTGAAAATGCTCTAGACGGAAAAATAAAAAAATCATATATTTTACATTAAAAACTTTGAATACTAAATATCTTTCAAATAAAGAAAATTAAACGCTTTTCATATTTCAAATATTATTTTGATTAAATTTGGCGCTTTACTATTTATTTTATTTCTTTATTTCTTTATTGTTTTTTTTTCTTTTCGAATTTATGGATCAATTAATATTTCTGCAAATTTTGTCATTACTTCGAGAATCTTCAGGCGCATCGTTTTGCTGAAATTAGTAACCGTCGAATGAATAGTCCTTCAAAATGCGCCGAAAAGTGCTTTCACTGACGTCAAAATGCTAACCGCGTCGACGATACGACTTCTGCGGATTTTGCGCAACATTATCTCTCACAGCAGCAATGAGTATATTAGTGCTTCTTGGCCTCTAATGAACTGCACGTTGACGATCTCTTGCTGTCTCTCTGCGAGTCAGATGACAGATTTATCAGATGATACCTTTCATTCACCATATTTTCGACAATATCCACATTGGGTTAACACAACTTTCATGTAAAGTGACACTATCTCTGCACGTTCTTTCTTTTTGGACCATATTTTAATAACAGAAACAGTGTAAAAAAAATAAAATAAAAAATATTGGATTTGAAGTCAGTTCATTGCATCACTAAATTTTCAATTTTTTTTGCTTGAAGAAAATTAAATCTAAATTAGAAATATTTCGGCACATTTTCTGATTTGTTTAACTTCCTTTATTTAATAATTAAAATTCATGTATATTACTTATTGTATATTCACTTGCGCCACTCGGGTTAGTTGTCCAACTTGATGTTTAGCATTTAACGCTGGTCTGCAGAGTTTACCATAAACGACATTTCTTTAGTTCGTCGGAATATATCATATCATATCACTATATCATTCATATACATATATAACAGGACATATTCACAAAACAGTCGTAAACACCACAATGAGCACACTTGACTCATAGCCTTAAACTCTGACTTCTGGTGCAAAGTGAGTGTACTAAAACTTATTTCATTTTATTTTACTTTAATATCATGCATTCTTTATTGAATTTATAGCATTTAGCGCTTATCATCCCTCTTTTGTTTTATAGTCGCCAAATTAGTGTTTGCCAAATCACTCATACGCCCTGTGGCCCCGCAAATTAAAATAATCAGCACTGTGCTACTTTCCAGCCGATGAGTTCAAAGAAAACTCAATTAACTGCAGACTGCTTAGCTTTTACCGGTTTCAATGTGCTACATTCGTTTGCTTAAATACTGCTTCTTTTATTGTGAAATCAATTTCTGTAATTCTCAATTTCACTCGATTTCAATTAATTTCCATTTTTGGCGCAGACAAATTCAATCGAACCATGCTTTGCCAATGAGGCATTGGCAGCGATAATATCGATACTTGCGTGCATTAATGCCACAGTGACTGTGGGGATATCCGTCCGCACTATGGCCCGGCACTGCGTTGCCAACTCCATCTATGGGCATTTCCCAGCCGCTATCAGCAAAGTAATCAATTAATGCTGTAATTACGCAATTTGGATACCGAAATGTGCCTACGGCATTGCCTCGTTTGTTTGCAGTGCTGTGGTATGCATGTAACAACAAAAACAACAACATGAATGATAACGCTACAGAGCATTAGCAACAACAGTGTACCCAGGCCAAAGGAGCAGAGGCTTTGTTTATGGGGTGTGAAATGCGTAGCTGCCGACCTTTGTAGCGTTCCGAGAGGCGGGAGCCGGGGTAGACAGCCTAAGCTGGTAAATACAAATTTAAATCCAAAGTATGGATCGTGTTAATTATGTAGAAGCAAAGGCAGCAACAGCAACAGCAACAGCAATAACGGCAGATGGAGTGCCTAATAGATGCATAAGTTGTTTGTTGTTTGTGTTGCTGCATGCGTATTTTGACACGAAAAGAAGAGTGTCAGCGGTGGTAAGTGCCACATGCCACATGCCACAACTAAACGAAAATAATTGCATGTCAAGTCACATCAACTCAGCTCAAGTGAAGTGAAATCGAAGTGTTGACTGTACGAAAAGGGAAAGGGCAACAATAACAGCAACAATCAGCTAAACTCTATAAGTGTCAATGGTTTCAAGCAGCCAGCCAGGTGTCTCGCACGCAATGCACACACACACACACTCACACACACACACTATATGAATACATATATGCGTGTGCGATTGCGTGTGTATGTGTGCACGATTTTGTGCACCTTGGGTTTTTGGCTGAATTCGTAAGAACACACATAGCCAAGTTGTTTTTGATAAATGAGGGCAACGACTGCAGACTGTATCTGTACCGTGTGTTCGGTCGGCTGTCCAATGCCTCAGTTCGCTAGCTGGCCGGCCAGCCTGCCACTGAGCAATTAGTTGTGGCGCAACAACTGTCAAGCATTTGCAACCGTAACAAAAGCAACAACAGCAACAACAACAAAAACAACAAATGACGTATGTAAGAGAATTGCTTAAGTGTTGGTCTTTTGAGTGATAAATAAGTGCAAATGAATTTCGAAAATTTCGAAACATTTTCAAACTAGCAAAGGCCATTTGGAGCATATTGAGTGCATGTGGCACATGAGTGTATATTTCTCATGCATTCTAAATACATGATCTGCAGAAATGTTTTGTGCAATTTGCTATTTAAATTGCTATGATTTGTTTTAAATCGACCGAGCAGTCAGTGGCATTTAGTCAAACTAAAATTGACTAAGGTAAGGACATGCCTCTCACATTGTGTAGAAATATGCTGCTAACTGCACACTTGGCCTCACTGCTGTTGTGGTTGGTATGTAAGCAACAAGGTAATTGGCGAAGGGTGAAGGGTGAAGGGTGTGCGCGGTTACGCCACAGACTGAGCTTGTGGGAGGCAAATTGTGTGCCTTTGCTTCAATTTACAGTTAAAAAATTTAAATTTAATTTTAGAATTTTAGAATTGCTAAACCGACTAACTAATTGAGTATTTTTATTTCATTTCTTTTGGACTTTTATACAGCAATGTTAACTGTAACGATTTAAATATGATTAGGCAATGACATACATTCATATAAATTTATGGAAATTTAATCCAGTTAATTTAAACCAACACAAATTGAAGATGGAATTAATTAAATTATAAGTAGTAAGAAGTAAGATATCTTACTTCATTAAGACACCATCATGCTTCCTTAAAAATTCTGCCAGATGTATCTATTTGCCTTTGGATGGAAACAGTCGTTTATAAGCCTTTTGTTGAAGATTAAATTTAGGTCATGCATTGAAAACTATAGGAGTAAATATTTCCCGTTAGTTTTTGAATACACGACGTATCCTCCTTAAACAGATAAAATTCAGACACATTTTTGTATTTTCTATTTAACAGCAACTTTATTGCCATCAATTTATCTTCCACTAATGATGAAAAGCTATGCCCGCAATAACTCCATAGCAACTATATTTGTTCATTTCTGAAAACTTTCTGAATTTCTGAAACTTTTTTATAAACCATATTTGCTAATATTTTACCAATAACAAGAAAAAGCATTCAGTTTTCCATCAATCAAAAGTAGGAGTATGTCAATCAAAAAGCTTAACCAAATTTTTGCCACTTGCCAATTGCAAAATTCAAACAAGCGCACTAAAATCCCAAAATCGGTATTTACACGAGCAAGTAACATTGCCAGCAATGCGTAGCAACAAATAATAAAAACAAAAATGAAAACACAAACACAAACACAAAACACAAAAGCGACTTTCCGTCAGTCGACGGCATTTACACAGAAATTTTCGCACAAAAATCAATTAACCCCAAGTGTCAGTGTTGCTACCCTGCGAAAAAAAAGCATTAAACTTTTATATGAAAGTTTCGCACGCGCATCGAAAATATGCCAAACCGCAAAACCACAAAACACTGTATGTAAATCGTTTGAAAGTCACTCAACCAAAGTGCAGGCGCTAAAGTGAATTTCGCTGCTGTCAGGCAGCCAGCGACGACTTGCCGCAGCCCACTGGGCGCGCAATGGCCACACAGAAGCGTTGGCGCGGCAAGAAAGCGGCGCGGGGTGGCGGACATTTCGGTGGTGGTAAGCGGTGTTAGATAAATGCACCGAACGGCGTTGGTGCGTGAATTTTCCGTGGACCCGCGCAAATACCAAAGCACACACATACACAGCCACTCGCACATGCACAACGCTGCACTTAGGAGCATGCATAGTTTATAGTTTTGCAATTACGTATTTGCCGCATGTGGGTGTTGGGGTGTCTGGGTGTAAGTGGAAAATACGTGCCGATGAATTTGTTTCGCAGTGCCATCAGCGCGTTGGCGTTAATGTTGACGGCGCGCGCGTTAATTGTTTTAAATAATGCAAGGCATTGCAACAAACAAAATAATTCCGCATAGGCGTATATGAATTTTGCGCGCGTGTATATGTCCGTAAGTAAAGTAAAGCGGAGAAATGCATGCGAGGGCGCATATGCTGGACGCGCTGGGTGGCGGCGACACAAGGACGCCAATAGTTGACACGTTGCGCCACGCCATGCCAACCGTGCCGCATTACGCCACGCGGTGTCAACATAGTCGTTGCGGCAACATGCATTGTATTTGGCATACAATTACCGGTAAATAGTTCCAACATATTGCAGTTACGGCCCATTGTCGTAGTTTATCGCCGGCGCGCTTATAAATTCACATTAACGCGTGCGCGTAAACACGTGTGGGTAGGCAAATTTATGTAGTGCGCGACGCAAATACGTGGTCCTGTCAGTGGAAGTGCGTGGCTCACATATTGAACGCCGGATGCGCCACATTTGGCGAAAGCGTTAGGCGGAAAAATTATTTGCGATAGTTTCTGGCGCCAAGCATTTGAGAGCGAGCAAAACAAATAATACTCTTGTTTAGCACTTGGTGTAAATATTAATTAACAGTGTAAAATAATATTCGGCTTAAATGAATTTTCAAGCTGTCGTCAGGATCATTTTGGGAATCAGGAGATCGTCAAACGTCTGAATATACTTTGGGATGCTTTTTGTTTTTTGTTGTTGAAAAATTTGTGAGTGGCAGAAATAAGTATGAATAGAGGCAGAATAGAGAGTATGGAGATACCTCATTGAATTCTGTTCACTTAACGCTTAAACGAGAGTTTGCTCTTAGTACTCTTTTTTGTGCTCTTACTTCTGCTGCAAATCTACATATTTTACGTATGCGAGTTACTCGTTCTTTTCACTACGCGCTAAAGCTTTGATAAGACCTTAGGAGAAACAATTTGGCAAATCCGATCCGATTAGGTGATCGGCCGAACGAACCAAGGAGATCGTTGCTAAATAGCTACGATCCATAACGTAGGATCTCGTACTACAGAAGAAAGCTTTTAGTTTAAATTTTTATTAAATTTGATAAATGAATTATTAAAATATG
This sequence comes from Bactrocera minax, assembly GCA_021498325.1. Classification (NCBI taxonomy): domain Eukaryota; kingdom Metazoa; phylum Arthropoda; class Insecta; order Diptera; family Tephritidae; genus Bactrocera; species Bactrocera minax. The sequence continues at coordinate 1,258,766 of JAKEEE010000024.1, forward strand.
GGTATGAAACTAAAGAGGCTTAAAAAGGCTTACAGATGCAAATACTTTTTGTGAACTGTTGCCACTGGTTTGTTTTCATTTTTCGATAGTGTGTTATTTAATTTGTATTCGGTGTAATACTCGGAGGGTTTAAAAAACAAAGTTAGTTAAAAGGTTGCCAAGTGTTTAAAAATATGAAATAAAAAACAATGAACACACTTTAGGTGTTGAAGAAAGCTTAGACTTGCAAATATTGTGAGCAGGATTGCCACCTGTTTGAATATTTCATGTAAAAAAAACATTACATAAAACGACTAGAACATGAAAATCAACATGATGATTTTTAAGAAAGCTTAAAATTGCAAAGATTTTTAGGTAGAGTTAACATGCTTTTAAAATATTCATTCGATCAAAATTTATAAACGAATTATTACAACATATGTATCAAAGTAAAGATGTTTAAGAAGGCTTGCATATGAAACTATTTTGAATAGGGATTTCCATCTGTTAAACATTTTAACTCAATACAATTGATAAAAATTTATGAGTTAATACAAATTTACGGTTACAAATATGTATGATGTTAGTGCAAGTTATTTTATATGTTATTTTATGTTTATGTGTATTTCGTACAACTGGAATTTTCAAACATTATGGCTCACTGGGCAGCCAAGAGTTGCCTTATTTTTGATTCGATTGGTGATGATTTGATATGCGATGGGGTCGTTAAATATAAAGCACACTGTTTTACAGTTGATGAGTCAACTGAGCAACATTAACCTCTACAACCCTGACAATTTCGACAATTCAATATTTCACCCACAACACAATCAATTCATTTGAAAACGGAGAAAGTAAGTTTTAAATAAAAATGTATTCGCTTCGTCTTGAAATGAGCTTTTTCAGTGAAAGAAAATCACCTAACACATGGCTTTAACAACTGACAAGATTGCCAGACGGGTTTTTATTTACAAAATACTGTTGTCTCGCAGCTACATTACATGATAATATAGTCGCCTAGCCCCAGCAAATGAGCTATGCAAATAAATAGTAACGGAGTCTTTGTCGACATTTCATGCGTTCAATCGAACGTGGCCTCTCTATCAAGAGTTGTATTATGCAAATGTCGCGCTGATTGTTGTTGTTTGCACAAACAGCAGGCGACGGCCGACATACGGCCGCGACCTGTGTGCATCCTTGCTGGCAAGGATATTATGTTTTCCGCTGGGTAGGGTGAGGAAAATAAATACGCGGGCTCGTGTGTCACACATGTAAATTGCAAATAAAATTTACAACAAAGTAAATTTCCGCGCACATTCGAAGCAGCACAACAAAAAAAAACAAAAAAACAAAAAAAAAGAGAAGGAGTCGTCATCAATACGCCAGCGAGCAGCACAAAGGAATGCCACGCTTCATTTTGAATGCGAATGTGTTGTACGAGTGTGTCTGACGCATGTGACGGAAGTGGTAGGGGCGCAACTTTTTGTTGGCAAATGTGCGCTGTGTCTGTCTGTCTATCTGTGCGCCGTAAAAACCGCAGCATGTGAATGAACTTCAATTGTAAAAACTCGACTGTTAAACGCATAATTTGCTATTTTTTCTGCTATTTTCATTTTCATTTTCATTTGCTTGCCACTTTCGCATTCAATTTTAGCTGTCTTTATATTTTGCTATCAAATATAATTTATTATATGTGTTTGTGAAAGGGAAAGGGAAAGAGCGACTGTGAGGCATCATTTATTAGGCTACTTTGTGATTGGCTTTTGAGCAAACTTTATTGATTTCTTCCGCCTTCTTTCGATATCTGATTTATACGCGTAATATTTATTCATGGAGCAGAACTAATAGTTTTATGGATCGTATATGCAATTTTTGTAGCAAATAAATTCTTTTATTTCTTTGGGTAAACTGCGTGTAGTTTCCTTTGTGATTTCGCGACATACAACTACTTTGTGTATAATTTATATGCTTTTTTCATACATACATACATATATGCCCACCGCATGCTTGTAATGGATGGGAGCCCGGATGTATTTGAGAGTATGCAAATTTTATTAGTCTATATCAAAATCAACATCCTTAATGGTAATCATACCAGATTAACTACAGTTATATATGAAATATTACAAAAATATCTGCAGATAAAAAATTTAAAAAATGCAAAAGGGGCTGAAGGGGCTGAAGGTTCGGTTACCAAAAACCTGTTATACCCCATTATCAGTCTTGAACGTATCCTCAAAAATTATTTTGAAAAGTTATTTCCAAGATGACTTTTCATTGACTGAGAGCTGTATCTAAGTACGGTATCTAAATCTATTTGAAATCCCTCGATAACCAGCTAAAGGTTATAGCTTCTTGGATTTTGTGTAGTGATTAGAGATACATACTGCCATTCCTCAAGACTTTAGTTCTATCCCTGTTTCCGATCAACATTCAGCAACTTTTTTTTATATTCTAATATTTCTTACAAAAGAGATACAGTTACAACTTTACATTTCTAAACCATTGGCAGTTTCGCAGTTGGACTACCTGAAGCCTATAAAGTTTGATTGCAATGGACTTCAAAATATGGATGCTAGAATCCCTTCTACCTTGCTTAAGCTTTTAAAAAGACTTCCGGGCAAAATTAACTTAAATTCAAGAAACAGCATAGTAAATGAATGTCTGTGAGCACGAATATATCTTTGAGAAACTCAAGAAGTATCTCTCTTAAACTGTCTATCAGACTCAATTGGTATCTGAAATATTCGAAAGCCTTCAAGGCTCTAAGCAGCTTTTCTGAATAAGTCATTGATCTTCTTAGGTAGCCAAGAAGCCCTGCCGACATTGGCAACTCCAATCACGACAAACAAAAAAATTAGAGATAGCCAAGCATTAGATTTTTATACTTTGCGTTAATATTAATCGTTAACATGTTGACTCAAGCACTCCTTGGATGAATATGAGGCAGAGACATTACGTTACATGATGGGACTATCGACACCAAGATCCTGAGAAGATAAAGAAGGCCTCTATTCGGGCACATATGCCTTATAGTCGGTATAATTCATACCTCATCGGATCATAGAAACTTTCTGCAAGAGGGCCTCCTGATAAAACTTCTCCTGAAGCTAAAGAAGGAACTCAAGAGAATCCTTAAACTATAAATATAGGTTGAGAGCGAGTAGAAAAGAACACTATGGGTGGTAATGTCTTCATTTTGGTTGGACCCAAAAGATGTACCACTAGTTGAATATAATATTTTGCGCCTGATACTCTGAATTAAATTAGTTATTTTATTTGCTAATCCTCATTTTATTTGTGTTTTCAAATTTCCTTTTCGCACTAAATAGCCGCGTGACAGGAAGACGCACAGACTTAGCCACGTGCAGTTTTCTGACATCCATAATATTGCATGTCGCCTTTACTGCATATATGTACTATATGGACGCATATGTATGTCAGCTTGCACAGATGTATTTAAGTCACAGATATAATTTTTAACTGAATTCCGCACAGATTTGTGGCCGACATCAATGAATGTTACAAACATTTTCCGCAAATAAAAGCGCTCAATGAACAGCACAACGCTGCTATGCAGTGCAAAAGGAATAAAAAAGAAATGCCGTAAAGCATAAATGAGCTGAGAATGCAATACCAACAGCAGCAATACCAACAACAAAAAACAACAACAACACAACAGCTGCAGTAGCGTGATATGTAAAGCAGATGTGTTGGCCGCCATGCATTTGCATGCATAAATTGGCATTAAATACACAAGAGCACACAAGCTGCAGCAACAAGCAGACATCTGCACATAATGCACATATGTGTAAGTGTGTGGATAAATTGCATAGCACAAAGCTTATAATACACGCATGAATTGCATTCATTGCTCGCTTGCTGGTGACAGCAAAGAGCGCAGGCATCTGACCGCACCATCAGCACCAGCAGCCGTAAGCAGGCATCACACTTGCCAGCAGCAGCAACAACAATAGCAGCCAACAACAATGGGAAGCAGAAAAAATCAGTAGCAACAGCAATCACCGCAGAACGGAGTGCAACGCCATTGACAGTTTGGCGATTTCCATGCGTTGACAGCCGAAAGCCGAGCGCAATAGGCGCGACACATCTGCAGGCGCGGCCCAGCGTCATCGATTGACAGCGGCTATGATAGGCTGATAGGTAGGATGCCGCAACTGCTGTGGAACGGCGATGCTTTTGCTGTTGCGGTTGCTGCCGCCGCCTGCAATGCATTCACTGTTGTCAAGCGACATCACAGTCAGAAGCATTCTGAACAAGCGAAAATAGACGGATAGCATATGTGGAGTGATCAAAAAGTACTCTCATCGAGCAGGAAGGAGAAATTAAAATTAAATTACCAATATCCTAATGCAAAAACAAAATAAACGACTATGAGCTGTCAAGCAATTTAGATCCACCAAAAGTATTATTGAAAAACTTGATAGGAAAGTTCGACAAAAATTTCCTTTCCGACCTTGTAAGTCTCTATATAAAAGTGAAGAAATCAGCCATTTTGGGAACTTCCGGTCTTCTGCTACTGGTTTTTAGGTACCTGTTCTAATTAGTCGAGCTTCATGATGCCCCCGATAACATCAATAAGTTCTTTGTGAAGCTTGGTTATCCGCTGTTCTCTGAAATTTTAGAATCTGATTCGGCTAAGGGCTATCCGAAAAATACATTCAAACATCAATACATTCAACAATACATTATTAAGGTTGGATAAAAAACTTTATAGGTAACTAAAGCTATCCAGAAATTCGTCGACAAAAAATTACCAGCTTATTTTATCTAATAAGTAAAAAGGTTAGTACCAGATATTGGGCGAACTAATTACTACTAAATACTATTTGCGGACTGACTCTATCACTAAAGCTACTTGTGTTCAGGTAAGATCATTTTCTTGGGGCAAGGAGGATCTGCTTTAACAGTATTACTATTACTTACAGTTATTACTATGGATGATCACAACAAGGCTTAGATCATTAGCTAAAGAGTGCAGCTTAAGCTATCTGTAATGAAAGTGGGCCCAAATGCGGACACGTAATCAGAGTATAATTTTCAATTTCAACCTGGTACAACCAACGAAGCCAGTGAAGTAAGGCCACCCGAAAACTCAATAATATGGAAAAAGTAGTATTTTTGTTATAATGGCGATTTTCTGAGCTAGAGTATCGGAACTGTTATTCAGTTCTTCAAAATTAGTAAACGTGGCATTAAATATTTTTCCGGAATTATTCATTAAAAAATTGTAATTATTTCAATGACATCAATCAGTGCGCTAAAATTTCTACAACATTTACAGTTTTTTGCTCCCCTCAAACACAACTCGATTGTGTGTGTTTTTCGTTGATTGACTCAGTGCCATTGCGCGAAGGTCGGCTTCGTATTTGTCGGCTGATGAGTGTTGGCTGCTGTTGAAATTCATTAATTGCAATTTTTTTTAATTAAACGTTCGGCAATGGCGGCCACAGCAGAAGCAGCAGAAGCAGCAGCAGCAGCAGCAGTGTCTGCAGCAGATCACATCAAGTCAACACGGCATTGCCACGCATTCACGCTGTCACACTTTATGATAGTTAAAGTCGTATTGTTGATAAACAGACACTTAAAAAAATAAAATAAGCAACAATAAAAATATATTTAAATTGACTTTGCATGCGGACAGACATATTTCATTTGTTACATGCCCACACACACACATATATATATATATATATATATATATGTATATATATATTTACAATACTTTTATGCTGTCTGCATTTGACTCGGTCGTGGGGACTGTTGCACGAGTGTTTTTCAGATTCATTAGCGAGTTGAATTTCGTTTAAATTTCGCTCTGTTTGCGCTTATCGCCTATTTGTATTTCTTTCCGTAAGTTAATCACGATTTTATTTTATTTTGTTTATTATTTTTTATTTTTTATTTTTGTAGTTTTTTTTATGAAAATATCTCTCATTTATCACATGTTGCATTCATCTGGCCGAGTCGCTTTTCAGCGAGCGCCTGGTTGCCAATTAGTTGCAACTGTCACTTCATTCAAACTCAAAACTGTCACTATCTATCGATCGTGGTTGCAAACACATATGAATACACATATACACATGTATATATATAGTTAAACGGTTTGTAAATGGTTACATGAAAACATATGACAGAAGCCAACTCATTCGGGTCGTGACCAGCGCAAATGAGCACTGCATGATGAAAAGCACGAAAATTTGCGGAAAAAAAGTATTAAGAAATGAAATACGTATATTTTAGTTTTTACATTTTTTCCTTCAACTTTCGCTTGACCTCTGCTCGCCACACATTTTCCAATGAGCGCGTTTGCAAAAAATGGGTGGCTGCAATCACAGTGATTTTGTGTATTCAAAAACGAAGGATTTTTTAGTTTTGAACCGAAGAAGTTTACAAATTTCGAAGTAGTAAGCAAATACTTAGTTTTCCAATAATTAATGATCGAACAATATGGGTTTCCTAGTTTAGGTCGTGCTGGAAATCTTCTGGGTATATAGTGGTTCGAATATTTACCTTCGTCTCATATTATACTAGATTTATAGCTAACTGTATATATTTTAGTAAGCGCGCTATAACTGTCAAATCTATTTCTTCAAAATTTCGATGAAAAATTAAAAAAAAATATGATGTGAATCCCTTTGAAGTTTTGTGCATAATGCGGCACATTACTCGCAAAACATTATATATAATTTAATAAAAATATGTTATACCAAGGGTTAGTAGGACTAGATGTTGGAGAAATCCCTCTTCCAGAAATTAAGCTCGAAACATAATGATAAAGGTAGGCATACAAACATTCTAGAGACAAAACCGCTATTGAACTGACCTAAAATGTGGTAAAATTTTTGAATTGGTTCGCATATTGCAAGACATTCACTTAGTCCAATTAAAAATCCCCAAACTTTTTTATTCATTAAGAACTGAAGGTATAATAAGGACATGATTATGGGACAACCTCCGAAACGGCATGTGCCCACGTGTATCAGGGTTGAAATAATTTCTATCACTTTTTTATACTGAGAACGAATAGAAATCTGGAGTAAGAAGTATACAACACAGTGCCTTCCAAAACAACATGATCGCGTGGGTTAGATCCAATCAATTTCTATGTTATTCTGTGTTGATATGAAAGAGATTTGTGCTTTTTTGCTCTAAAAAAATGTTACAATGAAGTCGCCGGATTGACGCTCGAATACATAAGAAAATTTGACAAAAAAAACAGGTTCTACTGTTTCAGGCTCATCGAGAGCGAATTTATTGCTTAATACCTATGTCAAATGACAAAGTTGGTAAAACAATTTTCTCGAAACAATATCGTATGTTTATTGAATGAAAAATATCTTCAAATCTGCAATGAAGCTTAGCCGTTTTGCTGTTGTTACCTGCTTTTATCGAAACTCCATAATTGGAAACAGAAAGCAAAAAGAAACCATTTATATCCAACATTCTTTCTAGGCAGTCATCCCCATCCCAATGATGACTGGGGATAAAGATGCAAATGACAATGCTTTTAACTAACGTGAAGAACTTGCCGATTTAGCAGCTCTAGAATGAACACACAATATATCTTTTATCGGAAATCTTGGAAACGACTAAAGGTTCGAAGATTCCGCGAGCAGAACGAATTTCTCTCATTTCAACAAACCAATTAAAAAAAATAGCTGAAACCATTTTGAACAAGAATCAATAGGTGACGACTTAACTGGAAGAAAACATTCTTGTTGTACGAGAAATGAAGTTTCCTGAGGGACAGGATTTTATGAGAACCTTATCTAGGCCCAAAATGCATTTGAAATAAATTTCCATAATTTTTATTTTATTACTTGGCGGAGAATGAGACCACTGCTCACCGATTGGTCGTCACGCACCCAACCCATATAACACGCAGTCGAACCTAAATGACCCCAAAGACCCCAAAAACCTCGAAAAAAACAAGAGATACCTTCATTTGTGAGCACATTTGTATGTATTCTTCATGAATGCATGTGTGCTGCTGGCGACCTATACTGCATTAGTTGCACTCAAAAATTTTGGCTCAGCGCCAAAATGTCTTGCCAAAGCGTCACGGTATTATTTTCATTGGTCTGCGCTGGCAAATATTTTCGTATTTTCACACAAAATGTTTTCGCAAACAAAGAATGTGAAATGAAAGTGCACTGTGCAAGGGGAAATTGGGTTGCGGCGCAGCGAAATGTAGAGATGAATGAAAATATCTACTTTATATTTAGCAGATAAATTTAATAAACCGCGCAGATATTCATTGAGCATTTCGTGCTAAAAACGAAATTTAAGCTTAGCCAATAAATTGTGTGAGCGCTTCTCTAGATTTCTGATTATAAATATTCTATTATATGTATATAACTTTATATAGTATTATATACACACTAACTCTCTTTCTCTTTTTTCGACACTCATAATTTATACTTAAAGAAAATGGCAATAAATTTTATGCACTTGAACATGCACTTCTCATATTCGAAAGTAGTTAATAATGTTTATTTACGATAATGCACTTAGTGGGCAATCACGATTTCGATATTAACACCTTTCAACAAAAGCATTTATTTACAAACAAGTCGCTTGGGGGCAAATGGGAAAATGTTTAAATGAATAGCACATAGGTATGTGGAAAAGTGTGGCTGGAAAAGCCAGACCCAAAGGCATACACCATAGAGGTTTGTGTGACTACTCAATTTGCGTTGAAAAGTTAGCAAGTGCCGCATGAACAATGTGGCAAAGGGCAAGCCAAATGTGTGCTGCTTTTATTTTAAAATGATTACCGGCTTTAAAGCAATTGTGGTGACTTTGCACAAGGGTGTGGAAAGCATATTCGGAAGATATCCACTTGATGTTTTCGGGTAGTAAGGTGTTGGATTGAGGACAACAGTTTTTTGGTTTCTGTAGTCATTAAAAATTTTTTTAAAGGATTTTAACTAAAAAGTGAAAACAGCTTTAATTTTGAACTTGTTGAATGATATTATTATGATATCGTTAATTAAGCTATAATTTTTCTGCAAACGAATCTTTTCCGTAAGTTTATGCGACCTACACGACAGCGGGTGGGTTCAAATGAAGCCTTAGCCATAATTCATAATACGACCGTATTGTTCTCTTAAGGGGTCAGAATTTTCAAAAAAAAAAATTTTCTTTTACTGAAAGTACACTTTATGGCCTTTTCGAAAGATAAGGTAACGAAAAAATACAAGAAACAAAAAATTCTCACTTCCACGCAAAAAAATAGATAATTTTAACGATTTTTGACAATGAATTAGATACAAAAATTCAGACTTATAATATAATTTGGCTTGTAGACATGTTAAACTAGCTATCAGGCTAAATCATTAATCGGGTTTAATTTTCGGGCGGAAATTGACCTGCATCTGGACAAATTGTGTGTGTCTCCCATTCGTGTTTTTCAAAGATCCAGAAGAAGTGGGCAAAATACTGATGGTCCGAAAATTCTCTGAAAAAATGGAGTAGTTGCTCTCATCGAAAAATCATGTCTCTCTAAAACGAAATATACTTTGAACACTTTAAGCACACACTCTTAGTAATAGGCCGAGTTAAAGTCAAAGCGCAAATGCAACAATGCGGAGAATTTAGCCTAAATTAGTGAACAATATTAGTCATCCAACTTAACCAAATTGAAATATTATTATGCCTGCGTGTTAAAAATAGAAGAAAAGGCAATGGACTGAATAATGTCACCAAGAATAAAACTTCGAAGAAGACTACAGTAATGATAAAGGAATACCTTTTTAGGCAGAAGAACGAAAGAAATGGAAATTGTGAGAGCAATTGAACAATAAAATGAATAATGAATAAATATGAAATAGAAATTTTTGTAATTTAAAGAAATGAAACCAAGAAGAAACTACCTGTTGAGCAAAAATTCACGCTTTATGCAATTAGGGACGATCTATGCTGGCATTATAATTATATATATACATATATACATATGCATATGTATATGCATATGTAATTAATTTACAAAAAATAAAATAAAATATATAATAAAATAATATACACAAGTGCTCATACTATATTATCTATAGATATACATATCTTTTGTGACCACCCTAATGTGTGCGCTTAGTCATTGAGGAAACTTGTGGCTTTAAACTGAGCAAATGACTGTGATATATTTCGCTGCGCGACGTTTGAAATTGGTGAAAGGTTACAAACTTTTCGTGCTTCGATTAAAATAGATAGTCAGCATAGGAGGATCGACAGGCCATCGGCAGATACGAGTGCTCGGACATGCGGTCAAATGCAAAGGCTAACAAGCGCACACTTTCTTCAAGTACATTGTGGCGGTTGCTTGACGATGATACACGACTGTGGTGAAAGACTGCTTATGAGGGTTGTAAGACAGTTTCAGTAATAATAATTTATTATTATTTATATTTTTATTATTTTTTATTATTATTTATTATTATTATTATTTATTATTATATTTATTATTATTTTTGGGGTATACCCAAATGCAAAAAATAAAACACTCGTTACAATTGAGAATCGTATGTCAAGTGACAATAGGAAAAGCCTTTGGAAACCACAGCTAACTTCACATTACAACAATTTTATTTTTTTTTTGGAGCTTGGCAATCTAACCGAGTAGCGTTCTTTTGTTACATTTTAAAAAAGTACCCAATATAGTTTAACTGCATGCCAACATATTCACGCTATCTGTGTGTCTACTTATTTCAACTAAACTATGTGTCGTAATTTATATAAATATATGCACTTATGTGTATGTAAAAACTTATGCAATCCAATTATCACAAAACATGTCAAATGACAATGACATCGAGCGGCAGGTGAGCAAGCGAATTCACATTAAATTGCAAACATAAAGTAAATAAATGCAAGGCAGACATTTTTGATTAATAATTTCAATTTTTGGTGCCACAAAGTGGATCGAAAACTATTTTACAATAGTTAAATCGGGGAAGGGCAATGACAATTTTTTGAAGCTGTTGTAGAACAAGGTCGAATAGAGGGCAAGCAGAACTCGATTCATTTGGGGTTAAGTTCCATTTGGAAAACAATCATGCAGATTACATAGTGAAATATAACTTTAAAAGGCAGGCTGATCAATCCAACCAGCCAATATGGTGCCGTCGTGAGGAATGAAACCTATCTACGCTTGAAAAGAGTTGCAAAGAAGTTTTGCAGCAGTTTCTTTCTCCACCATCCTTTACTCTTATTTATATTTCTTTGTTGAACATATCCTAAGAATTACTTTCAACCTTCCTGCAGATTGGTTTATATCGAATAGCATTTCAAGACATTAGTTACTAATGTAATTGTAGCTACAGCTCCACAGAAAACACAGAAAACCTGATTTACTTGTTTCCCTTTCTCTCTAGTTCCGAAATTTCGAGAACTCTGTTTACTTTCAATCATCTTCTGTTTATAGGGATTTAATTCAAAGTTAAGCCAAGTTTTACCATTTGAGGTTTTTTCCCAACGAATTTATTCTGGCAGGTTCTATATCTAAATTTAAAGAGGCTTCAGATAGTCGGCTAGCTTTGCAGGCGTGGCAGTGATAAGTATAGTTGTCTTCGTCCACTGGATTTATTTTCTAAAGCTCCGCTATTTTTCTATTGCGAAATTTTCAACCGATAAGTTCTCTTTTAAGTGTCTTTTATTACGGTTCAAATTTTGTCGTGGAAACTTAATATCAACAAGAAAACTGAGCGTAAACCTTTCGACCCTACATCATTCCGCATTTTCAAACGGCGACGCCAATTTTTCTTATAGAGTTCTTATAGAGGTTGAGTGATATTGTGAATATCAGTTCAAGAGTTTGTTGTCCAACGATTTTGATCACATAAAAACTTATCTCATAGCTAGGCTAATAGGCTTCTAACCGAATAAAGAGACGTTCATCATTAATACCACTCATTATGTACGTTTTCATACCACCAAACTCTTCGCAACAGTGTTGCAATACCATGTTTTCCCATTTAAGTAATAGTCTATAAAATGCCTTGTCCCTGTGATTTTTTTTTCGAAGCACCCACTTTCAAAAGCTATTTGTGAAATGGAAAATGTGGCAAAATGTCTGCGTAAGCAGCCTTGCCTTTATTTCAGCCACCGAAGCAGCTACACGATGTAAATAAACGAACAGACGTACATGGGCAATGCAACAACAACGACACGGAATTGCGCAACATTGTTGCTAAAGTGGCAGCAAAAGCAACAAATAAAATGTGAAGGCAACAACAAACACACAGCAGTGGAAGCGCATTTAAATTGTACAAAATTGTTAGCTTGTTGCCAATTTAATTTCTTGCCGCTGCATGTGCGCTAATGTAATAGACGCCATTGTATGCGTAAATCGTTTGTTGTTCTTGTTGTTGCTGTTGCAATCACTGTCATTTGCCACAACAGTTAATGTCTTTCGCGCGCTCGTACTCAATTCTTTTCAACTCAACTGCATACGGCTCAACGCAGCTAAGCTCAACTCAGCGCAGTTGTGGCAAGTTTGCACAGCTGTGTGCAACAAAAGTAAAATGACCAACACTTGGCGTCGTCGCCCGTATGTTGCTGTGTTTGTATGCTAACAACAACTACAAAACATTGCCTTACGAAAACACTACAACAAAATCCACAACAACAACAACAGTGAAACAACAAAAACTATAGAAATAATGCGAAATCAGCAAACAGCGCAATTATAATAGTGGCAAAAACGACAACAACTACAACAACAACATGCAGTCAATTGCCTAAATGACTAAATAATCGAAAACACCAAACAAACTCCGCGGTGCACAGTGCAACGCGCCAAGCGACTCGCTGGCTGCCTGTCTAGCGGACCGGCTGATTGAAGCTGGCTGTTGGCTGTTGGCGCGTCACTGCAGTCGTTTGGTCAATTGCGGCAGCTAAATGTGCGGCTTTGCCGAGTCAATTGACCAAAATAGCAAATCCGCCAACTAATCCAAGCACATCGTTTGGTTGCTTTTGCGGCAGCGGTGGTCAAGAGACAGCCTGTCAGTTGCATGCATGCAAGTGAATGAATGCGCCAGCAAAGTGTCTATTTGTTTATTTGCCCATCTATCCATTTGTCCGTCTGTCCGTCTGCCTGCCTGCCTACTTGCCAGCCTGTTTATCCGTCTAACCGGCTGCTTGTTGTTAGTTTGCCCATCCAAGTGAGCTGCTTAATTGAGCAATTGTGTATTTGACTATCAGCTGGCTGCGGAGTTGGCGGCACTATTTGGCTGCTGCTGCTGCTGCTGCTGCTGCCGCATCATCGCCTGTCTAATAGCGTTTTTGTTCGAATGTTTGCAGACGTGGTTGCAACAGCAGTGCCATAAAAAGGAAAATCACCAGCGTTATAACAACCTTTTCTGATTTATGTAATAAATTTCGCTAATTTTGTTGTTGGTTGTTTTACAAATTATCCTTTAACGTAAATTTCACGGAAGTAAAAGCGCTTTTAACGAAATCAATCATTTTGTGTTTTCCGCTTACCAACCAGTCGGGACCATGGATGCAACGCGGCAAGTCGGACTGTATGTGGAAAGCAAAAATATATAAGTTAACAAACTACGTGGACCGAGGCTTCGTCGCGGACATAAAGAATATTGAAAGAGAAAAATTAGAACGTTTTCTGTCAAACCAAATTCAGAGTTGGTATTATAAAGATTATTTAAGGAAAACTATTTTCGGATGCACGAGGTCCAAGCACTTAGATTATACTTTACAAATCTGAAAAATATAATTCAGTTTAGGAAAATATCAAAGGAACCTTAAAATACATATAGTTAGATAAAGAGTTTAAGGAATATAAGCAGTTTTAGCACATTTCACTGAATATTGAAGACCACAATATAAATCATAATAAATCTGCGCAGACGATATAAACCGAGGGGATCGGGCCACATCTACTTTACATAATTTCATTCAGAACTTCCTGTAAGCTTCCCAGAACCAACAGCGTAATTTTTTAGCAGATATTGTACCATTCAGAGAGTCGATCTATCGTTTCTTAATAATACGAAGCTAATGCACGCGATCTCCGATCTTTTTCTATCAAAATTCTTTTATAATACTACTAAATACTAATCTGTCCAGACAATAGCAGTACTACTGTAGAATCCCATCAAAAGCAAATCAAATATAATGTGAGTATATGGCACGCATGTTCTGTTATCAACAAATGAGACAATTGATTTTAAGAATCCTCCTTATAGAATTGGAAAAAATTTTCGCGAGTAGTCATATTAGTCTGTGCAACCTTAGTAGTCTGGGATTAAACTAATGAAAATCGAAATAATATTTATTATTTGGAAAATAAATTAAGAAAAAAAGATTAATACAGTACGCGCAAAAAAACCCCCTTGTTAAGATAAGCCGTCTCCTATTCGCGATTTCTCTGCTTGCTAACTCTGAACCCTGCTTTCTTGCCGAAAACTTTACATGCAATTCGATATAAGAGAGTACGTGGATATCTAATTATATTCTTATAATTGCATGCTTCACTACTATCAAGTTATGTTCTAGAGATTTTACATAAACTTTACTATTATGAATGTACTATTATGAATGAACTATTATGAATGTATCAAGTGTCAAATAACTGTCAAACTTACATAGAAATTCTGGTAGAATGTTTGAACAGTCCGTATAACGTGTTCGATTCGCAAGTCTCTAACGCTTGTTGAAACGAAGGCAGCTATTGAATCACATGTCAAGCAACAACAAAAACATATTAATAAACATATGTATGTTAGTTGATCGAAAGTTGGTAAAAGCCTATACAACTTGAATCGTGTGGTTATAAAGCAGCTACTGTGAATGAGCCCTGGACAAATCTCTGAAAATCAAAGCTTGCTTCAGATTATTTCCCATTAGTTCCATTTTGTTACACACATACTAAAAACCTGTGAATTTATTTAGATGTTACGTTTGTTTTCTATTTTCTTCAACTAAAATCTTTTGCAGTTAGTTTACAAAAATTGTAGACACTACTTAAAACATACTTCTCAAGTAATAAACATCATGCTAAAAAATTATTTATCACATACAAAAACAAGAGGAGAGACGAATATGGCAATTGATAAGCGATAAGACAACACTTTTGCACATACTTTGTTCAGAGTATCTACTTTTCATAGAGTATCTATAAGCTAATATAAATCTTCGGCCGTGCTTGCGCAGCGTATAGGTCTTTCTAAAACTAAAGCCACAACGAAATTCTTCAACACAAAATATAAATCAAATATTACAAATTTATTTTGATGTGCATTATTATTATCGCACATATAAAGACTTCCCACAGCCAACAAACGCTCAGAGTTGCGTGGCAGCGCGCACAGGGATGCATTTAATAGCTGTTGCACGTTCACTCAATCACCACAAAAGATTGCCACCATTTATTGCTGGCTGCTGAGTACTTGCGAATGCATTGAAATTTTATTTACAACTTCCGCGTTCGTTTATTTATGCGTTATGAAGCAGCGGAAGACAGACACTCAAAAACATAACAGTTAATAATAGTTTTACCCGTATCTGCACAGTTTGTACAATTTGTTATACAATGTGGTGAACTGTTGCCACTACCTCTCCCCTTTAACAACCACTGCATATCACTTGCAGTACACTTGGATCACTGTTGGCGGTGAATTGCCTATAAAAGCCGCTCGAGCGACTGGCACATGTGTTGCTGTTGTCGCAACAATGAAAGTGCAATAACAGCAGCGGGGCGAGCGGGGATTGCAATTCTTTTCAATTTGGCGCAGCATAACAGCAGCTGCAACATGCTGTACCGTTACAGCGACGTAATCTGTTCGTGTGCATGCATGCACATAACTAATTTTTATCTCGCTCACTTTTAATAAAATATTTTTATGCTGCTCATTTATGCATGCCAAGACGACTGTAATGGAAATAAATTACATCATTTTGCATTTTCATTTGTTTTCATTTCGCTTTTCGCTTATGGCGCGGTCGCACGCTTGCTGCGTGGTGGCTATGTTGTTACAGTGTTGCAATAATGATTGATTGGCGGCAGTAGCAATCACTTGAAGGCATTTACGGCACGCCTATTATGGCCGTGTTATTGTATTTTTCACGCTACCGATAAGATTATTTGCAATTACAAGCTATTTTTAAATTTCCACTTTTGTTGTTGTTGTACTGGTCGGTTGGCCGCCATGTAAGCTTATTTATGCATATTTAATGGCTATCTGTTTATTAATTCCATTTTAATTGAGTTCTTTTGCGGGGCGTTGTTTACATTTTTTTGTAGTGATCAGTAATGGATATTGTCTTAAAAGAACTTTATGACTATATTATGCTTTAATAAAAGATTTTAAAGAAAATAATATGGTTTTTTTTTTATCTCACTTCAGAAGAAGTGCAATTATATGATATATGATATGATATGATGACAGATAATCAAACATTTTTTCTAAGTGGCTAGAAGGTTTTTTATGTCCGAGGTGCACTCAGAGCTTTACCATTACAAAACGGGGTTAGATGCCGTTGGAAGATTCAAAGTCATAATTGACCCACATATTCAACACATACTCCATTGTTCTGCTTAAAATTGTTGTAAACTCATCACGTAATCGTGATCGAAGTAATGAAAGCAGAACCCAGAGGACCAGCTTCGGTAACACAAACTCATCCGACTTAATGGGTGAACAAACGACATACGAGTACTTGGTGTTTGATTACTCAATATACCCGTTAGAACACATGAAATTATGCTACTCTTGTCTTGCTAAAATTTTAGTTACGATTCAAGCACTCCTTATCTGCACTCCTAATTGGAGTTTATAGAAATAAATTAAATGGCTATAAATAAAATTAGATCCCTATTGCGTAAGGCTACTGGCGCGAGTATAGTAGCCGCTAGGCAACCGTATAACAAAATATACATTATGGATGGCATTGGCGTTGCCAATCACAGGTAACTGAGTTATACTATACAAAAATGTCAAAACAGCCAACTGGTCTTGCATGGTCAGCAATTGCATACAGTATTGCGCAAGTTTTGAAGTTTGAATAGATAGGATATCTTTAAAGGATATGTATACTCAATATTTTATTTATTTAGGAATGTTTCCAATCGAATATTTTACCAAAATTAATCTCTAAAAAATCGTTTTTCTTTAATTTCTTTATGAAATTTTATATTTCAATTAATCTTTACTTCGATTCAAAAAAATTTTTTTTAAATATTTTTTAAGAACTTACAAAGTTATATATAGTTATATTATTTGAGAAATTATTATTTATAATTGTAATAATTGTGTCTGAATGCTCATTTTTATAAGTTGATAGTTAGTAAGTAGTCAGATTCTTTAAATTTAATCAGCCTGAAAAACTGAGGCAATTCTTCGACGAAAGCAGAAAATAGTATGAATGTACTAAACTTAAACATATTAAATTTCAGTGAATGTCACTATTTTCCATTCATTTATGTTTAATTTTTCGATTTATGAATGCAGCCAAATATTTAAAACAGTGATTCTCAAAAATGTAAACTCAGGGTTGTTATCTGCGTTTTCAAGTATATTGACATCAGTAGCAATATGCAGAGCAAAATCCTGTTATAGTAGTCGGGCAAGTAAACCGGCAAGTATATTCTAGTAGCCTTACACAATATGAGTGTTAATTTCATGATATTCAAGAAAGGCTTGCTAATTGTGGTAAAATTTTGACTGGAAAATATAAGGAATGTTGAGCCCTTGATATTGACATAGACGATGGTCTTTCAGCCAAAAAAATTTAAGCTCCGAGTCTAAAATTACCGAATACAAATTTGTGTCAACAAAAGCATATACCCTTTGATCTTATATTGACAGAAATGTCCCTGATTTTTTACGGTAGAGAGTTAGAAATAATAAAAAGAAAAATTAGCACATTTTTTAATGGTGAATATTAGTTTCCGCGATAATATAGCGATACATTCATATGGCATTTCGAATACTGTATTGTTGTTATTATGCTTCAACTTCAATATGGTAATAATAATAATAATAAGGTTTGGTTTCTTGGTAATACTGCGATCAGAAGGTTACTCCCACGAGAGACATATGAACTGTTTGGCGGCTTTTGAAGTTTTATTGCGTCTTCGGGTTGCTAA
Source organism: Bactrocera minax (assembly GCA_021498325.1). Taxonomy (NCBI): domain Eukaryota; kingdom Metazoa; phylum Arthropoda; class Insecta; order Diptera; family Tephritidae; genus Bactrocera; species Bactrocera minax. The sequence goes on from JAKEEE010000024.1 coordinate 1,276,872, forward strand.
GGTTTAACATAATATAATGTGAATCTAATAATATATGTAATAATGTTTTCCAAGTGTTAATCCCAAGGTATTTAATTCTTTCAAATGAGCACTGCCAGGTGATTATGGTTGTAAGTTTTCATACTGTAGCGATAGTGTAGCGATTGGACACTAGAAGAGGCATCACAAAACTGCAACATGTTTTTTAGTTATGGAACCCAAAACCTAACCTGCAAAAAGTATGTGAACAAAATTAAAATATTACAGCTAGCATAATTTAACAGCTGAGCTTCGGTTCTTTGCAAAGACCTTTAGCTCTTCTAGGTACGTTAGAGATCAGAGGCAGATAAGGGAAGTAGCTCAATCAAAAGTTGAGCAAAGGCGTAAATGTAAAGATAACATTATTATATAGGTTGGACAAAGAACACAAAAGGTCCTCAACTTATTTGCTTCAAGGAAATGTTTTACAACTAGTCTCTACATATGCGACTTAAGCTTTTTGAAGTGTCAAAACCAAATTTAAGCTAGTGTTTTCAAATTAGAAAGAGAGCCTCTGCGAAAGTCTATACAAGAAATTACTCTAAGGATTAAGAGCACCAGCGAATTCTAACAAAGCATTATGGGAGGAAAGAATAATGAAACAAAAAACAACAACAAAGATTATTCAAATTACGTGGAAATCCAAAGTCCCATAAGCTAATGACTGACTAACAAAATGTGGCACTGCCAACAGTAGTAGATTTGGGATGGTTCCAAAACTGAAAATCAATTCGAAATATGTAGAAAGAATAATTGTAAAACAAATACAGGCAACCGCATTTAAAAGTACCACAAACTTGGCAAAATATAAACACTAAAACAATGACCAAACACGAAAGCACAAACGCAAACAATGCCGAACCGGCGGAGTGTGCCAACAAAAACAATAAAAAAAAGTGTGTGGTGCCACAAGAAATCCTTGGTGCAGAAAATCGCACAGGACCAAACAAAAAGTAATGAAGCCAAAACAGTACAATAAAATATGGAACACAAACAACACACACAAACACACACACGCACACACACACGTGCATATTGCAAGTAAAGTGGCAGCAAAGTGTTTAGAAAATGCTAATACAAATGCCAGAAAGCCGAAGCCCAAGCCGAAAGTTAAGCAAGAAATTGCGACGTAATTTGAAAATCATAAGCCTGTGAGCACTGCGCTGCTGCCAAAGGATATACTTCTATGTATATATGTATGTATGTAGGTATGAGTGTGCGGGTATGTAGTAAGCAGTTAGTAGTTGAGGCAGCGACAGCAGTTAGTTTGCTAAAAGCCATATAAAATTACGGAAACACCGCAAATCTGCGCCAAAAATACACAATGCGCAAATAAAAATCACATATACACACACACACACATACACATGCACAGGGCATATGCATGCAAATAGTGCAGAACAACTACACATCCTGGCGTAGCAAGCAGCTGCCAAGCGCCCATAAAACAAGCAACGAAGCACCGGGAAATCGAACAATGAAACGAATTTTTCATTTAAACGCTTTTGCTTGTATTTTATTTGCGGCGCAGCGCAGCGCACCGCACGGGAGTTCTGGCAGAAAACAAGGAGTGACCACAAAGTCGAGCTCACAATAAAATGGGCTAAGTATTATGGTCACCAGTGTAAACAAGCGCAGCGAGCAGACAGCCGGCGAGCACAAGGGTGCCGGAAAAGGTGCTGTGACCGCACGAAAATCCACCCGTGTGTGTGTGCGTGTGTGTGTGTGTGGCAGCGCCTGCGACTCGTGCTTAAATAAAAAAATTCCGCTCCTGTCGGACAGCACTAGGAGAAACGTGAAAAACATGTCCGCAATATCCTTTTTTCCTCGAACTTTAAACGCCACCACCCTTCGCCCTTCAGGCTGTCCTCGCCGTGCTTTATGTATACAACTCAAATTGTTATGCAAATATGTTGCTATGCTGGCAAATAGTAATGCTATGGTTAGTGAAAAGCAAAGGCTATAAAAATATATATGTATGTCGCTAGCAGATGCATATATGTGTATGTGTGTGTGCAAAATCGACCATTTGGTTTTCTAGGTAATTTCCTTTGGTTTGACAATGAAAAAGTTTCCGCTGCTACAGTGCTAAATAAAACCATCGACGAGCATGCGTCTAACAGTAAATTTAGTTTTGTGCAAGCACGAGCAGTAATGCGGCCGCGAGGGGGCAGCAAGTAATAAAGAGAGTTTAGTGTGTAAAAGGAGTGTGTGGGTTGTGTGTTTAGAGATTAATGATATAGTTAGAAAGCAGCCTTTTCTTTTATATGCAAATATTGCGACATTACGTGTGTGCGTGTTGTTGTTGTAATGTTGTAGAAAATTTGCATAAAATGCATTGGTATATGCTTTGGTAAACGTTAATTAGTTCCGAAGTGCAGGAGGAGAGAAAAGAACTTAAATTAAAATGGGTGAATTAAGTTGTTTAAGATGTTGCAAAAGCGCATCAAATGTTAATAAAACTGGCATTCTTTATGATGTAAGCATTTTCGGAGCGTAAATGAGCCAAAATTATCGGTATTTTTATTGAGCTTTCCTTAATATTAATTGATATATATATGCTGTGAAATATGCCAAAAAAGAAATGCAGATGCAGGTGTGTGTTGCATTAAATAGTTAGCAAGAGCTAAGTCATAACTCACATAGATGATAAGTGGTATTGAAGGTAGGTAGTTAACAGAAAATTTCTTCAAATTTATTTTCACATTTTAAAAAATATTCCAAAACTAATTTTGCTGCTTATATAATCTCTTAGAATGCCAGCATATTAGCAGCGTGTTTTGTAAATCGCCCTTGATTAAATCTGATCTCAATTCAACTAGATTTATTACTACATTTTATGTACATTAATTTACTCTAACACTTCATCTTTTATACTATTATTTTAGTTTTTTATTTTCTATGTTATTTTCTATGTTATTTTTATTACTATTTTTTTTTTTTGTGTTTTATGATATTGTATGTTTATTATATGTTTTTTTTATTATTTTGGTTTTTTATTTAATTTAATTTTTTTAGATTTTGTATATATTTTATAATAATATTATTTTGTTTATTAGTTGTTATTATTTTCTGAGATTTTTAGGTTTAATATGATTATTCTTCTTTTATTTGAATTTCACAAGTGACCGCGTTCTTGTAATCATCCTATTAGATATTAATTCTTTACAATATAATTACATATAATTTAAAATCTTTTCACAGAATATTTAGTAAAGACAATGTGCTTTCACTTTTAGCTGTGAAAAGGATCAATGAATTGGATACAAAAGAAACAATGTAATAAAATCATGTTGTTGTTGTTGGTGTATAAAACATTCTGAAAATAGTTAGGGGAACACCTCTTACCCGGATATAAATTCTTGTTCAATTCCACTTAAGTAGACCCGACTGCCGTGGGCTGAAATCATTATGGGAAATGCTCTCGTATCACAAAACATCACTTGACGGCTTTATCATCCCATAATCAAACTACAGCTGTAGCTATTGCTAGTTACACAGGTGGTTTCATCTCATAATGAGAATCTCGAATCTCTAGAAATACATAAGGTGATCCCGAGATTTCACTCGAACAACCTATAACTCTTAAATCTATGGACATCATGTGACCCATACGATGTATGCATTTTTACAGTTTTGTACACTGGCCTTTTATTGTACGAGTTTCTTTTATATAATTCCGTCTTATTGTTTTTCATAAGTTTGGTTTGTATTTAGTGATACCCTATCATGTAAGTTTCATGTTTCATATTTCATTTTGTACATATTTGAAAATCATGTTTCTCAAAATGCTACTTATTTTTTTTTATTATATTGGGTTAATTTTTAGTGCAGTGATTATGATTACTATCGACAATAACTCAACAAGTGAGGTTCTAATGAGCCACTTAGTGATATTCCGTCAGTATGTATGTGTCTATTTCAGTTTGTCATTGGTAAAGGTATACTTTTTAATCATACGATAATATCTTTTATACAGAAATAATTTACAAACAGCGACTTTGAGAAATTGTCACTCGATCACGCCGATATGATAATCATGTGATATGTTGTCAAATGTTATTTTCTATTACAATATTTTCATGTACTATTTTTGATATTAAAGTATTTGATTTTACTTGTCATATGCCATATCGTATGATGTACCGTTGTGTGATGTTTTATCGTATGATGCTGTCCATAATCAATATTTTTATACAAAGTTTTTGCCTTTCCGAATTTAATTGCAACAATTGTAATAAAGAAAGTATGACTTTTTCAATAATAATTTATAATTTAAAGTGTTATGAAATAAAGTGATTTCTTAAGACAGTTGTGTACAATATTTCATCACACGACGTACAAGCGTGTGATGTTACATCATTTTTTGTTGTTTACTTCATAAACTGGACTTGTCTTACTACTTTTTGATTTTTTTTTTTCCTCTGACAAATATAATATATCATGTGATGTGCCATATCGTGATATTTTATTATTTGATTGTGCTATAGAATATATTAGCTGACATTATTAAATTATACAAGGTTTAATCGCGTGATTACGTGATTAAATATTATATTTTATTTACATATTATAAATATACATATAATGTGATGTGCCATCATATGATATTTACTGCATCAATTGATGTTTTCAAAATGCAATAAACTAGTTTTTTTGTAATTCTAGTAATCCTTAATGTTTGCTAATGTTAATATTTGAGCATTTGCTTTAAAATAATATTATCAACTCCATAAGGTATCAAAATGTAAGCATACCACGTGACATATTAACATCACATGATTTGTATTTTATCATTTATAGCAACATTTTGTAATTTAAACGCAAAGTTCAACTGGAAAACCATTTTGGTATGGCAAATTCCTACTGCAACAACTGTACAATTAATTATGCATATATATTTATGTATGCAAAGTAACTTATTAGGGTTAATATGCACACAAATCGTCTGACGTAATATCAATTAAGCACAAATGAGGATAAGACTTCATTGAAAATCACAAACAAGCAAAATGAATTGTAAATACATTAATTACTTGTACATATTTACATGAAAATGATTTACAGTTATAGAATATATTGGCCTGACGCTGAGCAATGCGAATGTGCCGCCCACAAGAAATGCCCGCAGCCAAACGGAAGTCAAATGAGGCAAGACAGTGACGGCCGTTTAATGAAATCACAGCTAGCAGCAGACGGAATAATACAGTTATCGATAATTTATAAGCATGCAAATATAACAGTTGTATTTCAAATATGTGCACGTTTGTGTTTGTGTGTGTGTGAGTGCAAACGTAAACATGCTTTTTCGATGCTTTGGAATTGTCCATGAAAAATTCATTACGAATGCAAATAAAGCGTAGATAAATCAATTAATTAATTACAAAACGGCACGAACACGGCAAAAGCAACAACAAACAGTTTTGAAAGGCAAAAATGCAGGCGAGCAGTGCGCTAAAGGCAGCAGGCAACCAACAAACGCAGGCCAACAGGCGCACAGGAGCTACACATATATATATATGTATATATATGTATATATATGTATATATATGTGTCCACATAACGGTATTTATGTGTGACTATATACGTAACGAAAAGTCAGTTCAGGGTAGACACGTTTTCTCGCTCGACTGCCTCGGCTCCAGTGGCAGGAGAGCACGATGGCTGAGGGAGTGGTGGCGCGGCGGCGAATTTGGCGAAGTAGGCAGGAAATCGAAGTGTGTAAAGGTCGCGTTGACGCAAAGGTAAATCAAAATTAAAATGCCGTTAGCAGCAAAATTGCTACAATACATATATATATGTATATATACTTGCTTCGAAAAAACACAGGAGAATAGTGCGCGTGCAAAGACGCTGCCGAAAAAGTGGGGCGCGCGCAATTGTGACACAATGAGGTGGTGTCTAACGGCAATGGAATGTGCGGCAGCGCGCCGGGGTGTCAGCAAAGAACTTTACGCAAATGTGAATTTAATAAAACAAAATGCCGCACAGAGTCAAACAATAAAAATACAAAGTGGCAGGATGTGCCTTGACGACAAATAGCATAAATACGAAAAACATACACACACACACACACACATATACTCACACACGAAATACAAGCGCTTGGCTATAAACACAGCCAGCAATACTCGTTTGAATACAAAAATGCCGCTCCGCAAGGATGCGATTATTAAATACAGGATATAGGCAGCAACTTTTGTTAATATCCTGTTTATGGCAGACAAGAACAAGAAATAAAAATTAAAAAAAGTACTTGCAAACACATGCTTGCGCATAAAAAATAATAACATTTTTTGACACAACAAAAAATTCAAGGATATATCCATTCCACTGTTTTTTGCACGCACAGGAAATGGGCAATTTTTATGAAATATGGCGATAGCGCAGGGAGAAAATGCAATTACTTTTACTGTGTAAGCAAGTAGTAGTAGCTTATGTGACGCAAATACTTTAAATATTTGCGGGGTGTGTGTGTGCGCGCGTCTGTCAGTTGGCGTGAAGGTGCGTAGACATACGACCTCACACGCAGTTACACACATACACTTACGGCCTCACACGCACTCATTTGCCGCCTGCCTCGCTTAATAAGATATTAGATGTGTAAGAAACAACCCTCGTTTGCGTTGCGCCATTTGATATTTGTCGTGTAAAATTAAGGACATAGTAATTACCTGCCAACTGATAAGGCAATGGACTGAGGTGATGAGCTCTTTATGGCTTATAGTTGGGGACGCAACTAACTACATGTGTTGGCTACGCTCTGAAGTTCCTGTAGTGGCATAAATGTATTTTAAACATAAACAATTTCAGAAAAATTTTTACCCAGCAGGAAATTAAACAAATTATTGAACAAATGGATTCAAGTGAATCAAGCCTATAGCTCCAAATAAGTGGAACCCTATATTTATGCGAGGTGTGTTCAGCAAATAACGGGAATGTTCTTCGACCGTGTTCTTCGACTTTAATCGCATAGTGCATCCTGAATTCTTGCCTTAAAGTCAAACGGTCAATAAGGATAATTCTAACACGACATTAATTGAACAAAATTTCCTAATTTTTTGTATTATTCTCGATAACTGTAGTAGCTGAATGGCTTACATGAGACAACTTTTGACACTGCCCAGATCATTTCCTCACAGTAATAAACACAAGAAAAACCTTTTGCGTTGTAACACTAATTGTTATATCTCGTATGACCTCAAGAAAGTATCAAAACCACCATTCCAGCCACAAGATTGAAGACAAAAACCTATAGATAGAATGTCGAACCTTATTGTTGGATTTTATAGGAACCCTTTCGATTGGAGGTTTGACTTTAGCTTATAAGAGACTCTGTAGCTTAGCTTACTACGGTTGTTTAAAAAAATGTAATTTTAAATATTATTTCGATTAGGAGTTAACTATTCAACAGTTGACATGAAATTACTCTTCTTCTGAACTTTTAAGGTAATGGTATACATAAGAAATTGTGAGAAGTGTAAGTGGGGATGTTCTATATGGGATACTTTCTTCTACAAAATAGACTAGAGTTGTATCAGTTTAACTTACGAAGACACTTGAAACAACGCTAGTAAAAGCTACAACTTTTTACTTAATTACAACTTGATTTAATATTCCAGCTTAAATAAGGAATAAAACTAGCATTATCTTTTTCTCTCTAATAAACGTAAGAGCTAATAAAGCTCTCTATAACTCTATTTATTACAATAAGGGACTGCTCAAAACGAAAATTGATCAGCTTTTTATGGTATCTTCTTTCTCTAGAATAACCTCAGTTTGCACTAAGCGCAAATAACCAATTTCTTTCCTTAAATGCTTATTTTGTATTCAACGATGTAATTTGCTTCCTACAGGGTGTTACAATTCGTATCGTAAGGGTATGGAGAGTTGAAACGAGAAATTGAAATTAACGCCAAGACGTTTCGAAAGCAATCAAAGCGTATGGAAAACATGGGTGATAATGATAAGGTGTACGTTTGAAAACGGCTTTTTCAAATTAAAATTAAGCACCCCCATTTTTAATAATTACCAAACACATTTTGCGCACTCAAACAGATGGGGTGTTTTGCTTTGAAGCGGAAAATTACCGAAACGATTGGTTAAGTAGAACAAGGGTTATTTTTTTTTTTTTGAACTTTATAGTCCATCGCTAAATCTTACCTTTACATACATAAACATTATGCTTTTAACCACAAGATTACCACCTTCGTTAATAAGTTCGAGTGATTTTAAATGGCTCTATATAACAAATACCATACCATATGGTGAAAAGTTCTTAAGCTTCGTTGTTATATACTCCACATTGACAAGTAGTCTAAAACATCTCAAAGTATGTTTTATAAGACTATTGATATAAGCCTACAAATATTTTGCAGTAAATTAAGCCATACGAGATCGACGGAAAGACGAAATCTCATAAGGGAAAAAAGTACTCTCTCACTGAATAATAAGTATCTTGAGGTGAGATAAGGTGCAGTTCTTGAAGTGGGGAAAGATTCAGATAGGTGAGCCTCCTTAATATAATACCACAAATTTGCTGATTTCAAGAACATGAACTTTTTTGATGATCATTAATGATTTTCCGATTAATTGGCAACTGAAACGATTGATACTTGTATGACCTTCTCCTACTAGCAGTTGACAACTAAACTCTCCTTTGAGAGACACTTTCAAATCTAAAAAATGCGATAAAATTGCATAGATTATGTAAGCGCTGGGTCGATGTCGACGTAGGTTATTTCAAAAGCCTTAACGCTTCCCTCAAAGTAGAAAAAGACAACAGATTTAAATTTCTGCGACAATATGTTTTTCATGGAGAACAAATGATTTATAACTTCATAAAAAAGTGTGCTAAAATAAATTTAAAAAATAATAAACAAATAAAGCAAGACAACTACATATGGCCGCATATAACAGTATCCTTTATGACATCAGACAGCGAAAAGATTGTGTGGAGCAATAAAATCTGAGTAAGAGCAGCAGTGGATATTTGTAGAAAGGATTCAGATAATCGAGTGTCGAAAATAAACGCACATGAAGAGATGAACCCACAAAAGAGACACAAAAAGAGAAGACAAAAATATAAAAAAGGCAATCGAATTCACATTCGAAATACACGTGAACAATAAAAGCGATGCGCACAACGTATTGCAACGAATGCAGACACACATGGCGGACAAATCGAAGCATCGAAGTTGTGGCGCACAAACACATACATATGCATATGCATATATGTAAGATTTGTAGCAAATAGGACAACAGGCAGGCTGAACTTATGGTCATGGCGGGCAAGTGTTGATTTTGGCATTTTTTATAAACACATACACATATATACATAGGTACACCTATATAGGTCTATATATATATGCGTGTATATATGTCTGTATACTTATTTTTATATTCGTACAAGTGTTTGCTAACGGCAACAATAAACGACGAAATAAAACGCTTTAAAAGTAAATAAACCAAACGAAATTGCGAACACCAACATCTGACGGCCACGAAAAATGCTAAGAAAGGGGTAAAGGGAAGGAAAAGACAATTTAAATGTTTACAACGTAACAATAAAAGTAAAGGGACAATAAAAACAAACAGCAAAGACGCTTGAGTTAAGAAGCATCTCTTCCTCTGCTGGAAAGAAGGTATTTTATTCGTTCCATATGAGCTTTTAGTTGGGGAATCAGCATTCAATGGCTGCACTTTACAGTAACGTATTAGCAAAAGAGCACGCCAACTCGGTTAAAAATTTTCTTATCTTTCTTCATGAATGAAGAGATTGAAATTGCAGGAGCGATTCTTTTCTTGACAATGGTCACCTCCATGTAGGCCATATCAGACCTTCGAGTTTATTGTTGATAATTATAAATAATCTCTGGTTTCGACGCCTGGGTGTTTAAGTCAGCCTCTTATAAATAATGTTCCTCTCGATATCTTCCCTGTATAGACCATTTATAACACAAACAATACATATTTTTGAATCCTGCTCTAAATGTACCGCTCTCGGAGCCATAAGAATATATTGCGAAAGAAGGAAGATATAATCACATCCGCAAATTGTTATGAAGTGACATAGAAGATAATCCAGAGTAACCTAGGCGTCTTTTCATGCGAATTTGTGCATTTTCTATCATCAGCTGTCTTTATTATGAACTTTGTAGATTATGGGGCAAGATTCGCCCACACAGACATAGATATGTCTTTACAAACGTGAGAGAAGATTGCGCGTACGAATTAGGATTTTGTCGCTTCAGAAGGACGTTAGCCAATCTCAAACTGAAACTTGAACTTTAACAACATTTTGACATAACCAATGGGTGTATGAGAAATGTTGTGCTAGCTAATGGTAAGTGTCTGCTCAGACGCAAATTTATATGTATTTATTTTAAGTTTGTCGAATACTACACTATTCTAAAGGAGGAGGCTGTGAGGAGGCTACAGACAAGATCTGTCATCATTTCTTCGAAAACCTTTGGATCTAATGATAATTTTTCAGCCTCGGTAGCGAAAAAAAGAAAGCTGCAGCACATGTCAATGTGAGTTCCAGAACAAACTTGTGCTAAGCTTTTATTATTATCATTAAAAAATGGCATAAGTAAGGGATTTACAATATAAGGAAATCAAGCAAGAAGAGAAAAAAGAAATAACGAATTGTAAAGGAAAGACGGCGAACAGGAAGGTATGGCAAGTAGCAACAGCTAAACAGAAGACTGAGCAAAACTGAAAAGAAGCGTCGAAGCAACAAAAGACGAACTTATATCAAAGGATAATAGGGCGCTGAAAGGGTAGATATACAAACGCACACACATAAGGCCATGTAGAGTATATGGCAAAACGCAATTTGTATTTTTTGCGCACATTAAAGACATCACAAAATCGGCAGCAGACAACCCTTTGCACCCTGCCCAGCCAGTAAGGCAAATACTAAGGAAAGATTTGAAGAAGAAGAAAAAAAAAACCGACGCAAACAAACAGTGTGTAAATGAAGACGGAGGATTATATGAAGCAATGCTGAAAGTATCGACACAGGTAAACATACATACATACATTTGTATAGCGTACAGTATGCGCTATAAAAACTTAACAGATAAGGGTGTAGAAAGGATATTACGTTTCATATATGTATAGTGCGCAATGCAGATACTGGAGCAGTTTGCTAAGGAAATGAAAGCATACCGCACAGCAAAGTGCTTTTACGAGTGCGAATCGAAGGAAACGCCAGCTTTGTAGCGGCAATGGTGATGTATGTGCATCGGTATGTATGCAGGAATCGAAATACATATGAGCACAATTGAATTGAAAAGAGGAGAACATACAGCGGCGCACGAAAACGGAAACAAAGTGAAAAAAATTAAAGTAAACTTACTGCGAACGCTGAGCGACGGAAAGCGATAAAACCGCCAAGGGAAGCAAAGGCAAAAAATAAAATAAATTTGTTCAAATAAAAGGGCTCTTGAAAAGCGCAATTGCGTTCGAACAGGATTTCGAGTTGAGCATCTAATGTCGGCAGCTTCTGTCGCTTCTGAGATAACAAACTGATACGATACAGTGGTTTTTGCAGCTAATCTCCATTTTTATACGCTCATATCTGAAGCGGCGCAGCAAGCAATTCATATTCATTGAGTAAAGCGCTGTTAAGTGTAAATTGCCAGCAGCCGTTCAGTGGCGGCTTAGTGTGATTTTCAAAGCGCATTTTGGATACAACAAAACCAGCGGCAAGTATATAGAGATTTTTTGGATGAAGCTGTTGGCGGTTATATTGGATAAATTAGGTGAAATACAAAATAATATATACAATATATCTAAAAAAAAAACACACACAGACAATTTTTTGATGAAAAACAAAAAGCGACTGATACCAAAACGGGAATTAAAGAGTGCTGTTCGGGGTTTGTGTCAGGCGGAGCAGCCATTCGTAAGCGGTTTGTGGATGTCCAAAAGAGGTAGTTACGGACGAAACTCTCAAAATAATACACAAAATAATTTTGGATAATCACAAAATGAAGTTGACCGAGATAGCTGACATTTTAGTATTATCAATGCAAAGTTTCGGATATATCAGGAATATTTGGCTACACAAAAGTTGTATGCGGAAGGAAAGTAGCGTGATGTCTCAATCAGGACAATGCATCGAGTTATAAATCAGTAAAAACACTGGTGAAATTGCATGAAATATGCTTCGGCTTGCTGCCGTACCCACAATTTGCTCCAGATATGACCTCAAGCGGCTTTTTCCTGTTCTTAGATCACTAAAAATGTCGCTGAAGAAAAATTGCGAAGACTCAAGCCTATTTCAAAGCAAAATACCAATTGTTCTACAAAAAGGAATCGGCAAGTTGGAAGATCGCAATTAACGGTATTTATAAGCTTTCAGAAATTTTTATGCGAGCAACAGTTTACTTTCATCTAAATTTGCTTTCAACTTTTTATGTAGTACTTCTTATTATAGTACTTTCAATACTCAATGCATGATCACGAGTTGTTTGTTTTACTTTGTTTTTTCCACACTTAATGAACTAGCGTCATCATTGTGAGCTTTCATGTCATGTGAAAGTTTTTCGTCTATTAAGAGTATTTCCTAAAATTCTACTTTTTCCTTCTTTGTGTTTTTCCTGTTTCCTTATTTTTTTGTCTACCATATTTTTTCCTATACTTAAGGTACTATCATGAGCTTCGCAAGCTTTGAGAGCTTTCATGTCATGCGAAAGCTTTCCTTGTATTAATATTGTTTTCTGAAACAATAAATAGAGTTAATTTATATTTCACTTCCGTTTTCCTTTTTTTATATCTTTCATTTTTTATTATGCTTTTCCTTATACGTAATGTTCGAGTCATAAATTCAAAGCCATTCAAAATGCGTGTAACGCCAATTACATTACCGTACTGCATGCATATATTTCCAGCTCTCCACATTTTATGAGTTATAAAATACGCAGCATAATTATTGCCATTAAATGATTCGAAATAAATGTACGGAAAGAAAGCGTTGATTCGACTTTTGGCGTTGCGGCTTTCACACCGACCTGTCATTGACAATATTTTAAATTTCATGTGCCGCTGGCAAATTATGCACTGCAATCCGCTTCTCATTCAAAATGCATTTATGCAACTTAAAAACTATAAAATAAAATTATGCGCATATATAAATATATACAATATGTACAAGTATATGCAGATAACGTGAAGCCTGCCGCAAACTCGTTTGAGAAACGAGTTTTTTTTATTTTAATCTCCCTGCTTTGCCTCCACATGCGCCAACCGTGGCGGCGGCTGATAAAGTTGACATGCAACGTGCGTTTAAGTGCAACGTTTTTGTTTCCAATAAAAAGCATGGAAAATTATGCTCAAGTGCCACTTGGACATACCGTGGTGAGGGAATAATATGTGGAATGAACATATATGTTTGTAAGTGCATAAATGTGTCGGCATGTTGTGGAAGTCATTAATTTTTTAGTTAAGTGACAGTAGTTTTGTAAGTGCATGTGCGCTTAATTGAAATGTGTTTATTGGTTGAGTGATTTAGTTTATTGAATTTTATGGAGTATGACAAGATTAGAAAGCCATAAATATTCATCTGATTATTTGAAATGCTCTTAAGTTCAGCTATGCTGTGAACCTTGTTTGGAGAGGACGACATAACACGCTTGAGTAGAAACGAATGTAAAAATAGTTTCCTGTTTAATGATGCAGCAAAGCTGCTTTTATGTAAGTGTTTTACATTTGTTGGACGTTTTTGTATAAAAACTTGTAGTGAAAAGATAATGTTTGGGGAAACAATTTAAAATGTCAGCAATAATTTCTACAAGCTACTTAATATAAGTATTAATTTTTTTTATAAGCATATTTTCTATTCTGAGAATACCAAATTTTAAGTGAAAATTACAACATCTTGTCGAGAATATAATGATATTTAAACAGAACAGACATATCTAATTCGAAGTCTAAAGTTAATCGTCTTCGATTCGCCACTTCTTTGTTCGCTATGTTTGAGCTCTGCTCTCTTGTCAAAAAATTTACAAATGAAAGCAACAAGTTATCCAACTGAATTCAATGCAAAAAGACATATGAATACTTCATTAAAGTGGTATAATCGCTTGCTATTCTATATCTATTCGCTTATGCCAGTCTAGTACATATATGCCAGGTGTTTGTTTGATCCGATACCCTCAAATATTTCTGTGTTACTCTCAATAAACAACCTATCTATGCTATAATATTTATAATTTTCTTTGGAGTCATTTAAAATTTCATTTCTTTATAAGGATTTATTATACTGAAATATGTATTTAAAGAACTTACACATGAGCTTTTTTTCCATGAAATTGAACATAGAATACAATTACCTGAAAAGAAAAATAAAAACAATAATCTTAAATAATTATTAACCTTAAAAATTAAAATAAGTTATTTATTTATTTTAATGCAATAATTTTTTATTTTATTTATTTTAATGAAATAATTAAAAATGAAATAATGTGGCCTATACTTAGGCCTAATTTACAAATACATCGAAGTCATATAATCGAGCCATTGATAACCAACTTTTTAAGTTTTTCACATGTAACAAGTGGGAAAAAGTTCATAACGATTAAAAACAAATGTTTGACAAATATATATAATAATAGATATTATTATTCGTTATAGTTGCTATCGAGGGCGATAAACCGATTAGGGCGATCTTTAGCTTTTATTTTGCTTAAAAAAAAACAGTCACAGTCACGACGATTATCCCTTCGTTCTTCCTAAACTTCTTTCCAGCGAGCGTTCTGTTGAGGTCTGAGAAAGAACAGAAAAATGTCGCTGCGTGACCAGATTGGAGAACACTGTCAACCAAAAAAGTGGTTTTGTTCGCAACATTCTCGCTTAGACATTCACCACAGTCATTGTCTACGGTGTGCATAAGCCCTATATGGAATTTAGAAAACCATTTACGTGGCTGCTTCTCCCAATACACAGCCCTCGTCAAGCCACACACTGAGATCTTTTTACCCTTTTTTACTTAAATTGCACTCCCATCTAATTGTTCGATAGTTATTAAATTCATACACAATACTTTTCAAGGTTAGGCCTATCTAAAAAAAAATACGGAATCAATTCTAATGTCGCCCCTTATAGAAACGATACCCGCCTGATATAAAATGTAGCAGAATTGAAAAATTACAGACGTTTCGACAATTCGCAATGCTAACTTTGGTAACTATTTTTATTTCTCGCTTAATCTATAATCCGACATCTGACATCTATACCTCTCTCGGTGATCAGTTATAGAGGCTAACATATGTTTCATACTGTTTGAATCTAACCGGGTTTTATACGAATAATTTCAGCATGATCGAAATTTTGTCTCGTCAGCTGAAATCTATCTGAAAAGACTAAATCCTCAACATCGTGAATAAGCATTGGTCTCACTAAATAACCGACGCAACAACATTCCCATATTTCCAAAACTAAAAAGTTCTCAAATATTCAATTATTTACTTCTTTTATTTTAATAAACCTCGAAGTTTCGAAACAATTTCTGAGCTAATAACAATCAAGAGCCTATCATCAACTACCTCATTTCGGTAAGCATAAAGTTGTGCAGCACTTCAAACAAAATAAATTAAAATATCTACGCACTACTTGTGTATGCGGCGCAGGTAATGCCAAAATAAATTATTCACGATTTTAAATTAACAAAGAACACATGCTTCTTGACTGCCTGAGAGCGCAACAAAAGCGAAAGTGGATTTGGCTGCCCCACCCACCTACTTGACTATGAATATCTAAGATTACGCACGCACGCACATACGTACGTACGCTGGAAAACTTGCATTATGATTTCATGTGCCGCATAATTTGGTGTTCCCAACAACATATGTACATGCGTGAGCATGAAAACCAACCAGCCGGAGCAGGAACGCATAATCAACATACGCTTTGATTTCAATTAATTTTCATGCTTTGTCTGAGCGCCAGCGCGCCCACAAACTTAACTCCTCGGCGCAAATCAACGCCACACACGTTTTATCAACATCAATTTGTGCCACATCAGCCGTCAGTCGTCAGCCGTCACTCCTCAGCTAGCCCTGTAGTCGACTCCAATGTTCTAATGTGAGCTTTCAATTCCTTATTGTTGGCTGCAGGCACCGTTAGTTTCTTACGACGTAACTTTTAACCCGTCAATGTCTCATTCGTTCCTTTAGTATGCCATTACCTTTATTTCAACAATTTCAAATGTACAGCAACGCCAACAAACAACAACAAAGAGGACAGACAAAAATAACCTAAGCAAGTAACAAAGAAATCAACACTGTGTTTCCTTTACTATTCTTTTTTTTACATAGAAAAACACCCTTTCGGACGAGCATACGTACATATGTGGGACGACGACATACAGTGTGACGGCCTCGTGGTAACTGTGAGTCAAAATAATAAATATTGTCTGATTGAACCCAAATTTGGTAAGCGTTGTTATGGTGGTGTGACCAGGTCCAATAAAATCATAAAAAGATTTTTAGGCACAACATGGACCTAGATTTGAAAAAAAAAGAACTCTTTATTAAATCGAGGATTTCTATTCTAAGAAAATAAAAACGTAGAAACGAAAATTGGTGAATGCCAACTTTGTTGTTGTTTTTCAAAATATTCTGCACGATTCCCCAACTAATTTTCGAAGTTCTCTGTAGTAGAGCGATAGAGAAAACTCGAAAACAAGCAATTCAAACGCAAGACCGCTTCTTCTGGTATTCCACAATTTAGGAATACCTAGTTCTTTCTGTATATGAGAGTACAAAAAGAAGTCATGAGGTGTTACACCAGGTCTTTAAGGTGAAAGTCAGATGCCTTCGATGTTTTGGACAATAAGAAACTCTTTCAGCGCAATGTAGTGAGAGCTTACATTGACATATTCAAAGATCGAGGGAACAAAAACGAAAAGATGTCAATGATTAGAATCCCAGACGGGGATCAGGACGTTACGGCGAATATTCCATAGAAAGTACCATTTAGCTCTGCTTAATAACAACATTACTTCCTAATCAAAATCCCTATTTTTTAAGAAATTTAAATAACAGTGGGGAGCTGCCTGAAAACTGCCTGAAAACTTTCTATATACCATCAGCTAACTTTACAGCAATGTTAGCAATGTGTCCATGTGAGACACTGTGCGTCGCCTTGGCTGCAGCAGAAACCTCGCTTTATACGAATAGTTTTCTTAGTGTGCAGAAACACATATACATAAATAATAACTGTAGTCTAGAAGGATGTTGCTCACAGCATTGTCAAGCTGCCAAAGTCATGTTAATGTTATCCACTCCATCCACTCTCTCATCACCCTCAACTAGCGCTTTCTTCGCTTCACAACTTCTGGCCGGCTAACTCAACTCAGCTTGGCGCTGAATGTCGTTCGACCCTGCCGCCATTGTCTAAGCCTGTTGGTATTGTTTGCATTTGGCCCCAATATTACCTTCTGCTACATGCCACACATGGCCATACACCACCCAACGACGCCGCTTGACTGGCTTATGTTCCCTTAAACATTTCCTTGATGTCTTCGTTTCGCCGTTGCCAGCTGTTTTCCTATTGCCTTGGGCTTGTGATTTGTTTTTCTTGTCTTGGCACAACACTTTGGGGTTATACAAATATGTTTGTATCCTTACTTCCACCCATAAATATATACTTTTGAGCCTTCACCGACAAGTGAAACGTAATAAAAACCAACTAGTACACAACAACAATAAAAGTTAGCAGCAGGAAACATACACTCTCTAGCTTGGCACTTCCTTATGCGGCATATTGATATGGAGAGCTGAGTGTAGCAAGTACTCCACACACTTCACACACTCCACATACTCCATATACGTCACGCTCACTTAGTGCGGCTTCTGTGGCAACGAAGTGATGGCGGTTGATTTTCTAGTATTGGGTGCTGTGTAGTTTGGCGGTTTCACCAATTGGATACGCACTCTTCCAGGGCATTACGAAGCGTGGTTTCCAGAAAAGCTTTTTGGGTTCAGTTGTGTGTCTTTTTGCGAGTGTGTGTTTGCTTTGTGGGGTTAAAAGGGTACAAGTGTGTGCCCTTTAAGGTTTCCTTTTCGCTTATTTCACGATATATAATAATGAAAATAATACGAGGATTAGAGTGTGTACTCTAATCTTTATTAGGTTCGTTTGGTGGGCAGGTGCAAATACCAGCGGAATCTTAATGAGTCACTCACTCATTTACGCCGCCCGTGTGTGCAAAAGTGAGAGAGTCAGTAGATCTCAATTAATAACATCATGGATATGTTACCTTTTAGTGGTTAGACATTGTACTTGTGTGTAATGAACATTGATGAAGATTTCGGGGTGACATTTGATACCCTTTGGGCAAAAGTTATCAAATTGTTTTTTTCAAATATCTTAGTTTTAACATGGTACTCTCATCTCTTACCTCTTCCTGAAGTTTTCCAAAGTTTTTGTTACAGTTCGCAAGTTACATCTTAATGCCCAGATCAAACGGAAGGATTTTCGAAAAAAAATTAACTAAAGCAGTTTATCAAGTGAAATCTTTTCAAAGGCGGTAAATAGTCTGCCTTGGCACACTAATTAATAGTCACGTTAGGCATTCGCTGTAATTTCAGTTCATCCCTTTTAATATGTGCTCCAACGAAATAATCTTAACTTCGTAAGCAACTTGTTAGCAGTAAATCGAGAAGATTGCCCTGCTGATAACTCAGCCACGATCCATATAGGCTTTGAAGTGTTCCTAAACTAGCGTCAAAGAAATAAAGCATCTGCCCTCTTCAAACCTTACCAACTGTATACAGATATTTGACTTTTTGGGATTTACTTTGTGAGAAGCTCACCTATTAATAATAATAAGAGACGGCGTCGGAAACGCTCCGATTTGAAGCGAAAGAAAGTATGGATTTATCAAAACAATGTACCGTGTCACAAACCATTGCAAACTTGTATGAATTGGGTTTTGAATTGCGTTTGAAATGAATTGCAAACACTGTATTGATAAGTTGGAAAATAGCTATAAAAAGCGTTCTCCTGGATATCACAAGAGCCACGTGATTAGATGTAGTTTGGGCACGGATAAAGGCTTATTAAATTGTAGTTTCATCTGCTGAGATTTAGTTTTGAGGATTTTAGTTTTTAATTGCGTACTTACTCCAAGGAAACCCTTTCTGTGAAAAGTGACTTCTTCGTTACAAAATGGACGAAGCTATCTATGATTTTAGAGATGATGACAAGTACCACTAACGTGAGAGATGAGAGGTAAGCAATGAGTTCACTAACTTTTTTTCGAAAACAAGAGAGAATTCACGTTATAGCGGAGAAAAATAAACTGATTAAGCAAATTTTAGTACTTACTTCGTTTTAATATCGATTAGGACTGCAAATTTTTTTATTTGTTTGTGTTCGTTTGCTTTTACCTTTTTGAAAAATAAACCAACTAAATCGTCACAATGCCCAAAGCAATTTGACTTATTCAACTGTGATTACGACACTTTTATCTCGTGCGTTGCGCAAAGGTCAAACAAAAATACGACAGACATGTTTGTTGTCCTTTGAGCATAACTTTCAGGTTTCTGCTTTTTACTTACAAAATTAATCCTATTTCACGTAGCATACAAAAGACTATAATCTGCAGCATTTTTGTCAACCCAAATCTACATTTCAATAAGAAAAACACGTTCAAACAACACACATACATACATACATACATACAAACGTAAAACACGCATGTCATTGGAGTAATCTTGTTAAAACAGTAGCCAGCAAATGAAAAGGACATTCGGATATGCGCTTTTAAGTATGAAATATCTTATGTATGCACGACACATGTCTTTTGTGAGTGTAGCAATTTGGCAGCAAGAAATAACTCAAGACATTTGTGTTGCTTATTTACCGTTAAGCTGTCGTACATTTATTACATATGCCAAGCATGTCCTTACGCAGACACATTATCCTGATTCGTTACCTAATTTAACATGTCACTTGACTTTGATGAAGCCAAGCCGAATGAAATGCACGAGTATATTTACGTTGGCGAGAGTGTGAGAGCTTTTGGTAAGAAAATATTATATCTCAGAGTTGACAAGCAAGTTGCGCTTCAGCAGCATAGTCATTTTGAGGGTCACAAACTCGGTGCGCATATGAGTAAGTGATTTAGAGTGTGACAAAAAAAAAGGTTGCAGAACTAAGTGAAAAGGATTGCTGAGCAGTAACAAAATGGAAAGCTCACAAAACGGTAATAAAAGCGGAATTTAAGATTATTTGCGGATTTTTGCTTTGAAGTAATGCTTTTTGAAAATATTTAGGGCGTCATTTTTTTTTTTTAGAAAAAAATTCACCAACAATGTCGCATGTCATATTTAAAACCAGAAAGTGTTCACAAGTCCAGAAAGTAAACTAATAGGCAGATTCTCAGATGTCTTTTATGTAGATATTTACATAATTTTATCTGCTCACCACTACTTCATTGAAACAGCAACGCCTAGCGCTTTTCGTTTATGCGTCTCATTGAATTGGGTTCGAGTAAATTTTCCCACTAATAAACCGCAGGCAAAATACTTGTGCATACATTATAATGCAAATGGGCATAATCCAGCTTACACAACAGCTAAGACATTACTGCATAAACACACAAGCAAAACAAAGAGCGAGCATAATTGAAGTGCACAAACGTAAAGGGTCCTTTGAGTCCCCTCTACGCAAGCTAATATATATAGTGTGTATGTAAATACCCGTGTGTGTGTGTGTGTGTGTGTGTGTGTGTACGTATTTCGCACGTCAATCGCATGAAAAAATTCGCAGTATTTATTACAGTCAAGCAGGCATGCATTATTAAAAAGATACTGATGCTGATTACATTATGATTATGACAAACGTACACACACTACACAGTCGAACGAAATCATACAGTTACTTTGCACCGCAATGGTAACAAGCATAAAGCATAAAATTGACAATGGGAAGGGAGAGAAATCAACGTAAAACCACGTAACGATGAGTTTGGCATTGCAACAACACTAATTAATTATATATACACACACGCACATAATTGATACATGCGTATGAATTGTATATTTTCATATGCAGCAATATACAGTCGCGGATCGCTTACTAAATACGAGAGAAATTTTTTTTTAAATCTTTTTTTTGTAAATTAAATGATTATTAAATAGCATTCCGAAATAGATTCGAAATATTTCGGAAGTAACTAACTAATCTAAGCACGTTCAACTTCTATTCTACCTTTTCATCCACATTTGCTCACTTGTGATCCGTGCACTGTCAGTAGGGTTATTGAATCGATTGAAAATATACGGCTGTTTTGAAAGTAAATACAGTAGCAAAATTTAACTCCAAACATATAAGTTGATTATTTTGCTTCCAATACTAAAAAAAACTCTTCATCAGTATCAGTCAATTTTTGTCAAATAGTAGGGGTCACTGAGTACAGCAAGCAAGTCGAATATCACAGACAACAATTTGGCTCAGATCTTGTTAAGGAACGCCGTAATTCCAAACGATTCCGTCTTACTAACTCGAAGAATTTCTGGGAAATACCGCCGCAGAAGTTGCCAGTGCATAAGACTTGTAAAACCTTGCTAAATGTAGAGAAGAAACAATCCGCAGACATATATATCAAAAAAACAACTCGCAGTAAACACATTTAATGTGGACTAACAAGTTTCATGCAAGTTTTACTATTTATATAGAAGCGAAATGTGAGCTAAGCTTACTTGCGAAAATCTCACAATCGATCGTTTAACCTAGGTTAAAGTATACATATGTAAATAGGGGTTAGTTTACGGACTGACTTATTTCTAAATCAAAACTGTGGGAACAGGTTAATCTTATGAGAAAGAAATACACTAAAGAACTGAGTCAATGGAAAATTTAAAGTAAGTGAAGTGAAGTTAAGTTGTCAGCAGACCAACTTTAATTTATTTGTATATATTTCAGGTCATTTCTGAACTCCAATAATAACAAGATATTTTAAGTTTTTTATGAGAGAGCTAAATGGAAAGATTGTCTGTTTTTTTACCGTAAATTTGTCAAGTGGCAATCGTTATATTAAAAAACGAAGTTTTGAATTATGTTAATAACTTCTCAGCTCACCCACTAAACGTCAACCAAAGCCTTAAAGCAAGGAATTTAAGTTTATTTAAAATTCTGAAATGCTTCCTTATTATACCGCACAGTACTATGTTGATGGAATAAGCCGCGGTGATTAAATTTTTTGCAAACCACTTAGGCAGATCACAACAGCAGCGCCTCATTGCCTGTCTGAATGAATAAATGAGTGAAGGGCGAGCCACTTAAAAGCGGTCAGCGCTGCGCTTGCCACAAAGCAAAGGCAGGCTATGCCAAAAACATATTACAATATTATTAATACCTATGAGCGGATGAGCGATATAGTGGGGTAAAGTGTTGAATTATGTCAATATTTTTTTGCTACACTTCAAGGCAGAGTTTTGGCTGAAGTAAAATGCATGTGGCTGCAATTATCTTTTTAAATGCGATGAAGTGAATATAAAAGGAATGGCAAACATAACGGGCACCAATGACGCGCATTATGAGAAAATCATTTTTTGGTGATTTCACGCACATTTTATACAAATTCAGGCGAAGGTTATGGCATAAACGAGAAAAATTATATTTTATGTGAAACATAAGTTGGTGGCAAAGTTATTCCCACACATGCAAATAAAAATGTGTAAAAAGATAAAAAAAAAAACAATATATGATATGCACAACAGCAACAACAGCAAAACACTTGCCTCAACGTAATTCACTTAAACTACACCGCATATTATTTATGTGCTGTCGGCTTGTTGCAATCGTGACGCGCTTGAAAATTGATGCCAGTTACCGCCAAAGTTGCAACATGCCGTGCAAGCACTTTGCACAGTTAAAGCAGTGCATATGTATTATAATGCTTATGCGTAGCAGAAATGATACACTTAATAAACGAAATGTGTGTGAAGAACAAATATAATATGTTTGCATGTATGTGCGTTCTGTACTCTAGAGTGCCGCAAGAGGGGGTATTAAAGCGCAGCTGCAAATGCAGTAAATGGAGCGTTCAACATAAATGTGTACGCAGAGAAGGCATTTGTGCCGGGAAAGTGCAAATTATAACCAGTGTGGCATGACGACAATTGTAAAAGTCTCGCTTCGCATGCAACTTTGTGCGAAAGTGGGGAGGGAAAAAATCATAAAAAACAGCAACAGCGAAATTTATGACAGATTCACACGTTGTGAATAAAATGGAACACACTGTATTTAATGGTTGTGCTGAGAATACGTAAGGAAGCCACATGTGTCAGCCAGAATTTGACTTCGTATTTGTTCTTTTGTAGTTTACGCGAACTATAAAAACGATGTAATGTATTTATTGACATCTGAACAGCATGTCAAAAATATAACTTCAGACTAAAATAATCGAAAAACGCATACCAGGCCTACGCATACCAATGTTTTGCCTTTCAGCATCTAATAAGCTCATGAGAATGAATAATGCGCGGAAACCCGAAATGACTGGAAAGAGTGGCATGGAGTCGTGCCCTAAGATAAAAACATAAAAAAACATGTTAAGAGTAAATGAGTTCCATATTTTGTTAAACACGATAATAACTGACCCAACAGAAATCAACATTCTAGAAACCAATATAGAGGGTGTAACTTTTTAGTGTATTTTATCAACAACAAAGAAATCACGCCCAAGACGTTTAATTTTGAATATTCCGACTTTATAGAAGCCATAGTCTGAACTTTAAACCAGCACTCCATACCTTATGTTTTAAAATCCGAGCTGAAGTAAGACCTGAAACTATAATAACGACCGTTCCTTGTCGGATAAAGTGAAACTTGCGAAACATTTTCCTTAAGAATAGAATTCATACAAAAGGGAACTAGATGTTTTAAAACTTTTTCCAACTAAAAATATTATGGAAACGAAATGAGGAACTTGACTAAACATCTAGCAATATATAAGTGCCCCATATCGTGCTTAGTTAAGGAATATCCAGTCTCATGATTACACCGAGAAAAATTTTAAGGCTGATGATCGCAAGGATAGAAACCTCAGTTTCACTAGCAGTAAAATGGGAACAGATTAGAGCAGCGCTGTCTTCTTGCGGTTTACTACTAGAGGATTGGGCCTCATAACCCTCGTAACAGAAAGTTCGATAATCCTCAGTAGCCATTCCGAAAATAATATATGAAACCAGAACGCTTTAAAGCTAGACTAATGACCAAAGTTCAAACTATGTAGTTTTATACTACCGACAAATTTTGGGGTCTCACTCATTAACTGAGAATTGGTAAGTAAACCGGAAATACAACGATGAGCCCACGTATTTTATGAGGTTTGGTGATGGTTAATTGATAATTTTATACTAAAACTTTTAAAATTTCCCTACGGAAAACTATACTTTAGCAATAATAGGTAGTTTGAATAGAAAGTAAACTCTAAAAGATCACGCGGCAGTGATGGTTAAAAGCGCTCAATACGACTACGAAGAGCTTCGATTACATTTGCCGACCAAAGTCAAATTGACCGTACTTTTGCTATGAAATAACCGACATCCATTGTGAGACGATTTAAAATTTTGATGACCCATCATTTGTAGCACAGACCATAAATGAGAGTAGAACAAATAAAAGGGAACTAAATTTCGAGGTTTCGAGATAACAATAAGGAGATCCCGAAAACAACTGGTGCACCAAAATCGAAAAAATTAACTTTTGCGTATGCAAATTCGTATAATTATGAATCAGATAGCTTGTCTTAAGATTATTTTAAAACTAACTAATAAACTTCTTAAAATAATGGACAAAATCTATCAACTGATTAAAAAATCGAAAATATCCACTTGGGATATAAGTTAAAAACAAATAAAAACCTTAAAATTTTATTCCTTTTGATTTATAATATTTGTTCACATCAATTTCGATTTGGAATATTTTTAACCCTAACCACTTTATTTAATTTTAATAATTTGCTTATTTCGACCAATTGGCACTACCACAGCATAGACGATGCTCAGCAATAAAAGCGCAGTGATGGACAAAAACAGCGCGTTCAATGTCCGGTTTTTATCAAAACCACAATGCCGTACCTCTGCTACCTACCACGTCAGTGCAGTGAAACGTGTTTATCTTTTGTTTATTTTTAAAATTTTATGCTCAGATGCTCCTGATCAAACCTCAAAGCAGAAATGTGAAAAAGATTGAATATTATGTACTTTATATACGATGTATGTGTAATACATATATAGGCAAGCAACAAGAAACCGAGGTAGGCGCTCGTTGGAAATATTTCTCTACAAGACGCACAAGCGCATGCGCATGCGCATCAATGAACAAACAACTGCATAGGGTTAAACGGTACAGCGCGAAGAGGGCAAGAGGCACTGCAATACATTGCCGAGTTGCAGTCAAAACGGCCACAAAAGCGACCGAGCCCAACCAACAGCATTCTCAGCCAGGCCGTCAGTCAGTAGCTAAGTAGCCGGGGCAAAGGCAGAGCTCAGCTGCTGCCATAAATGTGGTAAGTACGAGAAAGTAGCTGCAATATAAAAATATTTGTTGTTGTTTTACTTTAGTTTTGTGTCATCCACAAACTGGAATTAAAAGAAAATTAAGAGAACTGAAAAACAGGTCGTCGATCGGATGATACAATTGTCGACGACAACACCGCTTGGCAAGGCAGCTGCTGCTGGCTGGCTGGTTGGCTGGTTGGCTGGCTGACTATGCAACCAACTCAATATGCAGTCAACTCGAGATGCAACAATAAATTTGAATGCACACTCGATTACGCTTTCATATTTTCGCGCCTGCTAAACGAAATGCACGAAAAAGGGAATGCGAACGCTGGCTTGTGGCAAGCAAAAAAAACACCGTTTGAGTGTGTGTGTTTGTATATATGTGTGTGCGTATGTACGCTGATTGCCTAATTTGTGTCGTTGCATGGTTTTCTTTATTGAGATTGTGCAAATAAAATTTTGTGGTCAACAAAATGTGAGAAACCGCAAGACAAAAGACGCGGTAACAGCAGCAAAGCAGATGCAAGGGTTTGTTTTTGTAACTAACAGCGTGGAATAGACCTTAAAAGGGGATAAAAATAAATAAATAAAATAATATGAAAGCTGTAATTGTGTGAAAAAGTGCGGAGAAAAAGTTCTGCTGCACAAGGAGACCGCAAAGCCTGAACTGCCAGCAGCTAGCAGCCAGCAGCCAGCAACTGCAACAACGCTCGTTCGCTGTGAGTGAAATGCTGCTGGCGCAGTCTCGACTTGCTTGTGCGCAAGCGCTGTTACAGCAGCAACATTCGAAACCACAGCCTCAGGTTGCATAGCCACAAAAGCCAACATATTCCAGATAGCGTAGTCCAGCGCATAGAGGCGAGCGGCGGGCGGCGAGCGGCGGCGTGCGGCGCAAAAGTAATCGATAATGAAGAAGATGTAGCAAAAGTTAACGACATCATCAATGTGCGCTTTTCTTTTTGTTTGCGTTTTGCACATTTCTTTTGTGCGCTCTGCTGCACCGAAGGCAAGTCTGGCAACCACTAGCCGCAACAGCAGCGTCGGGAGCGTCGGCAGCGTCGACAGCAGCAGTAATGTAAAATGTGCAGCTGTTGTGGACACTAAAAGTGAATTGGTGTGTTGCACGTGATGATGCTGCAGCAACATCCATGTGTGTGGCTGTTGTTTCTTATTGGCGCTGAGTAGTTGCTGTTGTTGCTGTTTTTTTTTTTATTTCTTTTTTGCTGTTGCAAGTCTATGGCTGCTGTTGTTGGCTTGCGGTCAGTTGGGATTAAATGAAAGTGCGAACATGGTTAAGAAGTCCAGCTTCTTATAAGTACGCACTCGGTGCATCGCTCACTTAAGTTGCGCTAAAGATGGGCTGGTTGTTGTTGGGGCTCGTTATGCTGTTGGCAGCTTAGCCGATTAAATATCATTTCCTTTTGTGATTTTTTTATGCTCAAAGTTGTAGTTCGTTTAAGCGGTTTATGCATTATCGACTTTCATTGTGTTGGTGGTGGTGCTGGTGGTGCTGGTGGTGCTGGTGGTGCTGGTGGTGCTGGTGGTTAAAAGCTATTCACGTTCTTCAGTCAAAGTAAGTGAATTAAGGAAGTTGTTAACACTTTTTCGAAGACACACACAACGCAACGTACTGGCGATTTGTAATACACTTTGTACAAATTTAAGCGTAATGGTATTAAGTTTTACAGCTTGCTGTCAACTACCACACGGGAAATGTGAATGAATGCCTAATGAATAAGTACTTTTTTCTGGCAAGAAATCTGGATTAGGGTGTTGTCTGCATTTGTGGTAAGGAGGAAGAGAGAAAATATAAAGGCAAAAATGGCCAGGCTGAAAAGTTTTTATAACTTCTAAGAGAGCTAAACACTAGGATGTAATCAATATGTTATGTAGTTAGACTTAAACTTCCACGTTAACTCACAATCGGCCGAAAACCGTGTTCGGTGCCGTTTAATCGTACTAAACTCGAGTTTCTGGCGCTTGTCTTCATCATTTCTCTCCGGGGATAAATCAAACGTTAGCCGAGTACACTGTCCCCGATGGTCGAAACGAAAGCGTGTAAAGATACAACAAGCAGTTTTCGAAATTACTACGACTATATTACGGATACTCATGGAACAATCTTCATCGAAATTATTAGAACATTTGAGAAACCAAATCGCGGAAAACGGGCCCATTTGAAGAGGAAGACTGCATGACTTGAGCTACGAATTACTTCTGTATTCACCGTATTGTCCGAATATGGTTTCCAGTGACCTTTTGTTGCTCTCAGATCGTAAAAAGATGGAAAGAAATTGAGCGACATTCAAGAAATAATCGCCGTTACTGAGGTCTATTTTGAAACGAACGACAAGTCATACTACAGAAGGAGTATCGGAAAGTTGGAAAATGGCTGTAGTCTGTGTATTATCCTCGATATCGAATTTATATCACAATCGAATTTTACCAGAAAATATGTACAAACTTTTCAGCCTACTTGGTCTCTTTCAATTTTGCAATCTTTGCTATTCTAACTCTTTCCATATAATAATCTACCGACTTAGATTTTTAATTAAATGTTTGCATGGCACCAGCCTCTACATAACGGTCACAAAGAAGATTTAAGGTGAATTCGTAGTGGTCAGTATTCGGTTCTAGTATTCAGTTAGTCAACGTAATTCTCGTGGTAAAGATTTCAGTTTAGTTCTCACCTCCAATTCATTTAATCCTGTTCAGAATGATTCTTCAAATTACAATTTCCAGCTTCTGACTATCGGTCGCTAAGCCGCTAGAAGAGCAGATGTGGGACTCTTGTCAACTTATTGATGATACTCTTACCCGAAATTTTCATTGCGATCCGGTGCACGAATGCGTTGAAAGTTAAAAGAAAATCTTATCGGAAGTATTGTAAGCCAGTTAGCCAAAGCGGACCATCTAGTAGCGTTAACAGCTCTCGTTTGAAACCGGAAACTACGACGGTTAAAGCTAGCACACCAAGTATACTACCGATACATACAGAAGTTCTTTGGGCTCCACAGAATAGATTATATATATAAAAAGTTTCCATTTCATGTTTTATTTTCATCAACCAATAAATTGTTTAGCGGTAGGGGCGGCAACAAGAAATAACAAACTGCAAATACACTGAAATATATTTAATGTTTTATTATCATGCCATTCTTCGCTACTTGGAAACGCTACTCACCAAAAGTGTCCTTTCTATGCTTAGGTGCGCACAAGCCTTAAGTTAAAAAGTTAAGTCATAAAAGGAAATTAATAATCGTAAATGTGACACGGCTGAGGTGCGAGACGCCAAAAGAGAGCTCTTAAGCGTAAAAAAAAAACAATAAAAAAGTACTACCTGATGTGAATTGCAAATAGAATAATAACAATAATAAAAAGAAATACCTCAAACCGCGTAAGCGATTACCAACAGCCTTCATGGCCAAGTGCGAAATTGTACAATGAGAAACTCGAAGCCAACAGCCACCTAACGAAGCGTCCTTGGGTGTATACACGAAAGACAAAAACAAAACAATGCTGTCAAACGCACTGGATACCCAGAAACTTTTCTACTAACATGCGTGGGGAGCTTGAAGCACTGCTACGAAAAGTGTGAGCAAATAAACTTATTACGAGGAAAAACAACAATAATTTATAGCAAATGCACCCACTCCTTATTTGCAAAGTTTAATGTAGCTTGGCGCTTCTTGGCACTTCTGGACACATTTCGGCACACAAAGGAATCTTGCCGTGCACATTTTCCCCTTCCCTGCCGTAACTGTTGTGCAACTACTTTGAACTCAGTTTTGTTGTACGTTCGTAGAGTCACGTTTAACGTATGCGGCAAAGATTACTGAACAACAAAAATAGCAATGTAAACAAATACAAAAGCCGAAAACAATCAAGCAGAAAACACAAGAAAAATTAACCAAAAGAAGTAAGTTGAACGTGTGGCGAAAACGGGGGGTATTGAGTGTGGCATAAAAAACGTCTAGCAAGCAGTTGTGGCACATTATGAAATTATACGCTTATGTTGAACTGCCTACGCGTTACCAGCTGCGTCAACATAAAGTACCATAAAGTACCGTGCAACATGAATTATTTGTATGTATGCATGTATGTTGCAAGCTGCTTGGACTCTTGCTAATGTGCCTGCAAAATAAACGCCTCGTCACAGCTATTCCGCATTCTTGAGATTTGTTTGTGGCACCGTGCGCCCGGCATTCTTATTGCGCTTGCCACGAATGCCTACCAACAACAACAGCAACAACAACAGCAACACTGTGGGGCACTATAAAAATTCGAGCATAATTCCCAACACGCAAACAGGCGTTTGTCGTATTGTTATTGTTGTGCGTTAACGTTGTGTTAATGGCATAAACATGATTTATGGCTTTTCTCGCTTTTCTTAACTGCGCCACATGCGTACAACACTATTCATATACATAAGACTGCATGCAGACTTTATATGCGCTCGTACATAGTTCGCAACAACGACAACCTGCCTGCCTGTTTGGTTGCCAGGCTGCTACATTGCGCCGTGACCTGAAAAGGTTCGGTATTTCGTTGAGGAAGTATTTGCGCGCAACGCCTTTTTCTAGGCCACTATGACCACTATGCGCTGGCTGCGTCGCATTGTTGACAGCAGTTTCAGTTTCGGAGGATGAAAAAGCGCAAATTACGTCACATTTAATGCAGAAAAGGGAGTTCCTTTGATGTTAAATGGTAGATTAAGAAATGTTGGCGTCAAGTTCAGTTGTGCATAATAAAGCTGATGCTTAAGTGGATTTGTGTTTTGTAGTATTTGCCCACATTTGCTTTCGGTACACAAACATTGCTGTGAATATGTGATTAAGCGTCAGTTGGTGGGTGTTCCCATGAATTTGTAAGTGGTGATTTGCAAATACTTGACAAGAACCCTTTTCGCTTGACATCTGCAAAAGCATTTCGATCCGTAATCTGAATTTGACATGAATTCTAAATGGGCTTTTATTTGTTACTCACTGTTTATTTACATACACATTCAAATCATTTCAATTGATTTTAGGTATGCAAAGAAATGTTTGAGCAAATATACTTTAACCCTAGCAAAATAAGTACTCTTTAGTACTAGGCTTGTCCACGAGCCGACCAATCGACTTTCCGGTTTGCATAGTTAAGTGAATTGTATGCTTTATGTGGCCACATCTTATTACTTTCTTGGCGCACCATGACGATTAGAATCCAATGAATATTTTAACATGCTTCGCTTATTAAGTTACTTAGTTATTTACAAAATTTCAATGAAATTAGATTATTTAGCAAGCCTACAAAGTATTCGACTCTTTTACCGATGAGCTTCAGAGCGATTGTTTTCCATACCACTTTTCTTTGTTTGATTTCGAAATACGATTTTAAAATACTTTAAAATCAGCACTCGATTAGTTTTCCGCAATTCACAATTCACAATTGAGTGAATCGTGGAATAGGGAATCTGTTTAAGTATTTCCATTCCATAACTTCCATTGTCACTTCACTTCATCACACAAGACAAGTGAATTCCAATTAACCCCATAGTATAATGGTTAGTATCTTGTAAGAATATTTACAACCAACTACTTTTTAATTAACTTAGCGTTTCTAAGAGAGGAGCCACTAGAATTAAATGTATTATATATATTTTTAAACTATTAAAAGGCTTAAAAAAATATTTAATAAAAAAGGAGTTTCGAGTGTTAATGAAACAACATTTGTATTACCGAGTTTGATTGCAGTTATCCGGTTATGATACATACCGTCATTGATTTGGAAAATTTTGCACAGGCCATATGGGCACCGAAAACAATGAACACAGTTCAACCAATAATTGGATCTACGCAACCAGGATGCATCCGGATTTCAAACCAGCCAAGGATTATCAATTCGACAGTATTCCTCAAAATTATTTGGAAATATTTTCTATCGAAACAACAACAAACTGAACAAAGGGGACATTAAAAAGAGGCTCAAAAAATACTAAAAATAAATTTGGACGGCCGTAATATTGTTGTTGATCGAGATGGCTGACACTCAAGAGATATCAAAGGAAAGTGTTGGACATATTATTCATGAATATTTCGGTATGCGAAACTTATTCCTGTTCTCATACCTTAAGAGAATGGCCGCTGCAAAAAAAAAAAACAAAATATCGCAGAGGCTGAGACCTATTTTAAAGCAAAATTGTACTACAGAAATGACATCGAAAGATTGGAAAAAAAATTCGATAACACCTATGTTGAATAATGATGTCGAATTTTTCAGAAAAACAATGCGTTTTTCTTTAAAAAACAAATATGAACTTTTCAGTGTGTCTCCTAATTCAATTCACTTTAAATAACACTTATATTTCCATCACAAAAATCTAATAATCTCTCTGTTTCTTCGATAGTATAGCGGTTAGTACCTTAAACAAGCTTTACTAATCTCAAATATTTCATATGGTAATATGGTAATATGGTTTGTATAATTTGAGTTTTTTTCTATATAAATATATGTAATATATGTAAAACATATGTAGATCACTATATTTTAGCTTAAACTGAATGTACTGCATAATTTTTCTCGATTATAAAGCAAGCTACTTCATTTGATACATTAAGAACAAAATAATTGTGTGTTTATCTACTTGTAGGTACATTTGTGAGCACAGATAAGGATGTGTCATAAAATGCTGATACACTAAATGCTATTACGAAATATAATAAGTGCTCAGCATAATGAAAATGACATATCAGAATTGTGTGGTAAATAAGATTTGTTTGTTTGGCATTTCTAAAGCATTCACAATTCACTCTTAAGCTGGAGTGACATAATTTGACAGCTACTTTGTAGTATATATTTCAGTAGAAATGTCATATGTATGTAATGTCATATTACTGAGGTAAATATTAGAGAAGCAGTAGGAATAAGTAATTTGTATTCGAAGAATTCCAAGTTAGGGATACAAAAACAGGCATTATTAAACTACTAATTTTTTGTTAATTTGAGCCAATAACGAAAATATTTGTTTACACGATAAAATAGATTCGTGGAATTTCGTTAGCATTCGATTCGACCCACAAAAAAAAAAAAAAAAAGCATGGGTTATGGTTCCCAATAAAAGTGCACACTTTAAAGCATTTGCGAAAGCTCCCTACAAATTCGTGACACCCCAAATAGGTATGTAGTTTTCAGTGTTGGGACTGTTTGACTTGTTTGCGGTGTTAATTTTATTGCTACATGCCTCGCGCATGCGTTACTACCGCATTTACTAATGACAAGCATACGAAAAAGCAGATGTTTATACTGCTGCCGTGTAGGCACTCGACCGTGCAACACTTTTAACACGACATACGTATGGCATGTTTGTATGTTTGAGTGCAAACGAACAACTTTTATTTGCACACAACAACACTAGCAAATAATCGAACAACCATACAAGCAATCAACGAGCCAAACAGCAAGCATAATGCAAACAAAGCATATAGATATCGCACATATCGATTGTATGTATGTATAGTGTATAAGTATGTGCATATGTATGTAAGTTAATGTTGAAAAGATGTTGTGTTGGAAAAAAGCTTTGCGTTATTGTAGCTTATGAGTTATTTGTAATTATACTTGATATCAGATACCATAAGTAAATATTTGCTTTCGGCAGATACTACTTGTGTAGTTTATGTTTCGGGAAGAATAAAAAAAAAAAAAAAAGAATAATAATAAAACACAACGCGCCACAACACACAACATGCATGTTTACCTAAATCGCACAATAAAACGGGGGAGCAATGTGTATGTGGCTGCGTGTTGGAAGTCAAGCGACACCACTCATGAAACATGATGTGAAACACAGCGAAATGGATGAACACCAAGTGGTTTTATTTTCAATATGCGTGTATATGTATTTGAATTTTATGTGCATAATACATACACACGCGTACTTTGTATGTTTGTATGTTTGTACGCGCAAAAACGTAAGGCCAATGAAATAAAGATGAATTCGTCGAATGGATAAACACACCTTGAATATGTTTTACACACCCATCGGTGCTCCTAGTTGATTCCGAATGTTTACTTTGAGGCACGCATGTTTGTGTGTGTGTGTATGCGTGCATAATAGTATATGTATATGAAACGGGCTTGTTTGCAAAACGAAAATGAAACAGCTGCCGACATTTTGCAAAAATTGCTCCAAAGTTTTTTGGAAAAAAAAGAAAAAAATTTTGTAAAAAAAAATTTAAAAAATAAATATTTTTATGAAAAAAATTTTAAAATGAATTTGCTTGTGTTCTCTACTTCCACACACATAATCGAATTTATCATTAAGGAACCAGTGATCTCTGCCCATATTTACCACTACTTACACTAATTGATTTAGCTATTTGCAAAAGCTTAAGTGAAATGCTATTGACAATATTGCTGTTCGCATGTTAAGAAAAAAGTATAAGTAAGTATGTGTGTGTTCATCATTGATTTTTCCTACAACCAGCTAGTTGAGGCTTCTTCTACATTTCAGCTTAGTATAGACAACGCAAAAGTAAAGGTAACATATAACGGGTAATTATAACACTACCAATACTGTTGCGAAATGTAAAAATGCATTTACATACATACACACACGTACATATGTACACCAACAAGTATACTATCTCACTGTCATCAAATATTAATTGATTATTCAATAGCCGCATACATACGAACGCCATGCAAATGGCTAATGTGCGCAAATATCTTCAGGTTATATGGCTCACAAATGGGATTAAGGACTTACAAGCGGTATGCAGTGGATGGTTCATTTGTGTGCTCAATGCAGTGAGCGGGGATATATAGCAAATTCGTGTTATTTTAAGGCATGCCAATAGAATAATTGGACATAATAGTTGATTAATAGCGGAATGTTGGTCACTGGGGCAATCGAAAAAGCAGGTGGCATACAGCTGATGATAGAGTAGTGTGACAACATTGGCACCGTTAACAACAACTTACAATATGTATATTTTTGTTATGTATATATAATATGTTGTTATATAATAACAACTTAAATATCAGTATAAAATGCGAGAATATGTAGAATATGCTTCGTAGTAGAGAAATCTACTAATATGAACAACAAATAATTATTACTTGGATATAATTTGAAGCAACTTTGTTGCAATAACCGACATATTCCTCTGACAATTCGAAGTAACTATCTTATCTATTAATTTAAAATTTTTGTAGGAGGCAGTGACAAATTTTTGCCATAAGTCTATGTGTTTATCAGCTTTATATCCTTTTAAAAAGGTACTCACACATCTTGCAAACACACATAGATAATATATGAAGAGAGGATGATAAAGGACACACTAACAGACTATTCGTGCAAGCAAGTGGAATGAGTAAAGTGGCAATAATTTTGCTGTACAAAATGTTTGCGAAGCGTGAATTACGTTCATTTAGCGTGAAGCGTAAAAACGAAAATGTTGCCTACTCGTCATCAAATGCCACAATACTAATGGCATTGCCACATTTATTTGGACATTAAGTGTTCTTATGATTTACGGGTCATACTAGCGTATTATTTATATGGGACTTATGAATAGTCAAAGTTAATGTATTAAAATGTGATTTTAAGTAAGTGAAGCCCAATAGCTTCTCTGAGATATACTACAAAAACCTGAAAATCCTTTGCCTTAACAACGAAAGTACTTTTTTTGAATATAAATATGGCTTTATTCCTCGACATAATGTTCATCTAAAGGAATATATTTGTTGTAACGATACTCCAACATTTCGATTCCGGTTTCCGGCAGAGTGAAGCTTCGAGGCTTTCAAAACAGACATTTATTTTCAACTTGACCTTCTCCTCATTTGTTTGAAATTTTTCTCCTGCGAGCCAATTTTTGAGTTTGGAAAAGAGGAAACAGTAGCTCGGGACCACATCTGGTGCATACGGTGGGTGGGGCACAAGTTCACAGCGAATTCCTTTAATTTATCGGTCGTATAACAAGTTGAATGAGTCACAACTAGTGTTTTAAATATCATAGCATTCATTGATATTTAAAACAGGAGGCATCCATAGCGCGGGAAGCTTTTTCATATCTGGAAATACGTGACTGATAGGGTCTACATGTCCCTTGAGATGCCAATGATGTTAACTAACTCTCTCAATTAAATTTTACGGTAACCCAATAAAATCTCACGAATTTCAGCGATATTTACCTTCGCTACTGCCTCTTGTGGCCTTCCTGAAAGGATGCTCCATCTGTGCTTATACGGTTACGATGAAATTTGGCAAACCAGTACCTGACTTTTAAATATTCTGGGGCAGATTTGCCATAACACTTATCAAGCCGATGTTGTGTATGGTTATTGGATGATGGCTTTGACAGTATCCTAGTTAATTAGTACTCATTTTTGTATGTGGCGGAATCACTCGGTCAAACTAAATACTTGAAAAGTATTTAAGTCCATTTAGTAGCACTTTTAGAATACAAAACTGTTTAAGCGATCGTAAATTAATTTTAATTTACTCGCACTCATAGGAGAATAAACTTATAAACGACATATAAAATGTGGGCTTTCTAAGGAAACCAAATCTTTATTAATGAAGTTATATCTTTGTAATGAGTAAATGGTAAGATTACTACAAACTTATCTTTGTTCTGTAGACTAAAGTGTGTACTCACCTTATATAGATGATTTCATCATTGTTGGCCTGCCTGCGCCAACCCGGTGCCAAATTAGCATTAGTAGCGTTGACAGCACTCGGCTGCCCTACGGTGGAGTTTGTCGTTGTTGCCGTAGTAGCAGCAGATGCTGCTCCAACACTCACGTTATGGGTGGTAGGGGAATTGGTTATGGTAATATGTTGACGAGAGGCAATTGTAGGTGGCGCTGCCACAACAATATTATTCACTTTTAGTGTGTGCTGCTGCTGTGGTTGGTGTTGTTGCAAACGTTGTTGCTGTTGTTGCTGTTGTTGCTGTTGCTGCTGTAGTGGCATATTATTTTGTTGTGGTTGCTGATAAATATTCATTGGCTGGCTACGTGTTGCATCATTGCTTGTAGCAAATACTGTGGCACCGCCATTTACCAAGCCAGTTGGTATAGTTTGCGACAGCGTGTGTTGTTGATTTTGTTGTTGCTGCTGCCGCTGCAGCTGTATATGTTGTTGATGCTGCTGTTGTTGTTGCAATTGGTGTTGTTCCTGCAGGTGTTGCTGCGTGAACAGCGGCGAATTGGAAGCGACACGTGTGGTGAATTTCGAAGCACGCAATTGTTGTTGCTGCTGTAATTGCAGTTCTTGTTGTTGCTGATGATGCTGCAGCATTTGCTGTTGTCCATTATTTAAGTGTTGCAATTGCAATTGTATATGCTGTTGCTGTTGCTGCTGTGGCAGCTGCAGCACCGTCTGTTGTTGCAATGTCAGTGCATGCTGTTGCTGCTGGTGGTGCTGTTGTTGTTGTTGTTGTTGTTGCTTCATTGATTGCTGAAATGATTGTCGCAATCCATCTGCATTTATATCTTGCTGTTGTTGATGTGGATGATTCAAATGTTGTTGTTGTTGTTGTTGTTGTTGCTGCTGTTGCTGGTGCAATTGTTGGCCAGCACTAGCGGCAGCCATTCTAAATGCACAAATTACACTCTAATAAGAACTACAAAGAATGTTTTCTGAAATGAACAAAAGAGAGGAAAATAAAAATTAATTAATTTGTGGGTAAACACAAAAAAAAAAACACTATTAACACATCAATCAACAAACAAAAATGTTTATGTTTGCAATTCTAATTGCTTATTTAGCATATTTAACACATATCCACTCTCACTTATAAACTCAAAAAACCATTAACTTTTGTGACTTTTCAATGAACTGTCAAATTCTGCAGAGAACGAGCCCAAAATAGTTTACCTTTCAACATCAGCTACCTGCCACACGCACACACATCCATCCATTTCACACACTCATGGTTCGTTGAGCGAACAATACATACATACATACATACATATATAAATACATACATACATACATAAATACATATTTTTGTGGATAGGTGTCTACTTGGAAGGGTACAAAATATCCAATTGGACATTTTCCCTAACGTTTGTTATTCTTCCTCTCCTATTTGCCTTCTAATCCGGAGCAGGTAATTTGTTGCTTGAGCCTTCGCTTTCAAGTGTTGCGCAGTGATGACTAAATTTCGGATTATCTTCAATCAGTGCTGGTTATTCCAAACATTTATTCCGATACATTGATTTTGTGAAATTTCGATGAGTCAGTAAAAAATATTGCCTATAACGCTGAGATGCCACGCATGAACATATGAATGTAGTATGTGCAACTGGCGTTAACGCCTCAATTTTATTCTTATAGTAATTCTTATTCCAAAAAAGATTTACATACATATGTTTTCAAGTGTGTACGCCATGCGAGAACACACAAGTGGTTGTTTCTTCTAACGTCTAGAATTACATACACACATATGTATGCATGTAAGCAATATGCACATTTCTTTTTATCAACTGATGACAGACACAGAAATTAGGTAATGTCTCTTCACTTAGAATTTTTCCCATTTTCCCATTTCTTCATAGAAACTTGTGCACATCTTAATTACCATACACACACACACATACGCATTTACGGGTAATGTTCCATATGTAATATATACAAAAGGATATCAGCATGAGTTGGAAACTTGGAGATATAAACGTCCCTTACATATATGTACTTAAAAAAAAAAAAAACAGGAAGTCTCTGGAGATAATTGCGTAACCAATTGTAAAATAAAGGAAACACATGACATTTAAACTATCAGTCATGTGATACTTTCTTCTGATTCAATGCGAACTAACAATAGAAAATATTATATTATTTAATGGAAATATATGTTCTCGATTTTATTACTGCATTGTAAAATTTACAATTAAAGCAGTAACAATTTTAATATTAACTTTAATTAGTATTGTCAAATAAAAATAAAAATATGACTTTGATTTCAGAACTTTGATACATTTCAGAACACTTTTTATATGCACTGGCTGATATATTTAATTTTTTGATTTTTACTACTCATGGCACGCTATATTGGACAGTTATTTAGATGCCACTGTCTCCAGGTTATTTTTCAAAAATATATGAGTTAGTTAGAACTCTTAATTAATTAATTAATTTAATGCTAATAGCACGATTTTTAGACGAAGTTAGTTCAGTTTTCAAATTTCAAATTATATCCAACCATAGTATTAACTTCTGGATTAACTTTGTGTACCCAAAATAGATAAGTAGTTGTCAAAATATACTCAAAAATCACAGCCTGCTCTCACTTAATTAAATCTATTAATCCGAAGTCGTCTAATCAGTGATTTTGTAAACATGACAAACAAAATATGAGGTCATATGATACAATATTTTCATCTGATTCAATATCTGCAGTTGAAGCGAGGTGATCAGAAATATTAAGAAGAATAACGCATTGGCAATCAGAAAATAAGACTTCCAATTATTTTTTTAGGATACAAGTTATTTCTTTTTCGAAAACCGAAATGTTGCAACCGTTTTCTTTTGCACACAACTTACTACCAATTATTAGCTCTCAAATTATTAAAATAAAATAAAAAGATTAGACACACACTCATAATTAATACGACACCTTAGTGTTTTTATTGCTATAAAATTTACATAACACATTTATCTTATTACCGCTTTGCATAAGCTCTGCAATTTAATTTAGTTCAAGTAGCACAGACACTTACCTGTTTATGCAATAATTGTTTTGTATCAAAAGTCAAACGCTTCATATTCCAACAACAATGGCATTGCAAATTAACTACTGCTGGATGTTGATGCAGCTACAGCAATAACAATGAGCAGGGAGATTTACACGACTTTAGCAAATGAACGCACTTTCACAACAAATACACCAACACTCATCTTTGTCAACGGCGATCAATAAAAAATTTTGGATTGCAGAGCAAGAAGAAGACAATATTTCTCGCACTTTTTTCACACACATGCACACACATACCTAGCTTCAAAACACGAAGCAAGAAATAATATTGAATATTTTAATGAATTGGCACCGTTTATGATTAATATCAATCAACTCAATGCCCGTATTAATTGCTCAGACAATTTATTTATTATTTACAATGAAAAACGATGTTGACTAGCACAAACGATTTAGCTTCACTTTATTTGATTTAATTAAATGTTTTTTCTGTTAGTTTACTCTGCCAACGAAAAGACGATATGCCGATAGTAGCGAGAGTTAACGATACGTAACGCGAGAGCCGAACTCATGAATATGACGATGGCAAAAAGGAGAGCCACGAAACACACGACACAACGTTGCTGTTGTGAGCTAGTGGGCTGAAAGCAATTCAATCTTCTGTGCTGGGGGAGGCACTACTGCCACCACTACTGCGGACAAAAGCAACAACACGCGCGAAAGTAGGTGAGTGGAGCACACACACCTAAAAATTGTTGCGGCTGTGGTGACTGCCTGCTACTGCTTCTCACACTGTGCGTTTTCCGCTATTGCTATGCTCTTTGGATTTTCACGCTTTTACGCTTTTACGCTTTTGATTTTAGAGCTGCAGTCACTCTGTCATAATCTCACCGATGCACCTCAATTCCGATTGTTTTGTTGTGTATTTTTGTACGACGGAATGAATAATTTTCGCGTTTCCGTTTAGGCTATTTTTCCTTCTATAATTGAATACACCAATTACCGTAATACTTATAGTGCAAATGCTTCGAAAATATATTTAGTTGATTTATTTATTTATAGACGGTTTTCGATAAAATTTGGGTTGAATCAAATATCCATCGCAGTTTTAGGGTATGCACGGCATTTGTAAACTACGCGCTGTAATGCTGATAAGAAAATTTAACTTTCAATATTTGATACTTTGTATTCATCAAAATTTTACTTTCATATATTTTATGTATTTTTAATGAGAAATCATTAATTATGTACGCCTGTTATCATACAATTGAACGAAATGAATAATTAATATTGGTGTGCGTACACCTGTCCACTGCAGGGAGTACGAGTGATAGCGTTGCGTGTTTAATTATGCTTGCACAAGGACGATCCAATTGTAAGGGGTGTGAGTCTTATGGGCTTTTGCAAGTGTTCTGCTCTAATGAGCAGCACAGCAGCTGTTTATGTTTTTGTTATTTTGGTATGCTGGACAACAAGCGATACATGCACTGCTGCTATTGTAGAGATACATATACACACACACGTACGAAAATACTTTCCCCTTTAGCGCACACTTCGATTTCAACACCTCTTTACTATGTATGACCTCAATATTTGTATTTCATTTTTTGATAGCAGGTTATATTTTCGTACACATGTAAATATATTGAACCACATATTTGCGGAATCTCTTATTATCAACTATTACATTTACTTGCTATATATTGCATTACATATTTGTATTTTAATGTTGCAATAATTTTTAATAATTTTCACACTTTTCACATGTTCAATTAACTCAAATATAATTTCATTCACTTTGGCAAATGAATCTAAATTTCTGCTCTTCGTAATCTCACACTTTATATTTGTTGCTACAAAATGCTTCTTCTTATTAATATTTTTCTGCTCTTTCCACTATTACACTTCCCATTCGCATTCATATAAATTCACTCACTTATTCACCAATTTGATTATCAATTTAACTGCAATTTGCTATGCAAATATACGGTGCAAACTATTTTTCATAAAATTTCATTTTTACTTGCACTTTCTGCACAATTGGAATTTTATTTTAATTTTTTGCACCATTTATCGGCACAAATTTCAAATACTTTCGAAAAAATTTACGCGCAACCGTTGCGCGGTGGAGCACTCAGCACTAAATTCAATACAAAAGTGAGTACCAAAGGCTTTCTGACTTTCGTGCTTTCGTGCCTGCCTCGCTCGTTCATTATTCGTACGTTATCATCGTATATTCGTATGTTCGCTGCTCGACATCGGATTTTATTATTGCGACATCTGTTGTGGAAGAAAAATGAGAAATAGCGAAATTTATGATAATAAATGAGCAAAACAAAAGACAAGATTATGTTTATAAAAAGGTGCAAAATATTTATAGCAATATATTTGCCAATAATGGTTTATTATCAATAGTGATTTGTTTACTAATTAGATAATTACTCTAATTGTATTTCGTGCACCTTGCAAATTTACTCCAATTATTTCACTATATTTGAAGAGAACCTATTTTTTTTCTTTTTCTAATTAAAGGAAAATAAATGTGCTTGAAAACATTAAACATAATATTAATATAAAAACAATTAATTTGGCACTACTTTATTCTTAATCGATTTTATATTTTGTCAGCACTTCCCGCAGATGCGCAGATGTCAAAACCATCTGTTCGCATTTTGTAAATTGGCGCTTCTAACGTTCAATTATTTGCATATAAAAGTTCGTGCTTGAGAAACAAAAATTCGAATCGTTTTATTATATTTTCGTTTGCTGATAATATTATATAGCGTTAATGGTTAACAGTTGAAAAATATACATAAAGTAACTGTGAGTCGGCTACTCAACGCTAACCTCAACGTGCCGCTTATTCGATACCACACATTTGCAAAACATTTAATGAATTTAAATCTGATTTACTTTGGATAGCAACATGTCGATAATAGTAGAATGCAAAAAGCTTTGCTTACGCCGCTGTATGTTGGCATTGTCATACAGCATAGCAATGCAATATCTGCTACTTGGCTTTTTCCTTTCCTTCGTCAACTTCCATATTCTGCATCCTTTGAATTGGATAAGCCATACAATAAGTGTACTATTTTCGTTCTATACCTGGTTCAGCATTTTACCACTGATTGGATCCATTGTCTTGTATAGCATATTGTTGGGGAAATCATTTCTCGCTGTGAAGCGTTACTATCCAACACGCTTCCAATGGTTAATCTACACAGCACCTCGTAAATCATTGTTCCTTATTCTACATTTATTGGTTGGTTACTTAACCGCATGGCTCTACACTAGTTTTTTGCATGTAGATTACCGGTAAGTAATTGTATAAAATACATATTGTTCACATATTAATTAATTTTGTTTCTTTACAGTAATATTATATGCGAATGCTTTGGCACAAAATGCGTGAATAGCCGTTATTTATTTTTAATTTGTGTGGGATTTTTCGCTGCTTGTTTACATTTCACCAGAGAGAATTTGCGTACTGATCCCGAGTTGGGCTTCCCCATAATTCAGGAGTCAATGCTAATTCGAATTCGTTCTCTTGTTTACCGAACGTTATACAATTCATTATTAAAATCCTTCACACCCACAATATGTTTTGCACTAGCTTACTGGCTAATTGGCGGAATAATAAATCGTTATTTTGCTGGCGTTTTCGCTGTGGATGTGGATCAAAGTACTTTGTCATTTATTTCTATTGCTGCTAATGTCCGGCTTTTGTTCTATGCCTGGATCTTAGCTGCGCAAATTTTAAGTAATATGCATCTGATGCATCACTTCTACACCATACATCTTTCGGAGGAAGTAGCTTTTATTATTGAGCGGAAACCAGTGTTGTGTGGTACTGGCATTGAAGAAATAACGTTAGTGGATGCGCTTAACACGTCACTTGTGCCAGTGGTGCAGAATTTGGGCGCACGCGATCTGTATAACTTGTCAAATAACAAAATGGATGTCAGGCGCAAAGAAATTTTTGCACTTTCAGTACCAGGTAAACTTATTTACTATTCGATTTATTTATTTTTTCAAACTAAATAATTGATATTTAGGTGCCCATCCATACAATTGGAATCAACTTTCTGCGCAGTGCTTAAGCCTAATTAATGCCTTTACCGAGGATTTAGCTGCATCTCTGAAAAAGATTTCAGTTGTTAAAACAGTGCCACTTTTTTCCACAATTAAGCCTACCACCGCCACCGAAGCTGCTGAAAAAATTTTGCTCCGCCAGTATAACGAGACCTACGGTATCAGACGCATGATGACAGAACCTTGTCAAGAAAACACTGAGACAGTAAAGAAGATGTCACCGGCTTGCAAGCGTATACATGATCAAATTGAAAAGATAAAGAAGCAATTTGAGCAATATTTGCGTGCTGTTTTCCGTGCGATTCCCGGTCTTTATTATATGTTCGGTGAACCAGAAGGAGCAAAAACCGCTTACTTGCTCTCCAATTCGGAAACGATTTTGTGGA
Organism: Bactrocera minax; assembly: GCA_021498325.1. Lineage (NCBI taxonomy): Eukaryota > Metazoa > Arthropoda > Insecta > Diptera > Tephritidae > Bactrocera > Bactrocera minax. The sequence continues at coordinate 1,320,585 of JAKEEE010000024.1, forward strand.
TAGTACAAGGTTTGGCTGGTATTTGTACGGCTTCACTGACCGAAGACAAATATGGTGTGGTACAAGTTACTCTACCACAAGTAATCAAATCACTGCTAACACTGAAAACTGAATTGGATAAGTTGAACAATGTTAATTTAAATGGCAGAAAAATGGATCGGAATTTTATCACACTGAAAAATGGTGTTAAGCGCAGCTTATACAATATTTGCACAGTTTTCAGTGAGTATTTGCGTGAAATCGTTGATAACTCGGAAGATTTGCGGAAGCTACAGTTCTATGTGCACTATGTAGAAACATGAACGAGAAGTTGTAACTTGTGATAAATTATTTAATGAGTTGACTGCTTGTAAATTAAGTTTAATTAAACACTTAGAATGTAATAAAATATAAAAATGTATGTTTTTCCTAACTCAATTAAATTTTAAGTCAACGGAAAGTCTCAAGATTAACTGTGCATTGAGAATTAAAATTATGCTAAAACTATTAACTAATACATATGAAATCATTAAAGGAATCATTTGATAATCTTGTAAACAATACGTTTTATTTACAAATGTAATTGAAACTATAAATATTATAATTTCACCTGCAGCTGCTTGTCACTCGTTGGTATCCTAACTTGTGTATCAATCGACCTGGTTGTAATAACTGGTCGAAGTAATTTGCTTTCAAACTGCTCAGGCTTTGTTACCTTAATATCTCTTCCTGCAATAAAAAAGCGTTCAAAATTCAGAAATTTGTAGCATTTAATTTTGATTACACACCTAAAGACTTGAGCGCCTTTCTGATTTCTTGTATGTAATGCTCCTGATGTTCTATGGTTTCTTCCATCTGTAAGATATTGTTTGTTAATTTAATTGTTGCTTGCACTTTTTCATCCCTTTTACGACGCTCTGAACGCATTTGTCTATATTTTCACAGAGGGTATCACAGAGGGTTCATATTTAATAGAATATTTAATAGAATAAAATGTGTGCAATCAACCGTGAGACTTCCGATACAACAGCGGCGCCACAGATTAAAAATAAAACAAATTCACCCAGCATACTGGCTCCCAAATCAATGGCTGCCGTTTCTGACAGAGGCTTTATATTTGTTGGTTTACCCATCTTCAATGTCCACATCTTGGTTCTTATCTCCATTCTGTTGTACCCTTTAAAGGTTTACACACATCTTGAGTTGCATTGTATATCCTTCGAGGGTTTACTTACATTGTGCCGGTGGTATACAAATATATTCACGAAATGCTTTATTATCCTTAGCTTTTTGCTTAATAAAATTCGCAACATATTTACTTAGCTGGCGTACAGCTAGCATACCCAGTTTAAATACGGGTAAAGCGGGCATTTTGTCAACGTTTTGAATTGATTTCTTCTTTCGCTAGCAGTCTCAAATATTTGCTGTCTTGTTGTAACGTTTATTTTTTTGAATATTTTAAGCGTTGAAAAATGACAAATTATGTGTAGTAATATTTTTAAAGTAAATAGTTTATCAAAAATATATAAATGTTCCTTTTAATTTCCAATTAAACAATATTTTATTATAAATAGCTTTTATTAACACTTTTTTTTATCAAATTTCAAGCAAATAAAACACATTTTGGTTCTACAAAATAAGCAAGATTTACAACTAGAATGTATGAAACACACATGTACATATGAATGTTCAGTACTGAACTAAATGTGCTCGATAACGAAGAATCACACTTTAGCGCAAATGCAAATTGAATCCTCAGGCAGGATGTAAAATAAAACTTGTACGTGTACATCTTTTGATGAATAAGCAATTTTACACTTTTTAAATAAGATTACATATACGTAAAAAAACGTATAATTACACCTTAGAACCGTATATTTATCTTCGTTTTTCATTAGCTAAATTTTGGGGAAAATCCAAAAACCGAAGTAATGGCCGATATCTGTCATACCGACTTTCTTTTTCATGTTCTTCTTCTGATTTATCAATATTTTGCACCTCTTCGTTTTTCACATGTACGTATGGCTCGATGTCCACTTCATTGCTCATAGGTGAAGGCAGAGTAGTTTCTTTGCTTTTAGGTCCATAAACAAAAATCTGCGTCTCTAAAAAATTTAATGCTCTATACAGTAGTCCACCATTTGGATCATAGTCACCAACGAAGTCTTTTACAACGGTATTGGTCTGATCGGGAGTATTTGGATTGAAAGGCTGGTATTCAGCTATCGTTTCACGGGTCCATTTGAATATATTACGTGATTCTATATAGAAATAATTAAATATGAGCGTTTAAAATTAATGTGCACATTGTTAGGGGACTTCGCCAGTCTACACTTTCTGCAAAATACTTTGCGTTGACTTTCTTGGCGCTTCTGTGCCCGATGAGGAATCAGCAGGCAAAGGTGTATTTGCTGAAGATGCTTTATTGTCTGTTGTGCGTGCCAAAATTGGCATACTAATAGGTTTTCCTGAGAGAAGATAGGCAAAATTTTTATTAGAATTGGTTTTAAAAACACATATGTTGGTCTCGACTCGATTAACAAAAGAGGTGGATTAAAACACGCACTCACTCACTCTTAGGTAGTATATGGCTAATATTTCTAATGAATGGTAAACAAAAATTGTGTAATGATTTTAAACAAAACATTATCACACAAAATAGCATCATCAGCGAACACAAGTTGGGATTAACAAATTCACCTAAATCTGCCAACACTCGAGTCATTTCTCTAATTTGTGCATCTTGGCGTTCTAAACGGAAACCCATTTCGGCCATTGTTATTGCTAGGTCTGCCTTTTCTTGCCGCATTAATTCTTGCTTCTTCGCTTCATTGTTGGACTGACTGTAAATAGAAATGTAATTATATATTGTTTTGCACATTACCTAATTATTATGCAATAACAAACAAACCGCGTATATTCAAATATAAGCACTGCTGCACCTATCACAAAAATAATGGCTTCGCCGAGCAAATTTGCGCCCAGCTCAATAGCCATAGCCTCGTTAAGCGGTGGGACTGCTACTGGTTTACCCAAATTCAGCGCCCACATCTTTGTCTTAACTTCAACCCAATTGTATACTGTAATGAAACATCAACAAACAATTTCTTTGATAAAAGTATTCTATTAGAAATGTAATTAAATAGTAACACCGCTCCACAATTAACGAGTTTGGTAATGTCTGATTAGGATTATTAAAGTACATATTTCCACAAATTTTTACTTTGGCTGAATCATAATTAGTAGAGATATATACACACTCATCCTTCATGTCTATCATAATGTCTTCATGTCCATCATGATCAACATAATAACAAATGAAATTTGTTATACTTACACTGAGCTGGTGGCATACAAACATATTTGCGAAATATGGGACTCTGCTTGGCGTTACTTTTAATTACGTTAGCTATGGGCTTGCTGATCTGTTTTATGGCCAAAACACCTAATTTGGCAGCGGGAAAAGCCCCAATCGCCATCCCAAACAAAGAATTTTGTAATTTTAAGTTGTTATATGAATAAATAGGAAGGAAACAGCTGACTCCCTTAAAATTTTCACTGACATTTGTTTAACCCACGCAAACGCAAACAATTGGTAAGAACAAAAGGTGCATTTTGTAAATTTTTAAGTTAAATACCTAAAGATAATCTTACAGCAATATTAAACTTGCAGTTGTTAGAATTCTATCGTTTTCTTTCTTCATATAAAACCAGTTGAATTTGAAAACATGTTTTATCGCTTACGAGTAAATTCCCAAACCTACCTTACATTCCAATTCGAATTCAAAATGTAATCCAAGAAAATTTTACTTAAACAATAAAATTATTGATATCTGATAATAAGAAAACAGAATATCCAAAATAATTTCCATATTAATTTTCAGATCAGAGTAAAACTAGTGAATCAAGAATATCAAAAATTTGTTTCCATAAAATTTGAACAGATTCGAAACCTGGTGGTGGAAACCTGCACCGTTTATATCACAAAATTCTTATAATCTAAAATTTCTCACAGTGTGCAAGCTGTCAATTGGAAACGACCTTTCGTACAAATTATCTGTGTTTACGAATGAGTGAGAACAACAAAAGAAAATGCTGACAAAACGTGGTACCATATTTTATTGCAAAGTTAAAAAAATGCCATTATTTAGAAATCAATAGAAGATAAAAATAAAATAAAAGATTTAAATTAAATACTAGAAATATGTCTTCATACAGATTCTCTAAACTTAACAGAATAAATTTAAAAAAAATTCAAATTCAACTTAATTAATCCTCAATTGGCCAAAACCGAATTGCAACGCTGTTCTTTACTCATTTCTTTGAGCAGAAACGTCAACAATTTTCTTACTATTCGATATAGTTTCGTGTTGTAGAAAATTTCACAACCAATATTTTACAATAAAACAATGATTTTAATTCATAAAATTATTCGAATATTATAATATAAGTTCTAAAGAATCGTAATATATAAAATTTTATTACAAAAGTCTAATTTAAAATGCAGAAATTTGTCTGTGAAAAAGTGTGATACGAAGAAAGTCTTAAAGTGGTCAAGAAAAATATGTGAAAATTTGTCCAACAGTAAAAGTGGTAGTGTGGATAAATATTACAACAACAACGATATAGCCAAAGCAATTTCTAATATTGTGTGTGGCCAGAATAGTTAATACGCACCTGTCGATGTGATCACCTTCAACAGCTATACTCCATTGCATGGTGTTCCCATTGTTACATAGAATGCGATGCGCTTTTGCCCAATTGAGCACACCTTTGGTCCGTATGGATAATATTAAGCAGTAACTATGATGCGGCAATAACAGTGTGTGTTTTAAAAAGTGATAAACACAGGAGCTACAAAATGTTTACGAAAAAATCTCATGCGGACATAAAAAAGTCTACAGGCAAGTTTCAGGACTGCAAGAAAGATTCGGCATCCCGCTTGCGTCATTTGCGTACAATTTTAGGTATGTGGTAACCTATTTCTAATTAATATTACCTATGTATATTGCCGAATTGGTTATTGAGTCAGTTGTTATAAGAAATTTTAAATTACTAAACAGTTTATCTGCATATCAGGTTGGCTTATTCTACTTGCGTGGGAGTGAAATACATGCTCTTATTGAACAAATATAGGCAAATGAATGAAAACCACTTTGTCGGCCTACGAGCTAGATTACCATTAAAATCTAAAAATTCGTATTCACAAAGACGCAGGGGCAATGGCAATGACAATCATGGTCGCTAAAGCAAATGCAACAAAGTCACACAGCAATCGTCAGTTAACAACCAACGCTTATTAGCCATTATATTTGTCTATTACAAGATTCGTGGTTGGCCGCATATAAATTTATAAATCTGTACGCTTGTTTAGCTCTTTTTTGCTTATTGTACAGTTAACAAATATAATGTTTGCTTTTGCTTCCTGCATTTACCTTTAGTGTGCCCACAAGTCTATTGACCAAAGGCGTTACTAATATTATATGTTAAAATTACAACGTAATAACAATTCAAGCAACTTTTTTTACCTAGAAATTTATGCTTGCGGGTTCTATAAAAATGTATCGATGTACAAACAATGAAAGTAACAAGAAATACATTATAAACGTTGGCAAATCTTTGGACGCTTCCACTCTTCTGCAAATGCGTTAAAAAATATACAAATTTGTATTTGTACGATATATCATACATTAACGTGTCCATTGGGCAAAAGTAAACGAAATGCGCATACATAGGAAATTGTGCGCCTCTTGCGACGCACCGGCAATCATGCATTAAACAGAATGGATAGGCGCTCATAGTGCTGTGCACCTTTGTTATGGATATGTGAGTTTTTATATAGTTGGGATTATCGCCCTTGGTTACGTGCCGTGGCCAAAACCTCAACACGGCAGTAGATATGTATGTATTTGTAAAAGCTTAGTTTTTACAATTTTCTTTAATGTGCCAGCCGTTCATATTATCGGCGTCAATGGCAAACGTGGCTGTCTGCCGTTCTGTTGTTCTGTTGTTCTGTGTGTCTGTTTGCTAGTTTAAGCATGCTTTCACGCTTTCAGTATCTTTTCTCACATTTTTTATATTATTGTTATTTCTTGCCAGAATTTGTGTTGTGCTGCGATTCAGGTGCTATTAGTGCGACTGCTACATATATATACAAACATACATATGTACATAAGTGTGTGCTTTGCAACGTTATTCCAATTCCATTTGGTTAACAGTTACTGGGCTTTATGACAGTCAACCACTTAATTTGTTTCAATTTTTTGCTGTTCACCCAGAGCATTGACATGCGCCTACATTCAAGCATGTAAAACAACATAGTATGTTACATATGTTATATGTACATACATACATATGTATAAGCCAAGGTCTATTTAAGTAGTAACTGTGATTGCACAATAACATAAAAATATGTTTGCTATTGCAATGGTATGTGGACGGATGTAGGCTGCTTGTCTATATCTAATTCTATGTGTTTACATAGTTTTCTTTTATATTTCTAAAAAATGTTAACACATTTTTACCAAAAATAATCGTTTTATATTATTCTATATAATGTGTGGTAATTTAGTATTTTCATAAAAACCCAACACCTCATAACCTATAACCATAGATAGCTCACGAAATACTAAGTTACAGTGCCATAGGGTGCGGAAAGTTGGGAACAACTCTAGATAACGCGCCGAAAAAAAACCATAAAAAAAGATTCGCTATGTTTGAAATTTACTTGTCAGCGATGGCTTCATGCTCGGTAGCTCTGTGATAAAAACCACAAATTTGAGCTTTTATATATATTTCTCTCCGAATTGTGTCAAAAGTCTCCATACTAACTAAAAATTCATAAAATTCCAACTGGTATTCAAATATGAATCATCACTCTTTTTGTACCCTTTGCTTTGGTGCTCATCTTCGTCATTTATAGCATGTGTTTTTTTTTTTGCTGATGACGCACCTGCATCACACCTGTAATTCATTTAGTCGAATCATCACATTCCTCTCAGCGTGTAAAATATTATAAGATAAAAAATCGTTTTTTATTTTTTTTTTTTTACTTGAGGAAATCTACGTCGGACATATTAGCGGTCTTATGGTATATAATACGCACTCGTCCGTCATTAAACTGTCATTAGGTCGAAAAGAATGCTGATAAGATTACCTAATTTATTTGTTCACTGAAATTAATTCGATATTGGCTCATTCAATTCAATTAAAAAAGTATTTACAAATATACATATATAGTGCATATATTATACTCTTTTTTTATATATACAATTCCTATGTATAGTTTTAGTTTTATGATTTATTGTGTGATCTTGTTGCTGATGCTCATCGAAAAGTCCATGCGCGAGGATACTAATTTGTCTGTTCCCACTACAATCGGTTCTACGTAACCGGATATATATTCAGCCAAGGTCTGTCAACTAGGCAGCATTCCTTATAATTATTTCCTTCCGTAAAAAATTTAAAATAAATCAGAAAAAATTAATTAAAATGGCCAATTTTATGACCATGGCATTTTGGTTTTATTCGTTCCCAAATTTGGTGAAATTAAGCCACCACCCTGTCACCACACTTGCTGCCTAAAGGGCATTATGTCGCCTTTAACCCCTCGAATATTTATATCCAACTGGTCAGTTCTACCTGGGTTTTCAGCAGAATCGAAGTCATTTGATCTATGTATCTAATTAACATGCGCATTTCTTGATATGATATGACCGCCAAATTTCGTTGGCGGAATAAGTGAGAGATTTAAGTTTCTACTTCAGCCGTTGTCGAGGCAACAATGAAATCACATCACGCATGATCGGACCGCTAAGGCAAATGTGCCCTGCACCAAATGATTCTTGATTATGAATGCATTTTGATGTCATACATTACATTTTGTGTTACAGGTTATTTAAGGATAATAAAATCAAAGGTTTTAAGGTCCAATATATTTCATTTAATCTTAAAATATATAAGACGAACTATAAAATATATAATAGAAATACGAAAATGCTTGGTTACTGAAAAAATGAGAAATTTTCTCAAAATCTAAGATTACTGAGTTCTCACTGGGTACCTTTACTTTCGTGCTCACCTACACAGTCACAATTCCTCTCATGCCGACCCCGCTGATGTAAACTAACAGATACACACATTGCAACTCATTAGCCTTATGCGGAAGTAAGTGACGAATGATCCCACGTACACAAGAGTTTCGGTTAGTTTTGTCAATTCGGCCTAACAGAAATCTCTGGTGGCGCTATTGCGTAATTAACGTGTGATTTAACCGTTAGTTGACATGCGGGGAATTTTGATTGCAGTCAAATGAAGCAACAACTATTAAACATATGTGTAAACAAGTGATATTGGCGCATTTTGATTTGATTTGATTTCGCCCGCTCTAACATTTTTGAATTTTTATATGAAAAATTAGATTATCATTCAACAGAGATGAATATTATAAAATATGAGTGCTGCCATATACTAGAATTGAATTTCTATGATAGTAAACCACTAGAATATATGGTGTGAATGTATGGTGAAATAACCCACGTGGATAATATCAATGTAATACTATTTGTGAGAAAAGATTGCTTGTCTAGGCAACGATTCAATGACAGTGAACCAGGATGAAGTCCAAAAGAGGCAATTACGAACCAATTCATCATACACAAAATGGATGAGCAATAAACAATGAGCAATATACCAATCGTACTCCAAGATATTTTTGGAAGGTTGCAAGATCGCTATAATCCGTGTATCATTCATTGCACCTTCATTGCAACTCTGTTGAATAATAAAATCGAATTTTGCCGAAAAATATTATGTGGGTTTCAGATGTAGATATGCGCCTCTTTATTTTCTCGTTATTTCGTTCTTTGTGAGAGTAATTTCTCAGTTTTGGCAACTTTCTTCCTAGCTGCTTCTAGCAACACAATATCGGTATGATGTTCCACTATATTTATGTTAGCTTTGAGCTACAATATACCATATAAGTACATATACTTACATATTTGAGTAAGCGTCATTAATTAATATAACATAAATGTTCTGAAAGTAATTAAATACTCAGACATCATTATTTTTATGTTTTTCTTCGCATTTCAGACAATGTTGAGCAAGAAGAGGCAAAATCATTGTTCGAAACGAACTATAGTCACGTTTATTTTATACTTTACGACACCTTCATACAAGCGGAGGCGAACTTAAAACAAAAAGGTAAATTTCTTAAAATCAATTTCCAATAATATTTTCATTAAACTAGTTTGTAATTAATTTTATGGTTTCGGTAAAATATATTTAACGACAAAAGCCAAGATTTCGACTTGACAGTGTTTGCGTCAAAAGTTTTACGTTAAAATTAATTTATTGTTTATCAGTTTATTTTCGAGCAACAAACACGTATTTAGTCGAAATGAATTCTTGTAAACTGTATTTCAAAGCGTCTAAATGTTGTGGCTAGAAGCTTTAATTAAGCGATTAACTTAATTAATTTCTTTGTTTGTTTGAGTTTGCGTGTTTTATTACCCTTTACTACTTTGTACCCCACGCATTGTCGTGCAGCTGTGCAACTAAAAAATGAAACAAAAATAAAAGCAAATATGCAAATAAAAATTAAAAATTGAAAATTGAAAAAGTAAATAAAACTGTGTCAAAAAAAAAAAGCTTCGTAAAGCAAAGCGCACAAAAGATTGTTTACAAATGAAGCAAAAAAGAAACGCAAAGTGCAAAATAATACACACATACAACTATAAGCACGCACACATGCATACACACACGCACCTACTTGTGTTGGAATATCATGTGAAAAACACACTTGTGCGGTTGCTCTTGAAAGTGAATACGTGCAACTGTATGCATGTATGCGTGACTTATAGTTAAATAATTGTGTATTTGCAGTTTTTGTGTGTGTACCGCTTTCATTTGCAACTCTATTATTCTACATAATCGCAATATATTCTTTGTTTCTCAATTTGTTTCTCTTTCTTCTCCCAACACCAAACACCAAACACCATTCTTTCCGCTATGTTTTCGAATTTTACACACACACACACACAAACACACACAAATTATTTAAAAAAATATATATATATGGCAGAACTTCCGTTTCATATTGGTAAGTTTATGGTAAATTTTACGCAGTTTTCGCTGCGGCTTTTCACTCATCAAATTCTCATCCAGTTCACATTTAATTGATTTTTTCACTCATGCACATTTAAAAGCAAAAAAAAAACTATATATGCCTGAACAAAAGCCCATTCAATCAATTCAGTTTCAGTTAATTTAGATGTTTAGTTGCATTTTGAATAACGCTTTTCATTTCGGAGCTTTCATATGACACTGCTTCTGCTTATAAAGTTTACGGAGTGCTTAAGTAATATCTCTATCGTAATTATTGCTTATTCTACTTCTATTAAATATTGTTTTATCATTCTTAATCAGTTGCCAAAAAATAAACTGAATCAGTCATCTCCAATATGAATAATGTACCGTTATTTTTTATAATTTCTATGCCTTTAAAGAAAACTGAAACACCGCTTTACTTGTTTTAAAGAGAGTTTGAAAATATGAGGATAACTCTATGAGAGTCAAAAAATATGTTTATTTATGAAAACGAATAAATTAAAGTTTGGTGATTCATAATTAGTAAATGAAACTCTGTTCCTACAGAGTCGGTATATAAAAGCTGAATACCTTTTCATTTAAATTTGTTCTTCAAAATTTATTTGAAGTATTATATTTCTTGAATACAATAGCAACCAAGTGGCCGCCTTTAATGGAAAGAGAAAACTAGCTGTTTTTACTATTTTTTGCAAAACTTTTTCGAGGAACTCGAGCGGTATAGTGACAATTTCGGCACGATATTTTGCCTTGAGCCTACGAATGGTAGGACGATTGCCCATGTAAACTTTGCTTGTAACATAGCTCCATAAAAACAAGACCTATGTGAATCAAATCTGGAGTTCTGGGTGGTCAACCAATATCACTTCACTTGGACATGAAATGTTTGACTTTATTTCAAGAAACGTGTTATGGAAACGAATTTAAATCATCCATTTTGTACTCAAAGCAAAGGAAAATGAAAGACCAAGAGCAGAAGGAACTTGAAAAAGTTCTTACTCCGTAAATTAATTGTTTCCTATAAGACAATAAGTGATAGTTTTTCATTAAGTGAGAAATCTCCTTTTGTCTTGAGTCGGACTTAAAGCAGTTTAACAATTAATAGTTTAATGGTTGTGATATTAATGTGATGTTAATAAGTCTACGGAAGAAATAGTAATCATTTAAGAAATAAACATATCGAATGTGTCTACTTCAAACTTTATGCGCTAATCTATCATCTTAGCTCAGCTCACCTGAGGGGTATCTAAGGCATTTATGTAGAATCATTTAACATATGCTGGAACTTTTGAATAATATCGCATTTATATATAACACGTGTATGTTATGCGATTACTAACTAGTCACATTAGATTTCTAACTATTACATATACCTTCAGATAATATAAGCTTCTTAGAACTAACGCTTAGTACTAACACCAGCTAATGCATTTTTAAACTAATTTTAATATTTTAGTACCTAATGTGAAGCTTGTATTTGGTATATCTTATTACCTAGTATTATCATATTTGTAACTAAAGTTAGTAGTGTAACTAACTAAAGTTAGTTACAAATATTAGTTTAGGTTTACTAGTTAGTAGTAAACTAGTCCATTACAAGTTAACAGTGAAGAAGGATATCAAATGTAAAATCGTATAGGTCATGATCATCTGTCTTGTATATAAACGTTGTTTAGTTTTCCCATATGCATTAAAATATCTCTAGCAATGCGACCTTACTACCAGGAGTATAATTAGGCACACACTAATTAGCAATAGTCCAACCAACTTTATCAGATTAAAATTTACCTCGTGAGTTATCGCACCTTCGATGCATTATTATTGGACTGTTTGAATAAGAAAATAATAAGAATGAAGTAAAAAGGGGTTATATTCTTATTACTAACTTTTAAAAGAGATTTTACTAACTTTAGTATTCATCAAAGTATTTAATTTTAGTAGAAAAAGAATAATAAAAATCTTTTGTACGATTCATGAAAACTAATGATGTGTCCGAATTGTTCTTGAATTTGTTCTATAAATTGTATTTTCTGTTGTTTTCAATAAGTAATTTTTCATTTACCTTTAATTAGTATAAATTCCTACACTAATAAAATGGAAATTCCAACCCAAGTGATAAGACTTAGTGTAATCTTTTAACATTAGAGTTGTAATTTTTGCAAATTTACCTTGAGTTTATTAAGAACTGAACTTTGCGAAGTAATTTTGGGTAACAGTAACTTTCGAGTTCTTTTTCAGAAGTGTTTTGGGTTGATCTCACATTTTGTCAGCTTAGTCTAAGTCTTATTGTTCTGGCTTTTAGACTAATCGATATTGGCCTTTTAGGTATAGGTCTGACTTTACTACCATAAATTGCTTCCAAATTGCTATCAATTCTAATACAAAGACGTTCAGCTTTTAAATTATATTACGGCATTTTGTGTCTTCCATATTTTCCTATTCCTCATGACTTTTGTTCACTTGATTTTATTAAAGGGAAAGAAACAATATTTCACTTATCAAAATAACGTTGCTTTCTCTGAGGAAAACGCGTATAATTTTGACTTGGAATTAATTTAGAATAGCTAACGCATTGTAGTTAAGTTGAGAAATTTATGTGATTTCCGAAACTCGAGCTAATGGCCATCCTTAATTAATCATTGCTGTATTTAGAACGGCATCACCCACGAAAACAATAAATTATAAAAGTTTCTGAATTCAAATAGGCATGTAGATCTGTGTTTCTGAATTCTTGTTCGAATACTAAATGCCTCTTTGGTCATAATTTGCTATTAATTTTTTTATTATTAAAGGTAAAGGTCTCGGATCTACACGAGGTATATAGCTGAATCGATAGTCTAAAGCTTGCTAACATTCACATCTTTTACGACATCTGTTTGAAAGTGAACCATTACCGTTCCGAAATTATTCGCTACCTCTTTGTTAGGAGCCTAAAGTGTCTCTACGATCAATAGTAAATCTAAGCTCCTGTGAGGTATTAATAGCGATAGCAAGGTTACTGGTAATCAACTTAGGCAGCTCGTATTCCTTCTAATCGCTATTACGTACAAGTATTAGAACTGTAATGATCTCCCTTCGACAATATTTGTAGAAAAGAAAAGCGTTAGGACTTGGTAAAACACGATAATAGCAGAAATATGGCTCCCGCAATGTGTTAAGAAGCATAGCCATGTTCGTTGGACCAGTTATATTGGTTACAGTTACATTGGGATCTTATAGTTTGAACTAACTTTCAAGAGCTCTACGCAAATCGTTGGATGTTACGATTTACGTAGAGTCAATAAGGGTCCAGAAGCCCTAAACACAAATTTTCTGCCTCTGTCTGTCTGAATGTCCTTGTGGGAGCTAAAATAATTTACTTAGACGAGCTAATATAGCAGTGTGCGGAGACCTGTGCAGTTTTGATACAATTGCTTGCGCTATAGGAGTGGTAGACTAAATTTTTAACCATACAAAACCTAAAAATGAAAAATTTTATTCATCATTAAAGTGGTATAACCGCTTTTCTAAATACTACTAAGTTTTGTTTTACAGATTTTGGCAGAATTTTGCTATTGCGAATCGTTCAAATGATGATTACTGTTATGAATATACAAATTATTATTTTTTTATTAATTTTAAATACTTAAGACTGGAAATAAATTACATATAATTTTTTATAGAAAACATACGGCATGGCCCCTGCTCGAAAATTAAGATTACTAAAATGGTATTTTGAGTTAAAAGATCTTCACCAAAGAAAGAAGCGCCACATAACTGCACATGAGTCATGAGTCAGAGAAAATATTAGCGCAAGGTTGCATCTCAAGTGCTGCCAGTCTGTTTGGACGGCTGGCATAGTGCGTTCGATTCGCTTCTTTCTGCAGAAATGTTAGTTCTTTTACGATAATATATTTTTGATTTTGGAAAATTAGAGTCGAACATTGGAACATTGGTCTTTGGAACATTGAATATTTGAAATATTTTATCCCATACTTCAATCGTTTTAACCAACTCATCAATTCACGCGTAAAAAGTAGTGTACTTAACTCAAGTTCTTGTCACTTTACACACGCCTCACTTGCACAGCTATTACAGTGTTCACCATAAGTTTTCATATAACATCTGTATATATATATATATATATATATATGTGTGTTGTTGGTGCTTGTTATATAATATATAATTCTCGTTTCATTGTTTGGCTTCTAAGTTACTTATTTTCGCCAACTCTTTGCAATTTCGTCTTATTAACCGCTAATATTTACACAAACTCTGTGATTTAGTACACAAAGCACATCGCGAAGAATTGGACGGTGCGCTATGGCTGCTCGAGAAGGTACTGTGTTGGTTGCCGGAGCTACTGGCACGTCGCTGGCAATGCCACTCACTCAGTCGCATCATGGCCAAGTTGCTGCATTTGGGGAACTCGCCAAAACTGCGACGCGAAGGCGTGCGGTATGTCAACATGCTTACAATTGCGCTATACATATATACATATTATGTACTCGAATATATTCTTGTGCATTAATTTACATGTTTTTGTCTCACTACAGCTATTTTCTCTTGTGGTATCAGGCGCTGGGTGAAAATGCACCCTCCTACGTACATTCCATGTATGCCGACCTGATACCGGGTTTGATAGTGCCGCAGAAGGGCATCGTCGGCCCGGATGTCGAGTTCAATGCGACTGATTTTCTCAATCATCCGAACATGAAAGTCGACGGCGGCACTACTTCGGTTTTCCATGATACCTTCTCGCATCCGGTGCAGAATTCAGAAATTGTGGCGCTGCTGCCGCCCTCCTCGAATGAGAAATCCGCACCGCCGGATCCACGTGATGGCTTAGAGATATTACTAAATAGTATGTTGCAAACTGTCGCTTGTTTGCGCTGGCGCGACAATCGGTCGCAAAAGGATCACAAAGCATTTTCGTTTTTGCTGCAGCGTTTCAAAGAAGTTTTCCTGCCCGTTTTTTGTCCGAACTTCGATTTCAGCATGTCGGTGTACGAACCGCGTCTCGAATTGCCCACCATGCGTTCGGTTAACAAGAAGGAGGAAGTGATGTCCTCCTGTGTGGTAGTGCTGATCAATTGGATTTCGCATTTCACGCATGAGCGCACCATGAATCATCGCCTCGATAACATGCACATCAACGAGGGTCATCGCTTGCGCGCCTACCAACAGGGCTTAATTGTGCGAGATGTGTTGTATGCGACGCGCGAAAATATAAATTTCGTACACGAAGTATATCGGCAGGCGTTCCTGTTGAATTTCACAACGAAATCGCAAATCGATGCGATACGCACGGCAATCGCTGTTTACCGTGACTGGATGACGGGTACTACACCGCCACAGTTCTTGCTTGAACCAGACGATAATAGTAACGGCAATGCATCGTTGCCGAACAATAGCTCGGCTGGCAGCACGCCGCGTAGTCAGCGCCTGCGCACACCTTCCTACGTTGGTGCTATGAGTAAGGAGAATGTAGCAGTGCGCGCTGGCCTACAAAATGTGCTACAGATTTTCGTCACAAATGCCGCAAACGTTTTTCTGGTCAACACCAGTCATTTGAATATAAATTTCTCCGCCAAATCGCGCGACTATCGCTCAACGCCTTTGCACGAGCAGACGGAGGTGTGCAAGAAAGTGCTGAATGTCTATCGCACAATGGTGATGAACACGCGCATGGAGCCGAAGACGTGGGAGCAGTTGTTGCTGGTCTTGCTGCAGGTGACTTCGATAGTGCTACATCAGAACCTGGCAGGTTCGAAGAGTTCTAGTCTGGGCGGCATACTTGGTCAGGCTATTTTTCAAACACTGATTGTTACATGGATACGCGCACACACCAATGTGCCAGTGAATGTGCAGCTTTGGGAAAAATTTCTCGCTGTGCTTGCTTCGCTAACATATCGCGACGAGCTGATCATCGAATGGGATAAGACAATACAAACGTTGACGCGCGTCTTCTCGCGTTATGTATATGCGTTGAATTTGCAAGATCTGCCGTTGGATCGGCTGGCCGAAAACAAGGGCAAGCGCCGACGTATTGGTAGCGTATGGCAGCAATCGGGCGGCTCTGCTATGAGCGCGTTGAAGGAAAGTCGTGATCGTGATAGCACAGTCGAACGCGAACGTGAATCGAACAGCAGCCGCTCAGATGAGCAATCAAATGCGGGCGCTGGTGGGCAGTTGCACTCTCATCAACATTCGCTGAGCAGTGGCGGACATAGCACACATGCGCATGGCGGCGCTGCATTTCGTTCAGGACATGCCGCCACTATACTTACGCCGCTGCTTAGCCGCAGCTATAGTGAGGGTAGTTTGGCGTCAGTGGCGCGCAATTCGCGCATGCGTAGTCGACGTCACCGTAATATGCAAAAGAATGCTGTGCCGCCAGCATTGCCGATAAACGTCGAGCATTCGCTAGGCGCGTTGCTGTCACAACAATCGACGACGGAGTTATCGCTCAGTTCGGAAACGTTGAATACTCATCGTTTTGGAGGCGGCGCCTATACGCATGCTATGCAGCAGCACAACGATATGCGACGCGCAATGTCACTCGATTCCGTGGCGAATTTCGGTGCTCGCCAAAGGGGTCGCAAGCGTCGTCAACGCAGCTCCACACACGGCGATGACGATGAAGATGTGCTTGATGGTGAGGACAATGAAAGTGGCGCAGATTCGCGTAGCCCATCGCCAACGGCAAGTAGCGGCATTGAGGGCAGTTCTATTAAGGATGCACAAATACAGATGGATGTGCTAGCGGTGGACAGCGGCAGCTTAGAAGAAGGTAGTTCCGGTAGTTTTCTCGGCTCAGAACGGCGCTCTATAATACTGGGAGGTGTGGCCACTGGTTGGCTGCCGGATTCAACGGCTATCATGTGGAAACGCATGTTGGGCGCGCTCGGCGACGTGAATCGCATACCTAAGGCTGAGTTGCATGCACAGGTTTTCAAACATCTACTTGATATGACCACCAACTTAATAAGGATCAAGCAGAATCAGGGCATTTCCACGGACAACCAAAGCACACCGCCACCACCTACACTCGTGCCGCCTATCGGCATAGTGGCGCCTTGGTGCTACGGCGCACTTGAGTTGGATAAGTCGTTTAAGAAGGGAAAATTATTGGCGCTGCAGCTGCTCTGCTCGCTAGCCGTGCACGGCACTGTGTCTGGCATGCAACATTTACCACTCTTCTATCATTCGCTACATAAATTACTCACCGGTGAGGATCGCGATTTGGTTTATGCAATTCTAAAACATGTGGAGGGACCACGTTTCTTGAGTCTACTCCTGCCTGGCCACACGCTGCTGCTGCTGGACATAGTGCACGCCTCGGCGATACTGCTCACTTCGCTTGAAGCTAATCGCAACACACCGCGCGCCGAGGTAGCCGCCTTGCTTGGTTCGCTACTCTGTTACCCCTCAACGCTCATACCGCGTCCAGTATTGCAACCGTCGCCACAAATCTTCGAACTGATGGAGTGCCCCGATCTGCAAGACCACATACTAAATATCATGTTGCGTTGTGCTCGCCGGGAACCATCCGCCAAAGCGCGTTGCATCGCGCTTTCGCAGCTCGGTCAGTGGATTTTGTTGAAGTTATCACATCCGTTACACACCAGCAGCCGTTCACGCGGCTACTTTCAGCAAGCAATTCCACATCCACCTGGTGTGCATCCGCGCGATATGTACCATAACGCGCATTTCAATCCACGCATACGCGAAGCGTTGCAAGTGTTACTGCAAGCTTTGCAATTCAAACATCGCACCATCGCGATTGTGGCGGTCGACGCGTTGAAGTTGTGCGCGGAACGCGGTCGTGAATTGGCGTCCATTGAGCGCTTGCCGCAATTAATTATCACCGCGATATGTAAGGCACTAGAAATACAGCACGTGACGAATCCAAAAGATTCTGACAAGATTGTGTTGACTGCGCTGATGCTTTGCCTTGGTGAATATTGCATGTCTTTTCCGGCATCTTTGATGTTGGCGCCACTTAACGAACGCGGCGACACACTGGTGTTGTTGGTGCTGCGTGTGCTAATGCAAATCGCTTCGGGCGCACCCAGACACGAACGCGTCAAATTGACCGCCGACGACGACTTCGATACGCACATCTCTAGCGATGATCTACAGTCAGACGGCAAACTGCCTGAAGCGAACTACCAGACCTCGGAGACAATACAGGCGTGCATTAGCGCGATAAAGATGTGCGCAAAGGCTATAGCCATGCATTTGGTAACACATTTGGGACACTTTCCAATGGGTATTGGCGCCTCCAGACTCAGCTCGATGGTGGAGGAGCAAGATGATGTCGCGTCAAATGTCGGTTTGGGCGCACAGAGTGTTGGCGCTGATGCGCGTCGTGATTCCGTTGAGTTGCCTTCAGTGCTGCATGCACAGAATATGCAGCTCTTCATGCTGAGTTCGGGTTTGGTGGCAAGTTTCATCGAATTGCCTGCGCTCAAGTTGCCTGGTGGTGGCGCTACTGCCGGTTTAATAACTGCTGAGAAACAAGTGCGTGTGTTGCTGCGCGATTTGAATGGGAAAGCATGTTGGGATGCTTCGATATTGTATAGTGAACCGCGCAAATGCCTCAAATCTGTTGCAAGTGAAGGCACAACTTCGGCGCATGGGGTTGGTGGCAGCCCAGCTGTGGAGCGCATGAGCGATAGCATGCAACGCAGCTTCAATACAACGCCACAACATCGAAATATGTCGCAGCCGATGGACTCACTGATATCGTCAATGATTGGACTGGATGTGTTGCCACCACGGCATACCTTACGACATCGTCCGGCGGGCGAGTTGCCGCTAGCCAAGGATCTGGCGCCCGATCTCGATCAACTAGATGATGTGAGTTGACAAATAGTAAATATAATAGCAAATATAATTTTGAATAATATATGTGTGCTTTGCTTTTAGCTTTTGGCCTACATCGGTCATACGAGTCCTGAGTGCTTAACGAATCCTTTGGCGCAGCTCAATACACCTGGCCCCAGTCCACTAGGCAGCGGCTTAGAGGCACAAACCATTTCCATTATACTTAATCAACGTGCCCTGGAACAAGAATATGTCTCAAATTTAAATCAACAAGCTATGCAAAACAACAGCAACACCGTCGCGCATCTACATCACGATCAACATTCAATGCATTCGATCGAACAAGCTTCACACGCTTCATTCGAATCATACAATACGACAAGTCTAACGGGTCGCACGGAAATTCCTTTTCAGTATTGTCGCTTGCTCTTCTCGCACCTCGGCATGGCCGGCTGGGAGCGTCGTTCGCGCACTCATCTGCTGCAACGCACCGAAAAGCTATTGCGCGAATTGCGCAATGTGGATCAACAGCGTTGCCGCGAGACACACAAAATGGCGGTGATTTATGTGGCTTCCGGGCAGGAGGACAAAAGCAATATACTGAACAATGCAAGCGGTAGCAGCACTTATGAAATGTTTGTCTCAGCGCTGGGCTGGGAAATCGATTTGGAGACACACAATGGCTTTCTTGGTGGTTTGCCGCGTCAGGGTTGCGGCGCAACGGCACCCTATTATGCTACACCATTCTTGGAGGTGATATACCATGTGGCCACACGCATGCCCTCCGATTCGCCTGAGAATTTGCTGCTGAAGACGCGTCATTTGGGCAACGATGAAGTGCACATTGTGTGGAGCGAACATTATCGCGATTATCGGCGCGACATATTGCCGACAGAGTTCTGTGATGTGTTGATTGTGGTGTATCCGCTGAAGAATGGTCTCTTCCGTGTGACGGTGAGTCGCAAATCCGAGGTGCCTTGGTTCGGCCCATTGGCGAATGAGAGTATCGTAAGTGGCGCTTGCCTGGCGACGCTGATACGCGCTACGGCAATTAATGCGAGTCGCGCCAAACGCGCAGCTATGCAGCTCTTCCAGCAATAGTGAGTGGATTACATATTTCATAAGCGACTTTTATTGAATTTCTATTTTCTATACTTGTAGTTATGAGGAACGCAACCGTTCTTTGGAGAGCGTCTCATCGCGTTACAAGGAGAGCACCACCTTTGAGGATTTCGCAAATCGCATTTACAATCCAATGCCGTTGCGAGATACCGGCGCAGCTGCGCCACTAGCAGCTGCTTTGATCGACCACCACCGCTCATCAATTAAGGGTGAGGGGCTTAACTTATATATATATATTTTTTATATATTATTTTAAATATATATTATTTTAATTATATATTTTACATATATTTTATATATATTAATATTTATTTGTATTTTTTATAAATAACGCTTTAACATAACATATTCCATTTACTCTCAATAGGTTGGGTGCAGGCTTCCATTGATTCCAACATAAGAGATCTAATGCACACTGGACTAGCGCCTTCCACTTCCGCCACCACAACTGCTGCCATGGAGGCGGCAACGAACAGCTCATCTTCGCCGCGTGGCGCACGCAAATTGGGCGCGCCCTTTAAAAGCGTGAACGTGTCAAAGAAAAACGCTTTACAAAACAGTAGCAACACGCCACCAGAAAGTCCAACATTGCCGGTACGGCGCTTCAAATAATAATATAAAATAGGGTACAATTATCGATTAATTAAAACACTAGAAACACCGTTGAAAAGCCAGCCTACTGAATAAGTGTTGCGGAAGCCGGCTTGTTTGCTGCAAAATATTGTTCATTCCCTTGTGGTTTTTAGTTGAAACTTGATAGGTATGAGTTAAGTTAAAATATATTTTATGTAATTAACATAACGGTCAATGTGTGTTTGCTGTAAGCAGCATTTAATTTTTCAATTATGTACACTTACACTTCCAATTTTAGTCGCAAACTATTGAAACTAAAAACACACATTTCAAAAGTATTTCTATTGCAACTTAACTATGTTCTCTATCGCACTCATTCTCTCTAAATTTTATTAATTATGCACATGTATATATTTATTTATGTAAAATAATATTTTTAAGTTAAACTAATTTTTTATTAACTTTTAAACATTCTGTGTTATATTATATTATTTGTGAAGTACTTTTCTTGTGTTTATAGGCAATAATTATAAAATAATAATTGAGTGAATGCTGAAAATCCACATATCCACATATTTTGTTTTCATTCAAAAATATTTTTAATTTGTTTTCCGATTTTCTGTTTTGATTTTTTTTTTATCAAAGAATATGTTTTGTTTCTAATTATATTAAAATTTTCTCTGTTTCATCCGTTTCCTTTTAATTTTATATTTATTTTAATTTAGTTTAAGATTTATACTTTTTCATAATTTACTTTATTTGTTAATTGGCTTATGTTTTTTTTATTTTTTATTTATATTTATATTTACTTTTTTTATTCATAGTTTGTAAAATTTTTTATTTCCCTTCTAAACTTTTCAAAAACTTAACCAACTTTGTTTTGATATTTATAATATACTACTTTCTGGTTTAAATATTTTTATAAATTTTATGAATAATTTACTTTTTTAATTTGTTAGTATTATTAATATTTTCGTTTATGTTGTACGTTTTTTTTTCTATATTTAAACTTTTTTTTACTTTTATTATTATTATTATTATTATTTTTGTTAATATTCGTTTTTGTATATATTTTTAATTTGTGCATTTATTTTATATTTTTTTATTTACATATCTTGAAATTTTCTTTTATTTTAATTGTTTTGCTTATATTTTCATTATACTTTTTTAGTTATTATTTTTTGTAATACGTCCTTATTATTTTATATTCATACATATTACATATTTGAGTATTTAGAGTCGATTTTAAAAAATTTTTGTTTTTAATTTATTTTTATTTAATTTTTTGTTATTTAAATAATTTTTTTTATTTGTTGTTCTTTTTTTTTGCAATTTTCAAGAATTTTTTTTTAGATTTTATATACTTGTTTTATTAATTTCTTGTTCTTTATTTTGTTCCTATTATGAAATTTACATAAATCTTTTGTAATTGTAATCTTTTTGAAATTGTATTTTAATTTTTATTAGATTATTATTTTTACTTCATAAAGTTGTCTTCATAAAGAGTCTTTGCATGGTAAACCGATTCCCATCGCCGCGTTTTACTCAATATTTAGCACTTTTGAAGGTATAAAATAAAAAAAAAAACGGTTACAAAGCATTTAAAATTTTATATATCTTATTTTTACTTATGTAAAGATTCTTTACAGAAATTATTTTATATAGTCTATACAGCATTCAATTTACTTGCAGCTAAACAACAGTTTTCTCTTTTAATTTATAGTATTTCTTTTGAAAAATATGATTTTGTTTGCTTATTATAAAAATTTGTTAAAAAAAACTACTTGTTTTAAAGGTTGAGGATTTTCGATTAATTTAAAGCTTCGATTTTTTAAGGTTATGTATTATATTAGTGTGATTGCAAAGCAAACTTGTCTACAACTAACCTCAAAAGTGTAATGCTGCTTTGATTTTTAACCTCTGACAACTTGAACTTTAAAAGGCAATAATTTTTTCTGTCAGCAAAGCATGATAAAGGCTTTTACTATACGTCCAACTCTATTTCTTTTGTTTTTATTTAAATCCTTATTAGTCTAAATATTTATTGATAAATGGTTTTTGTTTAAAGAATTTGCTTTTAAATTAAAAACATAATGATAATAGTAAACTAAAATGAAAAATAATAAATAATAAATTAATTTAATTTAATGTATACATGCAAAATACTTGAAACTATTTAATTTATTTTCTTTTAGTTTCAAAGCGAATTTTGTTGAGGAAGGCGTTTCGCGAAAGCGTAAAATCGTATGTAAGTTCTACTGGCTATAGTATTAAACTAAAATGTGCACTAAACATTAAGTATTATCAGCAAATAATTAAAATGGAATTAAAATAATTTTAAGTGCGAAGAAAACATCAAAAATGAAACTGTTCAAAATGCTAGTTTAAAAAGTAAAACTATTAATGCTTGAAACAATCGCAAATTAGCTGTAAAAATATGAAAAAACAATAAGAATTAAATTAAATTAATTGAAATTAATTAGACACATATATTTAAAGAAAATTTAAATACGTTTCAATCCAAACTTTAAACACCACGAACTGCTGCAGACCGAAAGCAGAAAGTAGCAATTTATTTTACGCCTAAATTACGATATATACACCCATATACATATTTACATATATACTTGTATTATTAAGATAAAGTTCATTTAAAGCGTTATTAGCTTCATAAATATTTTTGTAATTACTAAATTAAAATACGCAATACAAACACCAGCAAATATACTGTTGCTTACAAAAGTAAACTGGGGAACGAAAATAACCAATTATTTAAAAAAATAAAAAATGAAATAATTAACTTAAAAAATAAAAAATGAAATAATTGGTTGAAAAAAAAAATTAATAAAAATTAAAAAAAAAAATTAATAAAAAAAATTAATTAATTTAAAAACTAAATGAACTTTTAAACCCACGCAAATACAACTACCGTTAATTCGTTCAGCACTCAAATGTATTTTTGTTTTTGTTTCGTATTTCGTGCTGTATGTGCAGTTATATAACGAACGTGTCGCGTTGGTACTCTTTACGTACTTTTGTGCGCTTTTTTATGCACAAACAATTAACTACTAATGATTTAATTAATATTAAGAAAATGCGAAAATATTTGTATACAATTTTTAATTATTGAAATTTATATTTATTAACATAATATTTATCGTTTCCCGTTTGTATGCATTTATGTTAGAGAAGTAAACAAATGCAAGAGTAAAGCAAACTTTTGCTTGCAAATTGCGCATCGCAAATTATTATTGCTCTCCACACGTATACATACATACATATATTGTATATCGAATAATGTAATAAAAATTATTTACTTAATATTAATATATATGACAATTTGAATGAAAACACAATAATACACACACAAATACATACACACTTTTTTCAAATTACAAATAAAAATTTTAACTATTTACCAATTGCTGTTAGTTGGTATTATCCTCATTCTTATATTTAGCTACTATTTATCCTTCTTTAAAATGTGCCAGGTATAAAGCTTGTTGCTGTAGCGACAACGGTCTACAAAATGTAATATAAGACTCTCGACGACAATCCTATGGGCCAAAAAGCGTGCGACTCCCCTTGTTTGAACCAAAACCAGTTGTAATGTTTGACGGATTGAGGACGAATTATAAATGGAAATTTCACATTTAATAATTACACAAGTTCAGCGAGTAAGCCCAGCTCAGTAAAAGCCTGTTATATTATGGTCGGTTTCTATACATATTAGTCTCACAACCCGGACACAAACTCTAAGATAAACTCAGCGCGCCCCAGAGTAAAAAATATGGAAATTCAATGGCATGGTACCGTTCTAGACTTAACACCGAAAGTTAGTACTTGAAAACAAGAGTCGTTCGTTGAATAATTTAACTGGGCGCATGCAAGCTTCGGCCGATTGTCACGTAAGTTGACAAAAACTTTCTCTGTTTCTGTACTTTGATTATAGACAAAATTGTATAGGGAGCGAAAGACTGCGAGTTATCAAATGCAGCTTCGAGTATTTGCAGGTATTTTTCGAAGAAGTAGTTCTTTGCCAACAAACATATGTAATTCACTCCAGTGCTCTAGGTCTAAATGCTAGTGTGACTGCCTAAAAGAATGTGATTTTTGGGAATTTTTTGAGAGAAAACTTCTACACGCAATGCTTTAAAATTTTAAAGATATATTTAGGCATATTTAATGAATATACTCAAAAAGTTATTCGCTTTTTACCAAGCTACTAAAAAAGTCCTTCACTGTTGCAGTGATTGTGACCTTCACTATGGCTGAAAACAAATTAATAAAAAAGATTATTATTCTGTAAGGTATTGCCTATCAATGACTCAAGAAGAAAATTTGAAATTTAGCAAAATACCAGACTTTGAAAGAAATGTCGAATTTTGTTCACTAGTGAGATTTCTATGAATTTCTTAAGGTCGAATTGCCAAAACTTACCGAAGCTCTTATGTTCGTGGATCGTTCGTCCGCTTCTTTCGTATAGCGTATATGATTTGCAACGTGTGTGTTAGTTTCCAAGCCAATTTTTTCAATGTATTGGAGTTTCGGTAGTCGCGACTTGCTGGGTTGTTACTCTCATTACATTTGAATCACTGAACATTTGCGATCACTGAAATAAGCCGCCATAAATTCAAACATTCCAGTTCCGAAATTGATTACTAAGAAACAAGAGAATTCTTATTCAAAGCGATACATTTTTTTTATTCACGCCACCACTTCAGTGTATACAATATAAAAGGGGAAATCTCACCTACAACAGTCGGTCAGTTGATTTCAATTACTAGGCCAGTCCAGCCGATGCAGATATCCTATCGTGGTCTCCTTGGCGGTTCGGTTCGGCTAGGCTTAAGTATCTTTCGTTAATACGAAATGATATAATTTAAGTCCAATGCTTTGAAAAAAGTGATAGGCCCATCAATTATCAAGAATGTCAAGAATTTCTGTCTCAATGTCTACGTTCTCAGAGATATTAAAATTAGATTTTGACCACCAAAACATTGTTATGAACGTCTTTAACCGAGATATGCTAATGAAACCATGTAAGCAGGCCTTAGATATTAGTTGGTTTAGCATTAAACCCATACGTACGATATACGTCCTATCGTAGTCGTCTGTTAAAAATCCTTTTATAATAATGTGAAAGGTTAATCTATAAACAATTTTTACTGGTCTTCACTTCGAATATCTCGAATGTATTAAATAGATATATAAGGAAATCGGTTTTAGATATGGGTAGTAAGGTAAGCTATCAGCTGGAAGTTACTTTATTCGCGGGTTTATAGGATCCACTGAGAGCGATGTTAGTTTAATACCAATGAAACCAAATCTTAAAATTATACTGTCATCCGACTATGGCGAACTTACGAGTGTTTTCCGAATAGTTTATCGTAAGATCTATGAGCTATTCCAAAGCAAAAATTAAAGGAGAGAAGTTCGACAAAACAATACTAGAGTTGAAAGCCTCAAAAGTAGTCGGCAATTCAAGTCACGGTTTAAAGCTTGCTTTAAATGGAAATGGGAAACCAATCTTTTAGCCTTACTCTCACTATGACCACAACTTTAGTGTGCTTAATAAATATATTATTATTCGGAAGCATTTAATCGCATTCTTTGCACCAAACAAATTAATTTTGTATGCACAAACTTATTGCTGTCCAAAAAAGAAGGTTATCTAATAGTTGATATCTCGTGAAGCAGCCAATTTCACGCGTTCAAATATTTAAGGAGTGCTTACAACAAATATATGTCTACTGGTGTGTCCATTCATCAACGCACCACTAAATATACTATATGGATTGCTGTATGAATACTCCGAGCAAATATCCTTGCGTGCCAAACTAATTTCGTTAGTCGGTCATTTATGATTTAAAATTGAACACCTGGGCATTGCGGTCAAATGGGTCCGTAGCTAGCACATAGTAAACCAACTAACAAATATCTCTCGCAGGTGTCATTTGTATTAGCAGCACAGCCTTGAGGGGGTGACACTAGCGCAGGCGAGGGTAGCTGATAGCTAGTACAAGCTGTAGCGCCTAAAAGTAGAGCTGGAAGTGCGTGCATGTGAGTGCATTCGGGTGCTGGGGTGCTGCCAGCGCTTGTTGTGCATGTGTAAGCAAGGGGTTATTGCCATCGTGGCGTCGCGTTGTTAAGCGCCTGCAACTGGACACCGAAATGCTAGCGTAAGTGCAGTAGCTGCTTTCCTTTCGCTGCTGCTGCATTAGTGAGTAGTATTGTGTAATGGTGTATTGTTTTTAAAAGTATATACCTTTTATAATGTACATATCATATTCACATGTGGACTACTTAGTCTATTGCAGCGCGTTTTAGTTTCCTATTTATTTTCTTAATTTCTGTGTTGCTTATTGTTGTTGCGCCATTATGGTGTGAATTTGAAAGGAAAGCGCCATTGTTGTATGGGTGTGTGCATTGCGTCTTTATGATAGTTATTGTTTTTTTTTTTATTTATTTAGTTTCAAATTCCTTTTATTATGCACTTCCGTTTGCAGCTGACGTTATTATCTAAGCCACATTTGCAGTTGGAAATGACTTCAATGGCCCTAACGGTAATTTAATAGACCACCACACGCGGCGTTGGAAGAGTTTAGCGCATTTATGTTTACGACAGAGGGACGGCAGATGACGCGCTTCTGTGTTGACGGCGATAATGATTATAATGCACTAAAGTAACCCGATTATTCTCCTTTCATACATACATTTAAGTATGTACATACATACGTGTGGAAACAATTGAAATATTATTCGGATAAAAATGTAAAATATGTTTACTTAACAAATTTTCTCTATATACAAACTTTCATTTGTCGATAAATTTAAGTCAGAGTTATCAAATTTCTGATATTCCTTCATGAAACCCCTCAAAATTTGCGCTTGTTTCGGCACAAACTTCCTACTACCGAGTTATTACTTGAAGTTGTAAATATAGAAATGTTGTCAGTAAGCAAAATCTGAAAAGTTATAATATTTCGAAACTTTTTCGATACAATTTTTTCATAGCGGAAACACTGACGAATACGCCTAAAAAACTGTCGACATTGTTGGCAGATGAATCCACCTGTGACTTTTTCGTACATATTTCGGCACATCTTTGATTCAACATACAGTTACGAATCGGAGCAAAAACTCTTCTTTATTGAGGATGAACATTGCCAAATGCTCGAATGAGCTCTTAGTTGAGCTTAGTGTGGGTTGTGAGTAGCGTATAAATATCAAAAAAAAAAATAAATACGATGCACCCAATTAGTTGAAATGGCTGTAGCTTTAGTCCGTGTTGCTGTGGTTATAGCGGCAGCAGTTGCCGGACCTTTTTTTTTATAAATCTGAGTCCCTCCCGGTCACGTAAACCCATCTGCCGTGGGACTAGAGTTTCAGTCGTTCTTTTAGTTTCTTTATCTGCTATACTTTTACAGGTAGGTTAGGATTTGAGTTGCAGCCACTCTAGGAGTTGCGGTAAATACTCTTTCGCTTCTTTCATTCTTTCCAAACGAGAGTGATCACAGTGACAAGTCATGTGGCAATTGTTAATATACTAAAACCGTATCGATAGTAAACCACATCTTTTCTTTCATGTGTTTTTAAATTAAGTTTCTTCTTCGTTGACAAGTGGTATGAACTTCGAAAATCGATTGAGCTATTGTTTCGGTAAATGTTTTCCATTATTAAAAGTGATTGAAACTAAGTGATCTTTATACAAAGTGTCAAGCGGCTCTGCTGATGGAAATAGCCGAATGTATTAAGAATCTGCTAATATATGTTTGAGATGGGATGTATAAAAGCAGGAGTGTATCAGCTGACAAACTCAAACATCTGTATGTAAGGAATATTTAATATTTAATATAAATAATAATATATAATATAATATTAACTCAATTATGTAAGGAAGTTTTTTTTACGAAAAAATCCTTCGCTTGCTGAAGAATACCTTGAGATATGCTGCAGACAGCAAGAGAAGTTTGGTCAAAAATATCTGATCGAGGTTTCAGTCAAAATTTTCTCCGTATTAGTGCTTTCATGGGTAGTCTCAGACAAGTAACCCGATGTTATCATCGCTCTTGGCTAAAACGAAAACTGTTCGATACTTTTTACATTCCACTTTAATTCGTTATCGATTATTATCACTTGCGGACTTTATAATAATATATAAAATATTTAACAAAGTTTTCTAAAGATTCAGGTTCACCGACTCCCTTTAAGTTAAAATAAGATAGGTTATATCACAGAAAAGCCAAAAAAACTCATAAAGAGTTATAGTATTAGGTAGAGTAAAAGGAAATTCATTATTTTTCCAGTAGATAGCGTCAGTAATCTTTATCTCGCGTTGTATAATCGAGACCAAGTTGAGCTGTATGACGTTAGAAAGATAAGATTTCATGCTAAAAATTTTCTCACACAGTTTTATGATTGCTTGACTCATCATTGTTTAAGCAAGCGTCAGACCAGTAATGAGAATATAATCCTTATTTTACAGTTTTTCTTCGATAAAAGCGAAAACACTAGCCATACGGCTGAAAATGTGAATAGAGTTTATGGTCCTGATACTGATGTCATTTGATGTCAAAGATGCACCACGGTCTGGAAGGCCAATTGTTGAAAACATCGATAAAATAATGGATATCGTCGAGTTCGATCGTCATGTAAGCATAGCTTCGATTACCTGGGAGCTAAATATTGCAAAAAAAACAGTTTGGAATCATATAAATAAGGCTGGAACAAAAGAAGCACGATGTATAGGTACCACACGAATCGTTCATTTCTGATCGATCGACAAAATCGATCCATTTCTGCGGTTGCCATTACGGCAACCTCAAGTGAAAACGGTCTTGGTCGAATAGCGGTGAGCCGGCGCAAACGATGGCTAAGCAAAGATTGACGGTCAGGTAAATTTTGCTTTGTGTTTGGTGATAATGACAGGGAATTGTCTATTAAGAGTTGTTTCCTTATGGCTTAACTCTTAATTCGAACCTGTACTGTCAACAATTGGACCATATGAAGGAAGCAATCGTCCAGAAATGGTCAGCTTTGGTCAATAGGAGAGGAATTGAGTTTTATTAGGACAACGCCAAGCCACACCTGCCGATAGCGACTCGTCAGAGGTCCTGGGAGCTTGGTTGGGAGGTTCTTATGCATCCGTCTTATAGTCCAGACCTGGCCCCAAGTGATTACTACCTGCCCCTGTCTATGGCGAATGATTTTTCTAGTGAAAAATTCGCCTCAGGAGAGTCTTGTGAAAATCGACTGTCCCAGTTTTCGGCCAATAGGGACGAGAGTTGTGCTTGTGGCATTATGAAATTACATTCCAAATAGCAGCAATTTATCGAACAGGAAATGGTGCATATTTGACCTAATTCCAATTGTGCTAAATAAAGTCTTCAATTTAATGCAAAAATAATGGATTTATTTTTACTATACCTAGTGCTTGTGTTTGTATTAAAATAAATAGAAAAGCATTAACATATTTATTAACACACTTTTTAAATGTACTCTCATACGCCACTTTGTAGATTTTGAGCTCCCAGCATAACACCATATCGTATGTTGTTGCCACCACAACAAACAACCAGCATAGCCAGAGCTGATTATGATGTTGTCACTGGCGTCGTGTTCGCTGCCGCCGTTGTCGTCACCGTCAACGTCGTCACTGCCCAGCGACGCAGCTGCGCATGCTGACGCCATCCTCATTGAGCGCCTTTGTGTGTGGAATTGGAAAACAGCATAACTATCGGTGGCGACGTGCACAATTGTAGCACCAAAACAACAACAAATAAGAATAACACAATTCTATGTGTTCGCGGCAGCGAAATGCCGCCAAGTTGTAAAGGCGAAGAAGCAAAGAAAAAATTAGCTGAACTGAGTTTTAGTTGTAGTAATATTTATCAAACGGCTCCGTTACTATTTTAGTTTTTATCGAGTAGTCGAATAGTCACAACGTGTCCACAGTCCAGCTGAATTCCAACGTGATAAATATTGCGGAGACGACGCGCCAACTTACGATATATCAATTCTTTATCAATAACAACAACAACAAATTAAATAAATAATAAAATGCGTTCTCAAGTTCTTTGCTTTTGTGTGGCGCTTCTGCTCATTGTTTGCATTCTTTAATTGTTGTTCTTTAATGTCGCAAGAAATTGACGCACACAAATCCTCTTGATTTCATGTAAGCCCCCAAATGAGTTGTAGTTGTAACAAAGTGAAAAAAAAATCCTTAAAATTATCCATAAAAATGTAATTTTCAAATGAAAACCGTTAAATAGTGCGTAGTTTACCATACTCCGCTTAAAGTATTGTGGTGCATTTGAAATTTAAACCTTCCACCCCGCAAAGTGTACTCCATTCTAACCGTTACTACCTTGGCGTGTTCTGTGAGCGCTTCCTTGAAGATGATTGCAAAAGATGCAGACCGTAGTGTGGAGTCGCCTTGGCAGACTAAAGAGTCTCAAAAACAACTGACCAAGCAAGAGTGTAAGTACAAACCTATTTATTACGCTGAAGTCTTAATCTTGTCTTCGGTTTTATTTGGAAACAATAAAAAATATACTTACTTAATAACTGTAAATGTAAATACAACAATAATAAGAATGTATCTGTTAGGTTCTTCTGCATGATTATGATTGAGCTTCTCTTCTTATTTGCGTGGAATGATGGGTTCAGAGTGCTAAAAACAGCTCTAAACAATTGAGGGATCTCAGCAAAATACACTGAGAGAATTAAATAAAATAATCGAAAGGAATTCTATAGTTTCTATATATATGTAGCTTAATCTACACCTTTTTAGTTTAAAATTTTCTCCTTTATGCACAATGGTAGGCTTTAAAGCTCTCGAAATTATTATGTAGCACTGATACTGGATCTATAACAATGCCGATAGAGATCGCGACAAAATGTTCTGTCATTGTTCGTTGTCTGCCCGTCATACTGTATATTCAAGCTTCACCTTCAAGACACTTCCAAGAAGAATTACTTTTTCTTATCATCTTTCGGTTCGAGTTATATACTATTTGAAAGTAGTTAATCATTATGGAATTTATTATTCAAAGAATAGCAGCTGATCATAAAAGGTATTATGCTATTCTTCTTAGATCAGTTTTCGGACTTTGTAAAGACATGCTTGAAAATTCTACTGCATTTCATAAAAAATATGTCTTATGTCTAAGTCTAAGTAATGCAGTAAAAATTCTACTTTGAAAATGAGCAAAATTATTAAACAGCTAATTTTCCTGCAAATCTGCGTGTTGAAAAATGGTACAAGCTTAATTTGTCGAGAGAAAGGGAAGGAGAACAGAATATCCAAACAACCATCCAAAAAACTCTTCTTGCAAGAGCAGAGCAGAGAGAGAGAATTCTATCAAACATTGGACCGATTACTCGAAGCTTCAAACCCGGTGCAAGCAATTGGAAAAACCAGAACGGGGTCAGGTTGCAGTTCTTCACGATATCGCCAAATTTTATATAGAAAAATTTTTTGCATTTTATTAAACATAGAAAGCGGTGAGATACTAGAAGAAGATAACCTTTACAATTAGTCGATCGCTGCTTTAATGAAGTATGTACATAGATCTATGTTTATATCTGAAATAATTCTGAGAAATACCACTGGTAGTTTTAGAAATTGGAAGAACTCTGTGATTCCTTGATTCCCAAGGCAAACTCACCAGACGTTCGATGGTGGGTTTAACATTATTGTTATAAAAATAGCGGTCTTAAATCAATTACAGTTCCTGGTAGTAAAAAGATTGAACTTAGGGGCCTCTGAATTTTAAGCATAGAGGATATTAGAGAATCAATTGTCCAACAAATTTTAAGTCAAACCCAACATTTTTATGAGGAGGTTTCTCATTCCAGACATATACTCGGACACTTGGAATGGAATATTAAAGGACTATTATATATTATTATTCCCATACACAATTTTATACTTGTTTTTGGTGAGATTTTATTCTAAAGCCCAGTTCATTACAGCCCCACACTTAGCGGTTATGGCAGACGCTAGGGAATAAGTGGGCAAAATACAGATATAATATACATATGTATAGTTAATAAAAATTGTGAATTTTTGTAGAACATTTAAAACATAAAAAACAAACAAATACAATGTATCTACATACACATGGATTTGTAAGTAATTCGCCTCAGTGGCTGAGTCAACCTAATCAATTAACAAAGCCTCACTTTCTTTCGCAAAAGAACACATTTAAAAATACATACATATGTACATATGTACACACTCGTGTGTAGTTGAAATTAATAGAATTGTGTGATCTCATAATTTAACGAGCAATTTGAGAATTGCATATGAATGATGGAGTGGTACCGCGCCACTTTAATGGTGGCATTAAATTTTGCCATCACAGGTAGTAAGTAAAGTAAATTAATATACATACATATGTATATTTGCATGTTTATATATCAACAAACCACAAACCGTCGATTTTTCCTGCTTTCGTTTATTCGGCCAGTGAAAAGATTTATCCACGAAAATCAAAATTTGGACATGACAAGGCAAATCTGGGTGTGGACTGGAAACAAATTAGCCCAAAAGACATTTTGTTTATTTATGATAAATTGAAATTCAAGTTTAAGCATGTCTACAAAAAGCCACACCAAACTAATGCCAACTAATAAGAATTTTAATTTAAATAAATTGGAAAAAAAAAATCACAGAAAATAAAATAAAAGTGGTGACATATAAGTTAAAGGTGAATGCATTATGTGTATATTAGTGCTGTGGATATATTCCAATTTTACTATACCGGGATCTCGATATAGCAGTACCGAAAACAAGTGATTTGTTATAAATCACTCTATATGGGAAATCTGTTTTTACCTTAGTTATTAATTAATTCGCCATGAAAGTTGGTGTTCAGAATTTCATCTTGCTTTTTCCACTTTTCACTTTCCAACGGTTTACTTCTTTGAATTATTTGCATCTTATGAAATTAATGAATATTTTATACCCTCAAATTTATGCCTCTATTTTATATGTTTCATGGAAAATTACAAACCTCAAAAATTCTGATATTGTTGAAAAAATAACTGGATCTCGGGATTACCTGACACAACATATGTATATTTATCAGATATTATCAGATTACAAACTATCTTAAAGAATAAAAAAAAAACGGGAACCAATATGCTGTTAACAAGTATAACATACATAATTACACTCACTTTTATTATTTAAGCGTATGATTTATAGGTATATATTTAAATAAACTTTCATTTGACGGTCAGTGTGTGCGCCTAAGTATCAAACAGATGTGGTATTCGTTTTGGCACTAACGCTGTCACTGGTGGCGCACCATAACGTCGTCGGCAGTGTTGAAATGTTGCTCCGAAAACTGAATGAAAATTAATTAAAAAAGAAATAAATAAATATACTTGCATATGTATATAAATATGTATTGTATTTACATAAATACATTCATACATATGTACATATGTATGTAGAGAATATTTCAAGGGGAACAAAACAAATAAGCGAGAATGTTGTCATCACTGTTTTATTTTTGAAAACACTTACATATTTATGTAATACATATTTACATTATCATTAAATCATTCCAAAAACAAATCATTAAATCCGGTTGTTTATGCGCATTTACATAAATAAGAAAACAAAAGTTTTAATATGAAGTGCTACAAGGCTTAACTATTGACGATTTTTGTTAAAAAAGAAAATTTTAGCACTAAACATAAACACAATAGGGTCACTGAAATGGTATTGGAAACGAAAACGAAAAAGATTTTAGAAAATATTCTTATGTTGAAGATCGACACACTCAATAACTACAAAAGTGTGGATTTCAATGTCTCTAGGATAGAAGGTCTTTAATTAAATTTTAAATAATTTTGCCTCTAAATATAATTATGTACACATGTATATATGTATGCCATCACACCGCGTTACTCTGAAATTTTTTTATAGAGATAGTGAATTTTGAATTTGAACATGGAACATGGATACACAATCGTGTATTCTATGAACCTTGCTTTTAGAAAATTACAGATGTTCCGTAAACATTACTTTTAACCATTCCGCGTACATTTCAAAGTCTTACATATATGTTACATTCATCCCGAAAAATAAGCGTTCGATCAATCAGTGTATTGCTTAAAACGAGTATATAGCTGACACGAATGTGTTCAAAGTTGTGAGGACCTGTGCCACGGCTAGCTAGGCCAATCGCGGGAACTCTTCAGCTATTGACGAGCGAGAGCGAGAAATCAAGATTGATAGGTACAAATGTTTCGTCCCGAGTACGTTTGACACAAAAATACATTGACTTGCGACGTTATGAACGAAAGAAGCGAAACTTTATGTACTATTGCTTCGCTCCAGTTCATGTCGTTAATGACTTATTGTGTAGTAATCTCATCTCTATCCGTTTTAGGGATAAATATGGGTGAATATAAACATTCAGTAGTTTTCGAGGACTAAGTGAAATGATCATATTCTTTCCCACTGGTTCGTATTCCAATTACCAAATGATGTCTATGTTTAACCAACGTACGAAAAATACTAAAAATTCGGGTTCTCCTTCTTCAAAGAAAACTTCTTAACCTGAATGAAACTTTTGACTGGTTTCTTATCTGATGAACGGAGTCACTTAATGGAATGTAACGGTTCAAAAGAGCGCAATATATTTGAACTTAAATATGAACTTAAATATTGTTACAAACTTTGTTAAGGTATTTGAAGTATTTCGTGAGTACCATGCTTCATATAAAGTAAACTAAATGCATTAATATGTATAAATGCATATATATATAAAAGTGTATATATATATATATATATATAGTAATATATATATATATTGCATTTTAATGTATTATAAGTATTGTATAGTATATTGTATAGTATTGTATATATATATGCAATATATATATACATATATTGATAGGGTAATCTAGTTAACTATCTGCAAAAAATAGGTTTGCAGGAAGCTATTTATGTTCGTACTCGTGTCGTGGCTCTCTCGCCAACTTTGAAACAAAGGATACAATTTCGGCCCAAAAATCCAACGTAGAATCATTAATTATTATCTCATAAGATGGAACGATGTTTATCGAAACCAACACATTTCAATGGCTCTATACTAAACGGCTCTAACCGGTTCATGTCGTTACAATGCTTACAGAGTCTAAAGCTTTAAAAATTTTGAATTGAGGTTCTTAGTGGTAGTAGCATAGAAATGGTAACTGGTACTGTTTTTTTAGACAGGCTAAGTTAAAAAATACTTGGGTTCGTCGGAGGTTTCAAATTTCGTTAAACTGTGAGGGAAAGAGACTAAAGTGATAATTGGTACGACTTCATTTCTTCTGTAACCTCTTGTTGTCCGCACGTTGAAAATTGCAAACTTTTCTTCAATTACTCATCTTAATATTTAAATTAGGAAATAAGTTAGAATTTATTAATAAGATCTGAAATATACATACATACAAATACGTAGGATATATGTACATATAGGGAATAATAGCAATATACATAAATATTTTATTCATTGGTTGCGACTAAGCTGAAAAAGAAACCTCCATGCCTAGCTGGCAGATATTCTTCTTTTACTGCCAAACAAACCCAACCGTAGCGTGGACGGGAGGATACTACATGAAGAGTAAATTGGCGCCACTGAGATTATTTGGCTGGGAAAATGGGAGCGGTGCTTGAACTCTGTGGCATCAATAATACAACAAAGTTAATATTAGGGCACGTATTGTGAGATGAATATTCGGCGAATGTGGACGAAAATGATATACATATGTATATGGAATAAAATATTTTTATCGTTTTTATTACGAATTAGTACATAAGGTAATACGAACTTGAATATGGGAACAAAAATAATATAAATTAATAACGAGGAGTTTATATAAATATTAAAAAACACAATAAATTAAGCATAAATAATAATTAAATAAATTCAATAACAAAGCAAATTCGAAGAAGTCCACTTACGTATAAATATATGTACATATATTCATAAAATTCCACTTCCAATCAAATTAACACCTGTTGCTGTCACTCACTTGCTACAGAAATCTAGATAATAAACCAATTACATTTAGAAGGACATTCGCAGGCAATATCAAGCCGAATATTAGCACGCGAAATTTTGTATG
The DNA here is from genome assembly GCA_021498325.1 of Bactrocera minax. Classification (NCBI taxonomy): domain Eukaryota; kingdom Metazoa; phylum Arthropoda; class Insecta; order Diptera; family Tephritidae; genus Bactrocera; species Bactrocera minax. Next base: position 1,357,314 of record JAKEEE010000024.1, read on the forward strand.
CTCCATTGAATTCACTTTGTTGTCGGCAATGAAAGGACATTGTGTATGTCCGGGCAGGGTTCAGATTGAAGGTGGAACTGTGTAAATATTTAAATGTACTTGCTAAAAATTCTTTGCTCAACGTAAAAGAAATTTGGATGGAAAAACACTTAATTTGATTGGAGGAAGAGTAACTACACTGGCTCAGGTCAAGCAAAGTGGGCAATTGAAGACAGATACGTCAAAGTAGATGGCTCTAACTGATGATACCAATAAATTATTACAAAAACAAAAGCAGTAAAAAATATTTACTTTACTTTATATTTATTTATGTATTTATATGTATATATTTTACACTTCAATTTGTAAATAAATGAAGGAGGTGCAAATATAATGGAAAATATGTAAGATAGTGCAAGGTAAAGTAGCACGTGCGAGTGAGGTCGAATTTATGCCATATTCAAATGAGTTATTTAAGTAATTTAGATGTGAATTGACTCATTGTTTTTGTTATTCGCACTTAATTAGATTCGTTCAGACAATTTTGACAATATTTTGCCAGTTGTCTAAAAATCGTTTTGATTCTGAAATTGTCTGAATAAATAAATAAATGTATACCATAAGTTTGAATAACTGACAGATATTTGAAAATAAGATTACCAGACTGCCTTAAAATAATTAGTTTGTTATATGGCCTCTCACACTTTATACGGTCAACTTAAGGTTTTAGTGAAAAAATAAGATACTGTTTCCCTGTCCAATCCGTGTAGTTTCGAAGCGGTCGAGCCAGTCAACTTCAGCACGTAAAATTTTAAACACGTTTTTCTCGAAACCGATCGATTGATCGGGAGACTATTACACGTATCCACTTAAAATTTTACAAAAACATTACCTAGTAAACCATATACGATTTTTTTTTGTAATTATTACAACTTTTCTTTATAAAAATTGAAACTTTTTAAACAAATTCCGCCATTTTGCAAAAAGTGTATATAAAGCTTAAACGTGCATACTTTACTAGCAAGTCCTACGCAGATTAAGATATATTTTTTATTTGGTATCAGCAGAGCCCCTCGGGAAAAAAGTGATTCCGAAGCTTGGCCGTTTGGCTTGGTCATTTTGTATCAACATGTTAATATAAAATCTACATACTTAAATACAATTTTAAACAAGTCAAATAGAGGAATTCTATTGTTTCTTCCTTTCTTCCAGAATGAATTATTAAAGTTCGGCCTTTCTTGAGGACTCTATACTGGCCTAAGCCCTTAAAATCCGAATTTTAGTATAGTAATGTAAAGGTGTTTCTTGGTATATGTATATGCGTACAGAATATCAAATGGTCAGATGGAAAGAGCGATAGGCCTGACTAAATGAATACCTCTCATTCTACTGATTCACGTCTATCTTAATTCTTATATACGATTGTAAAGAGTTAGAAGATTACAAACACGAAAAAGATAACAATAACACTTAGCACACATGTAACACCCGAGTATAAAAAGGGCTATAACTTAATAAATAATTAACAAAAAAAGTTTTCTTTTTAATTTGCCTGCGCTTCACTACACAAAATAGGCCATAAAAAGAAGTGAACATAGAAACTAAACAATAAAATTAAAGCAGCACCTGAAACTCAATATTTTGGGAGGAATTTGACGCCATTAAACCTAAGTCTGACACTAGTGAAAATTTCTAAATTTTACTGCAGCATATTCTCCAAATACGAAGGATAACCGAAAACCAATAAAATTGACTGAAAATAACATCGTTTAGGCGCCAGACAATTGGATCACTAGACGAAGCCAAGTGTGTCTGAGGTGCTACTATACTCCATAGAATCATAGCAATAGTCAAGCATTTATGGAGTATACCTAACAAATAGTACTGCGCGTATTACGACCAACAAAATGAAAACAGAGCGAGATTTTTGCCGCTTGAGTAGTGATTGTGCGTTGAGTGCGCGAGTCATGGTGTGAAAAGCTAGCGAGAGCACAACAATGAGCGTACGAAGAAAATTTCATTTTGGTGCTCCCTCAATAATTTACACTGGTCTCCATAATATTTATTACTTCTGCATTTATTTTTTGTTAAATGGAGTTTTAATGCGATTGATTCCTGCGGTAGAGTTAAAAGTATATTAAGATGTCCAAAAAATAGGTCTCTAATATGATAGATCAATGCAGCTGATGTTTTCATGGAATAAAGTGGTATAATAATGCAAAAAAAAATTTTAAAAAATTTGCATATGGACCCAAAAAATAATAAGTTCCAAGCAAAATAGCCAACTTAACTCTCGAATAATGGGATTCGGTATAAATTATTTTCCGCAAACCCGAAATCGAACTCAAAAGACATGTTAGATTACCTCAGACTTCGTAATACACTTAAAATCTTAAACAGATGTTCATTGCGATGTGAGAAAGAAAAAGAAAAAGCTAATGAGTTGGATAGTTAAGAAATCCTTTACTTGTAGATCCATAAGTTCTAACGAATTAGCTTTTTTATTGGTGTTTTTCACTTGAAAGTTTCTAAATGGTTTCTAAATACGCTAAACCTTGCCGTTTATCTGTTTGAGTTGACCAACCCAGTGATCATTTCTCCGTTGTGCCTAGTGCTAGCCCATTCTTCTTTAACACCAAATATTTTACTTTCGGCTTCCGTAGTGTAGTGGACTAAGTAGAACGGCTAGCTTTACAATTTTGCCACACAAAGTATGAAACAACAAAAGATCGGTGCTATTATAAGAGTGGTACATTGTGAAATCGCGGAGTGATTTACAGAGGTTGAACTTCTAACAAAAAACTCCGATTGAATTTTAAAATAACAGTGTAGGTGTTTGAATTGGTACTTGCCTCTTTTGGTACAAGAGCTTCTTGCAAAGTTTCGCAGCCTTTAATAAACAGTGATAATTGTTACTCTAAAAAAGTTAAATGAGATTTTTAGGCCCTGTCGGGACTCTATAAACAGGTCTTCGACTTCGAGACTTGACTTCGAGAACTATTAAAACTCAATTGAAATGTATGAAATATGAAATTTGGCTAATGGCAACTTAACTTTTTCTTCTAAATCACTATTTTGCCCATCTTGGATTTTATACTGTTCAAAGTTATCATTTAACTGTTGAAGCTTTTAAAGTTCGTTAGTTAAGCTTAGGTATTAATGCTGAACCGCTAGACGGAGATCACTCCGTGAGAAAGAGAAATAGAAAGCAAGCCTAATTAGCAAAGATAGCCTACATTGGCCAATAACTTCAAGTTGCTTTTAGAGCTAACTTGATTTGAAATACTTAGGGCACAGACAGTTTGCATTGAGTTATTATCTTCACTTTGATTTTAAAACTACTTCGATTTGAGAAGTTCGATATTTTGTAAACAACTTTTTGTAAAACTCCAACTCAGTCCGTTAGTCGCACATGCTAATACAAGTAGTTAAAGAGAAATTTCCGCTTTGTTGAACAGTGTAGTACAGATGTAAAGACGTATGTATATCCTTGTGTTGTTTGGAGAAGGAGGCCGCCGACACTTTTGTTTATCCAAAAAGTAGTACACACAATTTTCTTAGAGCGACGGGCATACAGGGTACATAAGTTCTCGCCGACTGGTTTGTGTGGCGCCGGATGCTTCAAACAACACCAACAAGTCTACATACGCAGCATTTGCTTCGCGCATTTGTAGACTCCAAGAGGTGTTTGGCTTTCTGCAGTGCCGACAACCAAGTTCAGTGGCGTAGAAACGCTGACACAATGCGGTACTGTTATAAAGCTTTACTTGTTCGGTGTTGAGATTCAAAGCGGTCGGAATACGGACGCGAAACGCTAATTTTAACATACGAATCAATAGAATCAAGCGGTGGTCGGGTGAGCCTAAAGCGACGCCTCCAAACAAAAAATAATAAAATAAAATAACAACAAAAAAATAAATAAATAAACAAATGCGAATAAAGTGCGTGCAGTATTTTTGTGTGTGTCGGTGAAAATATTAGATTTTGAATTTAAAATTTCGCTTACACATATTTATTGTTTCTGGTGGTTAAAGAAGTTGAACGAACAGCTTACACACGATATCACACACTAATTTTGATTGGAAATTACACAGTTGTCCGTGGCTTGAGTACGGAAACAAAAAATTTCAAACTAACAATACAGTTATGTACTTGAAAGCCGAACGGAAAGGTGCTTCAAGTCTGTGGCAAGATTGCTTGCGTGTTTCGGGCTTGTTGCAATCAAGTAGTTAGTTAAAAATTTAACTTTTTTTTATACTTTTTTCACTCTAACCCTTTGTGGTAGTTAGCTTCCTGCTGGCGTCATTTCTAAAAATTCACCGTTAACTGCATTCATCTGTGCACATGCTTACATACGTACCTATGTACACTTCCAAAGCTGATGGTCATGGTGCGATAACTTTTCAAATACACGTGTACTTTAACTTGCTACATTCTTGTGCTACCGGAAAAACAAGAAATTTCGACAAATGGGAATTTGAGCTTTTGAAAGTTTTTCAACTTTTGATTAGTTAATTCGCTCCGATATTTCTTGTTTTCTTTTTAACATTTGTTAGTGTATTTTTACCTTTTGCATGGTTTTTAACACTTGCCCCATCTTATTTTGATTATTCTGTAGGTGTTTATCTAAGGTGAATGTTGATATTCTGTTATTATGTTGTTTGCTTGTTTATATAGTTAATTGTGCGTGGCGTGTAAATAAGTGTCTGGTGTAATAAATGGGCTATTAAATTTAGAAAACCTTGTTTTGCGAACATGATAAAATAAAAAAATTCCAGCGGTTATGTCTAATGTTCCATGGTCCTTTATTAAGCCATGGATTTTAAGCATAAAAATATTTATTTGGTTAATAGCTAAACTACTAAAGTCATTTTCAGTCATCGATGACTAAAGATTATTCAAGTTTATTAAGTATTAAGATTATTCAAAGATTTTTAAAGTATATAATACATTAAATTTTTGAGGCGATGACTTTTCAACTCCTTCTCCTTCTTATGTTCTATCATACAGGTTTTATCTAATGCCCAAAATCTGCATTTGTTTCCTCACTTACTCCTTGAGTCCTTTCGAATTAAATGCCTTACCATTTAAGCGTTTCTTTATGCCTTGGTAAGTGAATGTGAGTTAAGGAGCACAATTCCTTAATTTTTACTGTTAAATATCGCGAAGGTTCCGAAAAGGTTATAAACTTCGTCCATTTCTATCTAATCCCAGCACTTTAATGACGAGTTTGAGTAAAAGCGACGACTTATAGTAATTATTGTGCCTTCCCTTGTTTTCGCCTTGATTTAAATTTACTTATCTTTTAAGGAATAAAACCTCAGTTTATTATATAAAATTTTATAAAAGCTTCGAACTTGCCACTTTTATGAGGGTTAGAACACCGTACTCTACCCCGTATTCACTAAAGTGCACTCTACTTTGTTTATACGAAGTAAATATCCAAATAAATTCTCTTATAATTTAAATACCTTAAAATTTTTTACCTATTTAAATATTAAGTTGAAATCAAGGCCTACACTCTACACTCTACACTACACAACAAAGTTAATGCCTTCACCAGTCTTAACTGTTCACACTACTGTTATCGTTATTGTTTACGATCTTTTGGCATAGAGTTATTTCATTGTATATTACTTTTCCTTTAACTCGATAAGCAAGTCAGAAATTATACTTTCAAATGTAGTAATGGATAAGTTCTTTTTTGCATGATTCTAAATTAGATGATTCTTTTTCGGTTGAATGGAAAAAAGAAAACAAAAATTTAACCATTTTCAGGTGATATAAATATACAAAGACACTTTCAACTTTCTCGATCCTCCACCAAATTTAAGGCTTCTGCAGAGTTAAGGCCTCTGTGAAATTCATGCATAGGATTCCAGATATCCACAATAGGTGGTGTTTTTTCAGGCTATTCCTTTATCTGAAAAGCACAATGTTCAGTTAGTCATTTAAGATCTATGGGTTAGGACTCAAGTCACTGAAATATATACAGATTTACGTTTTAGGTATGTACATCCATTATCAATAACCTCGTGGAAGCTTTATATTTGCATTCTCAACCGACTATTCGTGCGCTTGCTCTTAATGCCAAATTCTGAGAATGGTCTATTTTTTTGAAGTTATTTCATCTAGTTCGGTCCCAACACCAGTAAACTTTTCAATTGGCCATTAAGAAATGTATAGCCCCCTAATATGATTATACCGCCAATTTATATAAGTCTTCCAAATTTTGGCACTTTCCGAAAATAATCTTCAAAATTCTTTGCGGCATACATACATATGTCAAAATCGAATACTGAGTGAACGCAAACCTTTATGTCGTGACATAAGCCATAGACAACATCTATGGAAATTTAACTATATTTCTCTTGCGCTCCCTCTGATCCCAACAGACCTTTATTAAAAAAAAACTTTGTTTAAGAAGAAGTGGTGTTTTTAACGATGGGAATTTGGAACTTTTGCCAGCATAAAAATTTTTACTATTACAATTCTATTAAGGAACCTTGACTTTAAATAATTGCAACCACGCTTAAGATTTACAGAAGAAATGAGAAGTACTCTGCTCAACTTTGGTTTGTTTCGAAAACAGTTTCGGTTACCCAATACTTATAAGAAGATATTTTTAATGAGAATGAGTTCAATGGAATGAAGCTGGATGGGAAGTAATAATGAAATTGCTCAGACTTGGGTACATATGTGCCATGAGTATAGAACAGCGTTGAAATTTCTACGTCGACTACATATATAGGTCTATATAGGCTTAGTACATTCTCTAAGGCCCAATGGATTCGATATTCGAACAATAGTGATTTATTAATTTCTTTTGATAACTGAGTCTCTGCGAGAAAGAATGGGCCTCGCTGCACCAAATGTGCGGAACATAGCTTTGTCTTGCTTTATTCTCTTCCTATCCTCATCCGTATCTTTCAATTTGACAACCCATTTTACTGCCGTAACTGTTGATTGAATAGTTCCGCAAAATCACTGTATTAATCATATCACCATGACTTAACTTCTTGTGTATCAGATAACGTTACATTTAGTTGCAAGTCAATTTTCCACTGCGGCAAAAACACATATCTACTGTGTGATGTGATATGCTATATATGTGATATATATATATATATATATGTCCGTAATTCCCACCACCCACTCTTTGCACGCCACTCATCACATAAGCTTTATTGCCGCAAACACTTCTTCGCACATTTTCCCGGTCAATCGAGCTGTGAAGCGCGTCATCTGCCAATTAATACGGTTGCACTTCATATTCTTTACCTGTTTCCATTATCTATTTTGTGTTGACATGAATTTACGAGGTGCGTGGTAATACTCGCTTATAATAAAGAATGATATTACGGCAAAACGTGTGTGGTAAAGTGAATAATGAAAAGTGAAGAAACCAATAAATCAGAAAAATATATGTGTTATGCATCCACATACACCTACATATATTTATGATGACACATAACATAAATGAAGAAAACAAATTAAAAGCTATTGTAAATAAATATAAAAAAATTCAATTAAATTGAGAATATAAAAGAGAATTTTATTAATAATAAATACCATCTGAAAGTATTAAATAAAACAGCAGACAAGCAATAAGTAATATTTTCCAATTTTTAAATCAAAAAAAATTTTTTTACTTTAGATATTTAAAAAACAAAAAATACAAAATAATATGTAAAAAAAATTATCGTCTTTTTCAAACAGCGAATTTATTTTAAACAACTTTTATCACGTTTTAAATGTTTTTATGCTTCCTTGAAGTGAAACTTTAACCACATTTAATGTAGTGAAACACAAGAGCTTTTTTTTAAGTAAAAATTTGATATTTCTTGGAATATAACATGCCAACATGGAATTGATAAGAAAATATAAACAAGGAAACCTCACCACTGCCGACGTGCGCACTTTAAATAGTATGTATGAAAGAGTTGAAAATACGAAAAAACTTTAAATAATATACAGTATTTCCTAGTTAATTAAACTTCAGTTAGTTGTGTTTCCTTATCTCCATATAATTGAACCGGGTTTATGGTTGCCCCGCATACTTCTCTTAAATGCAAGTAAATACACTTCAACAAAATACTAGATAATAAATTTAAACAATTAGTTTTTACAGCATTTTTTCATGTAATTAAAACTTTTTTTTGGATAAAGAAAAACATATAAATGCTTATACCGCAATTCCGTACCAAGATTTCCAGTTGCCGTGGCATTGAGTGTTTTATTCAGCTACCGTTCCCTTAAGCTGAGTAAGTGCAGAGAACAAAACCGCTTGAAAAACGTGCTATGGAGCTTTAGAGTGAAAAGGAAATTTTCTTTCAACTTATTGGTATGCTGAATTATAACTTTAATAACGGTAGTCTATGTTTTGAGTAAAACTCAGCTGGGGTATGCTGTGTAAGCTTTTATGATAAATAACACATTTTTTTTTTAATACTAAACATGTGAAGGGAATTTTTAGTAGAAGTTATTTGAAAATTACCTCATATTGTTTTTATTTACAGTAAGATACGTGCAGAACTAATTTTTTTCATTATCAATCATATAAGGTTTTCCTTTTCGAATCATTATATACATATATATATATATATATATATATTCTAAGGGTATGTTTAAACCAAATTTAAATACATAGGTGGAAAAGTCTATATATGACATTATAAAGATCTAAGTCTGCCAATATAAAATTAACATATTTATTTTTATTTAATTACTCTCACGGTATCCCAGCATTAAATAAGAGTAAAATATACGTTATTTCCGAACGAAATATTTCGGGATTATCTTAGAACTGGGACAAAACGGATGAATAGTGGGACAGCTGATATTCTAGTTTGTGACAGGGAGGTATATTTTGCATATTTGCAATGTACACATTAAACCATACATAGAACTAATTGAGAGTACATTATAAAGTTCCACAGGATGTGGGTAATTGTTATTTTGTGCGACGTCGTCAAAAGAAGCAGTTGAAGGCATTGCTTCTGGATATCGCTTCACAATGAAATATTTCTGCGTTAGTTTTTAACTAGCTCGACTTACTCCGGGGAATGGTTTCAGTTATGTGCATAACTTTATCCGCTTGCGTAAAACATAATAATATAAATTGTGCATTATAAAATATTGATACAATTGTGAAAATATTAATATTATACGCTACAATTGATGAAGGGCTAATATCGGTGTCACCGAAAATTAGTTAGATTCAAACATTCGTTATTACGTTAAATTATGAACAGATTGCACTAAGTTTTGAGTACAAGGTTAACTTTTACTATAGGCCACGTCTATACTTTATTTAATTTATTTTGCCTAATACTCGAATATCTAATTCAAAACCAACCCAATTGACAGAAATGACTATATTTATTACTTTAGTGTTGGGAGAGACCGATATTACTCAATTTTAGAACTGTAACACATAATGCTAAGCGAAATATGTAGTATAAAGTCAACCAAAGGGACGGAATCCATTATATTAGCTATATGGGGGCTGGACCATTCATATTTGATGCCACATTGTGATCAAGAAACCTTTTTCACTAAATTTCATTAAAATCTCTCAGTTATTGACTTATATGTGCGTTATAAAGTCAACCAAAAGCTCGAAATTCATTATATTGGGTAGGTGAAGAATATAGGAACGTATGACCCAATTTCATTAATTTAGACATCCAATTACGTGAAATGATTCGGAAAGTGATTTAAAATTGATTAGTGAGTAAAATAAACAATTTTAGTGAGTTAAATGATATAAATATAGCTAATGTTTCTGGTATGTATGTACATGTAACTGGTATGTATATCCATGGAAACTCACTAAGAGCGCGAAACTGATTCTGGTGATTTCGAAGAAAATTTGTAGAAAACCTACTTGCAAAGAGCATAGAACTCGCACAACGTTTATGGCAGAATTTGATGGAGTCTACCATAATGATGATGACTTAAACCAAACCAAACCAACCAAATGTTGGTTGTAAATCAACCAAAAATACAATTAACTTGTTAAAGTTTTACCAGTTGCTGAAGTTTCAAACAATAAAGTGACGCCTCTTTCATGTTATTCCTGACAGTTCGGTCGCGGGTTTATTGCTTAACTTCTGCTTTAAATTAACACCGTTTTGAGGGCGTGATAATACTCTGATTACCCCCATTGCTAAAGAAATTCGGCGATTCGTTTTGAACTTTTTAATATACGCTTTGTAATATAATATCAAGGCGCATATCACAATGGGAGTAGAAACTCAGCGAAGCATTTAAAGTAGATGAAGGACAAAGTATATATACATATATATTTCTTTGTATTTATATACATATTTGGATGTAATTGTTTGACTTTTCCAGAGGCTTACGACATTTCATTCAAATATCTTCACACCACTCCCAATTAAAAATCCGTCGTGCCGCTTCGTATTAAAAACAAAATGAAAACTACACATTTTTATGCAAATTAATTGAAATTTGTATGTAAGTATGTGTGTGTATCATACTGCGCTAGGTGTTGCCCAAATAAGGACGCAAGTATTTTAAGCACAAAAAAATTTCAAAATTGAATTAATTAGTTTTCACATGAGATGACATCACAGAGTTGTTAATAATATATTTGTAATATGCCACCACAGTGGAATTTAGCTAAAACAACAAGTATTTTGTTGGTAAATTTGATACATACATAGGTATGCTTTTAGTTGTCTGTAGCGTTTACTACTTTGTTTGGTGTATAATTTTCATTTTATACCGATTTATTTTCTGATGTTTGAAATATTTCAAAAACAAAAACTGAGTTTTTTCCTATTCTGCTGTACTAACGGATTTTTTTTTTATGTCAGAAGAACGTTACGGGCCATCTCCACAGGCAATAGATGTTGTCTACACAACTTTGCTACTATCTACATTGCCAATGGAGACTGCATATTACTTATGTTTGGCAATAGTTGTCTAAATAATTTTCATGATAACTATTGCTGGCAATAAATTGTCACTTTTGTTTTAATTTTTAGAAGCAATTTGGAGCGGCAGCATGTACAGAGTATCCATCGCATAATGCCAGCAAAGATAAAGTGCTAGTGCTTGACATTTTATGTTTTGTTGCGTAAATTGCAATTTAGCAAATTGGTATTTAAAACAGAAATTATAACTACATATGTATTTATACTTTTAGTTAATATTTTACTGATAATTGTTAGCATATAATATAATTATATATAATATATATATGTAATTAAAGATATTTGTATAAAGATATATAACATAATAAAAGATATATGTGCATATCTATGCACATATTTTATTACTGAATTTAGTAACCTCAAATTGCTAAATGGACATTTATTTTTCCAAAACTAGATACATATGCTCAAAAAATTATTTTCTACTACTACTTTTTCATTCTCCTAAGTTTTTGTTATCTTCATGAAATTTCTAAACGGTTCAAGAGTTCGAACATGCGCTTCTTTAGCTCTAACATACCTGCCCGAAGCCATTTCGCAAATGAATTTGTCAATATATAAAATGCCCGCACAAGAATATTGTCAGCCTCACTGGCAGTAGATTTGACAGTTGGTTGGCAATAGCTATTGCTCGTGGAGATCTTATTTACTCACTCAACCTCTTGGTAACGGCCGTTGTAACATGTTCAATTTGTAAGTAAATATGTATATATCATAAGTACAAATGTACCTATCAGTATATTAGCAAACATATATGTGAATATCTACACACCTGTGTACGCCGAAAAAAAAGGTACCTTTATAAATATTTTTTATAATGTTTACTGTTAGTTTTCAAAGCGTGAGTAACAATAAACTGCACAATTTCATAAAAAACAGATAATAAATGTGAAAATCGTTTAACGCTTATACGATATGTATATACTGGTGTATATACAAGCCTAAATAATGTGTGTAAGAATGCAGAGATCGAGAGCAAAGACAATGAAGGATAGAGTAATTCCACAAAGGATCCGAATCCAAAAGTTTTCATTCATACATACGAATGTAATATGTGTTTACTTTACGTAATACAAATTTTTTTGACTTTTATTATTTAATATGGATACACACAAATGTAAATATGTATTAATGCATGCATCCACACCAATATTTATATCACATTTTGAGCATCAAAATCAATGATGTTTATAGAATGATTTCTTATTTACTTTCCTGATTTTTGATTTACTAAGCGCCATGCTTTGTTTTACATTCTGATAAGCAAGTAAATATTGGGTTGTTCGGAAAGTCATTTCGTTTTTTTTTGGGGAACATGAAAGACAGTTTTCGTATAATGCCTTTCAAATTGCCATAAACAGTTGAATTCGACAAATTTAACCTCTCACCGATCTCTCGTGTGGTGATTCGCCGATTTGCATCAACTAATGCCTTTATCGCATCTTTGTCAGCTTCGACCGGCCTTCCAGACCGTGGTGCATCTTCGACATCAAAATTGCCGGATCGAAATTTTGCAAACCAGTTCTGGCACTGGCGTACTGTTAACACGCCTTCTCCATACACATCCGTCAATTTTTTTCTCGCTTGGACAGCATTTTTACCTTTTCTGAAGTTAAAAAGTAAAATATGACGAAAATGCTGCTTATTGCTCTCCATATTTAAAAAGGCACCAACCAAAAACTACTGGGTAGAATTAATAGAACTTTTTCACACACAAACTACTGGGTAGAATTAATAGAACTTTTTCACACATAAGCCTTGCAATATCAGCTCTCATGACATATAATGGTTATGGGGCTTAAGTGTGAAGTTAGTTTCGAAAAAACGTAATTAAGTCCTCTGGCGGGAAAAAACGAAATGACTTTCCGAACAACCCAATATTTTTCTATATTTCGAGTCGAATGAACACTTGTCTGCGTACTAGGGTGTCTGAAATTCTGCAAAATGGTGTTTTTAAACTTTTTGATGACAGCGAAATCCTTCAAAACTTATTAGCAATTATATTTATATAAAGTAGCTCACCACGCCGAACCAAAACTGCTGGTGCTAAATGAATTCGAATTGATTCATTCATGACTCTTTATCGTATCACAACCATTTTGTAAAGGAAACGTGTTCTGCCTGACCTAGAGAACGCGACATAACCTTACCACACTAATCTTAACTTGTTCTAACTTGTAAGTTTCAATTCCCTTTCAACAAACATTCACTAATCTTTACAAATAAAAAAGTTTTGCAACCGATTGGCGCTGCTTTGCTCTTTCAACAATACAACGCTCCGGCTTGTTTAGCTTGTGATACGAACGATAAATTGAGGGGACTACGCTATCGCTCGGAACTCAAACAATGATTCGTTAGAAAAAGATTTCACTCCTTTGATGAGGGCAAAATGGAAACGATCGGCTATTTTAAAGCATTAAAAGCTTCACTCTATCGAACCTGTATCGAAATGTTGGAGGATCGCTACATCAAATGCATTACTCTAGTTGGAAATTATGCTGAAGGAGAAAGCTGTATTTTCATAAGAAATGAAAAACGATCCTTCATTCGTTTCAGCCCAGTTTTCAGTTTTTAAGTTTTTCAAAGTTAGTAACACACTTTTACTTGTTACAGTAATCATCTTCTTTATATTATTCAACAAAGTCATTTAGAACGCCCTAATATATATATGTTGAAAAGTGAGACGACACGTAGTCTATTTTTTGTAGTTTTGTCACTGTTTTTTACTTGATCTCAAAAAACAAGGTGTTTCGAATAAACCTTGATTTAATATGGCGAATAAAACGGCAGGAATTGATATTAGTCGCCCCAACAGACTTGTGATATGTTCAAAGCTCTTCGTCAATACATGTGGATTTCTTCATCTCCATTTCTTGACTTCCATGTCTAAAGGTTTTTGCTGTTCAAGGGGGATCTCCGTGACATTCGCTGGGGAATCAGCCCCAAAACCTAGCATAGCCTATCGTCGAGTGGTTGAGTAATCGTGTGTGTTAAATGCTATCATCCGCTATTCCCATCCACCATTTTGGTAGGGTGTCGAAAACACCTACGGTAATATTAAGCTGGTTAAACCCTGATTTAACTTCATTACTACATTTTGCTTTATGTCCGAGAAATATACACTAAAATCAACCTAACTTCATATTCATATTAGTGTTTTAGGGAAGGTAAACAGGATATCGGTAATTTTTACTACCGAAAGACGCAATGCTAACTGAAATATTATAGCTTGATTTTATTGAGGTATCTTGCGCTAATGTCGATATATACCATATAAACTCAACCAAAGAATATGTGAGCAAAGTTTCCTCAATATATCTAAATTTTTATTCAAGCTATAGTTTGCACGGACGGACGAAATTCATGCGGTATCGTCTCATTCTGATTATTTTGATATATATAACTTTATATTTATCTCGATTGTTTTTGGGTATTTTAAACAACCGTTAACTGAATTATTATACTCTGTGCAACATGTTGCGAGAATAAAAAAATTATGGTTAAACTGAGTTCTTTCTTCACCATTTACATATAAAGGCGGAGGACCGAAATATATTCTCTCCATACTATATATCTTCAAATAGTATATGTATTTGGTATTTAATTTGAAGCTTTCATGTAATTTAATTAATTCTTAATATAAATAAACTGTATTAGTTTTTCATATGAACATCTATCTATAGAGCTATCAATCTAAAGGTTACCTTCGTTTTAAATAGCACCTAATTAGTTTCATCTAACCATCTAATTACGCAGTCAAATGGGCAACTATTGATTGGCTAAAGCTCCAATGTGCCATAAAGTTTCTCTTGTCTTTGACGTTGTCTTGGTTTTTGCTCAAGCCATAAACAAATATAAACACATAAATGGACTCGTATACGTAAATAAAAACTTTAGCTCAGCGCTATGATATCATTAGTCAATAAAAGACACTGTATACAATTCATTAAATATGCCCGAACATATAGGGCAACGGCAACCAACCGCTCAACTTTTGTTGGAATAGTATTGATGTGAGTGTCGTCATACTGTCTCGTGCTTAGTAGTGTTACACACCTACTATAAATACCTAACATTTGAATATTTAGAGTTGCCACTTGTAAGATTTTGGCTCTACCGGATATATACAAAGAGCAATCCACTTTTTTCCTTCTAAAACAATACATATTCGGATGATCGGTATATCAGAGATGCATCTTGCGAACTGAAGAATGCGTCTCCCGAGATCTTTTAATATTGAGCATGCTAGAAACTTCAATTTTTCAATATTCAATAATATTCGTATGGTAGTTCCGTAGACAAAGAATTTCAGTAATCAAGACCTAGAAATGTCCAGTCAAATCACTCACTGACTCAATATGTAGATGTTCATTTGCTGGTGATGTGGTGTATCGCAATCATGTTCACTTCCCACTTTCCTTCTTCTAAAACGGTTTTAAATCGCCTAGTACAAGCTGGCAACACCATTTCATGAACACTTAGTATTTTGACCTTGAAGGAGGATCCCTGTTTCACTGCTACTCAGAGCTCGAAATATATTAAATAATTTTAGACCCGAAGAGTGTCTTCACCTGTGTAGGCGTGAGCAGAAACTTATGACATGTGGTTTACTATGGTTGGAAGAAAACTTTATTAATGTCATACACATTTTCCTGGAAACTGAGCAAAAAAAGTACAAATATCTGTCTCTACCGCCTTCTTCCACAAATTTTATAATACATCTGTTCGGCCCTTTTCAACTCGTTTGTAATATTTGAGGTTTCCTCATCTATAAAAACCGGAAGTTGGATATAGACTTACTGGAGAAGATGGTGACTATTTTACGAAGAGTACCAAATATTGCATACGAGGTGTGTACCCGGATTTGTGGAAAAAGTATTCATGACTTTCAGCTCTGCTCACATGACGCTGCGCATACTTCGTTCTTTGTTCGTGAATCCTTGGCCAAAAACAATACTGTAACGACGCCCCAGCCTCCGTATTCGCCAGACATGGCTTCGTGTGACTTTTTCTTATTTCCAAAAATAAAGAGAACCTTAAAGGGCCATCGTTTTACAAATATAGATGACATTAAAAGCACATCACTGTTAAAGGCTATCCCAAAAATCCAGAAGCGTTGGCATAAGTGCATAACATCGGATGGAGACTATTTTGAAGGCGACAACATTAATGCAGACGAATGAATAAATTTTTTGACTTTATACCCATAAGACACTTCTGAGTGTAAGAAGAACTTCCTATATACATTTCCAAAATGTAGATACCTTTTAACTCCACCCGTTACATGTTGAAAGCTGAAAGGAAAGCATTAACCTTTTGTAGTTGGTTAGTCTATCAGTTACTCCCTGCAGTAAAACCAAACTGAACCTATTTATATATGTACTACAGTTAATACAATGTGTCTCTGCGATTTTAGCTTTTATTGCTCTCATAAAGCTTTACTTTCCTGTGCTTTATAACTCTTCAGTTCACTTAACCTCTTGCCTTCCGTAACATCAAATAAATTATAGATATCTTGAAATCTTGATTGAAAACAACTTGGAGATCATTCCTGTGATGTTAGAATTAATCATCAGATAGAAATTGGTTCCCCCTGACTAAATTGAATATTTGATGGACTGCTATGGGTTTTAAAGTTTTAAGTGTCGGCATTTTTTTTTGTACTTCCTCATTGATTTTGTAAAAAACGTATACGTAACGCCAATGGTACGTAATTCTACCAGGATAGTTCTCATGAGATCATTATTATCACACTAATAAAATATCAAAAATCCCTTGCCTTTGATTTTAATTGCTTTTTAAATAAATCAATATTCAACAAGATTGATTTAAAAATGCCGCAAATGACGCAACTCATCTGTTTTGCCACTCTTCGCCTCAATATTCACCTCGCCGTTGCCCACTGGGATCCAGAACAAATTTTAGACCAAATGCTAAGCGATTGTTCAATAAACTAATCAATGCACTCAAACCCATGCCACACGGAATATGCGGAAGTGAACTAAAATGAAGAAAGATGTATGAGATTAAAGTTTTAGAACGTTGTCTATAAGAAGCAAGCTCTACCGATAATATTGAAAGCCCACGGAAAGGTCAGAGTTTACCATGCTGCGCACAACAGAATCCTCAAAATCCCATTGATAGCAAACTGTGGCGATAGTTTTTTGTGTCTTGCGATGCCAAGCGAACATGGTTGCCATCTGTATGCGTTGGTGTATTCGTTGCCAATAGCTGATGTCAAGTCCCCGACGTGATGCAGATGCCGCTATTTGGTAATTATGTTTATTGTACCGTGCAGCGAGTGCTGCTTCAGTTATCAGTGAACGGGGATCGGTCCATTCGAGCAGCAACTCCGCACCCAGAGCCCACGAGTTGCTAATTGAACGCATAAGCGATATGGTACTGCGACCCCTCTGCGAATGGGCATTGTACATGTTCCAGCTGAGTGTAGTCGCTGGACGCATTAGCTCAATGGTTGTTTGAGTTTCTAGCGGTAAATCTTCGGCAGCGCGTTGCATGGCTGCCTCCACTCGTAATGCGTGGTGCGGGTAAAAAACGATGCTTACATTGGATGCCAGTGTAGTTGGATTGATATCCGCCATGATGGTGGGCGTTTGCTTTTGAAGTTGAAAAAAAATATATATTACGTATTTATTTTATCCTAATGGCATTTTCTTGCTTTAAATAACATACTAAGAAGTCATCATATAGGCGTAGAGAATAATTGCCACCGAAACGAAATCCTGAAGGTCGAGTGTGACTCCACAACCAATTGCACGTGATAATTTTGTTGGCCGCAAGCCGATGTGCATAGTCCAATTCAATGCCATCGTAATATTTCGGATTAATACGTTGTGCCAATAGATGGAGATCATGAATATTGCCGGGGTTCTTTTTCTCCGAGGAACCGGGGTAGAGCTGAAAGCATGCTGGAAACTGTTGGGTGCACTTCCGGGGACACCAATCGCACGTCATGAATGTGAGGAGTTGGAACAATTAAGCAAATACGCGTTTTAATGTCGATTTTTTGTTTGCAAAAATTGCAAATTAATAGAAAATATAAAATATATAGACTCGTTATAGTAAAACGTTAAACCGTCGTCACCAAACTTTCGTATTTTCCCAGAAAGAAAACTGAGAATCAGAAAATTTAATTCATAAAATTATGAACGTTTTGTTTTTGAAAATATTAACTGGAAATGTCATAAAGGGAGTGATCAAAACAGAGTGAAATAAGTCGTTAGTTGTAAGAAATACTCAAAATATATTTAGCTGTGGTGAATTGGTAATTATTTAAAATTGTTCATAATCCACCATAAATCATCAAATAATACTCTACAAATTGTCGTAAGAAAGATTGAAATATATATACTATTTTAGTAAGTGTAATTGTAGAACTCAACCCGCTGTAAGCTGGAAATAAGGGTGATTTGTTGATAGACCTTCCCAAGTAAAGAGATCTAGAGCGAAGTTATGATCACCAAACTTCTTTTGATGATCTCCACTTTTAAAACTGTTCTTATCATTATCGCAGCAGTTAGAAAAGGACACATAATATTATGTAAATTGGACCTCCATAAGGAGAGAATTTGCGAAGGTGAAACTTTGCGGTGTTACATCTGCTGGTAGCCATTATTCAATAAATTAAGGCGAATATTATTCACAATGCCTTATACTCAAAGTTCCTGAAAATTTAACTACAAATATGTAATAAATTTATACAGTTAATTAAGAGAAGAAAACGTTAAAAAAACTTACTTAGAAACACGATTTGGTAATTCTATTTTATAGAAATATAGCAACTAACTTTATTCATGACCTACTACTTTCAACCAACCTTCCAAATCTCTAGGGACTCTTCTATTAGCCTTAAACTATATTTTGTAAACATGTTTCACGCCAGAAATATAATATATGGGATGTGGGACTTTGTCAATACTTTTAAATGCATTTTCTTCCAGATAATTAGCAAATCATTGCACTCCAGGATCTTATTTATATACCTAGTATAAAACAATTATTTATTTGTCGATCCGATATTGTCTATTTAGCCTTCATATATAGTAATTCCTTAATGGTTCCCTATATCAGCGGTTATTATGCTGTTAATGAAATTTGTGAAAATAAATGAAAATTAATAACTAAATTCATTAATTAAATTAATGAAGAAACAATACTCTAACAGCTCCAAAGCAATGTTTGGGAGTTTTTACGTATTCGAAAATAGTTATATAAGTTATGAGGAAAACTGTTCCAACGAAACCTATACGTTACTATCGGAATAGGAATGTGTTTAGACCATCGAACCCATGGCGAAATTGGACCATTGTCACGCCCACAAAATCTCGTTAAGCGAGAATCCAGAAAGTGCCATAACAACTGCATATACAACAATAAAATAAGATACAAAACTGTAATTTCGTACGGGAAATCGCAGTAGGGAGTGGCATAAAAAAAGGGTTGGGCCTCGCCCCTTTATAGGTTTAATGTACATATCTCACAAACCATTAAAGCTATATCAACCAAACTTATTAAAAACAAGTATTTCCACTTGGTGGGCGAAACTGAATGTCAACTACTCCCACCCTCCATACAAAGTTATTTGGACTACTAAAAATGCGTTAACTTGCTAAAGAAAAACATGTTACATATTAAATTTCACAGTACAAACAAAGGATGCATAAGAGGCGGTATAGAAATTTGATTAAAAGTGAAATCTCATATTTTCAACAAAACTTGATGGATAACATTATTCTAACCTCATTATGTCACAATGTGAAAATGCACGAAATCGGTTTGCAACCACGCCTACTTCTCACATAAGTATAAATTTTAAAATCAATCAGACTCTTTCACTTTACCATATGTAAATTAAGCATCAATGAAGATATCGGAATAAAACTTTGCACAAATAGTGCCCTCGAAGTGTGCCATCTTTTGCCTTGAAATGGTCTAAATCCGACAATACCCTTTCAATACCGATTGGATACCGAATATGTGGGCCTCAGTGAATATAGCTGAATTTTTATTGCACTTATCGGTCAGTTTGTGAGAAATCTTATTGAAATTCAGAAAGAATTTCTTTCCTAGTAATAATGTGTCCTTATGCAATATGTAAGTCTTACGAAAATTAAGTCAACGTATGATCTTACATATACAATAGTTTGGTGGGAAAAGTGAGTGAAATGGGTCCACGCAATAAATTCTTGAACATAGGTTAGCTTAATGCCAAAAGTAAATACTTTGAACTTAGACTTTTACCTATCTCCAATATACCCGGTATAGTGATTTCCGTCTTTCCAGCTAACTATAAACCGTTTATGTTGGTCAATACGAGTGATATTTTGATGAAAATAAATTAGCATGTTGTTTTAACCCTAAAGTGGTTGTTAAATATCATTGAAATCGGTCTAGACCTCAGCTTAAACCCCAAATACATAATATAGTGATTTATGCCCATACACCGGTACGCTGCACCGGGGTTTACTGCCGAAAATGTGTGAAATCGGTCTACGAATTATCCTAGCTCCCAAATACTGTGTATAATGATTTTCGCTATTCGAGCAGCCTTTATGCCGAATATGTCGGTCACTGTGTGAGTTACCTTCGCAAAACTGCATAAAAACATGTAGTATAATGATTTCCTTTTCTCGGGTTTACTTTTTCCTCGTGTATTTAATATTTTCAATTAAGCCACTTTGGTTGAGTTTATATCGCATATATCACTTTGAGTTAATTTGGTAGATTTTAACATAAATATCTCTGACACGAAGAAAAATATAACAATGAAAGTACATGAGTCTATGGACTGTAATATAGGTTAATAAAATACCAAATGTGATTTGCAGTCCACTGACAATTTCGTCGCGAAAAAATTTTCCCGCCTCTGATCCTTGCACATTGCGAGAGTATAAAATGTTCGGTTATACCCGAACTTAGCCCTTTCTTACTTGTTTATTTATGTATTCATGCAATTATCTATAAATATGCAAACATAAATTTAGTTTCATTGCTTTTTGGTCGACAAACCGTCAAATCGCTGAAAATGTAAATGTTCTCTTCGCATTCGTTTGGATATTTGATGGGTGTATTAGGTATGTGGCCTGCCATATCCGGCAGGAATACACCATCCTGCAGCAATCTCACTAATTGTCTGTAGTCCCATCTGCAGATATTCAATAGAAGCAGATAAATGACTAGTAAACCTTCTTTGAGGTTGAAACTCTCTTAATTGCCTATGTATATATTGAAAATGGGCTGCAGTAGGTGTGTATACATGGGCTTATACTAGGTGGGGGTTGTGGCTTCAAATTCCTAATGGGTGGGCCGATAGTTATGTGCAGTTATTGTTGAAACACGAAACTACAAATACATGCATATGTAATATAAAAACTGTTCATTTGTTTACATTGGAAAAAAAATATTTGGCTAGCAAATCAATGCGAGTATATTTACATACATGTATTTTTATATTTACACATTTTCCTTTCCTCCGCCAGACAATGAAAATAATTATGGAATCTTGAATGAGAGGAAATGCTGCAATCTGTTTTTTGGTATAATTTGTTTTTGTTTTTGGCGTTATATTTTCTGCTTCCAAATTGGCTACAAATTGCGGCAAATAAAGAAACGCAATGTGGATCTCAAGGGAAAAAAGCAAAAAGAAAATTTGCCAAACTCGTAAATAGCTTATAATAAAAGCTGTTTTGATAGTTCACCAATTTAGACATGTATTGTCTATTATTCGCGAATAATATTTATTTATTAGTGTTTATAATTATACAAAGATGGAATTTCGAATGTTATTAAATTCCCTGTTTTTTGGTTCATTCATCATTTCTCATTAAAACTAAACAGAAGTTTCCTCTACTTTGATTTCGCTTCGCCTCATTCATTCTTTAATGAAATCTTTCGTATCCCCTTTATATAATTTCCTCTAAGGCCATCAATTATCTTTTTGTAATTTGGATTTTAATTTGTGATTAATAAAGACTACCTCGAGAATTTTAGTGTCCCAAAGGTTAAAAATTCTTAAAAATGTTTAAAGTACGTACAAATATGCTGCCGTTCTTTAATTTCTTAACACACTGTTTAATTAGTTCAAGTTTTATATGAAGCCTAGAGAGTATAACTTTCTCTTGCTTGATGAAATCTTTAAATTTTAATCTATTTGATTTCTGTACTCCATCTTGGACAGCGCTTGATCAACCCACTCTGTAATGAATTTCTTTAAACAACAAATCATCTTCAAAACATAATCTGCTGTGACCAATAAATGAACATCAATAATTTCGTCAAGCTCTTCAAATAAACGGATATACCGGTATCTTAGTATCATGAAGAATACTCGAATGGTTTTCATAATCACCATTTTGTGACTTCTGAAGTACGCTATTTCTAAAAGTATACCAGAAATTGGTATTACCTGCTTTATCATTAATTTTAGCTGCCCTAGATTTGCCTAATTTAGAAAGTGGCGAACCGAAAAACCAACTGGTATAAATGCATAAATAACACTGGCATAGTGAATTAGAGAAGCAAACGGTTTTTACCACCTTAATGAGCTATCTTGAGGTCTACGAATATTATAAAATATGAAGAAGATTTTTCGAATAAAGTGAATAATATTCAACTAAATTATTTGATATTCTCTAGTTTCTCCTATTACCCTAGTTTTTCCATACACCCCATCGTTTCATCGTGTGCGATATTTACCGATACCATTGTCTAAAAATTTTTCGTAGGCACGTTTTCTAAAATATTCGAATGGTTGTTGCCTGAGATGTATTGTGAACTATATTCAAATATGCGCCTGTCATCATTAACGTTTTCTTAATTTCATGAACTTATTTTTCTTTTATAAGATTTAGTGAAGGAGGTACGAGAAAGCTGAAAAATTTGGAAGATGTGTTTTGGTAGTTTTCTACTTTTGGCTTCTCATTTCATTCTGTATGCTACAATTAGTTGTAAAAATGTGAGAATTTTTGAATGTTACCTATCACTTCGGTGATGACTGTAACTAGTCCCTTAAGATCTCAGCTTTCACTAATTTTTTATGAAAAGAAAGATAAACTTTCACTGCTTTGTGATAAGATATTATGTTATATTAAAGGCGTCCTTTGTTTACGAAATATGTATTCCTATGTATATGGATGTAACAATAGAGTATACAAACATAGTAACTTTTCTATTACAGATGCCGTTATATGTCTTATGGTAGTTCTCGCATTGACCTCCATTGTTTGGAGCATTACCATACATATAATCTCTGGCGATTTTTATCATGGCATTCTCGGCGCCAAATTGGCATTCCGTGAACGAGATTTTCGACAAATGGATAAGCATTCCAAAGAGATTTTCTATCATGACTTGGACAACTTGATAAATGAAACGTACACCGAAATTGATGTGGATGACCAGGTTGAAGATGATGAAACCACACTGACGCCTTTGGAATCCAATGGTAATATAAAATAGTTTTGTATTTGTAAAAATTTTAATAATTTTAGGAACTAATTTAGCCACCACCAAGCAGCCCAGGGTGCGCAAAACCTATCACATTTTTCAATTGGTACGCCCCGACGATGACGAAAATAAATCTGAGGAGGACGTGGTGTCAGAAGAAGTCTCCACTACAGCGTTGCCAGCTGTGAAATTCAATATGACACATGATCGCCGGTTTCTGGCTACAAGTATGTACGAGTACTAGTTTTAAATATTTCCTTCCGAGGTGATACTGTGTATTTCAATTTAAATATTTTGGATAATTAAGAGTTTTTTTGCATTTCTTTCAAATTTACTTAATTGCACATATTGCTCTAAATCTCTCCAGCTCGTTATACTCTCGCAACATCTTACAAAGAGTATTATTTTTTTTTTGTAACTAGCGGTTGTTTGCAATACCGACAACCAATCGAGAGAGCTATAGAGGGCTATAGAGGGAGAGAGCTAAATCATCAGGTTGACTAGACGATTTGAATTCCCAGTGACTGTCTGTCTGTCCGTCCGTCCGTTTTGATGAAAGTTGCTATATGTGTCCTTTGGAACCATAAAAAGGTTGTTTAGTTTAATGTACATATTTCGTCAACCACTAACCCATATAGACTAAACTTGCTCGAAAAAGTATTTTTCGTACCTCTTTATGCTTGGAAAAATTAGTCAAATCGGAAGAAAATCGCACCCACTTCCCATACAAAGGTTATGTTGAAAACTGGAAAAAGTATGTTAACTCTCTAAAGAGAAATGTCAGAGATACTAAATTTTAAAATTGGGCAATTGTTCGGCACAGCCCACTTCTTAGTGAAATTCCATATCTCAGAAACCACGGAACTAATTTCAACAAAATTTGGTGTGTAATAATACTTTGCCATCTTTATTTTACCGTATGAAATTGGGCGAAATCAGAATACAACCACGCATCTTCCCATATAACAGAATTTAAATTCAATCTGATTTTTTCGCCTTAACTTTCACAGTATATAACCTAAGCACCAATTAAGATATCAGAATAAAACTTTGTACAAATAGTGCCCTCAAGGTATGCTATTTCCTCTCAGAAAATTGTGGAAATCGGAAAATACTTTCAAGTCCCCAGATAACGAATATGTGGACTTCAGTGCCTATATCTGTCTTTTTACAGAAAATACTGTTCAATCTATCAGATATATTAATGAAACTCATAAAGCATATCTGGTAATGTTGCATCTTGTAGAAAAATGAATAAAATCAGGCCTGTACTTCCCGTAGCCCCCATATACCTAATTTGAAATGTTTCAAAATTCTGGTTGACTTTATACCATGTATGTGGTCAATATGTAAGATAGCTTAGCCAAATAAATGAACGTATAATTCTAAATACACTACAGTTTGGTGGCGAAAATGAGTGAAATCGATCTACGAATTATCCCAGCCCCCATATACTACATATGCGTAATTATTATAGTTATTCTATTAGACTTTACACAAAATATGCTTGCCAAATTGTGGAAACTCTGGTTGTATTTTTCCTCATATATACAATATATTGACTTTTGTCCCTTTAGTTGAGTTTATATCGCAAATATCTCCACAGCACTAATATCATGAATAAAAGATTTGTCTTAGTTAGATTGACTTTATGAGTATATGACTTAAAGTAAAAGTTAATATGATGCCAAAAATAATACATTAAAAAATTCGTCGAATAATAAATGCTGAATTCTTTCGCAACATTTTTTAGTATAAAGTTTAGTAAAAAATCATTTGTCAAGATCTGAAATTATTTCCCCGCCTTTGATCCTTGCGAAATGCGAGAGTATAAATGTTCGGTTACAGCCCAACCTAGCCTTTCCTTATTTGTTTATTCCTTCTTCATTTATTTTGTGCTTTAATTAGTTATTATTATTATTGCTTTGCAGTGATGCTGGATGTACACAAAACACGCTGGCGCCAAAGCGCCGCTGTTCAATTCATTTATAGTTTTCCATTTTTATCGGAAATCTTTGCAATAGTATGGACTGCAATGTGTTTAATATTTCAATCGGGCGTGCAAAAATATTGGTGAGTGAACAATAATATTGTTTTTTACAAAGCGTTAATAAACTTGGAAGTGGAAGAAGTTCTAATATTTCTGTTTGAGTAAATGTAGTACCATCGACCCGTCTATGGTAATCATTCGGAATCCGCCTCTCATAATGACTCTTGTTTCGAGAGAAGTTGGCCCAAACAAGATACAAACAGTCGAAAGATTCACGGGTTCGACTGAATTCCCATAAACCACATAAAGATAATTCGTTGAATTGATTGACCAAAGGTGGACACGTTAATACGGAGAGTTCATAAATTCCTTAAGGAACGTTTTCTTACAATATTTCAGGAAGAGCTCCACTCAAATGCTGAGGTTACTAGAAAATATTCTTACTGTCCAAGTGAATCTTGTGAGTAAACTTGATTGAAAGATCCGATAATTAAAAAAAGCTTTGGTGCCAAGGCTCTCTGCTGTGACATAGGACGTTTTACAATAGCGACTTGACGATTAATTGATTGCTGCAGATATTTTCTTTGGGAATCAGATATATTTGGCTTCATACTTTATCAAAGGGGTTATCTGGACTAAACAAAAAACGCTGTTATGATGAAGCTGATGAAAATTTAATCAAATTGACAGTATCGCCGTGAATATATATTGGTATGACCATCGTAGCGGTGTGTGTTAATTGCGGAACGATGTTACGATGTTAAGTTCAAATCTCAAGTAAGGGTTTTAAATACATTAGTCTTTTGGAGGTGGCATAAACCTCGTAGAAACCGCAAACAAACAAATATAGGGCTAATCATGGACGGAGTCTGGAATTCTTGAGAGCCCGAATTTACTGAAAATGAAATACTAATTTACCGAATTTCAGTGACATATTACTCTGAAGATCCCTCTTCAACCAATGAATTTCGCCTTTGTGTTGTTTAACACCATGATTTTCCCTCACCAACCCACTCAACCTCACAAAAACTCTTGTTAACCCATCGTTCGCTGAATCCATTTTAATCTCTTCACATAACTAATTCTTCGCATTATTATGTAATATGTAATTTTACGATAAAGTTGAACTTGTGATCTTGAACTTGAACTTGTTTAACACATATGAACAACGAACTGTGATAAAGTCAGATACCATTGAACCAGGTTCAAATCTTTTACTATATATGTATGTATTGTAGACAAAGTGCAACCAAGTCCCTACTTTGAAATCATTTACCGTGGCTGATTTCAGACGTCTACTACTTCAGAAAACTTTATTTGATAAGGATTTTGTTTTTTTTTTCCGGTAGCCGACTTTAATTACTATTATTTTGAGCTTAAAAAGCACCTGACATATATAATTACAAAAACGCTTTTAAAAAAATTCCATATTTCTTTATAGGGGGCTTCCAAAACCGTGGCGCATTGTCATACCCTCCATATTGGTATTCTCTCTCATGACACTAGGTACGCTGATCTACACGATTTTGGCTAGCACCTACTTAAAGAATCTCTGCAATGGACTGCGTGAAAACTTGACAAAGCCGGATGCGATCACGTGAGTAAAAAAGCGAACGTTTTTATGTAATTTATTTTTGTATAAATTGTCTTTTCATTATACCCACAGCTGTGGCCAAGCTATCTCCGTGTTGCGTCCCTTCATTCGGCAACACGAATTCAAACACGATGTCTACTTGAATCTCTTTCGCTTCGCCTATATGTTCGCTTTGGTCTTGTGGCTGCTGGCGCTGCTGCTGATGCTACTGCGCTACTTTTTTGCCATTGATTTCCAACTGTTGGATGTACAATCTTTGTATGATAATAAATTGGCGCGTCGCCTAAGCCGTCCAGAACCGGAGTTTACAGAAGTGCTATTGGACACAGCGCAATCACCTACACTATTACTGCCACGCCAAGATCGCAACAAGTCGGAGGATGATTTTCAAAGTGCCAAGTCAAATTTGAGTGAAGTAGCAATACCGTTAATAAATACCGGCAAGCCCAGATCGGTGTTGTTACAGTATGCACCAACGCAGCAGCGTGTTGCTTAGCTTAGATAGCACATGACACTATTAAGTAGTGGCTTAACGAAATATATGTATGTATGGCGACAAGGTGGAAGACGCGAATAATTTTGTGGAGAAGCTTTTAAAAACAGTTTTACCTCAGGAATCTTATTTAATCGAAAACTGCACAATTTCTATATTCAAGTTTTTTTTACCGCTGTAATATATGTATATGTATGTATGCATCACCAATATTATCAATACTATCCAACTTCAGCCCTACTGTGCAGTTGAATGATATTAATTTACTAAATAAGTACAGATATATAAAGCAAACATTGAGACAACCGACGAGGCTAAGCACCGACAACAACATCCTTACATGTCTGAACCTCTGTAATATTTACTCTAACGCATTATTATTTCGAATGTTATTTATTGATTTTGGTATGAATTTTTAGTGCTTTTAACCACTGTGTGCATGTATAACAGAAATATAATATACGATAACATAAAAAATTAATAAATGTAAATATTTGTTTATTTGTGTATTAAACTTCCATGGAGTTGACTTAGACTATTTTCATGGTGATAGTTTTGGTCTCCAGATAATTGTTCAAACCATCGCGACCCTGCTCACGTCCAATACCAGATTGTTTGTAGCCGCCGAACGGTGCTTGCGGCATCACAGCATTATAGCAGTTGATCCAAACGGAACCGGCATTAACATTGTTCGCAAATTTCGTCGCATTGTTGATGTCCTTGGTAAGGATGCCAGCGGCTAAGCCGTATTCCACGTCGTTGGCACGATCGATGATCTCTTCAATGTCACTGAATTTCAAAATAGACATAACTGGTCCAAAGATCTGCAAAACGAGGACGACTTTATATTATACTTTGGATTAATTTTGAAAAAAAAAACGTTATAAGAAAAGTTAAGCCAAAAGCTCCCATATGGCTTCTAAGAACTTGAAGTCCTGGTAATCCCTTACAAATACTTAATAGCCGACTTTGGTTCGAAAATTTACCAGTGAGTCTAAGCACAATTGGTTTTGTTGTTGGCCATTAGATCTATAATTTACTATATGCTTTGAGTACTCTTTTGCAAAACATATGTTTAGCTTGGATTCTGGGTATGGTTTTTACCCCAGAGATAAAGCTGGCCCTTTTACTTTATATTAGACCAATCAAGAATTAAAAATTTATGAACTTAATTAGACTTAGTCCGATCAATGAATTTCAATACCAAAACAGAACTTCTCGTAAAGTTCTCTGATATCATTTCTTCAAATCTTAAAAAGAGAATGTCCTTATGCGTTGATATCTTTTAAAGATTCGTAAAAAATTTTAAATTAAATCCAATTAATTACTTCTGTCTTAGGAACCTTCCTTAATTTATAATAAATGCTCTCGGAATATCGTTTCAAAACTATTCGTTAAAGGCATGACTGACCTCTTCTTGTGCGATTCTCATTTTGTCCGTAACATCGGAGAACACCGTTGGTTCGACGAAGTAACCGACATTACCGAAGCGCTTGCCACCGCATTGCAGCTTGGCACCCTGTTGTTGGCCAATTTCAATATAGCCCAAAATTTTGTTCATCATTTCCTCATCGATTTGTGGACCATGTTGAGTTGCTTCCTCGAAGGGATCACCAATCTTACGAGCCTTAGCCAAAGCAACGGCTTTTGTAACAAATTCATTGTAGATCTTCTCATGCACATACGTACGTGTGCCAGCACAACAAGTCTGACCTTGACTGGGGAAAATCGCGTCGTGTGTAATCTGCACAGCTTGATCAACTAAAATAATATAAAAGTTCAATTTTATTTCTAAGCATTAGGAATATGTCAACAACAACTTACCATCAACATCGTCGAACACAACAAGTGGACTTTTGCCACCCAGTTCCAGTGTAACACGCTTCAAATTCGATTTTGCTGCCGCCTGCATAACAATGCGTCCAATATCTATCGAGCCGGTGAAAGCGACCTTTTGTATATCGTGATGTTCTGATATTGCAGCACCTGCGGTGGGGCCGTAGCCAGGTATGACATTGATGACACCGGCAGGAAAACCAGCTTCCTTAGACAAAGCCGCCATGTGAAGGGCGGTAAGTGGTGTTTGCTCTGCGGGCTTCATGACAATCGTACAACCAACAGTGAGAGCTGGTGCCCACTTCCATGCCAACATAACTATCGGGTAATTCCATGGAATGATTTGACCCGCCACACCTATGGGTTCTTTACGTGTCTGCACAACAAAGTCACCACCGGGAATGGTGTCGCCGAAATACTTATCGGTCCAGCCAGCATGGTACTTTAATGACGTAATGGCGAACATAACATCATGAACGGCCAATGTGAATGGCTTGCCATTGTCCTGGGTCTCCAGGCTGGCCAAAATGTATTTGTCGCGTTCCATGAGACTGCAGAGCCTATTTGTGCACAGAGGGGTAGAAGAATACAGTTGAATATTTGAAAGGAAATCTAACAGATTAGCTAAAAGAGAGCTACGCACTTGTTGATCAGCTCTGTGCGTTGGAGTGGACTCAATTTTCGCCATTCAGAGTTTCTATGGAAGGCTTTTTTTGCGGCAGCCACAGCCAAGTCGACGTCAGCCTGCGCGAGATAAGTGAAAAATTATTTACATAAATATTATGAATTTTTTTTCATCAAAAACATACTAAATTATTATAAATAAATTTTTTCTTGACCCCATACCTTATCGCCCTCAGCAATTTCGGCTATCACTTTGCCAGTTGCAGGATTAATAGTTGGAAATTTTTTTCCAGAGACGGCGTCGACGAATTCATTGTTGATGAAAAGCTGAAAATAGATAATGATAATGATTAAGGGGGACTTCACTAGCCTGCATTCAGATAATTCCAATGTTTGCTAATGAATGTTTTCGGTAAGATAGAAACTTTGTAATGGTATTGTCTTTTTAGATCTGTATAATAGCTTATGTAGTAAGTGCAGTACCAAGCTACTTCGGCTATATGGAGTATAAGTCAACTTAAGTGCGTCCAATAACCAATCCACAATGTAACTTCCGATTCACTATGTTCGATTTTAATCTTAATAACTGAGGCTGTGTTTAACGTCCAAGAAAGGTCAAGAAATTGTTGATAAAATCCGGACTGATATTGGATGACGAAGGAATATGGCGTGAAACAATTTTGGTTGACTTGACCTTTCATATTAATATTTTAGTTATCCAAAATCCATCTAAAAAACTTGAACTTAAAACAAAAGTTTGGCTGACTGATATTCCATGACCCTGGGGCAAGTTTTATTACTTTCACGTATTACATAGATAGGAAGTAAATAGACGAGCAATACTGCGCCTTAGAAAGCTTTTGCGACACTTTGACAAAAAGTTTTAAAATCCAAATAAACTCACCGCTTCTCCAATGAAATCTATCACAAAGTGTTGGAGAAACACAAGGAATGTGAATTGATGCCTCGAAAAAGTTCACATTAGATATCAAAAGAAACCGTAGGAAGGTAGAACTGGTCCGACAGACAGTGAACACAGTGATGTTAACTTTTTACCCTTCAATATTAAATATTGTAAAAGGATTTTTTAAAGGTTTGTAATTAAATGCTGTTTTAAAGGTTTAGTAGTCTTGATCATGCGAGAATTTGGATTTGAAGATACCTCATAGTCCTTTATCGATATTGATTCTGGCAAATGTCGGAATAGCTAGCACTTCAGTTTGTATAACACTGGTTAATCAGAGTGTTCAGAGTGCTGCAGAGATTTTTTAACTTGTTCCATGAGTAGTCGCACCTATTTTCCCAGATACATTCGCGTTTTACCATGAAATTCACGCCAAATCTGTAGTAACAACGAGTTATCAATGAATTATGGTACTGCCTTCCGGCTTTGAATAGTTAGAAGTATTTCTGCTTAACAATATTGCCGAGTCATACTGATTTTAGTACTGATAACATATACATGGAACTAAAAAGGTTTTAAGATAGCATTTTTGATATAATTGTTGTGTTGTGAGTGTTAACTAAATTAATATGCCCGGTTAGCCACCCACAGTTAGCGGGATTTTTTGATTTGCTAAGCCTCTATATTACACCCATAAAGTATTTGTTCGCTGGCAATTAGCGCGTGTTCAATAACCACACCCGACTGATAATTTTACAAGCTATGAAGTAGTGCAATCATTTCATAGTTCAATTGTTTACATTTATATTTGGATCTATAAATATACATATGTCCATATGATAATGAATATGTACCTATGTGCATAGGGGCACATAAATGCGTAATCACGTATCACGTAATCTCACGTATTTGTTAACTTTATAGATCTTATGATAAGTAGATAACAGTTGGGCTGTATATAACTTCTGTACCCTGGTTACGAATATTGAAAATAAGAAATTTTGAAAGTCATTTCTTATCTAATCGCAACTATTATTTTTTACTATGTTCATTATATTATCAATTCTTGTTTATTCCATGTAGAAGCACTGTTACTGAAAAATCAACCAAATTTCGTTACAAAACTTTTAACCGATTAGGTGGAGTGTTTTAGGCAAAATCTATCACACAATTCCTTAAGATCAGTCCTTCAAGCATCCGTACCGAAATTTCTGAATATCGACTTTTGCTTCTATTCCTTTTGACCAAAGCATTTACCACGTATTGGCACCACATTAATTATTGAGATAAATTTTACAACTCCGTTCGGGGTCAAATATTTAAAGTAATTTTATATATATTTGTTTTGTGTTACAAATGTTAGCATACAGTTTTTATAGTTTAAAAAGCTACCTGTTGGAAGTAAGAGCTATAATATCGCTAAAGCCAGAGGAAAAAAAATAACGAATTCAATTTCACTTCTTTTGTAACACTTTACCATACTTCCTTGTAGCACTTTCGTCATAGAAAAAATTATGAAATTCATTTATCAAACCCGTCTTTATAGTGTTACCTGTGTATATTTTGGTACTTGATTAGGATTTGCCATGACATTTGTTGTTTTCACTTCTAATTATTTAAAATATTTTACTTTATATTTAGAACACCTCAATTTCGATTGGATGACAAGACACTTAACGCACCGGCCTAAGTACTCCAAGAATTTATTTCACAACAATCTCATCTGCAGCACTGGCACAACTAAACTTTCTGATTTGTGGTCGCTTTTTATAAGTTAGCCTGACCTGGCCTCTCCACACATTCTATTAATTATTCACTTTGACTATCACTGTTATCACGCTTGTTGTTGGTAAGCAGTGCGCCTTAGAACTATTACTGAGTGCGTAGCATAGTGCGATAAAGTGTATATATGTATGTCAGTACATAAGTTCTTGCGTATATATATAATGTAAGTGGCGTACCAATGATGTGCCAAAAATTGTTGTGCCACTCTCTCAATTGCTTGTGGAAAATCAGAAATTTTACAGTGAACCCCTAAATTTCAGGCACCCTAATATAAAGCATAACTAAAGATTTTCAAGTTATTTTGAAGCTTGGGGAAAATTATTGGATTGGAATGGCAATGACTATGCACTGAATTATGCTAATTCATTTGACAAAATCTAAATATATGTGCATTTACATATGTCGCATAGTCAATGCCTTTCGGAATGCCTGGCCAGACGTCAACTAGTATGCTATATACACTTAAAAGCTTCCTACCTCGTAAAAAGCTAGGAAATCTTTTTAGAATTTGACCTTTGATATCATTAGTCTACAATTTGTTCCAAAAATTTAGTGGTAACCTTTACCAATGGCCAATCTTTGCAGTACGTCCCGAACCCCTTTAAGGAAAAGCTCTGAAACGAGGAAAAGTAGAAATGAAAAATTAATGGCTGTAAATATCTGAACATCCCAAAGCGCAACTCTTTCTGGGAGTCTGTAGAAGTTTAGACTGGTTATCCGCCTCCCTAGAGATAAACTGTGACAGCTTGTAGCGATGGTTGCTGGCCACTGTGGACTGGGTGGTCACATGCTCAAATCGGGAATTTGGTTGACATAAAACTATCGGTTCTACGATCTCTCTCCAGAGACATGGGTATATTTATTCCTTAAATACTAAATAATTGCAAGAAGAAGGAGCCAAGTCAGCGGTTCGACATAAATGCAAAGGGATGCCGTCACTTCCATTAGCCCAAGCGAGGCTTCCTTAGTGCGTTTGGGTTGGATTAGGTGGCTATAATTGGGGTGAAATGCCTTTGGTCAGACTGGAAGATCGCCACACACCAAAAATCTCTACCCCTTCCCTAGAGTATTAACCTTGATTAGAATACTGTCAAAGATTAATTAAATTTTATTCAATAGTTTTCAAGTTATTGCTCTCAAAATGACGATGTTTTTGTTTTGTTTTATTTTATTTACAATGGAAAAAAGTGAATTTCGTGTTTTGATAAAGCATTGCTTTCCGATCGGGAAAACGCCATTGATCCAAAACAATGGCTTGAAAAGTTTTACAGCAAATCTGCTTCAGCATATTTAACACTCTAGTACTGGTTTGCAAGTTTCGTCGAAATCGTTCGAGCAAAGATAATGCATTCCAGAAAACATAGCGAAGATTCTTGAAAATTTGTTGGGTGACCTTAAAGTGGAATTGAGTGAGTTAGTCACTGACATTTCAAAGGGCTATGTAATGAAAGAGATTTCACCGCATTGGGAGGCGCAACCTTTCCAAAGTGCCGGAAGACACAATAGTCACCCAAAAAATTTCAGCTAATATTTTTTACTAGACTTTACTAAATTAAGTTAATATGTGCCCAAAATATTAAATTTCATCCTTTTGGTCGAGCTAATCTCGATCTGGCACATTAAGCAAAATATAGTAATGAAATAAGTGAGTCTATGGCTCACTTAATAAGTGTGTGTCATAAGTTAATGATATATCAAATATGATTGTAATACATTCACAATTTCGCGGTGTTCCGTGAAAATAGCGAGAGTGTAAAATGTTCGGCTGCACTCGAATTTAACCCTTTCTTACTTGTTTAATAATACAAAATTTTGCCAAACATTTAAAATAGTTTCCCTCCTTTGATTCATAAAAACATGTAGAGTATAAAGTGTTCGGTGTCACTCGAACTTAGCACTTCCTTATATGTTATTGAGCTTATAATTATTTTTAGAATTTCTACTTGATTTATACGTATATAATACATACGTATATTTACACGTATATCAGTTGAAAAGAACTAACGGGCTGTATGAACTTAACGTCCTAATTGTA
The DNA here is from genome assembly GCA_021498325.1 of Bactrocera minax. NCBI lineage: Eukaryota > Metazoa > Arthropoda > Insecta > Diptera > Tephritidae > Bactrocera > Bactrocera minax. The sequence goes on from JAKEEE010000024.1 coordinate 1,391,983, forward strand.
TAAGGCTACTTTGTTATAGCTGCCGGTATATTTGCTTTGCCTACTATAACAGGATTTTGCTTAGCGGATGTCTACTGAAGCCAGTATACTTCAAAAACCCCTGAGTTTACATTTTAGAGAAAGACCATTTAAAGTGTTTGACAGCATTATTGTTTGTGACGGAAATCGTAAAATGATATGTAAAGAAATAAGAAACATTGACGTTCACCGAATTTTAAAATCGTTATTTTTAATATATTTAAATTAATTCGTACATTTGTTGTGAAATTATTGGATTCCTGTGCGGTAAATGCCTCAGTTTTTCAAGTTGATTAAATTTAAATGATCAGGAAAATAATTTACTATTGACTTATAGGAGCTTAGCGTTTGGGCACAGTTACTACAAATATAAATATTGGTTTGATAATATTAATAAAAAGAAAATATTTAAAGAGTAAAAATTTTGGGATATATATTTTGGTAAATTATTCAATTGCTAATATTCTTAATTGAAGAAAAAATTAATTATGCATCTCCTCCATTTCCTCTAATGTTATTCAGTGTATTCAAACTTCAAAACTTTAAAAATATTGTAGATAACTGATCTTGAACATTTGGCTACTATATTCGCGCTATTCGTTGGTACGTTTTTCAGGATAGCGTCTTATGACGGGATGTAAATCAGACCACTGGTATCAATGGGTCATATCATTGGCAGCACAATCTTCAGCACAATTTGTTTAACAATCTGATTTAAGAATCTTAATTCATTTTTATACTCTCGCAATATGTTGCAGTAAAGTATAACAGATTTGTTCACTTAAAGGTTGTTAGAAACACTTAAAACTAATCGCCATGGATATGGAGTTATCTATATACAAATGATCAGGATGACGAGACGAGTTGGATTCGAGTGACTGTCTGTCTGCATGTCTGCCCGTTTAGCGCACAAGCGATAGTTTGAATAAAAGTTTAAATTTCTTCGTAAAATTTGGTACGCATGTTCCTTGGCACTCTGAGAAGTTGGTATGGTAGATGGCGGAATCGGACTATTGCCATATTAACAAAATTCCGTTAAACGAAAATTTATAAAATGCCATAATTGGTATTATAAAATAGCTTCAACTAAGTTTAAAATTAACAGATAAATCCGGAGTTTTTACAATACAGGGAATCACAGCAAATTAAGACGTAAACGTGTTATTTGGTATAAAGGATCACAGTAGGGTGGGGCATCTGTGGGCAAAAATTTTTGTAAATGTGGGCAACCGTTACAGCTATATCAATCAAACTTGCTCCAACTAAGTTCTTCTAGCATCTCTTCATATACTGAGAAAATGAGAAAAGTGAAATCGGATAAAAATCACGCCTACTTCTCATATAACACAATTTTAAGTTTCATCTGATCCTTTCAAATTAAAGTAGATAAATCGAGCAGCAATTAAGATATGAAAATCAAACTTTGTACAAATAGTGCCTTCAGGATATGTCTTCTTCGTAAAAATAGATGAAATCGGATTATAACTTTTCGAGCCACCAGATACCCAATATTAGGACCTCAGTGCATCTATCTGACTTTTTGTAGAAATTATAGGGAATCTGTAAGACATTTTAATTAAACTGGAGGATTATCTTTCCCTGATAATAGTGTGATCCGGTGTCAAACATATGTATATGTATGTATGGTGTCATAACGAATATGTCGTTCACTGTGTGAGTTGCTTTCACAAAATTGGGTGAAAATATGTTCCCTAATATACTTGAATAATCAAAAGAGTTAATGTGATCAGTGCAGATCTTCCTCTATCCCAAAAATGCCCGATATAAGAATTCCCGACTTTCCACCTGACTTTAAACCGTTTATGTTGGTCAATACGTGTGATATTTTAATGAAATTACGTGGATATGTTTTCTTAAACACAATGTGATTTCGCGCTAAATATGAGAAATCGGTCTAGATCATGGTCTAAGCCGCTTATTTCTAATATAATGATTTCCTTTTCTCTGGTTGAATTTTTCCCCATGTATCTAATATATTTATTAAGCCACTTTGGTTGATTTTATATCGCTTATATCACTTTTGAGTTAATTTGGTAGATTTTAATATAGATGTCTCCGACACGAAGCAAAATATAACAATGAAAGTACATGAGTCTATGGCCTGTAATATAGGTTTACAAGATACCAAATATGATTGCAATCCATTGACAGTTTCTTCAAATAATAAATGTTGAACATTTTTTAATATAAAGTTATGCCAACACCTGAAAGCATATCCCCGCTTCTAATCCTTGCACATTGCGAGAGTATAAAATGCTCGGTTACAGCCGAAATTCGTCCTTTCTTAATTGTTTATGCTTACCGATTAATAATAACAATTATGATGACCTAGGAATGCATGAGATAATTTTTATCCCATTTTTATCTAACGAGAACGAATCAAACATGTAATTCGATGCATTGAATGTATAGATATTTCTATGTGTTTACTGTCCCGATTACATCTAATGATCTTTAAACCTTTACACTATTATCCGTTTAATATTTATATTAAACTTTTTTGCGTAAAAAATGTTTGTATTTATTAATTTTATATATATATATTTTCTTGTATACCACGTTGTTAATCACTTTATATCTGTAGGTATACCCGTATATGTGTATATATTCATGGATATATGATTATAATTAATAATGTGGAATACAGAAACACAAAAATAGTGAAAAAATAATAAAAGATTTATTTGCGCATTTCAGTTGACAGACTTGAGTCTAGACTTTAGACTAATTTCATGGTGATGGTTTTGGTCTCCAAATAACTGTCCAAACCATCCTTGCCCAACTCACGGCCAATACCAGACTGCTTGTAACCACCGAAAGGAGTTTGAGGTAGTACCGCATCATAACAATTGATCCAAACGGAACCGGCATTGACGTTGTTGGCGAATTTCGTCGCCTTATTAATGTCATTAGTGATAATGCCAGCTGCTAGGCCGTATTTGACGTCATTGGCACGATCAATGATCTCCTCAATATCGCTGAATTTGAAGATTGACAGAACAGGCCCGAAGATCTAAAAATGTAATAATTATATAAGTATTACTTAATGATATATAAAATTATTCTTTATAAAGCTAGTTTGAGAAAACTTTAGCTTGAGAAGTTCTGGAGTTGAATTTTAATTCAAACTTTACTAAAAAGCTTTTGTAAAAGCAAGTTTTTTTAAAAGGAATTTACCTTTGATTTGCATGAATAAAGAGCTAACAGAACTCAGAATTTAGAAAAGAAAACCAAATATATTTTATAAAGCGGTTAGTTGGCATATACTTTTAAAAGGGCAATGAAAAGCTGGCATAAATTAAAAATTGTGAAGTATGTCGAAGTAATATGCTTTAAACGATAATAATTGTACCTCCTCTTGAGCGATTCTCATTTTATCGGTAACATCCGAAAACACAGTCGGTTCGATAAAGTAGCCCACATTACCGATTCGCTTGCCACCGCATTGCAACTTAGCACCCTCTTTCTTGCCAATTTCAATATAACCCAACACTTTATTCATCATTTCCTCGTCGATTTGTGGACCCTGTTTGACGGACGCGTCGAATGGATCGCCAACTTTGCGGGCTTTGGCTGCCACCACAGCTTTAGCAACGAACTTATCGTAAATCTTTTCATGTACATAAGTGCGACTGCCGGCGCAGCAACTCTGGCCATGATTTGAGAAAAGTGCCTCGTGGGTAATATCCACCGCCATGTCAACTGGAATAAGTAAAATAAAGAATCCTTGTACTGTTTGAAATACATTTCTTGAAGATATATCTATCTTACTATCAGCGTCGTCAAACACCACGACCGGACTCTTGCCACCTAGTTCCAGCGTAACACGCTTCAAATTTGACTGTGCAGCCGCAAGCATAACGATGCGCCCAATATCGACCGAGCCGGTGAATGCGACCTTTTGTACATCGTGATGATTTGCTAATGCAGCACCTGCGGTGGGACCATAACCGGGTATCACATTGATGACACCAGCAGGAAACCCAGCTTCCTTAGTCAAAGCAGCCAAGTGCAGTGCAGTGAGTGGTGTCTGTTCAGCGGGTTTCAAGACAATCGTACAACCAACAGCGAGAGCGGGTGCCCACTTCCAGGTCAACATAAGTATCGGGTAATTCCATGGAATGATTTGACCGACAACACCAACGGGTTCTTTACGTGTCTGCACAATGAACTCACCGCCCGGAATGGTATCGCCAAAAAACTTGTCGGTCCAGCCGGCATAGTATTTAAATGTCATAATAGCGATGTCAATATCGAAAACAGAGTCAGCATAAGGCTTGCCATTATCTTGTGTCTCAAGGCTAGCCAATAAACTCTTGTCACGTTCCATGAGGCTACAGAGCCTGATGTATGGGAGAGAGATAAGATTGAAAACAATTCTATAAGAAAGAAGATAGTTCAATATCGTCTACATACTTGTTTATCAACTCTGTGCGTTGTAGTGGGCTCAGCTTGCGCCATTCGGAGTTTCTATGGAATGCTTTTTTTGCCGCAGCCACAGCCAAGTCAACGTCAGCCTACAAGGGAAAATAGGAAAGTTACTTAAACCAGTGATATGACCAGTATGTGTATATGTATGTAGAAATATTTAATAATAAATAATATAACGTATTTATTGATTATGCGATATTTTGTTCGTTGCTGCACTTACCTTATCACCCTCAGCAACTTGAGCTATCAGTTTACCGGTTGCAGGATTGATGGCTGGAAACTTTTTACCAGATGCGGCGTCGACGAACTCATTATTGATAAAAAGCTGTAAATAATAAAATATAATTAATGTTTTTAAAAGAGATAATTGAATGCATTTCGTGCGTTGGTAACTTTTTTTTGGAATAAAGAAGAAATGTCACAACTGATGTTGTTAAATTACAAACAGTTTGCGTTTGCAGCCTTCGTGGAAGTACAAAGAGCTAGACATTGACATATGGGCTGCTCGTCAGAGTTTTCCATACATCGTAAGGTCAATCTCACTAATCCCTCACTCACTAAGCTTCACAATTGAACACCGACAGTGTTATATTATATATATGATTGAAGCGTATCCGAGCTTTCTTCCCTTGTTGTACGATAAATGGAGGGACCTATATTTTTAAACCCTTACCGAAAGGCTAGTAAAAATTATGATATGGTTTTTATGCCTGCGAGAGTTCAGTCTCTCTTAGATAAAACTGGTTTTGTTTGTCCTGTAAGATTCTGGTTTTCACCCACTTTATGTAATGAAACTTGAGCCATTCGAATTGGGTTCGCCTTGAGATTACTTGGACACATTGGACTTATTATTAGCACTTTTTTCTTTTTCTGAAAGTTAGGGGAAAGTTAGTTAGCTTCTGAAAGTTAGTATTCTTGGGGTTGGAGCTTAACATATTCTTATCAGTAGTTTCTGTATGAGCAAATTTGAAGACAGTAGGAGTTTTCATTAAATTTTATTTTTTGATTTGAGATGTAAGAATGACAAAGAGAAATGGGTGCTAGTATTTTCTAGTTTTGTAGTACTTTATATGTAGAGTATTTAATTATATTAAAACTAAAACAAGTAAGAAAGGGCTAAGTTCGGCTGTAACCGAACATTTTATACTATCACAATATGAAGGATCAGAAGGGGGAAAGGTTTTCAGGCGATGGCATAACTTTATATTAAAAAATGTTGCGGAAGAATTCAACATTCATTATTCGACGAAATTATCAATGCATTGCAATCATATTTGGTATCTTCTTAACTTATATTACATGCCTATATCTATATTAAAATCTACCAAATTAACTCAAAAGTGATATTTGCGAAACAAACTCGACCAAAGTGGCTTAAAATAAAAATAAATAAAAATATTAGCCAGAGAAAATGAAATCCTTATATTAGGAATAAGCGTGAACGAAGCTTTATTCCATTGTCTTAATTCGAGCTCGATTTATCTACTTTAAAGTGAAAGTATCAAATGCAACTTAAAATTGTGTTATATGAGAAGTAGGCGTGGGGTTTATCCGATTTCGTCTATTTTCGCAATGTTTGCTGCAATACCAACTGTCTTACGGTGACAAAGAACACGTGTACCAAGTTTTATCAAAATATTTTAATTTTTACTCAAGTTATCGCTTGTACGGACGGACGGGCGGATGGACGGAGAGACAGTCATTTGGTTTTCAAATCGTGTTTTCGTTCTGATCACTTATATATATATATATATGCCTATATTTAACTCGATTAGAGTTTGGTGTTACAAACAACCGTTAGGTGAACAAAACTAATATACTCTGTAGCAACATGTTGCGAGAGTATAAAAATTCGTTTTACTAAGGAACACTTAAAATAAGCTAGAAGTGGGCGAAGACTGAGGAATAAAAACACATCTTGTTCGGTTCTTATTTTGCCCTCGTAACTTCCGATGTAAGCAAAACAGAGGATAGCAAAAATGAAGACTTAGCTCATTTGTGTTCGAAAAAAAGTCTCTGTTGTTACAGGCAAGAAAAATAACAAAGATATTTATAATCCTAAATTGAAATATGTGCGCTTCTTATGCCACGTTATATTGTGCGTCGAATGCTTTCTGTGCTGTCATATGGAACAGTGCTTATTAGAGAATTATCTCCGCTATGATCCGAGAAATAAATGATAACATTTGCTTAAGAATTTTGCTCGAATTATCTATGCAAATTAGTTGATGGAAATTGCGGTTTATGGAAATTATACTACAATCAAAAATAAAAAAAATGAAGAAGATTTCTTTATATATATATATATTATACAAATATACAAATATGTAAATATTTTCGAATGCACTTGTACAGCCTTAAAACACATACACAGCGTTTTAAGCAACGGTGCACACACTCACCTGAGTATACTTTGGAGATTGATTAAGATTTGCCATTTTTTTAACAATTAAGTATTAATTATGTTTATAACGTATTTTATAATTAATACAAATCTTATTGGAATTAAAGCGATTGACTTATGGATCACCTCACTAGAAATGCGCCGCTATTTATACCTCTCGCTTGCCTTAACAAAACAAAACGAATTTGAATTGCGCTCTCAGTTGCGATGTTCGCCGGTTGGTAAATCGCTTATCACGGCCTGTATTTCATTTTACAATGATTATATTTATTTTATTAATGCTCTTTTACTCTCATAATAATAACAGCTGAAAGGAGACTTGTATTGTATTGAGTTCATACTCTTATGAATACCTGCATATTTTAACCCAAGTTGATCGCTGGAGGTTAAAAGGTATGGTGCCTCTATCATTAAGATTAATGTAATTGAAACATCAAAACGTCGTCAACAAAAACACGCCGCATTGGAACTATTTGTTTCAGATTTTTGATTTTGTTCTCCATAATCTAACAATCAGAACTTATTTCGAAACCATGTCATTGGAGCATATTAAATTTTTTACATTTGAGTGTCGATCCTTTTCTCATACAGACCCTGATAAGAATGGCCCAGTTGACAAATTATGTTACGATACCGTAAATCTCAACTTTACTGCTAAATTATGGGGTTTTAAAAAAGATGTATTATATAAATTAGTTCAATTATAGAAATATATTCTATTAGAGTACATAAGGCTTATAAGATGTGTGATCTCTTCAAAGCTGAATTAGTTCAGCAAGTGTAACTAAAACTGGCATATTATTGCAAAATATGACACTTTAACTCTCGGCAAATATTACAAAAATTCATATTTCAAGAAGGAAAATCATCTAATTTTGAGATTTTCCGAGATTAAGATTAACTTCGCAGCTAATCTAGATGTTATTAATTTGAAGGGAGCACTTTAAGATTTAAAGATACATTTCATGACCGATATTGCAATTATGAGTTTGTTTGTTGTTATTATTATTTAAAGCCTGTACTTCAAAGTTCCATTCTAGAGCTTTTATATTATCTGTATTTTAAAGATAAAAAAAAAATAATTATATGTGTACATATATACATACATATAATTTTTTTTGTTAATAGAAATGTGGCCCGGGCTATTCCGAAAGTGTTATTTTTATCGACCATATTTCAATCATATTATTTTAGCACTAGTTTTTTAGTATTAACAATTGAGGAAGGGCTAAGTTCATCTATACTCTCGCAATTTTTAAAGATTAAATCCGGGGGGCATATTTTCAGGTGTTGATAAAACTATATTAGAAAACTTTGCAAGTTAATTCAAAATTCATTAATCGAAAATAAACTATAATAACTATAATAAAATAACGATAATAAAAATAAAAAACGAAATAGTGCTTGGATTGTAATCATATTTGGTATCTGATTAAGTTATGTTAAAGTTATATAACTGCATAGTTTTATTGCTACGTTTTGGTTCGTGTCCGAGATATTTATCTTATTATCACACTAATTCACTAAGATGAGATGTAGGTCTGTGAGAATAATGAAAATCATTATATGCAATATATAGGAGCTGGGATAATTCGTAGACCGACTTCACACATTTTCGGCATAAGGTATAGCATATCCCGTATTATACGTTCACTTAATTTTCCTAAGATATCTTACATTTTGACCGATATATACAAGTGTAAAGCCAACCGGATGTTTGAAATTCTTTTATTAGATATAAGGGGCTAGGGGTAGTATTTATCCAATTTTATTAATTTTTGACATAGCGACATATTACTACCAGAAAAAGATGCTGTTTGTCTTTTATAACGATACCTCACAGATTAACCAATATTTTGGTACAATGTCAGCCATAGGCATTGAGGTTCGCATCATCGGTATCTCGGGCTAGAAAATTTAAAGTCCGATTTCGGCCACTTGGGTTTGTTCAGATGACTTCATTTGTGCTTAATTCGTATACTGTAAAGTGAAAAAATCAGAAAGAACTTAAAATTCTGATGTGTAGGAAGTAGGCGTGGTTGTGTCCGATTCTTGATTTTGTAGTCTCACACTACAACATAAGAATGGTGTTATGCACCAAATTTGGTTTATATTGGTGAAGTATTTCTTGAGATATTAAAATTCAACTAAAAGTGGGCTGTGTCACGCCTACTCTCTACTTTTTACACATTCCCATGTAGTCCTTCTGCTAATGCTTCTGACGTTTTTCTTTGGTGAGTGATTGCACTTTTAGTAGTTTTGAACATAACCGTTATATGGGGAGTGTGGGTGGTTATCATCCAATTTCATCCATTTTCACACAGGATGAGGATATAATAGAAAGGCTTTTTCAGCAAGTTCGTTTGATTTAGCTTTAGGGGTTTGTGAGATATGTACATTAAACATATTAGAGAGTTACTCCCTCAAGGATCCCCCTCCCTACGGCGATTCCCTTTATCAAAATACATATATTTATTTGTATCTTAATTTACGGCTTAGTTATAGCTTTTTATAAGTTTTCGATTAGCGGCATTTTGTGGGCGTGGGATTCATCCGATTCCACTCAGCAATATTAACCTTCCTGTAGTGTCAGGGAACATGTGTACCAAATTTCATCAAGATATATTAATTTTTATTCAAGTTATCGCTGGCACAGCGAACAAAACTATTATACTCTGTTGCCACATGTTGCGAGAGTATAAAAACATACAAACATATTGTGAAATTCTCAAAGGCGTGCAAAAGGCTTGGCTGAAATATCATATTTTTGCAATTCTTACACATATATTTAAGCTTATACACACATATTTATGTATATATGAACAATTCTGCTTATTATTTTGTTTATGCCAATATTGTGTTCACATTCCGTTTTTATATAACCTAATATTTGTTAATATGTGATTGAGTGTTTATGGCTCCATATCAATAGTTGCACAATGCCCTGCACTTACCTGTGTGTATTTAGGCACTTCATTTGGGTTTGCCATTTTTTTACAATTATTGTAACAGTACTCTAGTTTTCGATTAACTGTCGATATTATTAACTTTATAAGAAACGAACTTTATATTAACCAGCCGGCAAATTAGCGAACAACTAAACGAGTAATGTCAGCTGTGCTTCTGAAACTAGAAACAATAGAGGGCTCTCACCCGTTCGCTTTATATATTGCCAATATTACAAATGTGACTGTATAGGTGAGATTACTAGTAGCAGAGCGGCAGTGGTACTCGAGTGCTTTTGATTACAAATAAGTTTGCGTCTTGGATATACTAAAATATTTTTAGTGCACACAGGGTGACATGAATGAATAAAATGATACGAAATTTAGCGAATGTAGTATACCTCGACAATTGTATCCTTGTTCGCAAGTGAGCGTGAGGCCGTATTCCATAAGAGCTAGAAGTAGTCGATGGACTTTATTTTATCACTTGGATGATTACGTTATCTTTCCTTGGCAGAAGATATTCAGTCTTTCCCCTTTAATTACTAAGCCCCTTTATTCAATCTAAATATGTCTTAATCGAAATAATTTATTTTCGAGTTGTTTAGATTGGCTTTAAAATCAGCAATAAACTCTGGAATGCAATTTTCCTTTCATTAATCTTCTACATTTGTGCAGCCGATGTCTATCTAAAAGAGATATTGAATTCATTTTGTCCTCCCTGTAGAATTTCGATTGGTTTAAAATGCTGCTAAATTCAAAAAGCCTTCATCGATTTGGACGCTTACAATGAACACTGCCATATTAAAATTATATCTTACTTTATTAGTTTTAGTGAAAGGTTATCTAGCATAAAGCGTCATATCTCTGAAACAAATTAAACTACAAAATTGAAATCTTTATTTAATTGAAATTGATTGAAAGAAATTTGTATGGGATAATATAAGTTGCGTGTGTATTATAAATGTCTACTACAGTCAAACAGAACAAAGGTTTAATCCCCCCAACATCAAACCAACTTTTTACTTATTACTTGATAATCACGAAAGAGTATTATAAAACCTACCAACACTCGGAGGTAGGTATAAAGTTCGTCTACTTTCTTCGTCTCGTGGTGTACGTGGCTTTAAAACTTTCAGATCAATCAGAATATGTACATTAATTTTTTTTACGTATAAAATATTTGGAACCGAAACATGTTAAAATGCATCCATTCCTTTCCCAAACTCTAGCTTATCCAAATTCGGATAAAAGCAGAAAAAAGTTGTGAGAATCTTATTCTCATTTATTGTTACCAACCGGGCATGGAAGCAGGAGCCGCTTCGAGTATGATAGTAAAAATTAAATCGTATTAAAGCTACATAGCTAAGTTGTAAACACTGTGTGAAAGCGGCTCTCAATTTCTAGCTTTTTTATAATTTTTGCATATCGCTTGACTGATTTTACAATTGCAAATGTTATATATTACATTAGGTCACGAAACTAAAATACCTATGGTCGACATATCATATTGGTATAAAAATATGAAAACCGGTTTTTTGCGTCTTGGATAAAGCTTTTTTTTTAACGAGTACAGGGTACTGCAAGTAATTCAGTTTTTGTTTAGGTATTTTCTAAATCAGTTGATGTTGAGAATATAATGTAAATATATTTATTTCATGTTAAGAAAAATCTGTTATTATTTTAGTGCTGAATCAGATCATCCCAAGCGAGATATTCGGTGTCATGTCCACTGTTAAAGTTTTGAACTGACCCACATGCAAGTCTATGGTGTCTTATCGTTTCGTATCTTAGGGTTTCTGGCGTTATTCGTTAGATAGCGTTCGTTATTAGTTTTGAGTACAACCGTTATATGAATCTTCCTAATGCATCGCCTTGCATTAACTTTTATAGAATATCCTCAGAGTAAAAGGAGTATGTTCAGTCAAATATTCGTAAATTAGTTCGTCTCATCATCCTGATCATTTTGATACGTATAACTCTATATCTATCTCGATTAGTTTTAGATGTTACAGAAAACAGTTAAACTACTCGAAAAGTTTTGGGTATAACTGATATTTTGGAAGTCATTTACGATATTCGGCAATTCGATTTTTAACTTAGTTTGGCCCAGCACTTACTGTGAAGCATGTCAAGATTTCGGTGTATTGGACTCAGGCTCAGCGCTACTACGGATATTACATATTTGATCTTGTTACAGAACTCGAGCTAACTTAGAAATGCGATCAGGAAAAAGAGATCTCTGAAGAGATGAATCACCGCATTTTTTTCGAAACAAGGAAGAATGGATCAATGGCTCAGTTATCGACAATATCAACGGAGAAATCTATGTGTTCGCCGGAGCGTCGCGTGAAGTATGTTTCTTCTGTAGTAATCCCTCAACTAGAAAATAAATGACTTACGAATACTAGCCGAGATTCTGGGATTAACAGAAGATGCTAAGTGGGCTTTTGTCTTTTAACTTTCTTTTGGATAGCCAAGTGGCAATAAAGGCTATCAGCTACGGCAACATGATATCTCACTGAGTAAGATTATGTAAAGAGGCATTTAATAGACTTTTACTTGTAAACTCATTATATGGGTAAAAAGTCATATAGGTATAGAAGGAAATGAAAAAGCGATTGCAGTTCACATAAGCTGAGCAAGATCGTTGAGCTCCTTAAAAGTTCCTTCAAAAAATTAGTTGGTACTTACTTGGGTGCCAAATGAGTCTAATGGTGATAAGGCTTAAAAATATGTTCAATTGAAATCAATGTTCAGTGTATTCGGATCAATCATTGTAAATCTTTATTTGTGATGCAGGAGTCGACCTCAGATTCTCCATTTTGTATTAAACTGCGAATTCTCGTTGGAAGTAATTTACCTAGGAAATAAGGCATAACATAACAGGATTATATTCCAAAAATTTAAGTATTACATTCACTACCGAATTTTAAGCCTTTGGTCACAGAATGGTTGCTCTCTCTTGTGAAATCATTCCTCGTTCTAAGCCAAAACTTTCGACTAGTCGTTTTTTGATGCTGTAATATATTTTTTGGACGTGACATCGACTTTCTCTGCAAATCATGATGGTCTAAGAATTTTAGTTTATCAAAAGTGCTTGAAATTTGCGATCTTAAAATATAGTAAAACATGACCGATTAATAGAATAACAACTAAATAGTAATTTATTAAAAATATTGCGTTTAACTGCTTTTACCTGTAGTACTCGTATTCATAATTCACGTATTCACAAAATGGTTGCAGCTCTAGTTCATCGGGACAAATAGGGTTTCCATGCAAACTGAGGTACTCAAGATTTGGAAATATGTTCACCAAAAGTTTAATAGTCCTCTGAAGATCCATTAGATTAAACGCCATAGGTAATACAAAACAAGTAGTTAGTGATTTTTTTTTTAATTCATACCATATCATTTTAGTGTTTCACCTCATTACGGTTCAACATCAGCACCGTCACCTTCGGCAACGACCATTGCAGCTGTTCAAATTGCGCTTCGTGCAGCCGATTATTGTCCAGAATCAGATATTTCAAATTCTTAAATTCGTACAAGTGCGAGAGGTTCATCAGCCGATTATGACTGCAATCCAGATATTCAGTGCAATCACCAAACGCGTCTATAAGTTCCGCCGGCAGTGAAACGTAATGGCAATGGGCTAAGATAAGCTGCGGAGCAACATATGCACACACAAAAATAAAATTATTATGTTATACATAAATAAACTGTAATACAGTGGTAAGTTATTGTTTGTTTTGTTATCTATGATTGCGCTCTTGCATCGGTCGCTCACCTCTTTGTTCTGCGCATTGTAGCGCATCGCCGGATGGGCCATAGCACACACGCCCACACCTCTGGGCACTTTAGTGTTTGTTTAATTTTCGCCGGCTAATGGTATTACTTTTCTAATTTAGTACATAACTGTAATGAATTAAATATTTAAGACTGGGCGTCTGCTTCTTTTGTTAGAATTCGAAGACGAAATTCTTTACGGGTGTTCGCTCTCAGTTCTTCGTTATCGTCTGAGGATTGTCGATGTACTGAAGGTGCAAGCTTAAGCAACAATATCTTCTAGCTGGTGAGCTATAACGATAATCGCTAAGAGATAATACGAACGTAATGAAATTGAGGTATAGATGGCCGCATAAGCATTTTTCCGTTGGGGATGTGCATTTAAAATCGATCTATTTTTGTTCAATGCCGAAAATAATTCCGATCTCTGGAACCCACATGGAAGGACAAGTAGCGGCCAATCGAAATCTACCTGGAGAAGATCGTCACTGCGCGAATTAGCCGTCGCTTGAGACGGCGCAAAGACAACAGCGCTAAATCGTGTAAAATAGAGAAACCTTGTTGATGCCCTATGGTCCAGAGATGAGTAATCAAAGGAAAACAAATATATATGTATCTTATAATGGACCTAGATATCTATAAATTACATATATTCCGACAGAGTCGAAATAAAATATCTTTCATTCATAATAATAAATTACCTTGGAGACTTTTAAACGAAATGCTGCCTTGAGTTAAGCTTAAGTCTCGATAATATACTACGACTACAATAGCAATTTAGCAACTTTGTTGAATATTTCTTGGACTTAATAGTTAGACGAAAATACAGCTCGGCACATGAGAATACGGTTTCCCAAGTTACTCCCCAATCATTGCAAAATCAAAATTATTGAAAATTATTTTTCAGGACAACTTTCCTCATTTGAAAAGGTCACTGAAAAGGTCTGAAAATGTTATCATTGATGCTGCTGGGAGCTAAGTGGGTTTAACTCTAGGCTATCTCAGGCATGTGCGAGATATAGTTCATTCTCTCTAGATAAGGGAAAACCACATTTTTCGGGTATCTAAGTGAATTAAAATGTAAAATATTCAAGTTATAAGTTATTCAAAAAGTAAGTGAGGTCCTAAGATAGAAGAATATCAACGGTCCAACAAGTAATTAACCTACAAACGAAAAACAAAAATTGGAGAAAATTTGATATTTATTTCCTAATATAGTCTCTTTTTAGTCTACTCTCCCATCGATGCTTCAACTTCTTTAAATCATTTGAATAATACGTTTTCTGGATGTCTCCAAGGTAGGTTACAGTGGCGGCGATAACCTATATACTCTCCTCAAATTTCTATCGGAGAGTAACTTCTTCAAGTTTGGAAACAAATAAAAGTTGCACAGGGCTAAATCTGCAGAAAACGAAGAATGGGGCAGAACGTTGCAGTCTAATTCGGCTAATTGGGCAGTGCCGACGGAGGAGGTGCGAGCGGTTATGTTTTCATGGTGGAGTAGGTAGCAAATGCGGCACCCATCACGCCGACAGTTTTCTCATGCACAATATTTCATGAATGGTATGATATTGGCGGTGTTTTGATATGCCTGCTGTCTCAGCATTCTCGCGCTCTTTCAATCAGCACTGTGCCAATACGAGTACGTGTACCTTTATCATGTTTGCACCCATGATAGCAGTTTTCGGGGCATCTGGGTGTGACTCAACGAAAACCGTCAAACGTCCGCGTGGAAACTCGTTAAAAAATATTGTGAAGGTCGCTGACGAAGGGTAAGAGTCATCATATTAAGCATCCTAGCTCTTTTTGATAATACTACGAGATTTACTTTTCACAACAGCAATCAAATCCCCGACCTGTATTGCTCTTTTAGTCAAAACAAAGCTATGATACCGATTCGGCTAAAATACTACACGATGGTAAATTCGACAACGAATTGAAAGCAATTGCACGGACGAATTTATTGGTTTGTTTCAACCGACTCTTACGGTATTTATAGTCAATGAAATGTATCGATCATTTATATATTTTGAACAATTTTTAATTTGCGAATATTTCCCATTACCTGATCTTAGCTCGAAAACCATCTGTGCAGCAATTTCCTATATCAGCAAAAGAACTGACTATCAAAGTTTGCAATTTTTTTGACGAATTGGCATTCTGAAGCACTCGAAATCACTTGAAGATACATTGCCGCCATAGAGATTGTCAAAACTGGCAACTTTAGATTAATCAGTCATGAAATGAGATATAAATTGCTAAATTATTTTGTGTGAAATAAATAAATGCTGCTTGTCTATCATTGTTTGGGTACATCGAACAGTTATTGAATACACTTGGTCCTCCAGCTATTGGCCTTCACTTGTTTGATCGAGTATGAATTGGTTTATATCTATTGTGTTAAGTGTCAGTATATGTAATATATACATATGTGTGTACGCATTTTATATATATGCGGTTTTCGCGAGTATTATAAAATTCTACTTGAACTACTGAAATAACACATTGAAGTGTAAAAACGTGAGAAACAATACTGGCAGCACTAAGGAAAAGTCTTCACAAATTAATTGTACAACATAATAGTTGATAAAAACAGTAAAACATATTGACAGTTGAGTGGTGGTGAGGCTTGCAAAAGTAAACGAGCTACAAAAATTTATCAAATGTATGTATGTATGTAAGAATGTTAAGGTTCGTGTGCAACTGAATTAGTTTCAGATAAAATTAATTAAAATTAGTAAGAAAGGGTTAAGTTCGGGTGTAACCGAACATTTTATACATTATGCACTTTGCAAAGATCAAAGGCGGGGACATACTTTCAGGTGCTGGGATGACTTTGTATTAAAAAATGTTGCGAAAGAATTGAAGATTCATTTTTCGAAGAAATTGTTATTGGATTGCAATCACATTTGATATTTTATTAACTGATATTACAGGCAATAGACTCATGTACTTTCTTTGCTATATTTTGCTTCGTGGCAGAGATATTTATATTAAAATCTATCAAATTAACTCAAAAGTGATACATGCGATTTAATTCAACCAAAGTGGTTTAATAAATATATTAGATACATGAGGAAAAAGTCAAACAGAGAAAAGCAAATCATTACATTAAGAATAAGGGGGGGAATAAGGGGCTTAGACCATGGTCTAGACCGATTTCTTTCATATTTAGCGCGAAATCGCATTGTGTTTAAGAAAACATATCCACTTGATTTCATTAAAATATCACACATATTGACCAACATCAACGGTTTAAAGTCAGGTGAAAAGTCGGGAATTCTTATATCGGGCATTTTTGGAATAGAGGAAGATCTCTACTGATCACATTAACTCCTTTGATTATTCAAGTATATTAGGGAAGATGTTTTTACGCAATTTTGTGAAGGTAACTCACACAGTGACCGACATATTCGGCAAATAATCTGCTAAAATAGCGAAAATCATTATTTTTAGTATGTGGGAGGTGGGATAATTCGTTCACCGATTTCACACATTTTCGGCAGTAAACTGTGGTATATCCAGTATTATACGTTCAATTAATTTTGCTAAGATATCTTTCGTATTGACCGAAATATATGGTATAAAGTCTACCCAGAGGTTGATAATCCTTATATTAGGTACATAGGGGTAGGGGAAATGCTTACCCGATTTTATTCATTTTAAGCATGGGGACACACTGTTATCAGAAATAGACGCTCTCTGAATTATATGGTATAATGTCTACAAGAAGGTTGAAAATCCTTATATTAGGTATATCGGGGCTAGGGTTAGTATTTTCCTGATTTTCACCCTATTTGATACCAGAGTACGCTATTATCGTGAAAGATAATTCTCCAATTTCATTACAATATCTTACAGATTTCCCGATAATTTCGATAAAAAGTCAGATAGAGGCACTGAGGTCCTAATATTGGGTATTTAATGGTTATAAAAGTTGTAATCCGATGTTGTATATTTTTTCACTTGAGATGGCATATCTTAGACGTGCTATTCGTGAAAGTCTTTATTCCAATATCTTAATTGATTCTCGATTTATCTACTTTAAGTGAAATTATCAGATGAAACTTAACACGGCCACGTCCATCACCAAAACTTTACACGGATCCCTATGCAACCCTTAAGTATCATATTCGCTGCAAGATTAATATTTCTAACGTGTTCCTTCAGCGAGTTATCACACTATTAGTAGTTTTCAACTTAACTTTTGTATGGGAGGTGAGCGTGGTTATTATACGATTTCACTCGTTTTCTCTGTGTATGAAGAGATGCTAGAAAAATATACTCGGAGTAAATTCGACTGTTGTAGAATTAATGATTTCTGAGATATATATGTTAAACCAATTGGTTGGAATTGGAATTAATGGAATTTTCTGGGCGTGGCAGATGTCTAATTACGCCCATCTGCCATACCAACCCTCTTACGGTGACAAATATGTTAATTTATTTTACTCAAATTATCGCAGCACAGACGGACGGACGGACAGACAGTCACTCAGATTTCAAATCGTTTCTTCACCCTGATCGTTCTTATATATGTATATTTATATCTATCTCGATTAGTTTTAGTTTTAGTTAGGTGAACAAAACTATTATACTCTGTTGCAAGATGGTGCGCGAGTATAAATCGATAATATTATTGTATTATTATTACAAATATATACGTGGTGCGTTCAAAAAATAACGAAGTTTTCGTTTTTTGAAAAAAAAAAATAAAAAATACTTATTCGTTCGTCTACATTAATATTGTCGCCTTCAAAATAGTCTCCATTCGATATTATGCGCTTATGCCAGCGCTTCTTCCAATCGCCGAAACACTGCTCAAACTCGATTTTTACGATAGCCTTTAGCTTTTCAGCGATGCGCTTTTAATGCGCATCTGTCTTGTAAAACGACGGCCCCGAAATATGGAGGCTGGGGCATCGTTACAGTATTGTTTTTGGATATGAACCTCGGAACGAACAAGCAACGAAGTGTGAGCAGATGCATTATCGTGGTGCAAAAGCCATATCTTGTTTTTCCACAAATCCGGACGTTTTTTACGGATTCCTTCACGTAAACGGCGTTGAACTTTTAGGTGGCACTCCTTATTGACCGTTTGACCTTGAGGCAAGAAGTCATGATGATATGACATTAAAGTCGAAGAACACAGTCAAAGAACATTTCCGTTATTTTTTGAACACACCACTTATGTACACGAACTACGGAAATCTACACTTACTGATCAGAAAAATGCAAGTAAATTAATTTCAAGAGAAACTTTGTATATTCTGGCTTTGTTATTCATTGTGTTCAATTTGTTTATAGGTGATTATCGTTTATAAATAGATATTCCGGTATGTGAATAAGCGAAAAATGTTTAATTGTTGATATGAACATCTCAAACGAGTACGAACATACAAAAATAATTTATTCATAAATGTAAATGTTCGCAAATAATCATAGGTAATTACGGTTTATTCTGTTGAGAAACATACGAGTATAAACGGTTAACAATAACAAAAAATTTACAGCAAAGTGAATTTGGTCGAAATATATATCAAAAACTATCAGGAGCGAATGTTTTATAGCGTTATTGGAACATTTGAAGGAAGATGTTGCGGAAAAATAACCCCATTTGAAGAAGAAATGGTTGTTTCCTCAAGACAAAGACAAAACTAACTCAAACAAAATGTTGGAACAATTGCATACGTTAAGATTAGAATTGTTTGTGCACCATCATATTCACCCGGTTTGCCGCAACGATTTCCGCCTGTCCCCAGACCTAAAGAAAATGTTTACTGGAAAAAATCGTTGAAATTGGGGTTTATTTCGCAGCAAGTTTTTAAAGTACCAGAAAAATGGCATCGAAAAGTTGGAAAATCTTTCGAAATTTCGACCAAGACTCTTTAGAGTATATATTAGGCTTATGAATAAATTGACCCCTACAGTAGCCTGAGCTTATTGCATGACTGTTTTTTGAGGGTTTGTGGTTTCCAGTTTGGGTTGTAAATTACCTCTGATAATTATTTCGCATGATTGACTTTGAAGGAAATTACTCTAATTTAGATTAATTCCCGGAAATATAGTATTAAAATATTTTTTATATTACGGATCAACAAATTAGTGATTGTAAGACTACCTCGGAAATCAACCATACTATATATAAACTATTGCTGATACTCAATGAAAGCATCATCCATAGGTCCTCGAAATCTTCCTGTTATCCCTGGATAATTGATTCACATTTTTATGCTATTCCACTCCTCATTCTCGGGACTCTCGAAGATGGAAGGATGGAAGCAATGATTGTATGTAGGCCTATGGAAGTGATACTGATTCTACTCCAATGTTAGCCCTAGTTATCAAGCTTGGTCAGGGCTGACTCTAGCTTAATGTTAAACCTCTCGTTACCATGCCTTGGTTTTGTTGAAATTGAAACGAACATTTAAAACAAGGTAACTATAGAATTTTGCTCACAGGTACTTTTTTGAGCAGAGTAGGCAGCGTATATGTAAATATTTAAATCTCGCAGTAATATTACGGTCTCTATGTTATGTGATTCGAAGACAAGCTTCAAGCTCCTTTTAAGCTTTACGTTACTATGCCTATTGATTGAGCACAGGAAAATGGAGACATCCGCTACGTTAAAAACTAAGGACTTTGCTTTGCGTAGTGTTTCACATTAGCGCAATGAAAGTGCTATATACTAGGAGAGGAATCAACTGAATGGTTTATATCTGTATGTCGTACTTCACGCGTACGCTACCAACTACAACTACAAAAAATTACACTTAATTAATCTTCATTTTGCAGCCTCTTGCTTCGGTAAAGTCTATTGTCTATCAAATACATATATCTTCTTTAAATCGACTGATTGCCAATTAATGGACTGATGTATATTCCTGGATCATTGTGTGTGAGCGTTTCTGCATAAAAGCAAGCATTTTATATGTTGTACTTATATCCACATGTGAATGTAAGTATATAGATAGACATACGAATAATGACAGGTTGCGAATTGTTTGTATTTGTTTTTGAAATATCTATGCAATCAGGTGAATGAAACTCGTAGCGGGTAGATACCCCAAATACCATAATTATAAGTACATATATTTGAATATAATGATGCATTGCTATTTATTTGCGAAAATTTATTGATTTCTTTTTTAATTCATTTCAGTTTGATTAGGCATTTTTGCTGTAATTGTTGCGACTCAAGGCTTCTTGCTTTGCCTTGTAATTTTATGTTTATACACCGTTATAAGCTTGTGCGAATCTTAAGCTGATTTTATGTTGTTTAAGGTCAAAATATATCAGACACTTTTTTTTTTGTTCTTTAGTGCTTTTTTGTGTTGTGAATAGCTTTTTCGATAGTAGTAATTACGGTAGTGCGGATAGTAGTAAATTAACGGTAATTTTAGAGGAATATTTCTTTTAAATATATTTGATTCCAGTTGCAGATATCGTCATGCTAATCACGTAGACCTTAACACTAATTTCTTTTGCATGATTTTTATAGCTTTTTTCAACGTAACAAAGGCCTCGTTTTTTTTAAGAGACTGGCAAAGGGAGACTTACTTAAGGAACAAGCTGCATGTAAAGCAAATATTGGCACTCGGTTATTTTTTGCGAATTCCTATATGTTGGCTACAAAAAAGAAAGCGACGATGGGAAGTAATATTGTAATACATAGACACTATGCTATTTTCATACATACGTCATACATAATATCACATTCTCGCATCACATACATACGTATAACATAGAGACATACATAAATCTCGAAAAGCATCGACTACAAACAAATATTCTATCTGGGTTGAGCAAAAATTTTAAAAGCGTGAGGTAAATTTCCTTCCGAACCACATGCGATGCCGGTGCTACAATAACTTAGCCCACCGCTTGAAGGCGCCATTATCGCAAAAAAATAGTTACTATCGTTTAAGACATTCTCGTAAACGGCTGCTGTCAAAAATTCAACAGAAAAACACTCGTAGTATAGTTCTGATCGTGTTTTGCTCACCCCGGAGAACAAGCTCAACCGTGAGATCACTTCACAGCAGAGTTTGACGCTGTTTAAGCCGAAGATTTTTGGCAACCATCCAGGAAACATGGATCCATTGCTATGCACCAGAGATCAAGTCGACCAATCGAAACAGTGGACTTCACCCAAAAACAAAGATATTATTAATTTTTTGAAAATTTTTTACTTGCCATTTTCTTTTTTTGAATGAAAATCGAGTTTTTAGTTCATTTCGCACTAATTCTTTTAACAATGTAATTCTAACAAATAAACTTGAAAAGCAGTTTAAGAATACCTAGCAGTTTGAGAATACTATCAGGTAGTATGATTTATGTTAATTTTTATCTTCAACAATAAAATTCCTAAAGCAAATCAACAAATAAAATAAAATTGTGAATTGGAATAATGATAAACATAAACTTTTATATATCTGCTTTCATGTATTGTTTGGTATACAGACCATAGATAACAGTTTTTTGCTTTCTGAAGACATCGCCGAAAGTGGGTAAATCTTGAATGAATCTCGTTCTGAATAGCTTATCATCATAAATATAGCGAGAGCTCACGATTTATGTTACTATTTTTGTAAGCGAAAAAAAGGAAACTTGCTACGTGTTACGAAATACACAGTTATTTTTGTGCGTCATTCGGTGTAATCACACGTACTTAATTATTTGTCAATTTCTGTGCAACACACCGCAGTGTGACGGGGACGAATGGAATAGGCGGTCTAAAGTGCGGCTAATTATCTCTCAACATCTGGATATTTATTTATGCGTGTAAAAGTTCAATGCCAATCGGATTACACCTATTCGATATTCGTTGACAAGCGCATTGAAATATTCACTATGTGGAAGATGAATGAAAATGGTGAAATGCAAAAAGCGTACATAAATGTTTATACGAATGTTAATATGCGGCTTGAAAGAAATTCAAAGGCCTGCCGTCAATTGTAGATAAACATTCATTGATTGCTCTGAATTGATGTGATTTTTGGTGAAACAAGCAAGTTGATAGCCGATATCTTTCTCATAAAGTCTGCTAGGTTAACGAAATTTATTATATTATATGTATAATATTGTATGGGAGCGGTTGTAATTCATTGACTGATTTCTGACATTTTCGGCCATAAACTAAGGTATATCAAATATTATACGTTCATTTAATTTTTGCTAAGATATCTTTTATATTCACCGATATATACAGTATAAAATTAGTAGGAGGTCCACATATTCGGTATCTGGTGACTTGAAATGTTATGATTCGATTTCGAAAATTTTTAGATGCGAGATGGCATACCTTAAAGGCATTATTTGTTGAAAATCTTATTTCGATAACGTCATTGTTGTTCAATGAAAGAGTCAAATGGAACTTAAAATTGTGGTATATGGGCAGTAAGTAGTTTAGTACGATTTCATACTGTTTCGCCCATTTTCATGCTGTCTAATAGGAAAGGAAGAATAATGACTTTGGTTGAAGTTGGTCTAGTATTTCTTGGGATATGGAATTTCACCTAACAGTGGGCGGTGCAACACACATTTTGCAAATTTTATACCGATTCCAATAAGATCTTTTCGTAAATGCTTTATTGCAAATTTAATGGTTCTAACGTCTTTTTTAGTACATTTTTTATAGTTTTGAACTTAACCGTTATATGTGATGTGCGTGGTTATTATCCTATTTTGCCGATTATAATGTGTGAGGGCATGTTAGAAAAACTTGTCCTGAGCAACTTTGGTTGATATAGCTTTAGTGGTTTGTGAGATATCTAAATTAAACCTATTAGAGGGCGGGGCAACACTTGATTTTTGAAAGTTTTAACCATAATGCCAATTTAACCACCAATAAACTAATTTTGTTGTTTAGTTTTAGAGGTTTTCGCTTAACGCCATTTTGTGGGCGTGGCAGTGGCATGATGATTCCGCCCATATGCAAATACCAGCATCTTTTATGGTGCCAAGAAATGCGTATACCAAGTTTCATCAAGATATCTTAAATTTTTACTCCAGTTATCGCTTGCACGGACAGAAGGACAGACAGTCATCCGGAATTCAACTCATCCCGTCATGCTGATAATTTATGTCTATATAACTCTATATCTATCTCGATTAGTTTTAGATGCTAAAAAGAATCGTTAGGTGAACGAAACTATTACACTCTGTTGCAACATGTTGCCAGAGTATAAAAATTACAACCAAATATAGTTGAAAAGAGAAATATAAAAAAGTGTGGCCGGCACATCAAACTGACCTCGTATAATGAAACAAGTAAGTATATTGCGCTCGAGATGCCTGTTTCTTCCCCAAAGTTTTCCACTGCAAAAATTAATTATCACTATTATTAGAATTATTTGTTAATTACTTCCACTCGAGTACGAATGTGCATTAAGTTTTCTGAAGTATACAGGTAGTGCCCCGTTTGTACACCGTTTTTTGAGATGGGTAAAATTACTACGCTTCGAAATATGTCTTAACGGTTAAGAACATACAAGCATCTTTGTTAATCTGTTCTATCTTTTGATTCATGTTATTTATGTTCTTTCCAAAGGTTTTAAGAGTTATGTAAGAAGCGAATATACTACAAATATAATTAAACGTGATATTTCGTTAAGACTTAAGAAAGATATGGACACAAGAACTTGCTCACCATTCGCAGCGTTGAACTTGCATAATTCTGTTTGATCTTAAAATGAAACTGAAAATAAATTCTCTTTGCAGTTTTTGTTTTATGACCAAGTGCCTTTTGCTTCCGACCAAACATTTATGACCTAAAATAATAAAAGGTTTTATTTATTTATCTTATTAAGGTAAATCAAAAGGTATTGTGAATTACTTTCTATCGAAATCAGTCATCTTGGTAGATTTGTGAAGAGATCAGTGCTTTGCTTGGTATATTGACGGATTGATACCTGTTATATAAAAACATATATCAAATTGAACAGCATGACGATTTCCGGTTATTTGTCTGCCTGTAAGTCGTATCGATGTAAGCGATAACTATGCCAAATTTTGGCTTGTCTCGATAAAACTTGGCACCTTGAAGAGGTTAGTTTCATAGATTGGTAGCATCGGTCCATTACCACACTTACAAAATACCACCATTCCAAAAAATATAAAATTATGTACCTCAGTAAACAGAAAACTTAAATTCGTTACAGTTGCTTACCGTAAGAAGGGGTATATGTGTTTTAAAGTTCTTTTAAAAGGCGTGACCCACTCGAAGTGTTTGATGTAAAATGATATAAAATCCTATTCTTAGAAATTCCTAGAGCTATATCAAATTATTTATTTTTAGCATTTAGATCAAACGTGAAATTTGTCAAAACGTGAAAACATTAACGTTGATATACCTACTCGCATGTGGATTAGTTAAAAAATGTGACGAAAGACGTTTTACCACCCACTAACATATCTGAGTGAAATATTTCCAGTTTTACTTCTTAGCATTTGCGTTATATTTTTATGTTATAGTCTCGCAAAACTCGACCCGCAACTTTTATATTAAATTGGTTGAAATCGGTTCTTGCCTATTTTAACCCCCACATTTAACCCCCATAATTGGTATTTATAGACATCCCTTTAGTAACTTTGTTTTACTTTCATTCTTGAGAATTACGCCTGCACCCGAACTTAGCTCTCCTTTATTTGTTTTACTTTGCTCTACCGACTCCCATCCAAATCGACAATATTTTATCAAGACACACATTATTCAAAACCTTGGCAAAGGCTGAAGCAAATTACAATGGCATATGTCAGCTCTTCTCTTCTCCTACTCCTCTACTACTCCTTCTCCTACTACTAACTTTTAAACACTATTCATAGCGCTCAAAAGCTTCGTTGATTATCTCGATTCACTTGTTTCGGTTATTAATCAAAACTATTCGAAAATATAGACGCAAAGGCAAAAGACAAGTGGAGCGTATGAATGTGTTAAAACGAAGCTCACTTGATGTGTGAACTAATGCTTCTACAGAAGCGCACTGAGAAAAACGTCATGTGGAGAACATTTGTTTTTCGGGGGTTTCATGTTGTTGCTGTCGTTGGTTGACGAGCTAACGATTTGTAGAGGAGCTGTCAGCGATTGTCAGCTAGCGCAAACCTAACGTTAACGTGTGTGTGTCGGTTTGTTTTGTACCCACTGTCATTGTTTCTATGGTTTTTGGTTTGCATTTTGTTGGTTTTGTTGGTGGTAATTAAGTTTGAAATTGTGTTAATTCGAGGTTTCTTGTCCAAATATCACAATTATTATATTTACGTTATAACAGACGCATTGCATAGCTTAGCTTATGCGTCAACAGCTGGGATCTAAATGAGTAGGCATTATAAATGACCACGTACATACGAGGTCGGTCCGACAAGAATTTTGTTTATAAAAAACCAAAATTTTGGAAAAAAATACAATTTATTTGTCATTTCTGTTTATTTGATAACCTTCTCATACAACTCAAAATACTGCACCACAAATACATCTTTTATGTTAGGAAATGGTGCAAAATCTGTATGGGGCTGCAGTTCGTAGCATAATTTGATCAACTTGGCGGAGGTTTGAACTGATGAGTAGTCATGGTGGAAGGTACCTTTTTCTTTGCCAAATGAGGATGTTGTTTCTGCTATTTGGCGTCGAATCGACGTAACAATTCGGCACAGTAGAGTGGATCACACCTTGTAAATCATTGAAAAGGATGGCCCTCACCTTTCCGGTTGAAAGTCTTCGCCTACTTCGTTGCAAGTTTGCCGGATAAGGTCTATTGCTTCGACTTCGTTCATAGATCTCTTGTGTGTACCAGAGGTTCCACGTGTCGTCAAAGGTCACGAAACGACCCAGAAATTCCTTCGGATTGCGCTTAAACAATGTTAAATCCTGCTGTGAAGTGGTATTTCTGTTACGCTCGTTTTCCCAAGCCCAATATTTCCTGTAAGACACGACCCACTCGGACGTTCAATATGCGTACTGACTAAGCTATTTTGCACATCTTTATTTGGCGGTCTGCCAATAATAGATCGCGGACTTTTCTCGCGTTATCCACCGTGGAAGTCGTTTGCGGGACACCTTGGTATGGCTTATCAAAAACAGTAAGTCGCCATAAAAGAAGAAGAGTCACCGTAGGCAGACAAGAATCGAATCACCGACCGATATTGATTTTTAACTTTTTCTACTGATGGTCCGATTTGGTTGAAATTTGAGAGTACCTAGAATATTCTACACGATATCCATTTTACAACGATTTCTACAATAGTGCCCAAGTAATTACCGGACCGGCCGCGTATGTACGTGTAGTATATGTATAATTCTGAACACTGCAAGTTTCAATTTTTAAAAAAGGTAAAGAAAATTTGTGTGTGTCGGTCATTTGGCCAAGTTTATATGGGTGGCAGGCTACTGAATGCTAAGGGGCACAGATTGACGACTTATGGTTCCGCAGTGCATAGTTTCGGGTTTAATTTCAATAATGCTTACGGCAATAACACATATATATATATATATATATATATATATATATAGATACTTAATTTTGATCTCTCTACTCAGAGATATTTGTACAAAAAAGCAATAATTAAATATTTCTTGTATTGTTATGTGTGTATGTCGAAGTGTTGGTCCGTTTGTTAGGCTTTATCAATTTTGTTTTGTCATCAGCTCATTTGTTGACATTGCGTTTTTGGTTGTTACCAAGCACACACACTTAGTCACAAATATTGAATATAAGTATTATTGACCGCTTATGTGGGTTAAGACTTTTGTAATTAATTTTCGAAAGTACAGCCCATATGTTGATCCATTTGTTTCGTTATTAATTATGCACTGGTTGTCCCTAGATGAGTGGGCTGCTCTAAGATTCACTTAAACTCATACCATGCTATATGTTGCTGGGGTTTGGGGCTCTGACGCTTTAAACTAGCCAAGCACATTTTGTACGTTATCACCTCCAATACTCTTTACTAACAAAATATATTTCATATATCTCGCACAGTATGTGTTTTTCGACTTCTTTCAACACTATTTGCTAGCCCCTTAGAGAGTCAGTGCAAGCTTAAATCGTTTATGTTTTCAAAACTTTGTGCTTTTTGTTTTCTGCTTATCAATCATTGTTATTTCCATCATTTTCATCATTAGTGCTTTATTTGTGTTAATCTCTTCTCAAAATTCAATGTTAAGTTGTCGAAACACTTGACTTCGTGTGCGAACTGGGATTAATGTGTTGTGTCTGTCACATGTTGCATTTTGGGGTTGTTTACCTATGATTAGTCAAAGCCGACAAATAACCTTGAAGATGTTATGTTATATGAGAATCTGGGCTATGGTAGATAAAGTGCGTAAGCGAACGAGTTTATGAATATCTGTTTTGTGTTTGTGGCACCTGTTACTTTCTTTCGAATAGTATCGTCTTTGTACTGCCTTCTCTTTAAGGAAAATTATTTAGAGAAGCGTTCCAATTCTCATTTTATTAATTAGTACGAAAAATACCACGTCATTTATCCTTCATAATTATTCTCATAACACTAGGACTGCTGTATCCGATCCTTCGTTATTTTAAAATATTCAGTGCATTAGTCAAAGGGGTCTTGTTCTTTATTCTTTCAAGAATTTTGAAAGTCCAATAACCTTTCAGGGGCAACACATCTTTTGGTATAATTTGTGTTTACTCTGCGTGTCTACCAACACTTTGAGTTCGCATATTTCGATCTGCATACTTTGAGTTCAATAAATAAGCCTCGCTTACATTTTAACTCTTGATATTATTCCATTGAATCTCACGCTATGTTGAGCATCGCTTTTGTTCTCTCCTTTGCAACATAATATCTTTCAAGCGGGTTGTTCTTCGGAGCGAAGAGAATGAAATATGGTTATGTATAGCGAGTGGGTGAACGGTCTTTTTAGAGAACAGAAACAAGAGTGAATGAAAGTTAGACTATTTGTCACATATTCTAGTTCTAGCTTTCTATCTTAATCGTTTCTTGAGTTCTTAGGTGCGCACTATTTGTTATACGGCGATATATTCGTGCTTATATTTAAAAAGAATAGCTTTGAAATCTCAAGTACGATTTTAACGTTGTGATGTCGTTTGCCCTTTTATAATAAGCGATCATAGGAAAGAAGTTTATTCAATCCTTAATATCTTCAGTCGATTTGTGAGCGAAAATAAGTGGTATACTCAAGAAATTATGCGTATTGTTGTGAGGCGCCCTTGGCGAATGTATATAGAAATTTAATCTCTCTGTCAATATAGCTGCTATGGCAGGCGTCATATATTGCGAAAATGAGAGAAATCGGATAATAACCACGCCCACCCCCCATGCAAAGGTTATGTTGTAAACTATTAAAAGTGCGTTAACTCGCTAAAGAAATCCTGGAAGGCTTGCATAGTAATCCGTGTAAAGTTTTGTTGATGGGTGTGGCACTGTCCACTTTTAGGTGAAATCCATTTTCATATCTCAATCTCCTTCTCATATAACACACCTCTAAATTTTGTCTAATACTTTAAATTTTAAATAGATAAATCGATCAGTAATTAAGATATCGGAATGAAACTTTTCACGAATAGTACGTTCAAGATATGCCATCTAATGCGTACACATAATCAAAATCGGATTATAAATTTTCAAGCCACCATATACCTAATATATGGACCTAGGTGCCTCTATCTGACTTTTTACCGAAGAACTTTTACTGTAAGATATTTCAATGAAATTAGAGGATTATCTTCCCATGATAATAATGTGATCTGGTGTCAAAAATGAGAAAAATTGGGTAAATACTCCCCCAGCCCCATATACCTAATATAAGGATTTTCAACCTCTGGGTAGACTTTATACCATATATTTCGGTCAATATGTAAGATATCTTATCAAAATTAAGTGAACGTGTAATATCGGATATACCATAGTTTACTGCCTAATATGTGTGAAATCGGTGTACGAATTATCCCAGCTTACATACACTGCATACAATGATTTTCGTTATTCTAGCAGACTTTATACCGAATATGTCGGTCATTGTGTGAGTTACCTTCACAAAATTGGGTGAAAACATGTTCTCTAATATACTTGGATAATGAAAAGGCTTAATGTGATCAGTACAGATCCCTCCCTATCCATCTATCCCTTGGGCTCTATCCCAAAAATGCCCGATATAAAAATTCCCGACTTTCCATCTGACTTTAAACCGTTTATGTTGGTCAGTATGTATGATATTTTAATGAATACGAAATGAATTTTTAATGAAATGAAACATAATACGATTTCGCGCTAAATATGAAAGAAATTGTTCTAGATCATGGTAGCCAAGCCGCTTATTCCTAATATAATGATTTCCTCTTGTTTGGTTGACTTTTTCCTAATGTACTCGTATCTAATATATTTAATTAAGCTGCTTTGGTTGAGTTTGTATCGCATATATCACTTTGAATTAATTTGGTAGATTTTAATATAAATATCTCTAACACGAAGCAAAATATAGCAATGAAAGTACGTGAGTCTATGACCTGTAATATAAGTTAATAAGATACCAAGCATGACAGTAATCCATTAACGGTTTCGTCGAATAATGAATGCTGAATTTTTCCGCAGCATTTTTTAATATAAAGTTATGCCAACACCTGAAAGCATATCACCGCCTTTGATCCTTGCACGAGGATTGCGAGAGTTTGAAATGTTCGGTTGTACCCGAATTTAGCCCTTCTTTAGTTGTGGTAAATCGATGTGTGTGGGTATACAAATCTTGATCCACGTGCTGTAAAGAAAAGGAAATAATTATGCCTAACCTTTTTATCTTGCGTTCGTTTTGCAAATACTGACTCCAGAGAGTGCAAATATAATTTCCACCTACAGCACTGAAGATGAGATGGATTTTACGTGAGTATTATGCAAAAAATTTTCCAAACGTTTGGCAGTGACAGTGAAACATTGACCCAAATTCATAACTATTTATTTGTATCATGTTTAATGTTATATATTTTAATGAGTAAATCACATTTGATGGAAAAGCAAATAATAATGATAATGTAGCACTTCAAAAACTAGTCCGAAATAAACATGATTTCCAAAAAAGGCGAAACAAATGGACTACTTGTAGGCTGGCAACAAGAGCTAAGAGCTGAGCAAGTACCAAGAGATGCACATAGATACATACTAATAAGTTATTTACAAACTGGCAGTAAATTATAAAGAAAACAAGTAAGGAAGGGCTAAGTTCGGGTGTAACCTAACTTTTTATACTCTCTCAATTCCCAAAAGGCGGTGAAATATTTTAAGATGTTGACAGAAGCTTTTATTAAAAAGTGTTATAACTGAGTTCAAAATTCATTATTCGACGAAACCTTGAATGGATTACAATCATATCTGGTATCTTATTAACTAAATAATTAAAGTAAGACATACTCGTATGTGATATAAAATCAATCAAAGTGAGTAACATATTTGGTAAATTTGGAAAAGGTCAATTAGAGAAATCAAGAGAACAGAAATCATTATATTAGGGTTATGAGGTCAAGACCAAGATATAGAGCGATTTCATTCATGTTCAGCGCCAAACCACAGTTTGTTTAAGAAAGCATATCTACTAAACTTTATTAAAATATCACACATATGAACCGATATATTATATATGGTATAACATGTACAGAAATTTTAAAATTATATGGGGGCTTTCAATCATTTTTGGGCACGTGACATATCATTACCAAGAAAAGACGTTCTATAAATTTCGTTAAAACATCTTAGATTGACCGATATCGGTGGAGAAGTCAGTTATGTTCAGTGATCATGTTCGGTATCTGGGTATTTGGGCTTAAAGAGGTATAGTCCAATTCCCAACACTGTTAGGGAAGATATGGTATAATTTGAGGGCACTATATATGTGCAAGGTTTCATTTCTACATCTTCGTTGGTGCTTGGGTTATATACTGAAAAGTGAAAGCAAAAGGTTGCCTTTAAAATTGCGTTATATGGGAAGTAGGAGTGGTTCATTCCGATTTCAGGCATAGTTTGTTAAAGCACTTTATATGTTTTCTGTTAACGGCATTTTGTAGGAGTGGCAGTAAACTGCTTACGTTCTTCTGTAATTCCTATAACCTTCTTATAGTGCTAAGGAACACGTGTACGAAGTTTCATGAAGACATCTCAATTTTGACGGACAATTATTCGGAATTCAACAAGTCTCGTCATTCTAATAATTGGTGTATATAACCCTATATCTGTCTCGTTTAGTAGCTGCAAGCGTTGCAAACAACTATTAGGTGAATAAAACTTTATGCTCTGTGCAACATATTGTGAGAGTATAATAAAGTGGTAAAGAGAAATAAAGTAAGATAGCGCACCTGTACTCTTGAGTGCATTAAATGGCTGCACATGCGCAGATAATTGTCTTGAATAGCTAAGAGTTAGAAGGTATGTAGTGCAGAGTTGTAAACGAGTGTGTGCAATAAAGGAAGCAACACATTAAAATACATTACAGCTGTTTTTTGTTTAAATCAGGTTGCGGAAGAGCAACAAGTGAATAAGCAATGGAAACAAGTTGTTCGACAAATGTTGTTCCTTCTGTAACATTCACTTTTGCTGCATTGCAGTGCAGCGCTGATAAATCTCTTTTTGGGCAGTAATTAAGTTTGGTGCATATAAACCTGTGCCCAAAGACAAGAGTGTATGCACTGGAAATAGCGGTTAGGTATTGGGCAAAGTGGTTTTGAACTCACCTCTGCAGATGGTTAATTAAATAGACCGCTAAAGAAAAACTTTCTAGATGTTCACCGAAAGATGCGATACTCATTTAAGGAAGATTTATTGAGTACAATATTCGACCTATATCGTTTTCCGACACATCCTCTTATATCTTTAATGGTAACTCTTTCTTCCATTGAAATCATCGGTCATCTCTGAACCCCAAATTTCTCTTCTTCATTTGGGAGCTAATTACATCTGCGTCCAGGTCCTCCATGCGATTTCGTGAAATATTTTAGTATATTCATTCAATATTAGAAAGGATTGAACGAGTTCTGGAAGATTCAGATGGGTATCTTTGTTCAAAATAACAATATACGGTTTACGCTTACACAAAGTTGATGGAATGTATTAAATGAGTCTTTACCTACCTTGAAGTATCTGGCATTAAGAGCTTTACAAAAATCTGTAGTATATACAGCACATATTACTGAATTACTTATCGAAGACCAAATTAGTAAACTGATATGGTATTGTCTAGGTAGTGTTCGTGAGAATTGCAGAAGATATTAAGTAAATTTTACTTGAAAAGTTAATGTGTGTTTTAGTAGAGAATCAAGCGGCAATACAGGCGATGAGCTCCTTATAAATAATTAGGATATCTAGAGTGATTTCACTTCTAAATTCTAAATGGGACGGAACCGATGATGGAACGTCAATGTATTATCTTTATGGGTGTCCCGTTTTTACCCGATTTATTGGTTTGGTGACGTGAATTAAGATCAGGGCTTTTGTTGCTTCCAGTGAAATGCTTACTAGTTTAGTTGCGATTTTTTGGGGAGCATAATAAGTTCGGCTGTTTACGGCCTAGAGTTGAATTTATCTCTCCACTCAACCAACTATGGCTTTGTTTTTCAAAACATCCTCTGTAATGGCGTAAGAATTTACTTATTTATTGATTGGTAGCGGAAAAGGAAGACTTCAATAATCTATAACATCTATGATATTATACCAAGTACAAATAGTTCAGTTGGTGAAAAAATTAAGTAGTAAATTGACTCAACGAATTGAGTGTTCAAACATATTTAATTTTGATAAGCAATTAGTATTTGGCAGCAGCCTACAAATTGTTTTGTTATATTTGTGAAATCTTCCTTGAGCCAACTTTTTATCAATCAACTTTTCAGGCTTGAAGCTGGGGCGATGAATAATCTGATAGTTATTTAAAACTTAAGAGGGCAGTGGTTATCTCTAAGTATGTCGTTATAATACAACATTTTTATTTTCTGCCATTTCTTTTGATGACTTTTTTTTTGCTTATCAGATACATGTTTTCTCCCTTGCATTGCACTTACGTTTCAGGGTTGCATAGGAACTTTTCGATTTATTTCTTGTCAACTAAATGCTACTTGGAGAATTAGTTTATTGTTTAATTTCAAATGATGAATGGAATTGTAGAAATTCTCTTAATTTTCCAACCAGAACTATATTTGAATATACGAAATCCAGCAACTTTAACTTATACTTTTATTTAACTTTTCTATATACGTTGTAAACCAAAATATCAGGACTTATAATTTTCAGGTCACTATGATCCAAAGCCAACATTATCAATTAAGTGACGGCACAACAATTATATGGCTCTTGTGATGTGATTGAAGTCTTCAAATATTGAGTGACCACAGGGTAGTAACGGAAAGCTCGTACGTGGTATACAACAACAAAAACACTCTATAAAAATGTGATAAAAATGGATCAAGTTGTGTTGACAACAATCAAAGCATGGCGCTGCTACATTTATGTGTAACAGCCTGCAGCGGCAATTGTAGCATAAGCGCGTACAACTACAAGAGCGACTTCATGTGGGTATGTAGCCGTGGCGAAAATAAATAAAACAATAAAATAACTACTTCAGTTCAATGTTGCGTCACTTCATAACCATGCAAGTTTTTGTTGTAACTACAAGAGTACTTTTTGTTTTTGTAAATACATAAATGCTTCATGTTCACAGTGAGTCTCCCCGAAATTGGGTCAGTTGTGATGCTGCCGGTTTTGTTGCCATTGTTTTGGTGATGCGACAAAAAAGAAGCGATACAAAAGATATTAAAAAAATCAAAGCAAAAGCAAAATAATCGAAGTAGAAAAACGAAGCTGCCGAAAGTCTTGTAGAATAATGAAAACACTTCCCAGTTCATTGTCATTGGCCGATGTAATGCCCTTCAAGAGCGTTGCAAGTGCACACACTCACCCCTAAAGAGTGTATATTAGATTGCGAAAATATTAACGCTCTTTATTATATAAATATGCTTTATTTGATATTTATTTATATTCATTAAACAACGTAAATATCTTGTATATGTGTACGTTTGTTAAAAGTTAATGCATTTATATGGTTATTCTGTTTTTCACCTGGTAGTATGTGTTTGTAGAATAAATGGCGAAGACGCTTACATGTGGCTCAGTTCCGACTGCACCGACCTTTACTCAGTGTCATTTATGCAATAATGCAATTCTTTTGGTACAGGACTAGCGGTGATGCTCTTCATATTTGGAACTTCAAATTAAACTATCGGCAAGGCACCGATAACAAACTGCTCATATGCCCTAATATCATAATAGAATTATATAATGTGGGTGATATCGGCCCACACGATTAATCGATCCACCGAAAATACTAATTTCTATCCTTCTTTTTGAGGTTATAAAGTAATATATACAAGTATTGTTTAATATGAAAAGTATCTTAGTATAATTTGAAAGAAACAGGTATAGGTCAGTAACGCCTCCTAGTCTCCACATACCGTATACTTCAGTTCCCCTGGTTAACTTAATATCATATTCATTGGTTGGCATCTGAAATACTTTACTATCATATATGAAAATATTTTGATAATTGATTTGATTAGGTACACAATACCTAATGTTGATATGGCTGACTTTATGCTTTCCATGATATGGAAAAAAGCCCGGTTTCCATTAGGCAAAAGAAAACATCTAAGGAACGGGATGTACGCTGTGGGACAGCTTATTCGTGAAAGTTTTGGTATTTAAAAAAAAAAAACAGTTTTATTAATGAAAATACCACCAAAACAAAATACACCAAAACGAGGTTTCATGGGTATCATCCGAACCTTTCCCCAGGCGATGCAACCAATTTCAAGTAGTTTGTTATATTCTGTACAGGGCATGTGGGGTCCGAATGTGATGAATGCAGTCGATGACCAAAATATACTGTTGCAACCGAAAACTTCAGGAATCTACAAAGTAAAGTTGATCGAGATTGCTGACACTCTAAAAATATCAAAATAATATCCCAGATATCCCCGCAACTTTCCTAATGGTACTCCGACGATTCCTAAACACGTTCCTCAACTCCCTTTGAACGTTTTCACCGATCGAGCTTGGCCCATAAGTAAAAGTTTTTTGCTTAAAGGTCCTTCTTTTTAAGTTACAGCTTTATACTATTTTTCTTTTACGAATTTTTTATTGACCGATTATATGATCTGTTGATATAGTATGTAATTATTTTTTACTCAGTCATAAGCCGTTTTCTACCTAAACTAAAATAATTTGGCATTTCTTTTGGAAACTTTTCAGAATAACTTAAATTAATTGAAAAAGTAATAATACAAACATTTTCTGAAATGCTTCTAGTTGAAATACAATTCATTAATCATGTAAAATTGTTTTTTTTTGTGACGATTAAAAATGCTGATCATACTTTTTCTTGTAATTTTGTAAGTTATATTGTGAAGTGGGTCATTAATAAATTATAACTGGAGTGCCTTTTGAAATTTATTACGAATTTTTTAAAGGACTCTTCAAATACTTGCAAAAATATCACAAAACGTTTTAAGGTGTAAATTATTTGTTCCTTCTTAAAAGACTCTACTTTTCGCTAAGGTACTCTCTCAAGTCCTTTAATTAAATATTTATATCTATGAACTAAGCATTGACTCATTATACTATCTGAAACAAAAACTTCAATTACATGAAGTTGAGTTTGAAACTGCAAATTTTAAACCCTGAAATAATTGCGAAAAATCAACGACTTTCTGAAAGAATAAAATATAAGCTTATTAAGCTTTAAGCTATAAGTCTTGCAACAGTTTAAAGCATTAAAGTAGTTACTATATGCTTACAAATTTTTATGAAGCGTGGAGAAATTCGAAGCTATGCTTTCAAATATTAAATGTGGGCTCTTCTTACATACTTGGGCTTAAGCATATTTGCCCATAAATTCAATTTGCAGTTCGAGCGAGTGGGAGAGCATGCAAATAGTTTGAACTCTCTTACAATAAACATATGTACATATGTATATTCATGAATGGGCGTGAATATTTCCAACCAGCGAGCTGACCTAATTAAATTTGCTCACCTCTTCTTTGAAACAGTTAAATTCAGATGGAACGAAGTCAAGCAGAATGGTGTTGACTTTTAATTTATACTTAAAATAATGTGGTATTTATTTGTGGGATAAACTTCGGGTGTAAGCGAATATTTTATACTCGACAAAACCGTGAGTGGATTATAATCGTATTTGGTATCTTACTAACTTCTATTATAGGTCATAGACTCACTTAGTTTCATTAATACATTTTGCTTCGTGCCCGAGATATTATATTAAAATCTCCCAAATTAACTCCAATTAGATATGGGCGATATAAACTCAAAGAAAGTGGCATAATTAAATATATTAGGTTTATGAGGAAAAGTCAACCAGAGAAACGGAAATCAATATATTAGGAATAAGAGGCTAGACATCGGTCTAGACCGTGTTAATATTTAGTGCGAAATCACATTGGGTTTAAGAAAACAAAGCCTTTAAATTTCAATAATATATGGCATATACGGACATTACGGTTTAAAGTCAGCTGGAAAGTCGGAAATCACTGTACAGTATATATTGGGGTTAGAAAAATGTTTAGACTCTTTAAATTAATATTTGGCATCAAACTAGTGTAAGCTTGAGAACATGTTTCCATGCAATTTTATTAAGATAACCCACACACTGACCGGCATATTCGGCAAAGAGTCTACCAGTATAAAGAAAATTATTATATGTAGTATATGGGAGCTGGTGTATTTCGTGGACCGATTTCACACATTTTTGGCATTAAACTACGGTATATCCAATATTCCACGTTCACCTAAATGCTAAGATATTTACATATTCACTGATATATACGTATAAAGTCAATGAATAAAGTCAATTTGAAATTCTTATAATAAGTATATGTAGGCTAAGGGAAGTATTAACCCGATTTTACGAATTTTCTCACAGAGTGATCGATATTACTGGTAAATGGAGGGGGGGAAAAGTTAAAATTTATAAGATAATAAGATAGCATAACTCGGAGGCACTATTTCTGCAAAGCTTTGTTCCAATACCTTCATTGGTGCTTATATTATTGGGTTATATATTGTAAAGTGAAAGAATCAGATGGAATTTAATATTTTTTTATATGGGAAGTAGGCGTGGTTGTTGCTCGATTTCGCCCATTTTCACACTGTAATACACTGATGTCAGGGGAATGTTATGCATCGAGTTTAGTTGAAATATATTTCGTATTTTATTAAGACCAAAAATTTTGTCAAGGTCAAGATCGGTTTTGCCATATATTATGTATAGGAAAATGTAACAGTTAAGCGATTTATTAATTAAGATATAGGTGTACTAGAACTTTACTATTATCTTCGCTTTACGAGTGGATTAGGTTCTATTGAAGGTCACAACAAGTATCCAGTAGACTATATTGTCGCTGTTTCTGGCCTCAAAGTCGACTACGGAGTTGCCTTCAAACCGTCATTGCCGAATGTGCTTATCAACCAAAGCGCGGTCGAAAAGGAGAGTGTCCAACTATTATTTTCAACCGTAAATACTTGGCTTTCATAACCACTCAAAGCTTATTTTAAAGCTGTGAGGACAAATTTTAAGATCTTAGAATGAATTGAGAAATAAAGTAATCATTAACTTATTTATGAATGAATAACTTTAAATAATATGATTTTGCTTAGTCATAGCTATATACTCACACATACACACACACAAGCACAAAATCGAATGTGCATATATAAAGACATGTATGTATGTATGTGTACATGACTTTCAGTTTCAATTCAAGTGGCAATTTTCAGCAATAGAGTTATAGGCCAAACCGCGAAAGTGGCACCACCGAAGGCAACAACAAAAATTACAACTTTGCTTACCAAAGTATGCATGCATATGTATATATACATGTGTTTGCGCCTTTTTCATGAAATTTAACATTGGCTTAATATGAAAATAGATCCAGTTTACTTATTGTTCAACAGTTTATTATTGCTGCTGTTGTTGTATACCTTCATACATCTCTTGCTTGGAAGCACAACACTCAAGTGAAGGTTTTTTGACACTCAAAATCAAAGCGAAAAACAAATTTTTTTCTTCGCGCTTCTTGACTTGCAGTTCGAAAACTTAGATGTGTGAAAAAATAAATAAGTGAATTTCTTAAATATGCCTTTGCTGCTTTGTTGCGCTTTTAATGACACATGAACAATATTTTCAATATTTATATGCACTTATTTATGTGTGTATATCCTCATTAATTATAACAATTATTGTTGGTTTTGCACTACTTGGTCATTGTTGTTGTTGCTAATTGCTGCTGCATCCACAAAAATCAGCCTTCATTCACACAAGTCAAAGGTTTGCTCTCTTTCTTGACTCTTTCAAGTTGCTCTTCTTTTCGCCCGGCTGTTGTTGTTATTGCCATGTACAGCTCGTTGTCCGATCGCTTTTATGCTTGGTTGTATCGCCAAAGTTCAATTACAAATTTTAATGGTATTTTAGTTAAGGCAAAAGTTCGAATTTTCGTATATTTTGAGTTTTTCGTTTTTTTTTTTTTACTTTTTTACTTTTTTACTTTTTCACTTTTTTACTTTTTTATTTTATTTTTTGTTTTCTTCTGCAGTTGTTGGTATTTGTTGTTATTTCTGCATTTGCCTTGTATGATTTCCAAGTGTTAATGGTCGAACGTCAATTGCTGCAATGCGCATCAGTTTTTTGGAATCATATAAATTACAGTTGTAGCCGTTGGCCTGGCATCAGTTCGTGACTTGCTCTTCCCTACAAAGCTTCCTTTACAGTTATAGAGTACACGCTTCCGGATAAAGAAGCAGAGATATAAAAAATTTGGAATATTTTGAGAATTTTATTTAAAGGACTTGAAGCCTTTAATTCACTTGTGGTTTGGTTTATTGTACATGATGCGTGTATTTGTGTTAGTGAGCTGCTTGATTGTGGGCGCTTTGGCGCGTCCTGAGGCTGGTTACACCTACAATGGATTATTGCAGAGTTAGTGTTTGGAATAAATATTAATGAATATTTCAAAAAAAAATTACTATTGAATTGAAAAAATACTATATACAAAACAGTGTGAACAAAAAATATTATTTCTTTCAAAAAGTGAATTTAATCAACCTAGTTCAAGATTTTGTCTTCTTAAGACATATTCTTACATATATAGACATATTCTTATATATCTTACATATAATTGCGTCAATAACTGTTTTTCGAAAACGGCGTTGAGGTTTCATAAACTAAATTTCAAAACTATTGCTAAACGGATAAAAATAAAATTAATGATCTACTTGAATAAAGAGTCAAATAAATTGAGCTAAATAATCAATTAAGAATATCAAAGTTAAAATATAAAATTTCAAAAATGGGACTGAAGTTATAAAACTTAAAACAGCTTGCTTAAGAGATTGGAAAATATAAAAAATTCCATTTTATTAAAAATATTTAGAATATGGAAAGAAAAAAAAGATATAAATAAATAATAATAATAAAAATATCTAACACGAAGTTCCTGAAAAATTAAATTTTTAAATTCAAATTTGCTGAATTAATGCTAAGAACAAGTTTTCGTTTTTTTTATTTTTTGTATAATTTTTAAATAAATTCAGTAAAAGAAAAATAAGAAGAATATCTCCCATTTCCAATAAAATTGTAAACTTCAACAACCAAACTTTAAAAAAATATCAGAAAAGTTTTCAGTTTATTTAGATAATTTCAGTCCCAACTCCCCTACAGTCTCTCATTCACCCACTTGCCCTTGTTTTGCATTTCCAGATTCCGCCTCACTGCATCAGCAATTGCCCTCCGAGCATGCTTTCGCAAATTTTGCCGCGCCACCTCCAACAACTTATGGCACACCGCTCTCCAGCGAGCCCACATTGAACAATATTGAGCAGCCTGCCGAAACAACCGGACCCGAAGATGTCAATCAGCAGCAGTACCAGGCACCTCAACCATTGCCACTCGAACAGCAAGATTCCTACAATGCCGCCTACCAAGAGTCGAGCATACCACAAGAGGGCGGTTACGCTTACCCACCACAACCAACAACCATACACAAGCATGTGTATGTACATGTCCCGCCCAAGAACTTCGAGGATGAGGATGTGATCGAGACACGGGTGCGGCATGCACCCGCTGCCAAGCAAAAGCACTACAAGATCGTTTTCATTAAGGCACCAGCACCACCATCCATTCGCCCACCAGTTGTGCCACCGCCACCACAAAACGAAGAGAAAACACTCATCTATGTGTTGCACAAGAAGCCCGAAGCCACCCAGGATATTGTTATACCCACCGCTGCACCAACGAAGCCCTCCAAACCGGAAGTCTACTTCATCAAGTACAAGACCAAGAAGGAGGAAGCTCCCGTCTATGGGCCACCACCACAACAACAACTACAGCAACCAAATGATAACAGCCGTGACAACGGCGACAACAACATTATCGGTGCCGATATGGATCCTCGTCATGCTGATGTGCCTGCCGGCGAGTATGGTGCTCCTGCAACTGATGACTTCTCTGCTGATCTCACTGCGCCACTCACCACCATTACGCCCGCATTGGAGACGGAGCAGCCCCAATCGCTCGACCAGCAGCCACAATTTCTCAACGATTTGCCCGCCGATGCCCTCGATTTGCCAACTGCATTGCCGTTCAGCGCTGGCGATCAGCCACCGCCCACAGTTCAGGCACCGAGCAACCAATATCTGGCTCCGGAGCCCATGGCGCCCATTGTAGTGGAAGAACCTACACACTTGCCATCGTCCAAATACGGACCACCCAACAACCGCTTCTTCCTGAAGAAGAAGTAAATGTTGTTTGCTATTCAATAGTGGGCGAGAGCAGCGGAGTGCGCCGGAGTGCTCCATTAACTAGTAAAATTCCACGAACATATTTAATATAATAAAATAGTCATTGAAAGCGAGAAAGGAGGAAAAGGACTCTGTTCATCAGGTGGCCATTCGCACACACACAGACACACATACGAGTCAGCATACAGCACACGTTAAACATTAATTGCACTCAACACAAAGCATACATACATAGTACATACGCGTTAAATAATTTTGTTTGATTTTGTTTGATTTTGTTTTTATGTTTTTAATTAATTTTAATGTCTATGAAGGTTTAGCAAATAATAAACGAATTTATTATATAAACGAAATAGACTGTGTTTATGCTTATGAAATGCTACATATATAAATAGTACAAAATGAAAGGTGGTACTGTGTGGGAGGATAAGCTCAAAAGAAACTGAGAAATATCATTAATGCTTTCAAAAAGTTTTCGACCTCATTGTTATGGCAATCGACGAATGCAATGCAGCGCTGAAATAGCAATTATTGCGAATTGTAATCATTGTTCGCATTTATTTATATCTTTTAGATGACGCTTTATTTACTAAATTTAAGAAGAAGCACACTTCAGACATTAAAATAAAAAAATATTAATTTTTCATAAAAACTGCTGTTAACATATTTATCGCCTCATATAATCACTTTTGGAGTAATCATTGCATTACATTTATATTTTATAGAACGTGAAAAGAAGAGGCAACTAATGGAACCAAAGGTAAAATATTTTTAAGCTTGGCTGCCATCAAATTTTTCTCTGTAAATAGCGCTCAGATGAAAACCTTGGGATATTATCGACGTTAATCTGTTTTCAATTAATAATTGCAATAACAAGTCCACGATTAGGTCATGATAATTAAACTCCGCACATGAGGTCTCAGTAGAGAGGGGCATATTTGGTTTTAAAATGAAAACTGGGCGTGGCCCACCAAAAAGCTTAAGTGCACATATCTCATAAACCAGTAAAGTTATGTTTCTACTACTCTACCGACTCTACCGGCGCTCTACCGACTCATCCTATTGGTAAAAAATCACATCCATTTTTTGTGTAACGGTTATACACGAAGCTATTAACAGAGCTATAATTTTCCAAAAAATAAGACAGGATCGTTATATTCAACTATAAAGTTGACGTGGATCTCATACGGATCAGTTAAAAATTTGGGCAATAGCAAACTACTTGACCGTTTTATTCCCATTGTATTCTAATAATATATTTTATAACCCACAAAATATAGTTATCGGAATTAAGTCTTCCGCAAATAGTGCAATTACGATTATTTACGATGGGCAACTACGATTCTAAAGTATATTAGTAGTACTAAGGAAACTCTTATAATAGTTTACTTGATATCGTCAATATGGTCAATATAGGAGTTATCTTAATACCTTACCTAGAAATATTTTCTTGACAATACTTTAGTTTAATATCAATATTAAATGAAATCTATCCAGACCTTTTAGGTTGACTTGATGTATAGGGTCATCGGTTATTATATGAGGTACATAAATGAATTCCTTGAAATGTGGAATGCATTCTTTTATGAAATTGGTTCATATCTTCTGCCAACGTCCGTATACCTAATGTGAGGAAATTTGTTCTGCCGGTATATTCCGATATATACTGGCCTTATTCGGTATACACCCATTCGAAATAAGAGGTTTGTTAAGCAAACACTTTTTCTTATTAAGGTGGAAGTCCAAATTTCAATATTTGGTCCAATAATAGATGGTTTGTGTTTCTATCTTATGACATTTGACAGAAATTTTTCAAATTCTATTGATTGATTGATTTGCTATGAGTAACAACTTGGCTCCCAAGTAATATAAAATTTATTCACTTTGAAATCCAACGTAGAATCAAATTTGTTAACAGATTTGGGATATAATGCAGAGAAGTGAACATAGATAACAATCAGTTAAGATGTTCTGAGAATGCTCAATTGAAGGACTATGTGAAGAGTTGCTTTGTTTGGCAATACCAAAAGAGTTCAGCAAGTTCAGTATTTCAGAAAATGTAATTATTGTGAACATAAGTGTATTTAAATTTTAAGCAAATAATTCTAGTGGTGAAAGGAGAAACGACTAAGCATTCCTTATAAGAATTGGGACAAAAACATTTTGTGTCGAGACATTTTTAACGCATTTCTACCATAACTCGTATGAACATTTATATCATTAATTAATTAAAATTAATACATAATATATCTCTTCTATCTCTCCCTTTGATATCATTAGAATTTAAATTGAATTAAAAGAGTAATGCATTTGGGATCTAAAGTCTATGAACTTGGTGTCTATTCTCTTGAATCTAATATGTTGAACTCCGTAAAGAGTTGGCGACTGGGCAGTTTTTTACTCGAATGTAAAACATTGGATATTATTTTTTTAGACCCAAAAAATTGCTGTCAACAATTTTTGTATTAGTAAAAGAGTTTGCATAAGTAGATCGCACAGAAGATCGTATGCATGCAAATTCCATCGCTTTTGTGGTCGTGCAAAAAAAAAACCAATTCGATTTGTACTAAGAAACATTTCCCTGAATAAAAATTAATTGCTTTGAATTAATTTTTG
Organism: Bactrocera minax; assembly: GCA_021498325.1. Lineage (NCBI taxonomy): Eukaryota > Metazoa > Arthropoda > Insecta > Diptera > Tephritidae > Bactrocera > Bactrocera minax. The sequence goes on from JAKEEE010000024.1 coordinate 1,436,022, forward strand.
CTTTCTACAAACTGAGAGTCCTTTGAAAGTTTAGATGTTTTTGAAACCGCTTCAACAATGTTCAGAATAACGGCGTTAAGGATCGTTGGTTGCAAGATTCTGTTGATGAAATGAATGTAGCCTCGTATATTCTTTTCCTCGTTGTTTGGTAGATATTCTTATCTTATTTGAGGTATTCAAGCTAAACCTCGAATAGCAGATATATTTTTGTTAGAAGCATTTTAGAAGTACGTTGAAGGCATATTAACTCTGCATTGCCTCATCCAAATTAGTTATCCCGCTTAAAGTATATGCCCGCTATATGCACTAATTATTTTAAAAAAATCTAGAAGTGAGCTGTTCGCTTTGATTTCATAATTTGCATTTCTTAACATTTTTTACGTGCAACGTTGCGCTAGATCGTTTTCACACCCACCCAATTGGCTGTGCCTCATTAATGGGAATTCAAAAATACTTTCGAATATTTTCGCCACTCACAAAAGGATGAGTAAGTATTGCATACCACATCATGTGTTATTGCATAACATGCAAAGTTTTGCGTTTTGCTTCGCTCGTACGCTTCTGTTTGGCAGGTGCTCATCATACTCTCGCTTACCATTTAACCAGAGGCAGAGGCATAACAAGTTTCGATAAGCCCATGGCGGCGGTGGCGACGGCAGGTGAAATAGTGGAGGCAGCCGTTGTCCGAAATACGAAAATAGGGTAACAGAGCAAGAAGAAAAAAATTAGACTAATACCACACAGTTAACCAAAATCGTCTTAGCCGCGCTATATACATGTAATAAGTGGATTGCAGTCGAGTTGTTTGTTGCAATAAGCAACTAACAACAATGACTATCGTTTTGGCCGCAATTAATTGCAGCAATTAACAGTTAAATGCGCAGCTATTAGACAAATTAAATGCTTAAACGTTGATGAGTTTACGCGGTTCCAATACGCGCCGAATACTGAGTCTTTTTCCTACGCCAACGTTTTTCATGTATACGTGCGTGTGTGTATGTAATAATTTGTGGCCAAACGTGACAAATTAGCAGGCTAGCAACAACACGAGTTTAAAACGTCATTACGAATTATGCTGCTTCTACTCTTTTGACTTATTTTACAAAAATTACACAGCTCTGTTTTCACAAACTTGACCTTGCCGCGCTCACCTTCTTTTCTTTCTCATATTTCTGTTTTCTTTCAACATTGGTTTATCACTTCATGTGTTTTGATTTTTCTTTCACTTTCATCAATTTACCTTACAAAATTCGCAAATTGTATAAAAAGGTCTTATTTTTTTTTTCGTAAATTTTGGTATCTTTTGGCTGCGTCTCCATTTGCCTGGTCTGCCGATGTTCCATTATGGTTAATTTAGCGCATTATTGTTGTGCTCGATGTGGAATATTGCGGTGCTTTTTAAAGGAAATACAAATATAATAAACTTTTATTTGTTTGTATTTATTTGTTTTGTGGATAAAAAGTTAACGTCAGCCATTGTCTCCATTATTAGCGCTGAAGTGCATCTTCTCAGCCCGTGCCATTTGTGAGCAAAGGAAGTGAGTACTTGAACTAAATAGAAATAGTTGTAATCATTGATATGTGAATGTATATGAATATACTTCAGTATCGAAATCAAATAAATTGAAAACACAAACTGTTACAAAATCTGCTTACTCAAGCCACTCAATTCAACGCCTCAAATATAGTGACCTCTCTATTGGGATTCCAAATATTTGGAAGAGTGAAGTCATCGATGTGAACCTTTAAATTAGCTACCTAGAATTTTTTTTTGTGAGATTAATTTTTAGCTCAGCTGTACGTCGATAAGATCCAATAGACCTAATAGGCGGAAACGTCTGTACGTCAAGGTACTATGACAGAGACCATCGCTCAGTTTCAATCAAAACTTGGAGGTTCCCTTGTTTGTTAATAAATATCAAGAAGCAAATCACAAAATGGAGTGTGGGCGATAACCATTGCAAAGTTGGTATGATGTTGGTTGGAAATTTTTATGAATCCTATTATCTGCTTAGTGGCGTACGGTACGGAGGTCGGTAATATATTTGTGTCACAAAATTCAAACCTGTATGACAGAGCCGTGAGTAAAAGAGTTCATACAATTTGAATGGAAAGGTAGAGCTTTGATTTCCTGAGGTGGGATTGTAAATTTGTTTTTTACTCAAATAAGTGTAGCTGTCTTATAGCTCTAGGAACGGGAAAATTAAAACTTTGACCTCTGCCGTCATATGGCTCTCATCTTTGCATTATGTCCAGTTCTGAACTTAGATAGATGGATAATTAAGATTTGCACTGCTATCTATTGTGCGCTCCTCTTCATAGCGTCTCATCCAGCTCCAGAGTTTTAATTATTTTTAGAGTGCTGTGGGCCAGAGAGACCATGTGCTCCTTACTCTGAGGATTTTGCTGTTTCTTCCTTGTACTAACATGCGCGACTAGCATAAGCGAAACTAATCTGATGCGGGCCCATATTTTGCAAATGTCTGTTGAGTCTACAGTAGCATCTGCATATTGCCACCAATGTCTTTATTTTATATGCAGAACGGTTAATTAATTGTGGGAATTTTTCCAGGCTATACCCTCCCAGTAATATTTTTTTTGGCAAAGAACAGAAGTTTGGAACCTTTGAGTATTTTTCTCCGCCCTTTCTTCTATGTGGAGCTCCTCCTCTATGACAAGAGAATCCACAGCAAATAAATACGCTAGGTCTATCGGTATAACGGCAAAACTAGGTGGACCCAGTTGTAAGCTGATAGGCTATTGATCAATTCTACATAAGAAACGATTGCCTTAAGTGCTGCCTGACTGTTGCTTGTTATAATTATAAGTTCGTTGTGACAATATGGCAAAAATACTTGGAAATCTATCTATTAACAGAACACCCAGTTCTCAGTTCGAACACCCAGTAAACTCACGTTAGTGCCTTCTACTGTGTTCGAGCCGTCGGTGTACTGTTGAATTGTGCTCTCTGAATAAGATGCAACTTTAGAGCAGAGCCTTTGAGTTCAGATCATAAATTCTGGGTAATAGCAAACATCTTGGAGACATTAGAGCATTTGGTGATGTTATTCCTCATTTTAAGACCTTGGTTTGTTTCGCAGTTTCTTTAATCACTGTATGGGACAGCATGTGATTCATTCTGAATAATAGATTTTACCGGAGCCTTCGGGCAAGTTCCTAAAGCACCAGTTGCACATCCGGTTTTCCAAAATTTGCTGCCACATTGCAGACAGTGAACGATGTGCTTTACGTGGGTACCTGCCGTTGTACAGCCCAACTCCACGGTGTTCAAAAACACAACGGATCAATACAATGCGTTGATAAGCGCCCCGTTAGTAATAGCTTTTGCTAAAGCTATCGGTACCGATCGGCATTGTGGAATGGACACAATAACCACCTTGGTAGGGCTCGAGGCCTACCTAAAACCTTTGCCATGCTGTGGGTCTGGCAACCGGTTGTAATGCAACTCCACATTTGAACTGTACCGCCCCAGACAGTTCTACCCGCATTCAGGTGTTAAACCACAGCCACCACGATACTCCCCGAAGGTCCTACCGCAATGAGCAGGATGGAGCGACAAGCAACTCCAGCGGGCTCCTGCTCCCCGTGGCACCAGATTAAAGTCTCCGGTCAGACATTGTAGCCTAGGCTACTTCTAGTTGAGTTACCCATTCAACTCCGACTGGTGGCATTTGTAGCTTGAACAATGCCTCTTTAAGTGTGTGCATAATACATTTAAAGTGTTATATACTCAGTTCAAGCTAAGTAAGCTAAGCCACATTGCAGATAGTGAATGCTTCGTTAATTCTGTTAAGCTTCGATCAGCTCGTCCATGATAAGATTCCACAGCAAGAGGCAATGTCTTTGAAGGCTGCCGCTCGTGGTCAAAAGTCAAATCCTTCTGTCCACTATTTCGTTGAATTCATGCGAAACAGTGTCACTATCGCCCTGTAGGCTATTACTTAGGAAACAAGTTTCCTGATATATTAGTGACTAACGACTATTTCATATTCGTTTAACCTTCACTATGACTACTCTCTATCTCTCTCTCTCTCTCTCTTTCTATTGCAATAATCTGGAAAACCAAACCAACAAATATTTTAATATTGTCAGGCTTATTTACATATATTTATATGTTGTTTAAGAAAATTTTGATTTTCGAAGTTCTATGCATAGATTTTTCAAATAAAGACTCTTTTTTCTGTAAAAGTTCTGAATAAATTTGAATTTGTAATATAAAAAATATTGCGTACATTTCATCTTTCTACTCCACTGTATACAAATTGATGTGGTAGCCGTAAAAAATGTTGTAAACAAAACCACGCGACGAAAACGAACCGACGCGTGCGACACGTGCTCAACCGCTATGGCGCCAAAATTATGATTCGGCGCAGTAGCGTCAGCAACATGTTGCAGCAACACGCAAATGTATAGGAACATCAAAGATAAACAACAAGACATAAGCGAGAACTATGATGAATTATCCACACGCGGGGTGGCCCTCTGTGGCCACACTGGGACTGTCTGTCCCACGCACTTGCCAAAAGTCGACAGTGTTAACAAGCGGAATGCAGCCTTTGCTGTTGTGTGGCAACAAAACGAACAACGTCATGCTAAAGCCGTGGCGTTAGAACGAATACAAGCGATGGTTGCCGGCTGCATGGTAGTTGATTAGCGGCAATGCCTGCTGTGAATTTCCACATAATGCGGCAGATCAGTTGGTGTTTACGTTTCACGAGCGAAACGTGTGGCACGCGCCGTGGCTAAAAACGCGTTGAGCTAAAAATAAATCTTTAAATATTTTTGCACAATATTATTTTGTGGCAGAGCGCGCGGTGAAGTTGTATTTAAAGTGTTGATAGGTTGACATTAACCAAACTATTAAGCTATTTTACGATAGTCGCGTTTATTAACAACCATTAGTGCGCGCACAACGGATGTGTTTCTTTGCGGAAACGGAAGTTATGCTGTAACAGCGCATAGAGAATCTGAGTACCGGTCGTACAGTGGTTGCAATATACATGTGTGCGCGCTGTGGCCGTCAAGTATCGCGAAGTGCGCGCGTATAAACGGCGGAAGTGTTAAACCGGTTAAGTAAAGTGTTTACTTTGAAAATTGCAACGAAGGAAATTCAAGGTAAAAATGTTGCGCATACGCCAAGTGGGGCTCTGACGCTAAGTTTGCCATATTTCATAGGAAAATTCGCGGTTCGACATACATTTGTTAACTAAAAATAAAATAATTCTTATTTAAAAAATTTTTTTATTTTTTTTATAGCGGCGCGTGTACATATATCGAAGCAAAATAGCATATTTATGTGAATATAGATTAACAAAGCGTTACCGAAACTCGCAGTGCAGTGTTACCACGCGTTTGTACTTCAACGTAAAGTAAAATAGTGAATGTTTGTATTTTTAACTAATGAATGCAGCAAGTTTAGTAAGAACAAGCACATCAAAGTATAGACTACCCTATCAAATTCGAAGAAGTGCTTCAACTAAATAACGCTATTCTCTTTCACAGCCCTCTATGATATTGTGTGGAGTGTAGTGGTGAGTACATTCCTCTAAGTGTGTATGGAAATGTAAAAAATGCATTCATATTTGCTTGATTGCTTTTTTATGGCATTTTAAATATGATATCTTCCTTTCATTTCAACATTCATGCATTGCGGCAACACTTTTGCATTATCGGTTGTAACGGTTAAGTATTTGTTCATTCAATAGAAATCAGAAATGATGTGTCATTTCATGTTACATTTTTCAATAAATGTCTGACCACCATATTTCATATTATTAATGATTTATGACTCTGCTTGCCACTTCCGCTCTGTGGTATAAGACTTGATGGTAAAGATTTGGTGGTATTGTATTATTTTACGCATTAAAGCTCCTCTTCCAATACATAATATTTAAACAAGTAATTCAAAATTAACACCAATCAGAACTTTTATACGACCCCGTTTTTATATTTCTATGGCAGCACCGAAATCAACTCATTACCGTGAATGCATTTTGTCTTTAAATTATTTTGTAACGAAAGCCTCCTTTTGGTCCTTCCCCACCCTCTTAAGCTTGCGTCAAATTTACTATTTCGCGAAGCAAAATTTATTCACGTTGATGGCAACACAACTATCCATCGGCTATATGTACAAACTCAATGCCTCCATCTTTTTCCGCGCTTCTCCAACTTTTGTGTGTTGTGAGTCTGGTTCTTATCAGATAAATTTAGGTTCTCATGGATTTTCAGTTGACCTCATTATGGGAGCTTATGAGAAAAGTTTATGCATCAGCAGTGTATTGCCTGTCAAGCCTCCCTTTAATAGATTCAGCGTTGCTGGGTTTATACACATGTTCGCCTATGAAGAGGTGAGAGAAATTAAGTAGTAGTTTCCACTGACTTTTGTTCTTCCAATCCAAATTTTCTCAAATCTTTTTCACATAAAAAGCATATTGTCATTGTGATTGTCCTATTGTGTGCCTAAAGTACCATATATTGTATTTGTATTGTATATATAATATGATATATTTATATATTATATATATGATAATATATATTATATACATATAGAAATATAAAGAGATTCATAATACTGACTGCCGAAAAAATTATCTGGATTTTATAAAAATATTCAACTTTAGGATTGACAACTCGCCATCATGGCTGGCGAATTCGTGCAGTAAATTTTGTTTCATATTTACATTACTTTCTCCGTGTCGTTTATTGAAAAGTCTGTTAAGTTTATTGTAAGCTTTTATGACTCACGGGCTTTTCCTATGATCTAAAGTAATATTGGAGGGACACCCCAAAAGGCAGGTTACCCAAGCCTCAATGCTTAATCATAATCATAATATCAAAATAAAAAAATAAGTAAATTATCGTAATCGGTAGCAATAGAAAACAAATAATACGTGAAACTCCGATTCAGTAATATTCCAGAACAGACAACTTAATAAAAGTCATATATTATGGATGTCTACAGATCATAAGACGACGAAAACCACAACTTTCTCGTAACCGATTTATCTATAAGTAATCAAACGATAAATATTGGTCTCAATCACATATATACCGTTACTGATATTTAAAAAATTACAGCTTATACAACTTCGGCCGTAACACAATTATTACGGTAGATAAATGTAACCGCATTGTGCGTTTGCAACATAAATTGCAACAAGTGAATTACGCATTTTTTAATTTGTTTTATTTTGTGCACTGATTCCATCGAGTTACGGTGCAGATACAGCTAATTGTCGATATCGCATTTCATCATCTACATATTTGTATTATTAACGGCACATATGCATATATTGCTGGTATTTCTAGCAACGTACTAAGTGTGTAAACATAGAGGAGACAGGGTGTCGGTGTGTAACCATTACCTAATTTTGAAATTTACTAATCGATTACAGTTATTTAGACTTGCTTTGGAACTTTAAATTCAGCATAACTTTAAGCGTGAATCACCTCATTCATCTCAAGCTCCATAAATTTTAAGAGTCATTCAATAAGAAATCTTTTATTAAAGACATATTCTTTTCAAAATTAATGCAAGTTTACATACCGTTATAAAAGATGGTGCACCCTATATGTATTTTGTAATTAAAACGAAATTTTCAATTACAGAGTGGGCGCATGCAAATTGAAAATTATACTTTTTCGTGTTTCTGCTGCAACACCAGCAGTGGGCAGAATCGCCATACAGAAGAAATAGCCCTAATGAGATGCAGTAAAACGTTGTGAAATTCCCAGATATTTCACGATGTGTAGCAAAGGATTTTAAGGGCGTAAAATGTAGTTACCTTCATGCACGTCGAGCACGAAATAACAGAACATGCATGTTGTCGGGGTTAGTAGTTGTGTTGGCGCTTGTTTTTGGTGTAGTTGTATGAGATAATTGCAAAAGTGTGTACTTAAGTTGCGATTGTCAGTTTTGGTGGTATGGTTTATTTGAGTATTGCTTGGAATTCATAAAGCTGAAATATTTTCTTAACTTTAAGTCTTCAACTAAATTTTCCGCCCATTTTGGCAATATTTTAAGAAAAGCCCAATTTGCTGTAAAGAGCTGGATCTCAGCCGAAAAAAAAGCACAAAATTTTCACATTATTTTTAAAATATCTGATATTTTTCTAGAAGCAAGAAAATACATTTATTACTTCCCATACTGCTAATTTATTCTCATTTTGTTGGGTTGAATATAAAACGCCCACATTTACGGTCGCTGAAGAATCCCGAGCGTGCTCAGATAAGTAATAGCCAAAGCCAGAGCCTATAATCTACATACATATGTGTTTTTTGGAATCTAATAAACAAATGAAAATACGAACAGGGACTTGAGTTAATCGGCGGAATTGCAAAAGAAGAAAGAACTTTTTTTTATTATGATGTGCTGGTTCTAAAAATGTGTCATTCAACTTACACATACTTGTGAAGAAATACCCTATTAAGTCCAAAGAGCCTAAAGGTAATTCTTTCAAGTGAAGTATAATATGAGAGAGTGCACATCCAGGATCAAAACAATTATGCAAGGAAATAATCAATGAACCTTTAGTCAGGCACTCAGGGAAGATCATTGCTACCCCCGGTCATAAAAGCATAAAATGCAGCGAAAAAGCGGAAGACGGAAGACTTGGCAGATGTTGCTCGACATGCGGTCGCTGTAAATTGTGCAAGACCATTCAGTGCCTTCAACCAACACCAGTATTGCAGCAGCGTTGCACCACCAATGCAACACTAAAGCAGGGCGTATTAAGAAATTATATATTTGAATTATTCTTTGGCTCTCCGTATTGTATTATAGCAGGGAGCGTCACAGAGCATCCGCCTCTGAAATCACAATTCCAAAAAGTAAGAGTGGCAGAATCGAATCAATTCAAGTCATTTACCGAGTATGATGAAACTTTAGATCCTAAATGTAACTAGAGTGCATACTCACAATCAAGCATGCTCTCGACTTCTCCTTTCAACCGACCAACCAAACAATCATTATTTCTTACTGCCAATTCAACAATTACAATTCTTTACAATTTCGCCTATGATAAAAGTCGCTTTTCGTACCCTGCTTACATAAACAAATACGTAGGTAAATAACAGGATAGGTAAACAATAGGTGACAAAATAATATACGACTTGTATCAAAGTGATGTTAGGTAAAAAGGTATAATTCTTCTGCTGTTAATGAAACTTAGAAAAAGAAAATTAAAAATTACAGCTAACTTCAGATTCTTTCCGATCCTCCCTTTTATGCGTATTGTACGAGGTGTGTTCAGAAAATAACGGGAATGTTCTTCTACTGTAGCATAGTGCATCATGAATTCTTGTCTCAAGCAAGCCTACAAGTTCAATGCCGTTTGCGTGAAGCAATCCGAAGAATACACCCGGATTTGTGGAAAAACAATTCATGGCTTTTGCTCAATTCTGCTCTTCTGAATTCTGAATTCTTGGCCAAAAACAATACTGTAACCATGCCCCAGCCGGACCTATATTCGCCAGCATGGCTCCGTGTGACTCTCCACACAACACACCTCGTCAAAAGAGATAACATAATAACAAAAACAAAATAAAGTTCAATTTTTTCTAGTTAATTTAAAGGTTATATAACAAAATACAAAATCGGAATTTAAATGTGCTCGAAATGTCTGTGAACGTTTAGCAACAGCTATTAAAAAAAAAAATTAAATTTATTTATTTTGCTTTTTTTCACTTTCGTTTCCTCTTAAAAATGCAATGAAATAAATTTACGAAATTAATGAAGAATTGCTGTCAGTAGCCTATGGAAAAAAGTAATTGAACGACAATTTCGCTTCAGTCAATTAACACGGTTGTCACTTTTATGAAATAGTTCATATGAATGGTTCTTTTTCACATATTTTTTTATTCGTATGTTTTAATTATTGACAGTCCATACCAATGGTCAGTTCCAATGTCGACTTTTATGCACGGGATTCATAATCAAAGTTTCATCCTAATGATTAAACTATTCTGATTGATGCAATCATATAAATTAAATTGAAACACATCTGCAAATGTGTACAAAACGAGCTCAAAGAGATATCGAAAGTACTGAAAAAGTGCAAAAAACGCTTACTTCTTGTATAAAACATCTGCAATACCCACAACTGCATCGAGAATTAAATTATTACTAGCAGCGGCACAATTTAAACGAGAAAATTTTTTTTTTTAATTTGCTGTTACAGCTCGAATCAGGCAGCAAAAGAGATCGAGTTACAAAAACGTTCAAAATATAATGTAGAGTATTAGGTATAGTTTAATCAATAATTGGAAACAGAAATAGGTACGCAATTATGTTTTAATAAAAATCCGTTATAAACGTATTGAAAATCACATTTTTTGCTCATGTGTTCTCCTTTCAAAAATATGCATGAATGCTTTTTGCTATTTATTTTGAAGAAAATTTTTCGAAATTCAGATCTTGTTATCGTTTCCCAAAAAGTGGCCATACAAATTTAATTGGAATTTTCATAAGATAAAATATTATAAATGACAAGAGCAATCTTGAACAAGGACAAATTAGATTATACAAACACAAACAATTGAGACGAAATTGCATATGTCAAACACACAAAAAACCACAATGACAAACTAACAAATGGTGCACAAATCCAATGTAGATTTATGCGAAAGAAGAATATTGTATCTTAAATTTTTCAATTTGTTGTGGTCGCAAAGATTGTCACACTCACCGAAGCAACATGCATACAACGAAATGCAAAGAAAATTATTTCGAGCAAACACAAAGTGATGTACTCGCAAGAGCAAGCAATTTCAATGTTTTGCACTTGACCACACTTTTAATCTCCGGTATATAAAAGATGTGCCGGGGTGAGGAGCGGGGTTTGAGTCCGTCGAGTAGGGAGTACAGAGCAGGTTGGAAGAGACCCAATGTTAGGACACTGAAATGTTAACGGATTGTGGAAGAATAAGTAAGTGTATAAGAAAATGTGTTAACGGCGAAAATAAGTAGAAAGGGGAATTATGTAAATTTGAAACGCTGCAGTGAAACACGAACTAAGAGCGCAAAGAACACGAGAACAAAAAAAAAAAAACTGTATATAACAATTCATTTAGCAAAATACCATTGTAAAGGTAATTTTGTAGAATTCACTCATACATACACCCACATACTTCCACACACAAATGCACCCTTACCCCACGCTTAAAACCATTACAGCTATGGTTTAACCCACTTAGAGCGTCCTAGTACTTGTGCACTTAGCTGCAAATTAATTTTTTTGCATTTGCATACCTCATATGAGTACTCACATGTATACACGTGGCTTCTTAACTGTTTTCTTAACACAAACGCGCTAAGATTAGCACTTGCTGTACTATATATGTATGTGTAATTGTAATGTGTAAGGTGAACTCAAAACATTTTAAGTGTAACAACGAAGTAACAATAGAAGTGTAACTATAGACTCACGACTCTGCCGACTTCGCCGTCTCGTAACCTTAACAATAACCAACTACAAAGTCGTACAGTCAGGGTAACGAGAAAAGCTGATATAGACAAGAGAAGAAGTAACTGCATATAAAATTAGAAAGCATATCTGTGTAATATTATGTATTTAATTCATTTGCGTATAAAACTTAGAGTCGTATATAGTCAGCGCTCTCCAGAGTCACACCGGCCTCCGGATATGATATGATGATTCTCTAAATTTCTACTTAAATTACGTAGAATTGTTACGCAATAAAAGCTGATCTAATTTAGTCACAGGGCAAAAGTCATATGGGCTGAATGATATATCAATAATAAAATGCTCTGCAATAATTTTAACATTTATTGGCGCATTTACTTTGAATATCTTCTTTGGTAGATATGATCGGCACAACCGACTAACTCTCAACTAAAGAAAATCAATCAGAAAACAAGATTACGGTCAAAACCTGAGTCAAGGCTTGTCAAACATTTAAGACTATTGTTAGAATGAAAGAGATTTTTTATCCGGAATATGAGACTGGATGCAGGTTCACGTATATTGACAGAAATAGTCCAGAATATTCTGAGTGAGATACAGATGTTAGGAAACAGAACTCCTTCTTCATTTTATGAAGTTCTTCTGCTCGTTGTAAAAATTCTTGAACAATCTTAGGACCGAGAATTTACAGTTCTGAGTGTATAAAAGAGCGCATGAAAAATTGTCAATTATCAAACGTGGAAATGAAAATTGTTGAACCATTTGCTTATTTGTTGTAATTTCTCAATATCTCAATTTTTTTGAAAAAAGTTGCCCTTATTTCGAACAACTGGGGCCGAGTTTTGTTAGGACTGTAAATGACTTTTCCATTCAGGATCTCCTTTATTAATCTTCTCTTCATCTATGTATCTTACATTTTTCCACATTTATATGCCTTTACTGAATATTGTCAACCTTTTATGTGCTTCTCTCACAGTAGGGATGTTTTAGACTAAAAGTGTGTTCACATTGCAACGTAAACTACCTAATTTGTTATAAAATATCTCAATAAATAAATGGCATTCCTATTTGTGATTCTTAATTTATTTTGATAGCTCTGGAATTTCTTCGTTATATTAATTTAATCTAAGGAAATTTTATTGAATTTCATTTAATTTTTCTTTAGGTTAAGTTTCTTTCAATATTTTTTAACTTTTAACTGTGTTATGAATAAAGCAAGCTTCTGGTGTTTTTAAATGAAAAAATTAAATAATTTCGATACAAATATTTTAAAATGCAAGCGATCTGAAAATTATCTAGTGCCCCCTAATAATTACAAGATAAACTAAATCCCTCGTTCATAGTTCATTTTACAAAGAAAAGTGACTCAGTTAATTCATATACTAAGAATCAGTTCTAAATTAAGATTAAGTGAAAGAAACTAAAAATAGTGTCTTCCTGCAGTCGTACAATAGATATTTATTCCTTATAATTTATTAATTTCCTGTGCTGTTTTCTTGTAGACTGTAAAGAGCCGGTCTCAGTTTTTTTATAACAGAACTCTTTAGGATCGCTTCTTTCATGGTGTTTGCTTTCTATTGTTTTTAGACACCTCAAAAAGCTCTTAAGGCTTAAGTGTTTGTTCAATGAAATGAAAATCAATTCACAAGTTTCCCTTTTCCTAAAGGCATTTTCAAGTTTCGTGATTGGCTTATTTTGCGCTATTAATATGACCATGACTGTTCGTTTGGTGGCAATGAAAAGGCTGCCTTAATAAATAGCGAAAGGAGCAATTTGTCGCTTGAAACAGCAACAGCACTTTTGTAAAAACCATAAACTTCATTATTAATGAAGTCACTAAGAATTTGTACGTATGTATGTCTGTACAAATAAGTAAGCAGTAAATAGCTATTGTAAATGCGAAGAGTACCAAACACAAAAAGTACGACTTAATTTTCTATAAGGAAAGTTGCGGTTAAAGGAACATAGAAAGTCCGAAAGTCATTAAAGAAGCTAACTGTTATTTCAGACGTTATTGCTTTATGGGAGAATTATGAGGGTGGAATATTTATGGGGAATATTAACACACTGGCTAACAATTAAATTTTATGACATACATACTGGTAATTGATAGTGAGACATATTTAGGTGCGTATGAAAACAGTTAAATGATGTCAGATTTGAAATAGTGCATGCATAGCGGTAATTTTTAAGTGTATTAGTACCTTAAGTGCGTGACTAACGATCGGTGGGTCAAAAGTTCAAACAGCAAGTAAGAGAGAATCTAAGATTATAATAACAAATGAAATAAATGCAAAATATAAATGAATGTTTTTATACTAGTACAAATCAGCTTTTGTTCAATTTCAGTGGTAATTTATCACGTATTTATAGTAAGGTTTATTAACTGAATAAAAAATTAGAAAGTGTTTTTTTGAAATTCAAATTTATTTTGTATATTTGTAAATAGTACTCAGCACACTGTAAACCTTTGAGAAGAGCGAAGATATTTTAAATTATGTTGCCAGTTAACAAATCAACAATAGGAGAAACGAATGAATAGAATTCCAAATTAAACTTCCTGAAGCTCAGTTGTAAAATGTAATCGAAAAATTCCATCACACTTACATTATAAAGGGGGCCACCACAGTGGAGGCTGGTTTATGGTAAAAATATTGCAATGTTCTATCACAAAATACACACATTTAAGAAGACTTACAAATGAAATATTTGTGAGCAAGGTTGTCACATAATTGTTTATTTTTTATTAAATAACTAAAACAAATATATTTTTATAATATGGGTATCAAACTAACGATAAATATAATAATAATAATCCCAACGATTACCCTCCACATGAGTCATGAAAGGCGAGAGAGTGTTTTAACGGCGAGATATAGAACTGCTCAGCTACAGAGACAAAAATTGCAACAGCCAATATTTAAGAATAAGTCATAATACATTTCATATGATCCTATTTAATAGGTGAAAATAATATAGTTTTTTTAATGTTGAAAAGTGAGGCTGATAAATCAAACTTCTGGAATGAGACAATATATCGGAAATATTTGGTATATTAACTGAAATAATCGGACTGAACTCATACTGATAGGCAAATTTTTGAGAAGAATTAATATGGTAATTTCACTTAAAAAATTCAGCAAAATTAAAAATCCTTATTGTTGAAAATACTCCTAGAAAAGTTTCACGTTTGGTGGTAATACTGGACAATTTAAAAAGTTCGTACGATTTTAAAGAAAGCTTCTCTATTGATAATCGATTTTGTTATCTAATATAGTTAGATAGTAATATAGTTATAGTTATCTAACATAGATCTAACATCTAACCACCGAAGTCAACGCACGAACGCGATGGATTATAGCGATATCTCAGTTTCTCGAAATAATAATTACAGTAGAAGAAATATTTGCTTAGAACAGGCCACCATCTGGGCGAATTCCCTTTTATCGCCGCTGTATTGTAACAGGAAAAAAATCGGCCATCATTTTCATTGATTTGTGACACGGCGCACTATCTCGATGAAGCATCACGTTCTTCTTCTTCAAAAATATATAGGTTTTCATAAATTTCGGTCTTACAATAATTACAATATTTATATAAAAATTATGAATACCGCTCTTATACTTTTAATTGTCGCTGTTGATGTTTTTTGCTTTTCGAAGTTATTCGATGAAAACTATTCCATGCGCATCCCAAAATATGGACACTATAACTATGGCAGCTAACTGCTGCGTTCTTCGCTGTTTCTTAGACTCCGAAGTGAAATGATGGAGCCACGTTTAATCTATTGTCACATATCGACGCGAGATTTGGGATTATTACGATCGATATACATGAACAATATGTCCAATATATGCCTTTGATATCTTTAGGGTGTCAACTATATCGAGCATTTTTTTTTTTATTTTAATAAAATACGTCTTACGAAATTCTTAACATCTCTTTATATTCACAAATAGCACGTAAAACACCAAGAATTTCCCGCAAAATATTATGTATTATGGGTAATGAAATTACTGTATGCAATTCAATAAGCAGCCAATAGCTAGAAGGTTTAAAAATTCATGAATGACATTCACAAACCAATTGAATTATGCGCAAACATATACATGTATATGTACTTTAGTATGTGCTGTCGCAAAAATATTGATGACGTTGTTGTTATTGTTAGCGCTGACTGTTTATTTATTCATTAAATTACTTCTGTATTGTTCCCTGTTCCATTTCCCGGCGAATTTCATCGAACAAATCGCTCAAACTATTGCCACATAACAATCCACCAGATGAGGTGATTGTCCAGTCCACTTGATGAATGTGCTTGCATCGATAAACATGAAAAAATATTGCTTTTCTGGCAAATAAGGTCCATATATATACTATATACATATATGCATTAATATATACTTGTATGTAGACTTTTGTATTTTTCATTTCCTTTGCTGCCTGTTGTTTAGTTGCCAAATGTGCTACAGAAGATCTTTCAATGAAATTCGGTTTTAGTAAATAAATACATATGTGAAGATGATTGGCTATTCGTGTCTTTTTGTGCTGTTGTGATTTGGGAAATACAAGTAAACAGCTTTGCTGAAAGTCGATTTCAATCATGAAATTTGTACTTCCCATGTCGATGGGATATGGATTTGTTCTAACGTGGAAATTTTATTAAAAAATAAATAAAGCTGTTGATTATAAAAACAAATGTGAAGAAATTTGATTTTTCCAGACCTCGATGTATGAGCTTAACCAGTGCTATTGAGGAGGAAAAAAGGAAGGACTAAACCTTAGCTGCACTATTTAATATCCCTAACATAATATTTACTTTAAAGGCAAATGGACGAAATTTTGTTTTAACTATTATATGAGGGCTAAAATAAATCCTTCTCCGACTTTCAAAAGTTTTGGTACAAGTAAGATGCCAAGAGAACGAATTATTTCCATTTAATTATATTAAGCGCGCTCATATACTTACCGATGTATACTATATTATTAACTTGATTAACCTGAAATACAGATTAATCATCTTATTTTCAAATCACGCTATACTAAGTAACAGAGGGATAGGCGAAGGTTTCCAAAGATCTCTTTCATAATTTACACCGAATAACAATATGTTTACCAAAAACTGTTAAAAAGTTTCTATTAAAATACCTTACATTTTGAGTAAATATGCGATATATTGGCAAAGCTTGGAGGGCACATTGGACCAATGAAAAAGTATAGGATGATTTCTCTCAATTTAAGACCTTACCTCATTATATTAAACGCTATATTCTTAACTAATTTTATTCAAATGTCCTATGTCTTATGACCCATAAAAATTGGATAAGAACTAAACAGAAGGACGGAATTCAGTTTATTTGGTATCTGGAGTCCAATAAAAGCAAAGATCTACGTAACCGGGATAGACTCGGTTTTATACTCCGCCTTGAGGTGTGAAGCTCGCAGAACTCTTCAAAACTATTTGCTGAATGTTGTCTGACATTACAACAATAACAACAATCGATTTCAGCCATTGCCAAACATCTTCGTTACCAAACTGTATAATACTCAAGGAATCATGTTTACTTAATATTAATAAGATATGCTTCACACTGAAAGGTATAAATATACACATCCATTTACACATACATCCACATAAATTGACCGAATTATTAGTTTTTTAAGTACTTTTCCGTCTATGAAGAGTAACGTTTTTTTCGAAATCGTAATTAAGGCTTGATGCTTGGAAAGTCAAATGAGTTGATACACTCAACGATGTCATTTGGAAAGTAGACCGTAGTAGAAAAGTAGAAAGTAGTCTGATTTTATACATCTTAAGTTCATGCTAAGAAGGTATTATGAAAATGTTAATTATCAAATTTGTTGCAAATTGTTCATAAGTATTTCACTAAAAATGAGTGATCCATGCATACAGGCCCATTTTTCATTTCAAACTGGTTCATGTGGGCCTACTGTATTATTCTTATCTATGCACTGTATGGTCTTCGTACTGTTCTTCCATGAGTGGCTACCCTTATAGGTATTTCAGAGAATACCGTGGGCTTGACTCCGTCTTTTTGGCACTGTAAATATAATATATAGTGAAAATATGAAATATAGTGAAATGATATGTTGGTGCAGAAAGTCTCCTTTATATCGCTCATTAAACATTTCCGCGCAGGTGACTACAAATTACTTCAGAAATTTCACATTTTTTGGAAAAGCAATTTATTTTTTTAACTTTTTTTTAAATTTTATGCGCGAAAATAAGAAATTAGTTCCACTGAGAGTAAATAAACTTCTTATATATTTTTTTTTAATTTCAAGCATAATCTTACCAATATTCGTGATTACTTCAATAACCTTTAAGACGGAGCTCCAATCGGTTCATAGCACTTTGAAGGAAAACAAAACCAAACAGTACTAGACAAACAAACTGCAAGCAACTTCGAAAATTATGCGAGTGAACATTTCGCAATAAATTATCAAATAAAGGTCAGCTATTTTTCCGAACTGTTTCTTATTCTTATTATATGGCATACGTTCCCTATCTTACTATTTTTGTAGGAAAAAGTAGTTCTAATGCAGTCTTTGACCACACATTAAAGTCATATAAACATACAGGTTTTTATATATATGCATTAAATACAGTCAAACATATATGTTATAGCGCTTTCTACGCCCACGCATGTAATTTCTCCACGACATTTTCTTTTACGACATATTTTCCTGCTATAATAACAATTTTTCTTATTCTTCTCACCTTATTCATTCACTTCAGAAAAGATATTTTTTTGCTGCCATACATTTTCTGGCAACGGAAAACAGTTATTTTGTGTGTAGGCTCCCCCAACGCGGGCAAGGGCTTGTCACTTCTCTTCTCCCCACTCTCTTCTCTCATTTACTTCTCTTATTGTACAATATGTATGTAGCGAGGGCGCGCGTTTTTGCACGTGGGTTTAAAAGCGCAAAGTAGTGCGTGTTTGGAATTTGCCCCCGGCTAAACTTTCACTCTCTCCCAGTTTTTGTTTTATTTTTCCATAGAAATATTTCACAGCCCTTAAATTTTTTGCAGATCAGACTTGCAATCGTGCGCTGTATTTTTATCGTTTCATTGTCTTGCGCGGCGTTTTTCCTATTAACTTCACTTTATTTTTGGCTTATTCCATTCCTTCTAATTTTTTAAAAGAATTCTATCTCAGCCACTCTAAATCAATTCGAGCAATAACACTTGTGCGAATATCAGATAATCGGTAGAAAGAAAATGAGAAAAATCCATTCCAAAAAGTAGAATTGAAATTTCTTATGAAAATTATGAAAGTTGAATTAGCTTAAATAAATAGGAAATTTTCTTTATTTCAAGCTGAGAAATTTGTGGCATCTGTGGCCCGTCTATTATCACGCAGAAATAAAGTTCGAATTAGCATGTTGATAGTGTATATACGTATTCCAATGAATGGAATTTAGTTTTACAGATTTTTAGATGTATTGTTAGCAGAAATATTATTTACATAGCCATAATGATAATTGCTTAATTGCCAGCTCAGTTGTCATTCACAGTGCGCGCTGGCGTATGAGTAATATTTTTTCTGTTACCGAACACTTCCAAATTAATATTATTTAATTAATTAAAACTGCGGTCAATTTTGTGTATTTGCTATTGGCATTTTTTTTTGTTGTTTACATAACTTCGGTGTTGGCTTTGTTATTGTAGTTTCACATATCTATACTTTACGCTTTTTATGCTTACTTGCTTTTGGTATTTACATTAATTAGTTTTGCAAACAATTTATTTAAGCTTATTTATGTAATGCTTAGGTTAGGTCGTAGGGTTGATCCTCACACCAAAGGGAGTCTTGGTGCTACTACTACTTAGACAGCTGTGAACGCTGATCCTTTGTGATACCCAAAACTCCTAGATATGGATATGTATATCACAGATCATATCACAATCATTGAATTGTTTTGAGCTTAATACAAATACCTATATTACCTGTGTAATGTATTGTAGTGTCAATGTATGTAGTGTAGATAAAATAGTATTAAAGACGTGAGACGTTCTTTTACAGACACTGGGAAATGTTCATTTATTTAAGGACATACATGACCGCGAGGAAAAAAGAAAAAATGGTTCAAATTTTAATCAGAGTTAAATAATTGCTGTAAATAAAAATTTCATTTTAAAATATAATAAAACAAAAAAGTTTGGAAGTTGTGAAATTTTTAAATTTTTACACACTCTTTATAAAAAAAATTAAGACACAAAAATTGTGTGAATGTTACTTTCGTCGTAACGATTCGAGGCAAAGGGAATAATCAGACAGGATTCGCCTGCGCCACCATCCCCCAGTATAAAAACTCTCAAAAGGATGGTTTTGTTTGGTGCACGAAAGTCGTAATTATGAATTTTAAAAATTAGTGAAATTCCTTCTCAATTCAAAATCATTATTTTTTATTCTTCATTGAGACCTTCAGCAAGGTCATCGTGTATACAAAGACATTAAAAAGCTGCCTCTTCTATGAAGGTGAAGTGGTTATAACTAAAAGCAAACGAAAACAAGTAAGGAAATGCTAACTTTGGGTGTAGCCGAATATTTTATAATCTATCGAAGACATTAAAATCAATATAATAATCCTCACGTACATTCCTCACGTACTTTCATCACTATATTTTACTTCGTGTCCGAGATATTTATATTAAAATCTATTAAATTAACTCAAAATAAGATATAGGCGATATAAACTCAACCAAAGTGGCATAATTAAATATATTAGATATATGAGGGAAAAGTCAACCAGAGAAACAGAAATTAATGTATTAGGAATAAGGAGCTTAGACCACGGTCTGGATGGGTTTCATTCATATTTAGCGCGAAGCCATATTTTGTTAGATATAAACAAAACAGGAAAACATATCCACTTAATTTCATTAAAATATCACACGTATTGACCAACACAAACGGTTTAAAGTCAGATGGAAAGTCGAGAATTGTTACATCGGGCATTTTTGAGATAGAGGAAGATCTGCACTGATCACATAACTCTTTTCATTACGCAAGTATATTAAGAATCATGGTTCCATGCAATGTTGTGAAGGCAACTCACACTGTGACCGACATATTGGGCATAAAGTCTGCTAGAATAGCGATACTAATTATATGTAGTATATGGGAGCTGGATTCATACAGCGTTTCACACATTTGACGTAGTAAACTATGGTATATCCGCTATTACATGTTCATTTAATTTTGCTAAGATATCTTACATATTGACCGAAATATATAGTATAAAGTCTACGCGGCGGTTGAGAATCCTTGTATTAGGTATATGGGGGCTAGGGAAGTGCTTACCCGATTTGATCCATTTTATGCACAGGGTCACACTGTTATCAGAAAGAGACGCTCTCTGTGAAATTCAAATAAGTAATTCAGATAGATAACTCACCTACTGGCCAATGTATATGGTTAAAACTCAAACGGAAGTTTGGAAATCCTTATTTTAGATATATGGGGGTATGGGAAGTATTTACTAAATTTTATACATTTTTTAAGCAAGCGCACAATGTTTTTTCTTAATTTTAATAATATATCTCACAGACTGTAAATAGTTAGCCATGGGCATTGGGTTCACATATTCGATATCTGCGGACTTGAAAAGTAATGTTTCCATTTTGACCGTTTTTAGACGTGGAATGGCATATATTGACCACACTCTATGTGCAAAATTTTGCTGCGATATCATTAGTGCTAATTGATTTATGTAATGTAAAGTGAAAGAAACGTACGCAATTTAAAATAATGATAAATGGGAAGTGGGCGTGTTTGTATTCCGATTTTTCTCACTTTCATACTATAATAGGAGGATGCAAATACAATATCATACACCAAATTTAGTTCAAATAGGTATAGTTCTTCGTTAGAGTTAGGATTTGTAAGCTGGTCGGAGCTACGCCCAATGTCCAATTTTTACACCGATTCCTTTGTAGCCCTTAAGTGCCATCTTGGCTGTGAAATTTAATGCTTCTGACATATTTATTGTATTTAATGAGTTATCGCCTTTAGTAGTCTTCAAAACAACCGTTATATTAAGAGTGGGCGTGGTTATAATCCGATTCACTTATTTTCACACCGTTTGTGTGAAAGTATTTGTCCTCAGCAAGTGTGGCCGCTGTAGCTCTAGCGATTTGTGAGATATGTACAATAAACCTATTATGGGGTGGAGCCATGCCTACTGTTTGAAAATTTTTAATCCACAGATGCTCTTCCCTCCTGTGATCCACGGTTCTCAATTTCAGTTTTATATCTCAATTATGAGTTTAGTCATAGCGCTTGTGCAAGGAGATGTGTGCTAAGTTTCATCAAGATATCTAAATTTTTACTTAAGTTATCACTTGCACGGCCAGACGAACGGACTGAAAAACAGTCAGACGGGTGAACAAAACTAGTGAATTTTGTTGCAATATGTTGCGAGAGTATAAAAATTATAAATTATAATCAAGATGAAAATCACTTAGCATTTAATGATACAAAAATTAAAGAATATATAAGTCAGAAAAAAAGGAATACGTGTAACCAATAAAGTTATTTAAATATTTAAATATCTTCAATTTATGAATTCGTAGGGAATGCTTATTCTGGCGGCGGAAGAGTGGTAAAGTGGTCGTAAGAGTGGTAAGAATGTCGGTGCTTTCATAAACACTAAAAGAAGCGAAACATAAATATATATATATTGGAAGTTCTACGAAAATTAAACAGACTGCAATTGTCTGAGACATATTAATGTATGAGATATTGTACATTGATCTTGCGATCAAGAAGTAGTTTTGTAGTCCGATATTTCCGAACAAAAAAAGAAAGAAAGTTTCTCTTAACACCTTTTTGCAGAAAACCGTTTTTTCAGAGTTTTGACTTAATTTTTGTTTGGCAAGCATTAATAATTAAACCAACCTTTGTTGAACTATCTCTCTGATTCAACAGAGTAGACAGGAATGCAAATTTATTCCATGCAAAAATCAGTACTGGATCAAGGTGCAAGTTGGCTTTGTTTTGTTTGCAAGAAGTTTTCAAGTTGTAGTATTTGGACAAAATTGTGTAACAAAAAACATAATTAATGTTACTTTAATATTACCAGTGAAGGCAATTTAGGAACTCACATTTTCCTCAAACATTTCATTCCTTAAATATTTCGCGCAAGGATTACAAAATATTTTTTCGGAGAAACGAAACATTTTATTTTAGCTTTGGGTCATTATTATGAGGTGGTATAAAGCAGTCAGAGGAGACACCAAGTTTACAATATCTGGAAGACTTAAGTCACAAACGTGCATACGAAGGTGGTCTGATAAGTACTTAGTCTGCAATAGAGAAACGAAAATTTACAAGGATGTTGATTTATTTCTCAACATAGTAGTTTTTAGTACGTAAGTGTATCGTTCCCAGCGATGTTCCAACTTCATTAACTCCTCTGAAAAAACGTTTTTTGAGGTATTCAAAATAGGCCTCAATGTCGACAGTAACCTCCTCATTCGACTAAAATTTCAGTACATCGAGTGACTTTTTGAATTTTGGAAAAAAAAAAGATATAGTGGAGTGGGAATCTGGAGAATACAGTGAATCAGGCAGAAGTTCGTAGCCTAGTTCGACTTATTTAGCTGTCCCGAGGGTGGCGGAGTGAGCCGTTGGGTTATCTTATTAGAAGAGTTCTATGCCCATCTCCAAGTACTGGATTGGTACATTGGTGTACTGCAATTTATGTTCATCTGAGAATCAAAAGAAAACATCGCCAATAGCTAGCCACCTGTAGATTAAGAGCAGAAAGATTTAGTAGTGTTGATTTGGAATAGCATAACTAAATCGGCTTTATATACTTACAAGGTAACTATTATAATTTTGTTGTCCTTTGCTAAGCCGACCAACAGTATTGTTAAAGAGAACTTCGTAAATTATCTATACCCATATTACTCAATATGTTTCAGCAGGTAATAATTCGACAATATTTGTCAATAATTCTGTTTAGTATTGTATAACTGTTAAATGTATTTTTTTTGCCTTTTGCAAAAATTTCTATATAAAATTTAGTGGGTATGGCAAAATGTGAGGAATGTGAGGAAATAATAAACATATTTTATTTAAATTTTATAATTAAAGTAATTGTACATACGATTTTTTTTGGCATAGAAGCAAGTGCTGAATGATGCTTTTATTACCGAATGTGTTGAATGCGAAAATATCATTTGCAAATGCAAAATAAATGTTTAGAATAATCCATCTTTTGACATTTAAATATGTAGAAAGTGTTGAGAACTGCGTAACGCCACTTCCGATAATCTGTTTGTGTTGAAAAGCATGACGCAATATATTGCGTGATTTCAAGGCTTATTGCCTACGATACAGCGTGAAAAAACCACAAATCTGTTGGTGAGTAATATTGATGAATAGCGTTCCACTTCGTCCACAAGTGCGGCCATCAAGTTTTTTTATAACCAGAACAAAGTGTTGGCGTGATTGAGAAGAGTTTAATGGTTGTTGAATGAGTGGCTGTGCGAATAACTGAATATAAACGAAATTTATGACTGTTGCAGTTGTTGCTGTTATTTAACACAATTCAACATCAATTGCGTTAAGCTTTCACCACTTTTCGCTTTATCTTTTCATCATCTTATTTTAAATTCGATTTGTATATATATATATATATATATATATATATATCTATGTTACATATCTATGGTACCATCACCGTCCGGGTCGTATGAGTAATATATTTCTCCTCTCATCATAGAAGGTAAATAGAGAAGAACACTTTTCATTTGCTAAATTGTTGAAAATTTCAAAGCCACTGACATCGGATAACCAACTCGAATTTGTGGGTTTCGATACAAATCTAAGAGGGTTATCACTTTTCATGGTGTTTGCGTGCAGGTGCACTTACTTGATGAAACGATTTTGCAAATCACAGAAAATAGCATCAGTTGTATTCACATATATTTGTTGAAATATAATAAAAAATTCTTGAAATTGTTTTAAATGAAAACAAAGCATGAAGCAAGGTGCTTTATTCTTTCATATGAATATTCTATACAGTGCACCTTGATTCTCTTAAGTAAAGCCTGTGTCATGCAAGTTAAGCTCGCTTTTAAAGCGCCGATTCATTTAGTAATAGACCGCAGAAAATTTTTTAAAAACATTAAAAAGTAGGTATGTAAAGAAAGACTGTAAGAAGAAACTTTTCTTTAGAATTTTAGATATTTAAATCTCGCCGGTTTCTATGGTTTCCACGACCACCGAATAATTGGGTTCTATGCCTCCCAAACTCGTTTAGATAAATATGTTCGGACCGTTATTCACCCAATCAGTGTCACTCCAAAAACAATTGCAAACTGCTAACTCTACATATAATTGAAGACCGTTTTCTCTAAGTGTTTCACTTTCAGCTCAGCTATCAATCTTTGTAACACATTGCCAAATACAAACATAAAAATATCTTGGAAATATATTAGAAATGATCTCATTTAGGACTAGTTACCGAACAGAATTGCACAGAATAGTAATTTACTAAATCTATATGTTAGGCCGATGTTACTGGCGAAGATATGGATTTCCCTTCTGACTACTACTCGAACTTATTAGAGTATTTTTAAAACATCGGCTGCAGCTCATCTGGTTCTTTGTTATTTCTCTGGTCTTTATTCCTGAGCAGATGTACTTTGAGCACACAATATTGGGTATTTACAAGACTAGACTGTCTTATTATCCAAAAGATGTTAGGTTAGATGAAGGATGGTGTAATAACAGGTATTGTATTCATATACCCAAAACGTATCAGGATTATATTTCGTTAACTTAAAGCATCTTTCACAAGGGTAATGTATATACACTATATATCAATGGTTCTCTAAGAATTCTGGAAAGAGTCAAGTAAAAAATATTCTTAAAAAAGAGTTGGAAAAAATGCTTGTGAAATTCTTGTCCTTATGTTTTTTGCTTACACAATTTATCCTTCAAATAAAGAATGCTAATTCTGTGGTTCTAAGTTGACAGATGCTTTTTAACTTTATGCCAAATCTAACAATACTTATAAAATTGATCGTTGTCACTCTCACTCACTTATGCTAATTTAACATATCTCCATCCCCGCTTTAGTCATGTTTTTTGTATAAATCTCATTTCAACTCCTGAATCTGCATAACAACCCTCATTATTTTGACTCATTTGAAGAAAGAGCTCCGCGACATACTAGCAACGATTTTTAACACTGCAGAGCAACATTAAAATTAATCAACAAAATCAAAAAAATAAATAAATTTCTTTTCTGATTTAAATTGTAACCTTTTTGCCGACAAACACGGTGATGTCGTCAATTAATTTAGATTTTGTGATTGTAAAACAGAAAAATGAAGTTCGCGCGTGCAGCTCATTAATGACACTTACTCACGCGCAGTTAGCGGTCATTTGTCAATTAGCAGTCACTTTACGCTACACACTCCCCGTTATACCAATTTATTCGTCTATTTAATATTCATGCGTAGTGTCATTGCCGAAAATGCAGTAGACCATGAATAGACGCGTGCATCCTTTAACTTGTTGTTGTATTATTCTTCTTCGCATCTATTTTGGTTCATTAATAATTTAGTGCGTCAGTGATTGGCTGAAGAATGTCTCGTTATCATTTGCTTTTAATAGCCTGTACTTACATACATACACAAGCATATATTGCGACGCTGTCGTTTAGACATTTTATTCCTCTTTCTTATTTCGCTTGACATTACTTCGCTCATTAATATTTAATTAAATGTCTGCACTTGAGGTATATTGCTTATAGTGTATCGTGCATGAGAGTTTAATGAAATGTTTAACGTTCCAACTTCAGCTACTGTTGTACCCATGAGCAAATAGCTGCGGAAGAAAATTTTTCGTTTTAATTCGCGCAAACGAGTTAGATGGAGTCATGTGAGGGATGTGCCCTTTCCATTGAAAGCAAATAAAAATTATAACTAACTAATTTATTAACTTAGTAAATAATAAGAAGATTAAGTTAATATTTGTCCAACGACTTCCTACAATTACCGTCAGGACTCATAACCATAACCTTATACTGCTATTATCGTTTTTTTTTATTGGTTAATCATAATGGAAGTACATTTCGTGTTCTGGGGTTTTTCTTAGAGATTATTGTTTGTGTTGGATTTGCTGTACTGTTTCGTAGTTCAATTCCTATTCCAGCGAGGATTCTCACTCCCAATTGACTCCGATTGTTTCTTTCAATATGATAATTCTCCTTAAAAATTAAAAGTTATGGTTTCAGTAAGGAATTCACATTATTTTCTTGAGTTCGACTCGGGCAAACTTTTAATTCAACTGTTGACATATTGTCTAAAACTTAATAGATGATATCGATTAGTTGACGCTCGAGCTTTGATGATCACCTAGAACAAATAATTAAAAAGGCATACCTTTTCTTAAAGGCCTTTGTATATATTGTAGTATAGACAAGTCTAAAATCAAAAAGCATGGAGCGGAGCGCTGTTGGTACTGCAAATTTATATATTTTGAATTTGCACCTTTTATTAAGCTCAGAAAACCTTTCTTGTGGTTTCTTGGCATTATTAAAATTAATGATGTTAATAAGGGAGATATGTTTCAGATTGATGTTTTGTCAAACTACTTTGTTTTTGTCACAAATGCTCTGGTGCTGTCTTAAGAATATGGGGTCCTACAAACTTCAGGACGCCTTAGTCTTCTAACGGATTTTTAGAATAAATGTATATGGGACAAAATAGAAGGTTGTTTATAATCACAGTCCATATACCACTGGTGAAGCGAGTGATGTGCTCGAACTATTTATAGGGTGTGATGGTGGGTTTGAATTCATTGAAAATCAGTGAAATGATTTTGGAGCCCATAAAAATTTTTTATAATTTTCCGCTAAGAATTCATAAGTAAGTTAAAATCATTACTGAAGAAAATTATGCTGATGTACGGAAGCCCAAATATATCACTCACTCTAGCTCCAGCCAAACCTTCTGATCGAAAATATTGCCTTTCTTTGGAAACTTTTTATTCGAAAGCTGTAATCTGAACTTATTCACCGAAGTCTGTTTAGACCTTCGAATTTAGACTTCAATATGTCATTGACACGGTAGAGATGGCTGCTTCGAATAAATCAATAAATAAGGCCGATATGTAGAAAACTTGAGTAAGTCCACAATATAAAGAAAGTCGTCTTTCTACTTACGGTCAAAGCAACTGTTGGAAAACTCCTAATAAATCAACGAAATAGTTAAAGAAAAGGCTTAAGTGATAAAGCATGACAAAATTAAAATATAGCGTGGTTTATGTTGGACTTGAGTTCGTTGGAAGATCAAATCTTTTCAACTGAAATGTTGTTAAACATTCTTCGGAAGGCTTCTTTTCACTTCCCTCATCAAAGTTGGCTTGCATATCAGCTATAGTCTCATCAATATTCTTGTCTAACTTTGTGACCTATACACAACATCTCTTGAATAAGTGCTGCCTTGGAAGCACATAGTCGAAAGCCTTTGCACGGATATATATATTTTGGTTGCGCGCGACGAATGTGTTCCCTTACTTGTTATTCTTTCTTTTTCTGTACGAGACCATTACCGAAGAACGTAAAGACGAAATTCGAAACCAACAAAGACCGAAAAATAACACAGACATTTATTCACACCAAAATCAAATGGAAGCACTTACTACACCCACCCACACACACATACGCCTCCCGTATATTGTTGCCTTAATTTGTGTGCCTTTAAAAGGATTCGTGTAATTTACGCTGGACAATGAGTGAATGTGAAAGTTATGGAAATATATGTAAACTTTTTCACTCTAATTTCAACTTGAATATTAATAAATAAAATCTTTTTTCTATTTTCGAACTTGCTCACTTTACTTTTCGGTGAAATCCATTAATGGTTTTCGTTATTATTACTCATCCTGCCTTATTGACATTACAAAGGCTTATCCTGACAACGATTTTGTTTTGGCAATAATGCTTGGCTGCCTGCGGTTGCATTTTGATTTGCTTTAATTGATTGAATAAATTTAAGCGAATTGTTAGCATTTCTGCGTTTTTTCAATAATGATAAGATAGCATTTTTTGTGTTTTTTTTGGTTTGTGTGAAAGCTAACGGAACTTCAGAGGCAGACAGCGAAAATCGAATTATTTTTCGGCTTATGTGGGTTTCTCTTTTAAATTTCATTTAATCGCGGTGAACCAAATCTCATTACCTGACAATTTAGTCGTTTGCCCAACAGAGTAAATGTAATTCAATTGTATATATACGTCTATATATATTATGTTCTCATTACATTTAAAATGAAAACTTTTTTGTAAAAAAATTTGTGCTGGTTTAATACAATATTGAAGCTTATGTCAATTAGAGAGCCGTCGTAAAGACTAAATTATACAAAGGGAGCGGTGGTCACCCCTCAGAGAGTAAATCTATTTATTATATGAAACAATTTGATAAGTTGAAGTAGTTTGAGTGGAAATCTATTTTTTCAGCAAAAGACAGCAAAATATTTGTCTTTATGAACCAACTTAAATGTTGGATTTAATTTAAGAATCTACGAAATGTAAGCGACTTATATAATGTATTCAGGATTTAAATGAACCCAAACGAAAGCAAATTTATTTCAAACAATATAGTGATTGGAATATCTAAGTAAAATTAGGTGAGCATTTTACAAAAAATTTGTTTATAAAATTTTATAATAAAAAAAAAAGTTCTAGTTAACTTTGTAACATACATATGAGGCAGTAATTCAGTTACCTTCATAGAATTAGCCTATAATTAGCCTAGTGATAACATCACACTGGGTGGAAAGCTATTTAGTTATCAAACTTACTCTCTCTCTATATCTCTTTATCTTTGTGTGCAATGTTAGGGTACATATCCACCGAAATATTTCATTTCTCTACCATTTGAACGAAAGCTTTTCCAACCAAAGTTTCTTCCAGAGTTCCAGAGTTTATTTTATGTCGCGTAAGAAAAATATTTAGCGTTTATTTATCTTGGGTCTTAAAAACATCAAGACTACAATTTCAAGGAGCTTTAATAAAAATAAAAATTTTTTTTGAAAAAGTGGCTTCTACCCTTAGTTTATCTTCATAATATTTTTTTTTTTGCTATGCTCCTTAGTATTAAAGAAATGCAATTCACCCAATATACACTCGGTAGACGGTAATGTTCGGTCTGAAATGTGAATTTAACTTAAAAAGTAAAGTAACAAAGTATTGTTAATAAATAAATAAAATAATATTAAATAAGGGGTTTCATTTATTTCAGTTGAAAATTATTTAACATATGAAATCTAAATAATCTAAGTATACCAAAATATTGAATGTAATGAAAAATGTTTATAGGCCTTAAGCCTCTATCGACGGCTGACTTTCACAGCTCCTGACAAGTTCTCCACTGAAACCGAGTTTTCTTCAGCCCATTGAAGACAAGGTGCAAATTCTAGATAGCTTTCTCTGTTTTGACTTTTGAGGAAGGAGGACTTAGATTTGCGGTTCCATCTTCGCTCTCGATTTCTTCGGCTTCTGAATTATTAAAGCTCTGTGCCGATATCATTTATATCGTATTTATATTGTATACACAATACAATCGTTTAAGTTGTCTGCGGCAATATTTTTTTAGGAAATCAATTATTCAGCAATTTATTAGCAACTTGTGTCTACCTTACCAAGGATCTAAAGTCCTTTTCTGTAATACAGTTTTGATATCATATTTGGTCCATTGGCTGAAGAATTATGGTACAATTTGTTCGCTCTAATTTTGCCAACATCACCACGTGTCGTTGTCCCATAGACTTTTGAACTTCAAAAATAGCCTGATCTTAATGGCCTAATTAATTTAGGTTTAAGTAATAAATTTTAACAGTTTTTTCCGATTTAAAATTTCGCAAACCAACACTTACTCGTAATGT
The DNA here is from genome assembly GCA_021498325.1 of Bactrocera minax. Taxonomy (NCBI): domain Eukaryota; kingdom Metazoa; phylum Arthropoda; class Insecta; order Diptera; family Tephritidae; genus Bactrocera; species Bactrocera minax. Next base: position 1,466,395 of record JAKEEE010000024.1, read on the forward strand.
AGGATTCTAATAAGCACATATCTTTTCTTCAATCTTATGTATAAAAACTAGGGTTTAATGAGGACAAAATTCCTTCTAAATTCGAAATTAATGGGGCACTAATGGTGAACATTTGGATGTTGTTTCACCAAATGATTATTGCATGTTAAATAATTCATGTTAAAATTGTGCAAAAATGTGCTTGTTAAAATTCGATTCAAAATTTAAGGCAAAGAATTTCATTTTACTTAGATATTCATTGTTTACCTCTACCCCTGGCATGAGAAATTGCATATATTAAATAATAATATAATTGAATATTTGTACGATTGTTTGTCATACACAGAAAAAAGTACTTAGGAAAAAAAAAACAAAAGCAAAACCCATTAGCACTTGAATAAACAGCAAAATAATATCTGATAAGAAATTCGCATAAAATATATAATTTTTGTAAATTTAAAGGCATCTGGCGGAACCTCTTTCAGCTGTTTTCGTTTCGTTGTTTTCTTATTCAACATTGTTTTCTGGTATGATATTTATTCTCCTTCTTTACCACTGTTATTTTTTCTCTTATCAACAATATTACATTCATGTTCACGCGCCTTCGAATAAACTGACAGTTCGATTCCGTGGATGCTTTGGTGTGTGAGCAGAGCTGTTGGTATAAATATTTGAGCAACATTATAATGTATTATTTTTAAATTTGATATATCACCAGTGTTATCAAGTGACAGCTACACCATTGCCTTTAATACACATCTCTCACATGTGTATACTTACATCTCAAGACGCATTGAGTGGCGAACAGTAGCAAGATTGTAATTTTGAGTTCTCAAGTTTATTTCTTACCAAATTTCTATATGTTGAATCAAAATAGATAAAAATTACGTTCAAATTTACCGCAGAAAGCTATATACTTATTAAGTTAATATTTGGTCAAGTTTCTGAGTTTAATCAGATATATATTTATACCACTTTGAGGTTATGTAAATCAATACTTTGGTCATTATTACAAATTAAACTAATATCTTATCTACGATCTTAAAAATGCGCCAAAATATCATGATATTATTAATATTTGCCAAAAGCTCATTAGAACGTGGTTATCTCAAACTGAATTCCACTTTTGAGCTTGGAAGCTTTCATTTACGAAAGCTTTAGTTTAGTCTGAAGACTAAAGAGGTTTTAAAAAAAACCTCTGTTTCAAGAAATCTTAAACAATGTTTTTGAATTTGTTTTGAATTTCACTGCACTCCTCACCAGTTTGAATTTACACCATCCTTGCATTAATTATAGTCTAAAATATCTATCAACCTACATAATTTGGATCATACATTTTGTTGAAAATACTGAGTATGCTTTTCTATTCCACATGGCTGTAACTGAGGACGCTCGTAGTACGTTCGTACCTCGAAGGAATTATATCTTCTCTCTCACATAGCATTACTTTTTGTGCCGTTATGTTGTAGTTGAATGGAATTGGGAACATATTTGAATTTATATACGATTTCCCACCACACGACTTTCGCTTCAACCGGGAAAAAGAAAATATTTTGTCATTTTTGCAGGATTTATTAGTCAGACAATCATTTAACTGCAAGAATTTAAGCGAAAACATGCAATGTTAAAATCATTTGTTCAAGAAAATGGTGGCTTTTATTTACCTGACTCTTTTAAATTGTTTGTGATTGCCCCACGAAGGTACTCATGTTCATGCGTAAATTTAACAATAATACGCCCATTAGGGTAATAGTAAATTTTTTTTAAATCTTCGGATTAGTCTTCAGTAAACAATTCTTACTTTTAATCAAAACTACTTTTTCGAATCGACAATACTTTCTTTTTAGCTCTACTGATGATATGAAATAGCTTTTTGACTAAGTTTGTGTTAAAATTCTCTAATATATATTTTTTCACATCAACCTCGCTGTACTCGGAAAAATAACCGAGTTTGTGTTGCCGTTTTACACTTAATATTTTTTATTTAATTAGTATTGTTTTGGCGCTAAGGTGATTTGCAGCACGCAATATTTATAATAGACATTTCTAAATTTGTGCGACAAGCGTCACAATTTTCTGACAGTGCGTTAAGTCCTGAAGTTGAATGCGACATATACCAAAGATAAAGCAATTGGATAAAATTGTGAATAATATTTGTACAAATATGCGATTATTTATTAAAATGCTTGTTGCAGACATTTCTCATTCGGTGCGACAAGTGTCAGAATCTTTCATTTTGACAGTTCGCTCCATCATGGATTTGTATGCTAAAAGCAGAAAAGGTAAAGGATTGGGTTAAAAGTAGAATCATATTTATTTAAATTTGCGATTATTTATTAAAATGCATATGTCTATCGTTCATCTATGGAAGATGTCAAAACTATGACGCGTTTATGTGGGTAAGGTACTTGCTGTCACTCATTCCATTTGGAAAGCGCAACGTTTGAATGCCTTGAATTTAGGATTGCTGTATGGTGTAAGCTTCCTCTCAAATTATTTTCCATTTTTACGTACACATGTATGTATATGCGATTTATTCTTTGAGTCGTCCAATGACTTGAGTGCTTGTGTTACTTGAACTGTATGATCTAGCAGTTGGATTGTGAATTCCGTGCGAAGAAAATTTCAGTAAATTAGTGGAATGATTTTACGATCGTCTAAGGAGTCTGAAACTATGGTTGAAATAGTTCGAAACCTTTAATGCATTTGATTTATGAGTCTACGGAAGACTACGAAAGTTTTCGGGGAAAATTAAAAAATTGAAAGCTCTTATTACTAACTACTCTGTCGAAATTCACCACACTTAATTAAGGTTCCTATGGATGTTTTTTTACTAAATCAAGCTACAGGATAGCTGAATGACAACATTTTCATAGAGTGATGGGAAAGTAAATAAAATTATTACTTTTTTCTACACTATAACAAATTTAGGATAAAAGAATTAATATTCTGATTGAAGAAATTCACCACACTTGATACCAAAATACAACTCGAGCTCTAATGTTAAATTATTTGGTTTAGAGCCATCCTAATATTTCTATCCCTTGCCGCTATACGCTTTTTTCTTATTACATATCCGTTTCCATTGTAGAAACTTGGATGGCACGCGTATCGACATTCTTCAAAAATTTGTTTTCTTAAAGTTTCTTTCATTATCTACATTTTCATACAAACGTTAACACACGTATTCATATGTATGCATGTTCATATACGAGGGTGGTCCGATTATCACTTAGCCTCGCAACATGATAGCACCAACGTCGCAAGGGAAATTTACTATTATAGTAAATACTACTATTATTTACTATTATTATATACTATATATACTATTTACTATTTACTAGTATAATACGTACTCATAAACTATTATTTCAGCCGAATCGGACTCTGAGTTCTGTTTCGACTTTGTGTTCATAAGGTTGTGTCCTCCGATGTTAATCGAGCACTAAAATAACAGAACGCTTCGATGCTCTATACGATTACTCTTCTCCTTCGATGGTAACCATCAACGATTGTCAACGATGTCGTATATATAGACTGCCGAAGGAGTTTTTGTATCGTTTCGTAACGATCGAAGAAACATGGATCCACCGTTACACACCACAGGCCAAGGAAACGTCGAAACGTCAGCCTCCACTTGACGAACTACTCCGAAGAATGTGAAGACTCTGATGCACAATTTTTGATTACTTTAACTACCTGCAAAAGGGCAAAACGGTCACGAAGGTCTACTATGACGGATTATTGTGTCGATTCGACGAAGAATTGCAGAAAAATTACCCTAATTGAATAATTTAAAGTGTACTACCACCATAACCAGCTATGACCGGCTCACACCTCCGTCATAGCCGAGGTGAAATTGCTCGACTTGAACTACGAACTAACTTAACCAGTTCTGCAGCTTTGGCATTATGCGACTTCATTTTGTCTCCAAAGTTGAAAATATTACTATCCTGTCAGAAATTTTAGTCGAATGATCAAGTTATTGCCACACATTTTTCAAATGTGTCAAAGAAGGATAGGAACTATGCTGAGAAATAAATAGCAGTGTTTGTAAAATTGTCGTATTTCTTTTGTGGCCAAAATATTTATCGGACCACCCTTATATATGATGATTTCGCGTTTGATTTGCGTATTATTCGTAATTTGTTCAGGTGACTCCTTAAAAATAGCTGTAAGCTGTCGAATATGAAGTGAATAATGAAGTCCAATTGGGATTTTGATGAATCGCTTGCTGATGGAATTTTGTCCGTGTGCTCGCATAAAATTGGATTCTTACGGGATTCCAAAGAAATGTTGCAAACTTTTATAGCAAGACTTATCGAAAAAATTCTGTCGGTTATGCATGTTAAGAGAATATATAATTTATATGCATGTCCTGTGAGTATACAAACGAGCATTTTGTTACCTTGGTGCTGCAATCGCTTTTGTAAATATTCTAAGTTTATAAATATTCTCTTCAAAACTTTATTGAAATTTTAAGTCGCTTTATTATTACATAATAAAAAGATTATGCACATGGGCTTGTTTGTATTTTATATAAATAACTTATAAGCTATTAAAATTTATATACCAAGTGATTATACTAATACGTTCATACCAAGATACGACCGCTCTTTGCAAATTTTTGCATAAAGGGAAATATTATTTGCTTGATTTGGTGAGTCCCATAAGGAGACTGAGCGCTGTGTCGCGTATATAACTAGGGATGCAAGATAGCAAAGTTAAAATCCACCAAACATGACGAGATTTATTAACAATTGTCTAACTATGGAATACTGGTATTTGAAGGCTTACGAAAATTATTGAAGTTGAGCTGTAAATGTAAAATATTTGAATTACTTCGGAATTCTCGCCAGTGTTTTGCCATTAATTAGTTGCAGTTCTGATACCAATATATTTTATACTGATAGCAATATCTTGTATAAATGTAGCTTCATCACTTTTCTGCAATATATTCCAAAATATTCTCCGACCGGACAGACCGAAATCATTATATTCGATATACGGTCGCAATTTGTAAATATATATTTTGATACGCAATCTAAGAACCTTATGCTCGCCAAGCTTAATTAAAGCAATTCAAATATTGACCGATATATGAGTTCTAGTTAAATCGAATCCATTATTTTTCCAATAGGTGAATTTAGTAAATTGTATTTCGGGTTGGCGTCATATGGCGTAATAGAAAGAGTATTAGAAAAATTACTCAGTATTGTTTGAGCACGCGTCAGAGATGAACACCAGCATTGTGAAAACAAGCCATATTTTATCTCGAAAATGAGGAAGAAAATTGAAGTAAGGCTGGACACATGGCTGGAGCTCGATGTAACCACTCGAGTTAACGCAAGAAAAGCTCTTGTACCGAATTTCCATCTGCGAATCGCTGCTAAATCGCTGCTAAATCGCATCAAAATCGAATAGGATTATGAAGTTTCTTTTCGGTTTCATCAATATCTATTTACTCTAGTTTTTCCCACTCGTCAGATGACGAATTGTCCACCCGAAGTGTTTGGCGTCAATTGGTAGTACGTCCATATTCTGGATTTTATATTCACGCTAGGCCAACGATATTGGTGTTTCCTATCTATCTTACTAAATTTTTGCTATGTTTACATCAACAGTAATTTAATAGTATCCTAAAGATCTGCTCTACGCCTGGCACTTCCATTTTGAAGATGCTGGCTGAATTTTGAATAAGTATGAAGAGGAAGATATTAAAAGACTTGGAGAAAGCTACTGTCGTCCATTTTCAGTGCCTAGTTAAAGATTGATGTTAAACTCCACGACTTTGCTCTCAGCAAATCTCATCGACTCCCTTCTAGAGAGAATCCTCCGCTGAAAACTTTATATAAAAGTTGAAAATAGGGGTATAAAAATTCAATTTAATACTAAGAGTGATAATTTTCTGATCAAATCTGTATGTTAATGAATGTTAATGTTCTTGTTAACGCTGAGGTAAATTTGATATATCGTACTATTGTACTTTATAAAACTCAACCACCACGCTAATGGCATGTATTTTATTATTTATGTGCCTTTTAATGGCCACATGATTATTCTTGAATTTAATGTCACATATTTCTTAGTTACCCTTAATGCTCCAATACTCTGTTTTAGATCAGTGCAAATCTCTTCTCTCCAGTTCATTTAAAGGTTTATATGATATACTTCATTTGATTATACTTTATTTCCATCATACTCTACCGGACAATAAAAAATATGAGGCATATAATTTACTCTGTTCGGTATTTCAACCGTACCGCACCATAATTATCAACCCTGCGGCATATTAATATTTCCGGCTCTGTAAACACAATGAACTATTTTATATACACTTAATGAGCTTTGGACACAAGATGTACTTTCGTAATGGCTTGTAATCCAATGACTGCCATAACTAATTTAAAAGGTTTACAAGTGATATTTAAGTTTTCTCCGAAGCAGCTAGCGCCATTTACATAAAATACAAATCAATAGCAACAGAATAAATTTGAAATGATGCTGCAAAATCGCCGCCGCCTGGGGATAACGCGGGTTTTGCGATGGCATTTGCTAATAGCTGTTGAATACTCAGTATTTATTGATTGTGACATCTGTGATGATTTTGCTGAGTAATATAAAACAATTTTCCCTTTACATTTGCATATTTTCACTTAACGATGAACATTTTCAATGAAAAGCAACGCATTTGTCGCCATAACTGTAAAGCGAATGATTTCGTATATTTCATGAATAAAATTAATGATACAATGCTGGCCTCTGACATTATGATTGACACTGAAGTGGTTAAAATCGCTCTCGTGCTGTCCATGTTGTAATTGTGAGAAGCGTTTATGGATGGGTGTTCTGGCGTGGCATTTACAATACGCACGCCAAGTGTCAGCATTTATTATAAACCTTACTTGCCATAGTAAAATTCATATTACAACAATTTTTTGGTTCAATTGACGCAGACAGTTAGCAGCGTCATAAATCATTTCATTTGAGGAATTACTACTTTGTTTCGCAAATAAAATGAATGGACCATTGAACCACATTAAAACTCGTTTAACTCCACTATTTTATCGCTACCGAGCATCTGTGAATTTAGTTCAAGAATTATTCCAGAAAATGCCTAGTCATCTTCATTAAAAGCTTAATTTCCTTTGAACCTGATGGAACCTGAAGAGATCTGCTTCCCGGTTTACTATATATATTGGGCGTATTACTACAATATTCTTACGAGCTAAGTTTAAACCTAAGGTGAGAAACAGTTCCTCGTTTAGTTACAAGGAGTATTGACCTTTCACTAGGTCTTAAAACCATTGAAAAATATGTTGGACTCTGCACCCGGCTGTCAGATAGCAGAGTTTTTTGTATGTAGGGTTCCCCACTAATGCTTTGTTCTATCCTTAGGCAGATTGAGAATTAAAAGCGGCCTGGTGGATATATTTTATGAAGTTCGGTGTATCTAAACCAGGAAAGACAGTCGGATTTCCTAAAGAGTTATAATTTTTCTAGTATTCAACTCCGCAAGTATGAAGACCTTGGATGAAACTTTTGTTCACAGTAAAACAGAAATACAATGACTACTTTAGGGCTGCTCCTGCAACGTTCGAATCAAGATACTTTTCTGTGGTTTGGTTTTGGGGTTTAGGGTTTTATTGCGTTAGTGAAAAAGACGAGAAGACGTTCGGAAGCTACCAAAATTATCTCCGTCGACATTAATGGTCTTTAATACCAGCCATTTCTCTATTGGAAGTCATATTATTGTCCCTTCATAGTCAAAAACAAATTGGCGTTCACATATTTCATGTTGTAATTTTCTGACTCACCTAAGCGTTATTTATTTTTAATGCTATACGCTACATGAGCTACCGTTTTCCATTTAAACCATGTTATCGCCATGGTCTTCATGCACACTTACATTGAAATCCAAACCTAACCTCACTTTTAAATATTTTTATTCTACATGAATGGGATTTATAATACTTTTAAACAACTTTTTCTAAGATGCTGTCAAATATGTATGTATTTATATAATACATTTACGTTTTAGATATAAATTTTATTCCAATAAATTTTTTTCTCGCCTTTTTCCAGGTACATATATTTATTCCTCTGCAGGTTTTATGTGGCTTTGTATTATTACAAAATAAATAAAAAATTTAAATTTTTTAACAGCTGAAATTATAAATAAATATCGAAAAACATTTAAACGCATCCGCATGTACTTAAAATTCCACTGATGTTACTCATACGCTCCGGCGCCCACCAGTGGAATTTCCGTATTTCGTTGTTGTGAAAGCCCAGTAAAGACAGGTAAGCACATTTTTATTTTATTGTTATTGGTTTTAACAGTTAATTCGATATTCATAATGAACATATCTCTTAAGTGTTTTCAACTGATCGATTTGAGTACCATTTGAGTATACCAGCACTCACTACCGCCGTCACAATTTACTACTCATTAAACCTATACTTATGCACATGAGTCTATAAAAAACAACTTTACTACGAGTAAAAAATGCATCAAATCAGAATGGATTTTTAATACGATTTATTCGCAACTATTATTGTTATCGTGAGGATAATCTTTGACTACTTTATTCATATTACTTATATTATAATATATAATACAATTTTGAATATTTTCTTATCTTCACGTTTATTTTCACTTTAAATCATACAAAGGTCAAATCTGTACGTCTAGAATTTTAGTTCATGCTTGAAATATGCTGAGTTTTTCTCTTATCTGGCTCTAATTCTACCTTACAAAGCCTCTTTTGATGTAATTGAGTGGCTTAAATTAAATTTCAAATCTTCTTAACAACTTGAATTGGCTTATAGAAGATCAGAGTGTCTATCTGGTGGATTCTTCAACGAATGAATGAATAATATAGAACTCTGAGCGTTGTGGCGAACTATATTCCTATATTTCCTATGGCTATATTAGTCTAAGCAGTTTAGACATTTGCGATTCGGAAAATTTTAAAATTATGTTAATTAAGTGAACATTGAACTGACTTTTTGAATTGAATATATTTTTGGTAAATTGCTTGCCGTGTATTGAAGTTTTCATATTTTGCATGGCTCTTGGTTTCAGAGTTAAAAATGGAATATTTTGTTCAAAAATTATCATTCCTTTCAAAAGACTTTCATTACTCGTTGCGATCACAATTGCGTTCGCAGCATTTTTATCAACCAGCGAATACCAAAAACATCTCTGAAGTTTTGTCCAAATATTTTAAAATATTAATCTAATTCTTCTTGTGAAATATCAAGGCTAAGGATGGATATCTGGATTACCAAAATTGGGAGGCACTATCGTTGTAAACTTCACCACAAAAATTAAAAAATTTTTTGCCTGGCGTATGCTATTGGGTCTTAAAATTATTACTAAATTGATAGACTTTTGAAAAGAAAGTTCACTGCCCAATCGGCCGTAGTATCGATGCGTTTGTGTGAGTTACCTTCAGTTCTCGAAACTGTCTTTTTTAAATCCGGCGCGAATGATACTCGAGGACTCTGGCACCTATCCATTTGAAATTTCAATTATAATTTCACAGTAACATTATCTGTTAAATTATGTACCACTTTTTGTTATTATTGCAATTTATTTTTATGAACAGATTGCTCTTAAGTTTTCGATCAAAAAATTAATCTTTTGTTAAAAGATCGATATTCTGCGGAAAAGTTTTGAATGCAAGTACTTTAGTTTAAAAAAGTACTTTAATAAAGAAGTACTTTATTAGTAAGTCTTATGTAAATTACGGTTCCGATTTTTATTTTGTTTCAGTTCTTTGTTCAGCACAAGTTTCTATTATCACCGTCGTCCGTTGTGCCACTCTTGAAAAAAGGGTTTTCGGAGAAGGGCCAGTTGCCGCCATTTTGTATCGAAATGCGAATATATCAGAAATCTTTCATATACTCAAATACATGTTTAATAAAGCCTGAAAGTGCGAAATTTGTTTCCCTCTTTCCTAAAGTTAATAAATTATCAAAGAAAGGCCTCTTTTAGAGCACGCTAGGTGTCGTTTTAATTCGAGTGTTTTAGAAGCATCTATTAATAATATGAATAATGGATTTTCTCGGAATATGCAAACAATTAGCCCTTGTAAAAACATGCTTTCTATGTGGAGCTTGGGCCGACCATTCAATATCTGACACAACTTGAATTTGATCTTAATTCGAATTTTGTATCAAAGTATATTGCGCAAACAATTATTTACTTTACTTACGTCAAGAGAACAAGTTAATCTCAACTGAAAGCACTTCAATAGAATTCGAAACTGTTGTTTTGCAACTATATAACTTCAGCTATGGAAATATGAGTGGAAAAAGAAATCAACAGTTACTCTTGTAATAAATAAAGTCACTCATAGTTCGAGTGTAACCAGAAAAAAGAAACCATTTGACATACTTTCATATGAAAAATTTTGAAGCCCTTCAATTCATCTGGATATTATGCGTACGTTCATACAATAAAGTCCATAATGTTCACTCAAAAAGGGTTCAGTGTCGACACGAAAACTGTGTGTCGGTGCCACCTGGTCCTGATGCGTGTAATAAAAGCTATTTTGCAATTGCGAATTCGTGTATGCTGAATATACGAGTATCAAAGAGTTGGTAATTGAGTGTATAACAGGTGTAATGGCGATGACCTCGTCGGAACAAAGCAACAAAGTCATCGGATTTCATATGAAGTTTTGTGCATTAATCTTCACATACATACTTTGGGCTTCTATGCGGCTTTAAACGGAACAACTTATGAGTTCATCTATTGTTAGAGTAAGATGCGAACTTTTTAATAGTTAGGCAATTTAAGATCAAAAAGTAGTTGTTTACTTTATATAAATCCAATTATTTTAAACTGCAGCATTTACAGATTTAACTACAACCTAGATATAATATTTAAACTTCAGAGCATAGTAAATGTTGAAATTGCAATTTTTTTTTTTTTGAATGAGCGGTATATTTTAGTTTTGTAACTCATATGTTGGTTAAATTGTTCCAATATATGATTATAGTAAGACAAGGTAACGGACGTGTTCTAGATGATAAATGGATACTACAAAATACTTTTAAAGTTCTTATATAATATCTGATATACTCTTTAAATAAGCTAAGGGAAACAGGTAAGTGATGCGGCTTCTGGAGTATTTATATCGATATCTCCCAAACCTGATGAAATTCATGGCTACATCTTCTGCTATAGTAGTCATAATTCAATCGTTTTCTATAAAACTTTTTTTTTTTCAAATTTGAACCTGCTATTCATAAGATGTTGTTCACCAGGGGTTACCAACACCATTGGGGTCACCAATGTTATGACAACATAAAAATATTGACAAATACTTGTGTCTTAAAGATTTTACCATTGCTCCTTTTTTTGATTGAACATAAGGGTTTTTTTTTGATAATAAATACAACAAAAGGTTTTTTCTTTCTATTTTTTGATCTGAATGAATCTGATGAATTTACTTATTCTATAATCTGTTTTTATTCTTAATCAGGATGGTTTTAACGGTTTTATTACATTGCAGATTACCAACTTAAGCTTCCTTAGTTGAATTACACAAAGCTTTAAAAATATGGAGTGAATCCGTAGTGAATTATTTTGTAAAGAAGAATAACACATTGGGCTACTCACAGCCAACATATAATAAAGGGTGTGGGCGTAGTACCATCCACTTAAATTTCATATGGAACCAATTATGGGAACAATCTGTATGGATTATTATATATTAATTTCATAATCCTTATAATGCGCTCTTGATGGAGTTTTAAAATTAACGAATTAGCCAAATTGTTCATCGGACTGTTAATGTATAATGGTATCTGTAGCTGTTAATAAGTAATTTTTTTGGACTCCGGTAATGGTTTTAGTCTTTTGAGTAGAGATCATTCTTATATTATAATATATATATAATATATATAATATATATAGGCAGTATGTATATATATATGTATATATGGGAGTACATATAATATATATATATATATATATATAATCTCTAGTTCTTGAGAATATAAGAATCATCTCCACTATATATCTCTACCCATCTCTATATATACTATCTCTAATATGATCTACATATATAGCGTTTCCTACATATATATATATATATATATATATATATTTACGCCAATATTATGTATCTATTATAGCTCGAGTATAGTTGCTGTTCGACAACGGTATACCAAAATTTAAATTGCGAATGGATATTGTCTATCTGCCTGGGCCAGATTTTATTCAGTCAGAATTGAGTCAGCCGAAGCCATTTTGCGTATATTATCGATTACTATCCAACCTTGTTATAGTAGGTAGAAATGCCAAAATATTAATACTTTTGGGATTTGAATACATTGAATATCTTTAGCAAGAATATTTACATATTATTTCTTATTTATTTAGGAACATTTTTTACAGAATTCTTTATAAAAATAGATCTTCAAAATTCGTTGCTCTAATGAATTTTTCAAACATGTCTTCCTTTAATTATAGTAACCAACGCAAATATAGTGTGAAACTATAAGACAGTAGCCTTCCACAATGTGCTTACTTCTAGCATTATATTAGTTGTTCACAAACATATAAGATTGATACAACTTTCAATTCTTTTCTAGAATGTATTTCAAGATTTATTCACATTAAATCTATGTTCTGGAAGTTATAGAGGCCATAAAGAATATATTTCAATTGAATGAGACATTATGGTACAATATTATTAACTTTATAACCGCCAATCCTCTAAAACTTTTGCCAGTAATTTCGTTGAGTAAACCTAACGTGGCTGAATACTTTTAGTTCCTTGAGATTATTCCTTCTTTCTCAATTTCGATTCAGTGATTTTTGCTGGCGTGTATTTCTCTTCTGACCTTCAATCAGAATTATATTTGCAAAACATGTCGGTCTTTCACCAAGATTATCGGTGTCGGGCTTCATAGCAAAAATGTTAAACTAACTGTGTTAATTCGATCCTGTAAAAGATGTTGGGAGCTTCTACTATCTCTCTTTTCATTACAATTACAAAGTAAACTTTCTATAGTAATTTGCAGTAAGTTTGATCTCGTCAGGCCAATTTGTGCCTTGTAAACAAAGATCTGTCAAACATATGCTAATTTTCATATCTCTCTTAAACTTCAAAGGAGGTTGCTCTATACTTACTCTTACTGTCTAAAATTTATGCTGATTCTAGAAATTTCAACTAACACATGATGCGTTCCTCGAATGTTGGTTGGTTGACCCATTAGAATCTACATTCTATTAGCAATTCATTCAATTAGGTATGTAAGAAGAATCGAAAACTATGCATAAATATTATTTATTCAAATTCAAATTCTTCAACAGATTATTCTAATACAGTGATACTTCTTCCACTTTAACAATACGAGTGAAAAAAATTAGCTTCTCATCATTTCGATGATGTCTTCCTTCTCTGAACTTAAGCAATTTATTGTAGTACTCGTATTCAAGAAGGAGTAATAAGTTCGATCCTTCCTACACTTTGCCTTAAAATTATAAATAATTTTGCTTTTGCCTTTAAGAGATTGCTATATTCAAAAGGTCTCTCGACTTTAAAGTATGAAAATATCAAAGTGAACAACATACTGACAAATCTGTTGGCAAAAATGATGAAAATTGCGAATTTTTATCTACCAGTAGTGACGATGCGCTTGTTTAAAAGGTATCTAAAAAACAAAAAAAAAAATTAAATTCGGTTGCACGTTTCCATTTTTCGTTGGAACCACTGAACGGTGATCCCGGCATCAAGATTACATTTTCATATTTTCATGCAGAGCCCTGTAACGTTTAATTTATAGACGGACATGCGCGTATTTACTCGCGTACATATCCATATGTATGTATGCATGTTATTGGCGTATTTTTAATAACGCTTACATGTGTGAAAAAATTGGAGTTTTGTGGGCACTATGGGAGGAAAACATGCTTTTCGATGGAAAAATAAAACAACAAAAATAATAAAAAATGTTAACTACAACACAAGCGCGCATAACTGTTGGAGAAACTACATATGTACATGGGATAGTTTATGTGCAGAGATAACCACGAAAGTCGACTTAGGAATTCAATAAAGGGAGGCTATAAGCCTACGGTGGTAACTAAAGTAAATCAGTAATGAAATTTAAAATATTTAAAATATTAATACAACAACAATTTACAATCGGTAAATATGGTTAAAGACCCTAAAATCGCGCTTAAAATTATTAAAATTTTTTTACTTAATTGACTTTTGACATTGACTTAAGCCCTTTTTGCTGACATAGCTTACATTATACCTACAAAAAGCCTTTCGATTTTACGTGTAAAAAAATGGTGACATGATAATTCGTACAACTTTTTCAACCGTTTAACACTTAAACCGCGCATATGTACATACGTATGACTTCCTCTCAATTTTTTTTCACGTATGTGAAATTTTTTCACGAAATTTTCATGTAGTCACGCTTAATCCATTCATCTACTGGCGTTTACCGAAATTTGTGTTTTCATTTTCGACAATTTATTTGACAAATATTTACTTGGTTTACATACAAACAACAAATACAAGCATACGCAGGCGCTTTTTGTGGTATATTTCGGTTGATGCGTCCGACATGTTTCAATTTGAACGCCATAGTTATTAATTGTTGCTGTAGAATACAGACAATTTCACCATCATACATACAATTTCATATCAAATATTTGGCTCAGTAAATATTAAGTGTTCCTTTTGTAAGTTGGCTTTTCGTTTTTTGTTTTTTGTTGATAGAAATTACTTTATTATATTTATGTTATTATGTTATTAATTATGTGTTATGTTTTATTATAGAAAGTGAATAAAATTTATAAATAAAATAAGAGACAACTCGCTGTATTTCCTCCTTTAATTAACACAAATTGCGAGCGTATCCAGAGTTCGGCTGCCAACGAACTTAGCCTTCCTTACTTGGTTTTTTGTTAATTTTCAACAGTTTCCATAAATTTCTAGAGTTTTTGACTATTACAATAAAAAGAACTTATAGTGCTGAGGGAAATTCCTTTTAATTGGTTAACAATTTAAAAAATGCGAAGTAAATTTGTTCGAGTGTTGAAAATTACTCGTTAGTTGATAAATAACTAGACTGTGACAAGCAAAACTTGGCTTACTGGGAGGGTATAATCCGAAAAAGTTCAAGCAATTACAACAATAAATTTCTGGTGGCAATATACAGCGACCCCAGCAGTCTTAGGAGGCTATGTCATAATATGGACATCAGATTACTTTAGCTTGTTCAAAATGAAGCTACAAATACTGGAACACATTTGATGACGTAGCACACACACTGGAAGAAGGAGTCAAATCTTCGACACTTCCAATTCGAGTAGATTACATATGACTTCCCTGCTGCCAGACACAATTTGTGAATTTATTAGAGGACTGGTGCTGGATAAGACCCTGTGCACACATAAGACCACAGGTCGGAGGGCCATGTATGGCGACTAACGGAGATTCTAGGCGACTAAATCTATTTTGCATATAAAATCTTTGTTTGATAAAAGAACCCGTGCTTATCTACTTATCTGTATGATATCTTGCACTCTAAGTGAGTTAACGTTGTAACTACGATATAAAAATGAGCGTCGAAAAATTACCTAATTTTAAGACTTCCCTAAAAAAAAAAATGAAAACCAAAACGAAAGTAGAGTTTAGAGGACTTTGTTATCTATATAATTAAAGTTTATGAACATTTTAATATGTGGGATTAAACTACCAGTATTTTGAATATAAAAACCTTGTTTTCACTGAAGATTCACTAAGCCGTAGCTTAGTGGTTAAATGTGCGCACTGTCACCTCGCAGGACCTGGATTCGAATATGGTCTGACCATATTCACCTATCGGTAGACAATGACATACCTTCGATCGTATTTCTGCTATGAAGAAAATTCTCACAAAAACCCATTAGACGTTCGCAGATTTAAAATTTACATGCTTCTGCATTTTGTTGGGTAATACGTACGCGACAAAGGGAGAAGAAGATCGGGCAACCATATAGCACCACTATACGGGTCAAATATATATATATATTATTATATATATATATATATATATGTATTATAAATATAATACATATAAATATAAATATAAATATATATATAAATATAAACATATACATATAAATATATATATATATAATATAAGGAGGGCACGTGATCAATTTTGAGTATTTCTTTTATCAGTCAGTCTACCGTAGGCCAATCGCCCACTAAACTAATTAATTAAAAATGTTCAGCTACTGCATGTGACTTAATATAATAATAGTGTTGTAGCCTCTCATGATGTTTAAATTGAAGAGGGTTGAATATTGATTATACGAACTATATTTTAAAATTTTGGTTATGCTGCTTCAATTAAAAGTTATATCTGAGGGTGTATGAAAGTTATCTCACTGCCACCAATTTCGGGCGTATGCTAACAAGTGCCGAAGATAGCGATATTCAATTATCGAAATAAAATAATATGTGTAAATTTATGTATGTATGTATGGAAAATAATTTTTTTCGCTTTTGCTTTCAAGCGATTATTTAAAGCACACACCACTAAAAAGAGAAAAATAACTTTTAAAAAAGTTGTCCAATCAGATTAAAATAAAATAAAATTTTAATTTTCACTGAAAAAGTGTACAGTGCTACAGTTTCACTGTAGTAAAGCTTATGAAAAATTGGCGTGTGTTTTTAGACTTCACAAAATACCCGCATTTCTGCACACGACAGCGCAGTTCGGATGAAAAGCAAACGTTTTATTTTGCTCTGCTTGAAGAAATTGTGCATTAAATGCTATTGACAAAAATATACAAATATTGGGTTGTTCGGAAAGTCATTTCGTTTTTTCACCCACACATCGAGCTTCGAGGTTAAGTCCATGCCTTTCAAATGGCCATAAACAGTTGAATTCGACAAATTTAACCTCTCACCGATCTCTCGTGTGGTGATTCGCCGATTTGCATCAACTAATGCCTTTATCGCATTTTTGTCAGCTTCGACCGGCCTTCCAGACCGTGGTGCATCTTCGACATCAAAATTGCCGGATCGAAATTTTGCAAACCAGTTCTGGCACTGGCGTACTGTTAACACGCCTTCTCCATACACATCCGTCAATTTTTTTCTCGCTTGGACAGCATTTTTACCTTTTCTGAAGTTAAAAAGTAAAATATGACGAAAATGCTGCTTATTGCTCTCCATATTTAAAAAGGCACCAACCAAAAACTACTGGGTAGAATTAATAGAACTTTTTCACACACAAGCCTTGCAATATCAGCTCTCATGACATATAATGGTTATGGGGCTTAAGTGTGAAGTTAGTTTCGAAAAAACGTAATTAAGTCCTCTGGCGGGAAAAAACGAAATGACTTTCCGAATAACCCAATAAATAATTTTCAGTTCGAGTAATCGTTATGTCCGCAAAAGTTTAGGGGTGAAAAATGGAAAATGTAAAAAATACCAAAAAAAGAGTGGAAATATTATTGCTTCTACTCCAAAAAAGGAAATTTTATTTCCAAAACTCTGCTTGTTTTCTGCATAATTGATAATGTTTCCGAGGCTTTTATTTCCTTTATGTTGAGTGCCGTAAGGTCATCCGCCGTCAGATCCTCCAACTCCAAACGGCTAATAGATTTTTATGAGAGAATTTTCATTTGCTCTCTAGAGGTGGTCGGTAATTATAATTCAAATAATTACATGTTAAGGAAGGGGTCGAAATGACGTTATTTTAAGGCTCCTTTGTATCTTTGAACTTCGATTGAGAACATAGTCCAAAAGTAACAAGTTTATTGCTGTACTGCTATCTATTGATATTTTTTGTTGGGAAAGCGCTTCCTAACCCTCAAGAACTAGTCGGAGAGAGTAAGAGTCGAGCGGGTAGAAAGAGAGAGAGCTGCGAGTTTCTACTAGTAAAGAATTTACTTGCTGTCAAATTAAGTAACGTGATTAAACATTAGAATTGAATTCAGCAATACTATATATATACAAACATACAAGTTATTTAACTAATTTGTTATTTCACTAAAATCATTTCTTAGTTCCATTCAATTGCGTTAGCTTAAATGAACTTGATGTGCAATTTATTATAATATTTCCTGGATTATTTTTCAAGCATAGGTATTCAGTAGTTTTCTTGTTAATTTCTAGCAATAATCTTAAAGAAATGGAAAATTTCTTTCCTTTTTCATGGTTTTGCTTTGTGATAACCTTTTATTTAAAACCCTTCTGAAAGCTGTCTACTTTTAGAAGTACAAAAATAAAGCAGATAACATATGCAATATGAGTTGTGCATACTATTTAATTCTTGAGCACCCAGCCGAAATTTGAGATCATCGGTTAATGCTTAACTATTGCTGATTTGTATGTGGACACCAGACATACGTAACGAACTCATTTTACCATCCCTTACGCCTTCCTTCCAAATGGTTTTGCCCAGTGGTACACAGTTATATCTCGAATGTGATTCAAATCGGACCAAATATGCGATTTTCGGTTACGAACCGAAATAGGCGCCAACTATGAACCCAAAAAATATTCGATTCGACTTTCGCTCGGTTTTCCCAAAAACTGAGTTTCATATGGTTAGATCGTTCTTTAAATCTACTTGAATAAAACAAAGTCAGCTTGTTTGCTTGTTTGCTTCTTCTATAATTCCATAACGACGGAACGGTACATTCAATTCCCGCTGCCTTTCATAAAGCAAAAATTTGTTTTACGGTTCTTTTGATTTATTTTGAAAAAAGGGCATATTTTATAGATTATATATTTTGTTGGTTATATATACTGAAGTCAATCAATTAATCCAATTGTAACCCATGCAGCAAAATATACAACTTGTTCAGAGCAAATACATTGTCGAAACATCATTGAAATCTTGACTTTTGTGCATTTATTGGCTTTTTATTTTCTTAATATATATTGCCCAGTGAACTACTGAAGCAGACAAAATTTTCTACAAATAACACTAAATATAAACAAACAGTTGTTGTTAAAGAAAATATTAAGTCGAGTTTTTAGAAGATATATTGAGAACTTCAGATGGAACTTATCAGTGAAGTCTGGCTTTATGCCTTGAATTAAATATTTTCACGGTTATTTTACAAAAAATTTTACAGAAACTGCTCTTCCTGGAAAATAATAAGTACATTTAAATTAAGCTTCTTCATTCACAGAATATCCACTAGATAAGTTTAATAACCCTATTGCGTAAGGCTACTGGATTTATAGTAGCCGCTATACTCGCATGGATAATAGGATTTTGCTTTGCTACAGCTACTGAAGTAGACTTGAAAACGCAGTTAACAACGTCGATTTTACATTAGTGGGAAGCACTCTTCAAAGTATTTGACAGCATTGTTCAAATTTGTCACATAAATCGTAAAATTAAACATAAAAAAATGGGAAGCAATGACGATCATTGAAATTTAAAATTATTTGGTAGATTTGAATCAATTTGTGCGTTCGTCGTAAAATCACGAAGATAAGGTGCGGAAGCTACTTAATTTTTCAAGTTGTTTAATATTGGTAATTTTATGAACGGAATGTTATTTACTAAAAATTAATACAAACAAAAGGCTTAGGCAAAATTATTACAATTAGAAATATTATTTTAATCATAGTAATGCATCAAAAGACAGTGTAAATTCTAGTCAGTCTTGTGACAATGTAAAGCTACAAGAAAGGATCGTAGTAATCAATAATATACACAAAATAGCGACTGTGTACTGTGATAGGTAGACGATAGCCATCCGTAATGTAAACCTTGGTTTACTGTTGTCGAACGGCAACTATACTCGCGCTATTATAGATACGTAATAGGAATGTAAGTATTCGCATGTTTTCAGTGAGCAAGTTATATATACCTTGAATTTCCAAAAATGTTTTAAACATCTATGCTGCCTCTGCTTACATATTTATAGGTGACCCTGCTTCAGGGTCAATATTTAAAACTGCTAAAGCAATGAGCTGTTGAATGAATTTAATTCATTCGTAATAGTTGCCGTTACAAATAGTAAATATACACACGCCATACATTTTACATTTATACATATATCTAATACACCTTAAAAAATGGCTGCTGAATATTCATGATTGGTACGAATTACTTTATAAATATTTATCTAATATTGTAAGAGAACCACAATCATAAATACATATGCACATATGTAGGTATGTAAATGCACGCCTACTGGAAAGGCGACAACACCAGTCTATAGTCAGTTGATTTGAAATGTCTGCGCTTGTGTAACAAATTTTGACTAAACATCCAAAATAGAACTCTCCTTTGTTCGTTGCTCGCCTTTATTTCTAGTTGATGAGAAGGACTTAATTTTGCCCACATGTTAATTTTTTTGCTTTATTGTACAGTTAAATTCGTATGTATTCAGCGTAGGCCTTTTATCCCCTGTCTGTTGTCCGTCAACATTGAATACGACTGGCATCGTTTTTATGGCTTACAAGCTTAATTTTTTTAACTTTAGTGTGCTTTGCTCGGCAAACTTAAGTTGCGTGCTTTTAGGCGCTTTAGCAAGCTGCCACCTCCAATATGCTACATCACTTCTGTTTTGGGCCTTTTTCCGCGACGGTGTATGCGTGTTTAGGCACTGTGTACAAGGTTGCTGTACGTTGCACACGTGCGCAGGGCGTTAAGCGTAAATTGTACCCTTTTTTCTTACTCACTTCCTTTTTACATATAATCGCTTTAGCGTCAGTCGTCTGTGAATAATTTTTAATTGGATGTAATGTAATCTCAGTGCTTTTCATATTTTGCTCTTAACGGAGTTGAATAAAAGTTAAGTGGTTGTCAGGCATGTCTGTGGATTTCGTGGAGCTTTTCTCTTCGTACACATTCTCTCTCACTCCTCGAACGCATTCTAGCTTCTTAACTTATGGTAATCACACTTTTAAACTGTTTGATTGTATAATAGTTGCGAATGGAATGTGTGACTGCGAAGTGAGTCATCAGGATCTACTAAGGGGTTTGAAACTTTTATGACTTCATTTCACCAGCTTAAGCTGGTTAAGCTGGATTAAGCACATAAATTTATATAAATATACGTATATGGAAATAGATTTATAATATATTAATTTACAATCTTATTTACGTATGTACGTATATTTAATTCATAAAGAAGTCTGTGGGTTTCCGCTATCAAATGTGCACTAATTGCACTAAGTCTCAAAACAACGAAGGTAATATAATACAATATCAACGAAATATCTTTGTTGAGAAATATTAATTAATTACTGTTATTAAACCATGTAAAACTAAATTTATGCTAATTAAAATTTCCATCTGAAAAAATCACTTAAGCTAGTTGTTCTATATAACACTTTATATGTAGTTAAAAGTAAACATATAAAGAAACTTAAGTCGACTTGTCCTACTTTTGGTATTTTGGTTACGAGTAAAAGTTGTGATATGTTTTCTGTCTCTATTTAAGTAGAATTTGAAGCATTTTATTACAAGGTTCAAGATAAAACAAAAATCTAGCCCTTCATAATTTGATGAGAATAACTGAAATTGTCCTCTTAATTAATGTCGAATTGAGCTCTCTTAACATATTGTCACAGATATATGTAAATAACTGAATAATTCGCACTTAATTACCACAATTCATTTAGCTAAATTCAAGTAGTCGGATTAAGTTATCGAAATTCTTTGTGGCTTCCATGCTAAGTTCGGCAGCAGTAATTTGGTATATTGTCGGACGAAGTAGTTCTTATGTAAGCTGTTCAAAGCAAGTAGTGTATAGTCCTTGGCCATTGCATTAAGAATGGCAGCCATCAAGTTCTTCTCCTTTCTAAAGAGAGTAATAAAAACTCAACAACAATGTCAATCATGATATGATGCCTGTGAATTATTATATTGCGAATTTGGAAAACAGGTTTTAGAAAGAAACTCCGTATTCGCCGAAAGAGAATACGTAATTCAAAAGCATAATAGAGTACGTTATAAATTATAGAAAGACATATAGGACAAAATTTAAATTCGTTTTTCTGTTCAGGCATAACTTTTGATTATTTTCAGTAGCCTTCGAAACCTACAGACCAATTTGAGTGTATACTGATGATTTTAAGTGCACATGCTTTTAAGAGTATATCTAAATTATTATCAGAGAGTAGGCATGAAAACTCAAGAAACAGCTTTTGTGTTATGTTGGGATCGGTGAAGTAATGGATCGAAATAAACTATTTCCGGAAGAAATATTCTGCCTTATACCACAGCACTACAGTGAGATATCTTCAATCGTACTTTGATTATTTAAGCCGACTAGTGTATAGTTGTCATGGCTACTATAACAATGTGTCGTATTGCGTATGGTTACTGATTTCAGTGTGCTCGGAAAAGCAGATAACATTCCGAAGTTCACATTTTTTTTTGCTAAACAATGGCAGCATTGCGCAAATGTTTCAAGAAAACGTAAATCGGAAGAGAAGGAAATGAAAGGCATTAATAAAATCATTATGATTAGATAATGAATTATAATCGTCAAATTATTCAAGGTGATGATTAATAATGATATTCGTTTATTCAATATTTCTATATACTAAAACAGGGGATGGTAGTTGTACATAACACGCCAGAAATATATCGACTTTCTACTAAGTTGCATATCGTCCGTTGTTTACCGTTGTTTAGAGGCTAATTTACTCGTGTTAGTCACCACATATATTAAGGACACTAAATTCAAAGGCATCTGAAGTAAAGTCGACCAGATAGCTAAAAGAATGAATTTTCGTAAGATGGAGGTTTACTGAAAATACAAACCTGTCATATAAAGCTCTTTGTTTGGAAGGTAAAGGCGTAAATGGAAGGTAAAGTTCAGCGAGCGAACCAATATGAATAGCAACTTGAATTTTTATATGATTTCGTACTCAACCACGGACTTTAATAACTAAGAATATTCACTGACATAGCTTATTAATACTAAAAATTTATTTTAATGATCACAAGATATCAGTTGCGTTGATTGCTTAATTATTTCTATAACCGTAAGGAGCGGTGCTATGCACTGGAACATAATAATCACCACTGGCGGATTTATAATTGTAAACGGCACCCATTTTTACGCCACTGTATTGAACACCGCATTCCTTCTTAACGGCATTTTCATAGTCATCGCAACGCACTGAAAGAAAGCTATTCTCACGCACGGCTTCAGCGTAATAAATGCAAGAACGTCCATGGCTGCAGGAACCGGTCAAGTCAGTGCCACAACCTGGTTGATTTCGTCCTCCGTTGGGATAGAATGCGCTTTTGCCAATTGGTTTCAAGAATCCCAATTTACCACCACTTGTCTGAATTGTTTCCACATAGTGAGCATCATCCGAGCTGAGACGTTTGTTGGGTTTGTTGTAGCTGAAAAGTGGCATAGCAGGGTCCAAACCGACAATAGCGTGAATTTTGCCAGAACCGACATTCTTTCCAACATAACCTGAAACGTGAGCACCCAAACTGTGACCAATCACTTCGAGAGTATCCAAGTTCAAACCATGATCACGCACCAAGTAATCAATCATGCTTGCAACCTTACTTCCCACTCCAGGTACAGCAGCGAAGGATGACAAATAATCATAACGTGCACGCTTCCAATCAACAACGATAATATTGTAGTCACCATGTGATAGCCATGCATCACGAATTATTTCATTCATATTGGATTTGTAATCTTGAGTCCAGCCGTGAATTATAAAACGAGTTGGATGTTTCGCGTCGAAGTTCGAATTGGAAATGGAGTTATTGTCAGGGGAGATTTGTTGTTCATCATAGTGATTTGACTGGGTGTACAGGTAGTAGTTGACTGGGGAGAGATCCCAGAAACGTCCAAGAATTTCTTCCTTCTTGTCATTTTCTGCCAAAATATTTTCAGCCTCACTTGTAGTCATCCAAACAAAGGAACCATCAATTTGCGGCACATGCCAACCAACCACCTCAACCTCTTCGTCAAAAGAAGCCGCTGAAGCTAGTGGAAGGAATTATGAGAAATTTAGTGAATTATTCAAATACATTTGTTTCAGAAAGAGACTAAATAATTACCTGTTAGTACAAAAATTGCCAAAACCGCAAAAACCTTCATTTCACAAAGACTGTGGACCGAACACTGACTTTCAGTAAAATGGAGTTGGATTTTTTATATTTTACACTGACGCGTCTTTTGTTTTTTGTTTTTTTTGGAAAGTGAGACATCTTGATAAGCTGATGGAAATATAAGTACTTGTGGTTTATTGAAATTTAGTCGATGCGATTGTGATTTGAGGAACATTTGGCAGTATCGTGCTCCAACGTTATTCATATGAAATGTGTGTGCTCTTCAAAGTATGTCGATAAACATAAACTTAGAACAAATAAGGAAGGGTAAAGTTTGGGCGCAAAGCAATTTATCCAGATTACTCTTTTAATGTGAATCTGACCCATATGAGATAACATGTTCAACATAAAGGGACCAGAAAAGAAGTGTGGGCCAACTCCACAAAGTTTTGGTGCCGATATAATAAAATATAATAAAATAATAAAATATGATAAGGTAAATTCATACATTAAATCATTATATTTACTATTTATGGGTTTAATTAAGATCTACATCGATTTCAACCACTGCTGACATCGAAACACATTATGCTAGATCAAATATTTTCTTCTCAATAACATATCCCTCCTACTAACGGTATATAAAATCAAATAATGATACGAAAATCATTATATGGGGTATATGGAGGGCAGAGAAACTTCTCTTTGATTGATAAAACGTTTGGATGGGGGCTTCTACAATACATATCAGAGGCAATACCTATGTTAAGTTGAGTTGAGCTTGTGAAGTAAAGAAGACTGGTGAAATTAAAACTGACTTACAATGGCGCTGCCCATACTCCAATTTGACTGATTCATTTGAAATACTAATAAATATATCATAATATATACCTAATCTTACTTAATTCTTAACGCAATACAAACGTTATATGGTGGTTGGGTGAGATTATTACTGGATTTCCCTAATTTAAAAATTTTATATAAAATGATGGCATTTGTTGAGATTACTTTTATTTAACTTGTGAGATGAGTACACTTGAGAGTTTCCACACCCTTTGAAATTCGCCATCATCCAAAAAGCCATCGAAGTCAACCCAACAAAATATTATACTCTTACGCAACATGTTGGGTTGTATAAATATAAAACATACCACTTGGGCTCACCCATACCAAAAATATTGTGGGAAAGATTATCGATAAAAATGGAATCATGGAAATTAAATTATGCTTTCACAATTTTCAATAAAAATGTGCTGAATTTATTTAGCATATATTCAATTGATGTACTCAATATAATTCTGTTAAGAAGAATTGAATTTAGTTTACTATTCCGCCTACTTGCGGAAGCCTATTAGGTTGGTCCGCCTACTGGATTGGTAAACCTACCCAAGATTTGTAGCAGATGCATTTTATTTATCTTCTCGTGTTGTCTTAGTGGAGAATTGATACCAATAGAACCAGTTTAATTTGAGGTGACACTTTTTTAATACCCTTTATTTATTAGAATTTGAAAACCATCTAATTAATCCGGAAGTTACTCTATAATGCATGATTTAATTTTGATTTTCATTACAGACAGCATACGTACATATATCTGTATCTACTTAAGTAGTTTAAGTTCATTGGCATTAACACATATTTGATAGTAAGTCTGTACTCGCAACATGTTTCCCTGTTCACTTAACAGTTGTCTATAAATTCAAAAATCAAACAAGATAGATATAGGAAATTGATTTAGGATTGTCTACATTAAAATCTGTTCGCTGTACAAGTGAAAACTCGTATAAGAATCAAGATTTTGGATCTGCTCATCGCCTATCTATTATAACGCTGAATTAATATTAGTAAATTATGGTTTGCAGCATTACCAACGTGTCAGGTTACCATCGTTTTATGTATAGAACTATTAAGGTACTACTATGCCTACTTCTACACTGAGGTCATTTGGAATCCCGTCAATTTCCTCAATCCTGCTGTTAACTAGCTTTCATATTAATAAATGCTTCGTGTATACTGCTTCTGGCATGAGATAGCTCAGAAGCGGTGCAAATCTTTTCCTAGCTTAATACATAGATTATGAGGATTTCCACCTCAAACCGGTTTTCGGTTCCACAAAATTAGTGATTTCGGTTCATTCCTTACTTAAGGTCTGAAATGATGAAATCAGTTTGTCTGCCTTTAAAATAGGTTTTTTTGATAGCGAGCGACTTATCTAAATGAAACTAAGTGGCCAATCGGTTTACAATTCCGCCTTCTAACGAATTTTAATCTCATATGCTATATTTTTTTTAAAACGAATTCTCGCATCTGCGTCCGAATTCAGCGCTTTCTTACTTTTTTGTGCAGTGATTTTGACTACTACAAGTCTTATCGGTTTTTGTTTAAGAATACTTGAATTGGCTGAAATTCATATCACCGTAACGCATAAGTTATCTCAGTTAGGGAGCGAATATTTTTGTGATATAACACTGTGAAAATTATGTTGTGGTTAAGCCATCTCTAATATATAAAACATTTTCGTTTATTTATTTTTTCGTTCGGTATGTCATACATGTGTTCGATATGTCATTATAGAGAATGAGAGATTGGGAAAATTTAGATTAAACAAGTACAACTCGATAGGTGGCGCAAGGGTCGATGTATAACAAAAAATTGCCATTGTGGTCCGATTAGGATCATATTCGATTTAAAATTCTATGAATAAAATGTAAGCAGGGTCTAACAATAGATACTTATTTTATTACATACGGTGTTCCTGCAAAATTTATTGATTATTCAAGGAGTATATTATTGTTAACTGAACAATTAACCTCTCGTATTAGGAGAGGCTATGGTGTCTTAGAAACTTTTAAATCACAAATTTTCCTAGTTGTTAGTCGGGCAAGTGAAAAACTCCCTAAATTGTCATCGCAAGTGTCCAGCTGTTGTATTATTGCCGCCTCTGTGAACATTGGTATTGTTTACTTATATTTTTCTGACACTGTTTTCTTATAGTGTGTATATTTTGAAAGCCTTTATGCCAATTAACTCGCTTCTTTTGTTTAGCTTTTATTTAGCTTGTTATCTTTTATACGCAGCAGTTTGCTTATTATTTTTTAAGTGTCTATTACAGTACATCTAAAATCGTTCGCTACATTGTTTCCAAAACTGTTTGGTTTTAATCTTTGGTTTTAATTACTATACTATACCATATTCTGTGCTAATGAATCTGCCAGCATTTCTACTTAAATAAGAATGCCTTCTAGTTCTTCTCAGGATTTTGGTCATTTAACTGACAAAATCACAGGAAATTTTCTCATAACAATTATGTAACCTGGATAAATAAGGTTCCATTTTCATATCTTGGAATCTGTTACAAACAATTTCTACTTTTTGCTGAAAAGATTTTACATACATTTTTCCTTCCTATACTAGTCGTATAAAACTGATAAATCTAGTATATATTATCTAGAATATATTATATTTATATTATGACTCAAACAATGTAGTACAGTTGGTGCAGGCCATTCGTTGTGGGGACGATGGAATCACATTCTAGTATCAGAGGGATCTTGTGCCTTCTGCAGTGCTCCACCAGATTTTGTAACTTTGAAGGTGTAATTTTCTCTCTGGGAAAGTATGCTTCGGCCCGAATAAAGTCGACTGCTCTCACAACGTTTGCCTGTACGACTATTTAATTTTTTGTTAGCAACTCTTAAACTCTTCTGAAGAAATTAATATTTAGGTCTCTCACTGTGAGGGCCCAGATTAAGTTATTCTTTTGCATCTTTAGGCCCCTGGCCTAGTATGTATATACACCGACGGTTATTGAACCAGTAATATGTCCTGCTTATCTGATGGAAGCTTACCTGCGATAACCACCGAGACCGTTATTACGTGCCATACTTTAACCTAGCCCTCTACCAAGTGTGAGCTTCTCCATATTTTTTGTAGGGAGATGATCATTGCTATCGCTTACCTCGCCGATCTCAGAATTTTGAATATTCAACTTTTCCATGCGAATCCATCCATGAATTCCATCTGGGAAGTGAATATTATATCCTTTCCAACGCTCTTCTACGCGAGGTTTTTTCTACGCCACAGTTGCAACCTACTTGGTAACCAACCTTCTACACCTCTAGTCTCGAAGTAACATTCCTCAGCCAGTTGGTGTCCTTCCATTCTAGCAATTCACTAACTACAAACCCGACTTGAACTGGACTTTACAAAAAAAGGGCGGATGCTCTTTAACTATTCACCCATAATCGTGGTATGCTGTGTGGTTAATTACTGCCTCCCCGTTGACTATGTAGGGTAGTTTGGCGACAGAACAGTTATGCCGATGATTTTTAGGGCTTCCGGGTATCAAGGCTTCCCCTGAGCAGCCTGAGCAGATTTCGGTTCGGTGTTAGACCCACGAATACGTCGTTTGGTGAAACCTTCTACCCCTGCACCATTGTCGCCAGTCTACCTGTCTAAAAGTCATTTTACATGACAATCACATCAACATCAACTTATTTCAATTTAAATAATACTGATCGTAACACAGTAGCGACTTTTTGTGCTTGAAAATTTTAATATGTGAGACTAAGTATGTATTTAGAGTTAATCTTCTATTTGTTTAAAGTATGTGCCTAGACCTAAAAACCTTTGGGAAGCCAAACCTTATCGAATGCTCATTCAATCTGAAGTGGTCTTATTATGGAGATTGGTTGGTAAATATTATCATTAGGGTTGGCCTAAAAGCAACAAAACTTATTCAGTGATATAGGAGTGTGTAAAAACACAAACGCTTCGAATTCGGAAAGAGGAATTAATTGAATGAGTTTACTTGAAACGAAAATTTTATTTATCTTTTATACAAAAATAAATTCATTTAAAAAACTTAATTTTGCGTCTACTTTTCTGCCCTTTCCCACAGTATAACAATTATAGAGCTTTTTTGGAATTTTTAAAGCATGTTATAATCGGAACGCTGCCGTAACCATAAATCGATATTATTCAAAAGTTAGAAAATACAAACGACAAGAAATCAAACAAGTAAGAAAGGGCTAAGTTCTAAGGGCTAAGGTTGTAATCGAACATTTTATACTCTCGCAATGTGCAAGGATTAGAGGGGATATGCTTTCAGGTGCTGGCACAACTTTATATTAAAAAATTTTGCGGAAGAATTCAACATTCATTATTCGAAGAAATTGTCAATGGATTGCAATCATATTTGGTATCTTATTAACTTATATTACAGGGCATAGACAGATGTACTTCCATTGCTATATTTTGCTTCGTGTCAGAGATATTTTTATTAAAATTTCTCAAATTAACTCAAAAGTGATATATGCGATACAAACTCAACCAAAGTAGTTTAATGAATATATTAGATATATGAGGAACCAACCAGAGAAAAGCAAGTCATTACATTAGGAATAAGGGGTTTAGACCATGTTCTAGACCGATTTCTTTCATTTATAGCGAGAATTTACATTGTGTTTAAGAAAACACATGCATTTAACTTCATTAACATGTCACAAATATTGACCAAAATGAACGGTTTAAAGCCTATTAAACCTATTGGGGGCAGGGCCATGCCCACTTTTCAAAAGATATTCTCCCACAGATGCCCCACCCTACTAGGATCCTCTACCAAATTACACGTTTATATCTTAATTTTCTGCATAGTTATGGTACATTATCTGTTTTCAATTAGTGGCATTTTGTGGGCGTGGCAGATGTTAAATTACGCCCATCTGCAACAGCAACCGAGAGTATAAAAAGATAACAACACCGAACATGGTACGGAACAATATATATCTGATTTTTGAGCTATCTCAGACAAAATAGGTGGAAGATATAGCATGTTGATATTATCGAAATAAAAAAGACCTATTGCGAATGATAGGCCGTAGTTGTGGGCAATCTCTAATAACTCATAAATCACAAACAACTTTACTCTAATATACTTTTTAAATACTACTTCGAAAGGGGAAGTTCATCTCTCTTTAACTTTGCAACAAATTACTAGAATAAAAAAGAAATATATGGATTGAAGTTATTGAATTTATATTGTTGTATAATAATATTTAAAATAATACTTAATTTAAAACAATTATTATTAGTATTTCATATTTCCACCTTTAGATTCGGCTTTAATAAAATCTCTGATTCTATCTCCACCAAGACGAAGATAAATGATAAATTTTCTTATGTATTAACATGCAAGTATCCAGATTTTTGTGTTAGGCCAACATTTCTATATAACGTATAACGTCATCATCATGGAGACGACCGTTCTACCGGCACCTCGGTAGGCAATGCACAATTTTCGAATTTATATACAATTAAAAATACATTAAAAACATGAAATAAGAGCTCGGTCAGGCATCTAGCAGAGATGTTAGCGCAAATTATAGTGTAAGTATATACATATACGGTAACACATAAGGCAAACTTAAGGTTACAAAGCACAAACCAATATTTGTCTAGATTATTTTAACATTTCAACTGCCAAAATAGGCATGGTTTTGAATATCCCCTAATTTTATTTGAAATATAATCTCTGAAATTTTTGAATTTCAAATATTTGAATATTAAAATATTTCGAAACATTCCTCAGAAAATTATTTATACATGGCAACATGAATCGGCCGATTTCAAAGTCTTTCATTTTGAAGTCATGGATTCTTATCGTCAGCCCCCATTACCTGATTTATCACCCAGCCGATATTTTACGAACCCGCCGACGAATCTCTTTATTTGAACCTTATTTGATGACTTCAACAGGGTGATTCTACAAATTTCTTGACAGTATTACATTTATGCTCTTTGCATCCTAAAACAAATCCCAAAACAATAACTTTTTGTGCAGATCGCTACTGTCAGTACAGTACTACAGTCAGTGTTAGTAAAGTCAAGGGACTGAATTCAATTATTTCGGTTTTTAATTTTAATGAAAGGCCCCATAAACTGGGTTATTTAAAAAATACGAATTGAGGTTTTAAATGTTGATTTCCATTTTATTTCAAACATATAATTTCCGCTAATCCTTTAGCTTCCCAACCCATAAGGAGCAGTACTGCGCACTGGAACATAATAATCACCACTGGCGAATTCATAATTATAAACGGCACCCATTTTCACGCCACTGTATTGACCACCACATTCCTTTTTAATGGCATCTTCGTAGTTACCGCACCGCATAGAGGGAAAGTTATTTTCACGCACGGCTTCAGCGTAATAAATGCAAGAACGTTCATGGCTGCAGGAACCAGTCAAGTCAGTGCCACAACCTGGTTGCTTCTTACCACCATTGGGGTAGAAGGCGCCTTTACCAATTGGTTTCAAGAAACCCAATTTTCCACCATTTGTCTGGATTGATTCAACATAGTATGCATCATCTTTGTTGAGACGTTTGTTGGGTTTGTCATAGCTGAAGAGTGGGAGAGCGGGATCCAAACCAACAATACCGTGAATTTTGCCAGATCCGACATTCTTGCCAACATAACCAGCAACTTGAGCACCCAAACTGTGGCCAATAACTTCAAGAGAGCCCAAGTTCAAACCATGATCACGCACCAAGTAATCAATCATGCTGGCAACCTTTTTTCCAACACCGGGAACAGCAGCGACGGATGACATATACTCAACAGAGCGTGCACGTCCCCAGTCAACAACGATTACGTTGTAGTCACCATGTGACAGCCAAGCATCACGTATTCTGGTATTCATATCGGCTTCATAACCCTGAGTCCAGCCGTGGATCAAAAAACGTGTCGGCTGGTTGGCATTGAAATGCGAGTTGGAAATGGAGTTCTTGTCAGCGGTAATTTTTTGTCCATTATACTGATTTGACTTGGTATACAAGTAGTAGGTGATTGGGGAGAGATTCCAACCACGTCCTTCCATTTCTTCCCTTCTCTCATAATCGGCTAAAAGGTTCTCACCTTCCTCAGTAGTCATCCAGATGAAAGAACCATCAGTCTGGGGTACATACCAGCCATTTTCTCCACTAACGCGACCGTTGTCGTCGTCATCGAAAGGTGCAGCCGAAGCTAGTTCACATAAGTATAACGAATTTGTTAAATTATTGGAATATTTTTTTCTTAGAAGCATACTAGGAGATTGTTTTTTCATATGTTACCTGTAAGCGCAAAAATTGCGAAAAGCACAAGAACCTTCATTTCACAAAGACTATGGAAATAACTATGATTTTCAACAGAATGAACCTAGAATTTATATATTTTCCATTGGCGCATCTTCGCGAATTTCAAGTATATTTTCACTTTAGATAAGTTAAGTAAATTAATAGCCGTATCGATTATCGGCTTTCCGTGACTATAATATAATGATATAATCAGATAAGAATAAAATAGCCAAGGTTCTAGAGAGTTTGCAGATAAATACAATTAGAAACTAGTAAGATGGAGTAAGGTTCGAGTGGAGTCGAATATTAGAAAATTTCGCAAGTTGACGGATAAACGGGAATCTGAATAGTCTTTATAAAGAAAGAGCTGGGATGTTAACCAATTTCCACGACGTACTATCTTCTGAGGTTTTTTTCGTTCAGCATATTTCTTATATTTTTAGTTCTTCACGGAAAGGAACGTATAATGTTTTGTTCAGATTTTTACCAATATACCATAAGTATGGCAATGGGTCGATTTCAGGACGATATCTAAAATTTTTATCTTGATGTTATCAATATTTTTACACAAGTCAGTGGATTATATTATAATGTTAGAAACAAGCATACTCAGGCTAATATATTTCGAAGGTATCAACAAACATTACTGCGATTAATAATATATTATAAAAGATAATTCAGTCAACGATGCGTAGGTAAAATGTGAAGTATCTTGATTAAGTTTGTGTTTGTGTTTGTGTTTTTTTTTGAACCAACGAAATACTCGCAAAGGTGGGTGTGACTGTCATACTGCTTATAAGGGTCCAGAAAACTCAAATGAGCGCGGAGTTGAAAAACAAACACGGGGATGTTAGTTTACTGAGCTTACTTAGCAGTCATACGTGTCTTTTGTTTGTCCATAATATGATATAACATCTCATTTCATTCAACTCTTTCCAACTACACTATTTTTCATTTCAATATGTTGTTTAATTATTTTCGAGACACATAAGTTTTTTCATCTAATCATCAAAATTGATTCCATTATCTACCTTTTAAACCTGCGAAAATGTCTGGACCGATTTCATTCATGCTTAACGCTAAACCAAATGGTGGTCAAGAAAACATATTAACTTAATTTTATTAAAATATCTCACACATTGATCAGTATAAAATCAACCGAAAATTCGAAAATCAATATATTTCTATGTATTGGAGCTAGAAGAAGATCTGGAATTATTTCATATACTTATTGTATATTGTATTAAACTAAAGCTTGTTTGAGAAGATATTTTTTAAATTTTATTAAGAACTAATATCTAGGACAGTAAACAAAGTGTTAAACAATCTTGCGCATTGACTGATATATGCGATCCAAAGTCAATTGGAAGTTTTAAAGTCAGTATATTATGTATATGGCTCGGGGAAGTACTGAACTGATTTTATAAATTTTTAGCCTCCTGTCATATTATTATATTAAATACTAGTCTCATGTCATATAATATTATTGATATCTTACAGATTGAATGAGATCTTTTGGTACGAACTCATTCATCTGCCACTGCGATCCTTATATCCGATATATGAGGGTCTTGATAAGTTATAGTCCGATCTTGACAATTTTTACCTGAGATGAACATTAGAGGAACTATTTCTCCAAAGTTTCATTACGATATTTTCATTGATGTTTTGTGTATGTATCTATTATGAAATGATTGGATCTGATGGATTTCAATATGATTTATTGATTGTGGGAAATTTAAATGATTTGAATGCAATCTTACCCCATCATATTCACTGTAAAATTTAATGCTTCGGACGTTTTTCTTTAAACAGTCATCGTGCTTTTAACAGCTTTGAATATAACCTTGGTATGGGTGGTGGGTGAGCCTATTATCCGACTTCACACTATATGAGGATGACAGAGAGAGAAATGTATGGAGCAAGTTTGATTTATATAGCTATGGTAGTTTGTGAGATATACGCATTAAACCAATTAGAAAACGGGGCAAAACCCACTTCTCAAATTTTGTTTTAATCACACGCTCTTCCCGGCTGCCTTCTTTGACGAAAACTTCAGATTTATTATTAATATTGGGATGAACAATAACATGGATTAAACTTGAACTCCAATTATTTGGTCGCACTACACACGCTTCCTCTAAAAATATGAGGTTTTATTGTCTTATCAATATTAATTTTGTTTTGATAATGCATTTTATGTGCGTAACGAAAATCAAAGAAACACAGCGATACATACAAAAATAACTACTGAATTACTTACGATCAATGAATCGTAAATGATGATGTTATCGTAAATAATTGAAGAACACCAACGATGCATAATTAAATTGATAAAAAAATTATAATATTTTATAACAGATACATACCGGTTATCAATTTGTTTTTGTACTTCGCCTTTTAGTTTTTATACTCCCGCAACATGTTGCAACACAGTATAAAAGCTTTGTTCGTCTGACGATTGTTTGTAACCGATAAAACCGAATAAAACCGATAAAGTGCTATTACTAAGCAAAAAATTAAGATCTAAAACTAATATATAATTATAATATATAAAACTAATATAATAATTTGGTAAAGGCAATGACCATAGGAAGTGGTTGCTGTGGGTTAAACATTTTTAAAAAGTGGGAATGGCCCCATCCCCTAGTAGATTAAATGAGAAAGAGTTATGCATATCTCACTAACTACTATCAAGCCATATCAAATCAAGTCTTTCTGGAACCTTCTTATGCACTTGTAAAATTAGTGAAATCGCATGACAATCACGCTCACCTCCGATAAAAGGGTTGTGTTGAAAACTACTGTAAATGCGGCTCAGCGACTTGGCGTCGCTATCAATTATCTTTCGCTATAGAAACATATCAGAGGCTCTCAATTTCACAGCCGGGATACTACTTAAGGGCTGTAAGGGCATCGGTGTAAAAATTTGGCAATGGGTGTGTGGCACCGCCCACTTTTAGGTGAAATCCCAAATCTCAGGAACGACTTAACCAATTTCAACCACATGATGTGTGGCATTACATTTGCATCCATATAAAATAGTATAAAAATAAGCGAAATCGGTATCAAATCACGCCTACTTCTCATACTTAACAATTTTAAATGTCATATTATTCTTTAATTTTACAGTACATAAATTAATTACCAATAAAGATATCGCTGCAAAACTTTATACAAAGAATGCCTTTAGGATATGCCAACTCACATGTAATAGTGGACGAAATCGGAAATTTACTTTTCAAGCCTCCAAATACCGAATTTTTGGACCCAGAGTCCATGGCTGACTTTTTACCGAAAATATCAACCAATCTGTGAGATATATTAATGCAGCCGAATATATCTTCCCACAAAAAGTTTGTGCTCTTGTGTAAAATGTATGAAACGGTTTACGAATTATCCCAGCTCCCATATACTACATATAATGATTTTCGCTATTCTAGCAGATTTTATCTCGAAAATGTTGGTCAGTGTGTGTGTCATCTTCATAAAACTGCGTGGAAACATATTCCTTAGTGTACTTGAATTAAGGCAAACGCAATCAGTCCAGACCTTCCTCCATCCCAAAAATGCCCGATATGAAGATTTTCAACTTTCCAGCGACTTTAAACCGTTCATATTGTAAATTGTACCTTGGTCTAAACACCATATCCCTAATATAATGCTTTCTGATTCCCTGGTTTAATATATTATATATTAAAATATTAAGTTTAGCCTTTTTGGTTGAGTTTATATCATATACACAATATAAATATTTCGTACGCGAGGCAAAATGTAGTAATAAAATTAAGTGAGTCTATGACTTGCAATGTATGAAAGTTAGTAAGATATCAAATATGATTATAATTCAGTCATAATTTCTTCGAATAATCAATGTTGAATTCTTACGTAAATTTTTTTAATATAAAGTTTTGTCAACAGCTGAAAACATGCCACCGGCTTTGATCATTACAAATTGCGAGAGTATAAATGCTATATCCGAACTTAGCTCTTTCTTACTTATGAATGTACCTACCCTTTCTGGGTATATGGTAAGTTATTAACAAAAATATAAAGATAAAAAAATTTAAAAATATAAAATATAAACACTTGAAGTGTTCATGCTGAAACTCTTCATTGCTTTGCTATATCTCGAATTAAAATTAAAAAGCCTTTCTTATCTTTTGCCAAATGTTTGCAATCATTAGCGAATTTCTGAATGAAATGGAACAAATGGTGGTACAATATGTCAATATTCAAGTGTCACATGTTCTAGTGTTTTGACGAAAAAAATGATATTCACTCGGAAGCCAAAATAAAATTAATATTTTGCTTACTCGGCTTTTTTTAAAGCTCTTAGTGTGTTTTTCAATTTTCTGTTGAAAAACTCTGAAAAAGCTGTTGGTGAGTTTGCCATACAATTATTATTCTTATAAAACGGAGTATTTCTTACTTCAGCACTTGGTGGCAGCAGCAATTTCGATGAGACGATAGATTGGTTTGTGCCTTAAACGGTCGGCAACTTCTCAATTCTCGCAATCCGAACACAAGTTGCGTTTACTTGTCGCCAAATGTGCTTCTGTTACTGTGAAATTCTATCTTTATCACCACTCGAACCATGGCGGCCAAGAAGTACAATCCAATGATGCATCCTCACACTCTGCTGCCGATTTCAATATAAGTTGACCGACTCGCATTACCATTCACGGTTGGAATAGCAATCTGAATGCCGGTGTCAATGTTAATGTACGGAATGCGCTTTTGAACAACGGTAACTACAATGTGTTCACTGTCGATGGTAGCGTTGACGCACAGACGGTTTATTATCCCAGTGCACGCTATAATGTTTCCAGTGTTGGTGTCGTGTTCTCTAATTTCGTTGACTTCCTAAATGGGAAAGGTATGTATTTCTACATAATCGACGTGATTGGGTACAGTGTGGACGCACTTGTTGCCGGTTTTACTGGGAAGAAGGTGAGTCGCGGTAGAGTGCACATCATTAGAGGTCTCGATCTTGCCCTGCTTCTTTCAACTATGAATGTTCGTCACGCCTTTGCAACATATTTGGAGTCCATTCAGACTGATTACTGATGGTAAATTGAGCTTTTAATGTCCCATTGGTAAGAGGGCTTTCTCCATAACCGGGTTGTGGCATCGATTTAATTGGCGGTTGTGTTCACAAACATGCTGTGCTCTACTATGCCGAAGATATTCGCCAGAACAACTTCCCAACTATGAAATGTGACAATTACGAAGCGGCTGTGGTTCTACCTATAGTACAGTACGTATGGGTGCGGTGTCGAACTTTGACATGAGTGGTACAAGTCAAGTCAATGGCACTAATCAAGAGCTCCTCACTCATAGGATTATGGATTATATGAAAACGTTTTTATGAGTAAAGAAATATAATTAATTGGTAAAATTATTTGAAGTAATTGTAATAATATTACCATCTTAGCGATTCGTTCCAGAAAAGCATACAGAACATAAAATATTGGGAGCCGGGAAAGCCAGGAAAGTTCATTCTAACCGCACTAGATGAAATGGAACTCCTTTATATCGACAGAACATTATAAATCAGCTCTTTAAAACTGGGGTCTACAGTTTAAGATTAAGCGCTTGAAGTATGACTAATCCATGTGACCGTTAAAAAAAGAATTTATGATTTATACATATGGGCTTCTATACTCTAGATTACTAAGCCCATAATTATACAACGATATGGCGAATGAATGTAAGCAATAAAGAAAGGATATTGAAGTCCCAAATACGTTGAAACCAGTGAGTTGTTGCCGCGGCAACTGATGGTTGGATTCTGAGGTCAAATATTAACAGCGGTAAATCTAAAGTTGTAACTAATAAAGAAAGGTTGCTGCTTGCTTTAAGATATCCGTTTTAAAACGAAAGAAACGAAAGACAAACGAAAATCTGTATACTTAGAGTTATATTGAGCTAGCCAAATGTATACACCAGAAATTTGTGAAAAAAGGGTTCCTAATTCTTTGACTCATGCACAGAAAATTTTGATTAAGCTGTTTTCTTATTGCTAACTTTTGCTTAACTAAAGAAAAGTCAAATTACCTAATTGGATGCAAAGTAGCGATATATTAAAAGTAGAAAGAAAGAAAGTAAAAATTAGCGACAATAAAGCAGGCTGTAATCGCCAAGACGAAGGCTTATAGGTAAACGATAAATCCCTACATTAACAGAGGTATAAAATGATGTGAATACGGGTGGCGTCATGGGTGAAAGATGAAAATAAAATTTAATTGCATATACCTTCGTCTTTACGCTTGAGTTCTTCAACTTTCGAATTGTATTGGGCAGGAAAATGGTTTGCATAGATACTATTGTCTCAAAATGCAGTATTTTTAAGCGCTACTCAAACGATTGCGGGAGAAAGAAATGATAAACAAAGGCTTCGAATAATTAAATTGCAGTAAATATGTCACTTGAGAAAAAAAAAATTTATAAATGTGTTTGTTTTCTTACTAAGTTAAAAAAAAAATTACCGCTTTGCTAATTAAATTATGTTAACGAGATTTAAAGTGCCACGCGGAGCATTTTCTGGATCCTGTATATTCAAACGGATTCTTTATGAGAATACTGACGTGGTTTTGCTTCCATTACATTACTTACTTATGTACTTATATGAGGATGTTTTATAACGCGCACATGCTTTGCTATATGCTGTATATGCTTCATACCTACATATATAGTTCGGTATATGTATTTTCATGTTTTGCTTTCAGTCTCTTTGCGCTTTTCCTTTAAAGGTGTTAAAATGGCACAAGTGCAAGTGAGTTGTTAATGAGCCACTCAACTGGCGATGAGAATAATGAAAATGTGAAACGCATATACCTACCTAGCACATTGATACATATAGTAACTGCCACAAGTACCCAGTAGAAAAGCTACATAAGAGCGAAATATATTCTTAACGATGTTGTCTGGTAGCAGAAGCTATTGCAGAGCAGAGATATCATGAATCCGAGGATGTTACTCATAATTTACTCATATCTTCCGATTAACCAATTTCTCAGTAGAAAAGGTCTGATTATCTTTTGACTAATGTTCCTTAAAGTTTATTTAGTTTCAAATTTAGTTGTTAACACATTTCTTAAAAATGTCATATGTGACCTCAATTCAACTTTAAAGTGCAGTTAGAAAACAAAGGGAGCAAAAACTGGTTTGAAAATACTCGTAACTTACACTGGCTTCATAAATTGAAGGTAGTCATTTGAAGTGAAAAGTTGACTGCTTGCATTTCACACAAATTACAAATTACACACAGAAATAAATAAACCATAGAACCGGATATTATTATCTTGGGTTTATGGGAGCTACGAGATACTTATGCCGTATATATCACTTGGTGTACGAGATATTCTGACAAAATAGTGTGAGAACATTTCGATTAATATATATATTGTTACAAAGTAAGTGTGTAAAGTAAGGTAAATTAAAGAAAGGAAATATATTCACACACTTGATATATTTGATTTTATTTATCAAAATATTTCTTGTTTTTAATCCGTACAAATTTTGAGAATCTCTTATGTCCACCTGAGCCCGTAAAGTAATGAAATTAACCTTTCATTACTTGTTAATTTCTTCTTTACTGCAATTGAAAAAATATAGAATATCAATTTCTGCCATCAAAACAGCGCATGTCGAAAGGAAATAACAACCGTAAGGAGTGTATACTCTATAGATTTCCCGGTAATATTCCCTCCCCGGAAGCTGCTATCTGCTTCATATCAGTAAATTTCCACCAAAAGAAATTGACTGTAGTGCAACTGTAGCGCTATGTGACTGCTTTCAATACATATAAATATACTATATACTATATATATAATAACCTCATGTAAATTCAATCGGCACATTTCCTTACTTATCTACGATTGCGCAGAAGGATAAGCGAAATTTCATAAAGCGTTGAACATTAATACCTCATTGCTGACACTCGCCACGAATAAAAATGTACATATTTGCCTTCAACGGAAAATGATTGCCACACGACGCGGATGGAATTTTCAGCACACACTCGAATTTACATACACATATGTAGGGTATGTATGTATCTTTATGTCAGCTCAGTGTGCAACCGGCTGAGAACCGATTACGCGTTTTAATAAATTACTTATATGAAATAATTAGCCGATCTGGGTGTATGTGTGGGTGTATATATACACAAGCACGAGTGCCGCCTTTCAATGCAGGAATGATTTACCTGTTACATATTCAATGAGTATTGGGATTATGATTGATTTCATTTCACCAAGCAGCCAGTCAGCTGCACACAGAGCTGCAGCTCAATTACTTGATTTCTGTATAGGTTGTTTGCACTGAAGGTAAAAGGCCAACACAAACAAGTAGTCAAAAGTGGATAATGAGTTTTCACTTCTACAGTCAAAGCGAATATATCGAATATATATAGATATATGTACATATATGGTACATTAAGTGTGTTGTTGAGTGTGCTAACGATTGTGTAAGAGCGCTTTAATCTGCAATTTATAGAAATGCCATTAATAACAGGTGTATTTATGTGTGTGTGTGATATGGAAAGAAGGGTGGTAACTGAAAATTCTCCTTTTCAATTTTCGCT
Source organism: Bactrocera minax (assembly GCA_021498325.1). Lineage (NCBI taxonomy): Eukaryota > Metazoa > Arthropoda > Insecta > Diptera > Tephritidae > Bactrocera > Bactrocera minax. The sequence goes on from JAKEEE010000024.1 coordinate 1,507,119, forward strand.
TTATCCGATTTAATACAGACTTGTGAAAGCAGATCTGCATAAATAATTTTCTGGTAAAATTAGTGAGGACATCGTTTGAAGAGAATGCTTTATTTTGTAATATCATATAAAGGGAGAGAATATCCATATAATTGAGGTATATTACTTTAACGGAGTAATTTTCGTGATTATTGTAATAGCTTGGCTATATTCCGACAGTGCTTTACATATATTACATTTCACCTATTAACAGCAAAGTGGAATGATCCACCAATGCGATGTATCGGTTTGTCAAAGCCGAGAGTATCAGTGGGGCAGTGTAAATACTTGCATTGTTCTGGTAAGGTAGTGATTAGTCTCTTATTTTCCTTTTTAGATGACAGCTTAGACATAGAATAGCATTAGGTTCCTTGCCTAGACGATCACACTTGGGCAGCTAAGATAACTTCTTTGTAAAACTATAAAACTCCTGCAATGAGTTATTATTTACAGGCAAAGTGCCTTGAATCCAATCTTTTTAAATTTTTTATTTCGATTCCAGCTAGTTCAACTGGTTAGTTGAAGGTGTGAGATCTAAGGATTTCAGTCTTGGTTACCCAAAAGAAGGGCTCGTATAGGTTGTTCTATTCGCTGCTCAATAAATTCGGCAAATCTAAGATAGCTAATGCTTTATGATCATAGACATATTCATACAATTATTTAACTAAGTTAACTTCCGACTCACTGAACTTATGAAAACTATTCTATTTCCAGACTAGACTCGAAAAACTCCAACTTGACTCAACTTGAAAAAATTGTAATTGATATTTCTGTATTTGTATTAAAAATTTGCCGAAGTTTGAGGAAACGACCTAAAAGGTGATTTTTATTCTGTCGTTGTTCTTGTTCCAGAGCGTAATATATTATAGTTTTGCTTACTTAACGGTTGTTTGTAATACTTAAAAGTAATCAAGACCGATATGGGATTGTTTGTAAAGCAATCAGAGAGACGAAACAAACGTATCTTCGGATTTCGAGTAATCGTGCTTATTTTAAGTAAACATGTGTCATGGTACATGTGGAAAATTTTTACATTACACATAACGTATATTTACGCAGAGAAATTTTCACAGAGAATAGCGTGCTTCAGATGATATCGGTCTAAATATTCCTTGCTTTCCCTTTATAACCAGTTTTCTTTAAGCCATAAATATATAGGAGGGTGAATAAATTATGGCTAACATATTGTATTTTGTTACTTAAAATTGGCTTAATGGGCTTATACCTTTCTAAAAAAGTTGTATTTGTCTTTTCGACAAATTGGAGAGAAGTTACCATAAAAATGGGTGAAAATCGTTTATATCTTTCTCTAGAACCCAAGTGCTATACTCGCATTACCACTTGGGTCGTTATTATTCCTTAGTTTATAGAGGGCTTTCTACAGGTTGTTGTCAATGTTTAATGTCTTCCGCATCACTAATGTAATGATTCTTGTCTTTTTGTGATCCTTAATAAAACTAACCTTCAGTACTGATGCCGAATAATAACAACCCAATAGTAAAACCGATCTGCAGTTATTTTGTTTTAACGGAAACAAGATAAAGTATAAAATAAAGTATAATATATAAATATAATAAAAGATTCGGGGTCCGCCCAGTCAAATAAATAAATGTATATTGAAGTAAATATGTAACTGTTCATTCGATTGCGTCGGTAAATTACATTAAAATGGAATAAGTAAATATTCGTAAGCATAAATTACATGAGAGACGATGTACCTACCAAAAACGATAAAGCAATTTTAGAATCACACAAAGTATGGCAGATATATATTCAGCGAATGTAAATACAATTATACAATAATATATTACAGTTAGGGCCATAGCGCCAACATGCCATGGTAAATTATTACCTTATTTTTATTTGCCGACTAGTTGAGTTGCGCCTTTTTAGCAAATATAGTTACATATTTATGTAAATAAATTCTCTTAATTCTCGGCTTCTGAAGAGGCTGCTGCGCTTGATTTGGGCACTTTTCCGCCCCGACTACGAAGAGGCAAATTTATTTAGTTTACTCTTCCCTTGTGGGTTGAGCACCTTATGCTTGAGTTGATATTGTACACATAAGAGTACCTATCCATATATTTACAGAAATAGGCACATTTATTGTGCGTTAGCATTCGCCACTTTTATTTTGATCAATGCTGTCAATTATCCTAAATTATATGGTATTGACTAAATATCACAAAGCTAAACCAACTAGTTACAAACGAACTACTTTACAAAGTTCATACCAGACCAGAAACTCAGCCAGTTAACCGACTGTCTTTCTTTCATAAAAGCAAATGGTATTTTTACATCTTGATATCCCACGAGATGTAAATTTTCTGATTTTGGTCTTAAAAATACCGGCCTCAGACTAGTTGAAAGCAGTTACAAAAATCGCCAGTTTCATTTATAGGTTTAGGAAAATTTTTAGTTTGAGTTTTATTCGGAAACTCCCTGTTTTCGTTGGCAAAATACCGATTCATCAATTTTTTCTGAAAGAACTTTCCACAATTGCTATAAGTCTGATATTTTTCCGACTAGTTTGACTTTACTCAGGAAGTTCTAGTTTCAAACTAGTATTCTTTCCGGCTAGTTCAATTATTCACTACATGTGTATGTATAGTTCAAGTCTATATATCAACTACTCCGACATCTGTTTGTAGTATACCTTTGTTTTTGTTTATTTATTCATTTCAATTTGACTAATGTATTTCCCGCAAGAGTTTAGCTATTGGCTCTCAATTCTGAACAGTAAAACAGTTTTCAATGTTAGCGTCTACGTGCATGTGCCAACAAAAAAGCATATGTGTGGTATTATATATTTTGATATTCTGTTAAACATAACACATAACTACAGATTGCTTTCAGATGATGCCGCATAGTTTTAAATATTAAGTGCAGAAATGCATAGATATATATTTTTTTTCCAAAATTAGCAAGTGTTTATTGGCTTATGTTTTTCATTCGTTGTTAAAAGCTAAGTGCTTAAGAACATACATATAATACATATATGTATGTAGAAGTACGCATTTTCAAATAAATAGCGATCAATATTTCCGCATGTTAAAAAAATGTAAATAAATTGTGTTTTTAAAATTTATTGGTAAACTAGTTTAAAACATTCTTAATAGCACTTCGAAGCATAAATTCCATTTCTTATTGATTTATATAAATTTCTGTAGGAAATAACATGTGGCTGGTAAAATCATCCAGATATTTATTATGAAAAATTGTTTTCTTTGAAAGCAGAAATCCTCAATTCCTCTTTAACAGTATTGAGGTTTTGCTAATGAAAATAAAATCAAGAAAGACTATCTTTGGCAATTCTGCTTAACTCACACTTAATTTCCACTGCGCACCACTAAATTGGAAGAGGAAGTTTTTAAAGTGATGACACATATTGATATGTCTTCTACTAAGACCTTTAGATAATCATATCTCGTTCACAAACTGATTTCTCCACTTATTGTTATGAAAATTCAACAATTTCTGGGTTAATTCTATAATTCTATGTAAATTAATAATTTTATTAAAAATTAATTTTAAAATAAAAAAAAATTTCATTAAAAATAAATTTTTAATTAAATAATAATTTTATTAAAAATGTAAAATAAAATATTTCTAAAAATAGTTTATATAAATGAAATATCAAGTCAGTTTCAATTATTCACGCAGATCAAATTGAGCAAGGCAGTTTCATAGAAGCTTCTTGGTTTATCTTATCTTATCTAATATTGGTGATTTAAACTGTCAAACTTTTATTCATTACCAGTTGTCCGTACGCAACACCATATTGCAGCTTATTTGCAGTGTTTCGAACTAATATTTAAAAAAATAATAATTTTTCTATATATTGAAACTGAAAGATTTGGTCCTGCGCATAACATAGGTATAGTTTCTGATAATTACTTTTTACCAATTATTCGCAAATACTATTCATTTTCAGTTCCTTGAAATCTTCTTAATTTTTATTTATTAAAAATAAACCCATTAAAGGACATAAATATCTGCCCGGTTTAGATCAACATTGGATTTTTGGTGTCAATTTTTTTTGCTTTTGGTATTTATTCCGGAAATAAATTTACTGTTTGAAGCTCTGAACAAACTTTAGCGTGAGAACTCTTTATTATGCCTGTTCAATATGATTTGTTCCTTCAAAAGATTAATTTATTATCAAAATGCCTTAAACTTTCACAAGGTCTAATAGTGGACGACTAGATTGGATTCAAACAGAAATTTCAGTATAATATTTGAAGCATTGGCATCTAAGCTTCTTCCCTCTTCTATTTACTAACATATAACCTAGGATGAATAACATTTCATATCATTGAAATTATAAATAAAGTAAACAAATTAGAAGTGTATTAAATAACTATAAGTTCCTTTAAATATATCTCCCCATGGAATTATAGAACAGTGAAAATTCGGTAAAATATCATTAATTGTCACTAATTTACTTGACTACTCAAACAGACCCACTGTGCATTTGCGTTCACAGAAAGATTAAAGAGAGCCGCATCAGCGACAGAAACAGAATCAGGTAACATTCTGAAACAGAAAACATTCTGTTGCCAAACGATTTCTCATATGTTGCTTGTTTGGCTCGTATGGCTTATTGAAATTCTGTCTCGTCTAATATACCGCAAAATTACTGCCACACATTAAATTTTCACTGAGTGCTTTAGTTACTAATTCTTGAAATGATATAATGAGACCTCTCAGCACCACAGTTGTTCATCTTAGTTGAATTAGAAATTTTTTATTACTTTTATTATAGTTTTTACACTTCGCAGACACTCATGAACGCAATCTTTATGACCCTTAAAAAATCATGTAATCTTTTTGGGCGGCTGCCTTTTCTTTTGTGAGTTTAATTATCAACTTCGCTATTTAGTTAGCAAAAACAGAACATTAATTTAATTACTTTGGAACTGTGTCATTGGCTGCGTAGTAGAGAAATCGGTTTTTAGCGGAACTTTCATATAATGCTGCAAGCAAAAGAAGCTTAAGCAGTCACCACGTACAATATTCAATTTTCCTTTCTCCATGGACATTTCAGCATTAGCCAAAAACAGTCACCGCAGAAGCGAATGCCGTGGCGTATACGTGACTTAATCAATGCAAAGTGGGAGTTATGTCGATAGATACCAATATAATAATATAAACGCCAAGTTTCCATTAAATTATATTTCAATATGTACATATAAAATTGTACATAATTCGGTTGGCTAGGTTACAAATGTTGAAACTTACCAAGGGGTTGCGCGCTCTGAATGGAAAAGCCAAACGATACAAATTTACGCTAAAAATGTACATATAATTATAAATATAGAAATTTATAGTGTTTGATTATTCCGCTTGAAACACGGACAAAGTGATTTTATTAAATATTCTAAGGAAATCTAACCAAAATAAAAATAAGTGCAAACAAGGGCAGGACAGTTGATTCTCGAAATAGTAAATAAGTTTTGCCCTTCATAGAGCGATATAGAATACTGTTGTGCTAACTACTATCGGTTACGTAGCTAATTAAGACGTTTCAAACTTCGAAAGGGAACAAACAATAAATAACATATTTGGAATTACACCAACAGGAAGAAGGAACAAATATTATGCCACCAGCAAGGGGTGCGTGCATTGCTTTTGTATATGCGATTATTGTTGTCCAAATGCTTTGGAGTTATATTTATGAGGTCATTTATTTACTAAATTTTTTAAAAATTTCGTTAGTGATTAGTATTCTCTAATTCTAGTCTATTTCATGCTGGCAAGATTAGTAGAAGGAATATTGGTAAACAAGGCAAACTCAAACAAACTTTATATTTCGCACAAGATATCTATTATATATTTAGTAACATAGGCAGTTAGTTTGAGGCTAAGGCTAGGTTTGGGACATCCTTACTTATAACAGCTGGGCTGAAAAGTTGAAATCATTTCAAAGAAAAACAATCCGTTTTTTTTTTTTGTTATAGCAATTTATGTTTTAATTCTTCATTATATTTGCTATAGAGGGTGATAAGTCGATTATGGCGATCTTTCAACCTTTCGATACCATTTTTGTAGCAGCCATTCTCTTGAGGTTGACAAAAGGTTGAAAAATGTTGCAGAGGTCAAGATCCGGAAAATCCAATTATTTTCATTGATTTAAGAGACAACATATTATCTCGATTGAGAGCTCGCGCAACGCCCAATTTAGTACAGAGAGATCACGATATTTATGAACGATATGTCCAATATGCTCCGTTGATATTTCGTTGTGTCTTTTGATGGGCAGGTTTAACTGCAAAACATATGGACGCAATTCTAGTGGCGCCTTGCCATGAAAAGGTTGCAAACTTTTTAGACTATTTTGAGGTGCCAGACGTACAAGCTGAAAAAATGCCATGATACTTTATCTGTATGTTTTACTATAAAATTGGCGCAGTCACATATGAAGCGTCAAACTTCGTTATCAAACATAACGAATTTGCCAGTGAGATCTAAGAAGCACTACACCGAATATTCTAGACCTCGGTCAAAAGTCCTCTAGAAGTGAGCACTCGGTAGAATTTCAGAGTCGAAACAGAAAAGTTAAAATTATGTCAAAAATGCAGAATGACCACATGCTTTGTACACCGGACACAAATTAGGCTTAACTGCGTTTAGGAAAGAAAATGTATATTAAAATTTTAATAAAGAAGTGAATAAATTTTTATAAGTGTTTAAATGAAATAAATAAGTAACTTCAAAATAAATATGTTTCATTTTCTCTGTTTAAAATTGTTTTATATCAAACTAAAAGTTCACAGTAACTATTTACGTGAACGAAAAGTTGTTGCCTTCCCAACCTTAAAGGTCGAACAAAATGAAGCCACGCACCACACATGTAAGCTCGACCAAATATCGTAAGACTACGAGTAGTTGTTGGCTCCTTCTACGACGACTATCTTTCTACTTGTATTAACGTAACATTGTATTTGCTCGAATGCTCCCTATTGTTTAAAATCGACGAATGATCGACTTCTTACTATAATAACAGAGCTTCACCAAAGTATCATAAAAGTATTTAATAGTTTTTCCATATTTTTCCGCCAGTCAACAATCCCTGTAGACTAACAGCACACACATCAATTCCGTTTTGCAGCTTAAAGAGCTTAACTTCCCAAAACGTTTAAAATATTGTAAAAAGCCACTATAAGTTGAAGTCCATCCTTTTCCACTGTTACTTGCAAAATTATTCGCAATAACTACAATATATGTGAGAAAGATACAATAAGAAGCAATCTAAAAACGAAAATTTCGACGGGTTATGCTCTACATACACACATATATACGGGAGTATAGTATATATACTTTACATACTTATGTACGGGAGGCTCATAAATGATTTTGCTTTCTACCGAATTTGCTTCGACATCAGCAATGGATGCGGATACTTGAGTACATACTCGCTCATTTTTCCTTTCTAGGCTTTTTTCTCTAGGCTCTCACATGGATTCAGCAATTCTTGCCATGGGCTATGCACTAACTAAGCTCATTTTACTTTAATGGCTTGGTACTTATGTGTTTCATGGTATTTTTAGAGCTTGTTTGGCCGTGCACAGGAAGTACGCGCTATAGACGTTTCTTTCTCATTGTAGTGCAATAAAATATAATTTGGTTAGAACAACGGTGGTTTATCGTCGTGAGAATAGCTCAAGGGGTTTGCTTTACAAATGCCACTTTCCAGCTTGGAAGCAATGTTGGGAGGCAGCAGTTTGCTTTTAAGAATTTCGAAAATTTCACGTCAGCGCTACAGCCTTAATGCTAACACTTAAAATTTGATTAAATTATATTACATGAAATTGTAAGAACATTTTTTATATGCTATATATTTAGGCGCGCGTGTTAGCCTTTTTTATGGTCTACTTAGTATTATGAATGGAAGGTTTACATATTTACATAAATGGTGTGGGTTGGGCTTTTGAGCCTAAGGCAAGGAATGAGGAAGATTGATACTGTTCATGACGTTTGCGTGCAGCCGCATAATTTTTCTTGAAGCATTTAAGTTTTCTACTATTCAACTGCTTTGTTTAACCTTTCGCCGCTTTTCGCTCTATAAGCTTTACACCATTTATCTACAGCGGTCGACCATATTACCTTTGCGTCGGGTTTTATGATTTTACATTCCATCTTACTTACGTAGCGCATTTAAACACACGTTGGTACGTGTCACCAAAAGTGCCAAGCAGGATAAAATAAACTAGAGGATAAATAATAAAAAACAAAAAAACAATGCTCGACAAGCAAAACTGCTTAGTATTTTTCGCGGATTTCTTTTCACCACATTTATGGCGCCTGAAAGTGTCCTAAGATATGCAGCGTTCTTTGCCGTTTTTATCGCTACTTCAAATTATTTTTATGCGCCCTCAAACTCTGCCGTCGGTAACCACGCACTTACCAAAAGTTTTAAAGCAAAATCCGATTACGACTTAAATCCAGTCTCACAAACAATTTGCAAATAAATTTCAATTTCAATTCGCATATTTCACTCAAGCGGTGGACACTTATTTATTTAAATAACAAAATTAAATTTCTTAGACATTTCCGGACGCTTTCAATGATTTAATCACGCGAATGCCCTAAAACTTAGTTCTTTGTTTTCCTGTGTTCGCATGTTGCTTCAATTTAAACCTTAATTTTCTGATAGTTGTGTCAAATAGCGAAAAAGTAGGCAATAGATATATTGAGAATGAGATAGATGGAGGCGAAGTTGCCAGCTAAGTTAACCGGTAGTACGGAGATTATTATGTTCGGTATGTGGGCATTAGTGAAACGTTTGGACCGTTTTTCACAAAGTTTAGAAGCGAGTGTGTTTCATTTCAATACCCTCACTAATGAGTGAGTTAACTTTAAATAGTAAAAGAATCTGATGGAATTGAAAATGGCGTTCTATGAGAATTAAGAATGATTTTTAACTAATTTGGACCAACACATCCGGTTTGAAAAATTGAGAAGAACAACGTAGGACGATAAGTCAATTCTTGTTTGACGTTGATTGATGACTTTCGATGGTGACTTTCGAAAATTGGTTTAACGAGTTTCAGCGTGGTCCAATGTTGGTTTTTATGAACCACTCCTAGATTTCCTCCTAGAACGGCTACCACGAAAGGTAACGTGACGAAAGTCCAATGTCTTGTATAGGCAGACCACAGATTGAAGTTGCACGCGCTAACTGAAACACTAGGTATCTCAAAAGAGTGCGTGGGTCATATACTTCATGAAATATTGAGCGTGAGAAAACTGTTGGCTCTATGGGTGCCGTGTTTGTTCATTTCGGACCAAGCGCAACCGTAAGAATATTTCACGGCAGTGCCTCACGTTCTTTAAGTCCAAGCCGAAGGAATTTCTGTGTCATTTCGTGACCATCATCCACCAGACATCAGAGGCCAAGTGTACAACAGAGTACTTCAACACACGAACCTGCTCCGAATGAATACTGTTCTATTAGCAGGAGAGGTTATGGCCACCGCCGAATTATTGAGCCGATTCAGTATCGAATTATTAAAAAAAACAGTCCCATTTGGTGAAGAAAAAGTGCTCTTCCACCATGAGAATACACCGGCTCAAACTTCCACCATCGCCATGGCCAAATTGGTCGAATTATGCTACGAACTGCTGCCAAATCTATTCTCTCTCTTCTCTCCAGATATAGACAGGTGCAAATTCTTTTAGTTTCCAAACTGCTACATTATGGGCCTCCAGAAAACGAGACCATTTAAAGAAATTAGCGCATCGCTGGGTCAAGTGTATCGTACTAAAAGTGAGACTATCTTTTGACTATGTTAAGGAAGAAATCATAATTTTTCTTAAATTATGGTTTTTCTTTTATAGGCTAAGCGCTTAACTCGTAAAACCCTTTTTCTCCTCTGAACATCATCGTTATAGTTATAAACGACTTCACAAAAAGTATGAACCGCAACCGTAACTAATCAGCCGACTGACTAGTGGTAAAGAAACTATAGAAAAATTATAATATTTGGGTAATTTAAAGGCGATAATGCTTTGGTTCGAAAAAGGTCTACTATTCTAACAAGTGTGCCGTTTAACAAAACCTAACAAGTCTTGGGTAATTTCATTAAACTGTTAACGTCAAGATCTAGTTGGAAAAACACTAGAAGATAGCAGAAAATAATGAACAGTTATCTTAAAGAAGCACAACCCAGAATAAGTTTTCTATATCGATCGTCTATTTACTTATGTATACACATACATAAAGTTGTATCACATATCATTCTTTTTTTTAAGCAGATTCGAAACCATAGGTAGCGCGCCAACATAAAAGTGTTCGTTTGCACACCATTGTATGAGACGATATCACTCTTATTTATAGGCTGTTGAAAGCCACCGCCATCAGAAAGCATGCTTGGGAAATTACCGGTCTTGACAGCTTCTGCGTAGTAGATGCAAGAACACACCAGTCAAATCCAGACCACAATCGGATTTTCAGTCACAACATTGGATATATAATCAACAAAACGAGCGCGTGCCCAATCCACCTCGAATATATTGTAGTTACCACGGCCAAGCCAAGCATCGCGAATATTCTTGTTCATTTCGACTTTATAACACTGCAGCCAGCCATGAATCACAACTCTGTTAATGTGTAACGCTTCAAATATACCGCCTTGGTAGGGTTGCTGGGATTGAATTTCAAGTTTAAAATACTTCGTGTGGCAATCGTAATTTTTTGTGTAGAAGTTTGATTTCTCTGTGCATATAGAATATAGTTAACCGTCACCAAGACGTCCTTCCAATGCATCTTGTTTCTCACGTTCTCCGATCGTACGCTAACCATATACAATGGTCATTCAGGCGCCCGAGCCATAGACTTATGGTATATACCAGTAATAGAAGACTGTGAGAATGGCCACATGAAAGAAATAAAAATATAACCAGTGTCATTATACTCAATAGTTTGAGTAATAGTAGCTTTTTCAGAGTAAACCTGTTCATTCAAAAATAGCTAGAATATGCAAGATCTTCATTAATCGAATCGATGTGGGAGGACTTACATAGGCAGTGGTATAAACTGCCAGATATATTAAAAGCGTCACGCTTTAGTTATTTCCACAACGAAGACACGCCAGATATAAATAATCGAGATTTCACTTAAGCATTTGCCATATATGACTAATTCGAAGTGTGCCATAAATTAGTAATGATTGCTGACATCAACAGACCAGCTCATAATTAAGTCGCAAGAAGATAATGTTGTTGGCAAATTTCTGTTTAGTATCGGTTAATAATTTCATTAAATTTTGATAATAGAATATCTCGACTAAATTTTTTGGCGTTTCGTGGAAATACCATTTATGTATTATTTATTTGTCACTCACATTTATGCAAATTTATGGGATTGTTAGCTTGCTTGGATGATTTTAGGTTGCGATCGACATTTCAAACTCGCACATGGGGTGTTTATGTCATTGATAACAGTAAAAAATTAACTGTAGAGTTTTAGTTATCTTATCAATGATGATGTCGACAAGATTAAAACTGTTACTGGCTCCATTATTCGACGAAATCGTGAATGGATTACAATCATATTTGGTGTCTTATTAACTTATATTATATTACAAGTCATATACCCATGTACTATCATTGTTATATTTTGGTTCGTGTCAGAGATATTTATATTAAAATCTAGCAAATTAACTCAAAAGTGATATATGCGATATAAACTCAACCAAAGTAGCCTAATTAATTTTATTAGGTATATGAGGAAAAAAACGACCAGAGAAATGGAAATCATTATATTAGGAATAAGGGGCTCACACCATGGTATAAACCTATTTCATTCATATTCAACGCTAAATCTTATTATGCTTAAGAAAACACTTAATTCGTGGGTCTTCACCATCATCACTCTTATTTAAACGGTTTAAAATTAGTTGGAAAGTCGTAAATTACTATATCGGGTATATTGGGGCTAGGAAAGGTCTCAGCAGACAACATTTACCTTTCATTATTTGACCAACATATTCGGCATAGAGTCCACTAGAATAACGATAAAAATTATATGTAGTATATGGGGCTGGGATAATTCGTAGATCGATTTCACTAATTTTTGCCACCAAACTATAATGTATTCAAGATTACACGTTTATTTAATTTAGCTGACGCAACTTACATATCGGCTGATATATATGATATAAAATCAACATGAATTTTTAAATTTCTGATAATACGTATATGGGGCTAGGGGTAATATTAGCCCGATCCTATCAATGTTTGGCATCAGGACGTATTATTAACAAGAAAATTTCTGAATTTCATTAAAATATCTGGCAGATTGACCAATACATATAGTACAAAGTAAACCGGAAATTTCAAAATATTTACAATAGGTATATGGAAACTAAGGAAATTTTTGACACCAGGGCACGTCATTACCTTCTTAAATTTCATTAAGATATCTCACAGATTAGCCAATATTTTTAGTATAAAGTCAGCCATAGGTACTGAGCCAAGTTTAATTCCGATATCTTGATTGGTGCTTGAGCTATATTCTTTAAAGTGAAAGAATCAGATTGAATTTAATCGCCCATTTTCGCGCTGTAACATAAAGATATCAAATGAAAGCTATGCACCAAAATTGGTGGCAAGTGGTTAAATCGTTCCTGAGATATGGGATTTCACCGGAAATTAGGCGATGCCACACCCATTGTCGAAATATGCACGGATTCCTATACATCCCTTCTGTACCATCTTTACCGTGAGATTTATTGTTTCTGTCGTGTTCCTTTATCGAGTTAACGAACTTTCAGTAGTTTTCAACACAACCATTATATGGGAGGTGGGCGAGGTTATCATCCGATTTCACCCATTTTCCAGTGTATGAGAATGTGTTTGATATAGCTTTAGTGGGTTGTGGGATATGTACATTAAACCTAGTTGTGAGCGGGACCAACGCCACTTTTTAAAAAAATTTTAACCACAGATGCTCCCCTTACTGCGATTCCCTGAACCAAACTAAGGGTTTGTATGTAACTTTATAGGTTTTCGTTTAGTGGCGTGGCATTAGTCCAATTATGCTCATCTGTAATATTAACCGCGTCAAAGTACCAAGGAAGACGTTCACCAAGTTTCATTAAGATATTGAAATTTTTATTCAAGTTATCGCTTGCACAGACGGACGGACAGACGGACGGACAGACGGTTAGGCAGTTACCCGGAACTCAACTCGTCTCGTCACCATTTCTTTCGATCTATCTCGATGTCTATCTCGATTAGTTTTAAGTGCAGGATCAATACCACCACGGCAACAGCCATCTCCCTATAACGGTTATGTTCGAAATCGATGAAAGTGTGTTAACTCTCAAGAATGGCCCTACAATGGTAATAAAGCGAGCAAATATTTGAATTAGTTCGAAAATAGAACGGGAGACGTGACAATACCACTCTTGGGGTGTATTTTCATTTTGGGCAAACTACGTGTCCGACTTTCATTTTAGCTCATAATTATAACACTCAGCTGGGAATTGCACCAAACCAATTTTTTTGAGAAAGATTGAGTCATAAGTAAAAAAGAAAGAAAAAGAAAATTATAAACTGCTTTAACTTTTTGAAATTTGGTACAAAGAACGACAGTAGGCAGGAGCATACTAGGTATGCACACATCTCACAAACTACCAAGGCTAAATAAACCAATCTCGTTGTAAACATTTCATTTTTGAATCCCATTATACAATGTAAAAGTCAGTAAAATTGCATAATAACCACGCTCACCTGGAAGCGCTACAAGTGAGTCGGCATAAAATATGGGCAATTGGCGTGGTAGATCTCACAAAATACTCTACCAATTTAGACCAAATTAGGTGCGTAACACCATTCTCATCTTTATTAACATCTCACTCACCATTTAACATCTTTATATTATAGTTTCAAAATTAATGAAATCGGACCTCAAGAAAGGTAATCGGAATAAAATTTTGTAAAATAGTGCTTGTAAGATGTGGCACCTCTCATCTAAAAATGATCGCAATCTGAGTTTTCAAGTCCGGAGATATCAAATATGAGGATATCGGTACCGATGACTGACTTTATAGCGAATATATTGTCAATCTGTGACCAACGTCAACTTATTTTCTTAGATATATTATAGTTTGGTTGTAAATAGGAAAAATCGGACCTTAAATTTTTAATTATTCTAGAGTATATCTTAATGAAATACTATGATTTAATGGCGAAAATGGATGAAATATACCACATATAATGATTGTCGCTATTTTACTACTCAGCATATATTTGTCAATTTGTGAGTTATCTTATTAACATTGCCTGTTATCGAGCACAATTAAGTTTAATACCAACGATAAATGTAATCTGAGCAGACCTCACCTTAGCCCCAATATACCATATAAAAGGATTTCCGACTTTAGCGTTGATATTAAACCATTTATTACTCATTTTGGCCAATGTGTGCGATATTTCAATAAAATGAAGTGATATGTTACTATATTCTTATATAATATGATTTTCTTTACCATTATGTGGTTTACCTTGGCTCCATACTCTTAATATAATGATTTACACCTCTCTATCTTAAAATTCATCCCTTTTGTTAATTTTATATCGCATATATCACCCGATAGTAAAAATTTGGGAATTTGAACTGATATGATGAATACAGTAAATAAAATAGTAATAATATAGTAATACAAATATCTCGAAAGAAATGAAACTAAGTGACTATGCCACATAGTAAAGTTAATAAGATGTATGTCTGTTTTAGATATGTAGTAGACAGATATCCAGCAATGGATTAACCTCGAAATTTTTAAGATTTTGATACTCATTACGGTATGCACATAGCGAATAGATTCAGATATTACAAAGAAACGTGAGTTGAACAAAGATAAATCACCGTTTAACTAAAATATTGAATACATATAAGATTAGTTGGGCAGAATTAATGTTATGATATGTAAAGTAGGAGTGGTTCTGTAATTCTTGCGGGTTTTTTTTGTGACTAAGTAGTTTATACCAGAAGTTCCATGTACGAAACAGTAAGTTCATTTCAGATTTGCGTTAAGTTTCAAAATTTTAAATAACTGGAACGGAATTTAGTTGAATTAATTACGTGGAAAGTAAATTTACATTTATATACATTATCACTTGAATATAAGGAGGAGATTACTAAACCCATCTGAAAATACGTATATATATGTACTCGAATTTATTCATATCTTTCGCTGTTTAAGAAATATCGTTCTTATCTCCTTCTCTTTTTAATGAATTATTCAATTTTGGTGATTTTGAAAATGAGCTTATTTTACCAACTATTACGTTTATCTTTACCGTTTATTATTTATGTTTGTTGTGTGCTTACATACTTATTTATTATGTTTATGAATTTTTGCTTTAGCGTGATTTGTTGCAGTGCTTATAGGCAAAATCAGGACGTACCATTGACGCAGCTGATATTTTGTAGAAATTTATTTCAACTGGGTGATTTTTATTTCTTATTTTAATGAGTGCTATTTAATAAATAATGACTACTATAGTAGGCTTCTTAGGTGCCTATGCAGTCAATTATTTAAAATGCTGAAAGTACAATGTGACAAATTGAAAATATAAAGGACCAAATTGATTTATGCTTTACATTAAGTAAATAAAATAGAAATGGTAATAAACTTAGGAGCGTGAACCGATTTTTCAATACCAATTTGAACTAATTCAATTAAAAACTTCTGAAAAGAGGGCCTGACTCCGCATTGTAAGCGAGTTAATGCGCGTATGTCGCAAGCTTCTAAGGCTATACTAATTAAACTCAACTCAAATCAAAATCAACCCGGTTAGGACGAAAATAGGTAAATCAATAATGAACCATGACATGCCGTGCCAATGTTCCATAAAAATAGGTGAAATAGGCTAATAAAGCTACATGTAACTAAGTCCCCATACATGAACATACACATCTCTCTATGACTTGAATTCGTAACCATTGATAAAGTTCAAATAACCCAAATAGTTAACTGAAAGGGTGAAACAAAACTTTGCTTTCTTAGGAAAGACTACAAAGAAATTTCCAATTTAATTGCGGCTATTCCAAAAATTTTGAAATAATTTACAAGCTAACTAAATTCAGAGTCAAATTATCTTTAAGTTTATTCCAAATCAATGCGATTAGAATTACGGAAGAGCTAAATGCAGGAATTTATGTCTAATAAATTTCTTGGGATAATCTACGAATAATAGGAATAGTGATAACGCCAATTTGTTTCTTGTACCGTTACCGTTTTTAGTGTGCGTTAAACAGGAAAATACATTAGCTATCGTCGATTCGAAATGAGTCAGAATCGTACAAACTAGACCAGTTGTTAAAACAGACTGACAGCACTTGCTGTGCAACCTTGCACTTATTCTTTAACACATATGCCCTCCAAACGAATTTAACTAATTAACTCTTTGTTGCTTCTTCCCGCAAATTTTTAATAAGAGCGCAGCGCTCACGAAATCGGGAATCACGGGATGATCACGAAATCTAATGAAACCTAAAATATAATCGATATGACGATTTTTTAACTGTCGATAATATCCAAACAAACCAAAGACCGTTAGAGATTGTGAATACAAATTATCTAATTATCGTCTAGTCTGATATTCCTTTGAAAGAAAATTGCATTAAGTTCGAAGAGTACATTCCTCTACATAATGAGATAAACGCCAGAGATATTAAATGGAGAGAGAAAATGTTCGTTACTGAATATAACGAAAAAGCAGAAAGGGAAATTATACTACAAAACTTTCATTCTACATCTCTCATACAAAAACTACTACAATCGAATTTTACCAAAAAAAAAATTAGTTCTTCTTCAAAACCAGCATGACTGGCATGAACATTAGTGTAGAGTAATATACCTTGGGATATACAGAACAAAAGAAATTTCTTTACAGTTAATTTTTTCAAGGTTTTAATGCTCAAGAGAAAATTCCGTGCACCTTCCCCCAAATATATTACTATTTATATATATGTATAAAATTTGTTAAAAATGTCCAACCCTAATGAAGTTACGAACAGTGAACATTGCGATCAATGAAGCTTAAGGTAGAATTTCAATTCACCACCTGTAGAGTATACCTCAAGTATCTTATCTTCTGAATAATAAATCGCATAGGCAGACCTAATTTATAATTCGCTAAAGAGCAAATTATTTATCAGTTTAAAATTATATTTTATCAACGCCATGTTATAGTTATCAATAGAAATCCGTCGAAAGGACAAAAGATTACTGAAAGCGCCAAGTCCATTAACAATTCCGAATTCGATGCTAAGAATCCAACGAGGTATGACCTAACCTGATCTATCCTTGCTATATGAGTATAACCGTTAAATTTTAATACAGATTCACTATTCACGACTGGATGCAGAGCTATACCTCCGATATAAATAAAGACATTCGTGCTGCCTGGTTGGGACGTGGCAAATACAATGTGATCGTTGTGGATTGGGCCCGCGCGCGTTCTATTGATTACGTTTCCTCTGTTTCAGCAGTCCCTAAAGTTGGTGCAAAGGTTGCCAGTATGATTAACTATTTGGTTGATAAACGTGGTATGGATTTGGAAGATACCGAAGTAATCGGTCACAGTGTGGGTGCTCATGTAGCCGGTTATGCGGGTAAGAACATTAAAAATGGATTGCTTCACGCCAGAGTCGGTTTGGACCCCGCTCTGTCACTCTTCAGTTACAAGAAGCCCAACAAACGTTTGAACGCCAACGATGCTCAATATGTCGAATCCATTCATACCAACGGTGGTGAATTAGGTTTCCTCAAACCAATTGGTAAAGGCGCTTTCTACCCGAACGGAGGTAAGAGTCAACCTGGTTGTCCTTTGGATTTACTTGGTATTTGTAGCCATGGTCGCTCTTGTGAGTACTACGCTGAGGCTGTGGCTCGTGATGACTTCCCCAGTATGCGTTGTGGTGACTATCAGGAAGCAGTGAAGGATAAATGCAACAGTTCTTACAGTGGTGTGAAAATGGGTGCGGTGACAAATGCTTTTAAGGTGACTGGTGATTATTACGTGCCCGTACGTAGGTCTTCACCTTATAGTTTCGGTTATGTTTAAAAGAATCGCAAATAAAGTGTACATAATAAAAGAATTATGATATGGAATATCATATATATATATATCTATTTAAAATTAATTTGTCTGTATTTGCATTCCCAAAGCCCTAAACTGAATCCCGTCAATATTTTAGTTAAAAAGTTAAAAAGTTAATCAATAAACTCTATTTAATCAAATTAATTATTGAGGAATGGAAAAAACTCTACAAGAAGCCTGGTTGTAGGAAGTTGATTGGATCAGTGACGACGTGTTTAAAATCCGAAAATTTTTATTTTGCAAATAATTTCTGCTCAGGTTCTATATAGGTAAATAACTGGCTTTACTTATTTACATAGATTTTTGAATTTTTTAAACTTAGCACCTTATTATAAGTATATTCTAGTTACCATAAATTAAATTTTTCAATTAGATACTAGACTACTACTACTACTACTACTACTACTACTACTACTACTACTACTAACGTATACTAGAATAAATGTTGATTAACTGTAGAATTGAATAAATGAAAAACAACTAAAAGACCACATGTCTAAATTCTAGCTTCTTCATACAATCCACATAGGCACATTTTTATATAACCCCTGAATTTAAAACAATTTTCTACTCATTCGTTCCTATACTCTCGCAACATGTTGCAACAGAGCATAATAACATTGTTCACCTAACCGTTGTTTGTAACACCATTCCAAGATAACCAAGATAGCTATAAAATTATATATATCGAAATGATCACATTGACAGAATCGGATCATTGCCACGCCCACAAAATGCCGTTAATCGAAAAATTGTCAAAGACTTGAAAAAGACAAAAATTAAGATATAATAATTTGGTGCAGGGCATCAAAGTAGGGAGATACATTACTGGTTTAGATGTTTTTAAAAAGTAGGTGTGGCTCCGCCCCCTAAAAATTTAAAGTCCATATTTCACAAACCACTCACGCTATGTCAGTCAAACTTGCTGAGAATGAGTCCTTCCAGTACCTCCTCGTACAGTGTGAAAATGAATGAAATCAGGTGACAATCACGCCCACTCCCCATATAGCGGTTACACTGAAAAGTATTAAAAGTGCGATAACTCTAAAAAACAACAGTAGCATTAAATTTTACAATTAAGATGGTACAGGAGGTCCTTATGAGAACCGGTGTAAAAATTAAACAATTGACATGGCGCCGCCCACTTTTAGGAGAAACCTCAGGAATTACTCTACTACTTTCAACTAAATTCAGTGCGTAATATTGTCTTGTCGTTATTATGTTACAGTGTGAAAATTGGCGAAATCGGTGTACAACATTAGTCGGCATGAAGGAACTGCGACGGTGTGAGTCAGCATGAAAGAAAAGACACCCAGCGAGAACTATGTAACCTTACATTTTAAGAATTTTTTTATTCCCTCGTGAAACACGCATTTTCATACTTCTTTACTTATATTATATATTTTATGATTAAAATAAATATGATGGACCCTAGAAAACTTAACTTCATTGCCCTTAAATTACGTAAAACACATAATGTAATTCATAACCCCAAAAAGCATTCATAAACATAAATAATATCGTGCAGGGCATATTTGCCTTAGCGGCCCAGTTACACGCGATGTTATTTCGTCGCTATCTCGATAACGACTAAACGATAGGGCGTAAGTGTACGTGCGATGTATGCTAGCACAATTGTGCTGTAAAATGCCGACCACTGGTCTACAACTACGCCTACTTCACAGATAATATAATTTTAAATTCATTCTGATTCTTTCACTGTACAGAATATATATCAAGCACCAAAACTTACCACAAATAGTGCCTTCAAATTATGCCATTATGCCATATGTCACCTAAAATTGATCGAAATCGGGATAAGACTTTTCCGAGACCACAGACACGAATATGAGGCCCTCATTGCCTCTGGCTGACTCTATACTGAAAGTATCAACATTTGAAACATCATTCAATATGAAGTTTTGTTTACATCTAAAAATACCTTATCGATATAAAATGTTCGGTTACACTCGAACTTGGACATTGCTTCTTATTTCAATTTCGATACGCGCTTATTGAATTACAATCGATAAGCAAAATTAGAAACCCCATATATTAATTATTTTAACTGATGTAAACAAAAGCAAACTCCAAAGTACCACATGGAGAATTGTAAAATATAAACGCTTATCGGATTTATGATTGCGCATATATTAAATCTAATCTTATATTTTTCCATGTAATCAAAAATGTGAGTATTTCTTTTAACAAATTCAATGGTATGGGTTATTTACTTCCGTTTAATAGTTATTTATTTGATGCACTCATGAAATGCATTCAAATATCACAGCTCTCGAGTGTATATAAATCGTTTTCCTTCGCTGAAAGACCAGTAGTAGTACAATAAACTTTTGCAATGAAAGTATTGGTGATTTTGGCATTTTGCGCTCTAGCAGGTATTTACATTGTCCCTGTTGAAAGTACAGAAAGTACTGAAGAGAGACAACCAGACAACCAGGCTAATTTAAATTCCTTTTTAGTCGCTGCCGTTCCCATTAATGAGGAGGAATGTGTCAACGGAGAGAATGGTTGGTATATTCCACAGGTTAATGCCTCCTCAGTTTGGGTTTCAATCGAAGAGGGTGAACAAAGGCTAGCTGAAATGGAGAAGCAGGAAGAAATGCAGGGTCGTCTGTTACCGGTGCCAGTAACTTTCTACTTGTATACCAATAGAAATCCGTCGAAAGGACAAAAGATTACTGAAAGCGCCAAGTCCATTAACAATTCCGAATTCGATGCTAAGAATCCAACGAGGTAGGACCTAACCTGATCTATCCTTGCTATGTGAGTATAACCGTTAAATTTTAATACAGATTCATTATTCACGACTGGATGCAGAGCTATACCTCCGATATAAATAAAGACATTCGTGCTGCCTGGTTGGGACGTGGCAAATACAATGTGATCGTTGTGGATTGGGCCCGCGCGCGTTCTATTGATTACGTTTCCTCTGTTTCAGCAGTCCCTAAAGTTGGTGCAAAGGTTGCCAGTATGATTAACTATTTGGTTGATAAACGTGGTATGGATTTGGAAGATACCGAAGTAATCGGTCACAGTGTGGGTGCTCATGTAGCCGGCTATTCAGGTAAGAAAATTAGAAATGGTTTGCTTCACGCCATAGTCGGTTTGGACCCCGCTCTGTCACTCTTCAGTTACAAGAAGCCCAACAAACGTTTGAACGCCAACGATGCTCAATATGTCGAATCCATTCATACCAACGGTGGTGAATTAGGTTTCCTTAAACCAATTGGTAAAGGTGCTTTCTACCCAAACGGTGGTAAGAGTCAGCCTGGTTGTCCTTTGGATTTACTTGGTATTTGTAGCCATGCTCGCGCTTATGCTTACTACGCTGAGGCTGTGGCTCGTGATGACTTCCCCAGTATGCGTTGTGGTGACTATCAGGAAGCAGTGAAGGATAAATGCAACAGTTCTTACAGTGGTGTGAAAATGGGTGCGGTGACAAATGCTTTTAAGGTGACTGGTGATTATTACGTGCCCGTACATAGCTCTTCACCTTATGGTTTCGGTTATGCTTAAAGGAATCGCAGATAAAGTGATGATAATAAAAAAATATTTGTGTGGAAAAAAGAAATATTTTTTATTTGGCATTGTGTTCATATATATGGCTATATATATTACTTAAAATTCAGTAATTGCACATTACTACATGTACTCGTATATTTAGAAGACTCTAGAGACCAACATGACACTGAAAGTATTTTCTACAAATTTTGAGGTGCTATTCCTTATTTTATATTGTGCTAGATGCTAGTAACCTTAGAAGTAATATTTCAAGCGGTGAAACCTAGATACCTTTTTAACTCTTCACTCAGCACACCATTAAATTAAATTTAACACACAAATCCTGTGTTGGGAACCTTTCAAGATGAACCGACCTTAATTAGTATTTGTAATACAATGTACTCTAAAAACAACTAGAAAAGGACTAAGTTCGGGTGTAACCGAACATTTTATACTCTCGCATTGTGCAGGGATCATAGGCGGGAAAATTTTTTCAGGTCCTGGCATAACTTTATATTAAAAAATGTTGCGGAAGAATTCAACATTCACTATTCGAAGAAATTGTCAATGGATTGCAATCATATTTGGCATCTTATCAACTTATATTACAGGTCATAGACCCATGTACTTTCGTTGCTATAGTTTGCTTCGTGTCTGAGATATTTATATTAAAATCCACCAAATTAACTCAAAAGCGATATATGCGATATAAACTCAATCAAAGTGGTATAATAAATATATTAGATATATGAGGAAAAAGTCAACTAGAGAATAGGAAATCATTATATAGTAATAAGCTGTTTGGACCATGGTCTAGTATATGGGAGGTGGGATAATTCGTTCACTGATTTCATACATTTTCCGCAGTAAACTATAGTATATCCAATGTTACACGTTCACTTAATTTGGCTAAGATATCATACAAATTGACCAAAATATATGGTATAAAGTCTACCGGAAGGTTGAAAATCACTATTACCATGGAAAGATAATCCTCCAATTTCATTACAATATCTTACAGATTTTCCGATATTTCCGATAAAAAGTCAGATAGAGGCACTGAGAACCTTATATTGGGTATCGGTGGCTTGAAAAGTTATAATCCGTTTTCGTTTATTTTTACGCATAAAATGACACATCCTGAAGGCACTATTTGTGCAAAGTTTGATTTTCATACCTTAATTGCTGCTCAATTTATCTACTTTGAAGCGAAAGGATCAGATGAAACTTTGTGTTATATGAGAAGTAGGCGTGGTTTTTTTATCCGATTTAGTCCATTTTCACAGTGTGACATAATAATGCAAATATAATGTCGCACGCCAAATTTTGTTGAAGTCGGTTGAGGTTTTCTTCAGATATGGGATTTCTCCTAAAAATGGGCGGGCCACGCCCGTCACCAAAACTTTACGCGGATTCCTATGCAACCCTTCCTTGTCATATTTGCTGCAATATTTAATGTTCCTGATGTGTTCGTTCATCAAAAGACGGAAATGCGTCCCCCCTCGAGGAGGAAGGGTAAGACCCTAGTAGAGGGGGAGAAATCCGCCCCTTCTACTGTCGTAGTAAGAAACTCGTCCGGAGAAGACGATGCCTCGCCACCACGGAGAAAGCCGAGGACTGAGTCGCCACCGAAGGAAAAGCCCCAAATTAGCAGCAGCGACAGCGACAGTAGTGTTAGTGGTTTCTCCACTGCCAGAAAAGTCGCCAAATACGTGAAAAGGAGCAAAGCAAGTGAAAAGGTGGAAAATCGAGCGTCGGCAAAAATGCTGAAAAGGGGGATGCTGAGAAGCGCCCTCTCAGTAAGCAAAAGGCCGGCGATGCAGTAAAACCCGAAGCTGCGAAAAAGAGGAATGTGGGCTGGGGTGCGATAGACCACATTGCGGCAGTAAAGAATATCACGTCCGAGAATTTCAAATTGGCGTCCGCGAAGAAACTAGTAGAGACTGCCTCAAAATATGAGGCACTCGTTATGAGACTAATTGCTGAAAATGCAAATCTTCTTGGACAGATAGGCGTTCTTGAAAGGAGTGGTGGGGGATCCTTCCCCGCACCGAGCAGGCCAGTGCTGGCTCCATCTGCGTTGGTGTCTCCCCTCCCCGGCACCCGTGCTGGAGGCAATAATGGCGTCGACGCGGAAGCCGGTTGAGACCTGGTCGGTGGTGGTAAGGAGTAAAGCTCCTACTACTTCCTCCAAGGAAGTGATAAACAAGGTTATGACCGAAGTGGGACCGTCACTGGGTGTGAGAGCCCACGAGGTCAAAGCCATTAAAGGGGGTGGGGCGATTATCCGCACTCCCTCGGTCGCAGAGAGGGAGAAAATTGCGGCTAACGCAAAGTTTAACGAGGTTGGCCTGGATGTCGCCGTAAACCGGAGGCTTGGCCCCAGAGTTGTAGTCCAAGGGGTCCACACCGAGATCTCCCATGAGGAATTCATGGAAGAACTCTTTCGGTCAAACCTTCGGGACTCCTGCCCTGAGTCCAAGAAAACTGAGGTAAGGATGATCAGTCGTACGTGGAAGGTGGCTCCTGATTGGAGGACCAATGTTGTCCTTGAGGGTACGGACAAGTTAATGTCCACCCTCTTGGGAGCAGGGAGGTGCTACGTCAAGTGGTTCTCCTTCCGTGTGCGACCAGATACCCCCATCGCTGGATGCTTCCAGTGTATAGGCTTCGATCACAGGGTAGCCGAGTGTAGGGCCAAATCTGACGTTTGCAGAAGGTGCGGCCAAGAGGGCCACAAAGCGGCCAGCTGCAACAATGCCCCTCATTGTCGCAACTGTGCCTTCAAGGGTAACCCATCAGGGCACTTAATGATGTCCGCTGTCTGTCCGATTTACTGCGGCATGATTGAGCGTGCCCTCTCCAGACATTAATGGGAGGGATTTTCAAGCTAAACTGTCAGAGATCGTATGCCGTTATGTCAGTGTTGGGGGGTGGTATAATCGAGGGTGGGTGCAGCATTGCCATACTCCAGGAGCCTTGTGCAACTGTTGGGGTGGTTCGGGGTCTTCTGGGATGATTTAGGGTTTTCACAGACCTTTAGGAAAACGTTGCAATTATTGCGAGTGAAGCCAGCTACGAGTGGGTAGTGGTGGATTGCTCACAGTTGGGTATCTGTGTTGCTGTCGAGGAAAACTTCGGTAGACTACTTGTCGCCAGTATATACTGTAAATTCAGCGAGCCCCTAGATCCTTATCTAGGCTACATGGATAGGCTACTGCTACTAGCGGGTGGTAGCCCAATTATCCTAGGGTTGGATGCGAATGCCTCATCCTCGATGTGGTTTAGTAAGGTATCCCGGAATTCGCCCGGATATCAGAGCCACAATCGAGGTGAAGTATTAAGCGAATGGGTGGTGGCTAACAACCTCCACATTCTAAATAAGCCTAGCGAATGGTACACATTTGAAGGGCCTAGGGGTATGAGTGATATCGACGTGACCCTCATAAAACAGACATCGAGGAGAGTTTTTAGTTTCTAGTGGGAGGTTAGGGAGGGTGGGGACTGAGTGATCATAACTTGATTCAAATTATGGCTACTCCACTATCTCCCCCCTCAGCGTATGTGAGTCCATTGCGGCGATGGCGTACCTCTGGTTTCGACTGGAACCATTATGGACTGAGTGTTAGAGAAGCGGAACAGGATATACCGCTTACAATGTTCGAAGAGTGGGGGGTGGACGAGCAAATTGCTCGTCTGTACGAGTTAGTTTGGGGGTTGAATGATAGATTATTTAGGAAATGTGAATGTCATAGGACTAGGAAAATGAGGTGGTGGACGCGAGAGCTGACCATTAAGAGGAAAACCGTCCGGCCATTGAGACGAAAGTTTCAACGTGCTCGACGGCTGATAGTTGTGAGGTTAGGGAATATAAGCAAATGATTATAGGAACTAAAGAGGATGAATGCAGGGGATTTGTTCGTGAGAATAGGGACGACCCCTGGGGACAGGTCTACAAAATTTGTCGGGGTCGTATGAGGGAGGAAATCACATCTCTTCGCGTTAATGACACTCTGTTATCATCGTGGAGAGAATGTGCGGTGGTTCTGTTAGGAGCGTTCTTTCCCAGGTCCGTGGCTCAGGTACCTCAAGCACTAGAGGTGATGAACTTAGATGAAGGGGAATTGGGGTACGCCTTTGGCCTGGTCAGGTCTAAACGGTCCCCAGGCTTTGATGCTTTGAACGGAGAGATGTGCAAAAGCTTGTGGAAGTTCATTCCGGAATACTTGGAGGCTGTTTACAAGAAGTGCGTTCAGGAGGGATATTTTCCACGTGAGTGGAAAATTGCAAGGGTTGTTCCTCTCCTGAAGTCCCCCGATAAGATCAGGAGTTATCCTCGTTCTTATCGTGGCATCAGTCTCCTTCCACTGCTTGGAAAAGTGCTGGAGAGAGTTATGGTGAAACGGCTTCAGGAGCTAACGCGGGGTAGGTGTTCGAATAGGCAGTATGGTTTTAGGAAAGGACGCAGTATTGAGGATGCCTGGATATATTTTCAGGATGCAGTCAGGGAAAATGTCAACAAATATGTCCTTGCCATATTTGTTGACTTCAAGGGGGCGTTTGATTACCTAAGCTGGGATCGAGTGATACAACGTTTAGAGGAACTTGGCTGCCCGGAAGTGACTCTCTGGCAGAGTTATTTTTCGAGCTGCGAGAGAGCGAGAGCGAGCCTGCCCACAGGGATCCATTTGTGGTCCTTATATCTGGAACCTCATGATGGACTATCTGCTTGGTCAACTCGAGCCACTCTGTAAATGTTGTGCATATGCGGACGATCTTCTTCGGTTTGTTGAGGGTCGCTCACGCTCCGAACTAGAACGGGCGGGAGAGTAATTCTTAGAAATTGCGGTGACAATGCTACCTAAGGGTAGATTGTCAGCGATTCGTCCACCGATTGTCCGGGTGAATGGGGTTAATATCAGGTATGTCACACAAGTCAAATACCTGGGCATAACCATGAGTGAAAGAATGTGTTTCACTCCACACTTGGTGAGTGTGAAGGAGCGACTGCAGGCAATCATAGGAAGGGTGCGACGCATCTTACGGAGTGATTGGGTCCTTGGACGTAGCGCTGTTTGCACCATATATCGTGGCCTATTTGTGGCCTGCGCCACTTATGGAGCTGCAGTATGGTGTGAACTTGCTACGACACTCGTAGGCCGCCGAAAGCTTCTCTCGGTGCAGCGCAGTATAATGCTTGCCTGTTTGCCTATATGTCGTACTGTTTCGACTGCCGCGATGCAAGTGCTATTAGGTGCACCCCCCCTTGACCTGATTGTCATACAGCGTGCTGTTACATTCAGGTTAAGAAGGGGATTGAGTGTGTACTTGCCGCGAGTTGACTGGCTTTCTGATGTGAAAGTGGACAGGGAGGGGTATCTAAGGAGCAGGGATCTTCTAGATGATAGGGTTGCGAGGGTGTGGCAAGACCGTTGGGACAATTGTCCTAACGGTCGGGTGATCTACGGGTACATACGCGACGTTACTTTTGTTAAGGGTAACCCAGACTTCAGATTCTGTCTGAGCCTGGGTTTTCTGCTCACTGAACGCATTTTTGCATCTGAGGCACATAGCAGATGTGTCAGAATGTATGTGTGGGACACACTCTGAGGACTATGTCCCTGTTATAGCAGAGTACCCTATGTACTCGGACATTAGGAATCTTGGGGTTTACGGTATCAGCTGGACTGACGGACAGTTAGATGTGAGTGGTGTGATCTCCACTAGTCAGGGTGAGGAGGGATTGAAATTGTTTGGGATGTATGCGCGCGAATTGTTTAGGGGGCGGAGGGGTTTAGCTGGACATTAGGGCGTTATAATTAGAGTGTAAGTGGGGTCTTATTACATTAAGTGGGTGGGTCTCAACCCTTGGTCACCAGTCCAGAGCAGTATGGAAGCTCAACTGGTAGTAGTTTTCTGGCTACGAGGTCTGACCGGAGACTAAATTCTGGTACCACGGGGAGCAGAATCCCTTGGAGTTCACTCCAACCTGCTCATGCGGCATAGCCCTTCGGGGAGTATCGTGGTGGTTGTGGTTTAAACCCAAATGCGGGAAGAACAGGCCTTGCGTCAGCTCAATGTGGAGTTGCATTGCAACCGGGTGCCGAACCCAAAGTACGGTAGAGGTTTTAGATGGGCCTCGAACCCTACCAAGGTGGTCAGTGTGTCCATTCCATACTGCCAATTGGTACCGACAGGTATTTAGCAAATGCTATCCACCTTCGGGGCGCCGATCAACGCATTGTATTGATCCGTTGTGTTTTTGAACACCGTGGAGTTAGGCTGTACAACGGCAGGTTCCCACGTAAAGCACATCGTTCACTGTGTTCATCGAGTTGTCGCACTTTTAGTAGTTTTCAACATAACTTTTGTATAGGAGGTGGGCGTGGTATTTAACGGTTTCCGAGATATATATATTAAACCTAGTGGAATACGGGGCCATGTCTACTTTTTCCAAAATGTTTTCTCACAGATACCCCAACCTACTAGGATCCTCTATACCAAATAACACGTTTATATCTTAATTTTTTTGCTTAGTTATAGCACTTTATCCGTTTTCGATTAATGGCATTTTGTGGGCGTGGCAGATGTCCAATTACGCCCATCAGCAATACCAACCGTCTTACGGTGAATACCTGTACCAAGTTTCATCACAATATTTTAATTTTTACTCAAGTTATCGCTTGCACGGACGGACGGACGGACAGGCAGTAACTCGGATTTCAACTCGTCTTTTCATGTTGATCATTTATATATATATATATATGTTTATATCTAACTCGGTAAGTTTTAGTTGTTACAAACAACCGTTAGGTGAACAAAACTAAAATACTCTGTAGCAACATGTTGCGAGAGTATAATAATGAATTATTAATCTAACATTGGTCAATATATTTTCGGTTAACATGCTACGCAGTCATGTGATCGAGTGTGTTGTTTTGCCGTAGTTGAGCGATTAAGCTACTTGAATGCAAGCTAAGAATTCATAAGTGCTGGGATGTTTGATTTCCGACATTAGCAAGAGCTGCATGTTGTAAAAATATTTTTCGAATTTATTTAAAATATATCAATCGAAATGCTGACTGCTGCTGAATTTTGGCCTAATCACTTCCGATATTCATAAAATGTAAAAGCTGAGATATTATCGAATGGCTCTGGTTTTACTTATTTAACATTAACACTAACTATTTTAGAGATATTACTTAGTTCTTCAGCATATACTATACGTTAAGCAAATCTGCACATATGTTTTTATTCTCCATTTAAAAAAAATTGTATTTTTGTATATTGTGAATTGTAAATATGGGAACGGTTAAAAGTATGCTTACAGGAAACTTACATGGGCGTCTCAAAGCAAATTTCGTTATGTTTCCCAGAAATTTCGTACATTTCATTCAATTTACTTCTTTACTCAATTACTCAATTACTCAATTTAATCTACTTCTTATTTGGTTCATCGCATTTCTTGATAATAACATGCCTTCAAAAGCAATTGGGAAAGATTTTATTACTTTTTGAATTTGGTAACATAATTATTATGGATACCGTTTGCAATGTAAATATATGCAAGAGAATAACACTTGATGATGATAAAGGCTTAAGACACTTAACCTCCGTCAAGAAAACTACCATAACAGACAGTATATAATTCTTTGACTACATTTATGGCCAATAATTAGAAAACCACACAGTAAAATAATTGCGAAATTCGTAGAACTTTGTGATACTTTGTGCGTGCCTATTTAGTTGTTTGTTAGATAGATTATTTTTAGAATAGAATTAGAATAGCCAAATTAGAATTGACTGGTTTATCCCCACTATGGCACAGCCACTATGGAAACTAGCCAAAATCAGTTGAGGAAATACCTAAACTTAAGACTAGCACGGTCTATGACATTTTAAATAACGCAACTCAGGTCGGTTGGAATTAATCCATTTTAATAGCTGACCATCAAAGCTCGCTAGACAAAGTCAGTCAAAAGTACTTAAAAATGCCATGGTAAACTTCAAAATTAGACTTGGAGATGTGCCAATGAGTATCAATTCGCATTCACTCATATGATACCTACGAAACTTTTTTGCGATAAAACCAAGTTAATGTTATATTGATGGTCCATCTAAAGTCTGGCGAAAACCCAGAACAGCTTTCCAAATGCAAATTGTTAAATTTGTTTAAAATTTGGAAAAATGTCAGTAGTGATATTTAATAGAATTTAGTATAGAGAATTATTGGGTTGTTCGGAAAGTCATTTCGTTTTTTCCCGCCAGAGGACTTAATTACGTTTTTTCGAAACTAACTTCACACTTAAGCCCCATAACCATTATATGTCATGAGAGCTGATATTGCAAGGCTTGTGTGTGAAAAAGTTCTATTAATTCTACCCAGTAGTTTTTGGTTGGTGCCTTTTTAAATATGGAGAGCAATAAGCAGCATTTTCGTCATATTTTACTTTTTAACTACAGAAAAGGTAAAAATGCTGTCCAAGCGAGAAAAAAATTGACGGATGTGTATGGAGAAGGCGTGTTAACAGTACGCCAGTGCCAGAACTGGTTTGCAAAATTTCGATCCGGCAATTTTGATGTCGAAGATGCACCACGGTCTGGAAGGCCGGTCGAAGCTGACAAAGATGCGATAAAGGCATTAGTTGATGCAAATCGGCGAATCACCACACGAGAGATCGGTGAGAGGTTAAATTTGTCGAATTCAACTGTTTATGGCCATTTGAAAGGCATGGACTTAACCTCGAAGCTCGATGTGTGGGTGCCCCATGTCCTTACCGAGCGAAATTTGTGTCGTCGTGTTGACGCGTGTGATTCGCTCCTCAAACGTCTAGAAAATGATCCATTTTTGAAGCGGATTATTACTGGGGACGAAAAATGGGTTGTATACAACAATGTTAAACGCAAGAGGTCATGGAGCAGAAAAGATGAACCGGCTCAAAGCGTGTCAAAAGCCAACATTCACCAAAAAAAGGTGATGCTCTCCGTTTGGTGGGATGTCAAAGGAATCGTTTTTTTTGAGCTTTTGCCGGACAATACAACGATTAATTCAGAAGTCTATTGTCATCAGCTGGACAAATTGAATGATTCACTTAAAGAGAAGAGGCCCGAATTAATCAACAGGAAGGGTGTAGTGTTCCACCAGGATAATGCGAGACCTCACACAAGTTTGGTCACTCGCCAAAAACTTTTACAGCTTGAATGGGACGTACTGCAACATCCACCATATTCTCCAGATCTGGCGCCTTCCGACTACTATTTGTTCCGGTCCCTGCAAAATTTTTTGGATGGCAAAACCTTTACCTCAAATGAAGATGTCAAAAACCACCTGGACGAGTTTTTTGCCAGCAAGGACCAAAACTTTTATGAGAGGGGAATTATGTTACTGCCAGAAAGATGGCAAAAGGTGTTGGACCAGAATGGCCAATATATAATTTAATAAAATATTTATTCATTATACGAAAACTGTCTCTCATGTTCCCCAAAAAAAACGAAATGACTTTCCGAACAACCCAATAGTAAAAAATGATCCTAAACACAAAGCTCCTTTTTACAGGCCTAGACATTGTAATTGTAGGAAAGCCATTGTTGCATCTGCAGTTCGAATTGAATTCCTTCAAAACTTGGGATAATCTCAAAATTAAAAATTAAAATTAAATAAAATTTAATAAAATTAAAATTTCAATAAAATCTATTTACCCAAAATAATTAGTGAGGCATGCGAAAAATTCTTCAAGCAGTCCAGTGTTAAGAAGTTGATTGGATCAAAGACGACGTGTTTCAAATCTGTGATTTATATACTCTCGCATCATGTTGCAACAGAGTATATTAGTACTGTTCACCTAACGGTTGTTTGTAACACCTAAAATTAATCGAAAAAGATATAGATTTATATATATATAAATGATCAGAATGACGAGACGAGCAGAATACCGGTTGACTGTCTGTCGGTCCGTCTGACCGTGTAAGCGCTAACTTGAGAAAAAGTTAAGATATCTCGATGAAACTTATTGGATGTGTTCCTTGTCACCACAAGAAGGTTCGTAATGCAGATGGGCGTATTCATACTACTGCCACACACAAAAAATGCCGTTAATCGACAAACTGTAAAAGACTATATCTAAGCCACAAAGTTGGGTACAATAATTTCGAGCAGGACATCACAATAGCGAGGGGCATTAGTAGTTTCGCTACGGCCACCCCCCATGTAACGGATACGCTGAAAATTATTGAAAGTGAGATATCTCACTGTTACATAAGAATCATTAAATTTTACAGTTAAGATGGCATGGGATCTTTATAGCAATTGGTCTAAAAATGGGACAAAGGGTATGGCACCGCCAACCACAACCACACATACTTCCCACAGAATATAATTTTAAAGTCATTCTGATTCTTTCACTTCGCAAAATATGAATCAACCACCAATTCCTTCAGTCATCCAAAAACCTAATATAAAAATCGAATCGATGGGCCGAAATCGGGATAAGACTTTTCGAGCCCACATATACCGAATATGAGGTCCTCATTGCCTCTGGCTGACTTTTTACCGAAAGTATCAACATTTGTAACATGCAATAGAAAGTTTTGTCAGCATCTGAAAATGTTTCATCGCCTCAGAGCCTCCTAAATTGCGAGAGTATAAACTGTTCGGTTACACTCGAACTTAGCCCTTACTTCCTTGTTTTAATTTCGATAAGCGCTTTTTGATTACAATGGCTATTCGGGAAGCAAAATTAAAACCCCCTAGATTAATTCTGTTAACTGAAATAAATAAAAACACTCTTCAAAGTACCACATGCAGAGATATAAACACTTATCTGATATTAGGTTGTACGTTTGCGTTAAAAGAATTCGCCTATGTTAGATATAATATTATATTTTTCTACGCAATCAAAATTTGTAGTATTTCTTTTAACAAATTCAATGGTATGAGTTTATTACTTGTGTTTATCAGTTCTTTATCTGATGCACTCGTGAAATGCACTTAAATATCACAGCTCCCGATCGTATATAAATCGTTTTCTTCGCTGAAAGACCAGTAGTAATACAATAAACTTTTGCAATGAAAGTATTGGTGATTTTGGCATTTTGCGCTTTAGCAGGTATTTACATTGTCCCTGTAGAAAGTACAGAAAGTACTGAAGAGAGACAACCAGTAAGGCTAATTTAAATTCCTTTTTAGTCGCTGCCGTTCCCATTAATGAGGAGGAACGTGTCAACGGAGAGAATGGTTGGTATATTCCACGGGTTAATGCCTCCTCAGTTTGGGTTTCAATCGAAGAGGGTGAACAAAGGCTAGCTGAAATGGAGAAGCAGGAAGAAATGCAGGGTCGTCTGTTACCGGTGCCAGTAACTTTCTACTTGTATACCAATAGAAATCCGTCGAAAGGACAAAAGATTACTGAAAGCGCCAAGTCCATTAACAATTCCGAATTCGATGCTAAGAATCCAACGAGGTAGGACCTAACCTGATCTATCCTTGCTATATGAGTACAACCTTTAAATTTTAATACAGATTCGTTATTCATGGCTGGATTCAAAGCTACACCGCCGGTATGAATAAGGCTATTCGTGCTGCCTGGTTGGGACGTGGCAAATACAATGTGATCGTTGTGGATTGGGATCGCGCGCGTTTCATTGATTACGTTTCCTCTGTTTCAGCAGTTCCTAAAGTTGGTGCGAAGGTTGCCAGTATGATTAACTATTTGGTTGAGAAATATGATATGAGTTTGGATGATACCGAAGTGATCGGTCACAGTTTGGGTGCTCATATAGCCGGTTATGCGGGTAAGAACATTAAAAATGGATTGCTTCACGCCATAGTCGGTTTGGACCCTGCCCTCCCACTCTTCAGTTACAACAAGCCCAACAAACGTTTGAACGCCAATGATGCTCATTATGTCGAATCCATTCAAACCAATGGTGGTGAATTAGGTTTCCTCAAACCAATTGGTAAAGGCGCTTTCTACCCGAACGGAGGTAAGAGTCAACCTGGTTGTCCTTTGGATTTACTTGGTATTTGTAGCCATGGTCGCTCTTGTGAGTACTACGCTGAGGCTGTGGCTCGTGATGACTTCCCCAGTATGCGTTGTGGTGACTATCAGCAAGCAGTAAAGGATAAATGCGGGAGCTCTTACAGTGGTGTGAAAATGGGTGCGGTGACAAATGCTTTTATGGTGACTGGTGATTATTACGTGCCCGTACGTAGCTCTTCACCTTATGGTTTCGGTTTTGCTTAAAAGAATCCCAGATAAAGCGATGACAATAAAAGTGATGATAACAAAAGGATATTATATCATGTTATATATATAAAATAGATACATATGAAAAAAAAAATTCAATATTTTTTACTTTGCGTTGTGAATGAATATCTTTTTATATATATAATACTTAAAATTCAGTAATCACACATGTCTAAATGTATATTTAGAAGCCTTTACACACCAAGATGATACTAAAAATATTTTATATAAGCTCTTACGTATTTGGTTTTTGTGCTAGGTGCTAGTAACACTTAGAAGTAATATTTCAAGCGGTGAAATTCAGATTCTTCTTTAACTCTTCACTCAGCACACTGTTGAATTGAATTTAACACGCCAATCAATCGAAATGAGTGCTAAGTTATTTGCTTGGGTGTTGGGAACCTTTTGAAATTGAAAGGTCTTAACCACTATTCGTAACAGAATGTACTCTAAGCGAATAAAGAAAGGCTACTCTCAAAAAGTTTTCAATTTTCAAAGATCAAAGCCGGGTTCATATTTCAGGTATTGGCTAAACTTTATATGTTCACTTTTCGACGAAGCCGTTAATGGATTGCAGTCATATTTGGACTCTATTCACTTATATTACAGGTAATAACCTCATGCACTTTCATTACTATGTTTTACTTCGCGTCCGAACATACTTTCGCATAATTTTATGAATTTTATGACTCACACACTGACCGGCATGCTCGGCATGAAGTAGTACATACATATATATAGTATATGGGAGCTGCGGTAATTTGTTAACGGCATATTCAATATTATTCGTTCCCTTAATTTTGTTCAGATTTTTTTTGATATTGGCCGACACATATACTATAAAGCCAACTGGAAGTTTGGAATTCCTATATCATTTATATTTTTTGACACAAGAGCACGTTATTATCATGGAAAAATTATCCTCGAATTTCATTACGATATTTCACGGATTAACCAATATTTTAGGTAAAAAGTCAGATATAGACAAAGGTCTTTATATTGCTTACCTGGTGCTCGAAAAGGTATACACCGATTTTGACCAAAATTTTGCCTTTTGGCAAAGTTTAATTCCAAAACCTTAATTGGAGCTTGATTTATATAATTTGAAGTGAAAGAGTCCAATGACACTTAAAATTGTGTTATAAGGAAAGTAGGTGTGGTTATGATCCGATTTCGTTCATTTTCACAGCGTGACATAAGGGTGCAAAGATTGGATGCAAAAAATGTTATTTGTCAAATTTGCTTGAAATCGACAAAACTGTTCCTGAGATATGGGAATTCACCTAAAAGTGGACGGTGCTACATTCGTGGTCCAAATTTTACACAAATTCCTATGCAACCCACCCATACCATCTTTAATGTGAGATTTAATGTTGCTGACGTGTTTCTTCCGTGAGTGAACACACTTTTTGCTATTGTCAACATAACATTTGTGCGGGAGATAGACGTAGTTAATATCCGATTTCACTAATTTTCCCCGTACGTGGCGTGTTCGAGAAATAACGATAATGTTCTTCGACTTTATTGGCATAGTGCATCATGAATTCTTGCCTCAAGGTCACACAACAGGTATGTGATTACACGCTAGATAAACTTGCTCTGAGCAAGTTTGATTGATGTAGCTGTAAAAAGAAGTGCAAATTGCCAAAAAATTGCAAATCGTGAAAATAATTATTTTAACTTTTTTGGTAACCCGTTTATTATTAATTAGTTATATTTACGTTAAGTTAAAGAGCTATTATATTAAGTCGTCTTGAAAATAGAAGACGTATGCAAATTCTTTGGGCAGACTCATTATGTAGAGTTAGTGAGCAATCACAAAATATTGAACGCCACATATAGATCACTGAGCGAAAATCCCGAGATGGAGTCTGGAAAAATTTTAATACAGTAATACAAAGAAAACATGCCATCCAAGAAGAAATCCTAAAATAAGGAGAGAGGAACGTTACAGAGAAAAACAACGTCAATTTTGAATCAGAGACGTTGTCGAAAAGTCAGATCCGCCTTCATAAAGATAACCTGATCAATAGACAAATTGAATACGTAAGTTCCACCCAACGAATTAGATTAAAGAGATAAAATAATGTTGTAGAAACTGATTATAGCAACAATTTAACCGACTTCAGAAATATTTATTTTCAAAACGCAAAGAAATACCTACCTACCTACCGGTCCTACCGAAATAAGCATTGCTGTGCGCGATTATGGTTTTCACATCACGTGCGCAAGGTAAATTTCGAAACTATGCCCGAACCCGAACGCTGCCTTTTTCTTGATGCAAAAATTTCCTTCTGAAGATGGAAATACCAATCTTTGTGCAACTTGCAAAAATGTAATTACCAAAAAACAACATTCAAAAAATATGTTTATCAAATGGCTTAGACTTTTCTGAAATACCAAAGTGTTTAAAACACTTAACTCCACTTGAAGAACGGGTAATAATGCCTAGATTGTCTTTTATGACCACCCGTTATTTGTGGCATCAAGGGCAGATTTTGCTCAAAGGGGCTGTTGTTAAAATAAACATTTCTGTTAACAATACTGCGACATTTTTATTAAATACACAATACGTTCCGCAAAGGTTATGAAAATTTCGATCTTTAGTAAACACAACTTTGTATCGTGAGTATAATACAAATAATAATGAAAACTGGATTTCAGGGTTTAATAACCAGCAAGAAGATCCTTTTGTTGCATCTGCTACAGATGCTAGATTAGTTCAATATCTCAGTTCTAATCTCTCAGGTAATAATATTCCCATAGCACCTGTACCAGTTGAGCTGAATCTAGGCGGTCAAGAGACTTTTTGAACAAGATTCCTCTAGGAAACTTGAACTCTAGCTAGTTAGTCTTGAGTTATACTGTGAGGTGAAGGGCAAAGACCAATTGACATAATTCAGGATAATAATTCAGAGGAATTGCCATTTAGATGACAAGAGAGAGGGTTTTTTTTATTAAAACTCAACATTTTTGTAAAAAAGGAAAATACATACCAAGATAGGACATAAATGCTTATATGCTCTCATATTGCTCTTATTTTGATAATCAATAAGGCAAATATGGATGTCGAATATATACTGGATTTTATATATATTGAATTATATTAACAAATTGAAAAGAATAATTTCTAGTCATAAAATAATTTTAAAAAATTACAGCAAAATATGTAGGGAAATCTCATACATCACTCCTCTTTGTGAGAATACGAAATGTTCAGTTACACCCGAACTTAACGCTTCATTACTTGTTTAATATGAAGTTTTGTCAACACCTGAAAGTGTGCCCCACGTGTTGCTCCTTGTAAATTGCGAGAGTCTAAAATGTGCGGTTACACCCAAAAAGTTCGGGTTCCTTACTTGTTTTATTTTATATTAATTTATACAACTCAATGAGGTACCATCTGTAATGTATACATTGTACAAATTGAGTCACAAACATAACTGTTAAATATGCATGTGCATACATACTTCCATTTAATATTTTGTGTGAGTAAAATTTCCTGAATAATTTCAAATTGCAGACACTTTGCATTGAAATTCACTTAAACCTGACATTAAATGCTAAATGTTCAAGCATAATTTCAGGCGCAATGGGGCGTGCAATAAAATTTTTATAAAATGTCTTATCTCTCTGACGACAGTTATGATAATGTGTTGACGCACAAAAGGAGGTAGGGCACTTGATTGTTATCAGTCTGTTGCGAAGGCACTTTGGGGCGGAATACAGATATATCACCTCAAGTGAACACAAATATACATATGCCTATAATAACATAAGCATAGGCATTCACACAAATAAAGACAAGTACATATGTTGATAATTGTACGTGTACATCCTGCTTTGGTGTTGAAAAATTTGCTTAAACGTTTTCCAGCGCAGCCAAACGTTTGCAAACATATATATTATATGTATATATATGTATATATGTATAAAAGAGATGAATGAATAAATACATAAAGAAAATATTCCATGTGTAAAATTCATAACTTCCTGTGGCTTACGTTTTGTGAATGTTAATGACATTTTGGACTTTTACAATTACACACATACACACATATATACATGTACATATAGTAAATATATACATATATATTAGCTTATGAGAATGGAAACATTCTAAATTTTAGAATATAAATCTGTTAAAAGTTTGAGAAGGTGAATGCGCTTGTGTTAGTAGCCAACTCCCATTTCATTTTCACAAACAAATGCTTGGATTCTTCTCCACCAGCGAAGCACTCTGAATGAGTAAATCTTAAACAATGGAAATAACAGAAAAATATTTAATTATGCAAACGGTGTATTGCATTTTTTTTCTTTGCGTGGAAATTTACATTTGCATGCTGTTTCAAATCTTTTATATATTTTCTCTTTAGCACGCATTGTTTGTCTCTACAGCCACTTCTCAGTCTCGGTTTCGTACTTTAAAAAGAGTTAATTCATATTCACAATGCAATTCAGTCCCCTTATATTCATTCTATCCCCTACTTCTTCGATAAATCATTAAGCCTAATCACTAAGAATTTTTTTAGCATTAAATTAGCTTAACAATGTTAATGAGATCACCAAGATATTGTGAAGGGTTCAGATACTAAAATTTTGTCTAATTATCCGTAATGTGTATTTATGTGCCATAAAGTGACCTTGAAGAAAAGAAAATATATGCTAATAAATAATGAAATTGAGGGAGACTTTTCGCAGATTAAAAGCCATTTCCAAGGTGTACTGTGGCTCAACATAAAATATATTTGCACCAAATTTTAGAATAAAATAATAACAAAAGCTTATAATTGGACTAACAATATTCTTGCTGAAAATCTGCCCCCCTAACCTTGTTTCGGCAGACCCAACTTGAATATCATTATTTCAACATGGAATGGAGAGGACCCTGACCTGAATGTTTGTTAGTCTCTATTATATTATGATGATTAGTCCAATTCTTTTTGGTGCAGCAACAGAGCATCTTATACCTGTAATGCTCTTATACACTTATGCACTTATTTAATGAATTATATAATAATATTACCTAAGACAGAATTTTTTGGTTAAGAAAATAGTGCTAATATATGACTTTATAAGAAAATTGTTCTTCACAAAATGGTGATCTTTCGCGGA
Source organism: Bactrocera minax (assembly GCA_021498325.1). Classification (NCBI taxonomy): domain Eukaryota; kingdom Metazoa; phylum Arthropoda; class Insecta; order Diptera; family Tephritidae; genus Bactrocera; species Bactrocera minax. The sequence continues at coordinate 1,546,136 of JAKEEE010000024.1, forward strand.
TCTTTTGAACGGACGGAATTTTTGCAAATATTAAACCGGACGGATAAAGTTGCGACAAGTTAAAATAAAAATTGGTTATTTTAGAGAGAGCTAATTTATAAGCGACTAAGAAAATTTAATCGAATAAAATTTGTTTCCATCAGACATAAATTGCAAGACAAGACTATATTGTAAGATTCCCCATTCTAGAGGCGCTGTAGAGATTATAGAAACTTCTACATGCTACATCGGCTAAATAGACTTGGACTTGAAAAACAACATCTAATCTTAATTAAAATACTTTCAAAATTGTTCTCCATTAGTTCTCAAGTTACTGATCTCGAAGTAACGGCACATCTGGAAGTAATAGAAAATTTGTGTTTTTATTAAATATTGTTTCCTGTTGGGAAACCTGCTCTATCTAATAGAACTATTAAGGCGCGTCTAAAGTTTTGTAAGGAACATAAAAACTGGGGTGTGAAAGACTGGAAAAAGGTTATCTGGTCGGATGAAACGAAAATCAATCGTTTCCAATCGGATGGCTAACAATACTACTGGCGTCGCGCACATGAATGAACGTTGCATCATGTGCAACAGGCTGTAAAGTATGGTGGAGGCAGTCTCATGGTATGGGGGTGCTTCGCTTGGTGGAACATTGGTCCGTTAATCAAAATCGCTGGAATTATGAAAAAAGAAGACTATATAAATATTTTACAGTCAAATTTATCAGACTTTATGGACAAGTGTACTAATCCAGAGGAAGAGATCGTTTTTCAACAGGGTAACGATCCGAAACACGTTCCCAAAATTGTCAACAATTTAAACTCATCCAATGGCCAGAGCATAGTCCCAACCTTAACCCGATGGAGAATTTGTGGATTATTGTAAAGAGGATATTACGCAATTACCGAACAGCGCCGAGCAATATGCAGGAGCTATGGAGCAGACCACAAATCGAATGGAGGAGCATACGGAAGGAAATAATAGAGAATTTTCTTGAAAGTATGCCGTAAACGTCTCGGAAATGTAATTAAAAACATAAGCCTTTGGACCAAATATTAAATAATGTAATTCTAAGCCATTTAATTTTTGCGAGCAAAACTGTACTTAATGAGTTTGTTTCAGTTTTTGTTGTATTTCCCTTTTATTTTTTTGAATGAAATTAAATTTAAATTATTATTTTATTGTACAATAAATAAATAAAACCATCCTGAAATTTTGATAATATTTGAGCTGTCCTAAAAAACCGTACAGCACCTAGAATACAACGTTTTGATAAGACATTGTTTCCTGATGGAATGAAATACGAACAAAATCGGGCCCAACTTCTGAGTACTATTTTCACAAACCTTCCTACTTCTTTCCTCCTGAGGAACCTTATATATTTCTTTTTGTTTTACTCGTAAAGCATAAAGACGCGAGAAAACTATGAGTCAAGCCCCGAACTCGAAGACATTCAAGTCCATGGTTAAAGTTATCACCAATAGAACAGGACTTGTGTAATTTCGATACAAATCATCAAAAGCATGTGCAAGGTAGGGCGCTTATTCGCTGCTCCAAACCTCATAAAATGCTTTTATGGATATAAATAACACAAAGAGACATACCACAAAGAAGCACACGCAGGTTTGATTCATGTTACATAGGGATATGAGCCTCCCAAAAAAAGGGGAAATCTGGAAATCAGAAATTAAAGCCAATCGCAGTAGCGCGTCTTTTAGATTGACTTACCGGCATGTGCAGACGTAGTTTAACGTACACGCATATAAAATAATAAGAAAAGTAGTTGTAAAATGTGAAAAATTTAAAACAAAATTTAAACAAAATGTTTACACACACCTTTACAATAATGGAAAATAAAAGCACTACGCACCAATTGATAGACAAACCCACCTTGCCTTAACACACACATAACAATGTGTACAAAGTTCGAGCTGTCAAATCCCCTTGCCGGGACCGCAGCTCAGCTGAAAATATATTTGTATTTGACAGCAGCACTAAAATCTACGTCAAACTGTCGAAATATATAGTCGTGCTTTCGCATTATTAGTAATTGGCTGCGTAAGTAACGTTGATGCCCATCTTTGTTGTGTGAAATTCGGTGAAAGTCGCTTTACCTTTTTTAATATTTCGCACGAAAGTAATTTCCTTTCTTCTTTCAAAGATGCTTCCTAGCTGCTCTTGTCTATTTATATCCCTTGCACTAGTGTATGATGTTTCAAGTCTTTGTAAATATGTAAGTGTTTGTTGGGTTTATGGGTGCTCCCAGGTTATAACGAAAAGGTGGAATGGCTTTTAGGAAAAGTAAAAAAAAATGACCTATCTGAAGCCAAATTACAAACATACATATCTACTCACATACATATACAGATACCATATGCAGGTAAGGTAGAATTACCTCAGGAAGCATTTTCGTTAAATGGGATGAGAAGAAAAGCTTATGAAAGAAAATCGAAAATAGCCCAAAACTCATTGCGTACCCAAAAGAACCGCTAGAACGTAATAGGTGTAGACGGAACTGAATAGTTAATCCTCTATTCCATTTTATGAAAAACAATATTGAAGATAAACTCAATTGGCTAAAAGTCTTATTGGAAAATGTTAGAAAGTATTGTAATAACTTTTTTTAACCGATTGTGATTGCGAAACGAAAAGTATTTTCTATTTACTTATCAGTTAATTATTAATATTTTAAGTGCCAACAAAAAAAAAATCAAAAAAAAATAATTTCAATCTCATAACGTTACACGCTGTTGATGTAGAAGGGTAAAGAGGGCGTGTCCATTTAGCCATGATTTCCACTCTTCTGGTCGTCTGAAAACAACCAAATAGTAGTTTCTTAATCAATACAAATGTTATGGTTCTCGAAAAATAGTAAAATCTGTAATATGTAAAGTATTCATGCCAATTCGAAATAAACCGAATGATTAGAACATATTTTGACACATTTTTTGACAAACGCTTCGAAGTAAGATGCTTCAAGAAAAATGCGTTTAAAGTTTTAAGTTAAGACTGGTCAGACCGAGTTGCCACAACACTAAAATGGCTGCAAGTTTTAAAAGAATTCGAATTTCGAAAAATTTTTTAGTTTTTCTTGAAAATTTAAACTATCTCAAAGTTAAAAAAATAAATACATTTTCTTTTCTAAACTAAACTAAATATAATTTCTAAACTAAAGCACCCTCTTAACTTATTCTATTGCAACGAAATTGTGTTGCGCAATAAAATTCTGTCACATTCCCAATAACCAGCGCCACACTTACCACAGCGAACGCTGAACTAATTGGAACAATTTTTTTTTTGCCGTTGTTCGGCTTAAAAAAAAGTCAGGAAGCTTGCCACCTGTTTGAACATTTTAATAAAAAAAATTGATAAAATACAGAAACATAATAAAGGAGTTGGTTTGTTTAACCAAATGCAGGGGTTTAAAAAATTTTGCAGTCAAAATATATTGATTAGGGTTACCACTTGTAGGATCATTTCATTTCAACAAAATATATAAGTTTAGCGTATTATTACAACATGGGTACCAAAGTGAAGAAGAAGAAGACAACTTGCAGTTGGAAATATTTTGGCGAATGGTTGCCACCTGCTTAGAAATTTTAATTAATTTAAAATTATAAAATGAATACGTTATAACAAAATGGACAGAGAAGGTTTTCTACCGAAGACACATTTTACCAGGATTGCCATGTGCTCGAAAATACAATATGTCTAAATTTCATCCTACGGTTTAATAACTAAACCTTGAAATCTTAATACTCTTTTTTCAAAATTCGGTTTATCTTAACTTTGTTGAAGAAGTTGTTTTCAAAATTAATACAGATATTTAAATATTTTCCTTGTACTTGGAAACTCCTACGAATATCAACAAGGTAAATATTTTGTGCACTAGCCTTAGTGAATAGGTGTATAGCATGTATCTCACGGTGTCTGCTTCAATGTGTGGTTCTCGTCAACCCTCAGTATGTTTGTTATTTACTAATTTGATATGAGTCAACTAAAGTTCCGGCTGTTGCACAGCCAATCAACCTGATAGATAACGTTTGTGCGCTCAAACGACCCCTTGGGACGAATTCTACTGACTGCCGTATGTTTTTGTATGTGAAATATTTGGATTGCCTGTTCATTAGCACTAAATAAGACGTAGACGCTAATTTAATCTTGCCAGAAATGCGAAAGGGTAGCAAAGTGGGTTTAAGGCACACTAATATAGGCTATACTTACTGTAAATTTTATGAAAGATTTAGTTTAAAGTCATAAGTGGGGCTATGTATGTGATTGTTACTCTCGAAGTTCTCGCTTTAAATGCAAACAATAGTTTAAAGTGTGACAAAATATGATTCCAAATATTAAAAATGTATATATGTAATAATCATAACTACTATGTACTTCTATATGTACAATTATAGACATAAATATTTATAGTGTACCACACACTCAGAATAGACTCAGCCAAACTTGCTCAGCATTTAATTGATCTCACCTTTTGTTCGTACCCGGTGCATATAGTCAAATATAAATGTAGTAAATATTTCACCTGTGCCTCGCTTTCTAACTAGCCACTTAATTAATTCAACAAAGCAAACAAAAACAAATGACCATTAGTTATAGCCGGTCGCCAAGAAATATGCAATGGCTTAGGTAATAAACCGACTATAGACACAATAAATTGTTGATAACACCCTGTACTATCTATTACCCGGCAAAGGTAATAAATAATGCACGAAAGTATGCAACTATATTGTGTCGAGTTAGTACGGGTGGACGTGTTTCAGAAAAACGCAAGTGAAGCGTTGAACTGCAGTGGCGTGACCAAAGCAAACGAACCTTTTGCCGAAGTTGAAATTACTTAAATCGAATACAACGAGCAGAATCATGCTACAACTAGCACCTAAATTATAAAATTTATTAGAAATATGGAGTATATAAATGCTACGCTGGATATGATAGGTTTTTTCACTGAAAATTGTTTGTCCCACCTAAAATAATCGAAATAGATAAAAAATTATTTATACGAAATTGAAGGATGAGGAGAAAGTTGCAATACTATATAATACTTTAGGTCTCCATCGGTCCGCGCAGCTGATAACTTGCGTAAAAATTGAGATACCTGATCAGGTTGGAATTGTTCATGTTCGAAATTGTAACAGTATCACGTCTATAAAACAGGGATGTTTAACCATACAAAAATTGGTATAACCAATAAATCACCATCAGTCACAGGGAGAATGTTCTTCGACGTGTCAGTAGCTCAAACTCTAATGAGAAAATTAGTGAAATCGTCTAGTAATCTATCTACATATGCTACCAGACATATCATCTGCATTGCAATGGTTAGTTCAAAACTATTAAAAATAAGATAACTCTTTAAATATTCTTTATTCTTTAAATATCTTCACACGGATCTGTACGCAATTAAAGAGAGGAATAGTGTAAATGAAGATGTAAATTGACTGCTTTGGCCAAGTATTTAGCGGGGCGGTTTCGTTCAAAGCAAATAAGCAGGTGTTGTGAAGTTTCACCTAATTCAATTGTATGGTGGTCTTATACCTTCTAAATGGTCTTCTCGATTTCAAAACGAACCAAAATCATTGTCTACCCAATTTTGATGCCAGACTAGCTAGCTTATAGTATAGCTCACCTACCAAAAAAGTAGGCCTGGTTAGATATCTTTTATAATACCCGAAACTAAATTAGAGTATGTAAAGCATAATTACTCCAGAAAGAAACCAAAGGTACAGAAATCAATATATACGGTATAAGTGTCCTTTGGAAATTTTTAGAATTATGTTCAAGAAAATATTTTCAATTAATTTTTTTAAGAAAATTCATAACTAAAGGCATCCAGTAGGGCGGAGCACTCATATCCAGTATGCAGTGCTCGCAGAAACCACAAACAAATTTCGAACATAGAGAGAGTAGATCAGAGTTGCCACATTTCAGAAAGACTATTGTTGTCTAGTTTCATTTCGATATTTGTGTTGAAGATTAGGCAGTCCATTGTAAAGGAAAATAAATTAAGGATAGGCAAAATTGAGTTTTATTGAAAGTTCTAGTTATAGAAGCGTTGTGGCCATTTTTAAACTGTAGCATGGGTCAAATTTCAAATCGGTGATGTACTTTCTGAAATATGAAATTCCTTCTATAAGTGGGTGGTGCCATGCACAATTTTCCAATTCTGGAACTGGTTCACAGGTAGGCCTGTTTGTGCTATTTTGTTGGCGTGCCAATAATCCGATGCTACCAATCTGCAATGACAGCCCTCTCAGAGTGCCAAGCAGCATGTGCATTAAAATTACTTTGCTCATTTATTTATTGCTAAAATATGTGTATTCCATTTATGATCATTAATTTTGCAAATACTTCACAGTTCACACCTTTCCTTAATGGGAATATATTCGCATAATATTGAAAGGCATTTTAATACTTTCGAGATTTATATGAGCTCTATATGTGCATAAAGTGTGCATAAAGTTTTTCGACATTTCAATATTTGTGACCATTCAAACCCATTGCCATAAATGATTGCCAATTTTCCACATTAAACATATATTTGTGGCGCCACCTATTTTCTGCATTTGGAATAATAATAAATCTTTGCTAATTGCAGGTGTCAAGGCTTGCTGGCACGTATGTGGGTGCGTCTGTGGACTGGAACAATAAATCATAGACAAATTCAACTTAACCTATACTCAAGTACTGGGACGAAATTTCATCTTACTTTCGTAAGCCGAAAGTAACGTCGAAAATGCAAGTGTCGAAAGGAGCAGCAAATTCTCTCTGTTGCCGATGAATGGCAAAGCCAACCAGCGGAAACTGAAATTGTGATGTGGTAACTAACCGAAATTGCCAACAGGAATTGCCACTGCACAGACGCAACGTATACACAAACTTTTCGTGGCAGCAAAGTGTGGCAAGTACACGGTTACTCGTACATACAACAGCATTCACATACAAGTGTTTGAAAAGTTAACGAGTTGGTTATTGTTGTAACAACGTCAATGTGTGCGTATGTGCCGTTGGCCTGACAAAGTTTGCCAACACAACGAAGGAAATAAATGAGCACACCAACAAAGCGAGTGTGTGCAAATAAAATATGTGAGTAGTAGTGCTGAGTGTTTGCGGCTTTTGTCACTCACAAGTGTTGTGGTTGTGTCAAATAACTCGTTGAGAGTACAGGCGGTGCAAGTTCTATGCGAAAGTGCCAAAGAAAGTAGCAACTTAATGATATGCGTTAGGCGTACGTACGCCTTATGCGCATGAGTAAGCGAGCAGTCAGAACTCGCTTAAATACGCTACATACAAACAATAGTGCGTGTCGTAAGTTTTCGGCAACGGCATGTGGCAAGAATGGCATATAATAAAACATATGCGTTTATAAATTTTATTTAATATCGCCCAACTGGCAACTCTCCGGGCAACCGTAAATTACGAACGCTGGGTCACTGTGGCATGAAATTTAATAACGACTACGGTAACAGTGAGGCATAAACAAAGTTGTGCTTACGTTATTATACACATATAAACACATTGATCTGCATCCAAAGTAAAGCACAGCATGGAACCATTTATGCGCGAGTATGCGATGCGCAGCATACTGCCATATTTGCACAACTCCGGCGGCGCATTACAGCGTTACGTGCGCTATGTTTTGGAAGACGCTGTCGCAAGTACACAAAGCAGCCACAACAAGAGCCAACTCACCGGCCTAACGGCAGACAGCGGCGATAGCGGCGAGAGCGGCAACGACTATTACTTTATCGCATCGGCATCCGCACAGCAATTGCTCAACGACAGCGAAAGTGTCGTGGCGGCGACTACCGCAACAGCCGAGGAGCTGGTGCCACAGCCGCCGCTCGGGTACAACGCGAGCAGTTATGACGCCGATAGCCCCTCGGTGCTGGTGTTATCGTCGCTCACCGTTACTATGAAAAGTATTGGCGATTTCGCGACCACCTCGGCAACAGCTGCCATGGCCGCATCGACGACGGCGGCGAGCGAGCTGAATATAACCGCCGATATGTGTGATGACTCAGCTGAGGATGTGTCCGCGCTGTCGACGGTCTACTTCAAGACCATCGTCTATGTCTTATACATTCCGATATTTATATTCGCGCTGTTGGGCAACGGCACTGTGTGCTATATTGTGCAGGCGACGCCACGCATGCGTACCGTTACCAATTATTTTATAGCCAATCTGGCGGTGGGTGATATATTGATGTCGCTCTTCTGTGTGCCCTTTTCGTTTGTGTCCATTTTCATTTTGAAACATTGGCCTTTCGGCGCGGTGCTGTGTTATTTGGTGAATTACTCGCAGGCGGTGTCGGTTCTGGTGAGCGCGTACACGCTGGTCGCTATTAGCGTTGATCGATATTTGGCGATTATGCGGCCATTGCGACCGCGAATAACTAAAAAGTGAGTTGATGGGAATAAATATATTTTCAGCAATCGTTTATGTACACATATTATCCTATTTATTAAGATTAAGTTGAAGAGATTTACAATATAAATTAATGTATTTTAATCGGATTAGCTTGTTTAGATAATTTTGAATATAAGCGATAACTTGAGTAAAATTTAAAATATCTTGATGAAACTTGGTACACGTGTTGTTTGTTATCATAAGAAGATCGCTTCACCAATTTCGACCAATTTCAACCAAATTGTTGGCGTAACATTATAGCTGCATTCCTATGTTATATTGTGTAAATGGGAGAAATTGGATTGGAACCACGCCTACTTTCAATATAACATAATTTTAAACTTCATCTGGCTCTTTCACTTTAAAGTATATAAATCAAGCGCGAATTAAGGTATTGGAATAAAACTTTGCACAAATAGTGTCGAAATCGGCAAAGAACTTTTCAAGCCCCCCAAATATCAAATATAAGGGCCTCAGTGTTTGAGGCTGAATTTTTACCAAAAATATCGGTAAATTTGCGAGATCTCGTAGTAGAATTCGAGGAGTATATTTCCACGATAATAATGAACCTTTGGGTTAAAAATGTGGAAAATCAGGTAAATACTTCCCCTAGCCCCCACAGGCCTAATATACGTATTTTCAAACTCTCTTTAGAATTTATACCACATATCAGTCAATATGTAAAAAAAGCCTTAAAAAAATTAAGTGAACGTATCTTATTGGCTATACCATAGTTTAATACCGAAAATGTGTGAAATCGGTCAATGGATTATCCCCGCTCCCATATACTGTATATTATGATTTTCGTTATTCTAGCAGACTTATGCCAAATATATCGGTCACAGTTTGAGTTACCTTCACAAAATTACACATAGTATACTTGAGTAATGAAAAGAGTTAATGAATCAGTGCCCCATATAGTAATGATTTCAGTTTCTCTGGTTGACTTTTTCCTTATATACCTACAATATTTAGTGTAACGTACCAACGGAGAAATCCATGTGTTCACCGGTGGGTCAAAGTGTGAAGCAGGCACAGGAGTAGGTTTTTTCTCTCACAATCCCCCCGAGAAAGTAGGCTCAAACTAAATTACAAAATTCAATCTTTCAGCCAGAGATGGTGGGAAAAGTCGCCAAACGGGCTTCTGCTTTAAACAGCAAGTCTATTGACTTATTCGTGTTTTTTTACTCTGTGTTGCTCACTCCGTTTGTCATATGCATAGGTGTAGAAGGAAATGAAAAAGCTGATGAGTTGGTTTGCTCTATTACGGTCGCCAACGTATTTCCCGTAAGCTGCCCAAGATCATCCAGCTTCTTCAAGGATTGCTTGAAGCAACGGTTGTTGGAGTAAGACCTCAGGTCTTGGAACATCACTAACATCGGAAAAATAAGTTTTGTGTGGTGTGCACAGAGGATAGCCAAAAAGACTGTACCCGATTAGGAAGAGGGAAAATAAGTAATTATTATTATTTCCACATTAAAGTGCAATAAAGTGGAGGGTTATAAAATGTTAAAGTATTACTTGTGCCATTGTCCAGACTTCAACCGGTTGAGATGAAATATCTTCTACAGTTCCCAGTGCTCCAATTTTAGAGGAACTTGAAGGCTGATTTGGAATAAGATTAGAAATTACATTAAATAGTTGGGACTCACTAGGTGGCACAATGAGCCTAATAACGACATAAGTGAGAGGGTTTGCAGTCAGGAATTCCTATGACCTCCCTTTTCAACCAATCATTTAACCATGACCAAGTTGCTTTGCTCTCATATTCCATATAAATATATAAAGTTGAAGTAATATTACAGCTTTTGTTAGAACCATTAGTCAGCAAGAACTATTTATTCCAAGATTAGATAAATCATGCAAAATTTGTTTCGCAACGAGAGAATTAAAAATCAAAATCGTCTTCGAACTGTCTATCAAGAAGATATTCTTTGATATTTTTCAAAATATTTGTAGTAGATTTAATAATTTTAAATACATTGTTACCAAGGTCAAACATATGCCCGACTGCAAGCGGCTGCTCTCAGCTAGCAAGTTTACTCATTCTGTACCCCGAATAATTAAATATTCCCCGTAATTTGTAAGACTTCGCTTCTCTTCATTTAAGCAAAAACAACCTGTGTGTTGCTGGTCATCAGTATTGATTAATACGAATGTTTTCGTTGTTTACTTCACCTGCACTATCCAGAACTCTTGTTGGGCCACAGCCGTTAAACCTTGAATTGTGCTGTGTGTCATTTCTTTTTACATTTTCTGTATGATAATCTTAAAGAACTTTGCATTAAAATCCTGACTTACTATTTAATTAAAAGGGCTAATTCACTAAAGCGCTTATAAAAATAAATAAAAAAAAGAAGCAAAAATTAGTGGAATTTTATACACTCGCCTTCAAATACCTCGCAGAAGAATAAAAATTTTAAAAATTTTCATTTATTTGTTCCGTTTCCAGAAGCCGTCACGTGCACACCAACAGTCGTATGCAAGGTCACGCATAAACTCACAATAAAACACAAAATTAAATTATTTCACTTTACATTGTTGCACTCGTACATCAAGTATTTATAACAACGAGCAGACGGGTGGTTGTAAATAAAATAATTTCGCAGCCAGTATTACTGTGGATATTGCTCAAGAGAGAGAGGGCGTATGTGCGTGTTTGGTGGGCAGGAAAGAAGACTAATTGACAGCGCGCTTGTTGAAAAACAATTGCGTCAAACATTCCCCACAACTGAACTTTGTTGTAATTTTACAACCGTGAGGTAATCAAAATTTCATATTGACACGTCTCCCAGCTGAAATTCGTTTGTTTCTCTTTACCGTCTGAATTTGAGTGCATAACAAAAATTTATGGAGAAACGAAAACTAAAAGAGCGAAGCTATGCGGGAGCAAAGCCAAGCAGAAAAGAAGCAGAAAACAAATTTGCCGGCAGTTAATACACAACAAACTGTTACTCTTTCGTTACTCATACGCCATGGCGTGCTCGCTTAGCCATTACGTGCCATATACTTAAGCAAGCAATATCAAACATTTCAATACGTACTTGGCAGCGATATTTATGCAATCAGCTGTAAAGCGCATACAGATCAAGTTCTTGTACTTAGCCGCACCTTGTCGCTTATACATATGTATTTGTTGGTATGTAGATATTAGTACGCATAATAAAAAGAAAAAGTTAAAGTTTTGTCGCAAGTACGCAAGCATATGCTGCTCACCCGCTGCATGGTGATGTCGTGTATAAACTTTAACTTTTACGAGCGCATAAAACAAATATACTTATATTGACACCTATATACATATGTACAAATATGTACGTGTACTACCGTACCATATACCTGTATGACATGTGAGGTGTGCTTAAGGGAAAGTAGTACTGCGTGCGTGTTGGCGGTTTAGTCTTTTGTCTCTGCTCTCAGAGCTTACTTCCGTTCTATTCGTTTTGAGCTTAGCGTCGTTTGAAATTTATGATATAAGCATGAGCATATAGTTATGTATGTATGTATGTACATAGCATGCGCGCATAGGCTAGTAAAATATCATGATTCAAAGATTTTAACTAGAAATGGCAAAGAACTCACGAAATTGCTTTTTAGCTATTCTAAGTGAAAGCTTCACTTTAACAAATTTAAAGTTATAACAAAGCAAAATGACGAAGACGGTCTTCATTTGCATTTTCTCTTAATGACAGTTTTCAAAGAAAAGCATATTTTTCTGCTAGGCTAAGCTTATCAAGCCCCCTGGCAGAACGTAGGGGCTCACCGAAAAATATTTTGATATACAATTTTAGGAAATAAGGAAGAATGGGCTATCCATACGTAAGGAATTATCTGTGAAAATGCAAAAGTGATATGCTAGTCAAAAATACAAATATAGAAATACATACAAATATACAACGTCCAAAGAAATTTGATCCAGGCTATGAAAATTCTGTCGACAAAGAACCTCAAAACAGGCTCATTTAATGTATTTAAAAGATTATTGCAATTGGCGTCGTGTCTTTGAACTCTTTATCAAATTTCTGCAACAGTTCATCTCGGGGCGATATTTGAGCATGAGGATCAGAAATCGCTTTTAACTAATCGTAGTACGTTGATTTCTGAGAAAAAAATTTTCTTGCGGAATATATATGTCATGAAGTTATATAAATAAATGTTAAAAATAAATAAGTTTTCAAACTGCATTAGTTTGAAAGATTATTTCGGCAGATTTTAGTAGAAAATCCAGATTTCATTGTCTATTTAATGTCTTAAATATATATATAATAAATATATAATAATCTTATGTTTTCCATATTTTGCACTTTAGGTATCCCTTGAAGTACTATGTCGAGTGGACTGTAATTAAATAATTTTTGACATACTTTCTCATCTTTTTGCACCCATTTTGTAATAAATTTAATCTAAGATGTGACTATTTTAGAAGTAACGTTGTATTGAAAGTACGACGCATGAAGAATGCTTGGAACGCCCCTTGAAGAATATCATTACCCAAAAATTTCATTGGTCTCATTTCAAAGCCTTTTCATTACCCGCAGTTAAAAAAGATATACAACTGATATTTTTGATAAATATTTCGCTCAGATGCTGAAACTCAAGAATATATGTTTGAATAAATAATCAAAGTTAGTGCCAGGTAAAATATGTTGTTTTACATTATGTGGCCATTTTGTAATGAAACAAGAGCAAAAAAAATAAAGTTTATTCACTTATGCATCTTTACTGAGTCTTAGAATTTGTTTCCTATTATTTTTTTTAGAGAAGCTGTGCTCATTAGTATAATTTTAAAGAAAAAATACCCGGAAAACATAAAAAATATCAAAAATACAGAAAATGCACTTAAAAAGGTTAGTTCTGTTATCCAAATAATTCCCGTTTATTCAATAAATTATATAGACGTCATATCTTTGGCGACAATATTGACACAAATAGGATTACTTCGTGCTATTCTGAAGACTTTGGAAATTTCACGTTCCATTTAAGAAGAATTAAGTGCTTTCAAGTTTTTTTCAATATTTTTTCAAGATTTTTCAAAAAATCTAGTTTTTCTGAAGCTACTTTAAGTAGAATTGTAGAATAAGGGTAAATAGTCTGAATTTGGAGAGAAAAGTAGTTTATATAGTAGTGTGTTCAAAAAATAACGGGAATGTTCTTCGACTGTGTTCTTGGACTTTAATGGTATACTGCATCGTGAATTCTTGCCTCAAGGTCAAACAGTCAATAAGGGGTACTACCCACAAGTTCCACGCCGTTTGAGTGAAGCAATCCGAAAAAAAACGCCCGGATTTGTGGAAAAACAATTCGTGGCTTTTGCACCACGATAATGCACCTGCTCACACTTCGTTGCTTGTTCGTGAATTCTTGACCAGATATGACTCCGTGTGAGATTTTCCTATTTCCAAAAATAAAGAGAACCTTAAAGGGTCGTCGTTTTACAAGTATAGATCACATTAAAAGCGCATCGCTGAAAGAGCTAAAGGCTATCCTAAAAGTCGAGTTTGAAAAGTGTTTTGACGATTGGAAGGTGTGCTGGCATACGTGCATAGCATCGAATGGAGACTAGTTTGAAGGCCACAACATTAGCGTAGACGAATGAATAAATATTTTTTCAAAAAAAACGAAAACTTACGTTACTTTTTGAACACTCCACGTATTTCATTTAAAATTCTTCTGCGTTTTTTATTTGTTTTATTCTTTCCGGATTAAGTAATTTTATGTAGATATTAAAAATTACCGTAAAAATCTTAAATAGAAAAGTTAAAAATTAAATAGTATTGTCACTAAGAGAGTGAATAGTGGAAAGAGCCAAACGAAGTGAGTATAAATAAATGTGAAAACTCCATCAAATTTCGGTAAGCATGAAATTAAGACAGCATACACATATACATATATACATAAGTAAATATATACACGTAACACTGATACAAAGCAACATGAATAAGCAAACATTCGTTAGAAAGCAGTAGAAATGTACGAAAATATATTTGGTAACTGAGTAATGTCATTAATTGAGTATCACTTTACAAAGCTGTTGAAAATGTGCAGAAAGTTCGATGAAGCACGTAAAGCAGCGCAAACAATGTGCGAAATAAGAATTCGGTGTTAATTCATCGGCATTTTCGCTCTCGCAGAGATGCCACTTATTTGTGTACTTAAACATTTTCGCAAATTTCTGTGGAAGCCTCCATGCATCAGCCAAGTGTGAGAAACTCACACGCGGCGCACTCAAGTGTGTAACAGATCCAAGTGCTTCATGTAGCGGCTCCGCACCGCAGAGTGGCAACATCGCCAACGTCAACGTGCCTATCAAAATGCACAAGAAAAAAAAAAAACGAAAATAGCAACAAAGACTCATACATATCTACATATATGTAAGTATTGTTTGTTGTACACACACACATACATACACTTAGATCTATTTGTCTTTGCGGCGCTTGAGGCGTAACACAAATTTACTCAGCAACTTAATACTTTGTTTTACTGCTGAATACAGTTTAATGGTACTCTAGCATAGCACGGCATATCATAGGTTTGCAGAGTCTTCCAGTTTAGTACATACAACACATGCACACATGCATGAGTGTGGGTGCAAACATGCGCAAGCCAGCGCACACACAAAGCCAACAGCAGCTGGTAGACGAAGCGACAAATAGGCAAACATTTGTGCTGACAAGCTGACAATCAGGCAGCGCTTTAAGCAGTTAGCGAAGCACTCAGGCATGTCAACCGCGCTGTCGCAGCCGTTTCGTTACTATGCAAGTCATCTGCTGGTCAAGTTAAGCCATCAATATAAATATTTAAGAAAACGGTCTAAATTAAATATTTGCTAATTTTCTTCGGCTTAGTGTGGGGCCCTACGACTAAGCTTGGCAAGCATGTGTGAGTGCTTTATGTTTGCTAAAGTAATGCGCGTATTCATATATATATTCATAAAATATATATATATATATTTATATATATATATTCATATATATTCAATACAAATATACCGCTACATATGCGTTTCAATATTTTCCGCGTCTAAATATTTGTGAGCCAGCACTTAGCTGCACCCTTATTGGCAATGCAAATAGTCAATTAATTAGTTGTTTTGTTATTAATACTTCAAGCTAATAAGTTAATAAAATAATAACTGTAATGCCAATACTGGTAGCACCAAGTGCGAATTAGTATTATTATATTATTTAGTCAAGATCTAATATAGCCCCTTGCGGGCAAAATGTTTTTGGAATCTTACCTGCTATGCAACACTGTGGTAATGATGAACTAAAGTACCCTGTTTAATTGTTCAAATCAATGCTTCGACTAACTAATCTGAAACTCGTAATTTTTTTGCGTAATTCTTTTGACGTGATTGCACAGTGCACAACAGTTTTGTGCACCCAACGATTGTTTGCAACATCTGCAACTAATCGAGATAGATATAGAGTTATGTATATATAAATGATCAGGATGACGAGATGAGTTGAAATCTGTGTGACTGGCTAAAGGTCTTTGGATCCGTCTGTCCGTGCAAGCGGTAAAGCTGAAAAGATAAAGCGATAACTCGCTAAAAAAAAAACACCGGAAGCATTAAGCTTTACAGCAAAGATGGTAGAAGTTAGAAAATGGGCGCGGCACTGCCCACTTTTAAGATAACGAAACCAAAGATGCTGCGTACATTTGCCTTGATGAAATGATGTCTCCAAGGTGTGGCACCTTCCGACTAAAAAATTTCAAAATCGGCCAATAACTTTTCAAGTCGAAGCATAGTGATTTTCGACTTTCTGGTTTATCCTTTCTTTCTTTCCGGTTCTCTATGTAATCGTCTCTATGTATTTAGACGTTGCCGTCCTTACACGCATTATCCTTCTTCTGGTCTTTCTTAGAGGCAAATATTAACTCAAAGGATTGATTGAAACTCAATGAATTTGTTAGATGGTTACAGCTTTCGGCAATTTTTACTTTGACGATATTTTTTAGCACTTTTTAATAATATTGTATGAGACTTTGATCATCAAGAAAGTTTCGGTAAATTATTCATAAAATTTAAAATTCAAATTCGAATCAAATTTGTATGCTTAAAAGTACACCTCGCCGAAAATCTTCGATATATTCCATATTTTCCGAGTCTGGTATGGCCATCATCAGTGCTGTCTCTGATTCTTTCATTATTTCCTCTCAACTATAATATTAAAATTTGTTCCTAGGAAAGGTTTTCTTGAGTCTATAAAACATATAGAACAGATCTATAGAACATCGCAAGGCGAATTCGGTGGTTGTTGAGTGGCATTTTTTTTTTTTTTTGTTCAAGATATATCGAATAATGATGGCGTCGCCTCCGCCAACCTGCGGGTTAATTTTAAATTTTTAGATAATATTAACTATATAATATTTTTTCAATATTTTTGTACATTCTTGAGTTCGATGGCCTGCCGGAGTATTCGTCATCTTCGACGAACTCAAGATTTCCATTCAAAGTAGTTTATTAGTCTGTACTTTAGGGTATTTGTTTTACAGAAGGCGAAAGACGAAGTATTACTCCTAAAAAATGGAGTTTAAACTACGAAAAGGCCAAGCTTCTCTTCAAAGTCGCAAACCCCATCTTAATAACTCATTTTGCATAAAATTGAGCTTAAATTCTGACAAAATTTTCCCCAAAAGGACTAGACATTCTGCTCATTTGATCAGTGTTAAAGCTGACTCTGCACTTAAGTTCACTTTTTCTACATGAGGCTCATTGCTTTTCATAACTCCTGTTTACTTCATAAGCCCCAAAAATATCTCATAAATATTATTCGGAATAATCTTAACTCACCATAATAACTCAATGCGCACGCAATATAAGATTATATTAAATTTGGTTGTCATCAGAAAATGTGTACTTTTTTACGAATTTGTGGTTACAATATGAAGAAAGAAGTTCTCTGATGACCCTGCCCATGTTGCCGTGACCTACATGGAGCCACAAAACCTTGCTGCACAAATGAACTAAATGTAAACAGATGTTGCTTAGCTATAACGAGCACAAGCTAGATTCCTAGCTTCTGCAATTATTTATTTGTCGCATGTATTTATGTAATTACACTTACATATACCAGTCTCATATGTACATATGTATATCTATATACTACAACTTTTTCCTGACAAAATAAATACACGAAATCAGTCTTTTTTAAATGGGCGGTTACACAATGGTCGCCTAAGATTACAAGGGCGGGGATATACGCAGAAGAAATGAGGTATGATGGGCATGCGACTGTTAGCCACAAAGAAGTTTTTGTGTCTCTTGAAGTATTCAAGACATGTACTTTATAAAACGATATCAAATGAAGTGAGTTTTTGTAGAAAGTGACATTGAAAAAGTAAAAGCAAAGTTCATAGATGAAGTTAATTACAATTACAAGGCAGGCTGAAGAGTTCGTATCATTTCTATGAAAGCGATAGGAAAATTATATGAATTAGACAATTTGAACTACCTATTTCGTATAAGAACCACCTATTCTCCGAATCTGACCATCAGCGACTCTTTCTCTTTCTCAGACCTCAATAGAATGCTCGCTGGAAAGAAATTTAACGACAATAAAGAGGTAATCACTGAGGCTGAAGCGCATTTTGAATTAAAGAATAAAGCATACTGTAAAAATAGTATAGAAAAGTTGTAAGATTTCTACTATTGGTCGATGGACTAAGAAGTTTTCATTGTGATATTTATTGGAAATAATGTTTAGTCAGGTGTGAAAGCTTTTTAGCTAATCTAAGTCACTCTCTTTCTTAAAAAGCTTTAAAAAGCTCATAAAGTTGTCTAAAAGTGGTTAGAGGACAGTGGTGAATTGAAACTTTACGGGTTGAAAAGATTTACGTCTAGATATTTAGTCATAGCTCTCTAACTTTTGGAATTCCTTATTGATTAGATTTTAACAGCATTACTCAATGTCTAACTAAAAATAATTTTTTTGGAATAGAAAATTTTGTACACGTGACTTTACCACAGGCGCCAACCTTTAAGTAAGCAAGTTCAGAATTGCTAAATTCTGGTGCAGCCGAACATTAATTATATGAATGAAAATCTGTTGTACATCAATTCCACATTCCTTATTAGGAAGGATAGCGAATCGAATACTATAGGTCGAAAAGGGGGTGAAAATCTGAAAATTTTCTATATGGGGACTAGATGCTAAACCAAATTGTGGACAAGAAAACATGTGCACTTGATTTCGTTAAAAATATCACACATATTGGCCGATATAGATCAGTGTAAATTATTATATAACGGAAAATCGGAAGTCTCTATATTAAGTATATTTGGGTCTAGACTGATTTTATTTACTTTAGCCATTAAACTAAGGACATGTTTCCACCAATTATATTAAGATAACCTAACCACATTAACTGATATATTTGGCATAAAGGCAAAGGGCTGACGATTTCTGCCATTTTCAGCAGTAAACTACAGTATACCTGGGGAAATATATTCACTTAATTTTGCTAATATATATTAAATTGTGACTGACGAAATAAATACGAACACGAAATAAAGTCAACCGAATGTTCGAAAATCATTTTGCTAGGGAAAGAACTGAACCGAAATGATAAATTTTTTAAATCGGACCACATTGTTGTTGGAAAAGGTTCACTATGGATTTTGTTTATATACGAGAGGCAGACATCTGGAAGCACATTCGTCTCTCTCTCATACTGATCATTTTGATATGTATATACTATATATCTATCTTGCCTTGTTTTAGGTGCTGCAAACCACCTTCAGTTGAATAAAACTGTTATACTCTGTGCAACATGTTGCAATGTCTGTGCAACTTATAAAAATATTTTCACGATTTAACACGCTTTCGCCTTTATTTAGGCCCTAGAAACGAATGTGTTAACACATATAAATTACTTATGCAGTATGTTTTTATGTGTGTATATATTTGTCTATAATGAATAGGGTTGTGTACTTTCTGCATGCGCATAAAGTAACCATCTCATACACCTTTATATTAATGCATATGAGGGGAATTAATTGTTACGCACAATAGAGGCGCAATAAAACAGCTCAGTGACCTCAATGAAGTCTACTTAAAGTGGCACAACAAAGCCAGTGAGAGTTTTTTTATGCGCATATAAGCATTAATTATACTACATTTATATGTGCATATATTTCTTGGTTTATATGTATACATACACATATCCTGATGAATAAATTATGAGGCAGAAGCCGAGACATATGCTCAGCCAGCTTTTGTGTCATAAATTTCGTCGGCGTTCTGTTTGCGAATAAAAGTATGCATTCTATGAGCTTATCATAAAGAAAGGAAGTATTAGCATAATTCTTTAATAGTTGTAGTCAAACATTTTGGCCAGAGTTTGATTGCACCGTAGAGTAACAAGGACCACCAATGTCAACTTATTGTTAAACGACTTGAACATTTAGTTAAATGCCACCATTTAGCATTAAAGTATGTTGCTGCTGGAAGACTTTGTTCACTATGCAACGTAGAAAGGAAACAGGTAATATGATGTTCTTTTACTACACACATACATACATGCTGCAATAGAAAAAGTACACATACGCCCCATGTGTTCTCTTATGGAATAACTTAGACTCTAAAAGTAGGTAAATACAACTTTCAGATTTGATTACTCGCAATTTGAGAAAAAAAGTTAGTTAAGTTTTTGGAGAAGTGTTGCCTTCAAATATTTTTGTTGTGATGGTGACGTTTCGAAGCCAAGATGGGCCAAGAATACGAGGAAACTTCATATAAATATATATTCACCTCTATTATTTCTTTCACTTATCGTCAGAGAAACGGACTTGAAAGTCAAACACATGGACAAATGCTAGTCCATTAGAACTAGAAAGAAAGTAGAAAGTTTAACTAGAAAAATACCTCAACTGATTTTTGGTGAAGCTAACCGTTATACAGTGAACAAAATTTGCCAGAAGGATAGAAATTAACATATTCAGTATACGGGAGCTGGAGTTAAGCCTGAAGCCATTTAAACTGACACCAATTTATATTATGCGGTGCTAATAAGACCCCATTCATTTATTATTAGGATACCACAAATCTGAGCCGATAGATCGGATACCTATAAATGGAGGAACAAATTATTATTTTTTAACCGAGGGATACGAGAAGGTATAGGCCAATTTCAACTACTTTTTGCATTAACTCATAACATTTTGTGCGAAGCCTTTTGATTCAATTTGAATTGGGTAGACCGATATATAGGATATATTATAAAATGAAGTTGAAGGACTGAGAACGAAATACTGCGTATACAGGCGCTAAATGAAAATATTATCAATTTTGTGATTTATTTTACCAACATCTGTTTTGTATGCGCTTAATGGGCGTAGTT
The DNA here is from genome assembly GCA_021498325.1 of Bactrocera minax. Taxonomy (NCBI): domain Eukaryota; kingdom Metazoa; phylum Arthropoda; class Insecta; order Diptera; family Tephritidae; genus Bactrocera; species Bactrocera minax. The sequence continues at coordinate 1,566,882 of JAKEEE010000024.1, forward strand.
ATAAAATGCTTAGTTTACCGTTACACTATTTAGTACAACTGTTGTGAATGTTGCACGTAAAAAAAAGATCCCGGAAAACGTCAGCAGGAATAGATAGCAATCATCTCCTGACGAAACCCAAACAACCCTATTCACTTTGGGATACGAGGAGACAATTAAGTTTAATTAAACGTCCAAATATTCAAGAGAATAGTTGCTCGAATTTCGACTACATGGTACAGTAGCAAGCAAGAAGCCTCTACTAACTTGGACTGCAAATGAATGTAAGCATGTCGTTTGGAGTGATGAAACAAAAGCTAATAACATATGCCTTGCTGGTCGAGGGTAATTTCGACGGAAAATAAATCAATAATTCAATAGTGGAGGCTCAAACATGGTGTTAAGATTTTTATGCTAGTATGGTGTCGGTCCACTCCATAGGATTGATGGAATTTTAAATAAGGAGAAATTATATTGCCGTAGGATGAGGAAAATTTAGCAGTTATTTTGAAATTTCAACAGGTTAACCGATCCAAACACATTGAAGTGACATTAAAAGAGCTGTCAGTTAATAACATATTTCAAATATAGATGTCCTGTTTGAAGAAGTAAGAACGGCATTGCAACCAATTGAAGTGGTGCGCTGTCGGAATCTTATTATATCAATGCGCAACGGTTGTGAGGCAGTTTGGAATCAAAAGGAGAAATTTGGAATAATTTTTTTCTAACTGTTTTTAAGTTTTGCAGATGTTTGAATAAAATTATCAAAAAATTTATGAAAATCCGTATTAGAGTGGAAACCGATGATTTGCTTTAAAATATGTTTAGTTTCTAATTAGCTGTCAACAGCTGTATATTATATACAGAATTGATGTGTGTATAAAGCATAAAAGAATATAGATGAATTTCAACCATTTTGGAAAGGAATTGTCAAATGTTAGGCTAACTCTGTGCGATAAGTTTTATATAGATAAATTTATTGTTGTTAGAGATGTATATTATATAGTAAAGTAATATAAACTGACGACAATGTGAGGACAATGGGGAGGTATGATACACCGATAGATTTTGTAAAAAAAGTTTTAAAAAAGAAATTTAACTCCGTTAATTTCAACTAATTTACAAGAAGGTCTGTTCTAGCATCTATCAAATGTTCAGCTTCTGGACTGAGCCGATTCTGGTTTCGTATCGTATATATTCGTATATATTTCGTATATCGTTATCACACTTTTGTTTTCCGTTCTCAGGATAGTGGGGTGTACGGCCAAAAACTACTAACCAGTTAGAATTTTAAAAATTATTTTAGAAATGCTTTCTGATGCTACAACAAACACAAGATTTATCTTCTTATGAAACCATGGTATACCATGGTATCTCCATATGGTATGGAGAGTGAGGTTCAATGTTCGTACGGACATATAAGACCTTGCGGGAATAATTTTTGTGACTAGTATGATATTCTGATTTAATGTTATATGATCACCAATATTCGAATACGAATTGCTAAATAAACAAGAAGAACAAGTACCATATGTAAACAAAATAGTTAGAACAGTTGACGCCACTGCCAGTATGTATAATATTATATACCGAATTATGTTGATATATTATTCGATATCCAATAGGAACCACAATAAAGTACATATATGCAAGTACATATATGAACATAAGTTGAAAAATATCTCTACATTTACGGCAGATTAAGTGTTGGCAATGTTTGCTTCTTATTATATCCAATTTGTCATTTTCTCTTTCACATATTATTTATTATGGTCTATGTGCTTCCTCTTTTTAGACATGCAAAGTTCATCATAGCAGGCATTTGGACAATTGCCTTAGTAACCGCGCTGCCCATACTAATGGTTTCCAAGCTATCACAACCGGAGTCCTGGTTCATCGTGTGTAAGAAGTAAGTTGAAGTTATATGTATATATTTTAAATAAATAAGTACATATGTATACGTAAATATATATATTTACAAACTGTAAATCTTTACATAGTTTTTTGTTCCAGTGATTATATTTACGTACATTTTCAGAGCTATGTGTGAGTAAAGAAAGAAATGACTAATACAGGATGGTGTCGCTTTAAATATTCTGAAATGTTAAAGCTATTGTCCTATTGTCCTATTGACTATCGTCCAGTTTCTTCATGAAGGCTAAAGCTAAGGTTTAGTAACGACTTAGAGTTAGTCGAAATTTAGACTAAGTTATCCATTTGGCTTTACCAACTTAGTGACTTAAAAGTTTTGCTACACCGGTCTCGGGGTCTAAGTCTGTATCACCATGGCTATGAAAGCAGTGTGGACGTTCTTTTACTTTACTTGTCAGATTCAGACGACATCTAAATCAAAATCACTTTCATCTGAGTCTACAAAGCCTTGTTTTGAAAAATTTAGAGTTGCCTCTATTATGTATCTATCTATTGTTAAAGAAAAAGTTGTTTCCATCTCACGAATAGTTTCCTTGATATTCGCTGAGTAAAAATAAATCTTCAATTCCTGGCAACGGAAAGCTCCTCCGCATCGTAGCCTTGCAGCCGCTCGCCGTTCACTCAAATGACATCACAGGAAACATTTTCTTGGAAATAGAATCATTGAGGCCAGAGTTTCAAAATCCTTATCATATTTTAAGGATCCGCCGTTCAGTAATAACTAATACATGACACATTTTTGATCGCACTTGGTCTTGTAAACAAATACCACGGGTCCTTTGTATAAATTCGCATAATTTTGGTTCGTAAAAGTCTAATTTTTAGCTGAAGTACCCAACCGATGATCTAGTACTGAATCGCACTTGAAGTAATGGTATTTTCATGGCATTCATTGTTCTTCAGCCATAGAGAAATTTACTTCGTCTCGAGAACTACCAGTCAAGACTTGAAGCAGTATTTATAGCATTGGCATAAAAAAACATATGGACCACTCTATACTTGTAGCAAAAACCTGAAATAATCATAATTATATAATATATCTTTTACTCGTGGTACTTACGGCTGAAGCATCATATGAGTTATAGTGCTGGCAGCTGTTATGTAATATTTTTCAAAACGTTTTGACACATTTACTATTTCCACAAGACTGCGGCAAGTTCTTGGACAAGATAACGTAAATGCTAAATATACTTACTTATTTAAGTGACTTACATACATATAAGTATAATATATATACTACATATGTAGAACTTGGGACCGCCAATCTCACTATTACTCTACTACTTTGCCTGACAACACTGTGTCTTGGCTGCCTTGGTTGGTTACGCAGCTTTCAGAATATGACATATTTAATTATGTTTACTTGCGACAAAGCGATGGTGACGATGTATGTAAAGCAGCAGGATGAATGGTAGAAGTGAAAAACGCGCATGGAAAAAGCGAAGAATAGAAAACATAAGCTTAGATTAGAGTAAGCCATAAAAATGTGTGTGTGGCAGCCCTTCGAGCAGGCTTTTTTTTGATTCCTACACTTAAGTTGCTTTGTTTTGTATTTACTCGTATTTACATAACTGCCCTCAACTCCCACGCATAGTCACTTCGCGGTGAAAAAAATCATAAATTCTTTCCAGCAGCTTAGTTTTGCTGGCACGTTGTCGAAGGGGTATTCGTAATGAAGTGGGAGTATTGTAATATGTTGTACTGATATTTTGTAAAAACTACCCTTAAGCAGAAAACTAATTGAGTTTTTCTAATTATGCATACTTTTAAATATCTTCTACTATATTCAATCTCTCAAAAATGGAATTAGAATGATCTTTTCTTGGTAGCTAGATAATGGGCCCGAAGCTCTTCTATATTGTTATTAATACCTTCAAATTGAGGAAGAGAAATATATTGATTTTAGGATTCACGCATATAAATTTTATATGTTACCGAAGAGAGTTCATTTCTCAACTTAATAATTACGTGCTGGCTACTATAGGTTGACGTTATTTCACATCTGCTTGGTGTGTGCTCTGGAAGTCTGTCACGAAATTTTCGTTCCTACTATCAATTCTCGTTCTCTCCTAAATCGGTTTCTCTCTCCTCTCATTCGTTTGACAAATGTACATAACTCGTTTTTTTAAATTTTATAAGAATCACTTTCATCTCACGTTACACCTGGTTGTATCATTGCTACAATATATAATATAGTATTTTCAGCTCAATGAAATGAATTAATTTCTTCCTTCTGTCTGCTGTCTGTCTTCTTCTTCTTGTCTGCTGAGGATCAGTATTTACTGGAAAAAATTTAATGCGTTTGAGAGAAATATGCTATTTAGAAGTTTAATCAGAAGTAAGATCTGACATTTTAAGATAATAGTAAAACTGAATTTCAATTGCTAAAAGTGTACCAATGTTTTTAAGATGAAATTACAACACAAGTGATACTAATTTCTCGCTTTCATTGGTTCTGGGTTTAAGCAGTTTGTCACAAACTTTTTACATTACGAAGGGATCTACGGGTAGACGTAAACATTTTTTTAGAATTAATGTTTTTGCCATGTTTTTATTTTGTCAATATTAGTTATATATTATTTAATGATAATTCTACTTCAATTTTTCTAAAATACTCTTCAAGAAAAACTTCCCTATTATATTATATTTTCGATACGCCACTGACTGCTTCGATACATATTCCGCCAGCCAGAGCGAGCGTCAGTAGTATTCACCACTTCATCGCTTTGCAATGTGCATTCTGTGCAAAATGAATGTTTTGATTAAGTTCATATTCTGCGGAGATGTCAACTTGTGTCTTCACAATGCCGTTTAGGAAGATAAAATCTTGCTGTAATAAACAGCAAAGGAAAACCGCAGCTTTCGCTTGCTCGTATTCTTGAATGCTTTTTAATACTCCACGGCGGTTCGTGATTTTACTGCATCGTAATGCATTTACACACTCATACACATAAATTTAAAGAGCAATAAGATCTTATAAAACACTTTCATGAGTTTTTAACGACCCAACGTTATAAAATAATAATGATGAGATGCATATATATGCGTGTATACGTGCTAAACGGAAACGGTGTTTATATATATACATAACACTTTTGATATATATGTTTATCCCCTCTGATAGCAATCAGGTGAGTAGCAAACGGTTTGAAAATAGCCAAATAATGCCAAATATTTTATTCAATTTCAGATTTAGGTGAATATTACAAATTTTATTTGGATGTAAAGATTCGTCCACCTCTTCAGCCTTCCACATTCGTTTCTCTAGAATATTCTCTTTCACTTCTAGCAATGAATACGAAGCTCTCGACTACTCACAAGCTTGAATTACCATAATCTACATTTATTTTCTTAAATTCCTTAAATAATATTATATTCGGTAAAACCGTTCAATATAAAAAAGAATCAATTAAATTAATCATAAGTGGGAAGTAGATGAGAGTTAAGAGTTAAGTTAAGAGCTTTAAAAATGTCGTTTTCTGTTTTTAGAAAATTTGCCTGTATTGTGCGGATTGTGTTGGAAAATACATTCAGTTATAAAATATGGCGTTATACTCGTTTTCGAGTTGATCAAATAGCAGTAACCAAGTTTCATCTACTTCGAGGCGCTGGACCTAACTTCTGTCCTTTCTGTAATGCTTCAGTAAGCATAAGTAATTCTTGTTTCTCCGATACTTGAAATCCAAAGCCGCCACCATTTTAATAATACCGACCTTTTCAGTTGCGAATATCTCCACTATATAACACTTACTCAATGATTTTGACCTTGACTGAGGAATCTGATCTCAGCATCTGACCACTGCCATTGTTTTCTTCTATGTTTATTTCATAATTTTAATATAATGCTTTCAATAATATATTTTACTGTTTTCTAATTTTATTTAATACGTTTTAAAATACATTTTGCAATACTATTGTATATATGAGTTAAGTTTAAGTAAAACATCTAGACGATAATGTGCCACCTTTGACCTACGGCAGTGCTTGGCTAGAAGCTTATTTTGCAAATGCCAGCATGAAACATAAAGGAAGACAGTAACAAAGTTTATAGTTCGAGTAGAACCAAGCCATCTGTACTTTATATGCTGAAATCGAATGGAAGTATTAAGTTTATTCCATATTAAGATTATCCATTATCCATTAGATATTGCAGTCTTTTTTAGATGTAATAAAATAGCATTGTAATGGGTGCACAACAATTGTGGTTCCGAAGCAAAGTGGCTTCAGAAAATTAGTAAGAAATAGTTCTTCATCCAAATTCGAAGAAACATTACGTTGTGATGGGTTGGGCAACCTATCTTTGTGGAATCATAAATTATTTCTGGGCTATTGTTGAGCACTGTAGATACTGAAGATCATTATAAAGTCTAAGATGTGTAATACTCTTATATTATTATACAGAAAAATTTACGCTTCCCTTTAAACTTGGGTTTTGAGTTTCCTTTTCTTGGCAATTATTATTGGGGAACTTTTTCGCCTCGTTCAACTACTCCTTGCTTATATTATAATAAAATAAATATATATATATATCATATATATCTCATATTCATCAAACCTTGAACGTATATACAGGCTGAAAATTTCTCAACTACTCAAGTCAACTAGTCAAGAGCAACAACAAGAACACAACATTTGAGCATAATGTACACGGATGGAGTCCGAAAATGAAATGCTTTAAACACGAAATATAAACGGAAAAACAATTAAATAAACCGTTATAATGAGGCTCATAAAGATTGGACAGAGGAAGCAAGAAAGGAATAAAAACCTGCAGACACTGCGGGAAAATGAAAATAAATGTGACGATTATTTTGTTTTTGTACGTACTCTCCAAAAGAATAAGTATGCGTTTTTGTTAGAACAGCTGATTTACAAAGGCGATAGCTGTTTGGCGCAGAAAACCACAAAATACAATTTTATTTTCCTGAAAATTGACGGGCTAGTCGCATATTTTCTACTTTGTGCTTGACGATTCTGACAAGAGAGTTTAGATGTCGACTTTGTCACCTGTGTGAGTAGGAAGAGGATGCGGTTGTTTCAAAGTTTTGCATTTCGTTGTACGTACAGGTCTTTTGTCTTCATACTCATAGCTTAACTTTTTCCTGTACATGGATATTTTACGCTACATAAGAGATATATTACGGGCATTTGCAGCTATAAAAGGTCAAAACAATTCTCGTGTGCTCCAAAAGAGTAAGATTCAGTCTGCAATAAGTGGAGGGTTATCTTAGTTGCAGTATGAGTAATTATCAGCCACAAAGCACTTGTGAAAACAATTCCAGAGCTTCCAGATTCCCATCCACTTTTTCGCTAATGGTCTCGCTGATCGAAGGTAGGGACAAAATAACAGATTGCAGAGAACAGCAAACCTTGTCAGAGTCGACATTTTGTTACTAAAAACAAACAAGCTATTCTTAACTATATTTTGTTTGCTATAATTATACTAAAAATAGTATCTTTGCTAACACATTCATGCACGACGGCCAGGCTATTACTACAGTAACTTAAGCTCATCCTGTTAAGGTGTTTATCATTTGCTATTCGTTAACCCGAAAATGGTAGTAGCATATATGTGAGCTTAACAAAAGTATATATTCAAAGATATCGCTTCGCTCACAAACTTTAATAAAGACTACAAGTCTAATCAGCTTCGAGTTAAAGTAAATAACGTTTATTTAGCTTTAACCCATTATCAAGCTACAAAGAACTCTGTGTTGTGGTGTCTCATCTGTAGAGACATAAACTGTAGGCGGCCTGTATAAACAGAGGGGAATAAAACATTCGTATTAAACCTTTAAACCTCGAAGAAGTACTTGGCTGTCATGTCTTTCGCAGCGATATCATGGGTTCTAACACTTACGGCACTTATAAATAGATTACGGCGTACTGACTAGACAACATCAACAAAAACACCCAAAACGATGTAAGTGTTGAAATTAATTTCTGTACTAGCAATATGCACATGATAAGCTCATGCTTATGAATTATGTAGAGCAAGAAACTGGATGCCCAAAATTGCCCTTTCAGTCTTGGAAGGAGACGTTTTGTGCCATCGAAAAAAACCGCAGTGCTATGTGGACTACGGTAACTCGACTGAATGAATATGAAATCTACAGCGCCGAAAGTATTTAATGAGACACAAGCTGGTGCCAGGGGAGGAATGCCTACCATGGCGTTGTAGGAGAGCTTGGATCCACCAGGTGTTGCGAATTAAATCCAACTAACGAAATAAGAAAGCAGCTAGGGCATCATTTTAAAATCGAACAAAGTCATATAGGCTCTTATTGAGCCGCTAATCAAGAAACAGTGTGATGTGGTCCAATTTAATAGAAAACCTTCAAAGTGATGTTCTCAGACTTCACCTCTATTTCATTGTAAATGGTCTACAAATTTTTTCGTTCATTCATTGTCTCAGTCATATCGTTACTATTGTATGAGTATTTCTTCAGCTTCAGTTTACAAGATATTGTTTAGTTATAAAATTTCAATTAACATATTTCCCCTTTGTGGCGTGTTGCAGGTACATTTGTCACGAGGAGTGGGCTTCCAACATACAAAACTACTATTATACTTTAGCGTTGCTGACACTGCAATTCCTCATCCCTTTGACGGTGCTCATCTTTACCTACACACGCATCGCGTGCGCGGTCTGGGGCAAACGACCGCCCGGCGAGGCGGAGAACTCACGCGATCAACGTATGGCGCGTTCCAAGCGAAAGGTAAGTGACGAAGCACCCTGTTTTAATATTTGAATTTTACATTCTTTTATGGCGAGCATATTTCTCGGTGAGTTTATAGATTGTTGCAAGTACGCGCACGCCACTTGTGTTTGTGGTAGCTGGGTCACCGAATTGCGCTTGCCAATAAAGCAGCTTAAAGTGCGAGCATTAGCTGAAGGCAGCCAAGTATTGCACACCCATATGAGTGGGTGTGTTTATGGAGATTTGCATTTTATCATATATAATAAGCCGCAAGCAGGCAAAACTACTACGTAACGGCATATTCACCCACAGACATACTTATATATAATACATTTATATATATATAAGTGTATACATGCAACTATGTATGTCACGCCTGGCACCGCAGAAAGTAATTTACAAGTAATTTGCTACTTCGCTTTGAACTCCGTGTTGCACATATGCATACATGCAACGCCACTTGCACTTATGCGCTTATACATTTTAATTCTTCAGTTACATTATGCAGCTGTGGCAGTCTTATAGCGCACAATTTTGTTTACTACCTTTCATTGTGCAATGTGAGTGCAACGGACACAGTGGGTGGTGTCTGATAACTGCTACATACATACTTATTGGTGTTGCATACGCTGCACTTGTTTTGAAATAAATTGTATTCATGTTATTCACGTGCTTGGATGTGTAAATACAGGTTAATGGTGTTGGCCACCAAAGTTTGGCAATATCGCATATTCTGTGGCATTTACATGTGCATATTATATTGTATATTGACAGTATATTGACAGTTTTGCGGCCATGAAGAGAGTTTCAATAAAAGCAACAAACGAAATATTGAACACCTTGAAAACAAGCGCAGAACGTTGATGTTGTTATTTTGATGTTTGTAAGTGAAATTTTCAAAATAAGCAACATATATACACTTTGGTTGCTACCACAACTCAACGCAGTCGTTAACCATAAGGTCTCAGATAAATTTAAAACTGTGAATATATGTATATTGAGCAACCACTTTTCTAATTATAATAATCATATTTTCTATTCTTCTGGTGTGTGGTTTTGAAACGAAAATATCTTCCGGTTTTTCTCGGACGGATACCGATGTTGCGTCATGTACTTCCAAAATTCTTCCAAATAGGTTCGTTATTGCGAGATGTCTACAAATGACATGACCTTTTGAGCTCTCTCCGCTGGTCTTCCTGTACCTTGAAAAACCTCTCAATTGCATTTTGTTTCGATCACTCGATCTATGTTTCATGTTTTGATCTACTTTCAGACTTCTGAGCAATTTCAATAGAACCAGTCAGAACAATTGACAGTTAAATAAATTAGAATATACATATGCATAATTTACCAATCAAACTTAATACTGTTAAACAAATAGCGAATTTCCTTAGGATAGATCTCATGAATAGTTCTTCCCGCTTTTAATCATGTTACTGCTTGGCAGAGGGGAGAGAAAAGTAGCTCACAGTCTTCTAATTATTTGTCTAGGCCTTTATGGAATACTGCTTTTTAGATTTTCAACTTAGGACTATGTTGTCAGGTTGGTCAAAAGTAAAAGTAGCCGCATAAAATTCAATTGAGCTCCTCTCAAAAATTTTGGGATTCTTACTCACCAGCAGCGCCTTTTATTTTAGATTGGAACAATGGACATCCTCTCTTGTCGAAATTGTATGTTTCGGTGCATGTTCTACATTTTGATGATTTCACTTTAACTAAGCTCTTGAGGTGAGATTTCGTATATAAATTCTCTGTGACGTGCTATACCTTTATACTAAGTTCTCTTTTACCTCAAAGAAGTGGTATTATAACAAAAATTAAATTAAAAGTCTTTTATTTTCAGACTGTGATCTGACTGATGATTGAATTACTTCTAATAACACTAATACATATTTTAGCATATTGTTTTTTTAATTCGAATAAAGTATATGTGACAATTTTTAAAATTTCTCCCAGCAAGTTCATTCACGCACTGGTGTAATGTATGGAGATGTTGATATGAAAGAAATGTAGCCAATCGGATATTCCTATTAAAAGTGAAATGTCGAAATATGTATAGACACTATAGCTATATTCGATTCGCCACTGCCTATTCATGCTATGATCCGGTTCTGCTCTATTCTAAAATATTAAATAGGTAAAGGCGGTTTAACGACTAGATTTCAATATAAGATAGTATGAGGATCCCTCATTAAAGTGTTATAAGCGCTTACTTTTTTATAAGTATTTTATTATGCCACTTCAGTTATATTCTATAGGCGATCTAAATACATTAATAGGAGTTCCGCTTAGAAGATAATGCCAGAATTAAATAGATGGTAGGATTTTGAAGCAATTGGTTTCTCAGAGAATACACTTTCACGTCCACTCCACAGTTCATTTTGCATGCGCTCGTTTAGATTGAGGAGTTGTTCTCTTTGTTCAAATCACCCCTAATACAGTTATTGTGCAAAACGGAACGCTACAGTCACCTTAGAGAAGCGCATCTCAACGTGTTTTAGTAATGTCGGATTTTCTTTTTCGTCCACAAAATCTATACCATTAAAAGTGATTTACCTGTACCGCCTAAGAGTCTGAAGTAATTTCATGAGTTTTTTAACAATTCTGATGTTTAGTACTGCAAATATGAATCTAAACTAAAGCAAATTTCAACTGATAAACTCAAAATGATTGGAAAGTCAGTGCACAGCCGAACTATTAGGTCAGTGATGCCTATATTTTTGGCAAAACATTCTGACAGACAATGAGAACTTTAGCAACAGCGCATGATAACAATGGCTTCTGCAACAATCGAAGGCACGTGGACTAACTGCACAGGGAGATAGAGCCAACACGATGGCAACTGAAGGGGAAATAGGTTGTTGCCGACGTAGTTGCCATCGAATGACTGCAAACTTTGATATTTCATGCACCATGCAATCGGTTCGACTATTGGCCTGCAAAGTTTTGCTGTTCGAAATGTCAAATAAAAATTTCCTGAATAAAATGAATGTGAATGCATGAGTGACTGCAACAAAGGGTTGAAGCAAACTTTTTCTAAGTATTGCTAAACCGTCGTTCACATCCGTTATTGAAAGTTCATAGGAAAAGTCGCCATCTAACTGATGAAATAAGTTTTTATTGGCTTTAAGTGTATGTTTTCTTATTGTCGGATAACATTATAAATAAAATTTTGAAAATAAATTGATTTAAATAAAGGCACCGTTAGGGTTACCTCATCAGACGAGTATTGGACAAAAGCTATTTAACTTTATTCAACTTTTTTTTTTAATTTGGGAACTTCCACTACTTCACCCAAATAACGTTCCGAAGGGTAAGCTTTTTTAAAATTTTTAAGTATTCCATCTTTAGGACCATAGGTTGGAAAAGTCAGTAAGCTTCAAATCTCAATTTTTCCGTGGTAACCCCGCTCAATATCATTGATTCCTTAATTATCCAAACGGGAAAGGAAAGCTTAGATGAAAACGCAGGAAATTAATTTTTATGGGTTACAATCCATCCTATGATATCGAAATAGTTTCAATATTTTTTATTCTCTGCCAAATTTTGGACTACAGACCGATAAAAATTTTTATCATATTGGACAACAATATTTTTAATATTTTTAAATCTCATAAACATATTTTTAATTTCCATATTGATATGATTTTCCGCAGTTAAGTACAAAAAAGAAAGAACTTTGCAGTAATAATGCCATTTATATAAGTAATGCTAAAGGCTAATTCCCTATATCACGAAGCTGGGATGGAATTCAGGCCATCGTTATATAGGAGCGGGGTATATTTTCAACTCGATTTCTCCAATTTTCTAATTTCGTTTAGAGGACATTTTAATTTGGAATAATTTTCTGAAAAGTTGTCGGGCTTTAAATAGTTTTCAATAATAACGGTATATGGAAGATAGGCGTGGTCACGGCTGCATTTTCACATAGTTTTGCCTCGTAGTATTATAAACGGAAAATTCCCGTTATTTTTTGAACACACCACGTATAAGTGTTATTCAACCAACCCTTCTCGCCATTTTCAATATTTTAATCCATATTACCCTGTATTCATACCACGTTAATTTTAAACCATTAAAAACCAATTTTAGATAAGTGCAACTATTGCCCCCTGTACAGCATATTGCAAGAGTATACAAATCACTCCTTTAAATGAAATGGTGGTGCCTAGGAATTTTTCCGCGAATTTCTTAGCAGTAAATCACTTTAGCCTTCTTATTGTGGCATGCCCTCGGCTGCATTACCACTTTCGAATAGGCCAAATAGCAATATAAACATATGAAGAAGCACCCATTTGGCTGTCAGTTGAATTTTTACACAAGTTGAAAATAGATACTCTTCCACCATTCCCCAATTAATATTTGCCAAAAGTGGTAAAAATTTAATAACGAAGATTAGACTCTAATTTAGACAAAAAATATGCACGGTTAGTTAGTTTTCCAAACTTTCTTTTTATTTATATTATTTACCGTTTACTTTTTCGGTATATCTGAACATACTCTATGCAAGTAGCGCTTGTCTGTGCGTATTAACTAATAAATCGCTAAAGAAGTTATTGAGTGCCTCTTTGTCGCTGTTGACCAATCAATGATGGTGCGGTGCGGTTGGTGTAACCTCAGCATCAGCGCAAATCACCGCATTAGCGCGGTAGCAAGCAACGTGTGGCAACTTGAAAGCCGTAAATCCGCATTGCTGGACCCCTCCGCCACCGTCGCGATAGTAATTGAAGCTGTAACAAAATTGCGTGGCACACGCTCCACAAATGCTGTTGCCATTCACTTTTCGGTCCGCCTGCCGCCCTGCACGGCAATTGAGGTGAAGAAGCCACCGAGAGTAATTTCAGGAAACCAACTAGAAAGGCGGTTGCGGGTGCACCAAGCACATGGACATAAATACATATATATATATATAAACACATCAACACTTGCGAGATATACGATATACTCGTAGACGAGCCAAAGTATGCTGACACATTATTGCTGTAGTGGCAGAGGCGGCATAGTTTGGTTTGTGCTTTTTGCTTCTTTACAATTTTCTTTGGCATGAAAGACGTAACATGTTGCCAAGCAGGATGGTAAAATTGTAGATTTTTATTGCCTATTGAATTGTTGCTTCGTCCAAGAGGGTGTGAGGATTTTCTGTCGTCGGCGTGGTCTCACAGCGATGCTTTGCCACTGCGACTGCTGTGGTGTCATCATCCGTGGCTCAGTGGCATCATCGTTTTTAATGTACACATTTTGTTTACTTACTCTCTTTTTTCCTTTTGGTGCTAGACCCCATTGCCCGTTGGCACCTAGACGAAATATTGATGTATTTTAATTTGTATACACAACCGAATAATTTGAGTTTGCGCTTTTATTTATTTACCAGCACGTGGCAGCACCCTCCTTCGCTTTTCTGAGGATTGGCTGTTTAAAATAGTTTTACAATATAATACTTTCTATTATATTGTTATTTAAAACTGTTTTATTGATGGAAGGCGACCGTTTTCACGTAATATTTTCAAAGTAAACCAATTTATTTAAATGTCGACTAACAGTAAGACAAACTTTTTTTATATAATAATAGTGTTAACCCTAGTAAGACAATGCACAACTCAGAGCAATCACCAACCGATAACTCCACTATGCCGTGAGAAATTTATTATCGTGTGGTACATTTTCGTAGTTTCGTTTTGAGGGTGGTCCGCGGATTTCAGAAAAATGGAAAGAGTGTAATATCAACCGTTCTCCTTCTCCTTCGGTGGTAAAATTTTGGGTTAATTTCTTAACACGTCGAAGGTTTTTGATGTGCCACTTTCAATCCTATCCTTCAGCAAATATAAGTTATGAAAAAGCTGTCAATGCGATGGGTGCTGCGTTTGTTTACTGCGGACAATAAACGCAGCCGTAAGAGCACTTCACGACAATGTTTGACGTTGTTTAGGCACAAAACGAAGGAGTTTCTGCTTAATTTCGTGGCCGTCGACGAAACATGGATCCATTGATACACCAAAGACCAAGGAACAGTTGAAACATTGGAGCTCACACGGCGATGGCAATGGAGCTTCCGGCCGGAAAAGGGAGACCAAGATGTGATATCGACTAACTTTGGCTTTTTTTTGCTGAAAACATGGCACCATTTGGCAAAAAAAAGTGCTCTTCCACCATGAGAACACATCGACTCACACAACTGACGTCACCACGACCTAACTCATTCAACGGATTCTCCAGATTTGGCTCCATTGTATCTATTTTGATGAAAAGTTAAATCGTACTTTGATTACAAAATATAAAGTTGAAAGATCGTTGTAATCGGTTTATCGATTCCGATGAGCACTATGTTGAATATTTAAGTAAAAATGTGTTTTTCTCAAAGATTATATGAAAACTTCAACTTGCCTGGTATCCATGTGCTTTTATTCTTTTCAAACTAAGCAATATACATTTTCTGGTCTAAAATGAGAGGAATGGAAAGAAATGCATATAGTAAATTTCAGTAGAAAATATGTAAGATTTGGCAACTATAAATTCCTATAATTAGTTGCTCGTTTATGATTTATGGATTCGTTCGTTCTGTTTCACTTTCACACGCTCATTGCAAAGCAATAAAAACCCTAATTGAAAGCAGCCCAATGCAAACAATATGAAAATGCAGCATCACTGGTTGCCCGAAAACCAATGCGTCATGGGCCAAAACAAAAATGTTGGCAATTGATCAATCAGTGTGACTGGCAAAAGGCAATTGCGGCATTTGTCCGCCGCCCAATTGAGATTTGTGCAATCAAAAATGCATAAATACGCAAGCAGGCATGTAAACATGTAGAAATAGCTGGACAGATAAATAGATACAAAGCTATTTAGGTAGAAATTTTTTGTGCTTGCTCCACCGGTACATACATTTCATGAGCGCCAGCTGCAGGCCATCATGTTGCAGTTGCATGTGCAACAACGTGTCGTGCGTGCATGCATGGGCATTTATGAAAACATGTTAATATGCATGCACGAGTGTGTACGGCATAGCAGCATACACAAAATACAAATCGTTACGAATTTACGAATGTTGCAAAAACGCAAAATACAAAATCATGCGACAAAAATTAGTGATGTCACCGAAAATCGAAATTTCGTTGCACAAAGCATTCGATGCGCGTACGTGTGTGTGTGTGTGCTTGTGGTTGCTAATAAATATGCATGCATTCAAGCAGATGCAACGAGGAAGCAGAAACTGCTAATATTTCAAAAATAAATGTCCAAAACCACAGAAATAGAAAACGGCAACAAGCAACAGCTTCGCTGCTAATGGGCATCCTTAGAGATGAGATTTTCAAAAATGTGGCAGTTGACCAAAACCAATCGGTTGCTGTGGAATGCCAATCAGCAAATGTATATATGCAACAAGCAAGAAATCAGTAATTTACAAAAACAAGGGTTTGTTGAAATTTCCTATTATTTCTGCATTTCTATGTGATCAGGCTAAATAATTGACAAAGTGAACGGCGTGGCGGATGCACAAGCGTGCAGAAATTTATGGCCAAGCAGCGTACTAAGTACAATAACTAGCGGACTGCGTAAATGAAGTTTTATGTAATATATATGATTTTCATAGTGGTTTTATTTCGACCTAGTATAAGCCTAATTGTTGTTCAACTACTTCTGAACTAGTACAAAATGGAGTAGTAATGAGACAATTCATGCTTGTATTTGTACAAAAATCTAAATCATTAATTATCCGAACATTTGGCCGGTTCAGAATTATGTGCTTGTTGCCCGAACTTCTACTCTTATTTAAGGTTAGAGAGTTCAAAAAGTTTTAATCCATCTCTGAATCTGTGACTTAATATAATATAGCCATTCCTAAATTTAGAAATTTCACTCAGAAATTTATTGGTCCATGACGGCAATGTTTGATTTTGCAACGGGGAAGAAATTTGTGAAGGATACCAAAACTCATTTCAACTTCATTGTTGAAAGAACGACATACGATAAGTTATATAGTATAATCGGATATAAGAAGTTTGCACTAACCAGGACTGTTCATTAGATCCCAGTTATCGACCATCAAATAATAATAATTATTAATAATCGATATAATTATTATCGGAGATGAGTCTATTCTAAAGTCGGCTATAGTAAAAGTCAATTCTACAATATATGCCAAAGATATCTTCGATTTATTGAATTATAATTTTGAAAAATAGAAAAGTGATATTTCAATAAGAGAAACCAATTTTTACTATACTAAGGCTCACCATCGGCTTTTTCTGGACTATATTATGTTCGCCCAGTATATAGAACTAGGGATTGTAGTGTGGAACATTAGAATCAGTTGTAAATTGAAATGACCAATATGAAACTATAGTTCGTTAGATAGCTGCGATTTCATTATAATTATTGATAGTTCTGTGAGATATCATTAACACCTAACTTAGGACCTACAGTCTATGCTGCTTAGATATTAATAAATATGATCTATAGCTGCAAACTGGATTTCATCTGAGCTTTCTAAGTTCATTATTATTTCACCCATTCCGCATTGCTGGAATCCAACGCAGAACTTTTTCGTTGTCAGGCTACACCATCTTTCCGGTAAAGAACTTTCAATATTTACTTTCCCCTATAATATTCACCTGAACATAACCTATATAATATATAATATTTAAAAGTGTGCATGTAAGTATGGCTGTTCCAAAAAGCGGTTGAATATCGCTGAGGTTGCCATTGTAAATAGAGTATGGACTAATACTGCTCCAAATTATTAAAGTTTTATGCCAGTCACGTATTATTTCAGCCACTGAAATGCCGAATACAATACTTACACTCTGCATCACATCAACTTGTGCACTTTATATATGTAAGTACGCATCTGATGATGCTTCAAACGTCATCGGCAGATGGTTATCGCTATAAAAATAAATGAAAAGTAAATAATCATACAAAATTTAAATCCGAAAATGAATACAAATTTGCAGGTCAGCTGAAGTGCAGGTGATCAGCGTACATATTGGTGTTTAGTGGCTGCCGCTTCATCGAGCAACTTTCCCATACGCGCGCGCTTGCTTCATCAACGCCTCCCATTTCGGTCGCGGAGCCCGCAACGATGCGCGAAAATGTGGATAAAATTTATAAAATACAATTTTTTATAATCATCTTCATTTCGGGTAGTCAACGAATGGCAATTGAGTGTGGGTAATAGAAATTTTAGGTAAAACAGGATGTCGGCGCATGCGAAATTTAATTAAACCACAAACGAACGATACGTTACTGTATACCAATAATCCCCCAAAAACAAATATGTTTGTATAATATAAAAAAACTAAATACTGGAGTGATTGCAAATATTGTAATTGCGGAAATTCTCACGCAATCTTTGTGACAGCACAGGTAAAATAGTTGAATTTGCCCCTGGCGAATTGTGGATTTAATAAACTTATCTAATAAAATGTGCCTGCTTGTATCCTGAAATACTCGTAGTTTATTATTTAATATGTATGTGAAGGTTTTTTACCTTAATTAGACACTACCCTGTATCTTGAAATAATTAAGAACCATTACCATAATAAGTCTGTTCGCCTAACAAACACTGAGCAGTACCAGAGCAGATATCCCACACTCTCTACTCACACTTGCCCCTTCATTGGTTATCGATTCGAGAGCGATTAGATAAATAGACTCTTACTCTGGTCCCTAACATTAGAGAACGACTCTCGAAACAAAAATTCTGAGCACCGATTAGATTCTCCGGCGCATTATGTTAACGAGTATAAGAGTAAAGAGTTAGAAAATTTGTAATCGCTTCATCATATTTTAGTCTTTATCTCAGGGCCATCGAGAACCACGTCGGGGCCAGGAATGTGGGGTTTTTACGGCCCCTTTTTCGATTCCAACTCGAATTCCCCATAAGCGTTAAAAGCTCAAAAGAGAAAAGTTCTTTGCATTAGAGTTTGTGGATAAAATTAGCATTGACAGAATATGTTACCAATAAAACTACGTGCGTGTAATTATTTCAGCATTTATAGTGCGTTTATTCACTTATCGGAACGTATTTTCCACATATTGGTTGAAATTTTGTAGACAGTTCGGTATAACCGATAAACTCTTAACTAAACATGTAAGAACTAATGATTAAAACAAGTAAGAAAAAGCTAAGTTCGGGTGTCACCGAACTTTTTATACTCTCACAATTTGCGAGAAAAGTCGAAAATCACCACGCTGGGGCTAGGGGAAGGTCTCGATTGGTTGCATTAATCTTGAGCATTAAACTGAGTTATGTTTGAAAACATGTTTCCACGTAATTTCATGAAGATAACTCACACATTGATCGGTATATTCGTCGTTAAGTCTGTTAGAAGAACGAAAATCATTAGATATAGTAAATAGGGTAACTCATGGACCCAATTTACCCGTTTTCGGCAATAAACTAATATATATTCAAGATGGTGCGTTCACTTCATTTTATCAAAATATCTTATATAAGGGCTATAAAGCCAACCGGAAGTTTGAAAGTTCTTATACTTGGAGTATGGGTCTATATGGATATGGAATATGAAAATATATGATGAAAGCGCAAAAATAAATGTTGGCAGTAAATTTCGTTCGTATAGGTTTATTAGTTTGTGAGATATGTATATAAAACATATGTGCATTAATGGGTGTGATCACGCCGACTTCTAGAGAAATATAAACCGCAGATGCTCCTCCGCCTACAACCATCTATACCAAATTTCTATTTTGTAACTAAATTGGTCCCTAAGTTGTAGCATTTTATAATTTTTCACTTAACGTGATTTTGTGGCAAGGCCAGGGAGTGCCGAGAAACATGTATACCAAGTTTTAACAATATATCTTAATTTTTACTCAAGTTATCGCTTTCTCAGACGGACGGATGGACAGACAGACATCCGGAATTTAACTCGTCCCGTCATCCCGATCATTTTGATCTATATAACTCTATATCAGTCTCGTTTAATTTTAGGTGTTACAAACAACCGTATGCGTAAAAAACTATTATACTCTGTGGAACATGTTCATCATTCAATAATGGGAAAGGTACAGAAAATTCAGAGTAAGATCCACCCACACTTTATGAAGTTTATTCCACAGTAGTAAGGGTGAAAAAATAGCGACTTATAGGTATGCTTGCTGTATATTCTCCAGATATATGAACTTTGTTTAAATCGGTTGAGATATCTTTACAGATAGACTTTATAGATCTCACAAAGTGATCTTGAAATTTCTCTGAAATCATTTCGATCGAGTTCTCGATATTTATCGAATAATCCGAAAATTATTTTCAGTGTGATTAAATCTTCGAAACTGTTCTGGCTTTTACTTACTGGCGCTTAACATCATAACAGCTAAAATATCTCTGATTACCTTTTTTGTATGTATAGCTTCTGTGATTTGGGCCCTGAAGTTCGTCCTTTGCTAGTGCCCATGCTATTTGACAGTGACGAGTTACTTCTACATCATGACTTGAGTCATTCCAGTCAAGTTAAGGAGGACGAGGAAGGGTTTCAGTAAAATAACTGGCTTTTAAATGTTTTCATCATCGGAATAAGCGATTGACCGGTGGCTGATTACCACCGCGGCATAATTTGTTTTCACTTTACCTTGTGTTCTGTTGAAACGACGGGCATTATAGCAATAATGGATAAGGTTTAGAAGGCAGGCTTCAATATTTTACAAATAAAAACTAATGCTTTAATATCCACGACATAGGATTTTTGTAAAGTTGTAATTTTGTGTCAGTATTGTCAATTTTGCCAATCAAATTAATGCAGATCATTAACAAAGTATTTTATGCGATTATCATTTCGACTAAATGACAAATTTGTGGAAACAAAATGCACAAACAAAACGCACTCAATTAAACTCCACAAACCGCTGACATGATTCGCATAAATGTGCAAAATAAATAATTATATATGTGTGTGTGGGTATGCAGACAGTAGACGCCACCTCAGCAGCAGCTGCTGCACCAACTACAACAATCCGCGCGTCTATTGTTGGCACTGTGCTGTGCGCCAAACGCCGGCGGCTAAATGTGTTAGCCACGTACGAGTATCGCGCCACAAAAATAGCAAAAACAACACGCACTCAGCGACGACGTAACAAAACGGCAGAACGTGTTGCCGCCGATGGACGAAATGGCAGATACAAAATTAGCAAATAACAATAAAAATTTGCACACCAGGTCTTTATTTGGGGAAACGAAATTCACTTTGCGCGGCTGGCTGTAAAAATTAATCAACTGCGTTGGTGGCACTGCCGTTTGCTGCTTGCGGCTTTGAGCCTGTGCACCGTTAACCAGTGTTGCGCGTGAATGTGTGTTAGTGTTTTCGCTTTAGCATGCATGGGTTGGTGCGTGCGCATGCGCATATGGTTAATTAATTCCACGCTGACTGATTAGCATTTGTTTTAGATGCCGTCCGTCCTGTCACTGCGCTGACTCTACGCTGCCGCGTTAACAATTACGTTTTCGATGCAGGTAATTCATGTGATAGATATCTTTTAATTTGGCACATTTCGTGGGCTGCAGTCGGTGCAGTGGATAGTCCGTATGCCCAGCTGTGGTTAGTTGTGATATGTAAAGTGGGCGCAAAGCTGAAGATGCAGTACAACTCGACAAGTGTGTGCGAATTAGTGATGGAGGGAGAAAAATAAAATTCCAACGAAAACGAGGAAATACCTACGCAGTCTGCATGCGAATTCTGCACGGTATCTGAACTCTTTATCTAGGGCACATGCCGCACAAACGGAACACGTTACCGTTGGACAGTGTGAAGATTTGCCAACAATTGTAGAGAAAACTCTTTCTTGTTAAATAAGTGCCTGGCTGAGTTTTTGAGTGCGCGATATACCCGGTGTGGACCACGGAAATCAACTCCATAGTATCCAGTATTGCCTTTTTCCACGAAGTTGAGTGATTGAAGTTGATTTTATTCATGAATACCGGTTGCTCTAGATTGTAGACTTGAACGAGGCTGTAAGGTAAAGGCCTTTTTTAATATAATCGATACCTCATCTGGGAAGGTAAGAATGTTAGTGTATCGCACAAAATTCATATTTTTTGGACTACGGAGAGATATATATTTCCTTAGTACAACTCCAAAATTATGCACTGATGGATTTCATCTTTTATTAATAACCTACGTACTCTAGTAGTTCTCGGCATCATATATTTGTAGGCCTTGAGGCCACTTTAGCTACAATTTCGTAGGAATAGGTCTGTTACTTCTAGTAAACTGACAGTAAAAATGCAACCTTTGAGAGTAACGTATAGCAGCTGGTATTCTCTGATTGATAGTGAAATCATATTATCCTTCCACATCCTTCCTGATATATCATGCCAGATCATGTTAACAACACCCGAATAGGTGGCTTTCACAAAAGGTGGTACAAGGCGCTGTAAGGGCGTCTTGGCCACATTGATTAAAACCAAGCCGCTGCTCTGTTAAGGACACGGTATTGGGTGGATTCAGATACTTTAACTGAAAGTATTCAAAAAGTTAAGAACTGATGGTAGTAGTTGAAAAATTTCTTCGTCAATCTAAATGCTGAGCGAAAAAAATTTAGAGAAATTGCGAAACCAAGAAACGACCATCACGCTTTGGCAGAACCGGTGTTTCAAAGGCGGTATAAAACTCCTCAAATATTATGTCCTATGTGAATTGTTTAAAATGCAGTTTATTTCACTGTATTTCACGTAGGATGTACGTAGTTGCCATATGTGTTCGTATGTATGTATATGGGATGTGGCAGTATTTACGTATAAAAAGACTTGTAAATTGCCACATACGCTCCGATGTCCATATGTCGGCTCCGTTACAAAGGCAACGTAGCAGCAACACAAAATTCACTGGGAATCCTCTCACTTTTCATTATTTAGTTGCCATTGTCGATTACAGCTGTTATTATTTTTACTTTTGGACTCTAACTGGCAGAGTTGTTGTTGGATGTGCGGTATTTTTGGACGTTGCCATTTATTTATTATCTTTGCCGTTGCAACCGCCACTCATTAAAGTCGGCTTGTTTTATTTTCGCTGCTGGTGCTGTTGGAATTCCAAATTACATAATGGCAGCGAAAGGAGAAGAAGAAAATTCAGTTACAGATTTACAGTTAATTCAAGTTGCATTTGCTTTGGCGCACGCGGAGAGAAGGGAAAATAAAATCAAATAGAAGGAATAAAAAATAGAGAAAAATTAAAATGAAAACGAAATAAAATAGCAATGAGTTGCCCGTTGTGAGCCGGCTAATGCTGACAAAGCACATATAGATTTGTTTAGCAGGGCGACTCCTTAGGAATCAATTTTCTATATTCGACGGACACTGAGTGAAAAGGGCCCTAACACTTTCATTTAACATACTTCTGGTATTTCACATGTATTTTATATCTATAAAAGAGATCAGATTTATTAAAAATGGAGAATTCAATTAAAGATCATGGGATGACTAAAATTTTAAAAGGTTTCGGCAACAGTAATTTTGAAACTGAATTAAAATTTTTAGAATGTAAATTGGTGGATCGAAGTTATCGGACAACTTAGTCAAAAAGTTACCAGTCAGGGGAAAAGCTTGTATCTTTTCGAAAAAATCGACAAAATGATTTTTATGATCGTAAAATGAGGTTGGTTGATATAGCTGACACTCAAGTGGTATCAAGTAACCTGTTGGACTTATCATTCATAAATACTTGGCTATGTACAAACATTTTGTATAGTGGGTGTCACGAGATCAGATTCGAGAACAATGAATGATGAGATAGAAAAAAGGCTTCAAAATGTTTCCACATACACCACATTCCCTGAACCTGGCCTTCAGCGGCGCAAGGAAATGCTCGCTGGAAATAAATTTAGAGATAGTGGTCGAGATCGAGGCCTAGTTTTGAAGAAAAAACAAATATTAATGAATAAAGTTAATTATTTTTGTAGTAAAAATAAGAAAATTATGACTACGAGGCATATTTTCAAAGCAAATATTAAACTGAACCATTCTCAACAGCGATCGCATCACATTTTTGATATTCTTTGAATTCCTCAGCATGCTAAAGAAGTTAACATAATATTATATATAACACGAATTCATTGAAATCTTACCTTGGAATATTGCTATTTGTATATATTCTTTAACTATTACACTTAAGGGTGTTCAGGACTTAGTCATCAGAGCAAAAAGTTGCTGACCAGTGCAACAGAGTTGGTTGCAAAATGCCGTAATTACTATGGGTGCGTTTGCAAATGGCACGAACTAGTTTCCGTATTTAAATTAAGCATTTTATTTTTGTTGAAGATTTTCGTGCAGGGCTTGCGTATATTTGTTTGTACATATTTTATTTAGTATATATGAAGCGCATTATTTACTCTCTCGCCGCTTGTTGAATGATTTTATTGCGGCTGTCGCAATTGTTGCTGCTGGGGACGCCCCGGCACACCAGCATAACCGAAGCAAATATACGCAAAACCAATGGAAGTTTATGTTATGGATGTATATGTAAATATATACATGAAAGCGTGTGTGTTTTACTAAGTTGTAGCAATAAACGTAAAATCATTGCAATATGCCACAAATGTGGGCAAAAATGGAGGCTGTGGCAGACACAATGAATTTATAGTATGTCTGCTACAACCATGGCAACAGTTTCAATAACAACACCAGCAACAACAAAGTGCATAGTAAAAGTATTGGCAACATACGAGTAACTTAGTAAATTATTCATGAACTGACACTTGATTGTATTGCACAGCAGAGGAATATAATTTTGCAGCACACGAATATATGCCACACTGAGGATGAAACATCCAACAAACTAATTAACCATAAGCAGTGGTGCAACGTGAGCTGCTTTAAAAATGGTTTAAGTATGGATTTGAGAGGATTAAAGATAAAAATTTGTGGTTTTAGCCGGCTAAGTGAGGTCTTAAGCTCTTATTTATAACTGATATTCATTTAACGGCACTTGTAAATGGAGTGTGAGATTCACTCTGAATTGATATTATTGATTATAATCTACAAAAGGTGAAAGATGATAAAGAAGATGTTTCCCAAAAATTCTGTCATTTAAAACCAAACTTTTTCCTTCTCCGAAATAAATTAAGAAATTTGAGTTCGTTATCCAAAGTAGAAAGATGTAGGCAGAGAAGGGCAGTGGAGTTAATTTTTGATTACTGGAATACATCACAGCACTTTTTCAATTCCAGGTTGTTTCGAAATTCTTATGCAATATCATAGTTTTTGCGTAATCCCAATAATCCCTAACACCCCAGCAAGCACAATCGAAATTAAGAGCTTATGGGGAAACCGTTGTTGGAGCACTACTGAGTTTTATGCATCTGGCGCCCATAATCGCCTGATATAATTAACCTACCTAAACACGCTGAAAGTAACTTTGGCTAACTTGCGATAAAGTATACATAAGATTATGGGACTTCCGATCATTCTCAAATTTTGAAGTATATTGGCATTAAGAAAATATGTTTCAAAGCAAGTTCGTCGAACAAGCATCTCAAAGATCTTGAAGACGACATTGTTCTCAGTAATGTGAACTTTTCAACTGTAAGTATAAAAGAACTAATGGTTCAAAAT
This sequence comes from Bactrocera minax, assembly GCA_021498325.1. Taxonomy (NCBI): domain Eukaryota; kingdom Metazoa; phylum Arthropoda; class Insecta; order Diptera; family Tephritidae; genus Bactrocera; species Bactrocera minax. The sequence continues at coordinate 1,592,058 of JAKEEE010000024.1, forward strand.
TAAAGAAGAAACGATCATTAAGAAAACTATAGATTTGTTGTTCAGCGAAAGACCCCTTATTAGAAATGGAGATATAGTATATATCACAATCAATAGAAATCTGAACTTAACCATAAACGAAGTTCAATCGATATTGAAATGTGGAGTTATTTTTCATATCTAACTGACGTAATTATTCTGACCTTGACAGTACTGTCAACTACTGAGTGATAATTTTCGCCGTAACTTTATCTCGCTGAGGTGTGTAAGATTTTGTAATATTTCTGATGAATATTAATGATGTTGCGATCGATCGAGTAGGCTTAGCAGGTCTTCCTTTGGTTTTATGAAAGTTCATTATGGTCGGTAACTGCTGGAAGATGTATAATTTCGACTCGAGAAACCGTGTCTGTCATGTTATTATCCAGAGATGTATTTAAAATCAGTGCGCTACATTTATTTATTAATCTCAGCTCTCTGGTTTGGCTGGTAGTTCGGGAAATTTTCCGAGAATAGTTAAATTTTTAGTCTATCACGATTCAACCCTCCAAGTGATCTAAAACAAAAAATATTTGAAATTATTTATTTAGATAAATGTTAGATGTAAAAGTAGCTTTGAGGAAAACGTATCCAAAGTTTCGGGCAAAATTACGACTAGGGCTAACAAGCCCAGCTATCCAAACCAGCTTCCACCTTCCAGCTACCTGCCATTGTATCGCTAAAATAGCTATATCTCCAGATATAATAAAAATTTTTACAAATTGTCTTAAGCTCTCTCTTCTTGAAAGGTTACGGTAACGGTTATTAGTAATAGAATAGTCTAGTCTAGTCTAGAATAGTCTAAATACAAATCTATTAACGAGTTAGTATTTCAATAAATCAACTCCTGAAAGATCGCCATTAAACGTGATTTTGGATACTAAGGCATATCAGTTAATTTAACTCAACGCATCGATAGACGTTTTTTAAGCATTCGAAAAAAACGGATTCTGAATTCGCTCAGAGTCGATGTCTGATTGAGAGATAGAATAATTTGGATAGTAAGAAGTATTCGAAATGATAATATATTTCATTATTTGTTGTTAGAATTACACAAACTTTCATATATATATCAAAAAAATAATAATAATTAATAAAATGCAAATAAATAATGGTTCCAAAATGTTTTCGACATTCCTTTTGTTGATGTTGAATTTTATATTAGTTTTCGAAGGCTATACATGTTTAATATTTTATAATTTATTTTATTTTTTTCTGCCATGAATTTTAAATTTTTTAACACCTATTAAGCTATTATGCTAAAAAAATTAACTTATGTACAAAAATTCTTATTTGTTGCCTTTTAAAAGTTTTGGCAAATTAAGCTCCTTTACCAACAGAATTTGCAAATATTTAACTTTCGAATAATCTGAAAAATAAACATAACTGCTTATTTGGTAATATAACTAATTCATATTAGCAAATGCAATCACATACCCAACAACATATATATACATACATACATACATACATACACACATACATACGAAAATGCGTGTTGGTTGAAGCACTGAATGTGATTTTTTGTAATTGCAGCAGCTGCTGATTATAACGAGCCTCATATGTTCATATTATAACATTTTAGAAATTAGTTTCTGTGTACTTTTTGTTCAAAGCTTGATAAATTTTCAAATAAAAGCAACAAGAGACTCAAATCAGAAACAAATTAAATCCATTCACGCATTCAGAGTGGGCAACTATCAAATGCTTACTGCAAAAGCATCAAATTTCAGCATCACAAAAACAAAATAGTTGAGCACAGGTCGGATAACACACATGCAACCACATGTATATGTTCACGCGTGTTCGCCTACGAAACATTTTTTATATTTTGCCCATGTTATATGTTTTGTTTTTGTTTTTGTTGTAGCTTTGTTTTTCGTCGTTTTATGTGTCTTCTTGCTTTAAAATCAGCTAATTTCCTTTCACTTTTCACAGAATTGCACAGATTCTGCTGCAGACAGCTCCGCTTAGGCGACCGAGTAGTTTGCGTGCAACACAAATAAATGTGACAGCCAGCAGCGGCCACGCGGTCACCAGTTAGCTCAGTGCAGCTGAGCTCATCTCTGCTTTGTGCGCCACACATTTACCTACTTGACTTTAAGCCACTTGACAACGATCTGACTTGTCGAGCAGCAGTCGGTTAGTTGGCCAATTGGTTGGTCAGTCCGCTGTGGCCGACATCTGCTGCCACAATTTATACGCTTTGTTTTGCCTTACTTGGCTGCGTTTCGCATTTGCCATATTGCCTCAGTATTTGCTCCACCTCCTCGCTCATTTGTGCGCTATGAATTTATTATTGCAATGATGTTATGTGCGATCGGGCTGTTTATGAGTAACTACTACAGACATATATATGCACGTCTATATATGTCTCTGTATATATGTCTATCATATGTCTCAGTATATATGCATACATATTTATATACTCGTACATGAGTGATTTTTATGCTCAAAATCTGTGGAGGACTGTCTGCAATTGAAAGTACCAATTCCCAGTGGTTGTCTCTAGTTAAGATTTTTTTGATTGTTTGTGTTGCAGTATAATAATTGGTGTCTTTTTTGTGGCAACTGTTAATTTTTCCTTTCATATACTGACTAAAAGATGTTTCAATTAAAACCATTATCTGATTTTAGATTAGCACGTTTTATCCGATAAATCAGAAACTGGATAGTAAGTTGATTTCTTATTGCACAATTTTATTGATACTTGAGTTGTATGGAATGTAGCTGCCTTGTCGAACCGTCTGTGGAATAGTGGAGAGCGGATTAAGCTCATCTAGGGTCAATTAGCTGTTAGCTTAACATTATGCCTGGTATGCTTTGATCTTTTGAACAAAAAATCCTTTAACGCTTTTCGAAAATTACAATATCTACCTGCAATCGTAATTGGCGTTGTGCTTTAGATTTTATGGACTAAAGTCCTTCTCAGCACATAATTCAAATAAAAAAAAATTTTTATTATTTGTACTAAAATCAATTCAACTGATATTCTATATTCATCATAATAATTCTGTGGGTAGGAAAATACCAAGAGCCATACTTTTTACTATTGAATGATATAATCGAAATATTCTCTCTTAATCTTCCTGGGCCAATGTTTACACCGCTTTCACCACTATATTGGGTAAAATGGGACTAGGAGGAGGTCTGAGGTTATTGCCTTTACGTTTGACATTACACTAAAATAAGCTAAGATAACTAAAAATGTATATATTCATCGATATATTCGACATAAAGGATCAAGGGAACATGATGACCCAATTTCTATAACTTTTAAGGCAGCAGAGTACGTTGCTACCATTAAAAGTTTCTTTCAGAATTTCATTAAGATATCTCAGATATCTCAGATATTGACCGATATTTTCGATAGACATTCGGTATGTGAGGCCTTGAAATGTTATGATCCCATTTGGACCACTTTACATGATAGTTGAAAAACTATTGTGGCACCAGTAATGCAAAGTTTTATTCCAATATCTTTATTGGTGCTGGATTTGTAGATTGTAAAGTGAAAGCATCAGATGGAACTTAAATTTGCGGTAGAGGGAAAGTAGGCGCGGTTCCTGTTCAATTTGATATATTTTTAAATTGTACAATCAAGATGTCCAGATAACATCCCATTTAGCAATTCGTTAGATGCGTGTGTAAAACCTATTAGGGGGAGGTACCACTCTCATTTTCCAACCGGGTACCAAGTTTTATCAGGATATCTGAATTTTTTCTTAAGTTATCGCTTGTACGGACGGAAAGACAGATATTCGTAATTCAACTCGTCTCATCATCCCGTTTATTTTGAAATACATAATACTATATCTATCTCGATAAGTGTTAGGTGTTACAATGAGCCGTTATGTGAACTAAACTACAATAAATTGTTCAGCAGTGGAATCTTTCTCTCAAAGTGTAAATTATAGGATCTGATTCAAGTCCATTATTTCAGTAAAAGCTTTTGTACCGTAATTGATGAGTTATCGAAAATTTTCGTTAGTTTAATGCTGATAAATATCGTATTGGAACATGTTATTGAATTACAACGGATTAAGCATTTTTTTTTTTTTTGTTGCCAAATTAAGGAATTAGTGTCACTTTATGTTTAGAAAGTCCTTGCAGAACTTATTTTTACATACTTTAAGAAAACAACTGATGCTCAGGTGGGTAAAGGAACTCTGAGCTTCAGGTGCATATCGGAGCCGGACACTCGAAAACGAAGTTAGGCGTCGGTCCTCTGAGGTTTTACCATTGACACCAAATATCTTTATAGAAATTTCATTTCGGTGAAACACGCTTTTGTCGGTCGCTTACAAAGCTGGGCGATATTGAACGTTTATTACCGTTATGTTCTTACGTTCCTGATTCACTTACAGAGTCTTACCGATTTCTTATAATAACATATAGTAATGCAAGATTTAGTAATCGAACCTGCGGATTCTATATACTAATACTATTATCTTCTATCCCTGCAGAATATTTCCACTTTTATTAAGCAGTCTGTTAAAATAGTAGTTCATGAAACTCTTAACCGAGTTTATACTATTGTACTTAAAGAAAAATATTTTACTAGTCGGAATGGGGTCCTCAATATATTGTCGAACATACATACGTACATACATACATATGTATTATATACATTTACATTATGTCAAACATATTGGAAAGCTGACTTTTCGGCAGCAAGACAAATATATTGCTGACTCGTCAATTGTCGCCAGTAAACTCACCAACAAAAAAAAGCTGAAACCAAACAAATCGGTATACGAAAGAGTTTCTATGAAAAATGCGGCGCAAAAAAGTCGTAAATAATTACTATTAATACTTCTGAACTCTGTCACGTTACGTCGATTGCAATTAGTTTGTGTTTGTGCGACTTAACAGCAAATTGTGAGCAGTAGTGGCATTATTATAAAAATCAGGAAAAAACGCAACGTTTGTGAATGTAAGAAGCATAGTTTTATAGTGTGATAAATATAATATTAGATTTGCAATTACATATGTAATGTAACATGCTGTAACATATTTAAATTGTTTACAGTTTATGAACAATCTCATCGGTAGTTTGTTAATTTCTCGCCAAAAGCTCCAAAACATTAAGCAAATTTGCGCAAAATAGTGTCACTTGCTGAATTATTTTTTAGATTTCACCAATAGACGCGTGTAATTTTGTGTTAAAAGTGATCGTCGGTCTCTCATTATGGGATGACATAAAAATAGATTACACTCGGCTAATAATTACACCATTAACAGCATTTGTTTTTGTAAATCACTTGCTTTTAATTGAATGGAGATCGCAACAGGCCGCTGGAAGGCCAACTAGTGTGGCCACCTTCTAAAAATTTTGTTAAAATGGTTTTTAATGCGAATTTGCCTTTACACTACTACTAAATACATACATACAGACTCGTAGTGCTCACATAGATTCTTTTTAGCAAAGCTCGTATAACTTATGTTTGTTAATTTTTTTTTTGAGCTGGTTTTAGATTTTCAAGTTTGACTTGTTTTATGGCTAAATACATGAGCACACGTATGCACATAAGTAGTTACATGTGTAATTGAGATCAACCTCGTTAAAAACGCATAATTACTTTTGAATTCCAATGAAGATGAGCGACGATTGGCGTAAGGAATGCAATTGCAGTTGCTGTTTGTACGAGTATTTCATTGCTGTCTGGTTTGGACATATTTCATTCTTCTTTTTCTTCTTCTTGCTGGTTTTGTTTTCTTTTTTGATTTTCATATCTATAAATATTAACGACTTTACGGGCATGGTTAAATGTCAAATTGACGATGATAATTTTTAATCATTGGCAGTTTTTATTGCAATTGAAGTTACAGGTGTTGAAATTGTTGTATTTACGAAGGTTATAAAGATTTGAAGATTCGCCGTTTCTTTGTTTATTCACATCATGGTTTGATAATGATTTTGGGTTGATTTGGAAAGAAAGGTGAATGAAATAAGTCATTGAAATCAAGTTCGTTAAATATTTTATCGGCCAATATGGAGGAAGTAGTTGAAATACCAACTCAAGAAACGCTCAACCCACTTCAAATAGCGCAGTAATGCAATAACTCTAACACCTGATTGATCGCGTATTCATTACAATAATCAACCGAAGAAATGCTTTCGAAGCATAAATTTTTTCAAAATGAATTTTAACTAAGGTAAGGAGTTCGTCTAACAAATTCCGCTTTTTTAATGTTTGTTCTGAAACTCATATCAATAAAGTAACGTAATCTCAAGAAAAGCTAGAAGCTATTAAAAACACTCCTTACTTAGTACAGAAAAAAAACGCAAAAGATGAAACTTTTCAGAGATCAGAAGGACCTTAGATAATTTGTTATTTGGAAGGGTGAAAAAATTTTAAACCGGACACTTGCTCAACTGAAATAACTGCTGATATAAGTATCATTTATTTAAATATTAAGAAATATGCTATATCGATAAACACTAGTCTATGTCTAGCTAGACAACAGTGAGATTCACTATAGTAAGATCCAAAGCATCGAATTTCGAAATCGTATTGTATCTTAATTCAAACTAATATCTCTCAAAACCGAGCATTAAACCTCTCTCTGGGACAATGGATTTTTAGGTAGCTTTCCGCTTTCTTACAATATAGACTTTTTCGATGTTATAACTTTCTTACTAACTAAAACAAGATTCTGCGCCCTCGAAATACCACTTGTAGAGTTCGGCAGGATTTTCCAAGCTATTTCCTTTATTGACATCGTTAGTAATCTCAATAGCTAAGGTTCTCTAAATTCAAATTGGATAGATTCGGTCACGTCTTACGGACGATATCCAAAGGATTCTGAAATAGCTTAGAAGAGCTCGAACGTTAGAAGTTTGTACAATGATACCCTTTATATTATACTTGAATACAATATCTCCAAATTTGAACTCCTCAGGACAAGACATAATAATGTTAAATCACAGGTCCGTGCGTGCGTAATCATTACCATCAAAAAGTGTAAGAAAAATAATACAAATTTATTATCCAACTTTTTAAGAGAATTAATGTCAAGAAATTTCACTATTCGAGTACATTAAGAAAATGAAGAGGTATGCGGAAAATGTCACGTTTTGCTGTAAAAGAAATATATGGAAAATCGAAGCAAACGAATGCTGAATGAATACAACCGTACTTAATGAAGTTTAATGCAGTTGTTGCTAAGTAGTTCAAGTAACGAAATTTCCAAACTCAAACTACTTAATCAACAGCAGTGAAGAGAACCATTAAGAGTTTGATTAATGATTTGCCTGCGAAAGAGCTGCGAATTTGGTTACCTAGTTAACAGTAGCGTTAAATGTCAAGGAGTGTGTCTTATTTATTTACGGATTTGCGGTAATGTATTGGCACGTTGCCAACGACACGCATTCCGGCAGCAACAACGACGTAATAAGCCAATTCTGATTTGTAGAGCTTTGGAAACATTATACTAGGGTTGTTAGTGTTTTTAAATATAGAAAAACAAGGAAATGATGGGATCACCTGGAAGTGTAATTGGGAGACAAAGGAATTATAAATGTCCTAGCTAGAACTCTGCAAGGGCTAGTCTGCTGTGGGAAAGTGCTAAATAGCTATTTTCTTATATGAAGGATCCATAATATAATGAGCAAGTTGTACGTGGAGAACACGGTCAAGAGCTTTATTTTTATCTCGACCATTTAATATTCTAAAGTTTGAGTTTGGTTGAAAGGAATATCTTGTCCGCTAGGGTTTATTGTGCCCAATTTGGGGTAATTGATAGTACATATATATTACGAAATAGAGTGAGATTTTAAATTATTTGGACTTTTTTCGAATGTAGCCATTCGATTAAGATTAATGGAACGAATACCATGTTTGCTTTAAATTTTCGGCTAGGCTTAGGAAAGTGATTTTTTAAGTCAAAATACTTCTAGGAAATTTTCAAAAGGACATCTTTACAAAATGTTCGCCTCTGCTTTCCTTTACACATTTTTACTGTTTACTATGTGTTCTAAATAACATTTCGGTAATGAATTTAAGACAAGTCTTTTATAAGCAAAAATCAACTGTAGCATTTGTCATTGCATACTGAGGGACAACAGCCATTATAAACAAGTTTTCTGTAATTCTAGCTATTACTCTCGGTTGAATTTTCTCACCTCCTTGTTAGGTGAAATTATAATTGGCAACGAAAACAACTTTGCTGGTTGCAAACTTAAAAAAAACGTGTCTTTGAAATACCCTCAATCTGGTGGTCACTGGTAGCGGTCACTCTGAAACTCGGAGAGGTCTGCAAGCTTATGCTCTCGTCAAGAAATCAATAAGACTCCGTTTAAAATCTAGCGCTCGAGCGAGTCGAAAATGAATGTGCGAAGCCTCTTAAAACTCATTCCTTTGCACCCAAGCGAGGTTGGCCTTACTAAGGGACATAAGTTATCATTACACAAATTTTTCTATATCATCATAAGCTATCTTAGGTCTGCGTGTATAACTCGTTGACATCATTCCATATAGCTATTTTATGGAACGTTGTTAAAGTGGACAATTTCTTAATATTTTTTATTCTTTAAAAAATTAAGTTAAATAGAAAGTTAAATGCCAAATTTGTTGCCAATCTATGTAGTTCCTGTGATTTCCTCGAGGCATATATTGCAAAAAGAACGAAAGCGAATAGCAATCACCTTTCATCCCCTAAAAACCATTTCTAAACTCTATTAGATTACTTTCTGTCTATATAACTTATATCCCTCAAATAAAATAGCTAAACTTGATGCAATTATATTACATCCAAATAAAGAAAATATCCTCACTAACTTTCGCCAATTCTTCAAAGTTTCTTAATTAAAATTTAATGAAGCGCTATTCGTTATGTTTCGATAGAAATTAGAAGATGCCTAGCAAATTCATACTAATCTATGTACAAAAAGCGCCGATAGCTAAGTTGAGGGTTTCAAATGGAATCACAAAAAGTGATTAACAAACGCATATTAAACGGTAATTACTTCAGCAATAGAGCAACTAAAAAAGCAGCGATGCTGCAGATTAGCAAATTCGATAATTAAGTGGCATATCGTATTTACTAAGCACACTCGACTGCCACCGGAAAAAGCTAAAACGGTAAAGATGAAGCCAAAAGCATTGAAGAAAATATAAATAGAAGATGCATTTAACAAGAAGGAAATAATGAAGAAGCGATGACAACAAATTGGCAACTCAATTAGCATTTCAGCATTAATATAACTGTATAATATACATACATATATACATATAATATATGTTATAAGTGTAGAAGAGGAGCGTGCGTGTGGTGACAGCTTCAAAGTGTCAATTTATGTGACAGCAGTAATACGCAATAATCGCGCCGTGTAGCGGCAATGACAACGTGACGCTGTCAGCCAATCCAACCATAAGCACTTTACGGCGCATTAACCCAATTTGCGTGTGGTTGTGTGTGCGGTTTGGTCATTTGAATTTTGCATGCAGCGGCGCATTCATTTATGGCCGACCGCTGCGATCTTGATTGCCGCTAAAATTGGCCGAAAGAACAGCCACAAATAGTACCCAATATAAGCAGCTTAAAACAAGCTAATTACAAAAACAACAGCGTACGAGTATACTTCAGATTAATTAAAGACCAACACTACAACAAAATTTGCGTCCACAGAATCCGCCGTGTGAAATAAAGTCGCATCCATTCCACAACGCCACGAAGTTCGCACCCATTCCCGGCCAGCGATACAACTAAATTTTTGATAAATAATTCGTGTGCGTCGAAACTAACGGCTAATAAAAGCGTTTTCGCACAAGCGTAGGCGACGCAACAGCAACACGCCCACCGCAACACACCGACACGCAACGCAACGCACCCTGCAAATTAAATATTATTTGCACCAACCTACTCATGCATTTGTGTATATATGTGTGTAGAAATGATCTGCTCTTAAGTGCTAGGCAACCGCACCACGGTTTGCCCACTTGCCACTGGGCGATGGTATTTGCGGTGGACAGGTGATAGTCGCCAAATTCAAACTCATAAGAAATACTAATAATAGCCTGCTGTTGGCCATTGGCTGTGTGGTGAGTGTGCCATTAAAAAGCACTCATAGTACGCGTAATTATACATTGCCGCTTGCTTCACTGCTCTAATGGCTGGTGTGAGGCGGGTGTTGGTGGTGCTAAGGAGGTGCCTACGGTACGTTGTTGGTGTAATGCCCTTGTAAATCTATTTAGTGCGTCGCTGTTGGTTGCTAGCCTGTTAGACTCGACGCATTGCTGAAATGGCACGGAGGCGATGGATTATTTACTGCCGCTCTTGTTCCAAAATGAGTTTCACGCACTGCGAGAAAATACTTGCGAATTTTTAAAGAATTATAAAGGTTAGGTAAAATTGAATAGAGCAATTATTAGTAGGGATTGTATTATCTTGGGTACTTTCACAATTCAAAAATGTCCAGAATATCTTTGAATCAATATAAATTAGAATTTATGGTTTACTGTTATAGGGCAAAAATGGTGACGAGAAAAATAAATATTTATTTTTAAATATGCACTAAAATTTACAACAAATAAGATAATGTAATGATACTTCAGATAATGTTGCTTGAAGAATACTGTTCCAATTTGAAGCCGATCAGTAAATAATTTACCGAGTAATGTTTCTAGGTGTTTTGCTTACTCCAAGCAGCTCAGCAATTCCGCAGCAGGTGGACTAGGTAGGAATTTAGATATATGCACTTTAAGACCCTTTCTGCTTTATAAAAAATGTTGTATCCTACTTTTAAAGCTCTTGTGTAGCTTTAAAGCGAAGAACGTTATTTCTTTTTAGTTTGTTGTAAGCTCTTGAGAAATTCAGAGATAACTTCGTCTGCGAAGCAATTGCTTTATCATAAAAAAAGGGAATAGAAGTTCTGTGTTCTGTGTGAGAATTTCGAAAATATGCTTTTTTAACGGCCAACTGCCAAGCTATACTGAACAATTTGCTAAATCGCCGAAGATTTTTCGAAGTTTTTTATTTTTTACTAGATTTGACATTTTGCTTGACCTAATGTCAGTCAGATTAAAATGAATCGATGGCACTATGCTTCGAGATAACCAGTTGTTGGATGATACATTAGTATTTATTTGGATAGCTCGTAAAGAATATAAATAGATGTTGAGCAATACCAATATCACAAATACAGGCATAGGAAAAAAAGAAAGATAATTCAAACAAATTAATTTCTTAAATTCAAAATTGGATTATATCATTAAATATATAATAAATAAATAATCAAAATAATGATAAAATAAGGTTTAAATAACCGTTGTAATGCAATGTATTTATTCCGCTTCTTTTTTAATGTAATGTGTATGAAATACCCGAGGAAGCTTTACTATTGCAGCACAACGGGGTCTGATCCCAAAACGATATGAAATCGGATCTGACTTTTTGTAAGGAAAAAAGCCACAAATTTTCAGAAATAAATATTTTGGATTAGCTTCTTAGCAGTAGATTTGAGAAAACCGTTGACTATATAATACCCCTATTACGTATTTGTAATAGTGCATGTATAGTTGCCGTTCCACAACAATATATCAATATTTACATTACAAGTGGATACCGACTATCTATAACAGGTAACTGTAAACAGAGATTGGAGTTTGAATATGTTGAATAACTTTAAGGAAAAAATATGTACTTAGTTTTTTATTTATTTACGAATATTTCGAATGAAATAATTTACCAAAATTGATTTTCAAAATATCGTTACTTCTTAAACACTATGAAATTTTTCTTTTCGTTTACGAATTCTAATGATTCTAATGATAATTCTAATGAACGCCATTGTTTTCCATTTGTTTATGTTTAATTTTTCTTTAAACAGTGCTTCCCAAAATTTAAACTCAGGGTTGTTATCTGCGTTTTCGAACATACTGGCTTCAGTAGCCATCCTCAAAATAAAATCTTGTTATAGTATCCATTTGCGAGTATAGCAACAACTATAATTCAGTATCCTTCCGCAGCAGGGGCGTGAATGTGTTACAATGCATTCCGTTACCTTTGTTTCAGCTAAAAACAGAAAACCATTGAACTTTTCAGTAGGACATATTGGTCGGGAAACAAAAGTTCTTCTTGCATCAAAGGCTACCGATCTGTAATATTGGCAAGGTTGTTTTCAAATTTCGCTTATATTTAGAATATATGGGGGTCACCTGCAAAAAATAGTATGCCAAAAGACACCAATATAACTCCATTAGCGAACTGAAATAAATTATTAAGGAATAAGAACGATTAGAAGAAGAAGTAGTAAGTTGAAGGTTTTCTTCAACTAAAAGAAGCACAAAATTTCTAATTATTTATAAATATTTTTGTTTTACTCAGTGTATTACACTTGACCAAAATACACCACCAAGAAATTATGAAATAAAGTAGCTATTTCAACATGCACGCTTACAAAATTCACGTCGGAAAATAATGCCGACAATCCCTTTCAATTACGCACCATTTTTTTAGCAATTGAGCGCTTAAAGTGGGCCATTAAACAGTAGCTCTTCCATCATACGGCAAACAGAAGCGTGATGATTTCGTCTTCTCTAAAAAACTATTATACGAGTGTACCATGGTGCTATTGAGGTGAACTCGGTTAGTGCGTTGGAGAGCTATATATGTCGAAAAATTCATGTTGATATTCCGACACCAAATACCTCGAGCAATTTCACACCTTCATTCACATACAATTTTAATGCAACCTCATAGGAAATATAAAAAAGTCATGACTTAAATCTCTGATTTTTGTAAGCGTATTTCTTCGAGCGAGATTAGCCTTACTCCAGTATGTTATATTTTCACTTTTTACGAGTTTAATTTCGGGGTGATGCATTTAATTTGCTAATCCGTAGCATATTTTTGATGCGTTGCTGGTCACATCAAGGGTCACATTGAATTTGCTATAACCATGTATATATATACACTCAACAGGTAATCTACTGGAGGTAAGTTGTTGCAATTTTAACACAGAAAAGTACCCCTAAAGTAATTAGTCGTAAAATAAGAGGGATTTTTCTTTAGTATTAGAGTGGTTTCCTAACAAATTTTTTATAATTTTTGCTTTTGTTTGGTTCGTTTGTCAAACACAAAATTAATGAGATCTGGAGGTATAGTGTGATTAAACTGAAAATATTTTTTATAATTGTATATGCATATACATAAAGAAGAACTCTGCTCGAAGTTTATTTCGCAAAAACTGTAAGAAGGAAAAGCGGTTCTGCCCGAATCGCAAATTAAGCAAATTTAAGGGTAGGAAAAGTAGAAATATATCAACTCTTTTAGATTATTTTAACCTATTTTCAAAATTTACGTAATCTGTTTATATTATGCAATATACAGCGGCATAATTAATTTTATGCATTATTATTTTATCGAATCATATTATGAAAAATTTAAAATCTGATATAAGTTTTCTAAGATGATTCATATAATGACCGCTTCAGTTAGCCAGAATGACCGAATCAATAGAGCTTGTTTTTGGTAAAAATATATTTTATGCCAAGAGAAATTTCTCGCCAAATTGTATTGGGTGTTCTCAAATTTTGACCGATATATATAGTATAAAGTCAGACGGAAAGTGGGAAATTTATGTGTTGGGATTTTAAGATCTAGGTCAACGTAGGACCGATAAAATCCATTTTTAATGGGGATATGCAATATGTCAATGGAAACATTCTCACAAAATTTTGTTGAAATATATCTTATTCAAATATATATCATACGAATTTATATCACACATAGAGATGAAAATCCATAGATTCCTTTTACCGGGGTCTAGTTGAACCAGTAGTTTAGACCAGTTTTATCATTGTGAATGGCTCATATGAAAAATTACTCGGAAAAATTATTTTAAAAAATTTTTTTGTTGATTTGCAAAACGTACGACTGGAAATAAATTACAATTGTTTATAGAAAACCTAGGGAATGTAGAATTTTTCCATCAAAGAAAGAAGTGCAACACAATTGTGCATGCATTAGAGGACATGTTAGCGCAGGGTTGCAAGGCAAATGCTGCCAGTTTGTATGAGGTGTGCAAAAAATAACGGGAGTTTTCGTTTTTGGAAAGAATATTATGCCAACACTTCTTCCAATCGTCGAAATACTTCTCAAACTCGATTTTATAGGATAGCCTTTAGCTCTTTCAGCGATGCGCTTTTAATCCGCATCTATAATTGTAAAACGAAGGCCCTTTAAGGTACTCTTTGTTTTTGGAAATATGAAAAAATCACACTGACCCATGTCTCGCGAATATGGAGGTTGGGGCATCATTGCAGTATTGTTTTTGTCCAAGAATTCACGAACAAGCAACGAAGTGTGAGCAGAATTGTGCTAAGAAAATGAGCAAAAGCCATAAATTGTTTTTTCACAAATCCGACCGTTTTTTAGGATTGCTTCAATCAAACGACGTTAAACTTGTAGGTAGTACTCCCTATTGACCGTTTGACCTTGAGGCAAGAATTCATGATTCACTATGCCATTAAAGTAAGAACACAGTCGATGATCATTCCCGAACACGCCTCGTATACTGCTATAGTTTCTTCGATTTACTACTCCCGAATGCTTAGCGAAATGAAGGCAGCTATTGATACATTCCGATAGAGGGATGGAAGTCTATATTTTCAGTATATATGGACTATATATAGGTAATTATAGGTAAATATATATAGGTAATGTGTAAACCAAATGTGCTAATTTTTAGAAGAGAGTTGCCACATAACCAGGATATGCACAAACTTTTAGTGGGACCCTTTTTTTATTCTTGAGTTATTTAATGCAAAGTCAAATGAACTGATGATGTTCAAATATTTTTGCGTCGAACAGGCCTATTGTGTAACATTTTGTGGGAGTATAAAAATTAGTTGCACTGATCCATTAAATGTGATAACATGGCTATGCACAATTTCTAAGCATATAACAAGAAAGAGAAGTGGATAATATCCTTTAAACATGTTATCTATAGAAGAGACTACAGATTTTTTGTAGGCATCCTTTACTTTTTCTCTCATTCACTTGAAACAAATATTCCATGATCTCAAAGCCTTCTTTGCATTTTTTATGTTATTTAAGTATTATAGAGTATATATATTATTATATAAACAATTTGCAATAGAGATCCTCTTTTGCGCCATAACCAAATAGTTGTTAAATAGATAGTAGTTCTTCTTAGGAATATTAGTCTGAAATCTACTGCCTCTATTAGGCATTACTGCTTGGAACTCCCTATTAATTTAATATAATCTACACAATTACACCAATAACAACATAACCCACCAGTTTATATCTCTGCTAAATATATTGCTTCTGTAACAATTTCTCACCTGTATTTCTTTCAAATCGTTGAGTAAATATAATTTTTCCGTCACAATACTCCGCCTTTCTAAATGTTGCTCTTGTTTGTTTTACGATGTTTTATGAGCATCACGATTATTCAATACTGTATCGCATATATTCGTATTAGCGCATTTATTGCAAACAAGGCGAAAAAAAGGCAACGTATGGAAATTTGAAAAAAAGTTGCAAGTGGCAAAGCAGAGTGGAATGCAAGCTCCGCCGCAGATGCAATATTTATTGCACTGATTCGCGAAGGGCTGTTAGTTCCGCTGTGGGATTTCCTATATAACGAACTTCTCATCGCTGTCGCACTGCACAACAACAAACACGTAGATATTTGTTGCAATTTTCGCGCACCAAATGTGTTGCAGTTAAAGGCATTTGCTTCTTACGTTTTTCTTGCATCTTCTTCAGCGAGCTTGTTGTGCGCAATTTCATTGCTAATTGCTTTCAAATGTATTCACTTCGCTTTTATTACTGCAATTGAGCATAAAATTAAGCCAACTAACGGTGCATGGCTGCTACAACGGTACCCGGTGGACGGGTGACTATGGGGAGAAATTAATAAAAATTATAATCGAAAAATATATGTATGTGCATATACATCCGCACATTTGCATATATATTTATTTAGGTACATATATAGGAGTATTTGATGCATTATATTTGTTGCAACTGCTGCTTTTGTTTGCTTACTTTGCTGTTATTGTTGTGTTGCGTTCTTGTTATTTGTTTCTCTCATTGTTGCACCACTGTTTTGTTACCAGCTTCATACATAATTTCTACAATTGGAAACATATCTACAGACATTTTTGGTATGGATTAACATAGGTATATGTATATATATATATATATATCCACATATATATATCCATGCATATTGCAAGTAAGCTGGCGCTGTGCTGCATCTGCATACTCAAACTGACAACATCGGGTTTGGCAGTTTTGGCAACCAACAAGAGTGCCATTGGTGGCTCCAGCGCTTCGCACACACACATACTTATTTATGCATGTTTTTCCTTTTCCTTTCCGACTGGTTGCGCACATCGTCTGGTAGATGGTGCACCAAGCACCAGCAGAGGGATTGTTTTGTTTGTTCCTTAACACCCACTATGACGTTGCGTTGCATTTTCTGCATTTTTTTTACACACATTTTCGAAGAGAAAGTACTACGAATTTATTTACACGCAAACATTTCTCATGAACTCTTTCTGTTGTTGTTGTGTTACATGGAAAAATACAAAGTTGAAATTTGCAGCTGTTCCCAACAAATTATTGCCACGCAGTCTTTAGTAGACTGCTGCGTGGCCTTGAGCATTGAGGCAAGCTTTAATTCAAATACCGGCTGTGTTTCGACGTACTGACAGACACGGTGTTTCTTAGGAATTAGAAATAATACATTACGCAGTGTATCCAATGCATTCTAAGTTCGGGAGTTGGTATAAAATCTTTCTCGAAAGCTTAGACTTACTTTTAAATGGGCTCGGGGTAGCTTTCTCTTTTCTCTCTCTCTCTCTATTTCACTCTCTCTTTTCACTTTGGAAACCCGGTTTCACAAACTTTTGATTATGTCTCCATTATTGCACCGAATGCAATCGAATTTTGTGCTTAATTGTACTTAAACTTAACAAAATTGCGGACGTTATATGTTTGACTTTAAGAACTTGCAAGGATGTTTTGATTCTTCCACCAAATTCTCCTTCAGTCTTCACTTCATTCACCCTGACATCTCGCAGCTCGATCTTTGGTTTTTAAGGAATGTGACATACTTAAAGATTAGACGCTTTGTTTTACTCAATAAGTTGGCACGAAGCCAAGTTGGTAAATTAATTTTTTCTTCCCAAGGGGCTGACGCTTTAAGAATAGTTTATACCTATATAATAATAAAATAAGTATATTAAATTTAACTTTATTATAATAATAATTAAAAAATTAAATAAATATATATATATATAAAATAAAATAAATACAATAAAACAAAAAAACAAATATAAGACATCTAGATCAAAATAACATTCCGCCTCTTAGACTACAAGAACAAGGAAATCGAAGAAATCACAGACATCCCCTCTTGCTTTTACTTTGAGGTCAAGTTAATTTTCTGACATGACTTTCGAACCGTGCAAAGTGCAAATATTTTTATTCGACTGTACTTCTGATGTACATATTAGTTTTCCAACAATACAGTCAATACAAAGATATTACTTTATGTCGTTAATAAAAAAAAACTTAAAGAACTTATTACAAACTGAAAAATTTAATTTGTGAATGAGATCATAGACGGAGGAGATTACGTGGTTTTTAACACTTTTTAAAATTTTCTTTTAAACGTTTATTATATGACTTCCAAATTAGTGAAGTCGGCTAAAGACCACGCCCACTCTCGTATAAGGTTTAAGTAGGAAATTACTTAAATTGCGCTAGCTGTCTAACAAAACAGACACCTTATATTTAACGACAAGGAAAATAAAGCAGGCTTATATGGAACTGGTGCAAGGTTAGACAATGGGAATGACCTTAACCACTGTTAAGTAAAATTTATTAACTCAGCATCTACTAGGTCGTTTAGATGAAACTTGACACACAAAATTCTGTCGACATCTTTATGTTATAATTGGAAAACGGCCTAAATCGGACTACAACCACACTTGCTTCGCATATGACACCATTTTAAATTCCATTAGATTCTTTCAATTTCAGTTATGTATAAATCAATTAAGAAACTGTTGTAAAATTCAGCAAAAATAGTACCTCTAACATGTGGCAACAGTCAGCTAAAATTGGTCGAAATCGTAGGTAAGTTACTACTAATGTAAAGAATTTCGTTCATTTGATTGACCTTATATTTTATTATATATATCAGCATAGGTGTAAGATATCTCAGTAAAATTAGGCGAGAAGTGTTCGGTAGTATAATTTTTGATATCGATAATTAGCTTCCCACGCAATAAAGTGATAAATATAGTGATTTCTATTACTTAGGTTGATAATATTATATGTATGTTATATATATTTTGAATATAAAGCGAGATATAGTAATGAAGCTAAGTGAGCCTATAGCCAGTAGAAAAGTTAATAAGATACTAATTATATTTATATTACCTCTTTGTTGAATATCACAAATTGTGAAATTATTTGATGTTAGGCTGTACCAGAATTTGCCATTTCTAACTGGTTCCATGTATACATGGTTAGATACATAAATATACATAAGAAATTACATCGAATACATCTACCCACCCACATGATCGATGTTAAGCATTATGTAATATTGTTATTCACAGAATAATTATAACCAACTGTATTCGAAGCACCATAGTGATAGATAATATTTGTAATACTTAAATTATTAAAAGATTATCGAGCGCAAGAGGAATGCAGCCTTAATATTCAAGTTAATTGAACTACTCATGTTTCCTTCTTTCGCTTGACTATTTGTCAATGGATACTGAATTACTTTTGTGCCAGTGAAAATATCACCCACGTCATATGAATAACCAGACCCATTAGTATTGTGGTTGTTCTTGTGGAAGTCAACACACTCAGCTGGCTTGTAAATACCCAAGAGCTTGTATGTCCTCCTACAAACATGGGAGCGCCAACAGTGGATCCACGTCAAACCGCGTGTACCTAAAGGCCGCAGCCGCAGTCGCAGTCGTACAGCCATTGACAGCGCTAATGCGAACGTGGTTTGCGTTGGTAGTTCGGCATTCATGCTACACACATACACATGCACAACCACATAGCTACCCCCGCGAGCGGAATGCTGCGCACTTGTTGCAGATGCGTTGCCGAAAGCCATTTGGACGCATTCACACGCACGGGCCACCCACACACATGCACACACCAGGGGGAAGCGCAAAACCGCATTAGCATTGTGACTGACAGACGACCAGGCCGTCAGATTTTTGGTACAAGTCTAATTAGATATTTTGAGCAAAATGTGAGCGCGTTGTGTCGGCGGCGTTGCAGCAATTAATATTAGCATGTGCACAACATGCAAATGCGCGCAAAGAGAAGACGGCCGACAGGAAGGCAAATGTGAGAAAGGGTTTGAGCCATGCCTGCCGCAAAAATAATCACCATGCCAACAAAAATAACAGCGCGACATTATCCACGTCAACTTGATGGTCTCTTCGGGGCATTCGGACAACAACGGCTCAGTTCGCTCACCCGCCTGGCCTAGCCTAGCCACCCACCTTATTGGGTCCGCCTGCTGTTGCCTCATCAATTGCATAACGAAGCAGCTGTGTAAATAAAGCGCTTCCTCTGCCATGCCGCAAAGTTGCCCATATGCGCTTGTAATAACGTCATCAGGAAACCGAACACAGCCTAGCTGTCCAACAGCGGAGTCGCCAGCTGGATGAGCGGTTGTATAAAAATCGAATAAGGAAGAAATCAAATCACTGTCTAAACCATTTAAAATTGTTAACTACGTTGCCAAATTTTGCCGCTGCTCCGTAGGTTCACAAGCAGCAAAGCATCTTTGATTGCCTTTTGCCTTCAAACCACCAACAGGTCGGTCTGTACCTTCGCCGGCTGGCTGGGCCGCTAAATGGCGAATGTCTTGGTCATGTTGCACGTCTGCACGTTTTCCCTGCCTAATGCGGGCCAATGTGCTGTTGTAAGCGCATTTCCTATTTGTTTGCAGTGACTCAATTGAAAATTACATAGAAACAAAAAATTTTGTTGGAATTAAGAAAAAAAAATGCTGAACAGGCGAAATCGGAAATCTCGCGTGTGCGCTTGTTTATATACATTTTCGATTGTTTAAAAATATCCTGAAACCTTCAATTGCTACCTCAAGTCGCCCCAACTGGTATTTTGTCTATTTTCTTTTCGCTTTGTACGCGTTTGTGATGTGAATACGGAAGAGTGCCAAAAATTTCAAATTTCACCGAAAAGAGTCCAACTCAACAACGGCCAAAGCAAAATTTGCAAAGTGCCAGACAACGTGTCCACGACATTGCAATCACACTGCTTGCTGGCATTTTTACTTTTTTATGGCATTTATTGCTGTTGTTGTGTTAATGTTTTCGGCATGCAACGGCACTCAAGTTGGCACTGCAAGGTCTACAAGGTTAGCATTTGTATTGGCTCAGATGAGGCTATGAACGTTTAACAGCAGCTGGCACAGCAGGCGATTGCATTTGCTTAGTCACATTTTCAATTTAGTGGTATTTTTTGGCAAAAATTTTTGTATTAAAAAAAATTCAAAAATTTTACTTCTTTTTTAAGGCATGTGCTCCATTTTGCATAGTTTTTGATTGATCATTGTTTTTTTTCTACATATTCCTAATTGAATAAAATATATATAATAAATATATATATAAAATAAATATATGAAATAAATATATGTATTGAATTTCGTAACACAAAATGTTATATTATGTTTTCAATATTCATAGGTCGAATACTTCGTTGGTATATTCCCTTTTATTACTTCCTGATTTGCAAAATCGTGCCTCCGTTTTTAAACGTCTTAAAATTGCTCTGTGGTGGTTTGCTAAAATGTATAAGTAGAGTTAAGATCATAACGACGAGATCGGTAATTCTGATCGCTTTTTATAAGGATCACGATATGTTTTATGTTAACAACTACATTGGAACAATAAACTTCAAATTATAGTAAAAGGATATGGATGATAGCACAGATTTTTACCAGAAATCGAAGTACTAAATTTTTTGAAAATGGATATATTTTTCACAAAAATAATATAGTAAAAACGCCTTACCGGGTTTTTCAATCAGTTAACGGATATATTGGGCATGAAGCCACTTAAATCCACTTTAATCCACCACAATTTGAAAACGGAATCACAATATTGGGCCTAGGAGAAGATTTGAACTGATTTCATTTACAATACTTTTGGCACTTAATTCAAACATGAGGAAAGAGAAAATATTTTCACCTAATTTTATTAAGATAGAAAAAATATCGACAGTTATATCTGAGAGGATAAATTCACTAAATTTTGGTAAGATAAATCTCTGAAAAACTTACCGATATACATATGTATTATAAAGTCAATCAGAATGACGAAGAACCGGTTTCGAGCTTTTTAGGTGGCAGTCGGCAAACATCAGAACAGGCATGCCCACGCATTGAGTTCGCGAGCGAAGCGAACTTCTCTGCTTTCACATATACACAACAAATCGTTGAGCAGTCTTTGATCAGACGTCTCACCAATCACAAAGTAGTATACATACAGTGAGCTACAATATATTTAACAATGAAAGGAAAATGGATTTCTTATTTGCAAAAATTCTGAATTTTTCTTGATGGCATAGAAAATTCTCGAATATGCAAAAAAAGTTTTTTTAACTTGGTTAAATCTCTATAAAATTTTTAAAAACTTTGAAACTTGGATTTGATATGATTCTGTTATAGATTCAACCATGTTTTAAATGCAAGTTAATAAAAAAAAACATAACTGACAAACAATATCTATTTGCATTCTTCTGCTATTTTTGCGTTTCCTATTTTTATAACATACTCTCTGCCGAAGTATTAGTGTAACGTGTCCAATTCATATGCAAAATTTCACACGTTGTTGTTGGGCATTGGTGCATTGGTGCATTATTCCAAATTTTTTCACTAATCAAAGATTTATCAATTGTAAAGTGAAAGGATTGGTCTCATAACGAGGAGGCGTGGTTGTAATCCGACCATTGAGACTGACATCGTCCACTTTTAGATGAAATTTAATATCTAAGCAATTGACTAGGCCCTTATTTTGAGTAGGTTGTGCGAATGCGATTCGGTACCAAAATTGTATGATGTCGGTTCATCTGTTTCCCTTTAACTTTTTTAACTGAGTCTTCTCAATATGTTTAACATGTTTAATGTCTGGAGATCCGAGTAAATTTCAAGAATTCTTTTCAACTGCCAATACATTTATGCAGATGCACACATGATTACAAATAACTACAAATGAACCAATTACAGAAAGACTACTTTTCCGATTAGATGATACGTATTCGCCAAATATGCTATATTAATACAAAGTTAACCAGTATTACCTAAACTATATTCAGTATTTGTGGTTTAGGAGATGCTGACCATTTTTGAATCAGAGACTATCGTAAAAAGATTTGATTTGATACTTTCACTTGTGCCTGAGTTATCTACTGACAGTATTAAAAAGGTGTGCTATGAAATGTGGTCGTATTTGTAATTTTGCTCGCTTTCAAATTGTGTGAAGAGGACGCACTGAAGCTGTTATTAACCAAATTTAGTTCAAATCGGTTCATTTTTGATATAAGAAATTCCACTTCAAGGTGGGCGGTGTCACGCCCATTGCCTTATTTTTAAACTAAGCTACCTGTAGAACTGTCGAGTTATAATTCCGGTTAAACTTAACTAACTCTAGCGATATTTTTTCACAATTGGGTAGTTTTAGGTAGTTAAGAAATATATATTAAAACTATTTACGGCGAAGCCACACCCAAAATAGTACATATACTAAAACTACAGATCACCCTTCCTGATGTACTAAATATGTTTTTGTTAAATATTGTAGTAAATATGTTTTGATTTTTTCGAATAATGCAGGTTTGTGGGCATGCCAATGGATCTACATCGTCTACATGCTATACCACTTTCATGAGAGAACCAAACCATCCAAACCACCAACCAAACCAGGTGTTGTGTTAAATTACCTCAACATATTTCACGTGTATAAAATTTACGTGTATGTTTAGTGTATAATTAAATTTAACTAAAGATATTTCGAGATTATTTTGACGGGCTTTATTCTGGTATCCATAGCGTGTACTAGTGTGTATCACATGACCTCTTTTTTGACCACTACTGACGATCGATATAGCGATGGAGGTTATAAGGTGAATATTACTGTGCGTTGTACGAGTATTACTGTAATATGGTGAATTTTATTTAGATGCTTCCCGCTCTCAGTAATAAAACGTGTTGGACTTTTGAAGGGTTCAAACTCTGATTATTAAGTTGAACAAATTCTTTAGTAATCATCAATTAATATTATCAACTTATTTACAAAAGTATTTCTTTCATTACTAGTATGCTAGCTGCTTAGAATGAATTAAGAAAGATGCGAAAATTCCAGAATAATATCAGTCTTATAATATCATCCAGCCGTTTAATATGCACAAAAGCAAGGTTTTCGTGACATGATAATTGATCACCTTGCCAGCAATTTCGGCGTTAACACGAAGAGATGTTATTTTGATTTACTGCAATCAAAACGTGAACGTGTGTAATATTGTCTGGTGAATGTGTCAACAAATGACAAGCTCAATCGCCCAGAGTGATGTACATTAAGGTCAACGTAAGGAAAAGATACCTGTAAAGATATATTTTTATATGAATATATGGTACATATGAGTATGTATGTACATATATTATAACATCCCAATAGGTATTTCAAGTGTTGCCGACTATAAGGTGGTATGGAATTTAGAGTCCAACGACAAGCTTACCATAGCTCCTTACATGACATATAGTCACGACTCAGTACCCTGTACTGTGACAAAAGCTTGATTTGTGAATGAAAAAGTTTTGTTCGTATCAGCTACAATGTATCGAAATAGAAAGTGTATAAAAAGAGAGTTGATAGTAGCATAAAAGGATGCAAGCGATTTAAGCTAAGGTAAAGCAAACTTTTTTTTTCAAACAGCTCTTAGAAGAAATCGAACCAAATGCCGGGTATGGGAAGAATATCTTTGAGTTGTTATTGAGATTTTTGTTGCTTTGGATCTCCCGTTCAGGATCACCTAAACTGGTGCTATTTTTTTCCATTCATACCTGTGAGGGAGGTATGGGCGGTAAGGAGTTTTTGGAGGACTGATGCACTGAGTATTTTTTTTTTTGTTTTGATATGGGTAGAATTTGTGGCGAAGATTGTTGGAAAAGGCTATTGCCGTGGACTATCCACTAACCTTAGTTTCAGGCTTCCAGATCAGCGCGGTTTTTTCAGAGAAGTGACTATCAATTTCGATAGCGGGACGGCGATACCAACCTTGAGTCACTGACCGTTTGCTCGAGATTAGTTAAGGAATACAATCATTAACCATTAACAACGACCTATTTCACAATGTTGTCAGTGTTGGTCCTTCTTCTTAATTCATTGACTTTACAATTCATTCACAATGAGTTAGAACAAGTCGAAGCACCGCTGGTTTATTGGGATTTATTACTGGATGGCTGAACGGTGGTCTGGTATTAGCAATTGCACAGTCTCAAGGTACTTCCAGCCCTAGGTAATTCGAAAGCGATTTGGATGTAGAGTCATCTAAACGCTTTCTTCTTCATTGTCACACCTTTGCGACATCCATATTGAAACACCTTGTATATTATGACTTCAGGTATCCAGGTGAACTAGCTGAAGCAGAAGTCCAACGCCTAATCAATTATACGATGAGTTGAGGGCGCTTTTTCAATGCATGAAATCGTACTGCAGAAGTTTTCTGGCTTCACAAAGGTCTTGCCTTTAGCTGTCGAATTGTGATTCTCTCGGCGATTATATTCATCAAACGTATAGGATAATAACTTGTAAAGCCGGTGGAATAAGATTCCCAAAAAATTTTATATATTTATGTGAGGATCTGCATACTTAATTTTAAATGACATTTTTTTTATTAAAAAACACTATTTTCTTTGATACTTTACGAATTTAATGATATATTCTTTATCTTGAGGATACAACGAAATTGGTTTCAGTATTTGGTATAAACACAATAGTGAAGAATTCTTGAGCTAAATTTTGATGCAGTTTGATTTTTATGTACTTGATGGACTTTAATGGATTCTACCTTTAAACAAATCATTTTAATTTCATGCAGTCCAAATTTCTTGCAGGTCCTTCTCCGTACATAAATCTCGATATTCATTATATCTTTTGCATATGCGCTATAATTTGGGAGTTGTTACCTTCTTTCCTCCATGCAAAGCAACGTAGACACTTAATGACGAGCAACCCTGGCTGACAGGTAGACTTTTTGGTAGCCCTAAATCCTACGGCTTATTTGTCAATTTTTTCGTTGACTGTCAAAAGTGTCACATTTCAGTTATGTGAGACATAAATCTTCTCGGGCAGCGTACGCATAAAATACGTGCTCGTCTAAATATATAATATTATATGTACAATAATATATAAGCATATATGTACTTATACATATCTATGCATACACATGTAGTTTATAAACAGAGTAATTTGATGAAAACGAAAGTTGTTTTTGTCTAAGAAAATAAGTAAAAATAAATGTTCAATAAAACTAAGTGCAAATGCATGTTGCATATTGCTTAAATATTTAGTGAAAGGATTAACTGTTCATTTGCTAACGCCGCGATTATATAATTCGCGTAATAAATTAATAAAATGCATATGAACACAATGTGTAATTGCGAATCATCATGGTGATCCCGCTACTGTTGATATGGTGAGCATGTATGTATATATATATATGTATATGTATATATAGACTATCAGGCTGCCGGTGAAACATTTACAATTTCTCGTCGTAAGCGCCGAGCGTGCAAATGACCTATTAGCTAATCGCTTACCAGTTTTGGGGAGGATTTTTTTCAGTTAACGGTTCTTGTTACGGCATTTGTTTTGCCTGTGAAAATTCGAATGTAGTCAAATGTGATTTATGCCATGTGCCATTGCAGCTGGCGTTTTTTTTTCTTATTTTCGATGGATTTTTGTTGGAAGGAAAACTCGCGGCATAAGCGATATATGTAAGTGCTTATGTAAGTGAACGTATGTGTGAATTGGTGACTCCTCTTCATTTGATTTTTTATCAGTGATTAGCCCCCACAACGACTTTCAGCCAATGTTACATAATCGCAACCATACACTCATATTGAAGCTACCTGCCACCGGTGTCATGTTGCATCCGAGTTCAACTTGTCCCAAGCAAATACTTAACATCATGTACAGGAATGTTTGTATGTGTGTGTGAATGTATGGAAAATGCTCAAATACACACACACACATATATATTTAGTTATATTATTTATATTTATTTATACTTATTTATTTCCTTCGCCTTTGCCATTTTTGCATGTGCTTCAATTAATCGCCGATGCGTCTTCGCATGGCAATATATGAAGGCCTTCTGCAATTTCATTTCGCATCATCTGCCATTACGGTCACTGCATGAAATCAGCTCGTTTTTGTACCGTTGGTGTTTATTACTTATGACATAAACATGGTCACATTACAAGCATCCTTTCACAAAAACAAACACAAACACAACAACTACGACAACTACAACAACTGACCAAACGAGCGGCAAAATCAAAACGGCAATCGCGTAGTCATAACTGTTTAATTCCTAGTTGCATAATGTTTTGCTAAGGCGGCGTTACTCACGTAATAAATATTTATATTTATTTTTATCACTAGAGTATATATATGACATGTTACGTCATTATCACTTTTCGCGCGAGAAACGAGTGTGTTACACACTCGATCATGCAAATCCCTTCTCCTGTACTTATATCACTCTTATTCAACTCTATTTCGCCTATTTTCGCGTTTTGCTCAATACCAGTTTCATTCACATGCTTTTTAGAGTATCTGTAGGCGGCTGAGATGACGGTGTAGGTGGTTAGGCGTATGAAACCCAGAACTTCAGCAGTGAGAATTACACTAGGATTTAGTGTTGCTCTTAGACTATTTTAAGCGCCAGCCGATTAGAAAAGTTCAACGATAATGAGCAATCTTATATCTGTATCAAATGTATAGGAAGAGACATTCCCCATACTGTGTTCAGTGCGGATAGTTTAAGAGAAGTATTAAAAGAATATACATATCCCTATATTGAAGCTATACTTAAATTTTGTCTAATCTTGATCATCATTTTGCACTTTAATTTAATAAACAAAGGTGCTGTTAGCGCTTTCCTGAGATTTATTTCATGAAAAATAAGTTGTAAATTTCGTTTCTGTAAGAGGACACCACAACAATTGAATTCAAATATTTTGAAGTTAGACTTTGATTTCAAAAAATATAAGCATATATTTCAGAGCAATCATTTCCGGGTCACAAATCATTGATAACGATGACGGAATTGCCAAAATTAGACTGTTCTCCGAATCTCGCCTTATATACTTTATTTTGTTCTCAAATCTCAAGAAAATGCAAAGTGGAAACAAATTTAGAGTCAATGAAGAGACAGTGAAACCTGAAACCCTTATTATAGGAAAGGACCAGTCGTACTACAAAATTGTGTCGAAAAGTTCGTAGATTACAGAATTGATCTAGCGCCATCAATGGCAACTACGTTGAAAAATAAAATCGAATTTAACCAAAAAAAAAGAAATGTTTTTCTCTAAAAGGATGCGAACTTTCAATCGGCTTGTTGTAACTCGAAGTGGCTTTGAAGGCTGGGTAAACGAAACCTTGAAAGGCTACCAAGCGAATTTATTAAAATAATTTACCTATATTATTATTTGTTGCCAAGCCCAGAGTTGTCAGACCGCAATACAAGAAGAAAAGCAAAAGTAAACTGCTAAGTGCTTTAAAGTGGTCGCCAGAATTGTCTAGATGTAATGTGTATACATAGATACAGCGCGAAGAAAATCGCAAAAATGGAGAAATTCCGTATGACAAGCCAGACATGGTTGCATGGACATGGACATAATCGAAGCTTTTGAAAAAATTTGTGTCCAGAAATAAAATATTATAATCACATATGAATTATTTCGGAAAGTCTTACTTAGAAAGTTGCAGAGCGAATTAGTTAGGTTAACAGTTGTTTGTTTCAACATAAAGTTAAACAGACAGATTTGTAAAGACTTATGTTTATCCAAATATTAACCATATATGCATAAGTGGTCAACATGAATAGAAATTGGCATGCTCCGATGAAATCTCGCAAACATGTACTTAAGGAGGCTAATACCTAACAAATAATGTGATAATTTGTAGTCAATCATGTCAAGCTCAAGTAATTAAAGTGAGTTTATTTTATATTGAATACATGCATATGGTAAATTTTCAATCCACCAATGTTATTACCAATTATATAATATAAAGCCGTTAATCGATTTTTATCGATTATCACTGAATGATTTTTTGTGTTCACCTTAGTGATGTTATAATGAAGTGACGGTACTCTTTTTAGTCAAGAACCATCTAATATTAAGTGTTCTTATGTTATATCCTTTGAAAACATCGAAAGTTAAGTTTCAACCGAGTTAACATTTGAAGAATTGCTTCGCTGAAATGTAATTTGAGATGAATCATTTAAATTTATTCATAATACGTGGAAGAACGTCTGCAAAAATATTTAGTCTGCAGGTGTACTTTGCACTGATTGCGTAATAGAGTCGAATAACCCACAAATACCATAGTATATGATGTTATTCTTGAACCAAGAGCGTGTACAAATGGCCAGTTGCAACTCACAAAAAACGCAATGCAACATTTAAACACACACGCACACACACATGGAAGTCCCCCCTTCAACACAGATGAATAACAACTACGCTTTCAAGCGGATAATCGAGAAAATCAGAAGAGACTTTGTTTCACCGCATACGACAGCTATAGCGGTATCTGGTGTCTGCATTGTCCGCAACAAAGCAAGATGCTAAGCAATAATTGCAAATACGAAATCAGCATAATTTTGCATTTCGACATTCGCACAGCGGGTAACGGTGCATTGCAGCCACGACTACATGACAACGGCACAGTAATCAGTGACCAACAAATAATAATAACAATAACAACAATTATAACGCAATACGACTCAGACGTACGTACGTACGTACGTCGCGGCGTAATGCTGCTACCGGCAAGCGGGCGATGGTCAGCGGCCTTTTGGCGATTTGTGGCGACCATTTGGTTGCGCATCACCTTTGTGGCCGACTGTATTGCAATAGCAACGATAGCCCGTTTGACGTTTCTTCTTCGGGTGAATTTGTGTGATAGACGGTTTGCGCTGACCCTGCGGGAAAATGGTGCAAATTGAATGAAATTTCAATTAGAGATATGAAATGTTATAATTGCTGGCATAAATTAAACTTCGTCGTGGTTAACAACAGTTGACAAACAGATTCCACGAAAATCTTGCAAATGTATTGTATGAAAAAATATCGAAGTTTTCCTCGAAATTAGTGATTAACTTCCTTGACCATGTGGAACTATCGTTTTCTAGCTTTTACGGACTAGTCTCGTATCTTTTCTCGTTCTAGATTTTTTAAAATTTATAAATAATTGTTCTATAATTATATGTTACAGATATTCATTTGGGACTAATTAATACCTAATTGAATCCTAGGAATATGTGTTGAAGGCTAACTCATTCCCACATTTACCTTATAGAGAGCAATCCGGGTATTTTCTCTTTAAAAATTACTTGCAGAATTTTGTGCACTGTCCGATTTAACCTTCAAGCACTTTTTTCGTTTCAGAAAATCTCGAAGACAGAACAGTCGTACGACGTATATCGAATACAAGTTCTGGGAGTGGAGAAAGTGTCCAAAAATTTGCTGAAACTAATGAAAATATGTAATGGTCAATAGGGAAATATTTGTAAGAACAATGATAATTTATGCTCTGCGATGCTCAAAATATGATTTAGGTGCACTTTCATTACTTTGCTACTTTTTATAATTCTTTTCAAACTTTAATAATTATATAGTACTATTGGTTGAATACCTAGGCTATTTCCATTCATCACTCACAGCTTGGCTCTAATGTGAAACCTTCGAAAGGCGAGTGTCCGAGTGTTTTCACCATACTATAATCGGTATGAGCTAGTGAGAGATTCGGTTCAGTCAGTTACTGTTAACTAAGTAGAATATTTTTGAGCTGCCACTAATTGGTCCGAATTTATCGAAAGTGAGCAAGCTCTATAACTAAAGCTTGGGCCGCTAGTTCGCTTTTCCCTAAAGGGAAGCAACTGCTGGACTGCACCAGCGGCACTTCATCACCGCACAAATAGCATTATGATACATGTAATTCTACAAGTTACCCATCTCAATTTTATGCCCCTAAAGCAGATTTCCAGTCATCGCAGATTTACAATTTTATTTCTTTTTCTGTTTCGTAAAATGCTTTTGTTGTTTATATTTTGTTTTTGACAGCTCTTCTTGAAATTCAAATCAGTTTTATTTTCGCCAACATGTCTACCACCAAAATCAGCGCTTTCCATCAAAATCAAAATGAGCAGTGTGTGTGTGTGCGTGATAAAGCCTTTGACTGTATGTGTGTGTGTGTGTGTGTGTAACAATAAAATGAATCCGAAGTGGCATTGCAACGCATTTGCTGAGAGTAATTTAAATAATTACCGTCAAGTGCGGCAACACGAAGTGCCACCAACCGCAGCGTTGAGTAGCAATCGTAATGCGTTTGATAGCCAAGTTGGTGGAGATTAGGCGGCTGGTTGTCGATTGACTATTGTCGCTGACTGGCTGCTGCTGGTGGTCAGAAGTTGCCAGCATCGCATTGTGCAATGTAAAAACCGAATATTTCCCTTTACTGTTATAACTAACTGTATGTGCGTGTGTGTGTGCATGGTTGCGGTGGCATTTGCGCGTTAATTTCCAACCCCTCTGCTGCATTGTATGGCTGAACCCCGTTAGCGATGACGGTTGTATTCATAAAAGAATTCGCTTGTCACGCAGATTGGAATTATACAAAGCGTTCGGAGCTCACTGGTACCATGGTACCAAACAGATAATACTCCTTTTTATTGTACTCTGTTTCACGCCTTTTTGTTGCTCATTAGAAATAATGATAACCTTTCCTTTTCATAACCTTCATAACCTTTTATTAGAATCATTTTATAAATTTTTGATTAACCGAGTATCAAGTCTTTACAAGGGTCAGATATTTAATGAAATAGGCTCTTTTTATGAAATATACCACCAAACAAAAATAAACCATAAAACCGTTTCAAGACAATTTGTTCTCACTTGCACTTTGCTAACGAGTAAAATACAGTACGCCTATTCAGCAACTTAGAAAAAAGATTCACAAAGCAGTGCGCATTAATGTGGTAAGTTGTTCAGGACAGATGTGGAATGGAAGAATGGAGGGCGGATATATGGTGGCCATACATATTTTAATCTGTTGCTGATGAATTTAAGTCTTGATTCTACAAATTCAAATACTATTAGCAAGTTGCTATCGACAGTAAACGTCGATATGTCATCAACGTAAATCCTCCAACGTAAAACTATGGACTGTTATGTCCTAATACTACTTGTATACTTCCTTTTTGATGAAAACTTCAAAGATTATCACAATTAAGAGAAACGCTTAGGTAGCAAATTCTCGTTATAAATCTTTCATACAGCAAATTTTTTACCCGCCTGTTTAACAAAAACATGTCTTTTTGAGTTATTTTAAAAGTCTGGCCTGCCCACGGAGGGGCCTCAGTCGACTTAGCCATTTTCTCCCTCCACCTAGCAGGAATCTCGTCAATTCTAGGGGCAGTAAACTTAATTACTGTAGTAATAAAGTTTACTGCCCATAGAATTGACTCAGCACAAATAATTATAAGACTCAAAAGGCATACGGTATTTTATGGTATTATATACGGTATACGGTATTTATAGTACAGTTGAGGATGAAATATGACTCTACTGAATTAAAGGAGTTTTGTAATGGGTTGCTGAAAAGACAGGAATAATTCTCATACAGACCCTTGGAAATTTTACTTATAGTACATGCAAATTTTTCTACTTCCTTCCAATACTTCATTTGCCTGAGAAAGTTCTCTGTAGATTCCTTTAAAACGTTTATACCTACCTTTTTCATAAGGTCAGGGGTCTGAAACTTCATTCTTCATACAACCTACTATAAGACAGAACATGCAAGGTTAGCGAAACGAGTTATACATATATTCCCACAATGCAATTGTTAACGTAGACAGTGAACATAGAAATGTATGAAGATTCTCGCATTTGCATAAATAGACTGTAATCTAATGAGATAGATGCAAAGAAAAAGATTGAAACATTATATAAGTACTTTCCGCAAACATTTAACAGCAAATAAATAGTTGAATATTGATGACACAACATTTCAGGGTAATATTTATCGGAGTAAACAAGTTCGAATTCTTAGTCGCTGAGTGATGGAGCATTACAACAAAACGCACTGTAATTAACTAAGAATTACAAAAATTTTAAGCATGAAAAAGAGGAACTAATTTCGGCCGCTTTAGATGAAATTGTGAACTCGTCGCTTCATTGAGAAAACTAACTTAATATATAATATACTATAAATTGAAATTAACTGACCGATGTTCATTATATTAGGCTTATTAGGCTGGAAGAATGTTTGGATCATTTGGCAATCTTTCCGAAATCGATGGTATAAACCCGAGCATATGGATGGAAATTATTTTACTTGTTATGTGAGGATAAAAGTGGGAACTAATTTCTTCCAGAAAAGAGCAAATTTCAATAAGATATTGAGTGACATACATATGTGGTACGAAATGAATGCGTGGATGGTCCACTTATAAGTTTATCAACTTTATCCATATTCGGCACCAAAGAAGTAATTTTCATTTCATTATCATATCTTAATTAGTGACCAATATATAGCGTATAAAATCAAGAGCGCAAATTCGGTATTTACCACCATCTTTATATTGTAGTTCACCCCATTTTAAGATCTCTATATCGGCTAAGCTTCCTTTCGATGCTTTTCTTAATGCATAAGATGCCGATGGGTTTCAAAATTGCGTTATATTTTAAATAGACTTGGCTGTAGTCTTATTTTTTGAAATAAAAAATTTTTTTTTAAATATTTGTATGGTACTAAAAGTGGCAACACCCCTTACGCCCATTATTTATTTTAAATATTTTCCTTTTCCAAAAGAGTCTCTTTCGCTCTTTTGGTTAAAGTTTCGCTATTTTTCAACTTTTTTAACAGAAACGGGATGTGGAACTTTCAGCTGCATGCCAGTCGGTTCACGCCCGTTTTAATCATTTAGATTTATTGCTTTCAAGTATAACTGTCATCGATTCGCCATTTCTCTGCCCGTTATCTTGGTACAGAAACGTACTCATTGTGAATGACACAAATCATAAGTTACCGGCAAAAATTAAGCTAAAATATTTTATTTTTTATTTTAAAAACTTAAGAAATAAAATACAGTTGTTTATGTTGAAAACGTAAGATATAGACCGAGCTTGAAACCAACGGTTACTAAAATGATGTTTGTCACGAAATAATTATTTCTCCACCAAAGAACTAAACGCAATACAATTACGCATGCGCTAAAGCGTTCATTAGCGCAAGGCTGCACCCAATTGCAGCTAGTCCGTTTGTATAATTGGTATAGCTTGTTCGATTCGCTACTCTCTCACGCTTGCCGAACCGAAGACAGCTTAGCCATGCCATGTATATATTTGTAGAACCATTCATCATATTTTTGAGCAATATCCCGACCAATACTCCGTATCACAATTTTGTTTCCATAAAGATTGGGTATATCATGGGTATAGGCTATGCTGTACTGTATATGAATCATCTGTATCAACATCTGTATATGAAAAAAATCTTAGTTCGAACTAATCATCTAAAATTTTTTCTTATCTGGACATTTCTGAATTTGTTACCTTAAACAAGTAATTATAGAATGTGAATAGGATTTTTCACTGATTCTAAAGTAATAGATGATACTGAATACATACCTTTCACCTTGAAATAAATAAAGAAAGACATTTTGCCGTATTTTGTGATCCGATTTTTTCAATAAATTGAAATTGTTTAAATGAAATAATCTCCCTATTTTTGAAATGAGTAGTTTAATTTTCCAATGAGACCAAAATCAACGTTCTCTAAGCCAATTAAATCTCTTTCGAAATGTTTTACCGCATAATTAAGATTCAGAATATAAAGTTGTGGATATGCATATTTATATATATAAGTATACGTATATGGATATTAGATATTTGTGCATTTGTCAGCCACAACAAGAAATTCCCAAGTTCCATGCACTCATTAGTACAGTATTTCAGTGTATGCTGTGGTTTCCAAAGCTGAACCTCACCATACACTTCAGGAAAATGAACATGGTATACTCGTTCTTAGGGCGCTCTAAAAGTAAGAATACATTGCATTTATATACATATGTTTCTTTAAAAGCTGTACCTAAGAATGCATACATAAGTATACACTCTCAAAATACTCGCATGTGCAGGCAATTCTCTTGTTCTGCGGTTATACACAGACTGCAGGCGGAAGCAGCAATAGAAGTGGAGAAGCATTCCAAAATTTTAATTCACATTCACAAGAGCTTTGTTGACTAGTTACATACGAATATATAATATGTTTCTAGATACGTGTGTACGCACCAACGAAGGTAGACGATATGCTCAAGCTCTATGATATAGGTGTGCGTACACATTTCTAACAATCGCACGTCTTCCTTGGTTAGCTATGGATTAACATTACTCTCGGCGACAACGAAAATTAACTCCCAACTAAGCTTCGTGTCTGATATACCGATGTTGTGCAGTGATTGTCAGGCTGCCCAATTGACTATGAGCATCCGACTGAGACAGATTTGCGGCCAATTTCATAGCAATAATGCGTTGTAATGAATCTATGGTATTCATATCAGGCAGCATACAGTTTCTAATGTCAATTCCTTGAGTCATCTTCGTACACAATGCGCACATTCGCACGTGTGAATTCACGGATACAAATTTATGTAAATATATGTCCTAAATGTGGGAGCAAGCATGTGAATTTAAACAAAATTCGTAGCTTCTTTGCTCTAACCGCTTGAGCTACCATATATATCAATATATAGGTAATATATAGGTATATGAACCTTAGTTACATATTTATATTTGTACATACTTGTAAGCATGCACCTTATTTTTAGTCGATTTTAACTTTTGCATTTTAAAATTACTTCCAACACAGAGGATTTGTATCCAATTTGCATTTGAGTTTCGACAAATCGACAAGTAAGCATCGGAAGTATAGGTAATATATGTATATACTCACTTCCGTATGCGTAGACACGCTTGTTATACAGATTTGTTTTTGAAAATTATTTAAGCTTAAGATTTTGCATTCCGTAACCCACTTATCGAAGATGTCGCGGAGTCATACCAAATTTTTGAAGTTGCATAACCATACGGGGCCGTGTGACTAAGCTCTTCACATTTCATACGCTACGAGCGTACCATACGTACACACTTTTGATCAGGTGCTTGATATGATCAGCTAATTGTTATGCGGACGTGAGTTATAATCAGCGAACAGTCGAGTGTAACAACGCATGGTGAACCAAAACAAATACAAAATTAAATTGCCTTTTAAATAAAAATTATGGACCGAATACAACATAAAACCAAACTTAAGTATATGTCACCTATGGTTTAAAACAAACAATAACAAATCTCAAAAAATTGAAACTTTTGTGTTTATTTATTTTCAATTTCGACGGCAGGAACTCATTTTTTTAGGCTTTTCAGTTTTATGAAATGGAACAAGTTGAAATGGAAACTGTGACTGAAATAGTTTCGCAGAAGTAACTTTTCTGGGCCTTTCGGTTCAGTTACCTCAACTGAAGTTAGTTCGGCCATTATCGTTTCCTCCGTCTAGTCTAACCTAAGTCAAGCTTAGTTTACTCTTGACTTTAAATAGACTTTAGGAAAAAGTGTTAGTGAACTGAATCTTTCAGGCATTTCGGTAAGATAATGTAAGTAAGGGAAGGGTTCTTTACTTTTTAATTCATATTCAATTTGAATTTTGTATTTAAATAAGAGATATCTAACCTCTAATCTAATCTCTATTAAAACTATGGCGTGTTTGAAATAATTTATATTTTTGTTTTTAATTAAAAATTTTCAAAATAATAATATTTTAAAATTTGCAAAGTCATTTCGGTTTAAATGCTCACAAGTTTTCATTCTTCGAGGGAGCAGAAAAATAGAAGAACCTCAGATTGCTGTTGAGCCTCATGATATATTTCGTATCGGCAAACGGTTCGGTCGATTTACTTTTAACGATTTATTTACAATTGTATCGAAAAATAGTAGCATTACAATACGTGAATCATTTTTTTTCAGAACATAATTAAATCATATGTGACCTAGGCACCTTGGTCGAAACTTCAATAATATAAAGAACTTAATTACAAGTTTTAACTACTTTTGCTCCAAAAATATGGTCTTAGAATTTAAGGCAAAAACTCACTCCATAAGACCTTCAGTAGAATATATTTATAGCAAGTTTTCGAACAGAAAGTCTGTAATTGCTCATGTGAGTTGGATTTTATTTAGGAAATTGAGAGACATGTTCGTTTAGAAAATTTATTAGTAGCAAAGATTAGACAATGATACAACAGAATATCTATAACAATGAGAAATATATTTATAAAGAGGTAGAAAACAAGAGATGTTCCTGGAATTATACCCAATTAAAACGCCTTTAGAGATAATCCAGAGCTACAAAATACCAGTTTCGGATATCACTTCTTTCCAGAAAAATAAGCGACCTACATCCAATTAGTGATTGGGAATGCGCCTTGTTCCTATTTTTTTGCTAAAACAGAAATCATTAAGTAACATTAATCATTTAAATCAAGGTTGGCATTATCTATACCACTAAGTTTTCCCAGTAACAGCTTTGATTTTAATAAAAGTAGGGAGCTATGACGTCTTTCTGCAAAATAGTTCTGTAACAAAGAGACTTTGGAGTTGCAATTATATATAATTTCACTCCAATATCTACTTTGTTAAAAAGTTTTAGTTAAGTTGCACTTTTCCACCATTTCGGTAACAACCTGTAGGCAGAAAGTGATACCTTGAGACTTTAAGTTTTGCAATACTTTCTTATACTCTCACAATATGTTGAAACATATTATAATAGTTTTGTTCAGCTAACGTTTGTTTATAACGCACACAACTAATAGGGGTAGATTTAGAGTTTTTTACAATATAAAACAATGTCCGTTCGTCTGTTCGTAAGTAGGTGCAAGCGATAATTTGAGTAAGCATTAAGATATCTTGATGAAATTTGGTACATGTATTCCTTGGCACTTTAAGGATGTTGGTTTTACCGATGGTCGGAATGGGATATTTGCCACGCCCACAAAATTCCACAAATTAAGATGTAATTTGGTACGTGCTTCGAAGTGTGGAGGGGCATCTGCGATTTCAAATTTTTTCAGAAGTGTGTTTGGTATGGGTTTAAGGTATATATCTCACAAAGCACTAACACTATCATGAACAATTCAACTATCAACAACAACTTTCTTGAATTCCACTAATATATTTAGAATCAAGTTCTATTATCACTAAAGAGCTACACTTTGGATTTAGGTGATGTAGCATCAACTTTTGTTTACAATAATAACATTTTAATAAAATTATAAATAATTTATGCTCATACTCCTGTTATTAAACCGTAATATTCTATTTATGTTTCGATTTCGAACGTCACACAAATGCATGCCATTGTCCTCTTGGAAATACATTTGCACAACCTGGCTCTCCCCATGTGGGCGTAACTTCAGCGGTAATCACATTTTATGGCTGAATAATGAGTCTTCATAGATATATAATGGCGTTATAGCCATTGGACATAGAAGGCCAATTTAATTATCTCAACATCACTTAAATGCCAAATAACTATTACATAAACCGATGCTGGGTATGCAAACGTGATGCAATTTTACGTACTTGTCATAATTCACCTGAGGTGCCAGCGAAGTGAATTTGCATAATGACCAACACGAGTGCACACACACACACATGCAAACCTACTCACACCGCCTGTCATAATGATTATCTAACAACAAAACGAAATGTGCCACCTTCGCCGCATTCATCAAGTTGCATTTCATATAGGTGGCGGCAGTGCGAATTCGAATTGCATTCCGCATGTAAATGCAACTAAGCCGTTGCCTGCTGCTGACGGGTGCTGGTAGGCCTCGACGAATGGGTCAAAGGTGTTGGCACCGGCCTGGCACTGACGGTCAATGGTTTGACACTCGACTGGTGAACTGTTGCCAAATGAACAAACATGCCACATTTTCCATATAATTGGCAATGCGTGTGTGTGTACGGTAGCACGACCACCGGTTGAGGAGTGCGTGAATGGCAGCCGGTAAATGGAAAATGCTTGTCAGCATAAATCATCTCTCGGTTCGGCTAAAGATTAATGCCTACCGACATTTTTTAAAGCATCACGCATTGCAAACAGGCTCCGGAGTAGGAAACAGTGCGAACTAAAATTCACAAAGTACCGCCACTCGCTCAAACATATTTTCTGAATACATACATATGTACATGCAACAATTCACACATACATATATATATAAGGAAGCATTTTAGTGCGTACGAAATAATCCAGTAGGCTGAAACCTTCAACAAGTGCCTACAATACAACCCAGCCGGTGTTTCTAATAATGGAATACTATTTATTAATAATAAAAATTTAACGATTTGATTTGGGAAATTTATCTTTACAACTTGTTGGATCTCATAGTCTTATTTTATGAATTTCATTTATTTTAACAATTTTAAGTAATTTTGAACAACGACTGGAAATCGTGTGCGCAAATCGCTTTATCAATCCGGTCAGAAAAAGCGAAAATATTATTTCTGTTCCGTGAAAGCCATCTCACCGAACACATAGATAGACCCGATGAGAGCGACGGTAAGCTAGGTAATTGACACTAGGTGGTTCTCGGAAAATAGACAAATCCATTTTTCGAGAGCTATGTCTTTCAGAAATCAAACTCAGAAATTTCTGTACAATTCCCGTTAGTATAACTGAAGCAACATTTTTAATCAGTCTCTTAACTTGGACAAAATCTTTTCGCGTTCTACCATGAGTCCAAAATAAATGATTAGCAATGGAATCAGGAAAGAATCTAGTATCTCGAGTTCAAAGAAAACATTAAAAGTTTATTTTGATTCTTTAGTTCTTTCATTTATAATATATAAAATATATTATATTTTCAAAGAATATATTCAACAAAAGTTGTTTACAATTGTACCAAATACCTGCTAAACGTAATATAATGGTAAAACAATTACACTCAGATGATTATATCGTACGTATTTTACCAGTGCTTATTGCCTTGTTACAGGTTGGTTGTTTTCTCAAGTTTCTCCAGACATGTAACACTTGTCTTTCGTATTTTGTTTGGAGTAAGAATTTTATGTTCGAATGACATTCTAATGGAAAATTTTATGAAGTGGTTGGAGGTTTTATTTGAGCATTGTTAAGAGAGTTCTCTAGATATTGCTAAAAAAGATTATATGGAAATGTGGTCTATTGTAGTTCACAAGCAAGATCTCTCAATTTTTTGCTCTTAAGTATGGTTAGAGCTGACATGAAACAACACTCCATCATGCCTTCTGATCAGTTTCGGTTCTTTTCTTTTCTGTTAATGGTGATTGGATATCAGAGTCCATCATTTAAAATTTTATATTCTTAAAAGGTGGCACTTGACATTGAAGAGTTTTCATAAATACTACCTTCGGCGTAGTATTATCAATTTGTGTGACATCAAGTCATGTGTGACAAATCGTTTCAAAAATATCAAATAGCGAATAGAAGTATTCTAAAACATAACAAATTATTATTTACTAAGTCAAAAAGTCAAATGAAAATCACTAAACTCATTATACGAGGTATGTTCAGAAAATAACGGGAATGTTCTGCGACTGTGTTTTTCGACTTTAATGGCATCATGAATTCTTGCGTCAAGGTCAAATGCTCAAATAAAGAGTACTAAAGAAATAAAGAAGCAAAAAAAACGCTCGGATTAGCGAAAAAACAATTCATAGCTTTTGCACCTTCGCTCACTCTTATGCTCACAGTGTTGTTTGTTCGTGAATTCTTGTTCAAAAGCAATACTGTAACGATGCCCCAGACCCCATATTCACCAGACATGGCTCCGTGTGACCTTTTCCTATTTCCAAAAATAAAGAGAACCTTAAAGGGCCGTCGCTTTACAAGTATAGACGACATTAAAAGCGCAGCACTGAAAGAGCTAAAGGCTATCCCAAAAATCGAGTTTGAGAGGTATTTCGACGATTGGAAGAAGCGCTGACGTAGTGCATAATATCGAATGGAAGCTATTTTGAAGACGACAACATTAATGTAGACAATTAAAAAAATATTTTTTCAAAAAACAAAAATTCCGTTTATTTTTTGAGCAAACCTCCTATTGGAGCAAATGATAGGTATTGACAGATGTCAAGGATTTTTTCTACAAACTCACATTATCATATATTCAATACCATTCTTCTCTCCATAAATTGCTTATGCCGGATTTACACTTTGAGATTAGACAATGCCTGCCCAGTGCCGATCGATTTTGTCAGATTTCCTCACATACATATGTAGATATATCTAAATGAATATATATGTATATATAATAATATATATAATAATAATATATATAATAATATATATAATAATAATATATATAATAATATACAATATATATGAATTGTATGTTATGAATTGAATTGCTATTATATAAATTGAACAAATAACCTACAATTTAATTTACTTTGCGAACTATATTTTGTGTAAATATTTGTCATCATTAATGCCGCAAATAAACCTTAATTTGCCAAAAAATTAAAAAAAAACCGTAAAATTCCAAATAAATTCCGCAGTAATTGTCATTTAATAGAAAATAAATAAATTTGCATACACACACATATGTAAATATAATAAATTTGTTTTATATTTGTGCCGGAAAGGCAACAAAGCGGAGTCAACAATTTGCTGTGAACAGATTTTCTGTGTTCCAACCAAAAATGCATGCAAATGGAGGCATTTTCACAGACTCACGTTTATATTTCACGCGCATATTCTGCAATTTTTTTTTTTCGGCTCAGTTGTGTTGGTTTCACTCTATGACTGCTGATATATGTATATGTATGTACCATATATTTGGTAAAGCTCTTTGCTCTTTTATTTCTTTCTTTTATTTCTTTTATTTAGCTCTTTTATTTAAACGGAATGCTCATGCGCTTAGGCGGATTTGCGGATTTGCGTCCAAACGGTACTCACGCATACGGGTACAGGTTCCTTCCTGTCATGCTACTGCTTCCTCCGCAACACACCTTTCGTAACCATGTGCAGCTTATCTGCGCTCGCTTCCTGCTGGTCAAGTAAAAGAGCGCAACGCGTAGTTTTTAACTACTACATGTGGGCCTATGAGTGAATGTACGTTTAAACGTATAGATCTCTCATACTCATATCTCTTAGTACCCTGCAGTGAAATCAATTTGTCGTAAACTACTTTACAGATGGTTTGAATCGCAATCACAACTAGTCATTGCGTTTTAGCTTATGCTCAACGGCTATTTTTTCGTGTTGATCTGCTACGAGCTATCTTTCTCAGCTTTCGGTCAGAATAGTATAGAATACAGAATACTAATAGTATCTGCTAATATGGACTAGTTCAAAAAATATACGTAACTGCTTAGTTCAGTCTATAATCTCAAAAACGATTTTATTTTGAATGCTGTTCAGGTCCTCCATGTTTTTATTGAAAAATATTGATTCGAAGAGGACTTTTGATTTTATTGAGACGATTTCTGAACGAACTCTCTTTCTGAATCAACTCTCCAGAAATTTGGTATAAGTATAACTCATTTCTGATTAGTTCGGTTTTATCAGGAAATTCTAGTTTTTGTCCACACCATTTGATATTTCACTTCGTGTTATTTATGCACATTTGTTGCAGTTGCGACAGGCGCGTGTTGTCGCAAGATATACGAATGTTGTTAGCTGTCACGGCCAGTCTGTCACTCTGTCAGCCATTAAATGCATGCGACGGCACTGTCTGCACTGTAACTTTGTAGACTCTAGACATATTTTGTAGAGATATATTTTCGTATTTCTGTGTGCGTTTATACGGCACTCCGTTTGTCTGTACTTGCAACTGGCCTTTAATTTGGTTGCAATGTTACAGTTCCAAGCTCTCTGGCTGCAGATTTGCTCTGCTGTTTGTTTTTTTGACACTTACCACAAACTTTCTTTACAAATTGAGGCATACTCGTGTATGCAAACATACTCCTGCACTCGCCTAAACTAGTACCCTTGAAAATTTGCGATGTGCGATACAAAAACGAGTTTTTTCTGATTAATTTTTGAGTTCCTTTGCAGTGTTTTTGTTAGTGCAGTGTTAACAGATATATGCTAGAAGTAAGAAATGATAAAACAGTTAAATCCCTTGTAAAAAATTTTGTATTTCTTCCAAAGTCTAGTTGCCATAATTGAGGAAAATAATAATTAAAGCAATTGCATTTGTAATGGTCAAGTTCTTACAGTTATAAGTTCTGTAGACGTTCACTCGTAGATCGTAGATCGTTGGACAGAAGCTTGATAGTGATTAAATCTATATTATTAATAAACGATTATATGATAGGCTTAGGACATGAAGTTATACTGAGTAATTGCCACTATAAATTGCTCCTCGAACTACCACTCAGTTAAGGGCATCCCGTCAAAGGGAAAGAACCAATGTTTTTTAAACGCTATTTATGCTGGAAACACGCCCAAGGTCACTGAAAAGGAGAGGACAGAAAAGGAGAAACTTTCTACGATTCGAACTCAGATTTATCGCTTGACGTATTCTTAAAATTATAAGACGAAGCAGGTAAATTTGGGTAGACAAAGGTATATCTGTAATATCTTGTATAGAACGTATATCTAAAGTAACAACACAAACTGAGTAATATATGTATCGTATATCAGATGGGCGTAAGTAGATCTAAGAATATCTGACAGCAGTTACAGCGTTTGAATGAAACAAAATTGAAGTATTGCGCAGTGACCCTGGAAAGTCTTGGGAACTACAGCTACCACCATATTATTTTTTCCTCATTAATCCACCGAAGAGACAAAATAAGGTAAGATGAAGGAAAAGTACGATTAAGTTCAAGTTTCCCCAACCAGAACATAACAGTTTCCTCACTTTCTTTTATTGTTCAGCTCGGCGGTGGGGCAAACAACTAAAACGAAATTTGACCGGAGTTCGATAGCTAACTTCAAATGAATGCTCTTAATGATAACGGAAAACCACGTAGTTATACAACCTAGATTCGGTGTCAAAAACATACAATAACAAAATAAATTAACATATCATATCATATACATATCATATATATACATATCATATTTCCCAGAAATTGTTACTTAAAAAATACTGAACATGGAATAATAACACCTTACCGCCCCTATATCGAGTACTTATCTGGACATAACGGTAGAAATCTTTCATATGAAAATATGAAATATGAAACATTTACTGATAAATTTACTACTAAGATAACTGCCTCTGAGATATTTACTAATGAGTTTAACTTATACTTACACATAGGACATAGTAAAATTTTTGGAAACATCGAAATTTGATGACAATTACGTCCATCTTGAACATAAAGTTATTGCTTTTTTGCATTCCACTTCCACTTTAGGTGAAATAAGTTTTTAAAAAATAATCTCCATTCGAACACAGCCTTTTCCAATTCGTTTATACAGAAATTCATCTGTTCACCTAGTAATTGTATTCCAATCATTGTACACCACCAGCGCAACCACCATCATCATACCTCTTTGGAATCGATTTGTTTGAACATTTATAACTTTTGCGTGCGCTCGTGAACACACACTGACACCGCTATCCACCGCCGCCACAATTTATTTCCAATGCATCTGTTATTTACACTAAATCCAATGTTGCACGAATTCGGCGCAGAAGCAGCCGTGGCGCCAGTATAAGTGGCTCGAACGCGTGGTTTTCTTCGCTTGCTGCTGTGTTGCTTCCAGCAGATACCGAAGATTGATTCACTTTGTATAGGGGATAGTGGTATCTATTGTAGGGGATGTGTACATGTG
This sequence comes from Bactrocera minax, assembly GCA_021498325.1. NCBI lineage: Eukaryota > Metazoa > Arthropoda > Insecta > Diptera > Tephritidae > Bactrocera > Bactrocera minax. The sequence goes on from JAKEEE010000024.1 coordinate 1,636,247, forward strand.
TCTGCTATTTACTATTTATTATACATATGTATGTGTATACAACTAATGATACAGTATTTATATTTCGATATGTTTGTGCATCTTTTGCAGCTCGTTAGTATTTGTTTTGGCGGACACTGCCTCAGCTGCCTCAGCTGCATTTGTTGCGATTTGTTGTTATCACCACAGCCATTTGTCTTTCTGCTGCATTGCCACATCTGCTGGTGGTGTCTGTTGCTACCGCCACTTTCGATGTTTTTGTTGTTATTGTTTTCGGCGTTAACTGATGCCATTGTGCGATATTTACGTGTACAAAAGCATTTGCGAGCATTTGCGAGCTGTAGGTTGGAATGCCCGCTACTGGCTGCTGGTGACATTTCTTTTGATTTTGGCGATGTTGAATTTTCATTGAAATACAACCGACGTTGCTGCCGCTGTCGCTGCTGCTACGCTGACATTGCACGGAAGTAATTGCTTTTTCCATGTCAATTGACGCAAACATATTCGTGCATTCGCGATACATATAAGTACATACATATATTTGATATTATATTTATGCAGTCTCTTTTATGGGAAAATAATGCTTTTCCCATTAAATCGTGACACTCGCTCACGCACACAAATAGAGCCATTTATGTCTATAAGGTTGGCAAAGTGCAAGATTTTGTGTGAGAAATTGCAAATTACTTTTGTGCATAAAAAGTGGTAATTTGTTTGTAATGTGCGGATTCGATGATCTACATATGTAATATGCGATAAGCTCTATAATTGCAGTTTGTATTTAAATATATGAAATAGTGCTGGGTTTCACTAGTAAGTTATATACTTTGAATAGTTATCTAAATAGCTGTCGAAAAGTACAAAGCTGTTTCATATATTTGTTCAGTATACTCTGGTAAAACTCCGCCAAATCTTATTCTAAGCCGGTGTTGTAAAAGGAGGAAGGCTGGTTGGAATCCCGAATAAGATTTTATGGTTTAGCAGCGAGACAAATTAACTTCTTGTGGATAGTGGGATTAAAGGCGATCCTCTGTGCCAACACGAAGTCTCAGAGACGAAAAAGTGGACTATGTGATCCGCTCTAGTGCGGCAGAGCGCGCGCAATTCCCTTAAGGTGTCCAAGATCCTTCAGCACATACAAAGGTTGCTGGAAGCAATGTTGCTGGAACCACAGCTTAGGTCTCGGATCAAAAGTCTTCTACTTTTAGGAAAGAAGACTCTAAAATTTGCCGACTAGGCTGGAAAAGACTTAGGAACTTTAAAAATCCAGCGAGTTGTAGAATTGTGCTTAGTTGGGACTCACTCATGGTCAAGCTTTATTGAGCAATCCTTTCAACCAAGCATAATTTGGTAAACAATCATACAAATACATACACCGGAATGGGGCTTAAATTCGCGTTCTCTTCGAAAAACTTACCTCAAATCATTAGGCAGCTGACTTAATTGGCACGAAAAAAACTAAAATTGGCGCCTATCTCTTATACCCAGATAGCTTTCTAAAACGAAATATGGAATCAATGTTGATGTTAATAATGAGCACTATAAACAAATCATTTAGGACTTTTTGGTTCCCCACGTCAATATTAATTGTCCGTGTACTAAATAGTTCCAGAAAATTAAAAGCCGTATATCGCTTAAAACTGTCGATTTAGTGCGACAAACTTTTCAAATCAAATCAAATTAAGAAATGACTCTGCCATGTGAATTCACTCTATTAGAGCTTTTTTCTGCAGTTGCAAATTTCAGTGGCTTGGAGCGATAAAGTGCTGTAAGATTGAACCGATGGTATGATTATCGTGAAACGCAGTTGCGGTGGAAAGAAGCCCGATATTCTTCTCAAATACTAAATGCCCCGAATTAATAAAGTAAATCTTTAAGCTCATTAATTTAAGCCTCTAAATTAAACATATGTCTTTTGGCGGTTTGAGGGTAATAGTATTATTTTGTTCTATCTCTATTTTCAATAACTTCAATCAATGAAATTCTGGCGTTTGATATTGTTTTATTACCAATTTTAACGTGATGTTAAAACAATTACAACAAGTAAACTTAGAGTTAAGACTAGTTTATACTAGTGTTAGTTACTAGTTTATACTAGTTTATACTACTAACGATTAATACCAATTTACATGCGCTTGTTATAGACCTGAGTTAGGGTGCTTAAGGCCACCTCTTCCATCAACGATCTATTATCTCTGACTTGAGAAAAGTTATACAACTTCACGTTGTTATTATAGCGATTATCCAGACCCTGTTTGGGGGCAAGCGCAAACCTAACTGTCATCGAGTTCACTTAAAGGTAGGTCCAGGAACCGAGCTGCTTCGACGGAGTCGGACCAAAGGGAAAGGGGTGTTAAGTGAATTGGTTTTAGAGGGCATGCAAAGAGGTTGTTAGAGTCATGTGAGGACTAGTTGCATGCAGAAAATAGGTTAGCGCTATCAGGGTCAATTCTGGATAGTTAGGAGTTTAACCTGCTGGGTGGTAGTTGGACTCCGAGGACGCCATTCACTGGGAGGGAGTCAATGAAGGTGTTGGCGGTTCTACTGTGGATGGAAATCAGTGCTTGTCGGAAGTTTGTCGCGTCCGGAATTTGGACGATAAATTGTTGAACCTCGTCGAAGTACTGTATGAATCTAGTCTTGATGTTCCTAGCAGGTGGTTCCGTTCCGAGAAGGTGACTGCAGAGGTGATTTCGGCGAAAGCAGCTCAGCAGGAACTGCTTGAAGAGGAGTGCGTTGTGCTCCCTGAACGGTAGAATACGGGTCTCACTTGTAGGTGCTCAATTAGAGACATCAAGAAGCATCCCGTGATTATCCGGAGTGACAAATTCAGATCTTATTGAATTTTTGTAGTCTTGATTTGACCCTTGACTTTTTTGCCACATCTTTTGTAAAATTTTTTGTTATCATGTTGACCTTTTGCGATGTATGGGAATTTCTGCGATAGACATATAAATTTGCCCAAATTTCGAATTCTCCACATAATAAGATCATTCAATTGTTCATAATTTCCGTAATGGAATGTCTAGCATGACTTTATAATGCTTGTCTTTGACTGCGGGATAAACTATGGTCTTATAGAAACGTCGACTTATAATCCGTTCCAATCCCATCATATATTTTGAGAAGATATTACATGCATAATGGAGTAAAGGGTGTTTCAAAATCCATGCATATATTACGAATATTTTTACCAAAACAATATTAACAACAAATAATTACATTTTTCATTAAGAGAATTCTGCTAGGTTCAATGCTAGAACTTATTTTAATACTACTTTCATCAGTAACAGTCTTCTACCTGCTAATGACTTCTTGCAAGAAGAAATAATAATTTTTTACGCAACTGTATGGGATAACGGCGATGAATTGTGCTACATACATATATAGTGCATTTGCTGTATGCATATTTCTTGCCTCAGTTAACTCTACAACGCTATCAAAGCACAGTGCTTTTCAAACTGCTGCCTAGAATTATCTTTCCAATACTGTCAGTCAGTCAGTCGAAAAGTGAGTAAGCCGTATCTGCCAACTTTTGAAATATTCTCTTCCAAGTTGTTACGTCGGCACAGCTGCCAAGCTGAGTGCGTCTTAAAGTTTATCTTTAATTTAATTTTGTTTATTATTTTAAACAACTCTTTCCACCATTTTTAATAGCATTTCTCAGAATGCCACATTTTAGGTCATGTAATATCCGCATTATCATTTTTCTACTCCCCCCTGTGGTTGTTTCTCTCTTTGCGGTTCAGTGGCATTATGCAACCTTCGTGACCATCATCATTAAAGACAGCCGTCGCCGCTTCATCATTATCCTTTTTATTTTTCAAGGTGAAATGCCTCATCGGAGGCAGGAAATTCAACCTGTTTTTAAGACTCTTTTAAGCGCAGCAAAAATGGAATTGAAAAAGGAAATTAATAACATGCGTTTATTGCGTAAAAACCTGATAAACAGGCATTTAATTATTTGTGGTTAGGTGAAGGTGCATTGTGTTTGCATACAATCGATTATCTGTAGGTGTGTGTGTGTGGGAGAGACCATATGAATATGCATGACTTATACAAGCGATAAAGATCTCCATGTGCATGCAGTTCATTGCTCACGTGTACATACATTTATTTAGTTGTGATGATCGGATTACATGATGGTGGACTGAAAGGAAACAAGTGTAAAAGGCAAAGGACATTAATTAAAACAAAATATATCGGTTTTGGACTTAAATACGTAAAGATGGAAAGATGGAAAGCATTTCAAAAAAGCAATTTCTACAAATTCGAAATGTTGAATGGAGTCATATACTACATATATATCATACTTTCTAGATATAATGTATATAATTAGTACATATTTATCGTCAGCAGTAAATTTAATTAAGCTTGCCAATGATAACAACCTTTATCTTATGAACTCTGTTCCAGCGGTAACTTAAAATCTGTATGAGGTAGCTTGTCTGAGTACGCATAATTTCGTTCTGAACATCGCCCTTACAGATTTTTCTTTCCTTCCTAGAACAGCCTCTAAGAAGAAATGCTCTTACAAATAAAATTAACCGCTAAGCCTAATCTCATCTCTCGCAAGCCAAAATGTAAGGGGGTAACCTGATTGATGACTGATGACCTTATATATCACATATACTTAGATAATAAAGCAGTGAATGTTCGATCTCTTCTTACAATGAGATCGGGGCTTTAATCAGAAACCTTTTACATGCTTCCCTCCCAAATCTTAAAACATATTCAGTTTGTGTATGTGACTAATTAAAGTAAGTCACGCCTTGAAAAATACTACAATTCTCTATTAAAAATCCTCCGATTATGTAATATTAACTCAATTCATAATTGCAAAATCATTACGGATTTATGTTTTCAAAGCTTCATAAAAAAATAAAAATAATATTATCCCTTCCATACTTCATAAAATGTTATCAAATTTTTGAAAGATTTGAAGTAACCGATCGACTTCAAGTATGCTTTAGGAGAGTTGTCGCCTGTTAAGGAATTTCGATACAGTAAAATTAATAATCAAACTAAAGAGATTTAAGTGGATATTTTAAAATTTTTTACAAAACAAAGTTGTTAAAATAAATTGAATATTATTTAATTAACTTTAAGTTTTAAGATTTCAAAAATATTTTTATCGGAAGAACTTTGTCAACTGTTTCAGAAAATTTGTTCAAAATAATTGATAAACACTGAAGTATAGATATTTGAGAAATATTTGCTGCATTTAAGATATATAGGTAGAGCATTTGTTTTAAAGGTTTAACTCGACGAAATTTAAACAAAAAGATTTGTTGACTTTTCTTCGATATCAGAACTCATGAACGGTAGAGAGTTGCCAACACTGTGCCATTTTGCCGGCACTTATGGCAACTATATGGAGTTTACTTAATGAATACATGAGCCTCATAAATTAGGGATAATAAATACTACAATTGTTAAAGGTGACCGTTTATTAACTGAACATATTTGTGAAAGTTCTAATATTGATGAGTGGCACAGAAATTACGTGTTCCGAAGCGGGAGCAAAATAATTAACCAATTGTTTACTCTCTCAATTAAATTTCATTGCCAATTTGATTTTTCCTCTCCTTTCATCAGAAAATACAATATTTCTTTCGTAAAATAACAACGTAAACCAAATCAAAAGAGATATGAGCAAAAAAAAATACTTACATTAAAGCCCTAGCGTTGAAGTTTGTAGTCAAATAATAACCAATAGCTAATTTCTTTCACTTTTTTTTTAATATACATGATTTATTATGTTAAAATATTATCCCTTAAAACAGTTACTTCCTTGTTGCACTAAGTTGCCTTTTACTGCAAGTCAATATTTTGGTAAACCCAAAAAAAAAAAAGAATGTGCTTACATAAATGTTTATACGCAATTATCTTGGAAAATCTGTTCATTAATGTTCACGTTAATTATACACACGTTTTTAAAATTGAGGCGACACCTTAGGCCATCACAAATAGGTGAGTGGTTAGCAATCGGTACAATATTAAAATGTAATAATAATAATATTAATGTTCATTTGTAGTAATGGTACTTAAGATATATACTTATATTTCTGTTTAAAATTTTTTTGATTAACATTCAATTTCTTCACAGAACAGCTCGCTTTCAGCAAAACAATTATTACGCAAATATATTGAGGCACTGATTTCCAATATAGCTAAGCAAGTATTTACTTTGTAAGAAATTTGAGCAGATCTTGCTTTAGGTATTCAATTTAGACTAATTTCTAGAGAGTGTCTAATTTATAATGTCTTCGATAAAAGTAACAGTAGATGAAAAATTTTCAACATATTTTAAAAAATCTGTTAGAAGCTTCAACATTTAGTCTTGAAGTAAAATATTCGCTTCTAATCGGCTACCTATGCAAATTACATTGAAATAACTGTTCACTAATGTCGTGTGTACGCATTTTTTCAAATGAAAGGCGGCAAAGTAATTTTAAATTGCATATATTTATATCAAAATTATTATCAAATAATAATTAAAATAATTAAAATTATTTAAAGAATTATACAATTTCTAAAAATTTAAGGAAACAACCAAAGAACTTTTTTTTGGAGTTAATATATATTAATTAATATCAATTCTCATATACAACTTGGCGAACAACCGAACATACACTAGTTTATGATTTGAAACTATTTTGTTTTTGCATACTACGTTTTTGTATGCTTTTCTGCTTCTAATTCAGTTCATGAAACACTAACACTAAAATTTAAAAAAAATTTTCAATTTAGTTACACTTTGTCTTCCTAAAAATTTCTTAAACAAACAGCATTCATTTAATATAAAATTATTGTATTTTCATTGCTCAAAAAAAGGAAGCGAATTCCTGAAATATTTTCTTTTTGTTTTAAAAAACGCAATTTGCTTAAATCAAATTAGAGTAAGTATAAATATACACATATCAACTAAACGCTGGTTCAAAAAAAAAAACAAAAAAAAAATTCTCCACACGATATTGATTAAAAGCGACACGAAATTATTTATAAAAGCTGCGTATGCTTCACCGATAGAAATGTCTGCAATTTTACTCTAAAATTTTAAGCCATTAAGCCGTAAAATTAGATTAAAATTTAACAGCAATTAACTTATTATTCTTAACACATCCACACGGCTGTTGATCGCCATAACAAACTGATTTACCAAAATGTTCGCATGCCTTGAGTATCATGACAATGGGGAAACTAAGCATGAGATCGAGCAAATCGGGAGCGCGCCATGCTCACAAGAGCTCTGCGCAACAAAACTAGTAAGACGTAAGCGCAGAAAAAGCAACAATTCCCAGCTACTGAATGTTGCCCTTTTGCTTACAGATCCGGCAATGAGATCACCTCTTTGCAGCTGAGAGCCGTTGGAGAGCGGCTCATTGGATCCGAGCATGAATGATGAATGGATGTACAAAAACAAATTTCACTTTCATTGAGAGCGCGAAACTTTTAAACTTTATATATACATATACGAGGGCATATATGTATGTGTATTTATGTACTTCGTATATACACGATCAAGTATATGTGAATGTTTATATGCTAATCACTGTCGTTTCTGTTTGCCGGTAAGCGCTCTCCTTGGCATAGCCGACGGCGTTCTCTCACGCAGCTTTTTTGTTTGGGAATTAATGGTCAGCAGTTTGTTGTTGTTGCTTTTCTTTACCCACTTTGCACGCTGCCTATGACAGCTGTTAAGATAACTGCCTTGTGTGTTTGGCTTTCAGCTGCTGTCGCTGGCCTAGCCATCGGTACGTCTTCTTCTTGACGCCTGTTTGCTATGTTTGTCGCAGCTGGAGCATCACAATATCCGACAATGGGAAATGGATGGTGTTATGTGTGACTTTTGAGCGCCACTCTGTAGCTTCTTTGCGCTTTTATTTTCATGTTTGTTCGGCTTTTTCTCCTGCATTTGTTGACAATGCTGTTGCACTGGCACTGTCCGTATATTTTCTTGGGCCTAATTGTTGTTGCATACTTTTTACATTTTTACATTTCACCTCTTTTTCTTTACCCATTTCGCCGTTACATTGGTGTATTTGTTATTTTGCCTGGTTGGTTGCGAGCATTGTGCCGTAATATGCGGATTGTGCGGTAATTTTAGTTGCAGCTTTACTTACTTCACTTTTTATTTTGTGTACTTTATTTCTTTGCTTTGTGTCATTACTTTCGGTTTTATATGAACGCGTTGGCTTTTTCTTCGAAGCGAAGACTTTTGTCTTATCGCTTTTATTGTTTTTATTGTTTTACGGCTTATGTGCTGAATAATCGAGATTTTCATGAAATTTGCTTTTATTTTGGTAATCTTTAATATTTTTATGGCTGGGTTTAAAAAAAAAAACTGCTAAAATATTTGTTGTGCTTTTTATTAGTTCCTTCAGAAATATAATGAAAGCAAAACCAACAAAAAGTTTTTGCATAAAACTTTTAATAAAAAAGAAATTAAATTTTTTTTTTAAATCTGATTTTTAATAAAAGAAAGATTTTGATTTGGTTTCTAAAATTTCGCTAGTTTTGCTTTTTTAAAGAAAGGTTTTCAAATCAACACAAGCACAAAAATTCAGGCAACAAACCCAGCAACTTCAGGGAGCCAACCCCCTACGATCACTATTCAACATTCCCACAAGCATATCACCTACAATCATATTGCAAAGTTTTATATTGTCGTATTGAACAATAGCTGCCTGTGAACGCCATGTAGAAAAGCAGTGACAATGTCTGCGAGTGAGACGAAGCTGTGAGCTGCCGCTGCCGCTGACTGCGACAGCTCTCCACTTGACATAGATGCGCGCACTGCAGCTGCCGGAGAAGACGACAACTTGTTGCAGGGGTTGCCTTGTAAGCAGCAACAGCAACAACAACGGCGACATAACCCAACAGCAACAACAATAATAACACGGTAAGAGTTGTCTTCAGCGCATCGCCGGCGCCTTGTGAACCTTCGCCGGTCGCCGCATCACAAAATAGCCTACGACCACTGGCACGTTATTCGGCAACGCTGCATAAGCTCATACTCACACTTCTCCAAATACATATAAGCGTACATTTACACAAGCTTGCACATACTGGCTGTACACTTATGGTTGTTGATGAAGATGACGCTGACTATGGTGGCGTCTGGAAATTTTTGTATAAATGGCTGAAGTCTCGGTGTTGCATCGTCAGTACAGCATTTGATTTAGTTTAATAAACAACATCAATAGCAACAGAAAGTGTAAAATATACAGAATTTTCCATCCTTCTATCCCCACTATTCACTATTTTCTCACAACCAAAATTGAGCAAAACATTGCAAGCCCAGTGTAAGACATCACTCATACGCACCGTTGCACAGCATAAGGATTACTTAAACGGTACGAGTGTGTGCTAAAGGATTATAGCAGCAGCAGTAGCAGTAAATATTGTGTCGGTCGTGATATACTCGACGTTTTCGGTTTATAGAACGTTTAGCGTTACGTGTGTGTGTGCGTGTACTCGAGTTTAGCGTGCGTTTCACCATGAAAGCATTCATCTTGTTATCCTGTGTAGCGCTGGCAGCTGCCAGGCCAGAGGCGGGCTATGCTTACAATAGGCCCGGCGGAGGTGGTGGTTCTGGTGGATTCGGTGGTGGTTCTGGTGGATTTGGTGGTGGATCCGGTGGATTCGGTGGTGGTGGCGGCGGTCTTGGTGGTGGTCTTGGTGGTGGTCTCGGTGGTGGTCTCGGTGGTGGCGGACTTGGTGGTGGCGGCGGTGGATTTGGCGGCGGTACTGGTGGTGGATTCGGTGGCGGCTCCGGTGGTGGTGGTGGTTTCGGCGGCGGCGGTTTTGGAGGTGGCGCCGGCGGTGGCGGCGGATTCGGAGGAGGTGCGTAAAACAAAGTGTGAAAAAAGTGTGAAGTGTGAAATTTGCATAAATAAGCCAAGAGGAATATAGGTCAAAAATTTAAGAAACAAATTTCTAAAGTAAATTATATAATTGTGCAAAATGAGAACTTCGATTGATAACACTTTTTGGCATAATTTTTTGGTTAAGCTATGAAAAGTAACTGTTTCGAGATCAATAATTTCCAGAAAATTTACAATAACATTGAAGGGGTACTCAATTTCAAACTAACGTAATCATTAAAGATCTCAAAAGACTACCTTTGTACGAAAAGTCCAAAGATTTTATTTCATATTTCTTATTCTTGAACTACTTTAGGTGGCATCGGCGGTTTCGGTGGTGGCGGCGGCGGTGGCGGCGGTGGAGGCACCACTCTCGTGCAGAAACACATTTACGTACATGTGCCACCACCAGAGCAAGAGGAAGTGCGTCCACGTCCCAACATTCCCATCGGTCAAGCGCAGAAACATTACAAGATCATCTTCATTAAGGCACCATCTCCACCCAGTTATCAGGCACCAATCATTCCCCTCCAGCCACAAAACGAAGAGAAGACACTCGTCTATGTTTTGGTCAAGAAACCTGAAGACCAACAGGACATCGTCATTCCTACACCAGCGCCCACACAGCCCTCCAAACCCGAAGTATACTTCATCAAGTACAAGACCCAAAAGGATGGTGGCGGCGGCGGCGGTGCTATTGGTGGTGGTGGAATCGGAGGCGGCGGCGGTGGTATTGGTGGTGGAATTGGCGGTGGTATCGGCGGTGGTATCGGTGGCGGTATTGGTGGTGGAATCGGTGGTGGCGGCATTGGCGGCGGCATCGGTGGCGGTGATGGCGGTTACTCCGGCGGTGGCGGCGGTGGTGGTGGTGGTGACATCTCAGCACCTTCCTCCAACTACGGACCACCTGGCAAATCTGGACCATATTAAGCAAAAGTTTGTGGCGAAAATTCGAGTGCAGCTAAAAATGTGCAACAACTCTATTGGATTGGACGAAAACTACAATAAACGACGACGAAACTTAAAGACATACCAAACGAACGGAATGGTGCTGGGCGAAATTCAAGCACACGACAAATTTAGCTAAAGCTGCTGGCTAGTCTTATTAGACGATAACATATTATTATTATTTTAATTTAATTTTTTGGTTTCGTCATTGAAATTCTGTTTGATGCAACAACGCCATGACGACAGACGAAGCCAATCGGAAAGGAAACAAAACAGAACAGAAATTGCATAAAATGCCGAAAATGCTGTGACTAACCCATAAGACACAGGTTAGCTCTTAAACTGCCTGGACAAACGACCTTGGCTTTGACAAATTCAGCAAAAAGCGGCGATGCAACGCAACAATTCATTGCCATGCTGCTCTCATCTTACACTCTACGCTAGACCGAGGTGCTCGCTGCGACTTGTCGGTGCTCAAATGTCAAACGTCTGTGGTAAACAATACGAAAAAAAACTTGCCCATCATCCACATTATCAAGCAAACATAAGCTCATCCTCATCTCAATTCTACTTCTCTACAACACTATCTCCATCCCACTCAAACGCTCTCTACTACACGCCATCTCTACGCAATTGTGCTGTATCTTGTTCTATAAGAATATCACTTTTGAGCGTGTTATCCTTTGTATATAAGCCATTTCCCTGTATATCTCTACATATATATTGATCTTTTTGTTGTAAATGCGTATATATATATAATAAATAATTTGCTAGTTATAAGTGCGATGCGTTGATTAAGATAATAACCCTCATTAGACCCACTTAAAGCGCTGTCTACATATATTGATGGACGCCAGCCCGTAATATTAATTATTAATTTGCGAAATATGTATTAATATTTAAGTTTTTGTATTATGCGCAGTATAAAAAACAACGGTGACAAAATTTTAAAAAAAACATACAAATCTTTTAATAATATTATTAAGAAGGTGGAAGGTAGAAGACTACATCAACGAACATTACAAAACACTTCACAAATTTCCTTCTATTACCATACAAATAGTTTTCCACAACGATAGACTTTGGTCCCAGAATTTGAATTCGTTCTTCATTAGTTGGTATAAGGATGTGATTACAAAGCGAGTTTTGAGCCTTTTATCGCACTCCTTGATCATTTGTTGGCTGCTCGAAGTGCTTTAATGCATGTCTAGTACATCAAGTAATAAATATTAATTATTAATTATTAATTAATTAACGGATCTTCCATTTCTTCGTTAAGTGTATAGCTAACTTCAAGTATTATAATATTAGTTCGTGAATGTTTTGATAGTTAAAATATATGCATATATAAATACATATATAAATCCAAAATATCCAAAATATTCGAAGTCTTAATCTACTGTCCTGAATTCTAGGATTATTACAAACCGAAAATGTAATTCTGTCCAAGTGAGCATTAAGTTTTTCGTTATTATTACTTAGGTGAGAATTTCACCATAATGATATGAATAACGTTATGAATGTAAATCAAATATTTTTCACAAATCGCAAAACTTATAACTTAAAGTTTAGTGTTGACACATTATGAACCGATCTTCCACTTTGCTGCTGACTTTGATTGACTAAGGCTAGATATTTTACAATCGACTTCAATTTCAAATGACTTTTTAAATTAACATAACTTTCTCTATCATCATTGACCCAAACCCCTTTTAACACATTTTGAATCTCATTGAATAAATATCAAGATTCCTATATATTTTCATTGAGATACATTAAGACTGGTGTAGTTAAAGTTTATATCGGTTGAATTTTTTTTGACTTTGGGGAGATCGAAACAAAAGATCTATCTAACTTAAAGTTTTCTGACGCTGCTTCTACTATTTTTGTGTACAAGGAAAACAGTGAATTTCGAAGTTCTGATAAAACATTGCTTACTGATGGACAAAAAAACTGTTGATCCAAAACAATGATTTCGTAAGCGTTACAAAAAACTGTCCCAGTATATTCAACTGTTAAATAATGGTTTGTTGAATTTCGTCTTAACTATATCAGTGCAAATCATGCCCCTGTTCAGGGAAGAATTCCGATAACTTGAGTAAAATTAAACTTGGGTAAAATAATCATCGATATCACAAAGGAATGTAAAAAATATACATTCATAAATTTTTTGAAATAAAAAAAAAACTATTCGCTATGGCTGCCACGCCTTTTTATCATTGATCAAATATATTTCAATTGAAATTAGAATCTGGCACTGATCAACTCGGCAGTTCTACTGTGAAAATCGTCCAAAGTGTCCTAAAATAATATAGTCAACCGACAAAGTTTTAGCCAGTATGTTTTGGGATTCACATGGAATCATTTTCATCGAATACTTCGAACGTGGTAAAACAATCAACAAACAAAACTAATGTGCGTTATTGGATTGATTGAATTTCGAGATCAAAGTTAAGCGAAACTGTTAAGCCAAGGGCTTTCAGCCATATATATAGTATATGACCTGAGATTAATGTCTGAGTTGTTGCTTCAAATTGACATATTGTAGATTATTGTTTATAATTAAGATATATGAAGGTGTTTCGAAAAACTCTGGTAGTCAGAAAAGTAACCTCGGATTATAAATTTTATCTATTTAAGTTCGTCGTAGTGGAAACTTAACCGTTGTTCCATAATTTTTAAAGCATTAGCCTCTTTCAAATAAACTTCTGTACAGTTTAACCTTTTGACTGTGTGACCAGCGCTTACAAGGGCGTTTTATATTCATCCACCAGCCTCAATAGTACTTAAGGATCAGAAGCGAATCTTTAAATTGGAAAACTCTTCAAAAAAGTTGTGCAATGTATCAGAACTTGGAAGAGGAGGTCGAGAAATGTATTTACTAACGTCTTAAACTTTTTATACTTTTTGAAAGTGGTTGCTAAGCGAAACGGTAGGCAAGGAATCAAGATGAAGACTTTTTGCGAGGGTAGAAAAGTTAAATATTTCCAAGACTTTACAAAAGGTTTGAATAAGTTACAGAAACTTGCTGAGCTTGTGATGACACACACACATATACATATATTGCAACGGGCTGTCCAGTGAATACTAAACCGCAGCAGAGTGAATTGTGGAATGTGCGAAAAACGATTACCATTTGATTTTGAACATTTCCATCCATTAGACTTGAGTTTTTATTATATAATATCTTTATTGCGGCAAAAACAAAGCCAAGCCGAGAATGCGCCATAAAGTTGTAAAATTTTGTGTTAGCAAGCGTGGAATTGCATTTCTTGTGCTGAAAACATTCAACAGTTTTATGTAAGTGCGTTCGAGAGTGTTCCGCACATATTTGTTTTATCCCACATTTCACTTGTGTGGCGCCGCACAGGCATTTTCCGCATCCTAGCATTTAATACATGGGTGCATAAGAGCAAAAGTCTTTCAGCTGCTTCAGCATGAAATAGTGCAAGCACAAGGCAGAAAATGCTTGTTTCCAGGTCAGAAGACACTTATGTTTTAATTTAAAATGACATTAAATGATTAAAACATTGAAAATCATTAAATCAAAACGGTAAGAATTAGTGATCCGTATAGTTCTTCTTTGAATAAGTGCTAAATAAATGTGACTTATGCCCTTAAGACTAATATTAAGTAAATTATTAAAGCTAGAAAGCTAAGACGGGTTTTTGAAACTGGGTTGGCATACAGCCACAGGCATATGCTATAAAGATAATTATGGTAAACTTAACTGTAGTTGAAACCTATAGGGTATGGGGTGAAGACGCACAAAGTCCCAACATTTCAGTCTAGGTACTATACCTAGATACTATACTGGATACCAAGTTGGATAATGCCTCAGAGAGGCTGAATAAGTGAGAGTCGATACCGAGTCGAGTCGTTCTAACAATTTCGACAGTACAAAATGGTGAAATGTTTAGCCCAACCATATAGGAACAAACCGGACAGTATCCAGCCGTAAACACTATTATCAGTGAAATTTATCTCGCTACGTACAAGAACCTCGCTAGACTTATTATTCACCTCGACCTAGAAAGGCCTTGACTCTGCGCCAGTACTTGATTGCAGGGCGATTATTAAGCCATTAAATAAGAGGCCTAAAGTAGGAACGTTTCCAGTCCAGTATACATATCTAAAAATATTATCATAAACTTTTTTAAATGTTGTCAATTATATCAGTTATATATAATATAATTGATTAAAATATTTTCTAAACATTTAACAATACGATTCAGGACCCCAGTATGTGTAAATATATTTAACTTGCAATACCAAATGCAAATTAGTGCAAAATATTTTAATTTCCTTCTGACAGCAGCCTCTTTGAGACTACAGACTCTACTCTACAACAACTACCAGTGAAGATGAACTTCCACTTGGAAGCCTCACTTGTGATGTCAAAGCAGTTATATCGTTACATTGCCACTTCCTACTAAGGAAGTCCAATTGCAAATGCCATGTAATTAAAATACCGTTAAATATTTGCACGCAAAAAGCGTTTTCTTTGTCATTGACTATGAATACTAAAAAAGATCCCACAAAACACTTTTACTGCATTGCAAATCGTCGTTAAGTGCGAAACAAGTGGAGGAAATGAAAACTGGTTGATGGCAATGTATTTTTAATTGGCGACAAAGAAGAAGATGCCACCTTGCTCATTTGCATGTCATTGCGAAAAGAGCCACATGCACTTAACAGCTGCAAAAGACAATAAAGAGAGACTAATTGGTTGATGGATGTGAAGTTGGGTTATTCAAATGCAGTAAGTGAATAAAATTGTTTTGTTAACGGTGCGTAAGAAATTACAAATATATAGTATTTATATATATATATATATATATATGTATTTCTCAGGTAATGTTGAATTAAAAATTTTTTCCCTTTTAAAACAACCTATATGCATTAATATACGTCAGCATGGAGGTATGTGTTTCGCACTATAGATAAGGCAGATCTGGGAAAGAATAATTTATAAAAATCTCGTATATCGCTATAACCGCATGGTTCGGCGAATGTGGGCCAATATTTTACTATTTTCTTTCTGTTTCTGGGTTTCTTGGAAATAACTGCACAAACCCCTTCAAATATGTCCCAGTAAACAGACTTCTACACCAGAACTCGATAAGAGACTGGTCAGATACAAAATAATGCCATATCGTGTCGTTTCTATGAGAGGAATCCACTACAGAGAATGCATATGCTTTGTGGTTAGACCTCAATTTCAAAACACACATGTATAAATTTCAAACCTGTCGGACATTTGGCTTTTGATGAATAATATTTTAAGTGAAGCAACTTTTGATATTTTGCTGATACCGACAAGTTACGCGGTCTCCCCATCATTTCACTCCGGAGTCCAATCAGGAGTCATACCAGGCTGAAGCTTCAAAACTCTACAACTTTGATATCGAAAAGTTTAAAAATCGATATAATCGGTGTATCATCCTCGATGGCAACTACGTAGAGTAAAAAAATCGAACTTTGGCATAAAAACGTTATACACTTTTCAGCCTGCTATAGATAATTTTTCTAGAATCATATGTTAATATTTAACAAGCCTCTTTTGAGTTTATTTGAATGGGATAACAAATCCAAAACATAATTTATTTATAGAACCTCATTAGAAGTTGATTGGAAACCTAATACTTATCTATCAGAGAAGTGTGCCTCGGTTTGTTTCAGACCGTTATATTTTTCTATTTTTTCCAAAGTCGTTCTCTAGTATCAGAAGTTAGAGAAAGGACCCCATATCAAATCATATTCTACTCAATAACTGACTTTGTATTTTATGGGGTCTTGCAGATATATCGCGAAAATGCTGTTTCGGAAATAAATTTTAAATGTTAGCTAAGTGTTATTGCAGGAAAAAATCTCCGAATGATTTTAAGGAATGCTGCTCAGATTAAAGTCTTTGATTGGATAAAAATTCTGGTCCGTTGCCGGTACGCAGACCCGATTATCATGGGAACGGTTGCATCAGTTGAAAAGATGGATGCTTTTATACGTTTTATTTTCTTAATATGCACATCAGAGTGGAATAAATATTTCGACGACTGACAGTAGTAAAACGTTAATTTGCTTTCATCTTTCTTGAATACTTCTGGATCCATTTCAGGAACGCAAAACGGGACTATAGTGCGTGCTTTCTTTAAGCGATTTGCATTTCTAATAAATCTTATTTATTCAGGACTATCAGTCTTTCAAGTAAACCAATTTTTTAGGAAAAATTACACGCTTTAGTTTAACATCTCACAAAGTTTCACTAATTAAATAGAATTCGTTTCAAAATTCACACCTATTTCAATTACGTAACTATAACATTTGGCATTAAATCTGTTGTCGCACACTCTTAGTTAATACATACACTATATTTCTAACTGATGCGCTAACTGGTAAAGGTAACTTCTCAGCTGATGCGTACGCGAAAAGAAGGAAAATGCGAAAGCGTGCAGAAATACCGAGAAGTGAGTTGCGTGAACTTTTACACGAACGCCTCCTCTGTGTATTCTTAATTTTAGTGCAAATAAACGTGGCGGAAAATTACGAAAATGACCTGTTTCCGTTGACAAAACTTCAAGACGTCTATTTTAATTATGATAACGGTCTTCTGCGCTAAGTGTGTAATGAAAGCATGAAATCACGAAGAAAGCAACTAATAAAAGCAACTAGATAGAAAACAAACTGAGACAAAACCAGTGAGTTTAAAATAAATTGAGAAGCGTGCAGCGAAAATGTTGGCGGAGTCGTACGCTAGCAATTTCCTTACTCTTCAGTAATTACGGGTTTCCCATTTCTCTTTGTCAGTCAGTAAGGCAGAGCCACTGGCACAAAAAATGTTTAATAGCAACAGAAAGCGAGAAGACGCTACAAAAGCGCGCCAAAAAACTTAAAATTAGGAAAACGAAAACTATTTTGTGAGTTTGCGAAATAGCACGGTCGCTTTATAGTGCTTTTATTTATTTCTTAGTTGGTTTTTAAGGCATGGTACTTTAAAAATATGTTCCCAGTATTTTTAGATTTTTTTTTCCATAGACCGTTTTTTAGGTTAATGAAAAGTTATTATACAAAATTAAGCATGAAAACAAATATTCGAAATCGAATGACATATTAAAGTATATGAAAGCTGGGACCCACACAATTTGTTTGGCTTAAGAAATCGGCCCACTACTACTACGAAGATAAATGTCTTAATATTAAAGCAAGGCAAATAAATAATATTTTGTATCGTATAACAGTATCTTAACCGAGTAATCTAACGCTCAGCACACAACACTGAACATTAATTTTACCTACATATTTGCTGGCATCACGGTTCGTCTAGTAAAAATTTGGAAGTAGACTTGAGAATATATAAGGGGGAGTAGTTAAGGGAGAGTGGATACGAGATGGCAGGTGGGGAATGATTGAAAAACTTCGAGTAGCATCTTTTCTTTTCGTCGTTGTTCAGGAAATTGAACTTTTTAACACTTTTCATTCACATTCGAATTCAAAACAGCTCAACGTCCAACGGAAGGTACGTAATAATGGTTCGCACAGTGCATCAAATCTTTGATTTAGATAAAATCAAAAGATCTTAAGAAAAACATATGTTGTAATAATATCAATATTGCGCTTTATCCTCGACGACACAACTTACTCACATAATTTTACTCGAGCTAATAAAGCTTAAAATTTTTTTTAAATTTAGAAAGCTTAATTTGGGTTTGAACCCATTAGTAACCGAATAATCTTGCTCTTATTCGTTTAGCAAAACTATTTTACCTTTCTACTTTCATGATCTCAAATTTTATGTATTGTATGTACCTAAATACTTCTCTAAAATAATAGTCTAATATATATGAAGTCTTATAACATCAATTCCATTACCATATTAGCATCATATTGGTAGGCTCAAATAGCCTACTAATTATATTTATAGAACTGGTCCAGTTTTCATAACGTTGATTCTTTCCTTTTACGTCACCGCTTAAGTTCGGAAGAGTCTATAGTAAAATACCAGTAATTGCTTAGTTTCGCAAGTTATTGCCTATTCGAACTATTTATTAAGTGAAGTTAAGACCATCTTTGCTTCACCTGTGCAATGCAGTGCACGCTTGCTCTCTTACCAGCATGCGGTGCATTAGCAACTTTTAGAGAACTTTTAGATTCTATCGACATAACCTTAACTAGGCATCTTGTCGAACCGTATAAGAATATCCTTATGTGCTATATACTAAGTTGAACACAAATAATACTTGCTTTTCATCGAGGTTGGACTTATAACTTGCCTACTCAGTTTCTCCTTTCCCTTATTCACCATCACACCAATTCACCTTACGTCTTTTAAACAATATAAAGGAAACAAAACCGGCAACGCTCTAGATATATAATAAATTTATAAACTCACGGTGTGATAAAAGAAGACAAAAATGAAAGTAGATAAGTTCTCTTGATCGAATTATTTAACAGAAAAATAAGATTAAAGAAAGCTCGTGAAAGGGGGTATATATGTCCGAAAAGCCGTTTCATGTCAAACGGAAAAGAGGTCTTTCATAATTCTTACAAAGCTAGTGATATTGCTACACCAGTGTATTAGGTTTCCGGGGTTCCGGAATTGAGACATAGCGGTAGTAGGTACCTAAAGTCGATCAACATGAAATGCTAAGGCTAAGAACAAATTAAAAAATCAATATTTATAAAGTGCAGTCAGTTTCTTTCTGGTGGGCCTCAATTCTTCTCATTCCTAGATGTGATGGAATCTCTCATGTACGTAATATTAAGTGATCTTGATCTTGGTAGCGATGATCTATTCACATTTCTTATGGAATGAGTAGAGCTCACTTAAGTTCTAACCGGCAGGCAAGGTCTCTTCAGGCACTGTTACGAACTTCTCACTACCGTGTTTAAATAACTCAGCCGACAATATGACGTTTAGCAATATTGTTCTTTGAAGTTCTCCTAATCGGATAATGGGATATCATTTCATCGTCCTCGTTTGATAATTCAACTTACAACTCTTACAACTCTGCAAACAAGTATTTTCTTCCTGAAATATGTTTGAGCTATGAGTATGTTTAAAATTGTCCTCTCTGAATGGTATAAGAATTAAATTTTGTAGAAGAAAATTAATTTGGCCCATTGTTAGTTCGCCACAGTGCAGCAACCGAGTATGATCTGGCATCGCACACGACAAGCACTTCGCACTCAATATAGCGATAATGTATCATGACGCACATGAGAAGATTCGCCTGCTGATTGCTGACAAGCCAACTCGCACACCACACCACACCACAATTATCGATGGAGGTGAAGGCGAAGGCGAAGGCAGTGGGAAATGGCAATAAATGCGATGGAGCGTGCATTGCATGAGTCAAAGCGTGTGCTGCTGGCGCTCAAGTTGATATTTACGCCTTTGCTGATAGCTATCGCTGGTACCGTTATGTGAGTGCATTGTATGCGCGGTTGGTTGTTTTGCGTGCGGGTGTATGAAGTGTGCGTGGCTACTGATTGCATCGCAATTCACCACACACCCAGCGCTGCCGCTTGCGAGCATTTAAATTCTCAACAAGCCAGCTGTATTAAGTTTGCGTTTGGCGCATATCATATTTCGTTTTTCCACCGCTATCATGTTTTTTCGCCACATTTCGGTTTCATTTCAACGGCCTTTGTTTGTTGTGGTCCGTTTTTTCGCACACAGCTGACTTTTCGTTCACTTGACCGTGTGCGTTTGCCTTGTGCTAACGCCGTTTCAGCGCGTTCGCCGTCGCAGTCTGCAACAATAGCTATCATGACTGGCCGTATCTCCCCAACCTTCGTATTTGTGCGCAGCCGCGCTGAATTTCCGTAGTGCAATACATTGCCTTTTTTTGCTTGTGTGTGTGTGTATGTTGGGATTTTTGTTTTGGCACTTGTAAATCCATTGTTGTCGCTTCTTCCTTT
This sequence comes from Bactrocera minax, assembly GCA_021498325.1. Lineage (NCBI taxonomy): Eukaryota > Metazoa > Arthropoda > Insecta > Diptera > Tephritidae > Bactrocera > Bactrocera minax. Next base: position 1,656,961 of record JAKEEE010000024.1, read on the forward strand.
TGCCACTTTCACTTTTTACGCGGCGGCTTTTAAGCCAAGTGCAATAAGTTAGCTGTAGGCCAGATTTTACGAGCAATACATTGCAGTTTTATTATTCTTGGCATTATTGTTGTTGCTGTTGTCATTGCTGTTGTTGCTATTATGTGAGTATCTTCCTGCTTTGTAGTTCCCAGCGCATGCATTTAGCCACAGACAAAGCTAAGTGCACTGGCAACTTTTGCATATAAACGTACACACACACAAACGTACTACGTGCAAACATAATATAAACAAACATACTAAATACATATACACGACCATCCAAACACTTTAATGAACATATGTATGAAGCTTCACAATCCATGCAACTTATGTGCGCCCAGCAACCGAACTTCCTTTGGTTCATCGCAGCGTCTTTTCTGGTTTCTGTTGGCGCTGTTGCTGCATCTTGACTACAACAAAAATAACAACAGTAGTCGTATCTGCGATAAGTAGCTTCCTCGTTGGAGCGTACTTAAATATTTGCTGGCGCTTTTCGATACAAACACATTAACATATTCCCCAAGTGCCCTCTTTCTGGTTATTTATTGCAGTTTTTCATAAATCCCAACAAAAAAGCATTTATATTGCATTTCTTTGCTGTCTCCTTGTTGCTATTACGCGCATTACTCATTTTCCAGTCTGTTGTCAGTCGATTTATTTAAGCTGGCAACGCTTTGCTTTGACATTCATTGATTATTGAGTTAATGCGTTTGAGATATGTACGTTCAAAAAGAAATACGGATTGAACTTCATATAATTACAATTGAGTGAAGGATGTGTCGATGAAATTTGAGATACATTAACATAGAGTATTATACAATACTTTGTTCACACGTCAGGAACACTATAAAATAAAATTGATAGATGAATGGTTATAAAAACTTCGGTGGGTAAAAAAGTTCAACTTCCGCGGAAAGGGAAATCATATAGGGGCCATTTGAAATTCAAGGTTGTGTTGAATTTTCAACACTACGTTCCTTCATCCGTCTTCAAGAGTACCGAAATATGAGACCTTACTACTGACTTTAGAAATAATTTAACAGCCGCATCAAACAAGAATAAAGTTATTTATTTCAGTGTTGTGAACAACGAATTCATCATTATACTAGACGCACTACCCCCGAATGTCTCCTTTTGTACCACTGAAGCACTGTAATTCTTCAAACTAGACGCATAGCCAAAGACTGGTGTTCCTGGCGTACAATCTTTACGTATTTCCTACATTCAATTATATATAAATGTAAATGGTTCCAACAAAAGAATATCAGAATTTGATTGGATTTTTGTCATCCCTATGTCACAGTTTGAGTCGTACTACTTTCAACATTACTTCTTTTCAAATTTCTTCAGAAGCATTAATGAAGATATTGGTATGAAACTTAAAACAAATCTAAATAGTATGTGTCAATTTTAATCTAAAACTGGCCGAAATAAGTCGATACCTTTTCTAGCACCCAGATACCAAATATGAGGACCAACTTGCCTGCGGTTTCATACCAAAAATATTTACTAATTTGAGTGATATCTGAATGAAATGAAGTGAGCACTTTTTCAGGCCAATAATATATGGTCTTGCGCTAATACTAAATAAAATCGGCTTAGACTTTCTCCAGATTTTTACCAGAAATATCCATCACCAAAGACTTGGTTTTGAGTAGAATTAAGATAATGTTATGCAGCAAGTTTGGTTGGGACCGTTCACGTAGTTGCTGTTAAATGGGATTCCAAATTTTATACCTATTCAAATGCAACTCTGCCGCACCAACTTTTTTGTAAAATTTAAGGTTGCGGACGCGTTTTTTTTTTAGCGAGCCCTTTTTCAGCATAAACTTTCTATGGGAGTGAGCACTATTATACGATTTCACTTATTTTCACATTGTAGTGAAATGGTAGAGGAGTTATCTTATTTATTTGATTCATACATAAACTCTATTAGGAGGCAAGGCAACACCAACTTTTCCGAAAAATTTTAAACACTGATGCCCCTTCGCAGTGTGATCCTGTGTACCAAACTTAAATTTTCTTTGTGCCCCTGTTACAGCACTTTATAATTTTTCGCTTAAGTGAATTTGATGGGCGTGACAATAATCCGATTACGCCCATCTACAATGCCAACCTCTACAGACTACCAGGGAATGCGCCAAGTTTCATCGATATATATTACGTCGTACCTATCTCGCTTACTTTTGAGTGTTACAAACAAATATTGCTCTCCATTGCAACTTGTTGCGAGAGTACAAAAATGTTGCGTACGAATTCAACATTCATTAAGTAACGAAATCTTAAATGGATTACAATAATATTTAGCAACTTACTAACTCATAATATAGGTAATATACTCACCTAGTTTCATTATTATATTTTGCTTAATGTTCGAGACATTTATATTGAGATCAATCTATATAACACATATCACTATATTCATCACATAAGTCCTATGAAACGGTACAATAGCCGTAATATTTGTTACCGTAAATGTATTCCTAATCGAAATATTCTCACTTAATTTTGTTGAGACATATTCCAATGAGATATATCTGATATAAACTCAACCAAAAGAACTAAATTTAATATATTGGGTATATGAAGAAAAAATCAGCCGAGGGGGCTATACAGGCCTATACAGATATTATTCATATTCAACACCAAACCAGTATCGAATTTCAGTACAGTTTTCTGTATCGATTTTACGCACTTGAAAGGACATGTTGCCAGCAAATTTGGTTGACATAGCTTTAATAGTTTTTGAGATATGTATATAAATCCTATTAGGGGCGAGATCTAGTTTTTTAGTTTAATTTGTAACTTAATTATAGTACTTTATAGTTTCTCGCACTTTGTGGCGTGGTAATGATCCACTTTTGCCCATTTGCAATACCAACCTTCTCATAGTGCCAAGAAATACGTGTACCAAGTTTAACCAAGATATCTAAATTTTTATTCAATTTATCGCTCTCACGGATAACGGTCGAAGAAACAGACATCCGCAACATGTTGAGGTATAATGAACATTTTCTTTTTTTTTTTTCATACATTTTTGAAAAAAACGAAATTAAAGATATCGTCCAGAAAAAGTATCACCTTTATTTTTTCTTCCTTTCCGTTTGGAAAATCGCAAAGAGGAAAATTTTCAGTTTTGATTGCCAACGTAATTCGCAATTAAAAGCTATATATGTGTGTATATGTATATTTATTTGTATATATAAATGATTACATATACATATTATATATGATATATATAAATTTATAAAGAATAAGTATGACGTAATTCAGAAAACTAGATCAGTTAGCAATTCCGCCAAACCGAGTTTGTATCGTGGTTCCTCATTTATAGGCACGTAAAATATACCGCTGATATTGAAATTTGATGGCCAAGCCATTAGCTCTGCGCTGGGTGTAGTACCGCATGCATTTTCCGTGGCATCAGTATATGTTGCACACTCTATAGAGGGATAGTTTTTTCCTTCGAGCGCCTTTTGACAATACACAACCGCTTGCATGTGCGAACAGAAACCCGATATATCTAGTTCACATCCTTTTTGTTCCTCCCCACCATTCGGATAAAAGGCAGCGTGCCCGATGGGTTCAATAAAACCTAAAAATTCGCCATCCGTATGTATGCTCTCCACATATTCTGCATCATCTTTACACAAGCGTTTTTCGCATGAACAGTAATCGAATAGAGGTCGTGCTGGATCCAGTCCAGAAAGAGCGTATATTTTTCCGAGTGTAAATTTCTTACCAGCAAAGCCTGCTACATGTGCACCCAAACTGTGACCAATCATTTTGATCTTATTACTGACGGCTGGCCTATTCCTACAAAGGAAATCCATAAATTTCGCCACAATACCGCCAACCGGCTCCACTGACTTGGCGGCATATACGTAATTGGGAGTCATGGCTATATCACCCCAATCCACAATAATCACATTTGTATTGTTCCTGGACATTGCTGCGGTTGCCAATGTTTTACACATAGGTGCGTCTCTATTGTTTAACCAACCATGTATAATGATGTATAATTCGTCATTGGTATTAAACGGAGACGAATTTAATGCGTTTACGTCATTTATGGGTAAGTTTTAAGGCTCGGTGGGGTTATGACTAGTGAAAAGAAGGAATTGTACATCTTTCTCACTGGGAGTAAAGGGGAGAGGGTATGCTGCAAGTTCTACTGCACTAACCGCAACAGGAACACCAATGATCTGTGGTACAAGCCAGCTTTTGGTCGCATTACAGTTGGTGTTGTCATCCGATACGGTTAAGGTATAAGCGTTTACTATTAAATTAAAATTGCATGACTAAAACTCACTGCTATATCTGCTTATTAAAAGTTATCTGCTATACTTACCCAAGCCTAAGAGGCTTGTTAATAATAAAGTATTCATACTTTTCACAATGTAATTATGATTTTGGGTTTCTTATATTTTTCAAACTCCTTTTCTAGTATGTGTAGGATCCCCAGCCAGCACGATGCTACCTTGAAATCTATGTTACCAGAACTGGGCTACTTGCACAAAAGTAATGTCGAATGATGCTTAAAATGTACATTATAAATGTGTGATCTTCAAAAATTTTCAAGGTCTACGTTAACGTTCGTTGACTTGAAAAAATTTGATTGTTGATATTTGTGCAACTGAACCCGTATCTTAAATTTGTTTGGTTACCAAAATGGTTGCAGTGCAATATTTATGCGAGTTTATTTGAAATAAGAGTGAATAATACGCCGTCTACAATCGAAATTTCGGCATTGGTAATCAAGAAGGTCCATATTACAATTTTTTCCAACACCTCTACTCGATCTTATTAAAATTGCACACAAAATAGAGAGTCATTTTAGAGTCATTTAGAAGAGAATACTCTAAAGAGAAAAGTATCGATAATACTCATATAATCGAATATTTGTGAAATATACATTGTTAGCAAATAAAGAAAGTGCTTTTTTTTCAAACTTCTTAAATCGAGAGTTTTTCATGAAAGCAATTTCGAAATATTTTGCTAAGTGTATTAAATAGAATTTTTTTTATAGAGTTATAAACGTTCTGCATACATATAATTTAGATCGTCATATCTATCTACGTGATAATGAATACATTCATTCTATCTGTCTCGTTCGCTTCATAAAGTGTGAAGTGAAGATAAACAGATAAATCTCTTTACAGATAAATCATTGCAGTAATCAACGTATAGGTTTTGTGAGTCACAAGTTGTATGGCATTAGGGTTTGAACAGAATTTCTCAAATATAGCCACAGTAACTTAATCTTTTGTCCCTTAAAGTTTTCACCACATTTTTTAACTTAGCCGGGTCCTTAACTAGCCAATAACGCCGTAAAACATTGACTTCCAACTGGTCAGTCGTATCTGGTTTTTCCGCATAGATCATTACTCAGCTTTCCCAGATAAAAACCAGTCCAACAGAAAGTCTCAAAGCACATCATTTAGATGGTCCATTGTTAGACTCATTTCTTGATCTACTTCCCTCATCAAAAGTTTGTGTCAATAAAGTGATGGTTTCACTTGGAGCAAGACTTGTTGATCTGTACTGTTGAAACCAATTAGCTTTGATGATATTGAATAACGAATGAGGTTGAATTAATTGATTGTAGCGCTAACAATTGACGTTAACGTTGGTTCTAAGCTTATTTTTAAATAAACACAATCCAATGTTGCCTCCGACATGTAAATTACATCAGGTAGAATCTTCAGTGGATACAAGGTAGCTCAGAGAATCTTTTCATGAGTAATGTCATTGCAGAAATTTATCGAATTTCGGAAGAAGATTCGATCCCAAGGAAATACAGTTAGGTTGCAGAACCAGATTACAGAATATAAATTTCAATGGTATTCAACTGTTGTTCAGTGGTAAATTCTTCTATGTAATTTGACAAAAATGTACTGACGCTAAATGGTGAAAAATGCCTTTTCTTTGACAACCATCCCTCAAGGAAATTCTGTACCTTTAAAAGCCGGTATGCGGTGGTTCAACCAACTTGAAGTTTTCGAAGTAAAGTTTTTGAATCTAGTTTTATAATCTAGTATAATATAGTACAATATATCTACTTTTTGAATATATTTATGAGTTCAATATTTACTCAGTATTTACCAAAAACATATTAAGTTCTCGATATATATGAATTCGGATTACGTAGTTAGTAAAACCGCATTTAGAATGCCTTGAGAATTAAAATTTTTTCTTTCTGACAGTTCTATCAGACAATATATATGTTTCATTCTTTATAAGCTAGACTTAAAAAAAAAAATTATTGCTGGCGCACCTGTTGTCAATATCTTCGCTGTAGTACATTTAATAATAAAATAAATAAAGAAATAAAAAATAAAATAAAGAAATATTTAAGAATAAAGAAAATAAATAAAAAGAAATTCAAAAAGTCACGGACTTATTGACCCGCCCTCGTATAATGGTATTTTGTATAAATATTTATGTATCCTCAACGTTTTACTTCGTTCTAGTTATTTAAACAACTACTTATCCATAATGCTGAATAAATAAATATTTGCTCAGTTGAATAGATTTCGCAAAACAGTTGGCCATAATATATTTATTGAATTTTTTGTTATATTAAATAATGTGAAGCATAATAATAATGTGAAATGTATTTCATTACAAAGGGGGATGATTTTCACCTGTTCATAGCTTAGCATAATCAAACTGAATAATTTGATATAATAATTTATAATGAAAAAAATATGGTTTGAAATAATTTCGTGTCTGAATCATTATTTCTATTATGTATACATCATGTTTCGTCAATGCTTTTGGTTATTAAAAGGTTCTCTAGATGTCGATAGCTTTTCCTACTCATTTATGTAAAAGTTGTGACAGTTGTCCTACTCATTTATGTCATATATATATATATATATAGAGAACTTATTATTTTCTCTTTTTCTAGATAATATCAAGCAAACTTCTCACTTCGGCCCGCAAAATTAACGAAGTCACAGTCAAGTCCATTCATTACATAAAGGCTTACTCATAATTTTATCTCAAAATTTTATGATAATATTTAGTAAAGCATAATAACATAACCCTATGGAATTATTAACTTTGCTCAAGACTCAAGTGCCAAACTCGAAGTTTCATATGCAGCCATCCATTTCATTTGTTGTTTTGATTTTGTCAAGTGGTGTATTCAGTGAGTGTAAATGCGATTACACCGTGGTTAACTCCAAACTATTTCTGGTCAGGTATTCCCCAAACGTTGATGTGTTTGAAAACGTGACTTGCATGATTGATTTGCACTGAAATCGCATGTTAATTTGGTGAGTTCAAAATGATTTAATATAAACCAAATATGTATACATGTATGTCAGACGCTAACTTGCCTGAAAATGTCTATAATAGTATCTATATATTCTTATTTTAAGTATCAGAAGTTGGGTTAAGAAATTTGAACCCAATTTTTCGAAAAAATGCTCCTTTGTACCAAGAATTTGATGTAATGGAATAAACTTTTGTCAACAAATCTGTTAAAGCTAATCCTACCAGGCAGGCCGAATTGTTTCGGTGAGCGGGTGCAACAAGAATTGAATCTATATGTGTTATAGTTAGACCTAGCCTTGGCAGGGTCCGCGGACAATTGGTTCATGCGATATAGCACTTTACTGAAAGTTACACAACTTTTGGTACTTTGGAAAAAAAAAACTGGATTAAAAGTAATTTTATATGCTAATGATGTATTAATTTTGATGAAGACAACACGGCTCATACCAAAAAGTCTTTTCATTAGTGTTGTTCTTACTATGCGGCAGGCTAAGCATCTATTCGACGGTGGTTTCCTCACTGGACGTCTAGAAGAAATTGGTACTGAGGTGAAAAATAAAACAACAAAATAATTTTAGACGACAGTAAAATGAGGTTCGTTAGGTAAATTACGAACCGTTTGTAGCGGGTCACTGCGACGGCTCGTCAACATATATAACTATGTTATGTATGCAAGCAGAAAATTGAAACAAGTGCAAAACTACTTCTTATGTTAATATGTTTACCCATATGTATATATATATATATATATCAACACATACATATATATATATATACTATGTGCGCACTGTAATTGCGGCGTTGCAAACATTTGCTTTGTAGGTGAACTGTTTTCATTATCCACTGACATTATTACCTTAGCCGTCCGTTGGCTTAACTGGCAGTCATTTATCCCCACATAGCAGTAAAAACAACAGGAAAGTGACTGAAGCGGTAGCAATTATTAGCAGCGTACAGTAGTCGTAGACAAACCACAGTTACCAGTAACGGTACTTAAACATCCGCTTCAACATGGTTAAATTGCTCTTGTATAAAAGGTACGAAACAAACACAAAAACACAACAGCAATAATGCCGGCGGAGATTCCCCCACATTCAAACGGCGACTGTTACAATTATGTGCGTGTGTGTGTGTGTGTGTGTGTGTGTCTATAAATGAATGTAGACAAAAGCCATTAAATGCCTCAAGGTAAACAAAACAGCGTACATATACATATATATATACACCTGTGGGCACTAACAGTCAAGAGTCGGTGGCCGCCGGGGCGTATATGTGTCACTTGCTGTTGTGTTTTTTTTTTTCCTTTTGACTTGGAGTCATCTCTGTTGGACACTGACGCACCCTGACTTACATAGGTATAAATATATAGGCGTGTGAATGTAAAAATAGAAATACTGAAACATTACATGAGTGGTTGCCCCCACTGGCGAACAGTTTGATATCATGCAATTTCATCAAAGTAAGTCACACACGTAAATATATTTGTTTACACGACCGCTGGCGGCATAAAGATGTGCATATTCGAGTGTTCATAAGCGAACAGTTAATTCAGGTAGCCAGATATTCCTTTTTAAATAAGTTATTCATTTTCATCACTTTACGACTTTAACCCAAATAATATTTATGGACTTTTTATTTTGAAAGAAAGATAAGCAAAATCTTCGCAATTGTTGTGTTCTTTTTTTTAGTATTCAATTATGAATAATATTTGGCTTACTTTTATAACTGAGAGTGTTACAGATTTGATAAACTGATAATGTATAATCAAGTATAATTATTCTAGTAAATGGTGTATCAAATGTGAACAAAACTGCACTTGACCTGATTCAGAGAGAAAAACTATGCTACAAAACTTTGGCAATTTGTGGATGGGCTGCCAATTTTTGATACCCTGTTACCCTATACTGAAGTGGACCGTATGAGGTCATTCTGCATCGAACGGAACAAATGGTAGTCAGAAGGGGAATGTCTGGACTATAAGACGGGTGAGGCAAAACTTTCCAGGAGCTGTTTTCCAAATAGTTTTTAACCGCTCTTGCAACATGAGGCCGAGCGTTGTCATGAGGGAAAATTATTGCCTCTTCTCTCAAATCGCAAACTTCGGTTTTATAAGCTCATAATACAGCACACCCTTCTGACCCCATCAAATACAGAATATTACTTTGGCGTCATGGATATACGAATATCGGCTTTTCTGTTGATTTGGCTGGTTGGCCAGGTTTCACATATAAGGTTTTGCGTTTAGGGTTGTTGTAATGGATCCATTTTTCGTCACTTGTCAAAATCCAATGCAAAAACGATTTTTTTGCTTCAAACAGCATTTCTGACATGCAAAATCGTCTCTCAACGGGCTTTAATTCATATGGAACCCAATTTCTGTCCGCCTTTAAAGTTAGTTCCGTCTGCTTTTAAATGTTTTGAAATGACTGCTTTAGCTGCTAGAATGACTCCCAACGATTCTGGTAGCTCTTCTTGAGCTTGGTAAAAGTTTTCATCCAGTAATGGTCCCAGGTTCTCTTCTTCAAACGTTTTTGGCCGCTCAGGATATTCTTCGTCTTGCAAGCCAAAATCACCACTTTTAAATCGTGTAAACTGATTTTAGCACATTTCCTCAACTAGTGAATGTTCAGCATAAACTTGAAATTTCCTTAATTTCCTTAAGTTAATCACCTCCGTTGATTTCGAAGTGTTTGTCAGAAGTCATCCACCAAAGTATCATACCATTGCTACCAAAGATACTAAAATTTGTGTACAAATATTGTATTGTATAAATTCTAATTTTTCTAATGATCTTTTCCACGTCCAATTCTGCTCTTCCCATGTGCTCACTATATAATTTTTCCACACTTGCACCATATTACCATTGCTTTCAAATATTCCAAACAATTCCGATAGAAACGGAAACTTACGCAGTGTCATTTCCTACAAATATTTCTGCTAAAGAACGTTTTCTAAGGTCTGTCGGTCAAGGAAAAATATTTCACTGAGTACATGTTTGAAAAAAAATCAGTACGTAAATTTCAAGCAGGTTTGTCAAATGCGGCAATCCAAAGTTGATGGATCGATCATGAAAAATTAAAACAGGTTGAGCAATCAAACTAAGAGAGTTAGAATATTGGAATCCAATATTGGACTTTAAAGTTTCTATATTAGCAAGTTCAAACTATATTATGAATATGAATACATATGCATATTATGTATATGTACTTCTCGCCTGAAGAAAGTGATGTATGAATCAAAAGTATCAACTCACTTCGATGGCAACATCGACTCTCAACTCAACAGCTCAACGGTAATCAAGCGATGCGGTAACGTGTGCTACTCACACAACTTCATTTTAAATGATTATAATCAATTATCATAATTGATGATGATTTGAACAGTCTGGTCACTGGATGTGGTAAGTGACTTGAAGAGCTGTAAATTCCCTGCAGGAAATTATATTGAATATTAAGTCTAACTTTTCACAGAAAATTACATCATTTCTTTGTTATACTATATCTTATTTTAGCCAATGAATGAATTGTGCTTATTGAAATTTCGATATAAAGTATTAACCAGATATATACAGCAATATAAATTATATAGATCAAAAATAATTACCAAAAAAAAAATTGACATTTCATTAGCTACTAAGGGCGATTCACTTCGAAAAAAAAGTTTTGCTTCAACGAGATCGAACAAAAGGGTAATATCTTTTAGATGTGGAGTGTTTAAGAGAGTTTGTCCAAAAGCACAATTTTTAAAAACATAAGGCAATCTATTACTAGTCCCTTAGGTTCCTGTACGAGAAGTATAGCTGAGATATATTGTATTTGTATTTAAAAAATATATTATATATATTTATTATTATTTATTTAATAATTTATTAATAATATTATTAATATTAATAATATTTATTAATAATATATTAATATTTATTTATATTATATTATATATATAATGAGGATGTTGGACAAAATTTCTTCTTTGTTCGAAACCCTTAGCACGAATGTAGGGAAAATTACAACTTTATATTTCAATCTTTTTTTTTCAAAACTAAGCATTTGCATCACCCTGTTTATCAGGTGGATAATTAGCCATTTGAACTAGATATTTTATGAATTGGTAAACTATTGAGTATATTTGAGCGCTTGAACATCAAAAGATCACTTAATCGTTTACGCGCATCGGGGATAAATTATTTCAGTTAACATTTTTATTTGTCTTCCTGCATTTCAACTTATGCAATTACATTGTATTACGTGGCAGAAATATAAAGTTATCAATGAGCTGTGATATAAATTTCGCCTCTGAACTAATAGCGTTTAAGTGCTGGCAGCAATGTGCAATGCTCGCTCCTAAGTGCTCATAAGCACTGGTCATATTGAAAATTATGAATACTAACTAAATATGTATCTACTGTATTAGTAATGAAATGTCATGAGCGCTGTGGGAAAATATGACTACATTCACACTATAGTGCCTGGAGAACCTATGAAATGGAAAGCGCACACCTTCTGGCCACATGTTGCGCGTACACACGCCACAAAGCATATTTTGAGGGTTCCACCTATTTTACCTTCTCTTCTGTAGATTGCGCCTACTGCCTTTATGGCCGCCGATTGCATTGCATGCCACTTCCTGCTGTCTAAAACCACACTATCTGCAAAGCATTATCGAGAGCTATAAGCAAAGAGTAAAAGGAAACCTGCAACAAAAGTAGCCAAAGTTCGAGAGGTGAATCGCGCACTGCAGCGACATTCCACACGAGCGAAAATACAAATGACATTAGTTGCATTTTAGCCGTTGAAATTATGTTGCTGGCGGCAACACTCGCACCCGCCTGCATATTGATTCGGCACGGGCTCGTCTAAGTGCTGCTAGAAACAAGCGCCTGTCTGTGGCGCCCGTCCGTCCGCTTGTCTGAATGCCTTCCTTCGATTGTCGATTTCGGCGACCTCACGTTTAGCCTCACTTGACTTGAGACACAAGCCCGAGGCGAGATGTGGAGTTGGTGTGATGCCACAAGTGTTTAGCCACCAACATTTATATAATCCATAAATATGGGTATTTGATTGCTGCCGGCAACCGCTTCCTCCCGCTTTCGAATGCTAACCTCCATTGCTTGTCACTAAGCAAATATTTTTTTACAAAGACCTCTCTTCTATTATATTACCGAGCGCATAGACAATGTATTTATATAAAGATATTATATATACATATAATATATATATATATACATTGTTGTTCATCGCTGGCGTACGTACAGACAGCGACGTAGTCAGTCATATTATCGAATTAAGTAGTTGGATTTGTTCGATTACCTGGCTCACCAATGAACCGATGAGGCAACTAAATATTTCGCTTTGCAGCCGGAATCATTGGCAGCCAGTAAATCCTGCAGTGAATTTACTTTCACTTACTTGATGACGAATGCCCATGCATATGTATCTATATATATTTATATGAACAAAGAAATTTAGATTATGAAAGTACGTTTCCTTCACTTTGTATGTATCCCTCATCCATTTGCATGTATAGAATTATTTTGCTATTGCACAGTTATGTATGTCTTAGCCGAATAGGAAAGATAGAATCTATTTCCGCGGACAATGTTCAAATAAGATCCTACTTATATAAAATTAGTGCTTGAGGAAAGAAAATGGCCATTTCTTCACAAATCAAGCGAAAATGTGGTTTAAAAGGTATCAGTCTGAAAGTATTTCAAAAATCTTTGGCTGTCTTGTTGAATTGGTATGCCTAATGAACGTCTGAATAAAAGCGGCAATACCTAAGCCATAATTAGACATGTTGTGCTTCCAAGTGAGTACCAACAATGCATCATTCAACAACTCAAATCTTCAAAACAAACAAATCAAATCTAATAGATAAAAGAGCTAAATTTCTTCAACCCTAGCTTTCCGGTTATTTCAGTTTGGTACAGATATCTCAAGCGGCAGAATGCTGAGTATTCGCAAAGATAATTTCCATATGTTTCATCATCTTGTCGCTCTCAGTTAATCCCCAATCTCATGCTGCATGAAAACTATATTAATTTATACTCTTTATTACGCTATATTTTCTAATAGATGCAGAATGTACTCATAAACGGGCTCAAGCTAATAATAGATAGAAAACTTCTTATACCAACACATTAATTTGGATTTCGTGTCCAGGTGCACCGAATTATTAATTTCGTTGAAAATATAATTTATAAGAGGAAAGTCTGTTCGGCGGCCTTCATAGACGTGTCTCAGGCTTTTGATAAAGTTCGACATTCGGGTCTACTGCACAAATTGAAATGTGAAAATAATATTGCGAAATAATTGCTTCCTACTTAAAAGATAGATACTTCCGCTTTAAAAAAGAGGTTGCATACTCTTACAAACAAACTTGAAAACTATAGAAGCGGGTGTTCCCCCGGGGAGCGTGTTGGCGCTTCCTTTACCTTCTTTTTACCAGTGACAACCCAACTGACTCGTTATATTATAGCTACATTTGCGGATGACAAAGCACTATTAGCGGTTGGAGAGTCTACCTCAGTATCTACCCTACGACTGCAGACAGCAGTCAATGCAATCACTAAGTGGGCTTCTAAGCGACGTATCAAATAAACCATTCCAAACCAATGCACATAGGCACATGCACATTTAAATAAATAATACTCCAATACCACATCGTACTTGGCACTAGCCAAGTACCTAGGTATCACCCTAGATGCTAAGCTCCACTGGAAAGAGTATGTCAAAAAAAACAAAGGGGGGCTAGCTTGATATACAATTTGCTAAAGTATACCATCTAATCGGCAGGAGATCTGTTCTGTCAATCCAAAACAACCTTTTAATATATAAGCTAAAGCTAAATATATATAGCTAAAACCAGTTTGGGTCCACGGGGTTAAATCGGCTGATTTTCACCGTGATCTTGCCGTGAGTTCAGTGACAACCAAAACTGCTAAAATTGCAAGTTCTAACGATCTGAAGCGATCTTAGACGGCATTTTAATGAGGATGTTTCCGGCTTCGGTTTCCGAGAAAACCGGTTGAAACGCAAGGAGCTTTCCGACCTAGCAAGATAACGATAGCAGCAAATTTATTTCTTTGACATTTAGCTTTTAAATATTTTTCTTCTCATCAGAAATGAATTGTTTGTTAATAGTTTTTCTTTTGTATATACTAGTTACAATCGTAAAATATAATAATAATAAAAAAAATAAAGGGTCTTCAAAAGTCTTCCGAAAAATATTCGGATAGTATTTAATTAATAAAGATTTTTGCTTAAAATGAGCAAAATATTTCAAACCATATTTCGAGAAAATGAATTTGAAATTCGGAATTTAGTTCGATTTAAATATAAACAGAATTTGAAATGGAGTCCTCAAATATTAAAAATTGAAAAAAAAATTTGATTCGCAAATATTTTGGAAAAGAATGGCCATCAACCGAAGAAAGTAAAAGTTAATAAAGTTTTAAAAAAAGCTTGTTAAAATTAGGGCGTTAAGTTAAACTCGGAATCGATATATTTGGATATTCAATAAGAACATATTTTAAAATAAAACTGAGAAAACATCAAATTTTTTTATTCACTCTAAATTGATATTAATATGAAAACAAGTAAGAAAGGTTGGTAAGGAAAGGTAAAAGTTTGGGTGTAACCGAACATTTTATACTCTCGCAATGTGCAAGGATCAGAAGCAAAGATATGCTTTCAGGTGGTAGCATAACTTTATATAAAAAATGTTATGGAAGAATTCAACATTCGTTATTCGAAGAAATTTTCAGTGGATTGCATTCATATTTGGTATTTTATTAACTTATATTACAGGCTGTATTGCTGTATTTTACTTCGTGTCAGAGATATTTATATTAAAATCTACCAAATTAACTCAAAGATGATATATGCGATATAAACTCAACCAAAGTGGCTTAAGTGAATATATTAGATACACGAGGAAAATGCCAGCCATAGAAAAGGAAATCATTATATTAGGAATATGGGGCTTAGACCACGGTCTAGATCGATTTCATTCATATTTATCGCGAAATCACATTATGTTTAAGAAAACAAATCCACTTAATTTCATTAAAATATCACACATATTGACAAACATGAACGGTTTAAAGTCAGATGGAAAGTCGGGAATTCTTATATCGGGCATTTTTGGGATAGACGAAGGAAGATCTCCACTAATCACATTAACTCTTTTCATTATTCAAGTATATTATGCAACATGTTTTCAAGCAATTTTGTGAAGGTAATTCACGCAGTGACCGACATATTCGGCATAAAGTC
Organism: Bactrocera minax; assembly: GCA_021498325.1. Lineage (NCBI taxonomy): Eukaryota > Metazoa > Arthropoda > Insecta > Diptera > Tephritidae > Bactrocera > Bactrocera minax. Next base: position 1,672,539 of record JAKEEE010000024.1, read on the forward strand.
TGCTAGAATAGCAAAAATCATTATATTTAGTATATTGGAGCTGGGATAATTCGTAGACCAATTTCACATATTTTCAGAAGTAAACTATGGCATATCCGATATTACACGTTCACTTAATTTTGCTAAGATATCTTACATATTGACCGAAACATATGGTATAAAGTCTAACGGAAGGTCGAAAATCCATATATTGGCTATAAGGGACTTGGGGTAGTGTTTAGCCGATTTTTCCCATTTTTGACACCAGAGCATGCTATTATCATAGAAAGATAATCCTCCAATTTCATGGCTAATGGATTGAAAAGTTTTAATTTTTTCGAATGAGATGGCATATCTTGAACGTACTATTCGTGAAAAGCTTTATTCCAATGTCGTAATTGCTGCTCGATTTATCTACCTTAAAGTGAAAGTATCAGATGAAACTTAAAATTGTGTTATATTTATATGTAGGCGTGGTTTTTATCCAATTTCGTCCATTTTCACAAAGTGATATGAGAATGCAAGTTTAATTTCATTTACCAAATTTTGCTGAAATAGGTTTAGGGATTCTTGAGATATGGATTTCCTCAAGTGGGCGTGCCATTCCCATCATCAAAACTTTACACGGATTCCTATGCATATCGCACTTTTAGTAGTTTTCAACTTAACATTTACATGGAGGAGGCACGTGGGCGTGGTTATTATCCGATTTTACTCATTTTCTGAGTATATGAAGAGATGCTAGAAGAACGTAGTCGGAGCAAGTTTGATTGATATAGCTTTAACGGTTTCCGAGATATATACATTAAACTTATTGGGGGGCGGAGCCATACCCACTTTTACAAAAGTTTTTGCGCACAGATGCCCCACCCTACTAGGATCCCCTATACCGAATTACACGTTTATGTCTTAATTTTCTGCTTAGTTATTGCAATTTATCTGTTTTCGATTAGTGCCATTTTTGGGCGTGGCAGATGTCCAATTACCCCCATCTGCAATATCAACCGTCCTACGGCAACAAAGAACACGTGTACCAACTCAATGTATCAACTCGTCCTTTCATCCTGATCATTTATATATATATATATATATGTCTATATCTAACTCGATTAGTTCTAGGTGTTAAAAACAACCGTTAGGTGAACAAACCTAATATACTCTGTTGCAACATGTTGCGAGAGTATAATAAAAACACTCCTTACTAGTAATTAAATCAACAATTTCTTTGGTGAATCAAATATATACGCCATTTCAAGCTGAAAGGTTGTACTTTAGAATTCTTTAAAATGAAGAAAACCTGAAATTTTGTGAATACAATGAGATTTTTTTTGAGGACTTTTTGAGGACTTCAAACATTTATGTCTAGTCGTAAATGTAGCGTGAATGTTACTAAAATATGAAAAAGGCAAATCACTTACGACTCAAGTTTAATGAGTTTAACGTGATTTTTACAAATTAAAGGCTCAACAACACAATTACAGAAAAACCAAAGGACGCTAACTTAATAGAATCCATAAAGGTTTCATTGTTTTAAGAGTGTGTCGCTGACTTTATGCATATGAATACTTAATGCATTGTAAATTGAAGTCTAAAATCGGCTAACCAATATAAAAGCGAAAATGCATAAAAAATAAAAAATAAAGCATTTATCGGCAACAAAGTGAAGTTAAACATTGGTGTTTACACGCTCTTGTTAATGACACCGTTAAGTGCACGTTAATGCACAGCAGTTACAATTTTCGACCAAGTCATGTATACTTTTACATATGATACATACTGAGGCTTGTAATCGGGTATATGCTTACAAGCTTGTTTAGCAGCGTTTTGTTTACAGTCGTTAAACAAATACCAAACTTACAAGAGATGCTAAATGTGGGAAACGGATAGCAAAGTCGAAGCAAGTCAGCTAACGTAGGGCGCTAAAAGTCAAAACAGTGTCAGCACGGAAATGGCTGGATCAAGTCAGCAGCTGCAACGGCAAACAACAACACGATGTAATACTTTATCTATTTGTTTTTTTTTTCTTTAATTTAAGTTTTTCAATGGCCAACGAGTTGAGCGACCATTGGTGACTTTGACTTGGTTCAGGCACGAAATTTGTAATGTTTGTGAATTTAAACGCTCTACATCCTCCAACTTGTCATAAAGTGCTTTGTTTAACTTCCTTTTCCATGCCATTTTAACACATTTGCTTATCGCTTTGCTTGATTTTGCGGCGCTATTCATTTTATACATATGTTGCATGCATATATTTCCTTTCCGTATTTTATTGAAACTTTTCCACACATTTCGCCTATTAAATTCATTGCCTTTGGTCAAACACTTTGACCATTGACTTGACCCGCATCACTAACTTTGTTGGCCCAAAATTGTGCGTGCCCATCATTTGCGATGGGAATTTGCTCAAGCGCTCTCAACGAGTTTTAGCAAAATGCTTTGGTGTAGTCGAAATGCGCCTACAATCTGCTGAAAGATAAACATTCAAACATTTATTATTTATTGCTGTTTCTGGTGTTTGTTGGATGTGTGATTGTAAGTCACATGGGCGGAGCCAGAAGAGACATCGAAAAAGGGTTCAATATTTCTTAATTTTTTATACATTTTATTTTATTCGGCAATTTATTATCCACATTTGTAGTTAAAAAAAATGATTTATTAGGTTGAAAGGGCTGAAAAAACGACCTGTGGAGACTTTCCAGTTTTAACGACATCTGTTTCTTTCTTGTCTAAATCCATGCGAAGGACTTATTTTGTTCCAATTTTATTTAAAAAAATGTTCATTTTTTACTCTTCCGTTAGGAACATTCTGCCCGATAAAAGGTTTTAGTGAATAGAGAAAGCTCTTGGTTTGAATATGATTTAAATAGGTTGGTATTGTAAACGGGCGTGGTCGAATCTCTACACTATGGTACAGGGAGTTGCTCAATTAAAAGAAATCTGTGGTTCCATAGCACTATTTTTACTAATCTCAGCAGTGTATTTTACTCTTAAATATATAAAAAAAAGTAAACAACTTTTCTCAAAAACCGAAATATACATAATCATTTCTGATGGTCTTGAGGTATTTTCACATTGTATATTGTAGTTTTATTACAAAAAAGTCACTAAGTGAGTCCGTAACTTATCTTGCGTTACCTATATTTGATATAATAATATAATATAATGATATTCGGTTGTCCGTTTGACTACCTTTGGAAAACGTTTCAACTTGAAATCAATTTGTGCAAAAAACTTATGATGATATTAACGAACTGCAGGCTTAAGTTCTTAAACCCAGCGAATCTCTTTGCGATCAAACTTTATATATATGCTAATAACGTTTCCTAAAAAAACAGATTCCAGGTGCACGTAAACTACTTTTATTTTTTTGTTTTTGTTTTTTTCATACTTTTATAGAATCCATCCAATTTTCTGTCAGGTATAAAAAGTACATCGAACGTCTGCTTGGCTGACGCTTCTTAAGTCAAGACATTCGCTCTGTAGATTTTGAAATGAAAACATCTATATATGCGAATTATTATTCATACAAATTAATTTGTTATCTCTCAGTCTTTCCAGTCAAATGGAGGGTCTCAAATTAGCATTATAATTTATAAAAAAATATATTATATCTATCTATGGAAGCCTCCAAGGACCCCGCTTCAGTTAACTTTGATGCCCAATATACCCTGCAGTGAAATATGAAAGGAATTTCAAGTGGAAATTGAACTAGTCAGAACATATAGTTTACAACTAGTAAATTTTGAATAGTATATTTTACTTACGTTTATTTTTTAGAGTGTAGTTTAATGCAGGGAATAAGTTTTATAAGTAGAGCTACAAATTTTATATCTTTTACGCTTCTGGATTTACATTTTTATTCAATTTTCATATTTGAACTAGATTTTTTCTGTTCTTGATGTTGTAACTATAATGTTGAGCTGGAAATATGAAACTAGACAAGAAAGCATCACTTGTATACTAATTTTTTACAAAGTTGGTTCAGAATGAGAGCATAGTTACGTCGGCGGATTACGATTTTTAAAAGGAACTAGACAGCTTTGTATCTGTTTGAAGCTAGAATGAAACCGGGATATTGCTAACCAAAGACTAAGGATTTGGTTGTACGTAAAAAGACCATCGGCTGACTGGTTGGGCCTATGGTTCTTACTAGCTGTAAAGATATTTATAACCAGTTGATGTCATTGAAGGGTAAATAATAGCACAGAAAATAGGAGCATTCAAATTTGTGTAATTGCGAATATGCCGTAATATTTGTTCGTGTTTGTTGCCCTGGGACAGTAGCCATAGATAAGGGACAATGACGTTCAATCATAAAATACTTTTCATATATAAGGGAAACAAATATTACAAAAAATTTATAATAATTCCTTTCGGAATTTACATAATTTTTATTACAAAATGATAAAGGAGAAACGTACTGCCATTGTATATACCATTTAAGTATATAATATTAAATAGAATATTAATATTTTGGTAATTCAAGTATATCCAATATTAGCAGACATCAAGCAAAAAATAATATTTTTTACTTCAGTAGTATCTAGTAGTATAATTTACTGTTGCTATTCCACATATTGTCCCAATTCTTGTATGATCATGTATGATCAGATTCAATATTAGAAGTCTATGGTACGTGGGTTCGAAGACTTGGTTTTTTAAACTTAGTCTATATTCATATAGTATGTATATTCATTAAATTCGTTTGTTCAGTTTCTTGAGCAGCTAGTGCAGTCATTCATATTGGCTGCCTTGAAAAAAGAATATGATGCTTCGAGCAAAAACATTCTCAATTTCACTCTAGATGATAAGCTGAGTATTATGGAAAGAAAGGCGGCATATCATTGAAGAATTCACCAATAACTTGCAGAACATTAAAATATTGGGAAAATTCTATTTGACGGAATAGAACGCATTAATGCCACACATATTTTAAAGTCTTGTATCATATTTTAAAGATGCAAGTATTTTTTTTTTTTCTCAATTTTCTAAATAAATTAAAAGTAATAGTACTATAATAAATAGTCTGAATTCCAACTTATATAAGTTTATATAAATTTGAAATGTAATGTGTCTCATTTAAGAGCAGAATTATGCCAACCTTAAATTTATTTCCACTATTATTGTTTTATTTCCACTATAATTGGGTACAACTTTTCAGCAGTATCATCTCACATTGCTATGCGCTTGGATTAAAAACGAAGGTCATAATGGATATCGGTGTTTTCGTATGAAGCATTACAGTTATTCTAAAACGTTTTGAAAACAAATAAGTTTTTCTATGTATGTACAATATGTATGGAAATTTACGAAACAACTTAATGTGTTTATTGATTCTTTAATAAAGTGATCCAAGTTGTATGCACCGAGTTATTATTCAACTATTTTTACCCAGGAAACTTTTTAACTTGGTGTTAAATTGTTGTGGAAAAACTAGCAGGAGAGTTCATGTTACGAGTGATATTATAATGAATATTTAAACCTAAGTCGTCTTTTCAAACAAAAAAAAAAAAAAAAATTGAATTAATACTAATTTCAAAGGGAACCATACATTAGCACGCCTGCGAATTGTACAACAGTTAGCATTACGAAAAACGTATCGATATGTCTGCGACAATGAATTATGACCATTATGGTTATGAAAAGAAATTATCACAACTCGTGATATAGTAGAGTTGTGGTAATTTTTAATATGTATGACATGTTACAAGTAGCTTGATCTCCTAGCTTTCTTAGTATGACTTATTTATCAGATTAGGTATACGATTTTTACTTACTGAAGCAATACAGTAGAAATCAATACTTTTTTTTTGTCTTATGATTCTGACAATTTTTATATATATAACCATATAAAATGCACAACGATTAAAAACGGTAATTTAGTAATCTTATGTTACCCGGATATTAAAAGAGCTCTGAAACCTTCATCAGAATTATTAATGCTTTATACTAATATTAATATAAAAGACAACGAAAGTAAGAATTTAATATAGTGAAAATTAGGGAAGTCGACGAAAAATCCTGCTCATCCACATATAACTGTACTATCTACAGTAATATACTAAATTAAAAGCTGAAAAACAAAATAGAAATAACGTGAAAGGATATCGTCAGAAACCTTAAGCTTGACTAAAATTATGGAACGGCAGTCTCACAAGTAGATCAGTAAATCAATCTTACAAACTACTAAGCCGATTCGACTCGTATTTGGTTCATAACATTTAGATTTAAAATATTTTGAATATTTTTTTAGTATCATCAGATTATTTTACTTTGCAATAGATAACTTTAATATCAATGAAGTAAGCGAAGGAAATTTTAGCACAGTATATTTGTTATGTAATATATCTTATATAAAAATGTTCGAAATCGGTCTATACGCTTTCTAGATCCCATATACCTAATATAATATGAGAATATTTATCTTCCTGTTCCCTCCATATATAAAATATATCAATAAATATGAGAAGTATTCCAATGAAATTTAGCGAGCCTGTTTTCTCAAGCACTGTGTAATTAGACCTTTCCCTTCCATCCGTATACTCATTATATTTATTACCGTCTTTCTCGTTGAATTTATTCCGAAGAAATATCGCAATAAAATTAAGCAGGATATATGTAGGTCCGTATTTCCTCGAAACGCTAGTAAGAAGAATATAGTGTTGACACCTGTTAGACAGGTTGATTTTAAAGCCGACATTTCGGGTATGAAGCAGGACATATTAATGAAAGTAAGTAGGCCACGTATAAAGTATAAAGTAGTAAGGTAGGTATTAGTACGAAATGAGGGTAATCGGTTGACAATTTCATCTAATAACAAATGTGAAATTCATACTTCTGGAACTATTTTATATACTTTTAATACTTTACAAAATGCGCGAGTGTCTAACGTTTGGTTGCAGTCAAACTTAGCACTTCTTAATTTGTTTTGGTTATAGGACTACGCCTGTTTTCTTAACAGTTAGTTAGTCTTAGTTAACCAAACAGCTGCTGTTATTTTTATTTCTTCGAAAAATATATTCACTCCACAAGCGAAGTTAACTTTTTATGAAAAGAAAACGAGCAAGAGCCTACTTTAATTAAACCAGAAAATTTAAAACCTGGCTTTCAGTGTTTGTTGGGTAATGTTCGGACATATATTTGATATTGATGTGTCTGTATGTATCGTGTGCATATGTAACATTTACTGCTCTTCGTGCTAATCATAGCAACTTATTCATTTATTATTTGCATTCTTACTTTAATGAGATTTCGAGCATTACCGAAGTAATAAAATTATTTATAGACTCGTTTCGCAATTTTTATGTGGCAAGTTGCGGTCAAATGAGAAAATTAAATTATGTTAAAATAGCAGCTGAAAAATGAAGCCAATGTAACGCACAGTCCTCATTACAAGTGTGTACATATATAAATACCTACATAAAATATGTACTTATATGCGAGCATTTGAATCGTAACAAAGTTTTCGGCTACAATTACAATTTTACAGCAATCGCAATTCGTTCAGAATAGGCTCTGAAATATATGTAACCGCATATTTGTTAGTCTATGTATATACATATATATGTATATAGATATGTATGTATATGCGATGGTTGCAATACCTTCTGAAGCTTACAATGACGAGTACAAAGTATAGTCATTAGTTTCGTAAATTTAATAAAGCGTACTCTAGACTCTAGAGGTTTCAGAGTGCCTCTGAATATCACTGTGTCTATGAATATATATACATATGTACCCAGATTTAAGCATTGCCCACGGCTTGGTACATTTTCGTATATTTGTCAGTTGTGCTTTTATTTCAACATAACATTTTACTGCTCTCCCATCACAGACATTTTCGTGACCGCCTAACACTATAAAAGGTTGGCGAGAAATCGCGTAAACTCCATTTTTACAGTTTTCCTCATCATAAAAAAGTAGTTCGTAAATTACTAGATGTTAAGTGTGTTTTGTTTAGCAATAGGGTTTACATAAAACCAAGTCATAAACGCCAAATAATATGAATTGACTTCCAGCTCTAAAGGCGAGTATTGCTCATAGTCTTTTTTCTTTTTTGTGATAGTCTTTTGCATTACTCAAATTTTACTTGTGAAAGATAATTCGATATATATGGGGCAAATTATTCACAAGAATGCGGAAGGTGTTATTCGAAACTTGCAATTTTATACTATCGCAACATGTTGCAGCAGAGTATACTAGGTTTGCTCACCTAACGGTTGTTTGTAACACCTAAAACTAATCCAGACAGAATTTGAGTTATATACATATAAACGATTAGAATAACGAGATGAGTTGAGTTGAGTGATTGTTTGTACGTCCGTCCATCCGTTCGCCCGTTCGTCCGTACAACGATAACTTGAGTAAAAATTTAGATATCTGGATGAAACGTGTTCCTTGGCACTATGAGGGGGTTGGTATTGCAGATAGTCAAAATTAGACTATTACCATGCTAGTGCTTTAACTAAGCCACCAATTTAGCTAAAACAAGTAAGAAAGGGCTAAATTCGGGTATAACCGAACATTTTATACTCTCGCAATGTACAAGGATCAGAAACTTGGATATGCTTTCAGGTCCTGGCATAACTTTATATTAAAAAATGTTGCGGAAAAATTCAACATTCATTATTCGAAGAAATTGTCAATGGATTGCAATTATACTTGGTATCTTATTAACTTATATTACAGGAAATAGACTCATGTACTTTCGTTGCTATATTTTGATTCGTGTCAGAGATATTTATATTAAAATCTACCAAATTAATTCAAATAAGATATATGCGATATAAACTCAACCAAAGTGGTTTAATAAATATTTCAGATACATGAGGAAAAAGTCAACCAGTGAAAAGGAAATCATTATATTAGAAATATGGGGCTTAGACCACGGTCTAGATCGATTTCATTCATATTTAGCGCGAATTCACATTGATTTAAGAAAACATATCCTCTTAATTTGATAAACATATCACACATATTGACCAACATAAACGGTTTAAAGTCAGGTGGAAAGTAGGGAATTCTTATATCGGACTTTTTGGGATAGAGGAAGATCTGCACTGATCACATTAACTCTTTTTACTTAATTTTGTTAAGATATCTTACATATTGACCGAAATATATGGTATACAATCTACCCAGAGGTTGAAAATCCGTATATTAGGTACATGAGGCTAGGGGAAGTGCTTACCCGATTTCATCTATTTTAAGCACATGGACACATTGTTATAAGAAAGAGACGTCTTCTAAATTTCAAAGAGATGACTCATATGTTGACCGTTATATATCGTATAAAGTCTACAGAAAGGTTGAAAATCCTTATAATAGGTATATGGGGTTAGCAAAGTATTTACCCGATTTTTCCCATTTTTGACACAAGAGGACATTATTATCATGGAAAAATAATCCTCCAATTTCATTACAATATCTTACAGATTCCCCGATATTTTCTATAAAAAGTGAGATAAAGGCACTGAGGTCCTAATACTGAGTATCTGGTGGCTTGAAAAGTTATAATCCCATTTCCTCTATTTTTACACATAAGATGACATATCCTGAAGGGATTTTTTGTGCAAAAGTTTGATGTTCATATTTTAATTCCTGCTATATTTATCTACTTTAAAGTGAAAGGATCAGATGAAAGTTAAAATTGTGTTATATAAGAAGTAGGCGTGGTTTTAATCCGATATCGTCCGCTTTCACAACGTGACATAAGCATAAGCATAACCAAATATAGTGCATGTACCAAATTTGGTTGAAATCGGTTAAGGCGTTCTTGAAATATGGGATTTCTCCTAAAAGTAGGCGGTGCCACACCCATCATCAAAACTGTACACCTATTGTTGGATATATGTGGATATATATGGATTCATATGCAACCCTTACGTATGACATTTTCTGCAAGATTTAATGTTTGTGAAGTGTTCCTTCAGCGAGGTATCGCACTTTTAGTAGTTTTCAACATAACTTTTGTATGGAGGGGGAGGTGGGAGTGGTTATTATCCGATTTCATTCATTTTCTCAGCATATGAAGAGATGCTAAACAAACTCCCTCCGAGCAAGTTTGATTGATATAACTTTAACAGTTGCCGAGATATATATATTAAACCTATTGGGGGGCGGGGCCATGCCCTTTTTTACAAAAAGTTTCGCCCACAAATGGCCCATCCTACTAGGATCTCCTAAACCAAGTTACACGTTTATGTCTTAATTTACTGCTTAGTTATAGAACATTATCTGTTTTCGACTAATGGAATTTTGTTGGCGTGGCAGATGTTTTGGCAATTACGTCAAACTACAATACCAACCGTTTCACGGTGACAAAGGACATGTGTACCAAGTTATCGCTTGCACGGGCGGACGGACAGACAGTAACTCGGATTTCAACTCGTCTTTTCATCCTGATCATTTATATATATACATATATGTCTATATCTAACTCGTTCAGTTCTAGGTTTTTAGCAACACGTTGCGAGAGTATAAAAAAAGTTAATTGGCAGCTAAACGGAGTCTTTTACCTCTTTTTTAAAAGGAAGAAAGGAACGGGTCTGGTTTCGACCTCTACTAAGTTTTTTGTATATATTTCACAGACCACTTAAGCTATATTAACCAAAATCGCTGAGAACAAGTCCTTCTAACACCTCCTTATATAGTATGAATATGGGTGAAATCATATAATAACCACGCCCACCCTTATATAACAGTTATGTTGAAACCTGCTCTAGGTGCGATTACTCACTAAAGAAGCACGTCAGAAGCATTCATTTTCATTGTAACGATGGCACGGAAGAGCTTCATAGGAATCGGTTTAAAAATTAGACAACGGGCGTAGCACTCCCACTTTAATATGAAATCTCATGTCTCAGAAACGACTTGCACAATTTCCACAACATTTGGTGTCACCTGCGCTGTGCCTGAGCCAATATAACTGGATTTTAAATATTTTCTAATTTTTTTCACTTTACAGTGTCTAAATCAAGCACCAAACAAGATATCGGAACAAAACTTTATGCCACAGGGTTATGCCATCTCATGTCTAAAAATAGTCGAAGTCGTACCTTAATTTTCAAATCCTCCGCAAATAAGGAATATGTGGACATCAGTCCATACTGCTGACCTTTAAAGAAAATATGGGTCACCCTGTTGGATATATTAATGCAATTCAGGAGCATATTTTCCTGTAAATAAAGTGCAGAGTGGGTCTCAGGTCAGTAGTACCCTTAGTCGCCATATGCGTAATATAAAAATTGTCGAACTATTGGTTGCCTTTATACCGTATATATCGGTTAATATGTAAGATATTTTTGGCAAAATTTAGTGAATGGTAATTATAATTAATTATTATTATATTGGATATACTATAGTTTAATGTTGGAAATGGGTAAAATCGGTATACGAATTATCCCAGTTCCCATATGCTACATATAATGATTTTCATTTTATCTCCCAATGTGTGAATTATCTTAATAAAATTTCGAGGAAACATGTGGTTTCTTAACCATTATGTCATTTAAAGCAGATAATGAATGAAATCATTCTAAACCTTCATCATGTGGAATATGTCCTAAATATAATTTACACCCCTACTTAATTTTTTTTTAATACACCCAATATATTAAATTTTGTCCTTTTGGTTGAGTTTATGCCAAATATATCTCAATGGAAGATGTCTCAGCAAACATTAGGGAGATTAGTATTATATCATTCGTCAGTAAAAATGATGGCAGCAATGTGATGAATATAGTGATTTTCGTTAGTTAGATAAATTTTAATATAAATATCTTGGACATTAAGCAAAAATTAGTTCTGAAACTATGTGAGCATATGGCCTATAGTCTAAGTTAATAAATGTTATAAAGTGTTACCAACACCTGTATTATCCCACCTTTGATCCTTGCAAATTGTGAGAGGATAAAATGTTCGGTTACACCCGGACATGGCGCTTCCTTATAAAAGATATAATAAGCTGGCTAAATAGGCACTCGATTTGAAGATTTTTCAAACCATCTTTATTAGCTTCACCTTTTATGTAACACCTTAAGTGACGGTGCTTTTTTCTTGCTGTTTTTTCTAATAGTATTGGATTCCATTACATACTTATCTGACCTACCATATATATTCGCTTCAATGAAAAATTTTTTTCACCTCAGATTTTTACAATAAAATTTCCAGCAGCAATTTGTCCAAACAGAAGCATAGTAAAGTATATTAACAAAAGAAATGCATACGTGCCGGGAAATCTTTGAATATATAATAATAAAATCAAATTTATTATAATCAATATGGGTTACGAAACCTTATATTATTATTTACATTCTAAAGGAAACTCATGCAGTAAGCATTTACAACTTTTGCTTTTACCTTCAAACAGCCGGTTTATTGGAGAAGCAAGTAAGCTCGATAAATGCCAATATTGTAGGAGCATCAAATGTGTGGGTGATGAACTTTTTGTCGTGTATTACAGTATTGTAATATGAAGATTTCATATTGAAAATAGGTAATTAATTTATTAAGTTATGGCTTCTTCTCAATCTCATTTTAAAGCATATTGCTTATCATTGTGGTGAATTTGGAGCTTTTCAATAAATACAAGGTATTGTTGATATATTTTCTCTCTTTTCATTATAATTAAAAGCTGTTATTTATCGAAATATTAAGTTAGCAACTTTTATCACGATAGTACCTATAAAAAGTTACTCTTATTAATTTTCAGTGGGAAAATTCTACGGTGGGAACTCTCACTGTCCATTAACTCCAGTTTCAGGTTTCCATACCACTAAAAATGCAAGCAGGGATTGCTGCCATTATGGGGTTACAGTCTAGACCCCTCAAAGAAGGCATACTCTTAAAAATTTGTTCTGTAAGTAACGAAGAATAAAAAAATTCTATCTTTCAAGCTTTATTAAGCATGTATTTAAGCGTATACAAAAATTTTTGTATGGATATTTTGATGTAAAATGACGATACACAAGGAAAACGTTTTTAAAATTTTACGCGCCGAAACTAACTGACCCGAATGCCTCGAAATTGCAGCGAATTTGGCTTTATTTTATTATTTATTATTTTTTTTCCTTTTTTACCAATACGATAATGCTTTTAGAACCCTAACATTAAAGTGCTTGATAGCCGAAAAAAATATACTATATAAAACTGCCTGACCCGTTAAGGCAACAGCGGCCCAACTAATCCGGCGGTGTTCTTCAGATATGTGAGTATTTACTCCCATAGCAAGATACTGATACTGGTATTGAGCTCATTATTATTTGCTTAAATCTACATTAAGCGTACAAAGGTATGCTTATATCAATATATCAATGTATCAGACTGGGGACGGGTCGGAGCTCTGTTGTGTTCTTGTGGTTTACTATTGGAGCGTTGGACCACGCATAAGCTTGGCGAGTGCTTGACAACACCAACGATGGGAAAGTTCTTCTGGTCTAGTGAGGTATAGTGAGATCTTCACCCTTAGCAAGGTTAGTCTTTCTCTAATTGTAGAGAATCTAATTAGTCACAGTTTAATTAGCATCCAAGCATTGAGGCCAGACATTTTTTCAGATGCCAATTGTGAAAATTGTTTGAAGAAGAGAAGATGAAATCGGTTTGGATCAATTTTTATCAATCTTAATATCATACCTAACCTATCTGTTGATATTATAGCGGAAATACTTCCTTAAATCAACGAATTTTCTTTACTTTTGAATGTCATTATTTGCCCAAAAACTTCTAAGGGAAATTGGGCGACTAAATGGCAGAGGCGTTAACAAAGCTGACATCTCATATGTAGACGGTCATGCTGCCGTCTATTAATCATGAATTCTTTCTTGCCACAGTTTTTTGGCTGCATGAATTGTTCTATTTCACCTGTAATTATATAAAATTGATTGTTACCGCAATATGACGGCCTGACAAATGATAAATTATACAATACAATGACTTTACACAAATACTTATACGGCTTTTATGGAATTAATTCCAATTGCTCGTAACCACAGTGGTATTCCACGAGCGAATAATTAGCTAATACAACGTTTTTTTATTTATTATTTACAGATGATTAAGATGATGGTGACGGTTGTTATCGTATTCACCATGTGTTGGCTGCCTTTCAACGTGCTTGTGGTAAGTCAGTAAGACACGTGTAATTATCCTAATATAAATGTATATAGCACACGCCTCTCCGTTCTTAAATTAATGGAGAAACGTGGTATATTACTACACACATCTTTGTCTTTCCAGATTCTACTCAACGACGATGCTTTCAAAATGTGGGAGCCGTTACCGTACTGCTGGTTTGCATTCCACTGGTTGGCCATGTCGCATAGCTGCTATAATCCGATCATCTACTGTTATATGAATGCACGCTTTCGCGGTGGTTTCCTGCAGATTATTTATCGTGTGCCAGGTTTGCGACGTTGTTGTTGTCTACGTCGTTATTTGCATAATCGTGGCGAGCGAAATTACGATGCTACCGGTGAGATGACCTTCAAATTCATTGCTGGTAATGGTGGAGGTCTGTTGAGGAAACCTAAAATACGCATTAGGTGCCACGCTATTCTGGTCTTTTCCATTCTTTACTGTCTTTCATTACTTTCTTGCTGTACTCTTAGTTTTCTAACTCTCTCTCTCTTCTAACTCTTTGCTTGTCGTTTATTGTGTGCTCAGTTTAGTTGGAAATTCGTGGAAAATTAAAACCACTTCTTACTTTCTTCTCATTGCATGTTTTGTGTTTTTAGAATAAATTTATTTCACTTTGCTTTGGAATTTTATTTTTCTACGTTTCCAGTGATATTGCTAGAAGGAATGTTCAGAAATTTATAACTGAATATGTTCCATTGCATGTTTGGTAAATATGGTAAGCGTTCATGGTTATACTTCCTTTACGAAGTACTATTAAGTTTTAGGAATAAACGCGGTCAATCACAACAACAACTCTTTAGAAGACATGGTAAGCGTTTAGCTATGTACTCATTCGACATGTCAAAAGAGTAATTTGAATTTCGGTGGAAATTTCTTGACATCATCTAACTTGATTTTAACAATTTCTCTAATAAAGCTGCCCAATTATATAGATGCATTATGTATTAACTAACCAAAAATTAAATGCTAAGCAAAAAAGTGAGCTAAATGTTCCTATAAATATACCCTAATGTTTCTTATAACCAACTGGTATCACGAAGCTACTTAATTTAGCGGTCTTTTGTCTTAAGTGTTACAACTCTCTAAAATTGTTATGTGCCTTAGCATTAATCAACGCCTATTTGTATAATGGGCAAGAATAGCCATCACGCCCACAATGAAATGAACAAACGCCTCTGATAATTACACCCATTTCAAATATGTATATCGAACATACCACCTCTCGCTTAAACAGTCCTTCAATCCTTCCTTACTTGCTATTAAGAATTATTATGAATACCCGCATACTTACTAAAATGTCAATTTTCCTTTTCTACATTTTATGTCCACTGCATGCTTGCCTCCAGGCCAGAGAAATGCATGTACACACATAAAAACATAAATAATCATTTTAGAGAATATGTCCAAAAATGTGTATATTGTTTCATTGTTGCCATTAAACTGCGAACTTAATAAAATAACTCCACACTTATATCTAAAATCTGCGCAACATGTAGCAGAGAGTATTTTAATTAAAGTAAATATTCCGATTGAGTTTTATTTTTATACTCTCGCAACATGTTGCTACAGAGTATATTAGTTTTGTTCACCTAACGGTTGTTTGTAACACCTAGAAATAAACGAGTTAGATATAGACATATATATAAATGATTAGGATGAAAAGACGAGTTTAAATCCGAGTGACTGTCTGTTCGTCCTTCCGTCCGTCCGTCCGTCCGTGCAAGAGATAACTTTAGTAAAAATTTAGATATTTTGAGGAAACTTGGTACACGTGTTCCTCGTCACCGTAAAACGGTTGGTATTGTACATGGGCATAATTGGACATCTGCCACGCCCACAAAATGCCAGTAACCGAAAACAGATAATGTACTATAACTAAGCAGAAAATTAAGATATAAACGTGTTATTTGGTGTAGAGAATCCTAGTTGGACGGAGCATCTGTGGACGAAAATTTTTGAAAGTGGGAAAGGCCCCGCCCCCCTATAGGTTTAATATATATATATCAGAAACCGATAAAGCTATATCAATCAAACATGCTCCGAGTAAGTTTCTCTAGCATCTCTGCATATACTGAGAACATGAATGAAATCGGCTAATAACCACACCCACCTCCCATACAAAAGTTTACTCATTTACTTTTACTCCAATGACAAAAGAAATGTTCTTAATATACCCGCTTTGGTTTTATGTTGACAGTTTTTTATATACTAAGGGGTTATGAATAAAAAAGTTGTCGTTTTTTCGGTACCTTAAACTATGATAATTTGCGCTAACATAAACAAACCGAAACAGTCAGGGATCCAATTCAACGGATTTGGATTTAGGTCAAATGAAAAATGTTGAGTTAGATTGTATTGAGATAACTTCTAAAACATTTATGTAAATTCTAATCTTAATTTTATTTATTTAGGAAACCGTAATAGGTTTGTTTACTTTTCAAAATCTATTTACTTTCGGATGCAACTTAAAATCAGATTTCGCCTTGGCATATTACATTATCAAAGCACACCACAAAAGCCATTTCCTTCCGTTTAATGACTTCTTAAACGTTTTTATGTAAAATTTCTAGATTGACTAAAATTTTGTTTTCGAAAATCGAAGGTGTACAACCTTTTGACGTTGTATTCTTGGGAAGCCTTTTTTAAATTCACATATCAAATTTATTAAAACATAATTAATTTATCACTCTGTACTGCATGTCTATCCCTCCCTCCTCCACCTTATCCTGTAGCATTTAAGTAAACTTTGAACTAATTAATTTATTTTGTTAGTGACCTGTTTCTCACACACGTTACTTTGGGTATATATATATATATATATATATATATATATGTGTGTGTGTGTGTGTGTGTGTGTGTGAGTATGGGTTTGAAATGCAAGTTGCTCAATTCAGTTGAGCAATTTTGTTCAGCTCGTAAATGTTTTAGATATTTTACAATTTTAATAAAACTATTTTCTAATATTTATATATTTTCCTCCACCCTAATGTAGGCACGGACGACACATTCCACTTACAGCGGGTAAACACGTCAACCACATACATCAGCACCCGGAAAAAACTTCGAACGAATTCTATGCAAATGGTAAGTTTATATAATAGCAGTGGTATTTAATAATTTAGAGAAATTAAAACTTCAAACTTGCACCCAAAACTATAGAGCTTGGTACATAGTAGTAGAGATTGAGCAACACTCTGCTGATAAAATAAAAGTTTCTATCAAAATTTTAGTTGTAAGAAGAATGGTTAAGGATTTTAAACACAACATTGTTTGCAATCAGATAGTTTGAAACTATTCAACTCTCGTGCACACCATTTCATGTAGATCTCGGATAACGAACTCGAACCAGAATATTGCTGCCGCTGTTTAAAATATGCGAGAAACCACATTGTGGACCAACACTCGTCATGTCCAGAATGTCCACCTATAGCACATATGCTAGTTTCGTCAAAAGTAGTTCAGAACCCAAAAACAACGAAATTAATGTTCACTTAAAGTTGAATAACTTTTCTCAACGAGTAAGGTCGTCATAAACCCACTCTGACATTCATATGTGACTGAAACGTAGAAATGGCAACATTCAAAAGAGCCTTCAAAAGAAAAACTCTGGAGAAGTTTTGTGGATTTTTAAATGTTCAATTTTCTCACAAGATGGAATGAAAGCTACACAATCTATGTAAGGATATCAACTTAATTCGGCGAAGTGGAAACCAGAGTATGCTATGCTAAGGGCTAGTCGTTCGAAAGGGTGCATCTGATCTGAAAGTTAGTGGAATCAATGGAATATAGGCTACTTTGGATTTGAACGACTGGGTGGAGAAGATTACGTATAGGTACTGAAGCTGATTCCTACGACGAAGATTCTGGGATCAAACTTGGGCAGTTAGAGATCGGTCGTCTATGATACCAAAAAAGAAATTGCAAACGTGTTGCCTATCTTCCTTTCTTCCAGACAACTTCAGCAATTGGCGTTCTTCAAAAGGTTTATCCTCATCTTATGGCCGCCCATTGGATACTCACTGGTTATACTGGGAACTTAATTTCAATTAGTTTTTCTAATTGGCATCTCCTAGTGTAGAGAAGAAAAGCCTGTAGAACTATTTCAGACTAGCTTTAAGACTTACAGCGCAAATCTGACATTTCCGATTTTTAAGTGGGTTTATGTCTGGAATGGCATAGCGTATATAAAATATATATTTTATGATAACCCAAATATATGATCTTCCTATTTATTAGCGGTAACTTCGGATGAATAAGTGAATTGCGCACGTTGTCAGAGCAGCACAAAACCTAGTCTGGATTGCAAATGGCAACCACATCGCATTCGAGTAAATTACGTATTATATAATGATGTTGTGGGGACTAAGACTAAATAATCATTAACCACTAACCACTTAGAAGCTACTAAAAAGTCGTTATTTAAGGGAGTCAGGGTTGAATTAAAAATTATCATACGAAGTTTAAAATACTTTGAGAGAGTCTTCTTATATAATCTTATTATAACCTATTTCACCTATTGAGAGAAACGAAAACAACTTTCCACTCAATTTTTTCATATCATTGGTAAGCTAACCAACGAAGATGACCAAGCTGTGTCTCTTCTTCATAACTCTTTTTTAAATTTCCATCACATTTGGTGCTTTAACTTAAATAAAACACTTGTGCCCATATTTACTTACAGCTACATACTGAATTTCGATTTTAAATATGCATTCCGTTTTTCAGTCCAACGCATTTCCTACTGGGAGTTACAGAGCAAAGTGACGCACGTGTATGCCTAAAAGTATGCAATATTAGCTGTATTCGAAATAAAAGAAGCTGGGGCGGCTTTCAAGTTGCCCCAAAGTAGCGTCAGCAAAGTTTTCATTAACAATTCACGGTTGCTTGTGGATTTGACGCATTTTACACACGCACGCCTACACATCTACATATACACATATGAAGCCTAAGCCTACATGCCACATTTAACATCAACACACTTTTATCCAAACTATGTAGTATAACAATAGTATTTATTCTAAGTTTTCGGCGACGCATAACTTTTGAAATGCTTTTGAAGTTTAAACGCAAGCCTAAAATGTATCGTGTTCTCATTGCAGAGTCAATTTTCATGTGCGGAGGCCACAGTGTTGCGGTAGTGCCAGCCCCATAGATGTAGCCAGACACATGTTGCCGCACCGCCCACGAGAGCGAAGCTTCAGCCGCCCATTAGCAGCACAACGCGCTTCGTGTGATAGAAATTTTCAATCAGAACACCACCACACCACTACACATACATATATACGCACACGGATAGGCTAAGCTCAGTTAAGTAAGCTCAGCAAATGCGTATCATGGAGTCTAGCGGCATATGGAAAATTGTAAGCTGATTTACAATTTAATTTTAGTAGTTCAACAAAGCACGTGCTTACAAATACATACAAACATATATATGCTTTTTTATGAACATTATTTCCTACACACACTATATGTATGTATGTACATAGATAAACCTGAAAATAGGAACGTATTTAGATAGGACATAAAAAGCATTTAATGCGTAAACACTCTTATCTAGTGCGAAAGCAAAGGAAACGCTTAGCTTTCAAGTTGCCAGTGATTCTATTACCGTTAAACAGGAAATGAAATTTTACTGAAGGATATCCTGAAGGCGTTTGTGCTTTTCGTAAATCAAATTTAAACGCCTTTACACACACACTTATGCATATTTGTGGCAGTTTATTAAACGATATTAATGTGAATGTAGACGAGTGATGTATGTATATGTGCTTGAATACTATAAACGCTTTAAAGTTCTTTTTAATTTCTTTTTTCAAAGCATTGTATGAAATTACTACATAAGTGACTTTGACTTTTCAGCCCATAGTCCACATATTTGATAGTCTTATGAAAACCAAAAATATATAATATAATATATAGAATTGCATGCATACATTGCTTAGGTGTACCGTTGAAATGATAACAAATAATTGTACTATTCCTTACGGTTTTGAAACGAAGATGAATATGAATATGAAAACATATGTTTGTATCCTTACTTTTATAAGCAAATATGTATACGACAACCTTTTCGAAATCTAAATCTATGTAAATAATTAAGTGATACATTAAATGTAAATGTAACCAAAGAATAAATTTATGAAGTAATAATTTAGTCAATTTTGAATATTATGCAATAAATGTAAAGTGAAAATAAATTGTTACTTTTATTTAATAACATTTTCAGAGAGAATAATGGATGAGATCGCTTAAAAAGCTGACCAAGCCATAATATAAGGAATGAAATTTCGTACTTCCGGTTAACATTGCTTCATATTTGGTGATCACTAAAGCAGATATATTGATAAAATATGGCAGCTGTGCTACAATTATTATACATTGATTTGATATCAAAAATAAATGAAATCAGTACACGGTTCTGATAGACCCTATGTACTGTATACATGTAATATATTGATTTCCGTTGACCTTACCTTTCCTTGAACTGCTATACATCCATTGCAGTGCTTATCGGCTCTCCGCTCGACTTTGATTGGTTTTTCGGTAACTCAATAAAATTATTTGATAACATTTCGCTTAAAATACAGTGATGTAACACTGATTTAAGAAAACGGTTCATACCGATATCGGTATTGATGGAAATCTCTGATTCTACCAATTCGCTGGGTTTTCGATATGAAGTAAGATATCTTGATATTAACGAAATCATTTACACATATTAACTATAGCTTATATTAACGAGCTACACCAAAAATGGGGTGCAAGCGTTTGAGAGCTTTCCACACTTTTATAATCAAATTTTACAGAGTAAAAAGTAAAGAATTTTTAGTTCAAAAAGTTGCTTCACTCTAACGGATGATACTCGGTAGCAAATTTCAAAGTTTTGGGTATATTTTCAGCGTGGAGAAATTTCTTATAAAATCTTTCTGCCATTCGAAGGCAGATTATACCAAGGCAAACGCCACATACTTAGAGAATATGTTTAGTTTTAAGCGAAAAACTAGTTTAGAGTTATAGAAAATTTTACTTCGATTTCTATTGAGTTAAATGCTTTGAAACTTTATTTTTTAAAGATGATGCTATGTTCCATTTTTGCAGCATTAGATTGGTTTGTTTGTAAGCAACTTCTTAGTGATATAAATATTTCACACGGTTTGCAATAGCCAGAACGTAGTTAGATTCTGAGCCAACTTTATTATGAAGGTTGTCCAAAGTACTCACTAATAAATTCTCACAACATTCATTCTTGCTTACAAAAGTGCGCTTGTTTATTATATACAGAAATTCGTCAGTTTTTAAACTAGTATTGTCATAGTCCTTGCCTGTTTTTGCCAATTCATTAAAAAGATGACGACTAAATTGGATTTATAAAAAATAAAAAACGTGTAAAAATGTACTCAGAATAAATCTT
The DNA here is from genome assembly GCA_021498325.1 of Bactrocera minax. Taxonomy (NCBI): domain Eukaryota; kingdom Metazoa; phylum Arthropoda; class Insecta; order Diptera; family Tephritidae; genus Bactrocera; species Bactrocera minax. The sequence goes on from JAKEEE010000024.1 coordinate 1,694,065, forward strand.
GAATTGCAAGTACATAAAAATATTCTCATTTTAATATCTCTTCCGGGAATATACAAAAAAAAAAAATAAATTTTAAATAAAAATAAATGTTATAATAGATTTTATACACTTTGGTAGTCCAGACATTCAATTAGATATTTGTTTTACGAGTTTCACTTTTTTTATATATTAAAATATCTCCATATGTTTAGAAGTTTGTTTTTTTCTTTTTAGATGTTTTCACTCTCCTTCTTAAAGTAAATATTTGTAATCTGAACACTCTTGCCACAACTACTTTAATTTCTACCGGACTCAAAAACGAGGCCTTTAACACACATGCCTTCGGAAGAGCCAGAATTGAAAATAACGGGATGAAAAGTAGAACCCATAATTTATAATGTTTCGATACAAGCGTAAGCGCTAAGTGGTAAGTATGTTTGTATGTGGACACGTTTACACGCTTCCAAAAGTCAAAAGCTTTTGGAATTTTGGATAATTTTCAACAAGTCCCCACTTGAGTAAGCAAAGCCTTACAATAAAAAGGACTATCGAGGCAGAAAGAATATTTATAAATATACAAAAGCGTTCACATATGTGTTAATAGTCACAATGATGTATACCATGCCGGAAAAATCGCAGTAAATGAAAAGTTTCGTTTTCAGTTATATTGAATTTTTTTGTTGAAAATATACTTTTACTTCTAATTGTACATTTTAACCCCATTGCTATATGGTTTTAGAAAATTTATTAAAAGTATATTGAATGCTCGTCGTGTTTATGGAGAAGAGTTGGGATAAACTGAAAAATTCATTGTTGTCCCAATTAATTTTGTCACATATTTTCGCTATTGTAGTCGATATTAAAAAAAAAAAAAAAAAAATTCCAAGAGTTGATAACTACTAATTTGTCGTTAAAATTAAGTGAAATCAGCTTAAAGCGATAGTAGAGCAGAAAAATCATGAATTGCAAAAACTATAACGATGTTGTAGCACACAAATCTGCTGCGCTTAAATCGCGCTTAAATTGTTTGCTATAAATAACGGTATTTAGTCTCTAAACCAACTTTGGCAATACTTATACATATATTTGAATTGAAGCTAGAAATAAGCGTCAATAGTTCGGTTTCCTACAGGGTAATTAAGCATACCTTAACACACACAAAAAGATTGAAATAAATAAATTAAACAAGGGCAGGGTAAAGATTAATGAAATGTGATATCCGCAAACTGACATGTGAAGCGGGCTACCCAAGTAGAGGAAATAAAATATTGTGCCCTACTATTGTGACTACTATACTCCTACTATTGACCCTATTGACGAAATATAAAGAGGATATTTACATAAAGTATTACAACAACTTATATTGAAAGACAACCAACCCATTTTAGGTAAATAAAGTTGTATAGGCTACTGACCCTCGTAATATAAGAATTTAATAAATGCCTTCTACTAATTTCCGTATAAAGCAATGATAAGCTGAATAGAGAATCTCCAAATATAATGTGTGTCAAGGAATATTGCCACTTATTGGCGCTCTGCAAATGGAGACTTGAAAGCAAAGTTTACTCACAATATCATTTCTTACAAGGATACCATTACTAAGTCAAAATATTTCTCAACGGGGCACTAATAAGTAAGGGATAGGGAGATAAGAGCACAAGCAATTGCAAACCATTCTTGCACAACTAAAAGGGCAAGACTTTTAAATCGCTTTAAATATTCAAACTCATTGTGCATACAGCAAATTGATTGTGAAGTGATTGTGAAGTGATTGGAGCGTATCAAGGTAAAAGTTGTAGCGTGACATTTACGCTATTGTTGATGTTGTAAAACTTTAAACAAAGCATGCTTTAACAAGTACGGAGAATCAAGTTCTAGTGGAAATTTAATATCACCATCTTCATTTTTAGTGACGCACAAATCGATCGATGAGTTACCCTAGCCCTCGTTTATTACATATTTCCGTTATTCTACTCTAAAGATGACTATGCCGATTATATCCAGAATTGTGCGGGTTAACTTATTGAAATGGAATACAAATATTTTCCCGAGCACATTTTAGTTTAATGTCTAAAGCAAATGAAATCGGTACAGAGCTTGCTTAGCCCTCATATACCTCAAATCACGATTTCCACCTCTCTGGTTGACTTTATGGCAGTAAATATGTTAAATATATTTGTCACATATTTCTTTTTACATAGGTTTTTTAATATACGTGGAGTGTTAAAAAAAAAGTACGGAAATGTTCTTCGATTGTGTTCTTCGACTTTAATGGCATCATGAATTCATGCCTCAAAGTCAAACGGTCAATAAGGAGTACTACCTACAAGTTCAAAGTCGTATGCGTGAAGCCATTCGAAGAAAACTTCCGTATTTGTGGAAAAGCATTCCATGGCTTTCGCATCTTCCCTCACTCTTTTGCTCAGACTTCGTTGCTTGTTCGTGAATTCTTGGCCAAAAACAATACTGTAACGATAACCCAGCCTCCATATTCACATGAGATGGCTCCGTATGATTTTTTCATATTTCATATTTCCAAAAATAAAGAGAACCTTAAAGGGTCGTCATTTTACAAGTATACCAGTAGATGACATTAAAAGCGCATCGCTGAAAGAGCTAAAGGCTATCACAAAAATCGAGTTTGAGAAGTGTTTCGACGATTGGCAGAAGCGTTGGCATAAATGCATAATATCGAATGGAAACTGTTTTGAAGGCTACAACATTAATGTAGCCGAATGAGTAAATACTTCTTTTAAATAACGTAAGTCCCCGTTATTTTTGAACACACCACGTAGATATAATCTAATTTTATTCAGATTAATAGAATTTCCTCAATCTCTCCCTCATACACATTATATTCTTATACAAATCGCCATTAATACAATATTATTGGAATGTTTCGTAAATCGAAGCATTTATTTGTCAGACCATTGACAAGGGTTGATGCCTATTAATATTTACCGCGCCCTTCATAAAAACAAATTGACTGTTGTTTCTAATGAGGATGTACTTACATGTATAGGTGTATATGAATGGGGCTGATGACAGTCTGTTTGATAAATGAGTAGCAAGAACATCAGTGTTTTCATGCAACTACGATGTATATACGTATTTATATGATGTTGAACTTATTTGTCTTAAGATATTGCTCATGAATATTCCCAGTTCATAGGAAAATATTCAACTAAGGTGTTTTAAAAATTGTACTTCTAGTATATTTTACCAATGACAAAATAAATTTAGGATTGAAAAATCTTTTTAATTTATTTACAATGTGAAATATAAAATATATATGTGTAAGTACTTGCACAATTATTACTTTATTTAGAGACTATTAAAATGCGAAGTTGGAGTCGTTACCGTGAAGTCAGTATAAGTTTACATAAGGCGTCTTCGATTCGCAATTTCTCTGCTCGCTATCTTTGAGCACTGCTCTCTTATATAAAATTTTACTTGTGAAAGCAACAACAAAATTAGCGAGTTGAGTTAATACAGTTAGTTAGTGTGTGCTCCTCCCCAACTATTGGCGAATCGAAGACAGCTATAGTTGTATATTTATATTAATAGAAGGAGACTAAATATTTAAAATTACCTAGATTATATAGCGAATTTCTTAACAAACAATCACATTCGAAAGATTTATAAATCTTATAGTAAATATTTGTATAAAAATCACCTAGATTCACAAATCACTTCAACATACCACAATGTGAAGGCCAACTAATTGCCTTTCACTCATATTGATATTACTGCTATTAAAAAAAAATAATAATTTGAGCAGACGCATGTTACTTATAACTTTACATTTATGAAATATCTGAAATACGTAATTGAGTATTATTTGATTATATTTCGTATACTAATTATGACTCTTTCACCGCTTGCACGCGTCATCACCACTCACCAGAGACGACACTTCTTCTCTTTAGGATTCATGCCTGTTCCACGCTTACACTTGAACGTTTGCGCAAACTCTTCAGAATTGGAGAGTACACCCTTTAAACGTATCTTCCCGGGACAATGAGAGTCCTCGAGCGCATAACGTGATGCTGCCGGCGTATATGTTTCACACCACAGATTGCCGAATGAAATGAAAAATAATTGTTCATTCGTGTATTTCTCCAAACCAGGCAATTTCAGTCGTTCAGCGCCCATTTCTCTCACATACATACGATAGGCGTGAAAGGCCTCACGCATACCACCATTATCGGCGATATTTTCACCAAGCGTCAACTCACCGTCAATCTAGAAAACGTTTGAACGTTGAATTACATCTGCATGTGTGTACATGTGTGTATCTCTGACTTACAAATTCTTCAATATCTGGTAGATAGTACCGACTATACTGGTCCACAAAGCACTCGGTGCGATTTATATATTCCTTGATCGTCTCATTCGACCACCATTGTAACATGTTGCCATTCTTGTCGAACATTCGCCCACTGTCGTCAAATCCATGCGTTAGTTCATGTCCCAAAATTGTGCCAACAGAGCCGTAATTCAGCGCTCTATTTTTATCAGGACGAAAGTTCAGAATATTGTTCGAAGCAATCCTACTATATATTTGGTGCGCTGTGTTGGTGCTTGAAGAAATTATTAAGTGCAGCTAGTGATATGGAAATGAAAATCTAGTCAAAACAAATAAGCCGTCAATCCTTTTTGAATTTAATTAAAGAATAAACTGACGTTTACAACATTTAAAAGCACTGATTAAAATGTTTTCAATTCAATGCGCTTAATAAATATTCCAAATTCCACATTTTATATGAATCTTTGGCTATCTTCTGCATTATTGCTTTGAACTGTCCAAATTAAAACGATAGTAACTATATATATAACACTTATAAACACATAGTTCGGCATGAGAGGAACTGGGACGGTGTGAGTGAGCGAAAGAAGACAAACAACCCAATAAAGAGCACCATTAAAACTAACAACATTCTTTTGAAATTTCTGTCTTTATTATGTATATTGTACAAAAAAAACCTTGATGCGTGCAAAAATTTGCTAAAAGCTAGAGGGTAATATGATTTAATCGATTTAACATTTGTTTGAAGAAAGTATAGGTAAGGTGCATGTTTTGATAACTTAATGCTTGAGCTTATAAGTTTCGTAAAATTAAACTGATGAAGTTGAAAATGTGGTTATATAAAATGTAGGCCTAGTTGTAGTCACATTTTGCGTAGTTTCAAAGGCCCTGTGTAAAAGTTAGGCCCCAAATTTAGTTCAAAGCGTTCAAGTTAATCTCTTCGATGACACACTTCGTATTTCATCGTGAGCACATTTGAACATAGATATAACTCCGATTCGGCTGAATTTTAGGTCACGTCTTGACCGTGGACAGGAAAGCTTTGTGAAATCATTCTACTCAGATCTCCGTTTCAAAGAAATGTTAGGTGCGAAAAAATGTCAAATTCCTAAGTAACGTATTGCGAAGGTATGAAATGAAAACGCGCTCCCTTCGGTTGCACTTCAAAGTGTTTTTAGCTGGCAAAATTGCTCCATCATTATCTAAAAAGAGCAATTTCACGAGATACACTCTTTATGTATGCATGTAATAAATTTGAATGTGGTATATTTTCTATTGTACTCTTTTAATGTATTCAAAGTAAGTATTATACAGAGTAACTACAATCGCCTCGTTTTTTGTCTAAATTAAAAGAATAGATATAGACGATATATGATTTCAGCAAAACGCCGTCACATGTACATGACAATATGACTGTACTGTATGAAGAGTTTCAAGCGATTGTAAAATTACAAACGCGGGTCTTTAGATTTCAGCTTCTTATAATTTTTTTTCAATATTGAAGCTTTCATCTGGATCAAAGTCTCAGAGTCATAGATAACTGAACAACTCCATACTTCTTAAGCAAATGCAATTTGCTGGAATTGGAAGTTTGGATTTACAAACAACTTTGGCTTCGCTTTGCTTCAGGCTTTTGTTTTTACAGATGAGTTCGATGTATGCTTTTGTGTGAGTATGTTCACGGAAAAAGTTTTCGACATGAAGCAAAGCAAAATCTTTGACAACTTTCATTTTACACTTTCACAAAGAGCTATCACCATTTTTCTTACTTATTTCTTTTACTTCTATTAAATTTCAATTGAATTGAAATACAGTTTTGAAGCATGTATTTAAGTTCAGTTTACCGAATCTGTTAAGTTGAAAATAACAAAATACGAAATATTAAATACAAAAAAAAGGCTCGGAAAGAAAAGCGTTCATTCTGACATATCTTATTTTTGCTTCGCTTCGATGTCAAAGTATGAACTGTCAAGCAAAGCGGGGAAAGTTGTATATAAAACAACCATTACGCTCTATCCTTTGGTCATTGTCGATACAGCAACGAAATAACATCGTGCATGGTAGTGCCACAAAGACAAATATGCTTTGCACGAAAAGTTTTACAATTATGAATGCTTTTTGGTGACATCTAATGTGCAAAGTTATACGACAGTTAAAGAGAATAAGATACTGAAAGTGAAGACCCAATACATTTCTCTTAATAGAAAATGTAAATCAAATTAATAAAGAATCACGAAAATTTTTGTTTCAAGAAAGAATGAAATAAATTTCCGAATTATAAGTGTATAAAATTCTAACTGCATGGCTTTACTTTTGTGCTCACCTACACAGGCACATTTGCTTTTATGCTGACCACTGAATTATATTTGATATAATAATTTCAGATACTTCTACAGTTGGAACTTTCGTACTATAAAGACAGACTTTAATGTCTTCCTCATACCCTAAACAAAACCCATTTTACGGCAGGAAAGTATAATATATCCATTGCTGCGAAAAGTGTTGCCACATGTGTATATGTGTATAACATATAATCCTTCCACATAATCATTCTTCCTCTATGCAGCACATAGCATGCAATACGAACTAAATTTTGTAAGTGGTTATTTTATATTTTATGCTTCGTTCAATGTATTGGTATATGGAAAAGAACTTATGTAGAATTCCGTTAGAAAACATTTGCAAAATATTCAAAAATCTATATTTATTTATAGTGAGATTCGGGTTCAAATTAATTTTGGAAGCACTTATAATGCCATACTATTATTCTCTGAATTTAGAGAAATCTGGCATTATTGAACCTTTAAAGAGAGATGAAGATGTCGCAACAATAATATTTGAAATAAATTTTTTTTTCTGTTTAGACATAAACTTTGCTTAGATTTTAATATAAGGAATACAAATAATAATAATAAATAAATGTACAAATATATTACATATATGATTCCTTTCAGATTTACTTGTTGGTGTATTTTATTTTATTAAAAGTGCTTGTTAAGATGCCGGCTCAACGGAAGCAACTATGTACATACTTGTGTGTAAATATGTATATGGAAACAAATCCCGGTACAGTATATTTCTAGTTAAATAATACATAAGAATCAAAATCAAAACCGAAATTCAAATTAACAGCATAAGAAAAGTATAAATTGCATAAATATGAAGTGTCAAGTGTTGCAGCAAACGTGCCATTGTTATATTTACTCACTCCATGCCGAGGTCATAGAAAGGATACCGCAGTATGGCAATGGGGATAGCTGTAGAGCGTAGCCAAATGGAGAGAACAATGGAATAAATTAAAATACATTCAGGTAGTAAACCACAAATATGCACTCACTTATCGTGTTTGATTGGAAAGTGTGAAAGGCGTTGACATTCGATGGTGCCGTTGCCCAGCCGAACGGTTCTGGTCTATAGAGATTGTCTAATTTATCCTGCATCTGCCAACGCAGTACACCAATCATATTCTCCAAGTGTGTACTCTCATTCACCTGCACGCCTGCATAGTGTGCATTCAGCGCCGTTCCGTTGCGCAACCAATCCGGAAAGCCAATAAAACTTTTCATAGACGCAGACTTCTGTAATGTCTCGTGTTTAGTTTCTTCATCCATCCAAGAAGTGCGACGTACTAGCATATCGAAAGCATGTCTGATATCACTCAACATACGCTCCACCTTGGGCAATTTGTTGCTAACGAAGTCATCATCGGCCAGCACATAGCTTACAGCCATGCCCATCAGGCTATTAACGCCATGCGCACAGTACAGTGAACGCGGTGAACTTCCTTCGGTACCAACAATTAGGCGCATATATTCGGAGTGCAGCAGCCGCATCTCGCTGGTCGTGTGCAATATCAACTCCTCGACGACGCTTAGCCAGAGATAGAACTCGATATTTGTTGGCGGCGCATCTGCCAGAAACTCAACGAGGTTTTGCAGGTAGACGATATCCGCATGGCTGGTTATGATAGTTAACTGGCTAAGGTTAAAGTTTTTTGAATGGTTGGCCTCCCTCATCATCACCTGTAAATACGTCTCCCAGTTGAGTATCGTCTTTGGGGCAGTTAGTTTGTCGGTGCGATTTTGCAAATCCGCGACGGATATGTAAACAATGTCCTCAATGGGGTTTGTCAGAGTTTTCGTCAAGTTTTCAGCGTCATCTTTCAACTGGAAGTAAACGATAGATATATTATTAAAAAAAGCTTGCAAGGCAGTTGAACAAAGCAGGCTTTGCGTTAAACTGAACAAACTGAATATAAAGTGGTCTCTGAACGTCTAATGGATTTTAGGGGAACTTTTCATGTCTAAAGTGATCATGGAGGTAGAACTACAATTCAAAATCCACTGTTTATTTAAATATGTAATTGCTCATTACCTTACTAAGTTTGAGCTCATTCAGGAACACTTTATCTCTTGATGATAAAGCTTAGAGCTTCAAAACAATATTAAAAAATATTGCAGTGGTTGTAAAGAACGTAAGGTATATACTGGCACTAACAGAAATGCTCGCACAATTTGGGTCACCTGTTTCGTTAGCCACAAAAGGGATCGTAATAATAGTGTGAAAAATTGAAACACATCGTTTATAAACGGTTTAAGTCCGATTAGCAGATTTAGACTTATGAAAAATAAGAACTTCAAATGGGCAATGGTGAGTGAAACCAGATGCAATTTAGTTAGACAATTTGATTTTAAGCAGCCAGAATGAAAGCTGAAAACACTGCCAGCTTCGATATTCAATGTTTTGTAACTTTTACCTGGATAAGTAATAAAGAAAAGGAAATCCTTTCTCGATTAACAAAAATAAGAATTCATATGTCTGCCATCATGGCTCCTAATTTAAGTGGCAAGAAAGAAATGAGAATAGAATTTCGCAAGAAAAATTATGAGAAATTCAACAGCCATTGACATAGTTTATATATACTGCTATCTGGGTTTCCCTACCCTAAGCAATGTCAAGGATGGTGTAAGAGTTAGAGGTAGGACTTCTACCCAATAATATTATGTTTAGGTGCTATGGCGGATCCCAAAGATGAAGATCACACTTGGGATACTAGAAAATTTGCTTTGCGTAGCCAGAAATCACCTATAGTTGGATCCATTGGATAAACCCATTACTAATGTGATCAGGTAATTTGTTTCAATTTTAGCTTATCAATCTGGATAACTGAAGGTATGAAATCGCAGTTGCTTTATTATCATTATTCTAATGGCGGGAGGTTCAAGAGGAAAATGTTGAGATAATTCTAGCCCGTCTTCTTCTAAGCAACTTCGAAACTGACATAAGGCAAGATGTTTAATCTTACCGCTCAGATCAGGTATTATTATGAAGTAGCTCCGTGTCACTGATAGTGAGACCTAATGCTCATTTTAAAAACAAACTGCTATAATAACTTGTCATATAACGATATCATAACGATACACACCCTGTACAATTTTTTCGCGAACTTCACAGCCTGTATAGCCATTTCAGCTATCGCGTCGTCGGCCGGTTCCACCTCTGCATCAGGATTCAAGTACAGGACATATAATTCAACCATTTTTTTGATATACGCCACATAAGTCAATAATCCGGAGGAAGTATGTTTTTGGGATTCTTCTATTTCATCCTCCAATTCGTCACTGTCGTCATCGTCCTCCTCGTGGTTGGCTATTGTTTTCCGTTTGATTTTATTCAACAATTTATGCATGTCGTCTTTGTTGCTGTAAATTTCGCGAATTATTATAAAAAATTGGTATTTACATACAGTATTTACAAAGGCAATGATGACTCTGTTTCGGGTGTGCCCAGAGCTATGCGATTAATTGTACGATTTACTGGATCGGGGAATATATCAAATCCCACTACCAAATCCATACCTAAGTTCTTTTTAATGAGCACTAAACTCCGCAACCAATTGAACTTCTCTACTTCACCATATTTCCGTATCACCTCCTCTGGCAGTGTCACATTAAAACCACTCGGCAAAAGTGGTAACTCAAACTTCCGGAGGAAATGTATCAGCGGTTGAAGCTCGCGTTTATCCAATAGCTCCGTATTCATGCAAGCGCGATACATTACTTTTGTTTTTCCCACAGCGGTGGGCTCTTCCTCGCTAATATTCGCTTGCAGGAAGGAACGTAGCGTGCGCATAATTTTCGCTTGCCGCTCACGAAACCAGTCATTTGATGTGGCGGAATCGGGTTTGGGATGATCGTCCGCCCAACGGCCGCAGGTAAATTTATAAAAGTCCTCACAGGGATCAGTCTCTTCATCCATTGAGTAAATGAGGCCAGCCGCTGTGCGGAGGCACTCTTTGCTGTTACACACTTCATTTTGTGTGCGTACTTCACAAGGGCATTGAGGAGGAAGAAAGAGAGAGGGATAGAGAGAGAGAGAGAAGCTGTTGTAAAAAATTTGAGAGTTTACTATACTATACTTACGTTTTATACATACGACTATTATAGCTATGATTAAAATGATTATCAAAAGTATGAGCAAACCAATCAAGGTCTTCTGGTAATATTTCCGTCGAAACCTGAAAATAGTAGAAGTCTTGATTATTCACAAGCATTTCGGACTATAATCAATTCAAATGAAGTTATCAAAACGATTAAAGTGCAATCAGTTTTTCCAACCACTGGCAGGTTGTGGTCAAATAAATGCGCACTGAATAATTTACACATTTGCTTACTTTGATTGCACGCCGACGAACGTGGCATCGTGAGGCGGACGCTTGCCTAACGCGGTGGTGGAACCATTAGCACCCGGTAAATATGATGTATCGTCTGCTGCTGAGCCAGTGCTGTGTATGCTAAGGTTACCTGAAAGCAGAGAATTATATTTAGATGCGGTAGAAATATAGATGCGGAAAATAAATAATTATATATTAATTGATGTCTTGGCCATGAGCACACTTCTGATGCATATATTTAGCTGCTAGAACTCAAGGCCAAAATAGTCCTTACCGCTCATATGATGAATATTCAAGGCGCTGCTTGTTAGATATATGTATATATATACTTCGTGAATATGTTAACATCAAAAATAGATAATAATCGTCGAAACCCATGCTCACCTCGCACTATAGTAGTATACTGAATCTTTCGGACATGGTACCGACCAAACTGAGCTTCTCTGAACTAATTTTACAGAGAAAAGCGATATTGAGTTACATTTTACATGTGTACCAAAATCTCGGGAATTATTAATTAATGAGGCATGGCACTCTCCGCAGTTTATGACTTTTGTCTATCACATGGAGCGATAACTAGAAATTTGACGTTAACTTCATACCACGGCTTGCAACAATTAAAAAATCTATAGATTGACAAATCGAAGATTCACTGAAGTAGCGTCTCTTCATAGAATCAGCTTGTGCGCTGTGAAATTAGTTACCAGTGCTACAAAGTCCATAATAACAAAAATATTGCAGCTATTACATAGTTAAGACATTTGAAAAACAAATTTCATCGTTAAGATCAGATCTATCTTATAGGTCAGAGCGCAGTCCTTAGCACCATCAGAAGTAACTCTAACAAATTTACGCCCTTCACGTGGCCTATGTAAAATTTTGTAGATTGATTATATTTACAATTCATATTTCATCCAATTTATTCAATAATTATGAATATTATCAATAAAATTGATATTATGCCTTTACTATAATTACCTGGGATGAATTTTTAAAGTCTGCCAGGATTCATGATTAAAGCTCAGTGCTATAATATTGATCATTCGTTTTTGTCATAACAGAAATGATCTTCGTAGTAAACATAAATTTCCAGTTTGACCAAATTTCCAACCAAGAAATAACGATTTGACAGATAATAAAAAAAAAAAGTGTATCGAATTAATGTATGCGAAAGAGTGAATGATTATCAACATAGACATTAGCTTTTATTTATATTACAACGATGAATATTTCGGAGTCAGAAATGGTATGTTCAGCATACGTAAAAGGATTGACTCCCGTCAAACCGGACTCGGGACGGGGCGGACTCCCCGAAAACCATGGTAAACACCAACGGTAATACCACAAGGAATCGAAAGACGATAAAATTTCAATTTAAAATGTTTTGGCAGTTGGGTTTAATCGATAATACAAAATTGCGAAATTTCAACTGAAATGGAATTGAGTTGTAAACTGAGTCAGTTGTCTCACTTATTATCCGAGAAATCAATTGTCTACAATCATTATATTGAGTATATGGGTACCAATGGAAGATACATAAAATTTTCTTCAATTTCTGATAGAAAATCAGATGTTTCCCTGGTGATATTAGGATGTAAATAGGTATATACATAACACTGACTGTTTGATGACTGTTTGGTGTAGGGTTATGGTCTGCGGTCTTTGGTCTATTGTGCCAAAATTTGTGCTAAAGCAGAATGTGGTCATATTTCCTGGAAGAAAGTTTCAAAGTTAATTTGTGGCATGGGCAAATAAGCTGATGGTATTCAAAATGTAGGATGTATGGAAAGTAGGCGTGGAAGTGATCAGATTTTACTGTGAATAGCAAATACCAAATTAAATTTAAATCAATTAAATCACGTCCACTTTATCAAAGTGTTACAGAGTGATTGTATTCTTTGTATTTTTTAATAACAACAGTTTTGGATGTGGCAACGATCCGATTTATTCTATTTCAGTGTGAAGATAAAGATTTTTAAACTTTTAATTAAGCTAATAGTTGGGGTGATGGTGAAATGGATAGCAGGATCTCGGGCCTCTATCCCTCATATATATTTTGGTTTTTTATGTGTAATTAATCGTCCTGAAAAATTTTTTTTAAACTTCTAAATCCCTCGCTCTAATTTGTTGGAAAGAAAAATCAATAAAAACATTTCAACACAAGTAATGTATATTATGTAATTACACGTATATAATATATTCATACATGTGCATAAAAATAAAGCTATTAATTGCTTTTGACATGATTTTTACACGAGTAACCAACGCACTCCGATTCCTAAGCAAATGTGCTGTATGCCTCCACCCATTTACAATAAATAAGAGATATATGCGTGCTTTGGTGTAGTTATGAAATCAGAGTGCATTTGTAATGCTAAACAAATCCATATACGCGTATATGTACATACCGGAAAGGAATGACAAATGGCTAATGCCCATTAGCGCAGGACATGTTACAGTTATGCCATTGTCACTCGAATATAGTGTCCTGCACAAAAATCCCAAACAGAAACATGAGGTAGGAAGGGAAATTGTCACCAAAGCAAGGAGGAAGTGTGGAGAACGTTTAAATGATTGTTCGCATCTTGATAAAATCGAAGCACAACATTTGCTGTCATTAAATAGTTGGGCTGTTTGCATGATTCGCTCGATTGCGACTGTGTCAACGCCTGCTACCATGGCTCTCTGTATAAATATAGACTTACACACACGTGTGGGAATATATAATACAAATCATTGAAATATACTGTCCGCTTCTCTTCGGTTCATTGGTGTGCGTAGGAATTTGTTTACAGCTCTGGGACCCTGTCAACAGTCGAACGTATTAGAGGCTTTAACGACTTGATCCTTCGTCTATGAATATCGCAGGATATTATGAGCAATTACGAACACGCGTAGAAGTGTTTTTGTCAAAAGTACAATGCTCTGTCGTTTGAAAATTTACAGTGGCAAACATTAAAATATGATTATTGCACAGATAAGAGCAACTAATGGATACAATCGAATTTAAATTGTGGTCCTAAAGGTATGAGTATATGACAAAGTTCATTGATAAAATTTTCACGCGAATTTAGAATTATAGAGTTTAGAATTTTAAACCCTGCCTACTACATTAATAGGTATCTTCGAAGAACATGATGGGACTATACCAAGTCCAAAAATAATGTTCGCATACCTGATAAATAATCTAAATGATGAAAATGACCAGATTCCGCTGTATCAGTAAGTGGGAAAATTAAGAGAATAAAGTGACTTTTTGAGCGTATTTTTTGTGAGAATCTTGAGTATTCATTCAAGAAATTTTCCGTGCAAGAAAATCCCTGATAAAACATCAGAAAATATTTAGAATGCATTTTGCAAGCTACTTCAATAATGAAAAATTTATCTTCCAATTTCTTACTATTCAAAATCCTCCTCTTCTTCCTCAATGAAATTTAAATCAAAATGAGTATCAGAGTATCAATAGTCAGTATAAGAGTAAAACTTAAAAGGTTATGCTAACTTCGTATCTTTTCGGTGACACATAAATAAATATATATTTCCCTTTCTTAGAACAAATAGATTCTTACACTCTGCCAATTCGCTGAAAAATCGCTATTACTTGAAAACGTCTAGCTATAATAGCACTAATTTAACTCGTAACAAAATACACCAGTGCAAATAGAAAGCAATAAAATAAAGTTGCAATCTTATTGCTCGGTTCTGTATTTGAATAATGTAGTTATCCCTTATAATGTAGTTTATGATGTATGTTTTTAAGTTCAATGCTCCGTGCTAAAGCTTAGCGTGCTTCATATTCATAATTGAATGTGTTTTTTATTTAATAAATAAGGTTTCATTTCTGATATATGGTGTATACCACGTGTACCCATATATAATATATAGAACTATTTGATTTTTATACTTTCGCAACATGTTGCATCAGAGCAAAATAGGTTTGTTCACCTAACCGTTGTACCAGAACTAATCGAGCTATATATAGACATATGTCTATCCGTCCATGCCAGCGATAACTTGAGTAAAAATTAAAATATCTTCATCAAAATTTTGTGTTCTTTGACACATTAAGAAGGTTGGTGTTGTAATCGAAAACTAATAAAGTGCTATAACTAAGCAACAAATAAAGATAGAAATATGCTATTTGGTATGGAGAATTCCAGTAGGGCGGGGCATCTGGGTCTAATACCCACCTTCAATACAAAGGTTATGTTGAAAACTACTAAAAGTGCGCTAACTCGGTGAAGAAACACGTCAGAAACATAAAATCGTACAGGAAATATAGTACGGATGGGCTGCATAGGAATTCATATAAAATTTGGACAATGAGTGTGGCACCGCCAATTTTTAGGGGAAATCCCATATCTCAAGAACGCCGTAACCAATTTCAACAAAATTTGGTGCACGAAACCACATTTGTATGCTTATGTGTACTTTGTGAAATTGGGCGAAATCGTATAACAACCACGCCTACTTCTCCTTTAACACATTATTAAATTTCATCCGATACTTTCACTTTAAAGTAGAGAAATCAAACATCAAAATAGATATTGGAATAAATGCCATCTCATGCGTAAAAATGCCCGAAATCAGCATATATCTTTTCAAGCCACCATATAGTCAATCTATGGCCTACAATACCTCTATCTAACTTTTTATCGAAAATATCGGTAAATCTGTAAAATATCGTTATGAAATTCAAAGATTACCTTTCTATGATAATAATGCGATCTGGTGTCAAACATGGGGAATATCGGCTAAACACTTACCCTAGCCCCCATATACCTAATATACGGATTTTCAACCTTCCGGTAGCCTTTACACCAAATATTTCGGTCAATATATGAGTTCTGCCTGTAAAATTCAGAGAACGTCAACTGTTAACGAATTGTCTCGGCTTCCACATGCTCCATATAGTGATATTCGTTATTATAAATAGCAGACTTTACGCCGAATAGGCAACATTTTGCGACAGAGTATATTAGTTGTGTTTAATATAAAGTTTTGCCAGCACCTGAAAGTATTTCCGTATATATATAGTAGAAGTATATATTATAGTAAAGAATAATAATACCCTAATAGTATTTTACGCTGACGTCTGTAGGTGAGATAACCTACGCAATTAACTACACATGCATTGGAAAGTCAATTTCGGAATTTAATTTTTGAAAAAATATTCTTGAAAGCGTTCATTTTCGTATATTAGTAAATAAAGAAATAAAATAAAGAATAAGATACTTCGTATAACCTTTCAATTCACACAGTAAAAATTGCATATTATCAAAAGAGTTTACTAGGAAAATATTTTTGAATAGAGGCTTATGTATATCTAACACAGCAGTATCTCGATTAAGTGATATAAGCCGTCTTGGATTCGCTAGTCCCCTACTTCTTCGTACGGTATGTTTGAGCTATGCGTGCTTGCCAAAAAATATACAATGTTCTTAGCTTTTATGGCTGTTTTCTATTCGAATAAAACTTGGAAACTAGTGAGCTGTAAAGTGCTAATAGAAGACGGCAAGTAATATAGTATCTGCATATGTATAATAATTCGTGGCCTAAAATATTTAGCCAAGAGATGACTCTTTCACTTCTTAGGCTCTAACAATGTGAGCCTAATGCTCTCTCAAACGAAAATAACTATAACATATAGAGTAATGATTTCGAAAGAGCTTTTGTTCGAATGCAAATACACGCCAACTATGTAGTTATGTACTTGTTATAAGAGGAACAGGATAAATAGGATAGAAGGTACTCCTACCTAGTTTTTGGGTTATGTTAACAACCCCTAACATACTGAGTTACATTTTGTATTATTTCGGAGCTTTAAATAATGCTTGAGGCAACTGGCATAGAGTCTAAAAAGCTGATGAGAACGCATTCTATGGCAATAATGCTTGTTGTCCAAATTTACTTTATTTTTCAGCTATACCAAGAAGAGTCATTGGGATGTTATCTATAAAATTTAATTCGCCTTATGAAAGAAATTCATGGGATAGGAAATTTCAATTAAACAGTTTACACATATTGCAATGACCCATGCACCTCCACTGTGTTACCTCTGTATCACATAATCTCCCATGTTATTTAGATTGAAAGTTTAGGAACCAAGTGCTCTATGTATACAAGTGTAACGCAATTGTACAATTGTACAGCTGGTAAGTTCTGAACAAAAACGCAACAAAACAAAATTATTATATAATCTAGGAGTTTCAAAATAAACTAAATTATTTTGTTATAATTAAAATCTATAATATTGGTCCCCTAACCCGAATATTACATAAAAACAATAATAAATCCTAATCCTTGCGTTAGGTACTAACCTTAAATAGAAAACAGTCTAAGTTTCGTAACATTTCATCCAAATGTTCGCAAGTTAATGGTCTCCCCTCTGATATATTTGTTTGCCATGGAAAGCAGTGAATTTCGTTATTTGATATAACATTGTTTCCTAATGGAAAAAAATACGATTGCTGCAAATCAATGGCTTGGCGATTGTAACTGACAATCTGTACCAGAATATTCAACGGTAAAGAACTGGTTTTCTGAAATTTCTCTAACCGTGCCAGCGCAAAAGATACATGCCATTCGGGAAAGCCACAAGAGCCAGTAACGTCAGACGACAACGCGAAAATTCGTGAAATGGTATTTTGTAACCATAAAATCAAATTGATCATTGGCATCACGAAGGAACACGTAGGTCATATCATTCGCAAATTTTTCCAAATGAAAGAGTTTAGCGCGCAATGGCTGTCAAGTTTTTTGAACACCGATCAAAAAGGCAAATATTTTCGAATTTCGAAGTACAACTGGCGCTGATCAAACGGGATAAGAAAGAGTTTCTCAGTTTACTTCAGACATCAGTCACTCTTTACATTGAAGCAATAGCAGCATTTTTGAAACAAAACCAACTACAAATAGTGGCTCTGACATGGGCCAGTTCTCACCTAACGTGGTCGAAATCGATCTATACCTTTTCTAACCCCCATATGCCGAAAGTGAGGATATTCATGCCTACGACTGACTACACAATTTACGCAACTTTTGCTAAAAATGGTTACTAAATATAATATGTTTGGCCAATGATTCCAAAAGTTTACAATTGTGTGTAAATAGGAATATCTAATACATACGTGACATATTTTGGAATGTCAATCGAATGTTTTATGGAACTTTCTATTCTTCCAAGTTATCGTATTTTAGTGGCAACTTTTCCTTGAGAAAATCTTTTTGTTAGTGAATTATATGAAGCATTTTAAATAAGTACTTCCATAATATTTTTAACCTTTAACCTTTAAGGTTTGCAAAAACTGGACCAACCACCGATTTCTACATTCAACTTAGAACATATGATTAAATATTTTATTGTTCTCCAATTAAAATGTACTTATCGATTTTAAATGATTATTTATTAATATAAAACTTTTTACATACATAACTCGCTACTGATTTCTTAGGCGAAAGTGAACAACTTTTGGAGGATGTTATTTTGTGTAGCCATTCCAACATGAAGGAAATGAGAAAATCTATTCTTTCAAGTAGAAGGCAGCTGTGACGAAAACAATGACGTAGTTAAGAGCATAATTCAATTAGCTTACCTGTTGCTGGCCGTGCATTATTTCGCACGAATCCATTATTTGTTGTCCAAATGCTGTGATTTCCAGACGTCGCGTCCATGTCGTAGGCCCAAAGTGCATATCCGAGTCAAGGTCGCACAAGTGCAAAAAAATAACAATGACACAATTACTTTTCTTGCATTTAACACTTTCCACCCATTGGCCAAAAGCAATACCGAAAGTAAGACGTTTGCAACACACTTTATAATTCTGGCGCTAAATTCGGTTATACGCCTCTGACACGCACGAAAGTGAAAACATATTTGCGGTCGGACTGAAAATCGAGAGCAACACAGGCTAACAAATATTTTTTTACAAGGCCAAAGAGCCTAAACACGTAATAGACGTCAGTTTATTGTTGATCTGCAACAGACGGCGCGTGTTGACCAAATTATTCAAAGTCAGCATTTTTTCATAGTTTATATTTTAATTCTCGCCTTTTCTATAAAACTCCATAACGCCACTTAACCATTGTCCCCGTGACAATATAAGTAAATAGGCACATTAAAATATTATATTTATTGATTTTGCCATTTATATGGGCCACAAAGTCGTTTGTTTACTTCTGCTTTCGGCTGTGCCGTTAGTACACAAAAGCGCTAGACACTAGACACTAGACACTAGACACTAGAACTAGTAGACAACCTTGCTGACAATCAGCAACGTACTAAAATATCTAAATACGTTTAGTTAGATAGTATGCAATTGAACAGATTCACCGAGAGTCCTGGCAACACGCCGAGCCCTACGAGTGCCGGCGCGAATTTAAGCGAAGCACCAGTCGGTTTGGCGTATTTATGAACAACAGCTGTCACTACCGCGAGCGTGCTGGCGCTAATGACATTGTGTTGGGTGCGGTGGTCGCGGCACACGTTCGACACCTGCGTCTAACTACGGGATTCAGTTGGTACGTACACTAGGCAGAAAAAGTCTGCGTACAAGGCAAGGTATCAACAAATATAAATCTTTGAGAAAAATGCTTTTATATACTTTTTAGAAAACCTATTTTTTTATATTCATCAAAGGAGAAAACAAAACATACAGCCGAGTAGAAAATTCATTAGGAAAAGTCTGCGTACGAGGTACTTAAGTCGAACAAAGATATTCTTCTTCCAAATTCCGCTTGAAATTTAATAGGAAGTCGGTTATCCCCTATGTTTTAAAACTTCCGCTAAGCGTTTTGGCGTGGAATCAGCAAGCTTAGTTGTTTCTGTTGAAGGGATATGAGCCCGTTCAAGTGGATCCCATAGGTGCTCTATAGGATTCAAACCTGGCGATTGTGGTGATCTTCGAAGCGGCTTGGGAACGTTATGAAGTAACCAAAGCTTAGCTATGTCTACTGTATGCTTCAGGTCGTTATCTTGTTGAAAATAGTAGTCACTTCATTCCACCCAATTCTTCCGCGCTTTGCTTCAAATTTCTTTTCAAGGTATTAAGGTATGCATATTTGTCTATGGTGGACTTTATAAATTCCATTCGACCCGCACCATTACTAGCCAAACACTCCCATATCATTGCTCCATCACCATCATGCTTCAAAGTAGGCACCAAGTTTTCCTTATCGAGTGCCGTTTCTGTTTTTCGCCATACAATTTTACTCCCCTTGATTCCAAAGAAACTCTTCTCTGTCAAAACTCTTGGGGCTTATTTAAGTGCTCTTTCGCGAAAGCAATACGCTCTTGTCCATTGACTAGCGATATGAATGGCTTCTTGCGAGCGACATGACCATAATACTTCTTAAAAATTTCCTTAACATTTTGAGCGATTTTGGTTGCAGTAAGTCGGGGCTTTTGCATCACACTTTGCAAAACGTTACGAGTGTCACGCTGTGTTAATATTTTTGGCCGTCCTGGACGGAGCCGAGATTCAAAAACGCCGCTATCTTTGTAATTAATAATCACTTTTTGTATGGAAGAGTGTGTTCTTCCAACAATCCGCCCGATTTCACGGTAAATTTTTCCTTCTTCGAAGAGTTTAACCATAATTTCCCTTTCCTTTGGACTACATTGCATATTATAATATTAATAACGAATTAAATGAAACAAAAAATTTCCCATTGTACTACTTGTACGCAAACTTTTTCTGCACTGTTAAATGAATATTTTTTGTAAATTTATCGATGAAACAATGTTCCCTGATTTTAATTGGTTTGAATGCCATCAGATTGTGCATAGACTTGCAATAAAGCACATAATGTGACTTTGCTCTGTAATTTCATATATAGAAGTTATTTTTTAACAAAAGAAAATAAGACATAAGCGTGTACGCAGACTTTTTCTGCCGAGTGTATATACATATGTAGTTTCATCAAACTCAATAGATATCGTTCGCATAGTGGGGGGTGAAAAGGAAAACAAATCAGTTCATTCATTATTCCATATCTGCTAGTTGACATGGAAATGTGGCCAGTAATCATAATAATTACAAGAAAATATAAACAAACTATTGCTCACATATAAACAAGAATTGATGTATTTACGAGGACAGTTGGATAAGTAAAACACTTGAAGTTTTTGTTTCAATAAATTTTTGCTTACTTTGCTTCGTAAATAAATATGGCAATAAATTCGTGAGTAAAAAGTAGTAACATGTTGATTAAAATCAAAAAATTAGGAAAAAATGGACTGAAACGATTTTTTCACTCAATAGTTCAGAGGTGTCTTCAAATTTCTGAAAATATTCATTTATAGTTGAACACGCCACAAATACAATGAAAATCTAGGTCAAACATCTAGGCCTGCTAGATATAAGATAGAATAATATCATCTTGATATAAGCGCTGATTTTATCACGAAATGATATATACAACCTATATTTTGGATTAGGTTTGGATTAGCCAAATACTATGTTAATCCTTTGTGTTCCTCATTAAAGAAAGAAGATAACGACCAGTTTTATAGATTTATAGATTTGTTATGCCTGCGATTATTTTATGATGTAATCACAACTTAATATTCCATTTGAAATTTGTGGTAAACTGCTTTACAAATCTTATAAAGTTCATGAAGAACAAGAAAAAATTTCGCACGAATGCAAATTAGGTGATAACTACTTAGATTAAAAAAGAGAAACGAAAATTTGGAAACATGGCAATTTATCTCCCATTACAATTTACTTTTACAATAGCTCGCTAGACTTAACCCTGTGATGCTCCAAGTACTTTAACCCTTCTGCAAAATCCGTTCTCTGGAAGGTTGGAAGAAGGTTGGAAGTAGGTTTCCGCATCGGTGATACTTATTTGGCCCAAATTTCGCCCTAGCGAGTCACCTATCGGACCGCCTCGATATGCATATAGTCTATAAACAGCACAAAGGTTTAATAATTGTTGCATTAAAGTTAATAACTGGGCTCTATGACTCTATGTCACGGGTCTATGGCTCCAAATGGTAGAATGAAATTTATTGAAAAATTTATTTAATTTATATTACACACTAAAGTCGTTTTCCCCTATGCTGGTATATGTTCACATTTTGTGGCATAGATAACTATCAGTCCTTTCGCCAAATATTGAAGAATTTTTATATGCATTTGGATACTATACAAAATACTATTATATTATATAATAGACCTAATTGTCGCCCTCCTCCAGCCGAGCAGAACGGAACATTGCAAAACACAACGCGTGGAAGTTGAAAAGTCATGAAAGGGTCATGAAAATTACACGTTGGTGGCCGTGGAGTTTTCAAACTGTACAGCTACAGAACAAATGTTAAGAAGTAATTATTTCTTACCGTTGCTTACTGCGAACAGCGATTAGTTCGTCAATGATTTCGCTAGCATATCTTTATGAGTAGTGAGTGTCTGTTGTTTATATATTTTAGTGTCCTAAAGCCAAAGGAAACATTTTTTTTGAACTGACTCATCGAAATGTACTTGATAACTAGATTCCCATACCACAGAACAGCATTACTAACCACTAGTATTGTAAACTTATTATTATATTTTTTCCGTCTTTTCTTTTCTTGTTCAATCAGAATTATTTGTCAAATGCTATATGCAAATTACGCCCGGCAATTGTAGGGGTTTTAATCGGGCACTGTTCGATATGAACAAATGCGGTGAGGCTAAAAATATTGATGGACGCCAATTAATATTAAAAGTGTAGTTCAATTACTTTTCTAACCAATAAGATGCCTCAAGCTGCTATAAAAAGTATATAGAAGACTTATGCTTGAGTGCAGTATTTAATTTTTCTAATATTAAAAAAACTTTTCATATGCAATGCAAATGGCATAAAGCCCTCTATCATAAATATCCGTCAGCTATTTGAAACCAGTTTAAAATTTGTAAAATGCGACAAAACCGTTCATATGTACATATGAATATATATATATTTATGAAATATAATTCCATCGCCCTTGTGGAAACGCTGTGTGTATGAGTGCCGGCAGATCCTTTAAACAAAATCTTAATATTTGTTTCAATAAAACTTTTACATTTCCTTATATCCAAATATATACATATAATATATAAGCGTAAACGTTAATAAACGTCCATGTACTAAATGACCAATCGTATATATACCTATGTATAGATCAATATCCAAATGTGTCACTTTGCGTACCATGATATTAAGGAAATAAAAAGAAGTAAGATACAGCTAAGTTCCAGCGAAACCGAATAGAAAATAAATTGTTTTATAAAGGAACATGCAGAAGAACGAAACAAAAGAGCAGTAATTTTTTAAATATAGTGCCCAAATAAGATCAGACGCCTACTTCCCATATGACACACCTTTAAATTCTATCAGTTTATTTCACTTAACAAGAGTTAAATCGAGAACCAATGAAGATATGATGATATAATCTGGAAAAAGATTGCCTCTAATATGTGGCAACTCTTACCCAAAAATTATTAAAATCGAATCATACCTTTACCAGTTCCCGATACCGATTATAAGTACCTCCGTGCCTATGGCTGACTTTTTACCGAAAATATCTGTCATTCTTTGAGATATTTTATTGAAATTCACAGAACATATTTTCCTCACAATAATGTGTAATTAATTAATTAATTAACCAGTTCCCGATACCGAATATAAGTACCTCCGTGCCTATGGCTGACTTTTTACCGAAAATATCTGTCATTCTTTGAGATATTTTATTGAAATTCACAGGACATATTTTCCTCACAATAATGTGTACTGAATAAAATTGAGCTAATACAACTCCTAACACATAAACCTAATACCATGGTTTTCAAACATTCGGATGGCGTTATACCGTACATATCGGCCATAATGCAAGATAGCTTAGCAAAATTAAGAGAAATTAAGTGAACATGGATGAAACCCAGCCATGAATTACCCCCGACCACATATATTATATATAATGGTTTTCGTTTTTCTACTAGACTTTATGCCGAATATATCGGTCAAGTTGTAATAATAAGTAATATTAATAAATTTGGGTGCAAAAATGATCTTGAGCCAATTTTAGTTTAACGCCAAAAGTTGATGAAAATGGTTCACACCTTCCCTCCACTACCTTCTAGTTGATTGTAATCTATTTACGATTTCGTCTAATAAAGGATGTCAAATTCATATGAAACAAATTTTATTCTAAAGCTTAGCTGACACCTGGAAATATTTTCACACCTTTGTTTCATACAAACTGAGATTGTTTGGCAACGTAAGAACTTTTAGAAATAAATATGAACCCCCGAATAACTTTAGCCTTATGCTACTAGTTATGCATTGGTTGGAAAAACCACAAATGTGTGGGAGCGGATACGTATATGAATTTGTATTTGTATTTACTTGTGAGTGTAAACAAGCAAATCAAATTTATCTTGATATTTACCTATTTTCTTTATTGATTTCCTTTTCACCATTAGAAGTCCCTTGAACTTAAAAGCACAGCCCAACCGATTGGTAAAGTGGGTAGTAATAAAGGAATAAATGCTTGGGTATAATTATACATACACTAATCAGAGAGTTACAACTTGCAGAAAACCGTAGTAGGGCACGAAGATCCTATGTGGCCTTCAACTCGCATGTGTCGTTATTTTAAGAATTACCCTAGCACGGGAAATTATTACCTATTAATAAGCTGTGAAAATTAATGAGTGGCCATGAACTTTAAAATCATCATTAATTAAAGGACAGCGAATTCACATGACAATTGATTAATCATCATTAATCATTAATCGATTGGCCAAGTGAGATATATCTATGTACATTTATACAATAATATGCAGATAATTAATTGAACAGACAAGTGGAAAATTAGTAAAACATAAGTTAAAATAATTAACTCGAGATCGTCCTTAAGAAAGTGAGTGTTGCTAATGTGCCGAGTTTATATATGTTAAATGGTTTTAATTTACTTTTTCTGCAAAAAACTAAAATGTCATTAAGAAAAATTTTAAAGAAAATAATTTCTAAATAGTGGATAAAAATAACTTCAGTGTTGTAAAATCTATTTCATAATACTAATAAGCTGAAGACCTCTCGAATACACTCCAAAGAGATTTCTCAAACTCCCTACTTCTTGCGTATTATTATTTATGAATTATTTTATGATTGATTTCATGGTGAAAATATGACTTTATATCTCGGAAACCGATTAAGGCTCTTAGGTAAGATATCGGTATATTCGTTTTTCTGATGATTAGAATTGTCAGCAGTTTGGTTTCATTCAAAATCAACCCTTCCTTAGATATTTTAATTAAACTAGGCTTGATTTGTCGTATATATAATATTTGAGTAAGCAAGGACATTGTCTTAGGTAAACAATTTACAGTGGTAAAATATTTAAACAGTTTACTCATCTTTAACCCCCACTTGAGTTTGTCATATTATATATTATTATATATATATATATATATATATATAGATAATATTTAAGATGAGTTCCGCTGAGGTCGTCCAGGGTTTGTTATAGTTTTTCATGCCCAATTGGTCATAAAAAACGTGTAGTTCTACAGAATTAGTCATAATGAAGAGTTATACTCCGGATGTTTAATAATAAACGAAATAATAATGAAACCAAAGTGGTGCGCTTTTAAATGTAAAAAATCTTTGTGTAGTTAACCTAAAAATCTAATAAACTTCGCAAATTCTTCCCCTCGACAATTACAACTTCCAAACAAAATATTAGTTACTTGTAGAAGAAAAATTCTATTTCATTATCTCAATTTAAACAATTTTCTGATTTATTATTGAATGAGTTAAGTAAAAAATATGTGGTGAGTTTTGGAATATATGGGTAGATATTTGAACCATTCAGTAGCATTTTTCTAAAATACTAATTCCGTAAATCTTTATATTATGCCAAACAAGCGGTCAAAGCACAGCTTACGGTACGTAATACGTAAATAAGTCAAACTAAACTTCAATAATTGGAGTAAAAAGTTACTGTCTGGTATTGTTTTCATGCTGAAGGCATCATTGATCAAGAGAGCTACATTATGTCAATGGTTTAGGCTACCATTATGTTAGTAGCTGGATAGAACCGACTATGCTATTTAATTTGAGCGACAAGATAAGATGCGGTGGCTACTTTACCGAAATTCTGCCTAAACACTGTATGCCTTGAATTTGTCAAACTAATAGAATCAAGGCCATGAGATTTATTTTTCTATGTTTTATTCAAAATGAAAAAAATGAATGATACCACTACTAAATTGGAAATAAATTCAAATAATTGGTATAAATATAAATAAATACTACACTCGTTAATAACTTCATTTCTAAAAAAGCTAAAAATGATACAACTTCAATATTTTACATGCTTTTATTAACACCAGAAAACTAAAACTACCCAACAAAGATATGTATGTATATATAATATGAGTATATGGTATTTGCTTGTTTTTATCGAGTATTTATGTATATGTAGAGCGTTAATCAAAATCATAAACCGATATCATTTCTAAAGTCCAAAGTAGAGTTTTCCTTTGTGAAGATGGACTTCTTTATGTCCTATTACGCAGTTTTATTACGCATTTGCAAGAAGATGGCAATTTTATTGATTCCTCCTTCAATTCGCGATTCATGAGTACTACCATCGGCCGATAGGTGTAGCGCTGCACGCAACTTGATGTAAATCCCAATGGAAGAACTTCATCAAACCTGCATTTTTGTTCGTTCCCACTGCAAAATAAATTATAATAAATTATAGTGTTATCGAATATTATAATGAACTTCGGGTAAACATGTCTCTACTATGAACTAAGCCTTACGATTACGAAAGTTCTGTCTGCTTTCGATACTCTCATAACATGGCGGTAAAACTCCTGGGAAACACTATTTCCAATTTCAACTATTTTTCATTCGTTATCAAAACAAAACGAAACTATAGAAACTTTATTTTTGCTCATTTTCTCTACTGGAATATTCATAATTAGAGGAAATACTCGATTTTGCTGAAACTAAACCTACTTTATGGTTATCCTCTTGATTTTCTGTTGGGGTCAATATCAATAAATATTATTTTCAAACCGTATTAGCAGACCTTACGCTACTACTCTACTTAGTGGATACCTCACTAAAGTGGTATAAGTTGTTTATGCAGCAACATTTTTTTATTATGTCTCCCTACATTATTTATACCAATGTCTTTTCGATTCGTCACTCTCCAAGTTCAGACGAATCGAAGACAAGAGATTCAAGGAAATTCGCGTTGGGCTAGATTTAAAAAATGTTTCTATTCAACAAATTTTATAAATGCTATAGTTTTACCCAAATAAAACATTCAGACAGATGCGTACGTAACGGAGTTCTATAAAATTTTGTAATAAAATTTCACTTACACACACTGCTCCACGAAAACTCCTTGTTTATTCTCGTCATGTTGTACAATCGTTACCCACTCAGAATCCTTGGATATTGCACTCTTCGGATATATTAACTTTCTTTCAAAATGGCAGAGCTCTTCCTCATCGGAATCATCGATATGCGCTGGACTAACTTGTACTGGCTCTATATAATCATCTTTGAAGTGAAATTTGAATTGTGCAAATTTTTCCGAACTGATCTCATGCAATTGTGTTCGTTCTATATAATTTGCCACCTCTGTGCAAAATACCTTACCAGAACAGATGATGTCCCCTAAAAGTGCACGTGTGATAATAGTGTATTAAAATTAAGAAAAACTCGTATTTTTATAAATTACTGTCTGTAATGTTGGCTACATCCACATCGGTATTATTGCCCAATTCATTGTTGTTGTTGTTTGTTGGAATAGCGATTGTCCATGAAAGCTTCGCCTGAAAGTAAACGTTTAACGGTTACGTTATATATTATTTCTTATATAATTTAGATCGTGATTTACAATTTTGTATGCCTGAGATGATAGTGCTAAAGCAACAGTTAATTCATTTTATGCATATGTATATGTATAAGTTAAGTGTGTGCTATACCCGTACATTCAATTTACTAATTCTATTACACTAATTTGTGTAACACTATATAAACATATATATATATATGTATCGTGTGTATGTATGTATGTATGTATGTATACATACATGTATGTATATTACATATATAACATATATAGGTAATATATAATATATATATATATATATTTAATATTCTTAAAAAATTAATATTAACAACAGACAATAAAAGTTAATAACAGACAAGTGTAGACAGTTCATAACTTCCAGGTAATTATTTAATGAGAAATTTAATTTAAAATAACACAAACTTCGGTATTTTGAAAAAAATTATGGAAACGAATTTTGTGTATCTAAACTGTAAAACCGTAAAACTATATTTGAAAAAAAAACCTTTGTGGTGCCATAAACTTGGCAGCCTTAATATCCAGAAGAGGCTGACCTAATGACAATATAAAAGGAAATCCACAAAATTATTTTTGTTGACAGTAAAATGAAATTCGATATAGCTGATACTCTAAAGATTTTAATGGAATGTGTTGAAGATATCGTTTACGAGTATTTATGCTGTGCAAAAGCTCTGTGTAAAGTGGGTCAATGAAAAAAAAACTATGCCAAAATTGCTGCATCCACCGCCTCCACCGTGCTCTCCAGATCTGGCCTCCAGCGACTTCGTCCTGTCGTCAGATCTCAAACAAATGCTTGCAAGAAATAAATTGAACGACAATTATGAGATAATCGCCGCGATTAAGGCTAATTTTGAAGCAAATCTTTCTTCTACTTCGAAAATAGTTTCGATAAGTTAGCATATCGATATGGTCTCAGATCTCAGTTTCAGATATAATCTAGTTTTGTTCTAAAAAATTAACCTACCTGTTATAATTTGAGAATAGTTTTCCCATTTGACAACCCCGAGAGGGTCTAGACCAAATGGAGCATATTTAAGTGGCTTCAAAATTATAACGAAAACTAACCTAAAACTTATTAGAATACAGTTATATTGCAATATACTTTAACATAGTAATACCCTTAGTGAAATTTAAAATTGTTATGTAATTAATAATGCAATAATAATGGTGACAATATTAGTGCAATATTCATTTCATTCAGGGAGCCGCGCTCCCTAATAGGTTGAATATTAGCTGTATAACCCAAACTTGCTCGGAAGAAGTTTTTTTGGTAGCTCCACATACACTGTGCAAATGAATGTGTTAAATCGGGTGATAAATACTTCGACCTTCTACAGAAAGGTTATGTTGAAAACTATTAAAAATGCGTTAACTCGCTGAAGATATACGCAGGAAACATAAAATTTTACAGTAGATATGGTACGTAAGGATGCATAGATATCCGCGTAAAAATTGGAAATTGGGCGAAATTGGCGAAATTTCAGTGAAATCCCATATCTTAGAAACGAGCTATCAATTTCAGCTCAATCAGGTACACAGAATCATTTTGATACTCGTATCTTTATGTTATATTTTGAAGATATTCGAAATTGGAATACAACCATGGCTATTTCCCGTTAACACAAGTTTACATTCAATCTAATTTTTTGACTTCATAGTATATAACTTAAGCACCAATTAATCAGAATAAACATTTGAACCCTCACTGTATTCCATTTGCTGCCTAATGGTGGAAATCGGAAAATATGCGTTCAAGCCCGCAGGTAATCAATCTAATAATATTTATAATATGGATAATGGATCTCGGTATCAATGGCTGACTTTTTACCGAAAATATCTGTCAACCCATGAAATATATTAATGAAATTTAGATAATATCTTTTCCTGGTAATAATGTGTGGTGATGCCAAAAATTGGAGGTCGGAAAAATATTTCCAATAGCCTCCGTATACTTAATATAAGAATTTTCTAAATTCCGGTTGACTTTATACCGTCTATGTCGGTTAATATCTAAGATACCTCAACAAACGTATAATATTGGATACACCGTTCCAAAAATGGGTGAAATAGGCCAATGAATTACCCCAGCTCCCATATACTACGTATAATTGTTATCGTTATGCTAGTGAACTCTATGTAAGATAGAGTCTGTAATATTTTGAGTTGTCTTAATAAAAATCTGTAGAAATAAAGAAATTAAGTGTTTTCTTAACCATGAAATGGTTTTGCGCTGAATATGAATGAAGTATTATACCTCTAATATAATGATTTCCCTCTGATCCCACTGGTCGAATTTTTCCTTATATGTGTATACACAATATATTATATTTCGTCGATTTGGTGGACTTTATATCGCAAATGTGTCCATGGAAGATGTCTCAACAAAATTAAATGAGAATATTTCGACTGATACTTGATGTCACTCGGTAATAATGATTACGGCTGTTGTAACCACAACACTAATAACATGAACATATAAAAATTATTTGTCTTAGTTGTATTAACTTTATGACTATACACCTGCCAATACCTGAAAATAAGTGGCGTTATTCGCTTATGAGTTTAGAAATCAAAATTACGTATTTGAATGAATATTCAAATTTTACAAATTTTGGTTTAAGAAATAATTTCATACTCAAGCCTTAGAAAAAAATTTTTGGTATAAGTTGTCGTAAACAAAATTTGCAATTCCGAAACGACATTGAGTATCATCTATTTCTTGCATACATATATGTATTTAAATACTGAAGTGTAAAGTCTTTTTATATAAGTAAATGAAAGAGGAATTTTAATATACATAAATATTTAATTTTCATATAATTAAATTCAAAATTTGTCAACTTTTCTCCAGCAACAAATTTTAGTCATTTGTTTTATGAATTTTCTATATAAAATGACGCATACAATTTGGTAAATATTTAAAACTAATGTTCTGTCTTCTTTTTTTCCGAATTTCATTTCGAACAGCCCAATTTCTGTGGTCCAAAGTTTGACTGAAGCGTGATTTTGCATGTGGTCTGATATTTCTGTTTTAGGGTTTTTCTCACTGAAGCATAAGAGAGAAAAACTTAACATCGAATGATGCCACAATATATAGGAGAAACTATTGAAAAGTACATATAACGTTTTGAAATATTAAACTAATTATCATTAACATCATTAATTCGCCAAGCGCTCTTCAAAATATATTATATTATTACACAACTTCTCTTGTGTGGTTAAACGAAAATTTCAAATTTATTTACAATATAAAACTTAATATGTTAGAGTATAAAATTTTCACAAAATTTGTTTTTTTTTCAATTTAAAAAGTTTTATACAAACAATAATTAATGCGTTTAACCTATTGTATAAAATATTCAATATCGGTCATTTGGTCTCAATAAATTTTTTTCTTTCCTACTTACAAACTTATTTAATTTACATTAGTTATTGGCACTGTGAATTATATAATATTTTACATAATCTAGATTCGCTTGTAAAATCATAAAATCCGCTTAAATAGCGTTAACATATTCCAGCTTTCATGTAGCCACGTTCAACGCTCTGACCTGAGCTTTTACATATACGTTCCGTATGTATGTGTGTATGCATTGCATAACTTTAAGTCTCAAGATTGACTGTTACGCAACACACATTTGCAGCAGCTGGGCATTTTCACTTGTTCCTCATGAAGTTTGCCGTCGACCGAAACAACCATAGTTCTAAAGATGTAATTCTGTTTACAACGCGATGTGTAGAATTTCGGCAATAGCTCTTGAAAACGGCAGGGCTTGTCCTCATTGCTGTAAGTGAACAAAATAGTTATGTTAAGTTATGTCAAGTACTATTATTTTTCATGCTTACTCGCATTGCTCCACTAAAATACCCTGCTTGTGGTTTTCATGTTGAACGACCAGCAGCCATTTTGATTCTTTCGTTTCAGCGGATTTCGGGTATATCAAATGCGAAGTACTGGAGCAATAGTACTCCTCTTGCGGTTCCGAGTTCATGCGTTGCGTTATGTTTGGTGGTTGCACGAGGTCGTCTTTGAAGTATGATTTGAATTTCTCGAATTTATTCTCATCAATTTTATCCAATCGTGATGACTCCAAATAATTTGGCACGTCCAAACAATAGGGTTTACCCTCCAGTCGTTCACTGCAGATATACTCATCTGTAAACAATTCCCCAAAGTCTATGAAACATTGCTCTTTTTGTAAAATATCAAAAAGTAATTAAATGAAATGCTAATTACCATCAGGGAAGATAATCGCATCATTATTGCGATTGTTTTGATGTGTATTTTGATTACTATGGTAGTTGTTATTGGTGGGTGTGCCCGCAGTTGTCGTCTGGAAAATGAGAAAATCGTTAAAAATCACGTTCAGTTTGCCATCGGGGGATCTTTGCACTTTAAACATCACATCTTTTTGTGCCGATTGCGATGTGTCCTATATGAAATAGATTAAAAACGGAAAACAAACAGAAACCGGAAGGAAGTGATAAGATAGTAAGTGTAAGAGAGAGACAGATACGCATAGAAGCAAACAAGAAAAGCAAGAAAAGCAAGAAAAGCAAGTGAAGAAAGTGCTTGTTAGAGAAGAAAAGTACATGTGTCTTAGGAGAATAAATTTAGGGGACTTACATTGAAAAGTACAAGCCCTGAACCTCTACCGATTTTGAAAATTCGATCCAAGTTCTCTTCGAAATCCTTCGGTACCTGCGGATTTTTTAAAATTTGAAAGTGTTTAATTTAAAAGGTAGTTAGTTAAAGATGTGATTCTTTTTCTAACCTTCGTATCTTCACTGGGTGAACGTTTTTGTCGAATTGCGCGATAATCGTAAGTATAACCAGCAATGGGACTAACTATCTGAAAGAGGTAGACATGTGCGTCGATTAGAAAATACTGAACAAGTTTGAACAAATTTCTTCATAAGATGTAATAATTAATATGCCAATTAATAAAAAATAGATACTAAGATCAAACTTTTTGTTTTGCATTTCGTTTAGGAATTTTAGGCATTTTTGGTTTAGGAAAAAAGTCGCACGTCGCGTCATAACGTTACATTTTATATTTACTTCAAGAATTCTTTTACCGGGATGTTTATAAAAAAATGTACTTGCACTTATCCAGAGGTTAGTTTTTAATTATTTTCTCTATAGAGACTCCAGCACCATAAATATTTTGCAAACCCTTTTGGGGAATAGGGGAATTTGTGATCTTGTGAAAGATGCACGTTAGCAAAATAATAAATCAGTATTATTTCTAATTATTTACAATAACATTATATAACTGATAAAGCTAGGAAGTTGGCACTGATTTGATCTTACTTCCTAATTTATGATAAACTCTGTACTTCTGTATTTACTGGCCGATTTTACAATGCGAACTTATTTAGTTTATGCTTAGTTTATACACACATTAAAATTGAGTTCTAAATATCATGTAAACATTGGACATATAACAATTTTATGCCTAGGAAGTAATAAAATTTACATTGATATCTCCTTATTCATAAAAGCTATGAATTTAGTTTATCCGAAGAGAGCGGTAGCTTGCTCACTAGCCAATATGTACTGTATAAAGTCAACCAGAGGAATGAAAATCATTATAATGGGTTCATCGCGTTATGAGCACCTACCCACTGAAACTAACTTACCGTATTCCACAAACAGTGGGATGGACAGACCCATTCCTTAACCCTATTCAACCTACGAACTTTAGTGTCAATAAAGTGATGATTATCCCCTAAGTCAGAAATATGCGGCTAGAATTCTTGAAATTTGTGCATGTAGGTTAAAGTAAATATAACGAACCGTCAAACACATGCGTATTTAGACATTTGATTCGAGAGCTACATGGCCAAGAACACGCTATGCGACTAAAACGTCCTCTATATGATGTAAGAACAGTCGGAAGAATATAGGTCTTCATTCTCGACCATGTTTCAATGAGAGTAGTCACATGTCAGGGCACTATTTGTGTTAAATTTTCATCGATACCTTTTGTAATGACTGAGTTATTAATTGCAACTTAAAAGAAGGTGATTCAAAACGGCACCCGAATGGGGAGTCGACGAGCAAGTGATGTTAATGGGGCAATACAGGAACCACTCATATCAACTTTTGTTAAAATGGGGGCGATTTTCAAAATGATTCAAAAGAAGAACCAACTTAATATCTCGCAACCTAATTTTGAATATTTGATATGTTTACTCAAATTATTATTGCGATGTGAATAGCTTAAGAATATATGTTACAGGAAAGATGGAACGATTACATTCCAATTTTTCTATATTCACAACACATAAGAAGTTGGTTATGGCCAATGTTTTTACCATATTTTCTGAAAATAACTAAAATATCGATCTTTATAAAAGTACTTTACTATTTACTGTTAAAAGGGCTGACGGACCTTAATTAAATTATTCACTCAATTAATTTAATCATAACAATTATTTTGATATATCTAATCCTTATCTATCTAGTTTAGGTGGTTTTTAGATGCGACATACCCTTTTATGCGCGAGTAGACAAATTTAAATAACGTTAAAAGAAGAGATGCTTAGATGAATCTTAAATTGTATATTAATTGACTAGTGTGTCCATATAAATAACAATACCAGTTGTAATATAAGTTAAGTGATTCCCTTTTCAAGTTAACCCAAGTAAAAATACCACAACTTTATCGAGCATCCACATATTTAAACAAGTAAGGAAAGGCTAAGTTCGGGTATAAGCGAACATTTTATACTCTCGCCATTTGCGAGAATCACATGAGGGGAAATACTTTCAGGTGTTGGCTAACCTTTGTATTAAAAAATGTTGCAAATGGATTCAGCATTTGTTATTCGATGTAGCTGTGAATGCATTGTAATCATAATTGGTATCATATTGACTTTTACTTTAGGTAAGAAGCTCATTAAGTCAATCAAACTAGGACAAACCATCTAGATATGTATATTCGTGATATTAGTGCTGCAGGAAGGTACAACAGCCATAAATTTTATTACCCAATGACATAATATTATTCGAAACATTCTCATTTAATATAGTTGGGACATCTTCTATTGAGATATTTGCTATATACTTAGTAGCTTTCAATGCAACCTTGGTATGGGAGGCGTTTTCGTAATCCGATTTCACAAAGTTTCCCAATGTATGAGTAAGTGCTGGAAGAACTAGTTTTGAGTAAGTTGGCTTTGTGTAGAGGTTTGCGAGATATGTACGCTACACCAATTAGGGGGAGAGGCCATACCCACTTTTTTAAAATTTCCGACCCATAGATGCCACTTCCTACTGCGATTGCCTGTATAAAATTACAGTTGTGTATCTTAATTTGTTGTTTCGTTAAGGCTTTTTATGAGTCTTCGTTTAGAGGCATTTTGCTAGAGTGCTAGAGTCCGATTACGCCGATCTGCAACACCAACCTTCTTCTAGTGCCAGGTATATATGTGTACCAAGTGTTAAGTATTAACTATAAACATGTTCACCAAGATATCTTAGCTTTTACTCAAATTATCGACTCAAAAAGACGGGTAGCCACCCGGAGTTCAACTCATGTGTATATATGAGTCCAGGAATTATGAAGAAGTCAGCTGTAACGGCAGGCGAACGTCATCCTCCGCGAAACAAACAATAAACAAAGGCATGCTATTCGATCAGCTGTTCACTGAATTTAGAAGAGTGTGAAGTGAATATAATGTGGCTTGCTGGGCCGGCGATTACTTTTGTTACTCGATTTTATCATTGCTAAAATGCGTAAAAAGTACGGTCCAACTCATAACAAGTTTGTAAGGTTTTGACAAGCACTAACGTTAAACTCTTACTCATATTGAGTATAGCAGTCTCAATTAGCATGCGGAGCACATTCACAAAATTACTTCAGCTTGGTCTTTTATCAAAAAGGTTTCATTACTCATGGCTATGTGAACGCCGATTGTATTTATAAATGAAGTAGTCAAAGAGGGGGCATATAAAAGAGCGTTCAATTAGTGTTACACTCTTGAGTGGGTGAAATGAGTATTTGATATAAAATCACTAGAATGTTCGAGTGGATTGCGGTAGTAATCAACTTTTATGTGAAAAATGAGTATAATATTTATTACTTGGTGTCAAGCAATTGTGAATGACGAAATTTGAAGGTGTAGACGTTGTTAAAACAGTTTTAACTATAAAATTCTCGGAATTTCGGAAGCTTACATAATAATATTATCACCTTGATTTATGAAGGCTAAATGTCTTATTACTATATAATTAATATTTATACATATTATATATTGAGGCTATATTAGCGCATCTTTTTACAGAGCTGAAGGCCTTCATATATCCTGCTACTACAACTTTGTTTTTTTTTTTTTTAACAACAAAAACTGACTGCACTAGTCGGTATATAAATAGTATGTAATATGTATGCTTGTACTTAGGTATATGTATAATCGTTGCTAATGACTCACTCTATGCGCTTTTAAATATAACTTGCAGTGTTCATTCATTATTTTTGTTTATTTCGACAGCACGACTGCATTTTGAACAGTTCGAACAGATTTTGTGGTTTTCAATGTCAACAAGATTTTAACCGCAAGCTAACTAATAAGCTATTTTATGGGGCATTGAAGCATATTATTAATACTTACACTTGTATAAATGTAAGCATGATAACATAAAAAACAGAGTGAATATAAAATAAATAAGAACACCAAACCACATATGAATCGGCAATGAAATATGCAGAAAATCAGTTTTTAAACTGATTGAATTTGAACTTTGAGATGGCAGAAAAAATTAAGCAATCGACCACTTTTTACAGCATTTACATCTACATCATCATCTAAACTACATTTACATCATTTAAAAATAAAGGGCAGTTTACATGTCATTTTCTTCAAATACATGTCATTTTGACAGTGACAGAGCTTTTTATTTGACTAGGGTACAATTTTAGACGCAAGATAAACTATATTTTGAAGCCAGATATTAATGTACTTGTCTAGGACGAGTTTTAAGTTCTTCTGGATGGGGTTTAATGCCAAGCTTGATAAATGGGTTTTCAGCATCCAAGCGATGTTAAGCGCACTTAAAGGATTAGATCAGCCTGGAGCCCTCAAGAGAGACTCAACTTTGATAAATTATTCTGAGAATAAGGAAAAAGGAATAAAAATTCAAAGTAGTTGAATATGACTGACCCAACGTTATAGTGTATTGGAGGGGGAACAATTTTTTTTTTACTAATCTACTAATTGAATAATGTTTTTAGGTCCCCTTATTAAAAATCTTTTACTCTAAAGTCAATATAAAGCGATATTCTTACAAATAACATTAAACTTCCCTTAACAAACCTGTATATGAGATTCCTTTACAGGTTAGATGGATGGATTCGTTCGATCCATACATTTTTTCAAGCAAAGACTAGCCTGCAATTAGTGTATCCGAGCGGAAACAAACTAGTCCGAAATGGTTAGATTTATATCAATCCAATACACATAATACCTTGCATATAATTGCTTGTACAGAAAACAAGTAGTTAGCTTACTAGTTGAACATTATACTGAGTTCATACTTGTTGTAAGATGGTTTCACACAAGTTTATTCCATTGTAGATACTCTGCTGTACTACTGCATTGCACGCATGCAAACTTACTCCTCCATTCCTTTTGGTTCGAATATTT
Source organism: Bactrocera minax (assembly GCA_021498325.1). NCBI lineage: Eukaryota > Metazoa > Arthropoda > Insecta > Diptera > Tephritidae > Bactrocera > Bactrocera minax. The sequence continues at coordinate 1,731,541 of JAKEEE010000024.1, forward strand.
GCGTCTGCGGTCGCCTGAACTACGGTCAATGAATTTCAGTATTGTGTGATATGGAATAGAAAGTACATACAATTGCCAATCTTCGATTTATCCTATTGGAATTGATAATGCGTGCTACATATATTTTACAGGTGTGTATACAACTAGATTTAGTGTAATTGTCATACAAGTCGAAAGAGTACAACAGGAAATACTCAGTGCCGCTATCAAAATGTCAGTGTATTGAAAATCAAACGTGACTAGTCGAAATTTATTTCACGACCATCATAAAAAGAAAACAACAACTTCTGGCAAAAAATCCCTTTCCACTATACAATAGTTTGCTAAATTATACGACACTCATGTCATGATGATTCCAAATACATCATAATTATTGCTATTAATAATAACAATTTTCATGACAGCAGGCCCATAAAATAATAACAGTAAGAAGGGAAAACAAGTAAGAAAGGGCTAAGTTCGGGTGTAACCGAACATTTTATACTCTCGCAATGTGCAAGGATCAGAAGCGGTATTATGCATTCAGGTGCTAGCATAACTTTATATTAAAAAATGTTGTGGAAGAAATTGTCAATGGATTGCAATCTTATTTGGTATCTTATTAACTTATACTACAGGTCATAGACTCATGTACTTTCATTGCTATATTTTGCTTGTGTCAGAGATATTTATATTAAAATCTACCAAATTAACTCAAAAGCGATTTCGTATATTTTTACGCATATGATGACATATCCTAAAGGCACTATTTTTACAAAGTTTGATTTTCATATCTTAATTGCTGCTCGATTTATCTACTTTAAAGTGAAAGGATCAGATGAAACTTAACATTATATTATATGAGAAGTAGACGTGGTTTTTATCCGATTTCAATTAGTTTCTCAGTATATGAAGAGATGCAAGTAAAACTTACTCGGATCAGTTTAATTGATATAGCTTTAACGGTTTCTGAGATATATATATATTAAACCTATTGGGTGGCGGGGCCGTACCCACTTTTACAAAAATTTTTTGCCCACAGATACCCCGACTTACTAGAATCCTCTATACCAAATTACACCTTTATTACGCCTTAATTTGTTGCTTAGTTTATTTTATCTATTTTCGATTAGTGGGACTTTTGGGCGTGCCAGATGTGCAATTACGTCCATCTGCTAAATATCCTAATTTTTACTCAAGTTATCGCTTGCACGGGCGGACGGACGGATGGAAGGACGAACAGACAGTCACTCGTATTTAAACTCGTCTTGTTTAATCCAATGTCTCTCTTAATGTCTATATCTAACTCGTTTATTATTCCTAGGTGTTACAAACAACCGTTAGGTGAACAAAACTAATAAACTCTGTAGCAACATGTTGCGAGAGTATAAAAATATGTAATTAAAGGAGAGCTTAATTGAAATGCTTCTAAATGCTAATTGAAAAATGCATTGAATTTCTGCTAAAAAAATATGTTTGTACAGCTATAATTAACTTTCGTGGAATCGGCATTTTACAAATTCTCAGCTTAGAAGATTTTATCAGAGTCAAAATCACTTTCAAACAAACAACTTTATATTACACGTATTTAGCATACATTACAACTGATTGCGCATTAAGATGGATCGGTTTTAAAGAAAATAGCTACCAAAAAAGTTAGCAGTGAAAAGTTCTAAGAAATGCGCACATTGTTGATTGAAAAAAATTTTGCCGGAAACAACATTTGTTTATGGTACAAAATCCCAAAAATATTGATTGTTTTTTAAATCACCATTCAACGTGTTTTGATGCCCGTACAAAACAACAAGCTATAACAAATCTAACTCGAAAAGCGATTTGCTTTTTCACTATTACTCTCAGAAGAGAGAGGGGCTTTTCACATTCAAATTTTGCTTCGCTTTGCCTCAGACTTTTGTTTTGACAGATAAATACGATATGTGCCTTTGCATATATATATGTGAGTGCGTTTACATAAAAAGTTTTCGAGGTGAAGTAAAGCATATTTTTTCATGCTCATATTTTTATGCTTTGACAAGCTATTTGACCGTTGCTATCTTTATTAGTTTAATACTTATTAATTATTAAGTGTCTGTAAAATTATTATTCACCAATGAATTTCTTGCTTTCAATAGTGGAATATTGCAAACGGCGCTGGAAGTCTTTGCGCGATAGATTCTTGTGGTAGATAGCATCTCAAAAATCGAAACGGGGGCTCGCCGCAGATGATGTATCAGATGTATCAGAACGGTGTTACTTTGAATCAATGCAATTCTTAACGAAACATGTTACCTCGAGAAAGTAAGATATAAATGTATTTGTAATTGATCTTTATTTTATATTAATTATATTCAATTATTATTTGTAAAACGATATGCAATACACAATAGTGTATTTGCGACCAGCTCAGCAGCAGTAATTCTGCTGTAACACCACAGACTGCAGGACGACAGAGGGCTAAGTGAAAGCCTGAGCAGTGACAATGCACCAAAGCCTAGAAACGGCAGCGGCTCAGCGATGAGGCACATGAGGACTATTGAGAAGATATTTCCACTAAGAAAGGGTCCAAAAGCAAACCCTTCTTAGAAATTTTGGACGAACTTTTTCACAAGAAACTAAAGAAAGTACAGGAAAGATAGAAAATGGAAATGCTTAACCACTTACATAATTCTTAATTCTTTTTTCAACTTCTCCTGTACTTCTTCTGAGTATATATATAATTCTTGGAACACAATTTTTGTTGGTAGATTATAGTGCTTGATCTAGCTTGAATGTGTTTTAATTTTTTTTGTTGTTAATATCATTAAGTTTTATACAATGTGATCTGTGGATATAAAATGTGATATGATGTACTAATTAATATATATTATTTTTTGTTAATAAAAATGTCTGAATGAAACGTGAAACGTATTTAAATAAAGACAATTTTTTTCACTTTCATTAATTCTATTTGTAGTACAAACAGCTTTGTCTCTCTGTAACAAACAGCATATCAAACATACTCTCGTTCATGCGCACGGTTTCTACGAATTGCTCCAGATCTTTACGAAGTTTGTCAAAACTAACTGCAAAGAAACCGTTGTTGTCTCTATCTCTGATAAAGTGGTCTTGAGACACTCGCACAGCTCAAACCGTATTAATAGTATCACTACAATTTCAATCAGATCGAAATTCATTTTTCAAATTTGAAAGTAATCTGTTGAAATGATGTAAGATGAAAATAACAAAACACGAAATTTTAAATGTCAATGAGAAGCGAGAAGCAAAGCGTTCATTGTGACATCCCCTATGTTTACTTTGCTTTCATTGTCAAAGTGTGAATTAAATTACCCATTAAAGACTAAAGCAAGATATTACCTAGCTACCGTTACTTTTAAAATTTCGCTATTCAATAAAATCAACTATCACCTAGATTACAGTTTTCGACGAGAATATGCTCGAGAAACTTCTACGTTGAAGTTTACATCGGTTGGGAAACTAGTTTCCGAATATTTTAGATAATATTACGCTTCCTAATTATACTTGCATATAACTATCAATAGTGATTTCAGAGTTAACGGTGAAATTGCCTAACTTATTTCTTCTCATAACAAATTATTTTTATTACAAATCAAGGAGAAATTCTCTCTTATAGATAGATAGATCATTACGTTGTTTGAAGTGAAGTTTTATAATTCATAATGTGTTCCTAGAAAATATTGGAGCTACAAGATTAAAAACATATATTGCATATTTTGTACTATATAGTTACGCACCCTTCTCCCATTATTCTTTTATGTACATATATGTTAATTGTATGGATTTACTCGGGATTCATTAAAGTATCAACGACTTCTTTTACTAAAGTTATTAGTAATTTTATAGTGATCTTGTTTCCGAAATAGGACTCAGTAACTTCAGTAACTAGCTTTTTCTTAATCAGATAGGGAATCAGCTATTTTTAACCTCACTCCACACAGTTAGTTCGCGAATTACTTGGAATTTCATCAGGTTCTCAAAAGTTAGTTCCGATTTAGAAATCTTCTACAATTCTTAGTAATTTCGGCGTCTGTGGCTAACTTTACTTTTCAACGCTTGGTAGAACTGCCGTAGTTCGCATTATACTTTATATTAGTATATCGTATAAGTTTTCATCTATAGAGTGGTAATGGCAGATTTACCTTCGTGCTTCCTCCCCCATATCAGGAGCTCTTAAAGAGCAGAAACGTCTTTACATAAGTAATGCAAAATTTTGCACATATTCTTAGAAAAAATCAGTGTAGGCTATAGTTAATAATGGCATATAAGATGTTTTATAAAAGGTAAGTATTTCCCAGAAAAATTAGATTTTAACTTAAGTTGTTATTTTCACTTTTCCATTGTGTACCTCATAAAACCCTTTTGTAGAAAATTTTATCGTAAACAATTAATATGTTAAATAATTTTATAATCAAATAAATTTTTAAAAGATGCTTTTTCTTTATAGAATTTCTCCTTGTTTGCTTGTATATCGGTTTTATGGATCACATAGTTTACTCATTACAAAAACGTACCATTCTAATGTCAATTTCATGCAATCTAAACAACAACAATTAGCACGAGGAAATAGTGGATTTTCCAGTTTGATTCTTGGCTGTTCATTGAAATTAGAAATTAGAAAAACGAGGAGTATGAAACTAATTTATTAGCGCAGAATGCAATGCAATTAAAATGAAGCGTATTATTAGCAACAATAATTGGCATAGTTGCATGTGAAAATACCTTCAGCGACAATTTTGCTAGATGATTGTTTAGAAGCATATGTTTATTAACACAATAGCAAGTATACAATGTTAGTTCTACTAGAGTTTATTCCATTCATATACGTGCTTAGTCCAGGTGGCATAGAATTTTATATGCTTTTGTATTGTAAATAGTTCACCGCAATTTGACCCATCCGATGAATACTTTTCGGGTGCATATAACAATTGCTTCCAGTATAAATGCTTCTTTCATTAATACGTTCACATATGCTTCTGATTGGAAAACTCATTCAAATCCAATGAATATAAATAAAAAGCCGCCTATTCAATAGGCTTAGAGTGTGTTTTCAGAAGACCATTTTCAATGGTTAGAAAAGTGAACTGATCTTAACCGATTTGTACGAGATTTATCTGTCGAGTGTAGTCTCTTTCGAGACATTAAATTAAATAAATTATGGCTTAAAACAACTAAATGGCATTACTTTTATAGTTGAAAGTATATTAATGCCAACTTATTCAATAACATAAACCGGTTGCAAACGATAAACCAGAAAATTGATAATTTGAAGATTATTTGAAAAACTAATGAGGGCTCAAGGAATATGAAATACACGAAACATTTTTATAGGAACCAAGTAACAATTATTTCAGCATTCCCTTAAATTATTAAATTGCATATTGACTTAATTAAATGGTTATCTGAAGCATCTGCAAGCTGAAGTTCCGGGTTATTAAAATAACCCCTCCAACCAGTGTCATAAATTCGTAACATTCTTGGTATTTGTACTTAATGCAACCCTGCTGTCAATTTAAAGGTTCTTAATAAGTTATAATAGCTATGTTCGTCAAAGGAACAAATATTTTCTGTTCTAACAAACATAAGTTCTAAACAAATTTAAACAATGCTAATAATATTAAGTAACAGCTGGATAAACATAGTATGAGAAGAATCGGGTGGAAAAGTTTAGGTATACTTGTTTGTTTCAGAATATATGTACTTTGATCCGTAAAATGGACCGGCAAAGTTTAACTAGTTGCTAAAGACAGATAAATAAAATTAAGTGCAAATTAACTGTACATGAACACACTAGTGCCAACCCATTTAAGGTGATGATGAAGAAAGCGAGAATTGAACACTATTTAACAAATATCGCTATATATCATATAGAAATGAATGATTATTTCAAACAGTTTGGAAGACAACAGATATTATTGTAATACTGTACGTTTTGAGTTAAATAAACCGACCGCAATATGTGTAAATATGGCCGAGAAAGTTCTTATTTTAGAGCTTCATTTGAATATACATATGTATGAGTTTGCTTTGAAATAAGAAATAGTAAATTAACTTCGATGATTAACAGAATATTAACTTTCGTCTAACCGATTAGTTTAGTATAAGCCGATTAGTTGCGGAGGAATTAAGACAATCGCTTACAACAAGAAATACTGTTTCCGTAACAAATTTTAAGTAAATATTTTCTGCCAGAAAATATATTTGAAAATATTTGCACAGAAAGTTATAAATTAATTTATCTCCTTCAAATACTCGGTTAATTAGAGATGATTAAACGCAGAACAAAAACCTAAATGTAATAAGATATACATACATTAACTACTAAAAATTTAAATAATCTTATGTCATCAATTTATTAATAATATATGATTTGTCATATATATTTGATCAAGATAAATGTTACCAATGTAAAAACACTTCATTTATTAAGATATTTTATACCAGATGAAATAAGTGTTTTATGTTGTTCGAGTTCGGCAACTCGAGTAGAGCAATTTTTTACATTCACTTTCAGATGATGTTCTCACATTTATGTACGCTTCATTTAAGCGGTACATAAAAATTTTTTATATTTTTGCTTTATATAATTTTTTCACTTGCTAATTTTTATCTTTATTCGCTATTTTCTAAAATTCTTCTAATATATTTGCCCGAGCAAGTCCTTCCTCGTCGTCCACAAACTACAAGTCTCTGCAACAAAAGTCTTCGTGTATGAACGGGCTTTAAGCATTCGAGCACAGTGAGCTCGAGAATATGATTCAATAGCTGTCTTTCAGAAAACGGTGACAAATCTTTTACTGAAAAGTGAGTTAGCTATTAACGTACGCCTTAAAATTTAACGGAAAACATAAAGACACAACACACATAGAAGAAACTCATACAAACATCTGTTGAATTTTGTATGAATGGTATTATTAATATGCAATATAAATCGTTATGGTTTGTGTGTGGTTTTAGTGAACCTAAGTAAATATTATGTAACGTATATTTGTGCACTGACTTGTTTGGAAGGCGTAGCTTCGAAACAGCTTATTGACTAAATGGCATGAGCACGATGAGCCAATATTTTAAGTCAAGCTCATAAACGCTAAAAATAATTTATTGTGTAGACGTTTGTAAAAAGAAATTACGACTTGAACATTTCACGTTTGAGATGATTTGCAAATGCAAACTTTGCAAAAGTGTAAACTCAAATTCATTGTGGTGGCAATTAACACATTATAGCAAGTTACCGAACGTTCGATTTTGTAGAAAAATTACCAACTGGTGGGTGATTTAAACTATAATGAGATATTAAACACGGAAGGGGGGCAAACTTATAATATTTCTGTTGACTTAAGTGAGCGATACAATAAAATACGATACAAATTCGAACGGGAATTCAGTCAATGCAAATGGTTTACTTTGAAAAATTAATTATTAAAAATTTGTTCTCGGAAATTTATAGATATACACGAAAGTCATGCATGTGAAAAGTATATTTATGTGAACTTTGAAATGATTTATGAGACATTTTCGCTTTCCACGTATGTAATTAACTACAGAAATATTTGTTATTACGAAATATTATCTATATATATATACACTAGAGAGGCTGAAAAGTTAGTAGCATTTCCATGAGAAGACGCCACTAGAATTGAATCCGATGTTTTGCAGTTAGACATGGCAAAAACGTATATATTTACCTATATGTATATAAATACTTCTTGATAACGGAATATACATAATATATGTATAAGTATATATATACATATACTATATATACTAAATACATTTTCATAATACAAAAATTGGCGAAATCGCTGATAATATATGTATGTATAGGTGTGTATTTCATTCGCTGTTGAGCTTAGTGTAGCACATTAAGCCTATTTATAGGAAATAACTCAATTAAATATCAAAAATTTAAGAAAATTAAGAACCAAAAGCGCACAGGATTCTTATCGCCTTCATTTGTGATTGTGTATGTAAATATGTATGCTTGTATGTAGAGGGCAGAAATGTAAACGATGGCGGTGATAAGGCAGCTCAGTGGTGTTCACTTAAAAGTTACAGACAATTGAGTCAGGCTTAAACAAATAAAGTCATCATCTGCCTACAAAAATGTGACGTCCATGAAGTTGTACCCTTTTAATGAATATGTAAGTATGTAAAGCGGTTGATAAATTTTCATAAAATTACAAAAGATTACTCAATTTCTTTTAATGAGATTGTATGTAAGATATTTGCTTGTATGTATGTACCTATATACATAGATATAAGCATTTATGTACTTAATGAACATGTTAACTCCTTGCACCACACATGCGCATTAGTATCATAACAAAGGCAGTGTAAGAAAAGTGATGTAAAGTAAAGTTATGAATCAGCATAACTGTTGTAGCACTCACCAGAAACAAATACGTGAGCAACAAAAACGGCAAAGCCGGCCACGAGCACCAAGAAGTTGTGCGCGACATTTCGGAACTTCTGAATCAGCGCAATCCGTTTTGTCACAACAAAAGTTAGCACAGCAATTCAAGGCACACTTGCCGCACAGCACAAGAATTTTTATATATATATTTTTTTCTTACAAATTTGGCACACTTCGTTTTAATTTCGCAGAAGCTTGAGCTTGCCTCATACACCTAGCGTTTTGGCTGTGCCTTCTTATCACCTCAGCGACATCAACACGTGCGTTGTGCTCGCCCAAGCGAAAATTCAAATTAACACTCAGACTGGTATTTCCACTGGATATATCTTTGTTTATACACGCTTAGGTGTCTACAAATAACCGAAACCCGAAAAAACACGCTATATTACTTCCTACTTTATCCAAAATAAATGTGTTTATTTCTCTTGCCTCTTTTCACTACACTTTTTCATAAATTTTTGTTTTTGCTATCTGCTCATTAAATTATCAGTTTATTATTTTGATTTTAGTTTATTTTTATTTTTTGTTTATTAATTTTTGCTTTGTCAATCGACAGCGTAATCCGTTGCTGTTTGCTTAAACTCGAATCGCTGAGCGCTAGTCGAGCTGCGTTCGCCGAGCGTTGCTTGTTCAACCGTCACAGCTGTGTCCACGACTGATAGCGAGCACACTGTGCACGCCACTTCAAAGCTTCGACTGAGCTTCCGAGTTTCAAGTCCAACTCTGATTGCTGGCTTTTGTTATTCTTCTCGATTGTGGAGACTATCGCACGCAATCAAAATGACAACGGTTTAAAATTGTGCTTAAATGGTCTCGCTCCACCGCAGCGAGTGTGCGCTCTTTACTTGCAATGCCGCCGAACTGATCGGCTGATCGGTCTACAAACTCTCTTAGCGACAGCTGATCGCAGTAAAGGCGATCTTTGTTTGTTTTGTTTTCGGCTTTCTCAACTCTTTCGTATTTATGCATATTATATTTTGTGCAGCGTTCGCTGAACATGTGCATTTGGCTGATACCTGCTCATTTAGTTATGAATGCCCTCCTATTTTTAGCATCCACACAATCAGTATTTGCACTCAGACAAAGCACAAATTACTTTAATAATTATAAAGAATTAGAATCTCTAGTCAGACATAATTTATTAGGACGTTTTACTCGGAATTGCTCTGAATTGGCGCAAAATGCACAATTATTTTAGTTTAAAAGTAAAAATGCATATTCATAATGGGTTGTGCAGAATTTGAGAATTTCCGGAATACTCTCATTGAAACAAATTAGAACATTGTCAACTACTTTTAAACAATTGAGGGTACATACTAGTTTCATCCCGACGCCGAGCTATACGGTTTTATACGAAGCCATACACACGATCTACGGTTCACCAGTGCATAATGAGGTGCGATCGCGATCGAAACAAGAGTTTGGTAATAATCGGAATTGAGGTCGAACTCAGTTGTTCACCTGATAAATGTTCTTCGTAAAATAAATCAGCCAGAGATTTCTGTACATTAGTTCCTTCGCTTTAACGCATAACGGATTGCTCGAATTCATTACTATTTAAAAAAGCTAATAACTAAAATTTCCATAAGGCTAAGGAAACTTTACAAAATCTAAACATGTAAATTTTGATCACATTCCTTCACTTCCTTTTACTTAAAGAACATATATCAATACATATCAATATATATAAACAAAAATTTATTTAGTTATGAACAAAATTTCAGAATCAGCGCTCTAAGGCATATAAGGAATAGCGCTAGGCATACCGAAATATTTAATATTGTTTATTTTCATATTTAAAACCATTTATATTCCTATTATTTATAAATGTACCGAACATTTTTCGTTTCCGAACGTATGTTACCTGCCTTTCGTTTTTGGATTATCGGCAAAATTCGAACAATTACCAACTAAATAATTGTAATCAACTATCTCTATATACAAAAGAGGAAGGAGCGATTACGGAGACCTTTGAACTTAGATCACTTTGCATTTTTGTTTTAAAATTAAACAAGATTTATACATATGTACATTGTATATTTCTAAATAAAGTGTTTTTTTTTTTTTGTTTTAAGTAAAAATTGGAAATAGCCATTGAATACGGTATAACGAATAAGCATAATACTCAAACTTAAATAGCTCACAGATGACAATATGTTTATGAAATAGTATTGAAGTTAAAATTTTTAATATCGAACTCACAAAACTGGCTCCCGATGGGCAAGGTTGTCCGCTATGATAATTTGATTTTAGTTTTTTGTGACCATGTTCTACTAATCCACTTTTCACAACCTACTTATGCAATCACGAAGATTTCCACAGGAAAATTCGATATGATAATGATATGAAAAAAAAATTGTGAAAAAAATATTGTTAAAAATTAACAATTAGGCAGAAACTTTGGGATACCTGTGCGAAAAGTACGCAGTTAAAAAGACGAAAGAAACTTCATGATATGATTAAGATGTATAAAAATTTTGATCTGTTACAAGTCTAAGACATCAATTCGGGATCACATAAATTATTTCTGTTTTTTAATTATTTGTTGTACGTTTTACATCATTAAATAAAGCATATTCATATAAGCCTACTTTTAGGCTGAATTTTTAAGCTTTTTCTTACCTCAACAGCAATAACCGAAACAAGTGAGCTTTTAAATCGAGCTCGAAACTATGTGCTTCATTACAACTTTTTAACCTTTGTGTCAGTATGAGGACAAAAATAATACATAGCCTCAAGCGAAATATTTGCTTTTGTGGCAACCGAAAAACGCTGAGTAAATGCAGTCCCTAAAAACACAAAAATAAATGTTGAAATACATCAAAAATATAATATGTTCGAGGTGATAAACCCTCGTTGGGTACGATGGTGAAATAGTTTCAGGGCAACTAAATTTTGTTGCGGCACGCTCGGAAAAAACAGAGCTTCAAGTTAGCGACAAGTGAACAGTTTCTAATAATTTTTTGGAGTTTCCGATATAAATTTTTTTTTTTTTCGTTTAGTTTAAAATAAGAAAAAAATTCGCTAAATGTTCGATAAATTTAATTCAAAAATTTAAGTTTAGTTTGATTAAATTGGTACGATAAATTATTAAAATATGTCTCAGACATACATTTGAAAAGGGTTACCAAATTTGAAAGGGTGGTTAAATCTACATTAAATTAAATTGTTAAAATAAATAAAACCTCTCAATATGAGCGGCTAACTGAACAAGCTTCAGAAATGGTTCTCTAGAAGATTATTTCCAGAAAGGTTGCCAGCTGTTTCAAAATAAATTGTTAAGTAAACCAAACCATTCAATATAGGTACCAAACTGCTGAGTTTAGGGAAAGCTTATAATTGAAACTATTTGTTAGTAGAGTTACCAACAATTCAAAAAAATTAAATTTATTAAAATTCTTAAGATAAATTAAGTATTGGAATATATACAGTACAATAGATTCAGTACACTATCTTTGGTTAAGCAAGAAGAGGCTTAAGAGGTTTAAGCAAGAGGTTTAGAATCTATATTTAATGTTGTCATTAATAGAGATATTTGTCATTATTTTACTAATAATGAATTCGTTTGATTGTGAATTCTTTTTTTGAGTTGTTTTTTTATTTTCTAATATTTACATTTTTTTCTAAAATATGCAGCATTAATTAATTCCTGTATTCCACAATATTAATGCTTTCCCTTCCCTTTCAAGCCAGTTTTTATGTCTCCTGTATACATATATCATTAATCTATATGACATAAATGGAAAACTAAAATCCCTCTTGTGACTCTCATACAGTATTATTACCACTCTATTATCGCCCAGTGGGCATCCATGCGTTGAGGCGAAAATCTTGACAGTCGCTAAGCTAGTAAGAATAATATTTTCATTTCTTCTGGATAGGCGAGCTTCCGCAATACGAAGCTTTAAACATTTTGAATCTCGTACTCTCAATGATAGAGGCGAATTAGCTGGAATCGAAACTAGCGGCCTCAACAAATTCGTGATGGACTCAAAACGCTTTATCGATTTATGAGCGTTTTGATACATCTTTAGAAGTTTTCTGGTAACACAAAGTATGATCTTCTTCATGGTGATTCGTCTGCATATCTAACCTAATTAAATATAGCAGTCACGTTAACATTTAATTAATTTGTCTCGAAGATTAGGGTTTCACTAAAGTCCATTTTAATTTATGAATTGTATTCACAAACATAAAAGTTAAATGAAAAAGTTTGTCCTACACAAACTCAGCGCTTGACTGAAATAAAATAGTGAATTCAAAAAACAAAACACACAATAAACTTTGGAAAATACACAAAATGAACACTTCATTAAACCGACCGCAAATGAGTATGGCTGAAATGAGAAATTGAGCAATTAATGCAATTTGTTAAAATAAAGCATAGTAGAGATCAAGTAGCGAAGAACACCAAAAAGAAAGAAAAACTAAACAATATAGTTTGACACAAATGTTTGAGCTACTTTTGAAATGAAAATAAAACCAATATAATCTGTGAAGCACAAATACTCACAATATAATGAACCACAAAACACTTAAAACGACACGCAAAATGATATAATTAAATGTGGTTGATAAACATACATTAAACACAAGCTAACACCGACAGTATTATGCACCGACATATTTACATATATGCGAGCACTAACCAAGTATGTAACTATGGAAACAAGTATGTAATTAAATTACTACACACACACACGGACATGTGTGAGTTAAAAATTTGGCAAAAGTCTTAATGGCCAACAGCCATGGCTGAAGCAATAAACGTTGAACCAAAACAGTAGCCAACAAATGGGTGGTCATAAAAGATTCCTAAAAATTTTAAGAAATAAAAATAGTAACAAATAAAGGAGCAAAGCCGGCGGTCAGCGCATTAATGAAGCTAATAGTTGGCATTTAGAAATAAAAAAGTGCAAAGTGACAAATGTCAGGTCAGCGAGTGGACAAATAGACAAGTACATGACATAGGCCTAATTAGTCAACACTTTTATGTGCCTGTTAAATGAAATTATTATGCTAGGGTAGACAAAAATGGAGCTAAAAAAAAGTATGGCAGCAGGGTTGAACAAACCAGTTAAGAAAGGTGCAGGTGTGAAGCTGCTTGGCAAAAAGTGGAATTGCCTTTCAGAGTTGCCAGTGCATTTGAAATGTTCATAGCAAATTTAGTTACATGAAAGCGATGGCCAAGATTGATCAATGATTGATAAATACACACTCAAGTTGTCAAAAATGTAAAAAAAAACAAAAAAATACAAAAATTTGCTTGATGTATGCCACATATTTGCACTGTTTGGCCTTCGCTCGAACGGGTTCGCACATATTAAGTTTCTATGTGACCATACACAACGTATTTTGGTATGCGAAAAGTATATAGAAAATTACAATCATTACCTGAGCTGTCAAATTTATCTCAGAGTGCATAGAACAAAATTAAAGTAAGATAATTTCAAGTCGCTCATACGGAGCGGATCACTTCGGACAAAGAATAATTTGTAATTACCATTCAAATGTGCAATTAATACTATAATTGTTTTGGAACACGCTAGCAATTTATATATTAGTTAGTATCATTTTATTAAATGCTCTTAAATAAACTTACATATACTTAAACACTTAAAAGCAGTGAGGCAATCGAAAAGATCGTAATCTATATATACTCAATATTCTTTGATTACTTTACGAAAACTGATGTCAAATATCTCAGTCTCGCTTTCCAAGCGCTAAATATTCGTATACAAGCAGGCTACAAACTATTCATTGAAGTAATACCCTTCATCAACATTGGTATGTTTGTAATTTATTCATATAAAAAGACTTGATTCCATGTTTGTTAAAAATTTATTGCAAGAGTGTAGCCTTTGATAAATATAGTACATAATGTTATTATTACATTGGCTCTAGTTCTGCTTACAACGTTCGAAATATATATAAGCTCGCATTGTCATGGTAAACTTTTCGAAATTTAGAATTTCGATGTTTAGTAAAGCTAATTTTATGTATATATTTTTCAGCCATAACTACAATATCATAATACTTGTTCTCTATTTGTTGCTGTAAAATGTTGGTTTTCCATGATTCGTTCTAATTCTTTCATTATTGGTTGTAATGCAGGCAGCTTCCCGCTCCGTTTCGAAATACATATTTATATCTAATTGAAGAAAAATTCTTTTAAAACAATTCTAATATTGTATTATCTAAAAAGTTCCATTAATTCCTAATTCTATTTTGTTATACTGTTAAAGTTGAAAGAAATCTTACCGGTCTCGGCATATACGAGCTGTGTTCAAAAAATAACGGAAATTTTCGTCTCTTGACCTCGGATATTAATCTAGTCGCCTTCAAGATAGTCTCCATTCCATATTATGCCCTTCTGCCACCGGTTATTCTAATCGTCGAAACACTTCTCAAATTCGTTTTTGGGATAACCTTTAGCTCTCTCAGCGATGCGCTTTTAAGGTCATCTTTACTTGTAAAACGACGGCCCTTTAATTTGGAAATAGGGATCTTTATTCTTGCAAATAGGAAAAATAAAAAGTCACACTGAGCCTTGTTTTGCAAATATGGAGGCTGGGGCATCGTTAAAATATTGTTTTTGAATAAGAATTCACGAATAAGCAACGAAGAAGTAATCGAGCATTCCAGTTATTTTCTGAACACACTTCGTACATATGCGAACATATGATAAGTGACTTAATTCTAAATGTTCATATATAATATTTTAATATGTAGTGTTTAATTTCGTTAAGCTATATTTGCTACAAAAGACTTTCTTATTTTAAAGCTATGTTGTTTGTTTGAATACTGAAAAAAATTTTTTGGATATTTCCTGGCGATTAGTAACATTTGACCTTATATTATACCGTTACTTCCAATTATTTCATATTTTAGTTACACCCCAACGTATAGATATATGTTGTACCACATAATTCCATGTTTTTTTTAATCGAGTTGGAGAAATACTCACTTAATTATAAACCGATTTAATATATATAATAAAAAAGATGGTTTTCTACGGAAAAATAAAAAAACTATGTAAATTTTAAACAAAATGCACCCATTTTAAATAAGACTCCCTCAGTCCCTCAAACGTTGACTGCGGCCTTCGTGAGTCTCACAAAATAAATTTTCTCAAATAAGTAATGATTCTTCGCATGTCAGATAAATGAATATAACCTTTTCATGATCTGAATAATATTGAATGGTATTGTTTTGGTAATTTGACTCTAATTCTCTATTCGAATATTAAAGATAGAAAAATTATTTGGAATTGTGGTTAATTTTTCCTTGTAAACATATATTTTGAATATGAATAAAATTCGACCTTTTTTTACTTGTACCTTGTACCTAAAACCTTCGAGTAAACACTAACACTAAGTCTGTCAATATTAACCGAAATACTAATTGAGTTTGCAGAACAGTCATTTAACTTAAGGGAAAATAATATTTGAAAGTAAGACTGTCCTTGAACAAAGTGGTCTTTAATTTAATTTAATGGTCTGGTGGAAAATAAATTCGTTTGTAACTAACTGTATTAAAACAAAAAGAGTACATAAGTACATAAAAATTAACACCATAATATAAAATATGGTCATATGAAAAAAAAACGTATGAAATTGTATTATCTTTATCATATACATCATTCAAAATGCTCTTAATATTCTACACAGCATTGTTAATTATGTCTTCAAACCAATCAAATAACGTTACTTATGGAATTTTTGACGATGACCATTGAGTTTTATGCCTAGAAGCTATAGGCTTGTATATACCTATGACATACTCACAATAGTTATAAAGCAAGCCAAAACAAATACACTTGGTTTCTAAAATTGACATTACATACCCTTTAAGCGCTTTAGGTTATTAAGGAAAAGATTTGCGAGTAGCTTTCAGGAAGTGTGCTCATCTGGTTGGTTGATTGTTACACACCCTTCAGATAGATATTTGGTAACGTAAATGATGCTCTGTAAAAACTTAACAAAATATTTTGAAATATTATATTTACATTTTTATTTAGATAGTTCATTATTTCAGAACAACAAGAAGGATAGCAGGCAGGCTGAAATTTAATAGCATTTCCTTGAAAAGACACTATTAAAATTGAATCAACAGTTATGAATTTAACAGCTGTCCGACAATTTTTTCGTCAGATATAGTATTTTGGGTGACCCAAGTTTGGGTTATTTTGAAAACTACTGATAAATTTAAGGTATTAATGAAGCTCTATTTTTTATGAATAAATGCGGCTGATACCAAAAAGTGGTTTGATGAGTGTTGTTCGGGCTCTGTAACAGGCGAATCGAAAAGTTGGCAGATTGTTAGATTCGAGGTATCGCCCTCGATAGCAACTCTAATGAATAACAAAATTGAATTAAAAAAAAAAAAATATTTGATTTTCTTAAAACTAAAACTTAGTAGCAGAACTCTGCTTGTCATAGAGCAGAATATTATCAAATTGGTAACGTTAAATATTTCACAAAGGATATCCCAGACAACTAAGGTAAATTTATTTAGAAAAAATAAGGTGAATTGCTGAGCACAATTATGCTACACATTTTTTTATCGGTCCAGTAGATTTTTTTTAACATTTTAATTTGGATATTTAAAATGTTATCTTAATAAAACTAGGCCGAAGTATTTTCTTGAGCGCACTTTAATTTGCCAAAGATATGTAAAATGTAAAATGTAAATATGTCCCAATAAAAATTATACATCCAATTCCTACTTCTTCTTGAATGTCTTTAAGTAAATAAATTTTATTGCATTACTCCTCTGGATTCACTATCGAACGAGCTTAGCTAACTTATGCGCCTCCCTCTTCTTTTATTACTCTTAACTCAACGAATCAATATAATGGGCACTCACTTGCAGTTAAATACTTTCACTTTCAATGCTTTCAACTGTTTTCCTTCAAATAAAAAGTCCACGAACTATAATATAAAAAAGTAAAAATAATACCAAATGATTTTACACAAAAAGATTAATTCATATACTTGCTTCAAAACGAGTAAGTGAAGAGTAAAAATAGCAGGCAGCTGAAAATGCGAATGCAGCCTTGCATATTTCCACCGCTTCCGCAATACTTCCGATTGCGGTGTTGTGATTAACAGGAGCATGTCAAGAGGTTTCCGTTACAGCCGCAATGACATGACAATGAAGGCGTTCGACCACGCCGCGCCGCACAATGTGCAACCGAAAGTGCGATGTGGTTGAATAAAGCTGCATCGATGAAAGCAATAACAATTACTTTGATTTTGCCAAAAACTTGTGAAGTGGGTTTCCGTATTGGGGAAGCGCTACAACAAATTATTAACAACAAAAGCTCACTTGCAACGCGCCTGCACTAACGAAATGTGAGCGATGGAAATGAGGCTGTTCGACTTGTCGGCTCGCTGGCTGCCCGGCACCAGAGTCACGCTGGCCTCGCGGACTTGCACTTGAGATGAAGTAACGAACTGATAATGCTCGCCTACGGATTATACCGGTGTTTCCATTTAAGTCTGAGAATGTATGTGTGTATGTGAACAATAATGTTGACGATCAAATTTCCACCATTGAATGCCGTTCCACTGCTTCGACGGTCGTGTTGGTCAGGATGAAGTTCAAGTTGGAAAAATCGTGTTTAGGTGAACACATATACAGACGTATGTATATAGCTATATTTAATATATATACAAGTCTATTACATAATATGCGCATGGCAACAAATTTTTGTTGACAAAAATTGAAAAATCTGCAAAAATTAAACACCAGGATGGTGAAAAATGCATAGCTTAAATGCGCGCTGTCCATGGAGCTTAGCTTGTGCGGTTGTTATTTATGTGAAATCTCTTCTTCTATTGTGTATACATGAATTTGAGGAAGTCGTTGCTATTTATAATTTAATTATTGTGCTTGTATCTTCACTGCCTATGAGTTTGTAGCTATTGAAATTGATTTTATTGCAGTTAAAACAAAAAGTATTTAAAAATAATGAAAGAGATATATGGACATTGATGTGTTCAGGAAGAAAGAATTTAAATTTATATATAATATTTACATGTATTTCTGGAACATTGACATATACTACATCTGTAGATATATATATATAAATAAATTTATGGAATTAAAAGAAGACACCTGGAATATATTGAGACGACTGTAAAATATAAAAAATTTCTTTTCTAATTAATAAATAAATAAAATAAGCCCAACGAATACCCTTCTCTCGTCCGACTCACGCAAGGGGCGCTATACTTATAAGTACGGAACAAGCCGAGTCGTGAAAGGCAAGTGAGTTTTTTTAGAGTCGAGATGTAAAACTGCTTAGCTACAGAAACAAAATTTTCAAGAGCTAAGATTTTAGGTTAAGTAATAATAAATATTTATATTATAAATATTTTACAAATTATAAAATATAATCTTATATTTAAGTGAAAATAATAAAGATTTTGTAATGCTGAAAAGTGTGTCTAATTGATCAAATGAGCAAGAATGAGAATTAAAGTCATGACATAAGCTTAGTTAAAAACTTTATCTACACGATTTTAACAGTATGGGTCTAAGCTGCCTCGATAATCGAACCGGGATATTAAATATCACTACAGACAAGAGTAAAGAACTACAAACTGATCCATTGAGGAGCCTCACTAGGTACATTACGCGAGGCATTTCCCTACGACTTGGGAGAGCCTATTAATAAGTTTTAAACGATTCGTGTATGGAGGAAGACTTAATCTAGAATTTCATGGAAATAACTTAAGGCAGAACGTAAAATTAGTGTTTGAACGGACTCTAATTTGTCAGAATGGATTTAGTAACCAGGATTCCATACCACAGAACCACATTCGAATATTTGATTAAGAAAGTTGTATAACGAGTTTCTTAAGATCATATTTTAACAAAACTAAAAACACCTTTAACTTTCAAAACCAATGCATTTAACATTCAATACTATTTTAATCAAGAATATAACATCCCAAAGTAGTAAAAACTCAGAGTACCTTAAACATGAGTAATCAAGACGCAATTCTATAGGTGATAACTGAGGTTTATTTCAGGTTTTTTTTAAATGTTCAGGCTTTAGATATCTAAGCTTTGGTTCTTGTAAAATACCTTAAAATTCAGTGGGAGAGAATGAAAAAAAAACATTAATTTGGTATGGAGGGGTAGTCGCAGAAGTTCTGTAGTATAAGTTTGGGCTACTTAAAACTGAATAAAAAAGCTTTACGGGGTCTTACGGGACTGGAGAAGCTGCCTAGTAATATTTTGCACACATCCATCATTATCATTTGCATCCATCAGAATACCGGCATTACTGTTGGCAAATTGCAGCAAAGAGTAGAAAATTTTGTCTGAACTACTATCAACATTGATAAAGGCTTAAAATTCAATGAAATTCAAGATTTGCTATTGCCATTATTTGATTACTATTATATTATTATTATTATTATACTATTTACTAGGCAATTTAAAATAATTTGTCTTGTGTCTAAAATATCTTGTTAAAACCATGAGAATTGCAGGATCAGATGTTCAGAGAGTAGCCCAGAAAATTTTTTTTATAAAAATTATGATTTGTATGACGTAATAGCTACACTATTCACCAAGCGAGTACGAATAGATCACGGTAACGCTGTTAGGCGTAGAGAGAAATGAGATTCTCACTGTTGAGAAAACCAAGTGTTAAATTCAATAAAGCATGTCAGCATAGCATGGAGAATAAAGTAATGAGGAGCGCAAAATATTTCCGGAAAGTAAATATCCAGAAAGAAATCTCATGAACAATATAATAAGAACAATGAATATGACTCAGGGACCTAGTCTATGGAGTGAAGTCTGGAGAAGTCCTTTGTATTGGAGATCACAGTTCTTAGGTGCCCGTGTTCTCAGCTCTTGCTTCATAACCTTTAGTTCGTTGGGAGTGGTTGCCATTGACATAAATGCTTTCTCCTCATGCTATTTCAATAAGTTTCGCCTTGGCTTTGCTGTCTCATAAGTTCAGAATTGCTTCAGAAAATAAAGTTTTCCGCTCCCAGAATTGGATAGGAGGTTTAATATTTCTCAAGCGTTAGAGTAGTGGTCATTTGATTTAATTGTACCTATACATATAAGTGCCATAGATTGTTCATTCACGACAGTTACTTAAAAAAAATGTAACTTTAATAAAATTCGGCCTTCAAATATTTGCATGTACTATTTCCCTTCCGTTTGGTTGGTATTTGCCCAAGGTAATATAGAACAAGTGATCAAAAACAAGTGTTTAGATTTTAATTCTGATATATATGTATAAATAGTGTGCCTCGGTCTTGAACTCGGCCATGAGTAATTTGATTCACTTGTTTCCCTCAAATAGCTAGCTAAACTGCAGCTCAAATATTAATTCCTCATAACCGAGTATTTATTTGCTTACTCTGATATATGCGTATGTGTGAATGTAAGCGGAAATACTTAAAATTTGAGTTGCCAATTTTATATTAACTCAGATTAAATGACACATTTCAAGCCTTTCAATGAACACAGCTAAGTATATCGCGTGTGGATTATGTAATATGTTTACACATTAACTTAACGAATGGTCGGAGAGTTCAACGGTTACCAAAGTTCATTATCACTGTGTCAACAGAAGCGCACATCAGTAAATAGGGTGAAAAATGCACATTATAACATACATGTAAGCATCTGTATATATATAAATAAATATATGTTTGCATGTACGCGCATCTAAAATCCTTAGCAAATAATAGCGGTGGGGAACAATGGAAAGTTCATCAGCTGAAAAGTCAAAAGCCAATTGCTCATGACACTTAGTGATTTGACGCTATTTCCTGCGTGGCAAACATTGTGATGCCACCTGAGAGCCTCCATTGCAACAAGCCATACTGCAAGCAAACAAAATGCATTACACAAACGAAAGCCAGCTGCTCGCCTGTCTGCTACATTCACGGTAATCCAGTTGAGCTGAACTAAGTGCGGACTGTGTGGCGTCTATGTGGATATTCATCGCGCACAGCTGCTCGAACTTATACCGTTATGTATGGCGTTTTGGCTTATGCAAATTGACGGAGTCGCACTTGCGTCTATGTGTCTGTGCTTGAATATGCAACATGCGTGCATCCAAAATTCGAGTTTTACATTGGAGTAGCGCTTGTCAAAAGCATTTTACTGCAGTTGGCACCATAAAAAAGTCCAAAAAAATAAAAAATAAAAACGAAATGTGCGGCAGATTATGCAACAGTGAAAAATGGCAACAACAATTACCTAAACAATTTTGACAAAGCTTGGGTGTTAACTCGACCAAATATGTGGGGAGTAGTCTTGTTGTTTTTGCCTGTGTGCAACTGCATGTGTTTATTATAAATTAAGTGCAATTTTTCGTTTTGGTGGATGCACCTTTGTACAACCAAAAATGCGCACCATCAACATTTTCACAATTGTTTTGTTGATTTTTTTTTTTTAAGTACAATTTAATTGAGCGAATTTATTTTAAATGTCTGCATGTGCTCAACTGAAACGTGGGCTGCCACCTGCCAGCTGAGATGATTTGTTAATTGTGCAACCAAAACAATGCAAAAGCGCAGTTGTACGCTCGAAATGCTAAAGTATTATAATTATAGTTATATAATTATATATATATTATATAATATATAGAGCAAAAGTAAAACTAATTAAATTAATTTATTTTACCTCGAGGAGATAAGTTCCAACACTCCCCAAACAAAAATCGACACTTCAGTTATTTTAAACACGTTCAATTTGCAGTATCTCAGTACCGACCTTCTCCAGCTTGGTTTTGGTTGGCTACGACTTCTACTTCCTTGTGGGTTCCAGTCAAGTGGCATCCTCGTGATGCTATCAAGAGCATTTCTCACAGTGTAGTGTGTCCAGAGCCTTTTTCTGCATTTTATTTGCATCAGTACAAGTTCCTCCTTGCTGGTCTTCATTGCGCCTGAATATTTCATATTTCTTGAATATTTTCACAGGTACTCATTGATGAATGCATGAACTCTTGGAATCTACAGTTGACATCCGATTCTGCTCTTCCATCAATTGTTATAGTACTTCCCAGGCAGCAGAAGCTGTCAATTTGTATTTGACTTCCTTTGAAGTTATTCACTCTCATAATCTTCGTTTTTGTGATCTTTATCTCAAGTCCGGTAGTGCGCGGTAGCTCTTTTATTACATGTGGGAGAGGTTATACGATAAGAGAAAAATATCATCCGGAAAGTCCATGTTCACGTGTTGAAGGTGTGAGGTAATGATAGAAATGTAATTTCTGTTTTCTTATGTTAAGGCTTTTATTGATTTGACGTTAGTAGTCACAATGGAGCACTGAAGTCGAAACTTGTCCAAAAGGAAATACTTTAAAAGACCTATATCTGGATTACTTGCATTTGAGAAATCTGAATCTGTAATTCCTTACCACTAAGACTGGTTGCTAAGGCGCATTCTGGTTTAAAAACACAGTTCCAAAAACTGAAATAATGTATCAGATATAAATTATTTTTGCAATAGGATCGGTGATTTTAATAACCTTCTGCGAAAAAAATACATCTAGAAAAATGCAATGAATTTTGTTTAGGCAATGAAAACTATTGAAATGCCAAAATTTTAAAGTTGCAACAAGAGCTATTTTACCTCTGATCAATGTTTGTTGTTTCCTTTTCACATTGCACCCAAAAAAAGTTTAGGAAAGTTTGGTAACACCACGAATTTTTATATATATAAATATATAGAATATATAGAAAATATTTTTCGCATTTAAAGCTATTTACCAATTACCAGCTGAGTATCGTTCCTACCAAGAGCCACCACTTTTCAGTTAGATCTATGTTTCAAACGACACCCATATACGTTTCACAGCAGTCAGACAATGGTTAGTGAGATAAGTTATTTTGAGTGACTTTAGTTTTGATATTTTGAAAACAAAAAATAAAAAATGGATGCAGAGCGTGTTATGCGTGTTAGCAAAATATAAATTTTTGAGGCAAAAAAAACGCTGGGATTTCAAAATGGATTGATAAATATTATTTAAGCTCCGTAGTGGATAAAGCAACCATTCGTAAGTATATTTCGTAAAGTTCATACGGACCACATGAGCACCGAGGATAATCACCACGCACGAAAACATTAAACAATTAACAAAATTATCTTGGATGGCCATAAAATGAAGTTGATTGAAAAAATAGGTGACATTCTAAAGATATCAAAGGAACTTATTGAACATATAGTTAAGAAATATTAAGATATGCAAGAGCTCTGCGAGAAGTCGATGGTCTGCCAGCTCACAATCGGAACAAGGCTGCGTCTCTTAAATCTATAAAAGTAATGATGAAGTTGTTTCGAATTGAATTTGCATCAATCATATTCTCTAGATCTGGTCCCCAACAACTTTTTCCTGCTCTCAGACTTAAAAAAATTTCACACTGGAAAAAATTCTGTGACAATGAAGAGGTAATTGCCGAGATTGAGACCTAACAACACTCGAAAAGCCGAAAGATATTTATAATCAATAACGTCTATAATGAATCATAAAATCAAACTTTTATCAAAAAAAAAGATGTTTTTTTTTTTCTTTTAGGCGTTAAGAACTTTTCAATCCATCAGCTAGAACTTGTGAAAGTAAATAAACCAGATCCATATTTCATTCCATACTCATCGTTAGTTTAAATTTGTGCATGGAAGCGCGGATGAGGCTAAATTCTGAAAAATTGCTGTAGTTGTTCAATCACTGAAGTAGATGTCTCTCCAACAAAGACTTAAAGAAAATATTTCGAAATGAAGAATTGAATTGAAATTTCAATTTCAATTGAAAAATGTAGAAAATGAATAAATTGTTTAATTTTTATAATTTGTCAAATCCTTTCTATACAATAAAATTTTCCAAAACTTATCGTCATTAAAACTTTGATTGTCAAGAGTATGAGTAGAAGTATCAGTATGGCCATATTTTTGCGTTTTCCCCTTTCCTTATATTTTTTAATTATATATGTATTCTATAAATAATCTAGATTATATGTACGAATATTTCAAACGAGAATTCAAAGAACAGAAAAGTTTGTTGTAAAGTTTCAAAAACGTAGTAATGAATTTGGGAGAAAGCAATTGTAATTGTACTAAAGCAATATATTGATTTTTGAGACCGCCGCAAAATACTTCCTCAATTATCCAAACATTCCCTTAAGAGCGCAGATTATGCCAACGTCATTTGTAAAAATGGCCTTTCAATCACCTACGCTGCCCAGAAAAATTATTGCTGCCGTCATACAAATCAGCCACGCTCAGCAAACACTTCCCCACTTCAATTCGAGCGCGCTGGCCAACAACAAGTTCGTGCCTTAAGTCTTTTGTATTTCTTTCGCCTGTGAACCCCGGTGCGTTGCATTAAGCCAAATGCGATTAAATATCAATTGCATGGGAAAATAAAACAACAGCAAGGCATGCCAACAACAAAAAGCAACAACAACAATTGCAGCGATAAGCTATTGCAACATTCTGATATCAAATGTACAACTAACACAGTCGGCACACTTGCGGCGCGTCAAGGAAATAGAGTCAAGTCAAAATGCATAAGTCACAAACAAATTGTTTCAACAAAACAACAACAAAAGCAACATTGATATAGTAATAACAACACGAAAATTAAGAGCAAATCAAGCGAGTGCAAAGTCTGTCGGCGACGGAGCGAACGCTGCTGAGAGCCAAAACGCTGTGCGCCTAACACTTTGCGATGCCCAATTTGCTTGCTGCCTTTCTGCAACAAGAGCAACACGCCGATACGCCGACACAAATCTTCAAGCACCCAAAGAGAGCGAGTTGAAGGTAAGTGCATGCCGGTGATGCGGCAACGTTTACTTTAAAAGTCAGCGACGCCACAAAACCGAACGACAGATTCGTTGAAAACGTTGAGGCGACAACAACTTGTAGTTAACAGCAACAACAGCAGCAGCAACAGCAATAATACGAATAAATACGTGTGGTTTGCGGTGTGCGGTTTTTGCGAGAAAGCAACGAAAAAAGCGAAAAGGCATGTAAAATAAAAGAAATTTATAAATTTTAAAAAGTGTTGCCATTGCGAGTGTCAAAGTAGCGAAAAGACCAGCAAAAACATATGAAAATATTTTTTTTTTTTTTGTTTTGTGGAAAGAAAGTTGAGTGAAACGAACAGCACAAGAGCAGAGCTGCGGAACAAACGAAAAACGAATGCTAAAGCAAACGCGCTTCCAGTGTAAAACAACAAGAACAACAGCAGCGGCAGCAGTAATAAAACGTTAATTCACAACAACAATAAGCAATTCGTGTATTACAAATATTGTCTTTCTTGTTGTAGCGATTTTAGTCGGCCTTTTCGGTCGACATTTAATCCATACAAACGGCCGCGAGTAAAAGTGATTTTGTTACGGAACGCAACGCACGTCGTCCGTGCCGAAGCGCAGTACTTTTCATTTCGGAATTTAACTTATTTATTTTTCAATTTGACACGCAACGTCACTGCACGTAACTGCAAAGCAAACGCATTTGCGCTGATCAAGCCAACTAGCTGGTAAAAAGTTCACCATCTTTGGATAAAATATTCAACACTTGCTGCAGATCGGAGACAATTATTTCTCACATAAACCGCATCATCGAAATGAAGGTGAGTTAGTATGCATGTCTGTGTGTGTGTGTGTGTGTGTGTGTGTGTGTGTGTTGATCTGCCTGTATGTAATGGCTATGCGTTAGTGGCATGCAAGCAGAAAATTTCAAATTCAATAAAGAAATGTCGTCAAAAATGTTTGACCAAATGCACTAAAGTAAAAGAAATAAACAATTGTTTATTAAATTTTGTTTATTAAAAAACACACTTGTTAGTGTGGAGAAAGCGCTCAAAGCTAGATATTTCCAATTGAAAACTATATATCGCAGTAAAAACTGCCTTTGCCATGTTTTGCAAAGGCTTTATTGGTTATTGAACTTAGCTGATACGCTCAGTTGTTGAAAAAAATCAACAAAACAAAACCACACTAACGTTTTCGATGGCTTAAAGTGAAATGCGTTAGTATTCAGTTTAAAAAGTTAACATTAAAGGGAGCAGTTGGAAGCAGTTGGCAACATTGCAAAGTTCATGAAAAATTATGTTAAATTATCAGTTATGCTTTATGTATTGAATATATATCCACATGGAATCATACATTTGAAATTAATTACTCTGCATAAAACAAGCACCCTTAATTTTGATATATATTGTAGTAGTGAGACTGAACGAGGTACACTCTGCCAAGGAACATTTCGCTCTTTTCACCCTTAAAGCCTAAATGCTTTAATTTTAATCTAAAGGTAATCAAAGTTTGAAATGCTTTGACCGATTTAGAATTTAGTAAGTTTACTAATTGTAGACCTAAAATTATAAATAATTTGTGCAGCCAACATTGTATAGCTCGAAATGTACTCTCTTGATTCATAGTTCTCAGTATATAATAACAATCCATCTAAAGGAGTAGGGCAGTAGAGGAGTAGAGTTGAAGCATTTGTTTACATTATTTGCTTGATAGATTAGTATGAATTCTGGCGAAAGTATAACTCAGAATACTGACATCTTACACCTTCTGAAAGTACTATATACTATATAAGTATAATATATCTTATCATGAGGAGAATCAATTGAGCCTATAAAATGGTCTTGGTTGCAAGAGGATGATATGAATGAATTTTCTTATCATAATATCATTATTTTTGTATTACTAATCCTTTTCACTTTGTCATCTAGTCAAGTGTTGCCTTGGTACACTTAGATACCAACAGATAAATAAATACAAGAAAAATAATAAAGGCATGCCTTAATAAGTTCATTATATTACTATCTTGCTCCAAACAAACTTGCTAAGCTAAAGTCCGTCTTTCATTTTTAAATGACACTTTAAAATTGATGTCAAAAATACATGAACATTATTCAAATATTTTAAATTTCGATGTTTACACTTGTTATTTCCATGGTGTATTAGGTTATTTTGAATATTAAAATTAGGAAAGTTTACATATTTGGCTAAAATGTTGCGCTAATCAGATTCAGTAAAGGAATTTTAACTGATAAGTAAACCGTATTGAAAAATTTAGTATACAAGGTTCTTGTCTTGATCGGGCTACAGTTCACATTAGAAATTATTACTGTCACCACTAAAGGTAGAAACGAAAAGCTTTTGCTTTTAGGACGTTAGTAATCATAATTATACTAAAAAATAATTTTGTGGATTTTCAAAATATAAAAACTTCCATCACTTCAAATAGTTCACTCGCGAACCAATTGTTCGACAGCTGTGAAATTTATACAAGTCTCTTTAAATCATAGTTCTAATTGAAAAGTGGTGCCCTTGCCTGGAAATTGGTCAAGAACTTAAAAAACTCAAAAATAGAATGCGGAAAATATTTTCTATGAAACTCGTGGTGTTACCAAATTTTTCAAAAAAATTTAGATGGTGTCTGTACGGTCACAGAATATTCTTCTAAGCAGTTTTTCAATGTGAGAATTTAACGAGTTTCAAGTTAATCCTTAATTTTTGTCAATAATTAACAAAACATTTAGTTCCCAACCAACTTGTTAGTAATTAAGTCGGGACGAGATGTGACGCCCGAAAGCTTGAAGTAAACAACCTTTATTTTTAAGAACTTTGTAAAAAACCAGTTAATTTAGTATTTTATAGGCTTATTACTTACACTCACTTAGGAAGCTTTCAAAAAAATTGTTTCGTAATTCATAATATTTAACTAAATCCTCCACAACCATGTGGAGGTAACCAGTTCTGCTATACCAAAGTACAAAGACTTCAAAGAGCTTTTTTTTTTCTCTTTTGAAATGAAATCCAACGATTCCTACTGGGTAGACAACGTGACCAACGTAGCACTGAATCTATGGGATAACCGCAATTAACAATTTTTCCTATATGTTTGCATTATTATAAAGTGGACAAAAGATAACGATGCTAATGAAAACACATGCTAGTATATGTATGTATAAACTAAAGCGTATGAACAAAGCAAAAATTGCACCAAGCTTGTGCACATGCGTGCACTATTCAAGTGCAGCGCGCAGCAGTAACAAGTTCAAGTGCATGCTGCATGCATTTTATTTACTATTCAACAAAATTCGTTATTACATTTTAATTTTTTAAGACTTTTCTGCATTATGCCTGCTAGTTTTCAATGCAATTTTATGGCGCGGCCTATTGTAAACATTCACTTTCAGCTCACTTCATTTTTCAGCGTTTTTCTTTCTTTCGTTTAACACTCTTCATGAACGAAAGTGAAAGAGAAATGCGCAAATAGCATCTTGCTTATAAGTAGCACGGGCAGTCGTCTACTGCCCACGAAAACTAGTTACATCGCTTTTTTTGGTATGTCTGTCCAAACTCATCAGTATTTTATTTTTGTTTATTTACCTCTTCCGTTTTGTTAGCTATTAGTTATTATTCGTTTTTATTGTCTCAGCCGCCTTTTCTTATCTATCTTATGCGTTCGCTTGTATTTGAAAGTTGTTTGTTGTTTCGTTATTTGTGGTGGTGGTGTCATGTTGTGTTGCGATGCGTTGTATTGTTGCATGCCCGCACTAGTTTATGCTGTCATTATATAATTTTCTGCATAGCAATAGCATTATAGATATATATATAATATGTTATCCAGCGCCGCTGGCACGAATCGGTCGTCTGCTGAAGACACATAATGGAATCAACGATTATCTTTTTAATCGAATTCGTTGTGTTGTAATATTTCGGGTGGAAGTTATTGACACACTTGTGTATCGACAACTTTATTATTATGAAATGAATTTTTAACTATCGACTTTTGGTCTGTTCATGCCATGTTATAATATGAACTCAATGTTAATTAATTAACTTAGAAAATAAATAATAAGTTTCTTCTTTTTTAATATAAAACTAATACACTTTTTAAAAAATTTTAATTTATGCCATTTATTCGGGGTTAAAACCAGTATGCATTTAAATACATGAATTTTGAGAGTATTCCTTATCCGCAGCTCATCACAATTAAGTACTTATTACTGAAATCCAAACACTAAAATCCACAAATATACAAATTTTGTATGTAATCTATTTTAATATATATATATATTTGTTTTATTTTTTTCCTATTAAACAACCTCTTTCTTCAATTCGCTAGAATGTATTGCTCTCGGAATGGTTATTTTTAAACTTTTCAGGCGAGTTTTGAGCCAAAGTTATACCCTCCTGCTGAATAACATTCATCTAGAAATACAAATTATGCAGAAGACTTAAAATAGTTATTACACGTTATACAATAATAATAATAATCATCAGCTAATCATTTGAAACGAAGCCACGACATTAACCATAATTCCATTTTTGATGGAATATCTATATTTTTGAAGGGGCTTCGTAGCCATTTTCCTATTATATACTGCGTGGACCTTTCCATCAACTCTTTGTTTCCTATAAAACTTCTGACCGGAAGGTTACAAAAACTTACAACAGATAAGAGTTAACATTCAGGTATTCAAACATACCAATAGGTTTTAATTTCAATAAGAATAAGCACAAATAAGTGAACTCACACCATAAAGAAGAGAGTACCAAATAACAAAAAAATTTCTAGAAATGCTAAGTGATGATTTTTTAATATGGATGGTTCTTAAGTTATTTAAGAATTTTAGTGAGATATCATTAGTAATTTGTCTGTAATTTTAAATGAAATATTAAGTTATGCATTATGAAAACACATAATAGCCTTCACAAAAAATCTAAGTTCTTCCTATTTTAAATCGATCGCCATGAATACTCTTAATTTTCGAAAAACCCTCTTTAGATACCGGGTATTATATAACAGTTTTCAAAACAGCCATCGGATGCCTGAAATATACTAGGCGGAGTAGTTTCTTTTATGACTGCTTTCATCCTCTACATATATATTCATGTATTAATTTGTATCATATTTAGATTTACCTTCAAAATTTATTAGGCTACAAAATTTTTGATCGAATCTCCAAAAATATATAGGAAATTTCATGACGCCGATGGGACGAGTGCGTGGAGGACATCAAGGCAACAATTTTCATATTTTTTATAAAGAGACCAAATACACACTCAGGTTGCTATATAATGCGATTATATTATAAACTTATAACTATTGCACTTTAATTATTTATTAATTAATTTATTATAAGAATACGGGTTAAAGCGATTATACCCGAATGGTATTCGGCAATATAGTTGTAGTCCAAATATGCTCTTTTTAGAGACCGCTCGAACATTTTGTATAGAGTGTAATATTTACTTAACGGAATCGATTGGAGATTGAGATATCTTGATTAGATTTTCTGGTATCCTAAAGAGGCTGTTGTATATGGTTGCAACCGGCTTATTTCTACACCATCGAAAAGATTGTACCTATTTAATCATACTTCATTAAAAACATAAAGGTATATTTCAATCACCAATTATGATATAAGTTTAAAAAGGAACAGATGATCGAAAATCTTAAACCTCATATACCCAATATATCATTTTCTATCACTTTGGTTGTCTTTATGCTGGGGAAAATTTATTACATTTTCTTGAACAAGTAATTTTCGAGAGACATAAAAGACATTAAGGATTTTGAAAACACAAATCGGAATAGAAAAAAAGTGTCTAAATAATACTTTTACTGAATTGTTAATATATTTTCCGTTATAAAGTCGTTAAAATTGTAGCAAGGTCAAGTTGTTTGTGGTTAAAATCTGACTATATAACAAACAATTGGTTCTCAAACCATGACATAATTAGGAATATACAATAAAGTAAACTACCCAATTCAGTGCATTTCGATAACAACTGAACTAAAGCCATTTGAGTAATGTAGGATCTCGTTTAAAGTAGTACAGTTGTTATAACTATTTAAATGATTTGAGATATTTAACCTAAAATATTCAAAGCCATTCGCTCACTCACGCTTTTCAGCAGCGAGTAAATGGCAAAAATGTTTATTGATTATTTAAATATTTCAACTATTCGAATGCGAATAATTCACCAAGCGAATGTCTGTTCACATTTGCCCATTAAGCGCTCCTAACGACTGATCCATTCAATGGCTTACTCGTACGAATATACAAAACGATATTTGCGTTCGCGCTGTCTGTTTGTCATACCACTTTCACTTATTTATTTCGGGTGGCTACCACACCGACGATGTTGCAATATTTTCATATTTTATTAACACACAACAACAACAACAAAAAGGAGCACGAGTGCGAATGACTTCACAAAACAAGCGCTAACCACAACTCAACAGTGCCATTACTGTGCTCACCAATTGGCGTAGGCCCTTCTTTTTAGTATTTAACAGGCAGTTAGCTTGCCGAGGCGACATTTGACATACTTGCACAGCAAATCCCGCATTTCCGTAAATATTTTATGCGCTCGTACAACCTGTGGCATTTTTGCCAATTTTGCTTGGCTGTGTGTGGGTATTTACTCATTTATGATTTGTGCTTCTCATTAGTATTTTTTATGTTTTGAAGCATTTTATATTTCATAGAAATAAATTTACATTTACGTAAGTTGTTTGTCTTAAAAGATTGAACTACAGCATGTGCCGGCAACCATAACTACAGAGGGCATGAAACAGAAAAAAAAAAAACTTAAATGATGTGTAATTATATTTTCTTTTCAAAATATTTCTGATCCAATAATGAAACATAGACCTTTCGTTTGAAAGTTTTTTATTGCTCTCCGAAAGAATAGCAATGCCCTTGCATTCTTTTTCTACCTAAAGTCCGACTAAGACAACTCCGTGACAGGTATTTTTAGTGCAAGGGTTACTTGATGAGTAGTCCTGATGAGTAGCAGGAGCAAAAAGAAGTCATACCTGCCAAATGAGAACTGTGCAGCCGACGATCTATCAACTCGTTGTTTCGATGGATCCATCCTTGCTTTCATTTCCTTATGGCTATATAGGATTCAGAATTAACCGATTTATACTCCTACATGGAATTCATCGTTGGATAAACAGCAAGAACGCGAAAATAAATTTTACTGATTTTTTAAGTCAAGCTCAAGATATGTATTTGTTCACCATATAATAATTTTGCTAGCCACGTTGTAGAAGCCAGTTGAAAAATACAATTATTTTATTAAATTTGATTCTATTACATAGTTGCTATCGCGAGGGATGACTCCAGTAAATGAGATTCCAGCTTTTCGATACCCTTTTTGTGAAACGATTTGCCGTTTGCTTTAAAATAAGTTCGAACTTGGAGGATTACTTCTTCATTGTAAATGCTTTATAGCGAGCATTTTTTTGATATGTAGGAACAATAAAAGTCATTGAGGCGACATTTGGAGAATATGGAGCAATTCAAAGCTCAATTTCTACAATTTTGTCTTCCTTTTCAATCTCTATACTGTGAGGTAGCACGACACTTACCATTACTTTACATTACTCACTCTACATTATATTTCTCATTTTATGAAAATAATTGAGTGGGTATTTTTATGCTTTCATCCGTAACAAATTCTTTTGGAGTCAAACGGCCTGTGCGGAATTTAGTAAACCACTCACGGCTTGTTGCTGCGCCACGCAAAGGCCGGAAACTAATTATCAAGGCATTTTTAATGTTTCATTTCTATCCATTTGTCTTCTCAAAATATTAAAACTTGCGTCACTTAAATTACTAAGTTACACTAATCTTCTTGTAGTTCGTCCATATTCAGGTCGAAATTTATTAAAACTAAACAGAAGCAAAATAATAGTTGTTTTTCGAAAGACCTAAAGTTACGCGGCTGCTTTTCTGAAGATTGGGTTATTCTATAGGATATTAGCTTAAATTTCAGTAATGGCTTCAGAACTTTGAAGTAACAGAAGTATTCTGAAAGCTTCAAGAATAATCAGGAATCTAATCACTTAGATGTTATAAGTTCACCAAACAAAAATTTCTCGTACTCCTTTGGTAACATTCCACTTTTGGCGGATGCCCAAAATAACTGTTGTACGCCTCTTTAACGAACTTTGTCACGTTTAAATGATTTTGATTACGAATAATGAAATAAAATTTTTTGGATAGTTCCCCAAAGTTATCAGTATATTCTAAGTCAAAAAGTTGCATTTTCTTTGCGTGTGTAAATCCAATTGTTTCTAATGCATTTAGGGTAAAATATGCCCCTGTTTTAGAATGAATCTTCAAATGGGGCCAGATAACACTATTACAGAGGGGTCTAAAATTACAAATACAAATCGCAGTAGTTACAAGTTTCTCCTTATTATTTTGCTTTCGATCGGTTATTTTGCACCAAAGCAGTACAGAGAACTTCTTATATATAATATACTCTACATGACCGAAAGATCGTGCCACAAGTTATTGCTCCCAAATTCGCCAACCCTGCTATTTTTGGTTACAACGGAAAGAAGTGAATTTTGTGTTTCGATAAAACTTTGTTTCCTAATGGGAAACAACACCGTCGCTGCAAAGCGATGGCTTGATAAGCGGTTCGGCAAATCTGCCTCATGTATATTCAATGGTCAAGTAGCGGTATGCTAAATTTCGTCGTAACCGTGCCTACACAAATAATGTACCCCGTTCAGGATGGTCACAAGAGGCGGTAACTCCAGAAAGTCGCCAAGTAGATAGATAGATCGCACTGTGATAGGTTGCATTGTAGATAGATAGATTGCAGATATATAGGCTATACTTGTTCGAGCAGGCCCCACCTTCTTTGGTAATTACATTCATGATGTCATTACTCACTATACTTAATATTTTTAGCGATGCGTTGGTAATACGTTCGATCTCCGCAATAGTTTCTATTTTATACTCAAATGATCACTCGACATTTCTAGTAACAGTAAGTTGATAGTTGATTCTGCTCGCATACATTCGAATTAAATCTGTCTGTTATTAAGTAAATATTTTAATTTTGATCTTAATATAATTTATTAATTATATATAACAAAGATTGCATAAGAGCTGAACTATTTTTTGCTACTTGGGTCTTAAATCGAGCGTATAATTGGTGTCAACCTATCGAATATATAAATATAATGCAATAATATAACAAACAGCTAAAAAATAATAATTAAGAAAGTACTCAACTGTAACTACCAATTTGAAAGAGTCGTTACGAAGTTTTATTACATAAGCAGACATGGAGGCACTAAAGTAATAAAGATATGCATATTAATTGTTATGATGCATTTTAATAATTATCATTTCTAATATTATTGCCTTATTTTTTAGACGCAAGTGCTTTCAACGCACAACATTAGACACACTAGTGTGGCAATGCCACATAGCGGCATCGTCTGCGCTTATAACTGCAGTGCAATGCTTGTAAATGAAGTCGTTGACAATTTTAAAATGTCTGAGTGCTTAAAATATGTGCATATGGTATCTGCCTCACGCTTACCGAACTTAGGCTTCTATGATGTAATGTCTAGTATGTACCCACAAAGCAAAACTGCGCGAAGCCACATAAGAAATGTTGCCCATGTAATAATATTAAAAAATAAATAGTAAAAAATAGTTAGTAAATAGTTAATAAAAATAGTAATTGTTAAAAATCAAGGTTTTGCTCATTTAGCAGTGCATATAAATCATACTAGGTGCAACTGCACACCTATTTCGTCCGTTTAATCTAATAAATATAAATATGAACTCATCCCAGTCATATTCACTTTCTTAATTAACCCCATCCCTTTCATTCCTTTCAGTTATTCTACATTTTGCTGCTCTCACTCCCTCTACTTGCTTACAGCTATCCGGCGGAGAGCGAAGACAAATCCATTTCACTGGAAGAGGTCGAGCTGCCCGATAGCGATCATGCGGCATCTGGCGGCGAGTCACAAATACAAAAACGCTCTGGCAGTTTCGATTACGTTGCGCATCTGAAATCTGGTATACTCTCCAGCATTGGACAAGCGTCCGCGTCCATAGCCTCGGGCAGTTCGGGTGGCAGTAGTGGCGGTGGAGGCGACGGCTACAAGTCATACGAGTCGGCTCATGTATTTTACCTTCATATTCACCAGCTTCCACCACAAATTTTTATTACATATATATTTTGGTATCTTTTTTTGCGTTGCTTTGCAAATTCTAGGGCAACTCAGTCGATTACAATCCTTGGACATTTAAGAAATCTGTGCTCAACACCATCTTCCAGGCGGTGAAAGCAATCACTGGTGGTGTGACAGCGCTCAAGGGTCAACTGATTAAAGGTAGCGGTTATGCATTGAGTGCCAGTGGTAATTTGGTTGCTTCCTCTGGCGATAAAGTGACCGATGTTGGTAAATCAATAATCAATTCGGCGCAAATAAATTCGCATGGTTATGGTGGTGGCGCCTCGGTGCATCCCTTCGCTAAATTTAGCTCCCTTTCCGGTGCTTCGTCGGGCGGTAGCAGCGGCGGTGGCGGCAATAAGCACCCAGGACCACCTGTTGTGCACACAGAAAGTGAGTAAAAGAATAAATATAAACCAACATATGTATTTGAAATGATTAGACTAATAATTGTGGAGAAGCAGAGAATGAAAGCTCACTTGACACTTGACACAAACTTCACACCGAAATATAAAAATTTCTTTTACAGGAAGTGATAATTAAGGAATTCTTACCAAATAGACAATTTTTCAACTTACCTGCCAAATTTCCGAGGAAATGAGAAAAAGCTTTTCTTTTATTCGGCGAAAGCTTCTATTTAAATATATATTACAGTTATCGCTAATGTAACTGCAGTCCAGTGGAAAATATCAAAATTAACCAGAATCAAATAATCAGACAATTAACTATAAAAACATAGCAAAGGCAGACAAACAACTGACAATTTTAGCCGATAAATCAAAAGTCCCAACAACAAAAAGAGCGCAACCAAAGCAAAGAGTAAAACTGTCAATTGATCCATCAGCACCGGCCACACTTGCTTTGGTGATCTGTGCCTTTCAGCAGCTAGTCCATCTGGCCACCCACAATAAACGGTCTGAAAAATGTTGTCTTCTTCTATCGGTCTGACTGGTATGCCGCTGCATGGTTGCGTTTATATATTTACAAATATATTTTGTTATTACGACATTTCTTTTTGCCTATTGATTTTTTAATATTTTGCTTGCCACTAGGTGCACCACATACAATAAATAATGCAATGTATTTAGTATTTATAGTTCCCCTTAGCTGGGGAACTATATGCTCTTTCTAATAATTGCTATATGTGGCACCTTGATAAAGTCAGCAAATTTTTCAAATTTGGTCTTTCATGGCAACACTAAATAAGAATCACGCTTGGTAATATTAGATCGCAGCCCAGAAGTGGGT
The DNA here is from genome assembly GCA_021498325.1 of Bactrocera minax. Lineage (NCBI taxonomy): Eukaryota > Metazoa > Arthropoda > Insecta > Diptera > Tephritidae > Bactrocera > Bactrocera minax. Next base: position 1,768,211 of record JAKEEE010000024.1, read on the forward strand.
ACCTGATATCGGCGAGCTAATCGGTCAATTCGTCAACTCTCCAAAACCAAAGGTTTGGCTAAATAGGCTAAAGAGGCTAAATAATAAATTTCGAAATCCAAGAAAGGTCAATAAATATTCGGTGCATAAGAAACCGAGTCCCTCCTTAGTTATCATACACATACTCAACTATCGTATACACATAAATTTTTGAACATTACCAACCGAACCACATCCAAATAAACTGCAAATGCTTGAAGTCGTGCATTGACCCAAAAGAGCGCTGACACCAAATGCGTTCGCAACAGGGCCGCGGACCATCGACAGACGAACAAATGATAAGCGAATACGTTCGCTCGGTCGACTGAGCAAAGAGATGTAATTTACTGTTATTTTTACTTTACTTTTTTTGCTCTTCGTCGTCAACTCATTGACCGTCTCTGAGGTATTGAGCAATTATTGGTCTTTTGTTTTTGTAATTCTTTGCAACATAGTGGCAACTTTCATTTTCATGTGGACCCCTTATGGTTGGTCAGGTGGTATGCGTGTTTAGCTGCATATACTATTAAGTAGTTAACACATAACAACAAAACAATAAACATTTAAAGATTTGTCTGCACTCTTAACCAGAGCAACCAGTTTCCTAATTGATTACAAGGCATAGTCTTATGGTGAAATACCATCTCTATATGGCAGATCACCTATCTGTGCCCAATAGTGATTACGTATGCTTATGTACTTGCGCCATCACAAGGATTTCAAGCACATGCATACCATATAGCACTCTTAAATATATCTGTATTTTTATATATTTTCTCTTATTTCATACATAATTGAAAGTAATTTATGGTAACATTAGATATTTATGGTGGGTATGGCAAGTTCGACTTGGATTCATTTTTATTTGTACTTAATGAACCAATGTTTAGGAATCCTACAAAATTTCACTTAATACTTTACTTAATACAATATTTCATATTTATCACTACTTTTTGAGATGTATGAAAAACTGTTTGATTATTTGTATCCAAGTAAGTTTTCCTAGCCTAGCCTCCTAGACTAGTTTTCCTAGTCCTAGTTATCCTAGCACTCCTCATATGCAGAGAAAATGAGTGAAATCATATAATAACCACGCCCACCTCCCATACAAAGGTTAAACTACTAAAAGCGCGTTAACTCGCTGAAAAACACTTCAGAAACATTAAATCTTACAGCAAATATGATATGGAAGGGCTGCATAGGAATCCGTATAAAATTTTGGTGATGGGCATGGCAGCACCCACTTCTAAAGAATGCCTCAACCGATTTCAACAAATTTGGTATGTGCCATTATATTTGTATTCCTATGTCACATTGTGAAAATGGACGAAATCGGATAAAAACCACGCCTTCTTCTCATATAACACAATTTTAAGTTTCACCTGATACTTCCACTTTAAAGTAGATAAATCGAGCGTCAATTAAGATATTGAAATAAAGCTTTTCACGAATAGTACATTCAAGAAATGCCATCTCATGCCTAAAAAGAGTCGAAATCGGATCACAACATTTCACGCCACCAGATACCCAATATATGGACCTCAGTGCCTCTATCTGGCTTTTTATCGAAAATATCAGGAAATCTGTAAGGTATTGTAATGAAATTGGAGGATTATCTTTCTGTGATAATAGCGTGCATTGGCATCAAAAATAGCGAAAATCAGATAAATACTTCCCCTAGCCCCCATATACCTAATATACAGATTATCAAACTTCCGGTAGACTTTATATCATGCATAACGGTAAATATGTAAGATATCCCAATGAAATTGGAGGCCTATCTTTCCATGATAATAATGTGATCTGGTGTCAAAAATGGGAAAAATACTACCCCTAGCCCCACGGATACGGATTTTCAACCTACAGGTAACTTTATGCCATATATTTTGGTCAATTTGTAAGATATCTTAGCCAAATTAAGCGAAAGTGTATTATCGGATATACCATTGTTTACTGCCGAAAATGTGTGAAATCGGTCAACCAATTATCCTAGCTCCCATATACTATATATAATGATTTTCGCTATTCTAGCAGACTTTATGCCGAATATGTCGGTCGCTGTGTGAGTTACCTTCACAAAATTGCTTGAAAACATGTTCCCTAATATACTTGAATGATGAAAAGAGTTAATTTGATCAGTGCAGAACTTCCTCTAACCCAAAAATGCCCGATATAAGAATTCCCGACTTTCCACCTGACTTTAAACCGTTCATGTTTGTCAATATGTGTGATATTTTAATGAAATTAAGTGGATTTGTTTCCTTAAACACAATGTGATTTCGCGCTAAATTGAAAGAAATCAGTTTAGACCATGGTCTAAGCCCCTTCCCCTTATTCCTAGTATAATGATTTCCTTTGCTCGGGTTTACTTTTTCATCGTGTATTTAATATTTTCAATTAAGCCACTTTGGTTGAGTTTATATCGCATATATCCTTTTTGAGTTAATTTGATAGATTTTAATATAAATATCTCTGACACGAAGCAAAATATAACAACGAAAGTACGTGAGTCTATAGCCTGTAATATAAGTTAATAAGATACCAAATATGAATGCGATCCATTGACAATTTCTTCGAATAATGAATGTTGAATTCTTCCACAACATTTATTAATATAAAGTTATGCCAGCATCTGAAAACATCCGCCTCTGATCCTTGCACATTGGGAGAGTATAAAATGTTCGGTTGCACCCGAACTTAGCCCTTCTTTACTTGTTCTAATTATAGTATTACTGAACATTTTTAAACTTCCAAAGCCTTATATTCCTGTTTAAATATTTCATATATTTTATACATTTGTTTGATTAAAAAATAGTTTACCCTCCTTAAAAATTATTTGAACCATAAGCTTTCTTAAATCTCTACAGTTTATTGCCATATTGCAGTATTGCAGTATTTCTTTATTTTATAAATTTTTTTTTATTTAAAATTTCAACAGTTGAAAAATCTTCTTTAAAGCAAATTTAAGAGAAATCTTTCATTAATCTGTTTAACTGTTTAACACTTACTTTAACAATTTAATTGAACAAATAAATTCAAACAGCTGGCAACCTATTCATAAAAGAGTTTCCTCTTTCTTCTAAAACCGCTCTTATATGATGAACATATTGTACTGTTTTCACCATTGTACAATTTTTTACTTAAAACTTCAAACAAGCAGTAAAATTGTAACAATTTTCCCTACAAATGGTGTTTATGTAATCGATTCAGTCCTCAATGTGGTGGCACTATTAGAGTACATAAACTCTTAAAACACTCTTAAAACTCTTTAAACTCTTAAACACTTAAAACTCAGTTATGTAAACCTGATAACCCTTTCACTCGAACTAACTTCTTATTGATAACATAGAGCGGATTAAATTCCACTTGAAGAGCATACAATCTATATTAATTAACAAGTTCTAAAACACAGCAAGAATCTCAAATAACAAATTCAACTTTTGGGAGCAGTAAATTTAAATTCTTTGGCTAATCACTAATATAAAAAACCGAGTAAACATAATTGCTAAGTGGAAATTCTCAAGTGAGGTCAAGTGAATCTACTTATGGATTACTGATTCCTTATTATCCTTGTTAATATTTCAATGGAGACTTTGTCTCAATACAGCCCACCTAGTTGAAGTAAATACCTGCTCAAACAGTGACATGCCCGTTTTCTCAACCCTGATGTGATACTAATTGTGAATCTAGAGCTTAAGTGCAAAAAGTATATCATATAATTCTCTTCGCAATGCTATGTGCGTGTTCGTTGGTTTTCGTTGTGAGATTTATCTTAATATCTCAATAGTAATACACACTTATGATTTCATAACAAATAATTAAATCGAATCTGGTAAAAACCAGCTCATATTATTAAAGCAAAATATATTTGATTTCAGAAAATATCAGCGAATTCTATTGAGGTTATTGTGTAAAATCCCATAGTTAGAAACCTTAAAAGTTCCAAGCACGTGGGAAATATAAAAAAAAGCAATCACTAACGCGTAATCAATTGATTTGGGATAAGTAGTTTGCATGTGAAAGAAGCTGCGTGCGAATTTTGCACATAAACTAACGGATGCTGAAGTACTTGTAATTGGCATAATTTGATAATTACAGGTGCCGGTAGCACTAATAGGTGTTATATATATATAACTAAAAGCCGTTGCTACTTGTAACTATACTACTAAATAATGCGTATAAATTGCAAGAGAGTATAGCAGATGCTAAAAAAATTTTTTACATATTTTTATTGTTGCCAGCAATATTGCAAGAGTTATTAAAAGTGATTAAGCATTTGTAAACTGTATGTGCAGATTTAGTTAGACTAGAAAACGCCTTTGTATGATGAAGTCGTCTCAACTAAAAATTGATTTGGGCAACAAATTCTCCATCCATCATATAGCGATGGATAGAGTAGCATATGTCCCTCTCTCTCTACCCCTCTCTCTCTCTCTCTCTCTCTCTCAATTCATAACATATTCCAATACTTATATTATTTATTTCTTCTGAAGTTTATTACACATTTAATAGAATATATATTTAATCTAAACTATAATTATGTTATATTCATTTATTTATTATTATTTTAAATATTTTTGCAGCCATTACTACATATGAAATTCCACCCGGCCATAGCAACTACGGTCCACCTTCGAAGCCGCCAACCTATAGCTCAGCAACGCATCAATACTTGCCACCAGCGACGGGCGGTTACAATGGCGGTGGAGCGCCATTTAGCGGCGGACATGCTGCATTCGAAGCGCCCGCCAGCAATTACCTGCCAACCGGCTATTCCAATGATGGTGCGTAGTAGTTAAAGCAACAAAAAATCAGTATTATCAAAAAAGTATAGACAAGCAAACAAGATTTGCCGGGTTTTACATGGCTTGGGGCATATAGTAACGGACTGATGGCAAATATTGCAGTCAAAGCTTAATGCACATACTTATACACGCATATTGGTGTTGGTGTTGGTGTTGGTTAGCTGCGAGGGCAATGGGCTTTCCAGCAGAGCGGAAATTTTCATAATCACATATCAAACTATTCACTCGTTATTATTTTAATTTTATTTATATCTTTGTTTATTTATTTGTATTTCCCGCGTACGCAAGTAACACACTACAAATAGCTTCAGTTTTATGCGCGCATGCAAATGTTAATCATACGCCCCGGCGCAAGTAATAAAATAAGTTTAACTCTCATATGCTTCCTCATAGTTATTATATTGGTGGCTGTAACTTGTCAACCATGCACAATCATATCAAAGCATGATGTCGTTCAAAGTTAACATTAAATCTGATTTCTGGGTATTCAACCTGGCACTTCCATGTGGAAGGAAGTGATTTGCGGCTGCGTTCACAATTTCAGTAATCAATCGTTGCTGTCATATAATTTTATAAGCAGTGAATTTAAATATTTTACTTGCACTCATATGTAAATACATATTTTTTTCGATCACAAGCATTTTTAAAAATATAATGGGCAAGTGCAACTATTTGTACAACGCTAATTGAATTTCGTTATTTGTATTTACTCGTCACACCCAATTTATGCTCGTTAAAAACAAATACCAGTACAATTAACAATTACTGATTTCAATGATTAAATGCACACAAAGGGAACGAAGTTTTAAGTGTTTATAAAAATATGAATGAATTTGGCCAATGAAGGTGTAAGCAGGCCATAAGCAATTAAGTTAGGTAACACGAGTGGCAATTTTCATTTGAAAATTTAATATATCTATTTTTCGAATTTAATAAATTTAAAACTTGAAAATTTATGGTGCTTATTTATGCTCGCAATTTAAAAATTTTTTTTTTTTTTACTTCAATAATGATTACTATGTTTTTGAGTGCGCAACATCTGGAGTTTTAAACAACATAGTAATGAAAGCATGTAATTAAACTCCAGATGGAAAAAAATTAGAAATTTGATTAGTAAATTTTAAACGATGTGTAATGCTCAAGTGACTCGAATGTAGAATATCCTAATTGTGTCATTTCTCTCAACAAAAAAGTTTGCTGTAAAAATTTTTATTACACGCCTTCGATTCGCCAAGCGTTAGAGATTAGCGAACCGAACAAACTATACCAGCTATTTCTTGCTCTAGCATGTCTTTTGACTCATGCGCAATTGTCTTGCGCATTCTTAATTGTTGGCGAATTTATTCTTTCCGGTCAAATTAACATTTTCGTAACCTCTTAGTTTCGAGCAGTGTCCATGCCCAAAAGACCGAAATTGTTGATACCAACACAAAAAATTTTATTATTCTCTTTATTGACATTAATCAATCATTTGAGCCCTTCACATTAGTAAGCACTAGTCCAAAATCTATAAGATTAAACTTTTCTAGCAATGAATATAGCGGTTGCACCACTTAAATGAAGAAGTTATTGTTGAAGAACGTCATATAATTATCATGTCATGTGCATATCTGTTCCGAAGAATATCTTTGAATATCTAAATGACAAATTCCAGTTGCATGTATTGCGCATATGTATATATATGTATATGTAACTATTACTATTTCTTTGCCTACTATATTAATTGCTAGATTTCTTCTTTTAGTTTTTCATCTATGTAAATTCTATGTCTTCGGCTGAACGCTTCAAATATATACTTATAAAACTGGGGATTGTAAAAATATCATAATAATAATTTATTGTGTGAATATTTGTTTATGCGAGTAACTCATAGAACATTTAAATACTTGCAACTAATTGTGTATAATATTTGTATTTTTATTCTTATTACTTTATTTTATTTTATTTATATTTTTATAAAGAATGCATGTACTTTTATGCAGACATATTCTGCTATCATGCAAAGTTATTTATATTGTAAATATTTATTTGAATTTGTTTGTTGTTTGTCAATAAGTTATCTTAAAATTCCTATTATTTAGAAGACAATATTTTTCCAATTCCCTGAAATCGAAGTTTCCACAGGTCCTCTCAGGTACTATGCACCTATCTATATATGTATATCTTTTATGTCGGTGTTCAAACTTTGAATAACTTCGCCAGAACAAACTGCTTTGTTTTACTACTTTGTTGCAGTCAGGAGGAAGGAAGTCTCGAGATCTGGATGGCCAATATTTGTTATTGCTTTTAGACGACAGATATCGGGTGAAAGTAAGCGGTCGATTCGTAGTATCTTAGTTTCAGTAGTGTCTTGTTGAAACCAGTAACCATTATGTTTTGCAGACATAATGAGTCTTTATCAGCCGATATCGATTTCCATTGATTGTTTCATTTTGTTTGAAAAAGCCTCAACCAAACCAGTTCGTTTATAAACGAACTTTTATTGTCCCATGCTTTACAAAATTCAACACCAAACGAACCCAATTATAAAGTTTTCTGAGGCATTTCGAAGTTAACAAGATATGTGATGGCGATGAATCTCCCTTAATAGTTCAAAGTAGACTGAATTGGTTTTTGGCCAATAAATATTAATAATTAGTATTAGAGCATCAAAAACCAATTTAAGAAAAATTCGCTGTACACTCTATGAACCAATATCGTATGTGGACCTTCAACTCAAAATATTGACCTTCAACACAAATTTTGCAAAAATATTACGGCATCACTAATAAACTTTTCCAATGTCATTGACTCTCCAAAGAAATGAGAAGAGTGATGGTAAAGTGGGGGTTTTGAGCGCACAATTATTGCAATTATTGATCAATGCTGAAGAATACTAATAGAAAATCGGTGTTAGAATGGAAATATATAGTACATAGCATACTAATATTAATAGTAAGATTAGTAGGAAAAATCTGAAAAATATCTGCAGTAGACCTCTTTAATTACGCCTGTCACTTTAAAAGCCTCTTTAGAAGAAATTAGTGAATTTTATGAAATAAGCAAGAAGATCTGCTTTAGTACAAACTCCTCCAAAAACTTAAACAACTCTTGTAGTTTTCCAATTAGATAAACTGGCTTCAAAGAAAGTAATATAATACAAATAGTTTTCTAATAAATATTACTTTTAAATGAAAAATTCAAAAACTACTCATTTAAAACAAAATTTTCAAACAAAAATGTTATCAGTTTTTAAAACAGAAGCCCGACAGAATCAATTTTTAGATTTATAAAAAGCAATTAAGAGAACTTTTATGCTTATAGAATGCCAGATTCTAAGTTTTCGGAGCTTATACCATTTCTATAACTGCAATACAAGTAATATTAGTCTTTATTTATATATATTTATTTTAAAAATTTTTAAAAACTTAAAACTGTACAAACTTATATAAAAGAATATACATAATATATACCTGAAAAGATACCTAAATACCAAAAACAATAAGTCCAGTAAAAAACTAATATATGATTTCCTGTGAAAATATGTATATACAAGAAATATTGTGTTTACTTATATAAAAAATGTGTTTATTTGTCAATACCTTCGTACCAAACTTTGTAGAAGAAAGTTCATATTGTGTTTAATCTGCAACTTTAGTTGTGCAACAATCTCGTTTGAAAACCATCACACACACTAACACATGTACAAACTCACCATTGATCGTCCTAAAATACTAAACTCGATCAACGTGTACAAACTTTATCAATAATTCATTTCTCCAACCATTCAAAGTCATCTGTGAGTAAACGCCTCATTGTACATATACAATACATACACTCACATTTGCATACAAAATACATTTGTGCACAACAAATTCAGCATTCACTTGAATTTAAATTTAATAATTTTCGTTTTCCATATCATTACACAAACAACAAATGAACATCACAACCACAACGCATTGTTTTACACGCTCCACGTACACACGCTCATCTTCGTAATACATACGCACACACATATACAGGGCGTAATGATGATTTCAACATTTACGGACGCCACCAGAAACTTACCGACGCGGAAGCACGCAAAGCGGCCACACAACTACAAGAAATACTCAGCCTCCTACCGAGTGGCAAAACGGAATTCACCGCTTCGAAGACTGTCGTGTTGGACACACACGGCCACGCGTCAGCACACACTGGACCTGGTGGCGATTTCAATAATGAGAGTGTTGATCTGCACACCTATGGTCTGTCGAATGATTTGGGACCGCTGGAGTCATTGTCGCACACCGAATCCATAACCGCAGCATATGCGCAACGACCGGGTGGTCATGCGCACGAGAATCCCTCCGATATTTATCGCCAAATGGCGAAGAAACAAACAGCGGAGGAGATTTATATACAAAAGCACCCCAATGAGGGTTATGATTACCGGCCGACAAGCCCACCACCAACAGGCGCCAATGCTGAACAAGTTGGCGGTTACAAGTACAACAACTATCATGCAACAAACAGTGCACTGAAGGATCTAACGCCCATTATAGCTGCACTAGAGGTGGCCAAACGACGTGGTTCAACACAAAACGAAGTGTCTAAGCATTTCACAGTGGAGAAGAGCATCTATAAAGTGGCGCCACAATCGGCGTCCAAGCCCAACAACCAATTACAGTATCTACCAGCTTCGGTGCAGAAGACGAAGCACATCTATTTCGATCCAGCGCAAAATAAAGCCGATAATGGGTACCAGCCAACATATGTGCCACCACCAGCAACAGCGCCGTCAGTCTCGGCCATCGGCGCAGCAGCTCCACCGCCACCGCCACCGCCTCCGCAGCCATCATCCCACGCAGCGGCGCCAGCGCCTTCGCACAGGTACGCCGCGCACCACAGCTCGGCATACAATACTCAACACCCGCCTGCGCACCCGGTTTATCACGCACCGCCTGCGTCAGCGTCCCCCTATAAAGTGCGGCGTCAAGTGCCGAGCAGTTCGGTAACGGCGTTGAAGGTGCACACCAAGACAGGGCCTTACTTTAAACAACACGACTACGAAATACATGATCCGCTCATGTTCAATCGTATGTTGTCCTTCTGAGTGCACCTCTGAGTGAGCAGGTTAGGGTGGTCCGCAAAGGCATTTCGCAAAGGCATTTTTATACATATGTATTTATTTAGTAAGACAAAATATTTATTTGCACTTAGAATTATAATACAGTACTCTAAGTGAACGAAAATATTTTGTTAAAAAGAGAAAAACTGCGAAAAAGAATTTAGTCAGTCACTAGTTGTGTAAGTCTGGTGGAACAAGAAGCGATTTTTGTTCACAATAAAACTTCGAATAAAAATATTTTAATTATAAAATACAGAACGAAATATATTAAAAAGAATTAAGAATATTTTACAACTAAATCATCCATTTTCCTCTCCTACTTCTGTGGTTCCAAATACTATTTAGTTAATCGGCACATAAAATTCCATCTTTCCCGCACTGGTTATTGTTAATACTCCCACTTCCTTATCCATCACGCAATACACTTCAACTTATACCAATGATATACAAGATAATTATTTCCAAACAAATGTAACTTGCCAACTTCTTTACAGAGATCTACTATCAGTACTAGTCTACCACCTTCCTTCCTAAGGACCTGTTAAAACAACAAAAAAACAAAAATGTATGCATAAAGTTGCTGGGTTCATGGATATCACAAGAATGCTGCGCCTCCCTTGGTTTGGAATTTGCTAGCAGCTTATAAGTCCTCCCATTGCAGCAGTCCGACATCGTATCTACTTTGACCTCTCCTCTCTCTTCGTGTTAAGATCGACATTGCGTCTTCTCTCTTCTCACTTATTATTTGCAATGTTGATTGCTTCCGTTATTTACAAATATGCATATTGGTTTAAGTATTTATTATTTTAATATTGCGCTATTCTTTATGAAAGAATGAATACATTTATTCGTACTTAATTGTTCTTAATTACAATAAATGAAAAACTTTGTATGTGAAAAATAAAAGATTTGTTCATAATTTTTTTAGTGCCGCCTAAATGTAGGCAAGTAATTTAGATTAAAAACTACAGTGCCGTACGTAATAGAATAACGGCGATAGTTTGATTACCACTGTATTTTCTGACTACTACACAACACTGACACCCAAAATGAGTCCAATTCTAGAAAAACACGACCTAACCAAATAACGCAAAATATTGTTAATATATTGGTACTAAATATAACTATAACTTTGGTACTAAATATCCTTATTTATTTTTATACTGAATAACGCGGTTTGACAAGCTCGATTCCATTTTTTCTGAAAAGCTAGTGGATTGTACTCTCGTTAATGAGTTGAAAAAATCCAGAAGTATAACTCACATAACTCAAAAACAAACTGCGTTTTAGAAATTGAATACCGTTAACTAACTGTTAGTGTTCACAAAATTTAATAATATAATATTATTTTTATGTAGAATTACATTTTCAACCCCTTTCTGTGGCTCCTCTATAAACAGCTTTAAGTAAAATTTTCAAATGAAGAGCTCATCTTTAGTTAATATATTCTATTCTTTTGGGGAGGTACCTAGAATTCCCTGTTTATTTTCTCGTGATGTACAATAAATTAGGAAAAAAGGAATGTAAAACAAATTATTTCAATAAAGTAATGATTATTATGGTGGAAATGTTTTATGTACAATTAGTCACGTTCGTGAACCGATACCCAGAGACAGGCCTACCTTCGTTGTATTGGGTTGTTCGGAAAGTCATTTCGTTTTTTTTGGGGAACATGAAAGACAGTTTTCGTATAATGAATAAATATTTTATTAAATTATATATTGGCCATTCTGGTCCAACACCTTTTGCCATCTTTCTGGCAGTAACATAATTCCCCTCTCATAAAAGTTTTGGTCCTTGCTGGCAAAAAACTCGTCCAGGTGGTTTTTGACATCTTCATTTGAGGTAAAGGTTTTGCCATCCAAAAAATTTTTCAGGGACCGGAACAAATAGTAGTCGGAAGGCGCCAGATCTGGAGAATATGGTGGATGTTGCAGTACGTCCCATTCAAGCTGTAAAAGTTTTTGGCGAGTGACCAAACTTGTGTGAGGTCTCGCATTATCCTGGTGGAACACTACACCCTTCCTGTTGATTAATTCGGGCCTCTTCTCTTTAAGTGAATCATTCAATTTGTCCAGCTGATGACAATAGACTTCTGAATTAATCGTTGTATTGTCCGGCAAAAGCTCAAAAAAAACGATTCCTTTGACATCCCACCAAACGGAGAGCATCACCTTTTTTTGGTGAATGTTGGCTTTTGACACGCTTTGAGCCGGTTCATCTTTTCTGCTCCATGACCTCTTGCGTTTAACATTGTTGTATACAACCCATTTTTCGTCCCCAGTAATAATCCGCTTCAAAAATGGATCATTTTCTAGACGTTTGAGGAGCGAATCACACGCGTCAACACGACGACACAAATTTCGCTCGGTAAGGACATGGGGCACCCACACATCGAGCTTCGAGGTTAAGTCCATGCCTTTCAAATGGCCATAAACAGTTGAATTCGACAAATTTAACCTCTCACCGATCTCTCGTGTGGTGATTCGCCGATTTGCATCAACTAATGCCTTTATCGCATCTTTGTCAGCTTCGACCGGCCTTCCAGACCGTGGTGCATCTTCGACATCAAAATTGCCGGATCGAAATTTTGCAAACCAGTTCTGGCACTGGCGTACTGTTAACACGCCTTCTCCATACACATCCGTAAATTTTTTTCTCGCTTGGACAGCATTTTTACCTTTTCTGAAGTTAAAAAGTAAAATATGACGAAAATGCTGCTTATTGCTCTCCATATTTAAAAAGGCACCAACCAAAAACTACTGGGTAGAATTAATAGAACTTTTTCACACACAAGCCTTGCAATATCAGCTCTCATGACATATAATGGTTATGGGGCTTAAGTGTGAAGTTAGTTTCGAAAAAACGTAATTAAGTCCTCTGGCGGGAAAAAACGAAATGACTTTCCGAACAACCCAATAAATATAGTTTAGTCCAATCCAGATGCACGTTTTGAGGAATCTGATCATGAGAAAACAAAATTGCATATGAATTGCGATGAAAATAGACAACATTTGTCAACTTCAGCTTTGAGGCCAATCGTGGAGGAAAATATAGCTTTCGAAGAAAGAATGACCAAACTGTACGGTGATCAAACCAAGCCAAACTGAAAAATAGCGAACACAACTAACATTATAAATGAGAAGGCGACCATCGTCAATATGCACGGAAAGTTTTGAGCCCCGAAAGCAAGCGTATGAAAGCATTTTCCCAGTGCCTCTTGTTGAAGGTATTGACCTCTTCAGACCTATAGAAGGGCTAAAGGAGTAATATATTTAAATAGGCGTCAAACAGCTCCAAAACATATAATATATATAACCCTCTATAAGGACACGCAAAAAGTACTATTTTGCTAATTACAACGCGGATGCTAAGAAGGATTCAGAAAGTGAAAACGATTCCGACATTACTCAAACAATGTCAAAATCAAATCTAGGCACTAAAAAGGCAACACAAATTTTTTCAAATAAGAGATTTCCTTCCAACAATAAATACATTTTTCATTAAATTCTCTTCAGAAATAAGCGAGCTTTTTTTACAAGAACAAATTTGTAAAAAGATAAAACTTACATGCAAAATGCGTTGATGGGAAGTGAGAGATAGAAGAGTCTAAGTCACAAGATTAATTTACATGATTTAATATGAGGCGGGTTTAAGGTTAAAGATAATCCGGCGTACGTAGAATACTGCTATGTCTTAACAATTTGGATTTGTCAGAGCGAATTTACAAACCACGATATTATACAATATTTTAAAAGATTTATGTCCAATTAATCTCATAGCGGTGTTGCAGTCCCTTTTTTAGAGCTCCCAATGAGCACAAACAAAGTGGAATTTCGAAATGTGAGTGTGAGTGATAATGATATTTATTGATAAAATTGATCGAAAAAGCCAAAATTATTATGAACTTAATGCAAAAGCCTATTGAAAGTCCTCAGAATATGAATGCCACATACGTATTCCAGCAAAATTCTCTCTACCCCATGTCCGGTATTCTCTTCCTGATACAATCATAATTTCAAAGATGGCCTCACCCAGTTGGGATTTTACTGCTAAAGTTGTCTCATATTTTACTTTATTACTATATTTGATTATATATATACTTGATTGATTATATATATTGACTTATATTATATATACTTGACTTTGATTATAAATATACTGATATATATATTTGATTATTTTAATCGATTATATTGACTCTCAAGGATTTAGAAAAGTTAGTGCTCATTCTGCCAGTAATAAGGAGTAAGTGCCACCTGCTCTTAATTCGGCACTTCTAAATAAACTCCACCCTTTATACTAATGCCCCGTATTAGGAATGAGTTTTACAATACTTTTATGATACCTATTCGACATCGGTGGACAAAGCTCATTGCACGCTTTGACCCTCTTGTATGTGTTCTTAATTGAAAATCCTCTAAATAGTTTTCCGCAGAACCAAGAAACTGCATCGGTTGCTTTAGGAGCTATCCTGACAATTCATGAACCCATTTCATGAATCACCCCACACGATTTCAAAATATCCGTTAGTGGTTCAAAAACCGAAAAGTGATCTCAAGGATATCAAAAAGAAGACAAATTGCAAAAAACCCGCTACTTCAGTGAACAAATTTCATCGATATTTTATTGAAGCCGCTCCAACCCTTTAGTATGGTAAAACAAACGTGAAACATTGTATTATAACGAGCTTCTATTTTTAATTGCCGTTGAATAAATAACATTTCAAAATGGAGTTATTACTTTACTTCTTTTAATGCTAAATAGTAAAAACTATTTTAAACAGCACAAACTGTACGAATTGTTTTTATGTGTATTTTGTATTTCATTTTGTTTTTATTTTGTCGAAATTATAGCACTTAAGTAATTTATAAATTACAAATTTCCAAAGAAATTGGCAGCTTTACAATGATTTACGGTAGTTCATTTTGTGGGCTCATTAAATTACAACATAGATTTACATACGATTAAATAACTAAGCAGAACCCAAAGTGACTACTAGCTCAATAGTAACCAAATGAAATGTCGTGCAAAGGCTGAGCATTTCCCTGCGGCAAAGCATAATCTCGCGCCAACTGGTCCAGTAAACTACCGCCACCACCGCCGGCACGTCCCTGCGCCTGCTGCTGATGGTTGATCTGCGGTTGATAGCGAGGTAGGGGCGCTGGTGCAGCCTGCTGTACTGGGCGGGCTTGTGGCGCGGGACCAAATTGTGATGGTTCCAGAAGGGGGCGACCACCAGCTGGCGGTCCTAGGAAGTTATTAGCGCGTGCGCTAGAGGGTGCAGGTTGAACTGGCGCGGGGGCATAGACAGGTCGTGAAACTCGCACATTAGATGGAAAGTTCTGTATGAGTTTTAAAAGTAAATTTATCAATTAGTAATTCCAGTTATGTATAGAATGTATACTGATTACATACCTGCAATTGCGAGTAGTCCGGTTCGGGACGCGCCGGGCGTTGCAGTGGAGAGTATAAAATATCGGTAGAACGTTGTGCGCCAGGCACTTGTATTCTTGGCGGCGCTGGTGGGGCAGAAGCTTGTGGTGGTGGCGCGTACTGTACGCGACGCGGTGGCTCCGGCTCTTGTTCTTGTTCCTCTTCATATTGTAGGTATTGTGGTTGGGGTTGTGGTTGTGGACGTGGCGGTGGTGCAGGGCGCGACTGTTGTGGACGTGGTGGACGCTGAAAACAAGTAGAAGCTGTACTACTATTTAATTTTATAATTATTGAGCTAACTTACATAAGGTCGCTGTGGACGCACAGGCTCATCCTCATACTCTGGCTCCTCTTTAATTGTTTCATCGACCAAAGTAGGTGGTGCTACTGTGATGCCCTCACCGGAAGGCTGGAAACCATATTGATTGGCACCATATTCCACCACGCGCACTTTGCCTGTCTCATCGACGTAACCGTATTTACCCTTTACCTCCCCGGTCGCCAGCTTTGTTTCGATTTTGAAAGAACCATCGGCGCCCTCATAACCATATGTGTAGGAACCATCTTCGTTGTGTCTGTAAGCGTTAATGTTAGAATTTGAATACTACCAGTGTATGTGTTACAAAGTCTCACTTATTAATTTGCTTCAGTATAGGTACAGGTGTGGGTCGTGGTGCCTCCGCCAAACCAGCGCTCGGGCGCAGTCTTATCGGTGCAGGACGTGGCGTATTTTCCTGGTAGTCCTGATAGTCCTGTGCAATAGCCAAGCCATATAACAGAGTGAAAACTAAAAATATCTGTAACTGCAAGAAGATGGAAACTTTTATAAGTAATTATACTTAATGGGTCTTCTTGCCAACAAGTATTATGCATGTATACCTAATACACAATACATTAAAGGCGGCAAATCTGCCAACTATTCGCATCATTAAACCATTGAAACTAAACGCTAAACTAGGAAGCTTTAAGGCTAAAACACACGCATAACTACTGAAATTTGACTAACCAAGTTCGTATCGAATTTACAGTGATGGGTTGGCATAAACATGTTTTCAATTGCACAAAAAAAGCATAGTAATAAAATCATTAATAAACTATTTAATGTATTCATTATGGGTGGAAAGCAAATGTAGTAATAAAGCAAGTTTCATTGAACCTAGAAGTAATTTTAGCAATTGAATCAGTACCTTGTCTATCTGCAAGAAATTATAGTTATGAGAAACCAAACCATAAATCATGCATATTTAGATATATAAGCAGCTGTTTGAAATACAATAGGCACGCAATTCACATGAAGAAACTATTATTAAAGCTGCCGGAAACACTTCGAATAACAACATTCAATAAACAGCAAATATTGCACTTAATTGTGTAGTAAGATAGAGAAATAATGCTATACATGGAACTCAAACGCCTTTGAATGAGCGCACATTAAAGAAAGGCACTCTACATAGGAGTTCAATAACAATAAATCCATAGGTGTGGTGGGAACTCATATAGTTTCTTATTGTACTTAATACTAAAGGTCAGAGACTTGTGATTAATTGATTGATATCACCATTGATTTTAATAACGACTTTTATGACTTACATCGCATTTCGAAATTCAAGGTTTATACAGCTACGCAAACATTTTATAATTACCTAAACTTGAAAGACGTTTCCACGGTCATTAAAACTAACCGCAAACTTAGTCAAATTAGGCTGTTGAGACTTATTGCCATTTCTTCTATTTCGCAACAGTCTAAAGAACGCACTTCTGTTGGGTTGGCATTCAAAACTCGCGTTTAACCGAATACCGAAAGAGAAAAACCTGAACTTTCGTAAAACCCTTAACTTTCAATCCTATAGTATTATCTGCTTTTAATTTAATTCAAAGACATATATATAGTTACTAATAACAACCGCCTCCATAAGAATTGGTTTATCAATTTCAGGCTTTTGGTTCTTGAGCATTATTTCGGGCATATGACCACCGTTACTGCTTCATATGTATATCATCATTTCGTTAAAATATTGCACTATTTATTACAGCTTAGCCGGTCTTATATCACCGATAACACGGTCAATTGACAGATGCATCTTTTGTAAGAATTCGATAGCTAAAAGTTCGTCCCAATAAGGTGACATATGGCTTGTTGGACCATCTTGCTTAAATCCCTTGGCACTAAAATCAAAAACATTTACGATGATACGCTCATCACTGAGCGGTCGCGTTGTCTCTAATCAATCATTAACTTTTTACTTCAAATACGGAAATTTTGCTCATTTACGTAGATATCAGCCAGAAATGTGCATTATCGCTGATGTGTGAGAACTGCTTTGTAAGAGTGCTTTCCTCGATCTTCAAATGTTATGCCAGTACAAGATTTAGCACGGTAATTTGAAGCAGAAAACTTCCGAAGAGAATTAAGGAAATTTTATTGATATTATAAAATAATAAAAACTCGGCTGATAGTTTATCTGGTTTACATTGTGAGGCCTGTTATCCCGGATCTTTCAAAACGACGTTGATTACTTTGCTGCGTCTCTGACTACGAAGCGATAAATTTCACAGAAATTTTAATACCATGAGATCAAGATTTATATCTACTAATGTGATAACTCTGGTGAACACAATTGGATAATAGTTTTCCATCCTCTTAAATCCGTATGAAAATGTAGTACCCCACGAATCAGTCGTAAAATTATAATACCTGAAAAAGTCCATGGTATGCGTTGGATGACTTCGTAATCTGAAGGTTTAATTTCATATTCCTATTTCAGTAACCACAGACCCACATTCACTATATCATTGAAGGATCTTTCATTGAAGAAATTGACCTTGTTTTAGATCCAGCTCGACTCAGGTACTTATTTCCATTGTACAGTATGAAGCGAAAAAGCATGTGCAGTCCAAACCTTGTATGTAACAATTCTTGCCTAAAAATGGTAGCTATACTAACTCAACTCACTTAACTCAACTAAATCAATATTAATAACACAAGACAAGAGGGCCTATCAAATTACCACTTACAGGAAAAAGACTACAGTGTGAAAGCTCACTGTTGAAAGATGAAACTTTTTCATTTTAATTACAATAAATTATGTTTATAAATAAATAATGCTTTGATTTAGTGTAAAGAATTCTATTAACACGTCGCAAATAGACAACCGTGAGAGTGTGACCAAACCTTGGAGAAAATTTCAATTTAACCTGACTTTCAGATTTCATATATTCTAGTGTCTTCAGTTAGTTGAAGGTATCGAAATAACCGGTATCGCTAGATCAGTATTAGCAGTTTAGTTCCGTTGAAAAAATGAAAAGGCAAAAGCATCCCTCCGATATTTATCATAAAATGGTTTCGGTTATACGTTTCTGCTCACGTGTGATCGGCGTGGATATTATCGCTGATGATTATAAAATCAATTCAAACACATGTTTCGTTATGGCTGCCATTATCGCGTATTACCTCTGTTCGGTGCATACAATTCAAAAATATATTGCGACAGATTGGACGGTGCTGCTTGATGTTTTCTCACCGGTGAGCTGCACCACACAAGGAATGGTTAAATTGATTTCAGCATTATTGTATCCACAACTTTATCGAAAATTAGCTGTGGACATTGGACACATTTATGAGAAATATCAAAAGATGGGAAGAGAGTACGAAGAAAAATTGCTCGAATGGAATAAGAATATGAAAAAAATCTTAATTACATGCGCAGTAGTATATTTCCTCACTGCACTGCTCTTATTATGCACACCAATTGTAATGTTTATATTTAAGGGCGAACGACACCTGATATTGCTTTGCCAAGTGCCTGGTTTTGAAAGCGATTCGTTTTACGGTTATTGGGTGAACAATGCCTTTAATGTAATATGTGTTTTCATAGCTGCTTTCGGTTTATACGTTGGTGATTTGTATTTACTTCTCTTTCTTACGCACTCAATATTCTTTTATGATATACTAGCTCTGAAAATAAATGATTTACACAAATTGATAGAGAAAGATGACAAGGAAGACCGTCAAACTAAATTAGTTAAAGATATTGTAGAGTGGCATCAATATTACTTGGAGTGAGTATTCATAATATATTGCATAAATATCTTAATTTTTCTAAGTCTAAGTATATGTTGTTTGAATCCACCATAGATTCAATGATAACTGCAATTTGCTATTCTTTTGGACTATATCCGCGCACATTATATGCACCACGATGGGTATCTTGAGTACACTGCTCATAATCATGCTGAAGGATTGGCCTGGTGCTTACTGTTACCTTTTGGTGTGTTTTATCTGGCTATATATGTATTGCATACTCGGCACACGAATTGAAATATGCGTAAATATCTGTTTCAAAATATCACATTAATCGATCGTACTGAATTAAATACTAGTATGTTTCACTGTTTCGCCTTAGAATGATCAATTTTGTACTGGGATCTACGACATCAACTGGTATTCTTTAGATGTACATAATCAAAACACAATTCGCTTAATGCTAATGCAGTCGCAGGTCCCACGAAATATAACCATTGCGGGAGTTGAACCGTTATCGGTTAGCACAGCACTCAAGGTGACTCTAAACCAAATCTTTTTAATAAAATCGTAATATAATTTTAATTAAAATTTCCGTTTTTGTCCAGATAACACGCTCAATTTATAGTTTGGTTATGATGGTGCTACGTTTCCAATCTAAATGAAATATATTATTGAAAATATTTGTGGAGGTGGAAACGAAATGTATGGGCATCAAATTTATTAGTATCTGCACAGATTCACATAAGTATATGCATTAAAGATTTATTAGAATATTTCAGTGATCAAATTGATTTCAAGTTCAAGGTCAACAGAAAAAATAAATTAAATAGTCAGTCTCTATAAATATAATATATAATAGTAGTCTCTTTTCACTATAAAGTTCTTTAATAGATTTTTTTATAACAACTTTTGTGGAAATCTTCCCTTAAAGTGAATTATTTTATTTCATAATTTGCAAGATGTTCAAATTAGAAATTTATGAATATTATTCAAGCGGTTCGGGGGTGATGTGCTCCAATTACTGATATCTAATAACATCCTTATCTTTTGTTGTTCTTTATCGCAATTCCTTCATAAGAAATATCTAACCTGAACCCCAAATAAATCTACAGTGACCCGTACTAGAAATATTCTGTATACATCCCCATCCTAGCACTGAGAAGTTTGGCAACGCAAAGTGTTACTCCAAAGGCTCTCCAAACTCTCCAGACTTATACAAGTTACGGCGTTGCATTCAGCTGGAGTCTACACCTTCGAAAACTGTTATGTTGGGTCTGATGTCGTGGTAGTCGGAGCATAACATACTGCAGATGATGATTTCTAATCACCACGTTCTAACTGGGTAGGTTAGGTTAGGTTAAGTTAGGTTTTATGGCTGGTCTTCAAGATGGGAATCGCATTTGGACTGCTACATATAGTCTTTTATAAAGCCAGAAAAAGAACTGCAGTAATTAGATATTATATGTCGACAAAGCTCCATGAGCCCATCAAAAATTTGCTTAAGGGCTTTTTTTCTATTCTCACTAGTTCACCGGAATGCCTGATGGTGTAAGCTCCAAGGATTTAAGCTTTAGTCACGTAGAGACAAGTCAAGTCAACCAGAAACCCTCGAGCTATTTCTTCCTCGTCTTTTTTCAAACAACATCTACAATTTGCATGCGGTAACCATGCAATAGTGGATAGTCACTTCTCTGAAGTGCTCCGCTCAGGAGTACTAGTTCGCTCGGCTAGTTGAAATTAGTGTTGATGGATAATTCTCGTCAGCAGACTCCTTTACCAAACTTCCCCTAGAAGTTTGCTCCTTCCGCAAAATGCGCGCTGTCTCTCCAGCGGCTCTTCTCATATATATTTTCTTCACAGGTATGACGGTTGGGAAAATACCGCCAGGTTTTAGTTCGTTGACTCGATAATCCAAATGATCCGATAGGCAATCAAAGCTTGCGAAGATTTCGAAATCCTCAGGTACATATCTCTTGAGCTACGCAACTTCTCTGAGTTTGATGGCAACTTTCCCCGCCATACACTTTCCGGCTATGTCGAAGGGTCCTAAACTCAGAATGGCCTTAAGAGCCATGGTTCGTGTGGTTCCCAGTGCACCACAGATGTTGAGAAGCGCAATTAGCTGAACATTTTTATCTCAAGTTTTTTCACAAATATAGCCTTTTCCAAAACTCTCCAACACACAAAGACCCCATAAAACATAATTGGCTTGAATGTGGTGTCATAAAGCTAAAGGACTACTTTTGGTAAGATCTTTTCTATCTTTTGCCAATAACTCCTCTACAACAGTATAAGGTAATCGATGCCTATCTAGGATGAGCCTTGGAGAATTCGCCTTATCCATAAGCTGGAGGCGAATATCCGCCATCCACTGAAGAGGCGTCTCCGGGTTATTACCTGAGTAATTTCTACACAAATGGATTATTGATAATGTAGCTCGTTATACTTCTGGCTTGAGCTAAATGTTACCCATTACATGTACTTTAGTACTATATATTATAGAACGAACCCTCAAAGGATTTGTATCTCAAACCCATTAAACTAATATCGCAAATATTTTTTAAAATAACAAGTTTCATACAATAGATCACATACAGAAATACATTTTTTAAATATTTTATGGAATAAGGGAGAACATCTTTCACTTTTATAATGTTCTATAGTTCCATAGTATTATAATGTTCAGTTAACCAATTTGACCACTTGTTAAATAATCGCCTGATTACTATTTCTGTCTATAACAAGACTGTATTCTTCCACACTACAAAAATGGACATGTGTCGGTCCTTGTAAATTATTTTCAAATCAATTCAGGCTACAACACGTTTACCCCTTAATAGAACGAAGATAGATCCCTTTATGAAATCTTATCAATCTTATTTGGGTTAGCAGAAGTTAACTTCAGCAAAACGCCTCGGCTTGACAACGGAAGTATATGGAAAGCCTATTGCATTACATTTTATATAATTGCCTATATTACATTTTCCCCTCAATTTTCTCTTCAAATCGCTATTAATTATTATTATTCTTTGCAATCAATTTACAACTATGAAGTGTTAATGACTCTATTAGCATGTCGAAAAATGCTGAAAGACAGGCGTGGGAATGTGACCAATGTAGTAGTAGTCAGACCTATTGACTTAAGGATATTATTTAGTAAACACTTTTATCTCCAGAATATTGGACGTCATAGATATTTCGCTTCAGCAAATTTATTCAAAAAATGCAAACTGAAACACGTCCTTCAGATAATTTTCATAAATTGCTGCGAATAATTCGCCTAAGTTCCAGCTTAATTGGTGTAGACATTATCGATGAGAATTATAAATTTAATTATGTTGTTGCTTTTGTTTTGTTGGCGATCGCTTGGAATTATATGTGTTCAATATATACGATTTGCAAAGACCTCACAACCGATTGGACCGTGCTGCTGGATGTATTCTCACCGATCAGCTGCGCTACTCAAGGCGTGGTCAAAATGTGCTCACTAATTTTATACCCAAAATTATATCGCGAACTGGCATTAGACCTTTTGGAAATTTACAAGAAATACCAAGTGGTGGGACCAAATTATGAAGCGAAGTTATTTGAATGGAACAAGAGCATGAAGAAGATTCTCATTATTGGTGGCTTAGTATATTTCGTGTCCGCATTGCTAGCGTTGGTTACGCCACTCTTTTTGTATATATACAAGGGTGAAAGGCATCTAATAATAATGTGTCAAATGCCGTATGTCGATGTGGCTACAGATCATGGCTATTTCATCACGATTGGTTATAATGTACTGTGTGTTTTCGTAGCAGCATTCGGTTTGTACGGTGCCGATTTGTATGTCTTTCTCTTTCTAACACACTCGATATTCTTTTACGATATTTTCGCACTAAAAGTCGGTGATCTACATAAAATATTGCACGAAAATAATAAGGATAAACGTATAAAGTCACTGATTAATGACATTACAGAATGGCATCAGTACTATTTGGAGTGAGTTTTTCACAAAACGTAACTCAGTTTTATAAAAAAACATAGATACACTTATTTATTTGGTACTTAGATTCAACGATAAATGCAACGTGATTTTTTTCTGGTCCATCACAGCACATGTATTATGCACCACATTGGGCATCTTGAGCACATTGCTCATAATCATGCTAAAGTACTGGCCTGGTGCTTATCCCTATATCTTTGTCTGCTTCGTTTGGTTATATATGTATTGTATTTTGGGCACGCGTGTTGAAATATGTGTAACTATATGTGTATGTATAACTTAGAAAGAAAAATCATCTGCTATATTTTCACTTAGATTGATCAATTTTGCGATGGAATTTACGATATCAACTGGTACGATCTGGATGTGAGCGATCAGAAGACAGTGAGCTTAATGCTTATGGAGTCTCAGGTGCCACGCGTTATAACCATAGCGGGTATTGAGCCATTGTCAGTGAATACTGCACTTAAGGTGAAATTGCTTAAGAAATAATATATATAAATAAGGTAGTTAATTAAATGTTTTTTGTATTTTCAGATCACACGCTCTATCTACAGTTTAGTTATGATGGTTATGCAGTTTAACGAATGAATTTGAGCTACTGATAGCGTTACTGCTTCACAAACTAAATAGTTGATCAATTAAAAATACCGTTTCTTAATTAAGTTATTATAAAGCCACTTCATTCGCTTATTTTTTATTATTATGGAGCATATCTGAGTGTGTAGAGTTACTAAAGGTAAGCAATGCTAACTTTTACTTATTCTTACCTTCAATTTTTAATCAAAAATAACATGTTGAGAACTGTAATCATATAAATGTATACATAATATACGCATTCCACTCGTTGGAATTTAAACTAGGAAAGGTGTCGTCCACTTCTGCGTAAAATCGTTTATGCTGGGAGATCCTCATCGAAATATTCCTCAATAAACGCAAATAAGTTCAAGCGGAATTGAGCATGAGATTCTTCTTCAAATTGTATAATAGTATAAATATTATAATAGTATAAGAGTAATATTAGAATGGAATTACCGGCTTAAATTTTTTGCGAATAACGAAATCGAAAACGGTTTTTCGGTTATGTGAGCAAAAACTTCAATTTTTAGTGCAAAAACTTATGTATACTTACTTACTCACTTGCTTAGATGTTTTCAAATCATCAGTGCAAAAGCTTGGCTTAACAGGGATCAAAGATAACACAAAACCTTGCTCATAGTTTATTTGGGAACATATTAATCAACCCATACTTAGTGAAATACCTCTCATACCTATTTCTGAGATAATTCCATTGCTAATGAAGAAGCAATAATGACTTGACCTATTATGGTATAATACATATATATATATATATATAGAAATAAGCGTGTGTCCAATATTTTCAGCTCTAGCCCAGTTCACCATTGACAGCATAAAAGAATACCACAATTATTCTTTCAATATTTTTCTGCAAAACAATAAAGATCTTAACCCAAAAACATCTACACAGAATAGCTCAAAAATGGTAACAGATTTTGTTTTGAGAGCTCTAATGTTGTGTTATTTTTGTGGTGTTTATAAGACTTCAAAAGCATCTTAGCACCATTGCGTTGTGTTACTGAAACAGTAAGTTAATTTCTGAACAACTATATCCGAACCAAAGCAAACAACTACACGCGGAAATTAAAAATATGATAAATAACCCACAAATAGGACTGGAACACAAGGAAGGACTACTAGAATCGAATAAGACTATGAAAAAAAATTTAACCCTCCATTGTATGATGTTATCCATGCAGATATCTTTTATTTCCATAAAGTTTTTAAAAATCGGCGACAATATATCACATGTGTCTATTAATTATAGAGTATGTGAATTTTATAACCATTACCGGCGAAAAGATTAGGAAAAATCCGGTTTTGCACAGAAACGTCATATGCTAGAGTAAAAGACCTACGCCACCCTTGCATATATTGTATATAATGGTATATACCACCACCTTAGTGCAAGCTTAGTAGTAGTTCATAAAGTTTTTCAAAACCATTTTTTCTGGTACGTGTACTATAAGTTTATGTAATATCTGCAGTTACGCTAGAATTAAATTTATGTTATTTATTTATTGTATTCATACATTTTTATTATGTATCGTTGATTTTGTTTCTTGTAGTAATTTTTGTTTGGTTGAAGAAAATAAGTATTTATTTGTTATGGTAATAGTGATATGTAGTATTCATATTGGGTTTTGTTTTGTGTTGCGCCTGTACAGAAGTATATCATTTTTAGACGAAGCAGATAGTGATTTCTTAGCTATCGATAATAAGTTTCTTAGCTAGCTATCGATAAGAAGACTTATTCGTTTAGTTCAAGTTCAACAAATTCATTATCACGAAACAGTGCTGGACAACTTTATTACAGTGGAGAATGAGGAAGACGATCCGTATATCAACGGCGACGATGATGATGTAGACTATGTTCCTATTGATGACGAAGAGGTATCTAATGTTGATAGTGAGTTTGAGTAGAGCTTGATAGTGAGCTGAAGAAAAGTTGCCTGAACATGAAAATATTGATAAAGCTATATATGATCAAGTTGTTGAAAAAGATCTCAATGTCTCAATTCCTGTCAATGGTGTGCGTCGATTATACGACATTTTTATTGGTTCACCATCAACAGCAGAAGACCAATAGGTTTTGCTATCGACTTCTGCCGAATTCAGTGCCTATTTTTCGTGAAATAATGTCGCCGAAAATAGTGTATATAGGAGAGCGTGATATGAATCTAAAAGCAAGAGAAAAAAAAAACGATTTAATGATCCAGGCCTGGAGAAACAAGTAAGCCAAAAGAGTGGCAATCGACAGACGAAATGGAAATGTCTGCTTGATTCAGGTTATTATTATTTTCCGGCCTGTTTCACTATAACAACATACAAGCAAGGGATCAACGCAACAAATACATTGGATCGATTCAAAATATTGCTAAAGTTTGTTCGCTGGAGGGCTGGGGCGACGGGGCTAACACTCGTTCTGCACATACGAGTATGATGTTGAGTAAATCAGCAAAAATTGACGTTATGTGGATTACGATGAATTACAATTTTTTCCATTACCACTATTTCCTTACCGCGGATGAAGTAGGTATGCGCAGAATATTTCGTCTAAGCCGGCAAAGTACGGAATAAAGATTTGGTGGGTATGCGATTCTTCAACAAAATAACGTCTCCTAGGACAAAATTACACAGTAGAACGGCAGACGGTAGAAATGATAAACGAGAAATTAGCCAAGGTGAAAGAGTGGTAAGATGGTACTGGATTTGATGAAGAAGTATCGTAATTCCAGTCAAACAGTGTTTTGTGATAACTTTGTCACATCACTCGAAATGGCAAAATCTCTGGTGCAAAAAGGCATCACGTGCATATGATATTCACAGTGCACGTGAATAGAAAATTTGTTTCTCTATGCTTTACGCTGAACAGAAAGACAAGGACATATTGTATAAAAAATTTCGATCATATATCAGAGTTTGTTTGCTTTCCTGGATGAAAATATGTTTATGTTATCCTACGTTGACAAAACACAACTTTACACACAATCCACACATGCTCAAATAAATTAAATCCAGACCTTTTCAAACTATGAAGAGATACGAAACTTTCACACAAGGAACGGTTAAACATATTGCGCACATGGCTTATATTGCCTGTCTGCTTTCTCTGGTTGTACATGTATTGCAATTAAATAAAATGGAGAACACGATATTCAAGAAATTCGGGCATTACAGGCTTTATGTCGTTTCCCACCATAAATTTGTTCTTCTCTGATAAATGTTTTGTTATTTTTCACAACAACTAATTTGATCTAAAAGCCATATCCGTTCTTCATTTGGATTACTTCGTACCTTTCTTTCAAATGTCCCATTTTGGCATGATGATCAAAAATATTATGATATATTTAGTAGATAATATAATAGACCCTTCAATACTGCCTGTAACAAAAAGAAAATACCTTATTACTGATCTATTCTTCATTTGCGAGTAAGTGATCCAAATTCATACAGACTTGCCTACGTCACCCCTTTTGCTTTTCTTTACTTCATATGAAAACCTTACTGTTCAATGACTTAGAATAATATTCACAGAATATTGTACTATTTTCAATGAAACTGATAGAGAATAACTGACTCAGAATTTGACTCGCAAACATTGTACTTGAAGAATAGAAATCTGTGAAAATATTATACAATTTCATTTTATATGACATATGTTTAATTAAACATAGTAAAACCCTATGATTTCTTCTGTTCACCTACGAAACCACAAATCCTTTACTCAAAGAATGAATTGCAAGACTGTCATTATAAAACAACATATCACCAAACATCGTTGAATTAGTCAACCAAATTTATTATTAAAATTATAATTTTGACGAAGAAATGCAAACGTGCTAGGATAAAAGAAATGCTTCTCAAAAAGTCTTTAAAAATAAAATAAATGCGTAACAAAATCGTAATTACCCTCAGCTTTTAAAGAAATTACCTACCAAGTAAGTTCTGTCATGGATCAGAGAGGGCAACAGCTATTCTATATCCGTCCATGCACAGAAGATAGTTTCAAACTAAACGATCACAATTCAATCTTTCAGGCCGGGTTGCTGGACTAACCCAAGGTGCCAATCGTATGTCTGCTCTAATCAGCAAGTCCATTAACTTTCTAGGGGGTATGAAGCGATAATAAAGGCTATCCGCAGCGCCAACATGAGGTTTCATTGTGAAAGGTTATGTAAAGAGCCAATCAATAGATTTTAGTGGCAAACTCGGTAAATATCATCAAGGTACTCAGTCATATAGGTATAGAATGAAATAAAATCGTAGACGAGTTGGCCCGCTCTGGGGCAGCCCGTAACGCAGTTCCCTTAAACTGCCCCAGATCGTTCAGTTCCTTCAAGGATTGTTTGAAGTGTATTTTGAATGTACTTTAAAGGAATATCTCAGGTCTTGGAACACCAGAAGCACAATATACTTTGGGCTAGTATTGATAGTGGATAGAGCAAAAAGCTTATAATTTTAGGAAAGAAGAAAATAAGCAACATTATAGGGGTCATCTCAGGGCACTTATCCAAAGATCTCACTCACAGAAACTTGGTAAAGTGGATTCGACAGAAAGCAGTGGAAATGTCCGAAAGACGAATGTCCAACCTTCACCAAGCTGAGACGGGTAAATTTGCACGACTCTAAATGTTCAAATTTGGAAGAAATTGACAGGTAGTCTGGAAAATACTCAGAACCGAGTTCTGTTATATGCGAAGGCTATCAGAAATGTAATTACATACAAAATAATAAACTTTGACAATCGTATTTTGATTGGCATATTTCTTGGTAAGAAGATCGTTTATTCGGACTCTGTGTATAATATTAATACAACCCTGTTTGTATGCACATATGTATACAGCAATTATATATATATATTTAAGACTGATGTATTAAGTGGCTGTTTAAAGCCTTTCATACTAGCAGGCAAGTAACATTTATCGACAACCAGCGGTAAGTTCATGCACTCTCTTTTTCAATACACCAACATCTGAATAAATATGTGTATAAACATATGGTAGAAAAACTTCATGAGGATTATATAATATTTCTTTTGTTTACATATCTTGTGCTGAAGTAAGATTTTTTCATTAATTTTATTTTTTCATTATTCATATGTATTTATGTAAGTAGCTGCATGTATATATGCCTTGGCAATACCTTTCACTTATCCAATAGCTGCAGTGGCCGGCAGAGCACTCTTTCTTGTGCTAGTCAGTAGGTACCAATCAATAATGTTGCATTAAAGGCCTTGGCTATTAAACAACAAACACTAAACTATGTCCATTTACTGCCCGAATGCTTACAATTAGCCAGTTAGCAAGTCATGCACGTCAGCATGGGTACTAAGGTGCTCGCTCTGAACAGTACTTAGTTTATTACTGAGTTTACTTAGTCTATTAGATAATTTAAGCCGCATTTTACATACCAATGCACGTAAGTTAATAAAATTATTCACATATGGGATATACGTATGCACACTCTATATATCAACGGTTATGAAATATGACAAATATTTTTTCTTTCTTTTCAGTTCGCTATATACCACCAATTAGATCAAACCGTTTCGATACCTACTTTTTAATAGAAATCTTTAAGTTAAAAAATAATATAATTTAAAGGAACTAGTAATGAAAATAAAAGGAATTTCGAATTTCAACTCAATTATCATAAGATCTTCGATGGAAATACGCTTATCACAGTCCATGCTCCAAAGTGAGTAGCATTTAAAGAGTCCAGATGGTCAATTGTGAGGTCCATTGCTTCATATGATTCGGTATTGTTGCGACTGGCTTGTTGCGACTTCCTGTTGAAACCATTTACTTGTTAGTACATTTTAACGGAACTATCGACCCTCTGTCATGGGGTGATCCTCTGTCACCCCTTCAGCATTACTCGCATTCCAAGTATGGCAGGTTTGCTTATTTAAGTACCCGTTAGGCTAAAAATGTCTCTGCTGATAATGACTTGTCAAAGCTTAACAAATATAAATGTCAAACTCATCTGTTTGCTTTGATAGCTGATGTGATAGCTATTTCTCTAAGAAGTTATTCATCTCATAAGAAACCATCCAATATATATTTAAATATTTATATTTATCAATCAACAAAATCAAGGTCAAGGGCATTTATTTAGAAGATTTATCCAATTAAAGCCAGAATTGTATAAAGAGATTTGTGTCTGGGTGAAACATACTACTGAGCTACGGTAAATTTTAAAACAATACAGTATTACATATAAACTGTACAACCATATTAAAATGAAGTCAGAACAAGGGTATATATGTACATATACGGGTAGAAGAAGAATTACCTATTATGGAGTTATGTAATTAAAATCGACACTCTCCGAAACTTAATTACCCACACTAAACCTATGCAAACGCTTATGGGTTTCTCATTCAAACAAATCACCTGCAAAATAGCGCCAGCAAAGCAACTTTAACTACATCGAAGAGCCAATGAACCGTTATTACCAATTGAAAGCACAGTTAGACTATGCTTTGTGGAGTCAAGAGAATCTAATGCACTTCTGTCTAGTTTTCCAATTTTCGTATTTGTAAGTAGATGTGTGAATTTGTATGCATATGTGTACGTACATAGTAGGTGCAAAGCATTCCGGTTTTGCAAATTAGGTGAAAAACTGTAACGATCGACAGACAGTGTTCCCAAACACAATGTAACGAATGCGTCGTTGCATACAATAAATATAAATAACGTAACGGGTTACCGTTTATATAACAGGTAAGCGGGGATTTACAGGGAAACATTTGCTTGCATTTCTATTTCATGAAATTTTTAGAAACGGTTGAGTCCCACCCAAAGGTTGTTATAGTGAGAAACATGGAGGGATTTCTCTGCGACATGACAATAATCTGCGTTTTGATCTATCGACTAACGACATCTATTAGAAAATATTAGTAATTTTTGAGTTTTACGAAACGAACTCGCCACCCATGGCTCATTTGTCACTTCACTAACTTCAATAACTTCACTTAATCGCTGCGGTCGCGTTATCGAGACGCTGAGTTATTTGTGTATTTGTAAGCGCATATTGAATTAGCGTAGCACTTTATAAATTTGCATAGAAAATTATAGCTTACTTGGTTTTAGTATTGCTGGGAAATAAAATTGCAACGACATTATTCAAGTAGTATAAAAATTCATTTGAGCTGTGTTGTAATTCAAGTAACTACTAGCATTTACATACTTAAGTACCCACAAATGTATATATGTACTTGAATATGTATACGTATATTACTAGTCAGTTTAGAATATTGTAATTGTATTTATATTTGATAGTTTTATATTATGGGTAATTATAAATTATGAGTTATCCATTGACGAGATTCCAATAACCTTTCAATAAAAGTAAATGAGAAGTGATATTATTCAAGAAGTGCTATTGTACAAAAAAAACTAAGATAGCAACAATCAATCAAATGAGCCATGACCCCCAAACTTGATTGAGGAAGTGTCAACCGAACGCTTGTAAAAAGTCGGTCAAAGATAGTAAACTATATATATATGATCCTCCTATGATATATCTATAAAATATGCCATAGCATTTCGTATTGCCTAACTATTTCGATCCCAAATATATATTTCATAGAATATCGAGCTCATATCAACCACTCCCATCGCTCTCTCTAACGAAATGGATAGAGAAATAATATTGTTACGACATTTATGGATTTGAAGATCTTTGGTCGAGCGTAGAAGTTTTATGCTAACAATGGATAGTTAATAAAAGTCCAGTCAAAAATAATCTCGGGCGATTGACCAGGTTGTCGTGCGTCGACAGATCACGATTCACAAAATGATAGTCACGGACTCAACTCACTCGGCTTTGGCTGTTAGTAAATTTGCCAAGAGCATATAATTTTTGCTGGTATTTAAAGAGGGGGGTAATAATATTTTACTCTATAGGCTTTGTTATATCACTGTTAACAATCCTTAGCCTTAGATCCGCATTGTATAGAATATCAGTTAAATAGTGTAGCAGTGAATCTAATACTGAGAAACTCATTGCAGTCGTGGTTATTATGCGTCATATCTCAACTTTGCTTTGAATCTATAATTTATCAATACCGTAAACTGTAGTGGTCTCTATAAACCAATCAATGTATTCTTTAACGATAAAAACCACGATGGCTAGTGTGATGTTAACGGTCCCTTAGGTGATCTTAAATTAGATTGTTAAACAATAAATCCCTAATTGTATGAGAAATGATACCAAATCATGGTAATCTATCAAAAAAAGGGATTTTTTAATAAAAAAAACATATATATATTGCATATGGATAAGAACTATATCTTTCTAAGGATATTTTATTCGAGTGAGGATAATACTCAACAGACTAATTATTAATGATGATGGACGTGTTTTAAAGAATACTACGAGTTATGTAGGTCTGGGTATGCACTCAAGCACTGTCATAAGCAAACTGTTTGAATTCGATTAAAAATTCCTCTTTATTCAGCAAGCTCACCAGACATAACTCGATGCGGCTATTTCTTGTTTCCTAACCAGAGGAAGTGTGTTGAAGAGAGGTGTGTAAATCTTACAGTTGTAAATTGTTAGCGATAAAATATTGAGGAAAATTGTAAAAATGTGCATATTTTTGCTAATTCATTAGTGGTGGTGGAGTCACAAACAGGCGTTAAAGAATGAGAATTTTGAAAATTTGCTTGAACTATGACTTCACCTTTAACCTTTCCACAATTATTGCAATATAAGTTGATGATACTCGCATGATGGAATATAGCTAGCTTAATAGCCACTTAAGCCTTAGACTAAGCATTGCTAAGCTGTGATAGCAACGACAAGTTATCGTTATCGTTTTCTTTGTCTTTGTATAATATTTTTTGTTCTTTCTATGGTTTTGTTTAGATTACTTTAAATGCACTTGCGTTGCTGTTATTTTACATATAATCACATTATAATATTGTTAATATTTTTGCTATTACCTACCACATTCATCGTTGCACTGGTAGATTCTGTAGTCGATCGGGTCACACCAATATTAATTGTGAATTTCAACTTTCTTTTTATTGCTCTTATTTGACTTTGTAACTGTTATTTGCAGCCACCTAGCATGTAAACTTCACGTTTTTATTCTATATTCTAAATCAGTCATAGACAACAAAAACTAACTTATGACAGTAACTATGGTGGCTCACACTTCGAGCGATATTGACCATGCCCCGTTTGGTAATGCCTTAATTTGTATTAAGCGCGTCTTTCAACTGAACCGCTACAAAGTGGTTTGGGCCTTTTTATACCAACCACCAACCCTAAGACCGCGAACGACGAAAGAAGCATGTGCGCGGACAGACGTAAGATTTAAAAGCGCAGCGGTGGTGTTAGGGGAGCATGCAACTTCATGCAGAATAAACAAGTTGAACAGCTTGGTAATTAAAAGCTTACAAAAAGTTGTGTTGCATGTCCATTGCGGTGCGAGCAGCAGCGCCACAACAATGGAAAATGTGAGAGCACGGGTGTAGATTGTGCGCATGCGCGAAAGCAAAAATCTTCAGTACAAATATGAGAGCCAACTACCGACCAGCCGCAGCAACAAAGCGGGTTTCTACAATCTAGTGATTTTAGAGTTTTGCAAAAACTTGCAATTTAACGACCGCTCACTGACTTAAGCGCTCATTTGAGTGCATATCGCTGAGCTTACTTCAAGAAGTTTCTGCTTGACAGCTGTGGTGAATAGGCGCCAGTAGTGAGCGCATGCGTTTTTTGCACTCAAAAGTGCGAAAGAATTGTATTCTCTATTTATGCACAATGGTGCAGATTTAAGGTGAAAAATTTGGTTTTATATGTGAGTAATATTTTTTTAAAAAGCACGCTTGCAACAAAAAGGTGCTAAGTAAATAAAAGCATTTTATTAAAACCGGACTTACAGAGTGTACTTGAGAGAGTTTTGAAACTTAAAGGTTGTTTAAGAAAATTTCCATTTTCGGTGTTTTTGAAGTGGTGTATTAATTTGTTATATATATTTTATAGGTTGAATTTGTTATGGTTACCAATTATCATCGTTTGGAAACAATTTAGAACTAGTTATATATAAGTGGAATTATGCAGATTGTAACTCAAAGGATAATGTAATTTAACGAATCACTTCACGAACCGATTTTAACGAATCACGAATCACGAATCACTTGATCTCCGAACCGATGGTTTAAAGTTAGAGTATCTAAAAAGGTGAATTTGCCGTTACTTCGAAAAAAATGCTATATTCAAGCGAGGAATAGTTTTTTCAATGTTGATTAACCAACTATATCAATTATTTCTGCTCTATATTTAGGAATTTGAAGTTATGTCTGTTTCGCGCTGTGTCTGCATGCTGGCGAGCTTTCACACACCGTTACCGTTTGATGTAGGCATTTCATATTCAACATCACTGATCTTTTTGCAGCTCAACGATCAATTATGTATATAAATTTCGTAATTAATTGGAGCATGTGAATGAAGTATTTATGTTATTTGCCTTTTCGCCAATAACTCTGCATTTAACTATTTGACACACCAAATTATGTGGTTTTAAGAAATGCGTTCGATTGAAAGTTAAACCTTTCCAATTATAATAATAGTACTATTACATTTCTTCTGTCGCTTACATAACAATAACCAAATTTTGTTTTATTGAAGACAATTACTCTCCAGTATTAGCTGAAGTAGCAACAACAAGCAACAACGATGCTTACTAGGGAAAGTTGCCTAACCTATTTACCTATTTAAAGAAATTTACTATTTAGATTGTAGTGGTTCGATTTAAATGTTTGTATTATCTAACAAATTAATTAAAGTCGTTAGTAACAACAGCGGAATGATGGATTTGCTTTTACAAACGATTATAAATAGAAATACTGGATACATAAAATTGTAAATCTCTCTGTGAAATCGTCACAACAAAATTTTATGGATTAAGTTATTGCATTCGTTGATTTACATTATTCCCGTAGAATGCAAATCTGAACTTAAAATGAGTCTTTTGGGCTAATTTGTGTAAATTTAGACATTTTTTAAAATAAATGGTCCCAATACACAAAAAAATTCAAAATAGTGGTAGAATAGGAGCGCCCAAGAATGAACGAACGAAACATTTCTGTATTTTATCAAGTGTGAGGATATGGTTTAGTGTAGCATATTATATATCGAGTGGGGTAAAAATACATAAAATAGACTCTTACCAAATTTTATTCGACAGTTCTAAATAATGCTAAAATAGGGCAGATATTTATAAAATTAAGTAAAATGGCAAAATGAAAAAGCACCAATTACACCAAATACCAATAAACCAAATAGTGATTGAAAGCTAAGGTCAGTAGAAACTCTTCAAGATCACATCCGCATACTAAGTAAAACTCCTATAAGAATCGATTGTAATGTTTTTGTCAACATTAAAATATTGGCCTCTATAAGCGTGAATAAAATACGCAAAGAACAAGTTTTCGAGCACGATTTTCCAGACCTGTTTTATTCGCGAAACGACTTGTAGAATTTAAATTTCATTTATAGAAATACGTGGTGTGTTAAAAAAAATAACGGGAATGTTTTTCAATTGTGTTCTTCGACTATAATGGTATAGTGCATCATGAGTTCTTGCCTCAAGGTCAAACGGCCAATAAGGAGAACAACCTACAAGTTCAACGCCGCTTGCGTGAAGCAATCCGAAAAAACGCCCCGATTTGTGAAATCAATCCATGGCTTTTGCCCGCTTTTGCTCAATTCCGCTCACACTTTGTTGCTTGTTCGTGAATTTTTTGCCAAAAACAATACTGTAACGATGGCCCAGCCTCCATATTCGCCAGACTTTTTCTTATTTCCAAAAATAAAGAGAACCTTAAAAGTCCGTCGTTTTTCAAGTATAGATGACATCGCTGAAAGAGCTCAAGGCTATCCTAAAAATCGAGTTTGAGAAGTGTTTCGAAGATTGGAAGAGGTGCATAAGTGGCATAAGTTGGCATTGGCATAAGTGCATAATATCAAATGGAGACTATTTTGAAGGCGACAACATTAATGTAAACGAATGAACCAAATTTTTTTCTTCAAAAAATGAAATTTCCCGTTAAATTTTTAACACACAACGTAGACAGAAATAATATAGACAAAATATTAATTTTGCCTTTTGATCTTCGTTTTGAGCGCTTTTCGGAGAAAGAGAAGTTCCTCTAATGTGTATGTATAAATAAGTATAAATATAGCGCCTTTCTTTCTATTTATGGTTGTGTCTTGCTGCTAAAAGACAAGTGAAGGAGTCTAAAAACCTCAAGCCGGCTTCTAAGGGCTAATAGATTTTGTGAGAAGCTTTTTTCGTGACCGAAATGCGCTCGCTGCACTAACTTGTTGATATTGATAGCGTCCTGCCGTGCGGTAGGCGACTGCTAGAGGAAACACGGTTGACACTCGAACCCAATGAAATATTCTTCTTAATAAATCGAGATCCATTTCTTTACATTATAGTAAAAATAAACTACAGAATCTGCACATAATTTCCCCAGTCCATTTTACATATATCAAATAAATATTATTTTTTGTTGCTTTCCAATTACATCAACTTTTAAGGTCATGGCTGAAGTGAAATAAGAAAGGTACACTAATTGGATTTGGCAAAAATGATTTTCAGATGCACGGGTAAATCAAAGTAAAAGCCATTGAATTGATTAACGGTCATTTAAAATGTTTGAAATAAGAGCGATCGCGCTCACAAAGAGCATAACCGAAAAGATGCCAAATGCCTGATAGAATGAGCGCATTTAATTGCTAAATCGAAATATCTGAACATACATATGTACATATTAAAATTTAGTATATATGGCTTGCAGTATTTGTTATTGTAACTGACAACCCGAGCGCTTGCATGACACCGCTACTCTTGGTCCGATCAAAACTGTCGCACGCTAATGAAATATACATGGTAGAAAAAATAACGATGAGCGAATATTTGCGCTTAACAAGAAAATAAGTACATTCGCTGCTTGCGTTTTGAACTAGGAAAAACGACATTTACAAGCTGGGGCACATATATCAAAAATGGCCAAAAACGTTGACGGCCATTGAAAAGCGAAGTATAACGGCAGAAATGGGCACAAAAAATGCAAGTCACACTTTGTTTATGCCGCTTGAGAATTTCAAAGCGAATGTAAGCCCAGTGGCCGAATAGAAGTCAGACAATGAGACAGGCAAGAGGCGGGTAAGAGCGCTCGGGCAAGACGGTGGTGGCACATCGAGACAGCTAATAAGCAGGACGGCGTACGGTTGCAAACTAGTTTATGAAGCGTTAGCTTTAGTTGTAACAGTTTTTTAAACATGAATGGCAGTTTATGAACTATTTTCAGTTCGAATGAATGTGTGAGTGTGCATGTGTAGGTATGTGTGTGCTTGAATAGGCACGCATTGTTACATAGCATAACGCATTGTTGACCTAACGCAAAGTAAATAAAAAAAAACTTATTGCGCTAAAAGGCAAATTACGTCAATTGCGGATAAGCGTAATAAGACACTCCGGTAGCAAAGTAAGTCCCTGAAAAATTTTCGCACTTATTTTGAAGAAATTGAATATGCCAACGCCTTTCAAATAAATCTATAAGTCGATATCGGATAAGTGAATTTTTTTATTGTTTAATGACTATTTACTATTTTATAATTTACTTGAACACACTCTTTATATTACTTATATATATCTTATGTCGACATGAGTTATACGAGTACAACGAGTAGCACACTTGAACATTTAAAGCCCTGTAAGAAATTTAGTTGCAGTACACACAATAATAAATATAATGTAATAAAATATATGTAAATTGATTAATTAGCATTATTCAGCATACTTGCTGTTTGTATTGCTAAATATGTGTGCATGCTTATACGTATGTAAGTAAATGAAGCATCTTGGCAGATTCCTTTTCGTAAGCACGCGCCAATATTGTAGTGAACTCGTTACACAGGACGACAATTATGTATATATACATAACTGCATATATATAATAATATATACTAATATATATACATATATATATACATAACTGTACATACATACATATACATATGTGTATGACGAGGACCTCTTGATAGTTAAGTGACTACATGATTCCTCTATATAAGAACTTCATATGACACTTGTCTACTGTCAATTATCATTAGTCATTAGAATAATCTGCATCTTCAGCATATTTTCTTCATTGCCGAACACGTTTTAGCTCCAGTGCCCCACGGAAATAAACTCCTGTTATCCTGTTAACGAGAGTTCAATCCCGATAATAGCATACAAAATTATTCGAAGTACAAATTTTTTATGAATTAGTTGAGGGATTGAACCTCCCTCATATATCTAACTAGTTTGCAGAAAATACAAATAGTCCATGTTACTTTATCGACTTCTATGAAGCATTTGACAAAGTTTATCACTCATTACTCATTCATAACCCATATTTGTTTGGTTTTCAACCCCAATATCTGCAATGGATCTCTTCGTAAGACAAATTTTTTCTGTAAGACAAATCGCAGAAGCTGATGTTTCAAGATGCAATCTCAAATGTCAACGATGTTTCATCAGTGGTTCCTCAAGTTCACCTCACCTTGATACCCGGTTCCATTCTCACGCTTTATAAATGAACCTTATACTACTAAATTAAAACATTAGCTAGACCGATTCTTGAATATCGCTCTGTAATTTGGAATCCAAGGTATTAAATTTAGATTTCTTCTATTTGCTTTAAAAAAATTAGGGTGAGATTCTCATAATAATCTTTCTCCATATACTAGTCGCCTAAATCTTGAATTCTTGTACTACTCTTGCCACGTGTGTAAGCAGCGTGACCTATTCCTATACTCTGATATAATACAACTTTGATCCTTGATCGGCCGCAGAGGAGCCACATTTGCTGAGCAAAAATGGTGGGGTTCAAACTTGAGATACTGCCATAAAATACCAAAATATTATATATCAAATAATCGACTTACAAAAGAATAACAACAAACCTGATAAATAACGTCAACAACATTTATATTTTATTCAGAAATAAGATAAAGATAAGATCAGTCCGTTTATCCAGGAACCCGTTCATATAACGATTAGCAATGGAATTAACATAATATTATGCGACTATTCGAACAGTAACAGTTAATCAAGTAACATTTAATTTGTAAGGGCACATCAACTACATTCTGTGTCACAAAAATTAATTAACTATGGTCATAAACCTTATTGGCTGAATAAGAGAGTACTGACCTTACCTAGCTAGCTTTTAGTAGGACCTCCCCGAACCATTTAATAACATAGGAAATTTTCCAGCAAACCTTCCGTACGAGTACTACATTGTAAAATTCGAAATTAAAGAGAAAGATGGAAGCAACTTCTGAGGTCGGAAGACCTCACTTATTTATTTTACTTTGCGCTTCGATTTGCTACCAACTTGATATGCAGAGAGTAAAACCTACCATTGGCTACCATCTTATGATATCTTAGAGCCAGAGCTAACCATGTTGTTCTGTACTGTAAAGTTTGGACCTCCGGCTGTATAGAAAATGATTGTAAAAGGACATTTCCAACACTACTTCTAAAAGATAATCTCATTGGGCTACCTATTTTAATTTGTGACATGGACACATATTGATCACCGCTCGTACAGACATCTAATATATACTAAATACAGTTAATTTGCCTAAATTGCAAAAGTAGACCATGTAAATAGTCTTTTTATGTACAGACACTCATTCACATTCACATACATATGCATACACATCGGCCCAAAAGCCTTAGGCGCTTGACAACAACTAACCGCACCCACTGAAAAAGTAGCTATAATCGGAATGATTTACACATGCGTACATAAAATATATTCACTGGCATGCCTGACTCTATATTCTAGTCCATTCGTTTAGGTCTGTGCACATACATACATACCTTACCATATGTACATATACCTTACTAGCCGCATTAAAAATTCTTTTTCCTGCTCTGACCAATTGCAATCGAAAGTAAAATTGTCGTAAGTGGCACTCAAAGTGGAGCAAACGAGAATATATATATATTTTTTTCAAAAATTCCAATCTAACTGAGTAATTTGCTTCTATTTATAAAAGAACGTACATATGTGTAATAAGTATGTATGTACCACGTATGCACATAAGCATGAACTAGATTTACAAACATTATTGCCACACGTTATAAATATGTATAACTAAACTCGTATATATCGCGATGTATATAACTTGAAAGCTGGAACAGCAGGTGATGCTTTTTTGTAAGGGTATATGTGATTTGTTTTACACTAATTTAGTAAAATTTAACATATAAGACTTCCGGAACTACAGAAAATAGGTCGAACTTCAAATTTTTGCATAAATTTCTTAATTTATTTTTTAATTATCTAGTTAGCTCATATTTTCCTAGAATTGGAGGTACGTAGAAATAAATTTTGAAAGAAATCTATAAATACATCTATGCCACCTTTTGCGACACGAAAATTAATTACTCACCATCGGGTTGATTTACGTCAATAAATACGACTCGAAGATTGACTTCAATATATTTCATCTGATTGTGTTATACGTGGCTCGAGATCTTCATTTACACCTAAGCGATTAAAATCACGATTAAAGAATTCCTATCCAAACTTACCAAGACCACAATTTAAGTCCGGCAAAGCAGTATCCCTCAAAACTATTTGAGTAAGGGTTTCTGTCGCTACAGCAAAAAAAGTATAAAAACAGACCTTAGTATACTAACTACCCTTATGGGTGGCAATTCTTCTCCAATGATCGGTGAAATCAATGGGCACTTAATTTCATTGAAATATCATACGTATTGACTTATATGAACGGTATAAATTCAGCTGAAAAGTCGGAAACCCTTATATTGGGTATATTGAGGTTAGAGGAAGGTCTGAGCAGATAAAATCTACTCTGGCATCCAACTATATAATGTTCGCGAACATATTCCCACTGAATTTTTTAAAGGTAACTCAAAATTGGATCAACATAAAACAACAACCAACAACCAACATAGCAACAAATTGGAGTCCACCAGAATACCGATTATCTGCATACGTAGTATAAGCGGGCTGGTGTAATTCGTAGATCGAGTATTAAAGATTATACGTTCACTTAAAGGAATATACACGGTATAAAGCCAACCGGAGTTTTGAAAATCCTTATATTAGGTGTATGGGGTTAAGGGAAGTATTGTTCCGATTTTATCCATCTTTAGCATCCGTTATTACCAGAAATAAACATTCCCTGATTTTTATTAAAATATCTCACAGGTTGACGAATATATACCGTATAAAGTCAACAGGAAGTTCAAAACTATTTATGCTACATATATGGAGGATAAAAGAAGTATTAGCTCGATTTTGCCAATTTTGGG
Organism: Bactrocera minax; assembly: GCA_021498325.1. Classification (NCBI taxonomy): domain Eukaryota; kingdom Metazoa; phylum Arthropoda; class Insecta; order Diptera; family Tephritidae; genus Bactrocera; species Bactrocera minax. The sequence continues at coordinate 1,809,518 of JAKEEE010000024.1, forward strand.
CATTAGGGAATGTTATTATTATTATATAATGTTTAAAGATGCCCTCTGAATTTCATGAAGATATCTCACTCAAGATATCCTTCTCAAGTTATCGCTTGCACCAACGGACAGACAGACATCCGCAATTCGGGCGGTCTCATTATCCTGATTGCTTTGATATATACACATCTATGTCTATCTGGATTAGTTTTAGGTGTTATAAACAACCGTTAGGTGAGCAAAACTATTATTCTCTTGTGTAGGAGAGTATAAAAATGTTTAGGTTTAGACTTACGTTAATAACTTAGTTTTTCTGGATGCCAATTATTACGAGAGGCTAGTAAATTGTTTAATGCTAAAAAGTGAATCTTTTGAATCAAAATTTCTGTAAGGATTAATTACAATACAATATTTTACAAGTAGGCGTTACATAGAGAGGAAGATTTAACCTTATTGAACACTCTGAAATAAAAAGTAAAATTTGTTCTTGAGGAACTCTAATTTATCGAAATGGGCTTGGCAACTAGGTTTTCATATCATTGAACCATAGATTAATTTAGGTTCTATTACTGAGATAAGAAGATATCCCTTGAAGAAATCTCTTGCTTGAAAACCAAGAAAATTCAGTTTATCCACGATAATTGACTATCGAATCCTAGAGAATTGTATATAGTGCCTGCATGTTTATAGAGATAATAAAATCATTAAGTCCCGTCTGTTTAGATTGGTCTGATAAATTCCCCTGATGTCTGTTAATAATGTCAAAATACCAAATTTTAACTGGAAAACGTATAATATTGACAAATGGATATATGTTCTTTCTTCAGTTAGCATTAATGAAAGCTCCGAAACACTACGAAAGTACCCTATGATAGTATATTTCTCTATCTGTATTCTATCTGTACTCTATCGTTATATGTCTCAGGGTGAGTCATGTGTTTTTCACTCCTAAAATCTGCAATACCTGTAGAAAAGTAGAAGTAAAATACTCAAAAATCGGTGTTCTTAAATTTTTATTTTTTATATTTGTTTCTTTTCTATCTTAGAAGAGAACAAAACAAAGTTAAATGGCCTTGCTTTCGTTTAAAATCTGCATCGCCCACTCAATGCACTTTTGTTGCACTCTGTCACCTTGAATTCATTTCACTAATAGGCCAGCTGCATAACTAAGTAAAAAAAGCACTCTTTGGCCCACAACATTTCCCTGAATATATTGCATGACCCCTTGTGCCTTACCCATGCAATCTCCTGTAATGTTGGTGTGCAAACACATTAATTGCTCTCGCCAAAGGGGGGTGAGAGACTGACGCACAAAGCGGGCTTTGCACAGATTTACTCATGAAAAGTTACATGTGTGAATGTTTCTAAGTATCTTGGTAAATGTTACAACTGTACACATTTACGGCTCAAGGCACACAGATAGAGGGGAAACACCTGCAGACAGACTTATGTATGTACATTCAGACAAAGAGACATATACTCGTATATACACATTCAAACACTCATTAAGCCAGTTAAGATCAGTAGCTCTGCATGAAACATACACAGTTGCCTTTTTGTTTTCGAGTTAGTTTGCTGCTTGTTTGGCATGGCATGAATTAGTTCACTTCATACCTGCTTATCAACTTATGTGTGCGTATGTGCTTACGTGCGCGCGCATTAGCCCATGTACAAATGTATGTGAACCCGTTGCATCAATTGCTGACTTTGTGCGTAAGCGTGGCGTTGCAGTGACGTATGAATAGCATTTGTTGTGTGACTTCTCGTTTGGTTTTCACATTTCCTGAACTTGCACTTGGAGTTGGCGGACAGCGTAGCTGGATGCTTGGGCGGTAAAATCTTGGCGAGGTCATTGCCGTAATTTTTCAAACGCAATTTACAGTTGCTTGCGTGTACCTGTTGTTACTGTAGTACACATATGCTTGACTTGCCTTCTGAAAAATGCATATTTTTGTGGTGTAAAGCACTTGCAACCCCACTACATTTAACATGTATTGCATTTGAATTCAGCGATTTAACGTCTAGGGTCCATTCATGTTGCTGAAGAAATACACAGGCAGCTGTGCATTATAAGCTTATACATTTTATAAAAATTAAGGGCGTGGGAAAATATTTCGAGCAGTATGCAAAACTCAACTTTCCTAACTAGAGAAATTAAGAACCGATTTCACTCGTTATACTCTCGCAACATGTTGCCACAGGGTATAACAGTTTTGTTTATCTAATGGTTGCTTGTAACACCGAAAACCAATCGAGACAGATATAGAGTTATATATATCAAAATGATCAGGATGTCGAGACGAGTTGAATTCCGGGTGTAAAAATTTAAATACCATGACGAAATTTGGTACACGTATTCCTTGGCACTACGAAAAGTTGGGTATTGTCGTTAATCGACATATTATACAGAGTTATAACTAAGTCATAAATTAAGACACAAAACTGTAATTTGGTACAGGGCATCGAAGTGTGAAGGGGAATCTTTGGTTTAAAAATAGTTGAAATCGGACCATAACTGCTCAAGCCCTAGATACCGAATAATTGGATCTCTTTGTCTATAGCTGACCTTTTACGGAAAATATCGGTAATAAGATATATTAATGAAATTCAGAGAGCAAGTCTTCCTAAAAATAACATCGGTTAAGTTCTTCCTCTAGCCCCCATATACCTAAAATAAGAATTTCAAACTGCCAGTTATCTTAAAATATGTTAGCAAAATGAAATGAATGTATAATATTGAATAGTAAGTAATAATAATAGTAAGTAATATACTATAGCGCCGAAGGTGAGTGAAATCGGCTTACAAATTACACCAGCTCTCATATACTACATGTTCTCCAGCTTATCTTAATGCAATGCCAAAATTTACTAAAAGCAGTCCAAACCTTCCCCTAGCCATGATATATCCGATATCGTGATTTCTGACCGTTCATTTCCGTCAATATGTGTGATATTTTAATGAAATTAATTGCATATGTTTTCCAAAACATAAAGGGGTATACCGCTGTATTTGAACGAAATCGGTCCAGATATTGTTCTATACTCCATATGCCTAATATAATGGTTTCTGATTCTAAGTTTGACTTTTTCCACATATACCTAATACATAAAACTTAGCCCTTTTGGTTGAGTTTATATCACATTTGCGTTAATTGGGATTAAACTAAGTATATGTCAAATACTCAAATGTCAAAGTATAGCCAAATCTGATTGCAATCCATATATAAAATATAAGTTAATACTGTTACAGTATTTGATCGAGTAACGAATTACAACTGAAACTAGCTCTTCCTTACTTGTTTTTGTTTAGAAATATGACTACTTCATAAGTGATGTTTCGAACCGATTCCAAGTATACTTTAGAAAAATCAAGTGTATCTGTACTAAGTTTTACTCCGATATCTTAATTTTTAAATAAACCTTTTCAATTTCAACTAAACTAATGAAACTTATATATTTTCCATCTATTCCAGTAAACTGTTACTTTCTTCATTTCTCTCTCTAGGAATTGATCCCCATTTTAGCTACTTCACCTTTTCGTCTTGGTTTACAGTACTTTCATAACATGACATATTGCCATTGAAAATTTTATGCCACCGTTTAAATTATTAAATTTATTAAAACCTTTGTAGAGAGTTATTTCGAAAATAACGCTAAATTTTCTGAGCCCCTTAGGTAGGGTAACGGTATAGCTTTATGTATATATTTGGTATATATTTGGTATACGTCTATACTAGAACTTTAGATTGTTGAGGAATGGTGTGAAATCGGTGTATATAAAACTTCACATATATATAGAGCACTATTTCAACTTGATTCGTACAAAAGTACATAATTATTTGCAAACAGTCCGAAAAATGATAGTCATATTTATGTATTTATAACTAAGATATTATGTTATTTACAGAGCCCAATTAATATAGGTACTGTTTGTCACTTTTTAAAGAAAGAATCAGATAATTATGTTATCTAAAATTCAGCGTAATTGTAGTTGACTTTGTTATCTTTTAAGTACCAGTCCCTTACAAATTCTAGTAAGTAGTCTATCAAAAGATAAAAGTCGTCTACGCTTTAAGCACATTTGTAAATGAACTAATTGAGCTAAAAATTAAGCCATTACTCAACATACAAGTCTAGTAAGTAAATTAAATTGCTTTAAAGGTCAAGAAGTGGTCAAAGCCTTATTGCGTTCAGAAAATGCATCAAACAATGTACTGTGGCATTGGTAAAATAATTAACGGTAAATCAATGGAATGCTCCACCTTCACATACCTCTACGGGGTGTTTGTAACAACGACCTTCCGATAATACAGAAATACGTTATTAACTAAAGTAAACGCATTTCGACTAAATGCCACAATTTTAATTCATTAGTACGTGGTACTTTATAGTATTGGTACATACAAATATCAAATTGGTTTATTGAAAAAATTGCATTACACTCGTTCCGCTCGAAGCTTTCAAGTTGCAATACTGAAACTCAGTGAAGCAAATTACAACAATTGTTGTTTTGGATAGATTATAATTACGTTAGTACACAGGGGCCCTGTACGTACATTTGTACGAGTAGCTCTGTTGTTTACTTACTTTGCTATCTCAAGAAATTTTAAGCTGAATAATTTAAGCCATGAAAAGGAAATATGTATGGATACGTAGTGATGAATGCTCTGCATGAAACCACACTAGCTTAAAATTTTTTCGACTCTACTGCACGAAATTCTATTACTAGTTTTGTTGTTTGAATGGAGCTCGCCCTGGTTTATTATTACACTGTTCTAGAAAGTTGAAATGAACACTAACGGCACGCCTCTTCAATTGTTCCGAAGTAAATAGTACGTAGTATGTATCTTTATACTCTCGCAAAATAGTGCACAGAGCATAATAGATTTGTTCACTTAACGATTGCTTGTAATACCTAAAACTAATTGAAATATATGTAAGGTAATATATATCAAAATGATATTGGTATCCTTATTCCAACAAATTTATTTCTGGATATTATCCGTCAGTTTATGTAACAGCTAACTTCAGTAAAGGTTGAGATATCTTGATAAAATTTGATATACGTATTCCCTGGCTTACTGAAGAGGTTAAAAAATTTTGAAAAGTAGGAGTAGCCTCTTTCCCTAATAGGTTAAATGGACATATTTCACACACTACTAAATGGGTTAAATCGGATAGTAACCACGCCCACCTACATACCAACATTATGTAGAAAAGTGCAATAAACCTCGAACGAAAAACGGCTAAAGTTGTAAATATAACTATAAGGATAATAGAATGTCTTTGCAAGTGAATATAAATGGGCGTAACAACGGAGATTTCAGCAACTTTTAACCAGATTGAGCCAAATTTGGTTCGTAACATTTGTTTTGTCTCATTACATAATAGTTTAAAAACGGATTCGGATTACAACCACACCTTTTTCATTTTTAAGACCATTTCAAATTCCATCGGATTATCTAATTGACCTCCATTGTCCAAATGTTCGGCCAAATGTCGAACCCAAACTTATCACAAAAGTGCCATTGACATGTAGCGACTCTGATCTACAAGTAGTCGAAGTCGTTCCATATCCTTTCTAGACAGCGAGAAACGAGTGCGTGATTGACTATATTTTTATCAGAAATATTGGTAAATTTACGAAATATCTGAGGATATTAAGCGGCATTGTTTTCTATCAATAGTGGCGATGTGTGACAAAAATTGGATAAAATTAGTTGAGACTTTCAGCTAGCTCTCCTTTTACACTCCCTTCCCTTCTTAACTTCATATTCTAAACATCGGACAATTGTGAGACCTATCCACAACACATTTATACCCTTATAATCATTTCCGGCTGTCTATTTGGGTTTGCACCGTTCATATCGGCTAATGAGGGAAAGTTATATCAATATAATTATGCGCAAGCTTCTGAATACAACTGCGCTATAGTGGGGACGTACGGTTGACAAACTTCTGAACTATCGCAAATAGAACCAATAAATAATAAAGAGCGCGTTCCAAATTTTTCCAGATGCCTGTAATTGCCACTTTGTAGGACATCGCCATATTAAAAGAGACAATTAGAAGCATAGTCACGACTAAATCGAGAGCCAGCACCGACTCCAAAAGATATAGTTCTGCACCAGTTTTGGACTTCTCAATTTACTGCGGGGTATTTACCGATATAGTTAGTTAATTTTTTAATACTTTATGCATTTCGATTATTGTTAACTATGGCAAATTGCATTAAAAAGCACTCGAATGGCCTGATAAATAACAACAAGCCGTTGAACTGGATCGGTGGCTCGCACACAGACTGCCAACTTACAGGTTTATGGCTAGCGGCTAGTCGCGCATACATACATACTATTAGGTGACAATGCAAATATTGCTCTGGTTGGCATTTTAATTCCGTTCCTTCTTTTTTGCCGATTTGCACACTTATGTAACGCGACAATGCGCCACGAAAACCACCTTTCAAAATACAATCAACAAATCACCTTGCCGTACGTGCTGAACCAAATACATTGTAAATGCAAGAGAGAAAATAACCAGAATATTGAATGCATATTCATGTATATAGGAATGTACGTAAGTCTTACCTATTTGGGTGTTGGCTGGACGGTTGCGCAGTTGCTCAGTTGATTTGTTCGTTGGTCCTCTGGTGGTTGGTTACTTATTTATTTATTTGGTGAATCGATTTGACTAACTCATACTTCCCCCTCCGTTGTGTATCACTACGCTCGTTGGACAATTTTGCACAAGAATCGCTCAATTTTCTAGCAAATAGCATTACCCAAGTCAAATTGAGTGTAAACACCAAATGTCCGCTAACAATACAATGTGGATTCGCAATTGTATGTGTGTGTTAGTTTATTTGATTCCACTATCTAATCTATAAATTGCAAGTCGGTTTTGTGTGCAACCCTTTTTTGCCTATTTTATTTTTATAACTCACACCCACTATTTACTCAATTTCGATTAGACTAGATTATACATAAATAGAGCAAGGCACTGCGACCTTTATACAATTGTGCCCCCACCTCACTTACGTGACATCCCAGGTGTATTAAGAAAGCCTAACTTCGCGCTTGTGCTAATGGAGATGATGTACTACCTATGCGGTTATGTTGTTTCGATGACTTCACACCTTATTCTTGCAGTTGTTCAACATTCAAGGAGAAGATGATCCACAGTCTTCGCCAACAGTGAGGCATTTTTTCTTCCTTCCGGTGCTCTTTTTTAAATAGTATGTGAACCCACTGCAAAGCTTAACTGTGGTCTTATCACTAAACTAATAAGTAAACAAGTAAGAAAGGGCTAAGTTCGTTTATAACCGAACATTTTATACTCTCGCAATGTGCAACGATCAGAGGGGGGCAAATGTTTTCAGGTGTTGGCATAACTTTATATTAAAAATGTTGCGGAAGAATTCAACATTCATTATTCGAAGAAATTGTTAATGAATTGCATTCATATTTGGTATCTTATTAACTTATATCCAGTCCATAGACTCATGTACTTTCATTCCTATATTTTGCTTAGCGTCAGACATATTTATATTAAAATCTACCAAATTAACTCAAAAGCGATATATGCGATATAAACTCAACCAAAGTGGCTTAATTGAAAATTTTAGATACATGAGGAAAAAATAAACCCAAGAAAAGGAAATCATTATACTAGGAATAAGGGGCTTAGACCATGGTCTAAACCGATTTCTTTCAATTTAGCGCGAAATCGCATTGTGTTTAAGAAAACATATCCCCTTAATTTCATTAAAATATCACACATATTGACCAACATAAACGGTTTAAAGTCAGGTGGAAAGTCGGGAATTCTTATATCGGGCATTTTTGGGATAGAGGAAGTTCTGCACTGATCAAATTAACTCTTTTCATCATTCAATTATATTAGGGAACATGTTTTCATGCAATTTTGTGAAGGCAACTCACACACTGACCGACATATTCGGCATAAAGTCTGCGAGAATAGCGAAAATCATTATATGTAGTATATGGGAGCTAGGATAATTGGTTGACCGATTTCACACATTTTCGGCATTAAACTATAATATATCCAATAATACACGTTCACTTAATTTTGCTAAGATATCTTACATATTGACCGAAATATACGGTATAAAGTTACCTGTAGGTTGAAAATCCTTATATTAGGTATGTGGAGGCTAGGGGAAGTGCTTACCCGATTTAATCCATTTTAAGCACAGCGACACACTGTTATGAGAAAGAGACGATCTCTGAATTTAAAAGAGATAACTCATATATTGACCGTTATATACGGTGTAATGTCTACAGGAAGGTTGAAAATCTGTATATTAGATATATGGGGGCAAAGGGTAGTATTTACCCGATTTTCACCGTTTTTGATACCAGAGCACACTATTATCATGGAAAGATAATCCTCCAATTTCATTACAATATCTTACAAATTTATCGATATATTCAATAAAAAGTCAGATAGAGGCACTGAGGTCCTTATATTGGGTATCTGGAGGCTTGAAAAGTTATAATCCGATATGATTTCTTGAACGTAATATTCGTGGAAAGCTTTATTCCAATATCTCAGTTGATAATCTACTTTAAAGTGAAAGTATCAGATGAAACTTAAATTTGTATTATATGAGAAGTAGGTGTGGTTTTTATCCGATTTCGGCTATTTTGATAATGTGGCATAAGAATGCAAATACAATTTCACACACAAAATTTTTTTGAAATCTGTTAAAGCGTTCTTGAGATATGGAATTTGTCCTGAAAGTGCGCGGTACCACGCCCTTCAAAAACTTTACACGGATTCCTGTACAGCCCTTCCGTAGCATATTTTTTGTAAGATTTAATGTTTCTGACGTGTTTCTTCACCGAGTTAAAGGACTTTTAGTAGTTTTCAACATAACTTTTGTAAGGGAGTTAGGTGTGGTTATTATCCGATTTCACTAATTTCTTCAGTATACGAACAGATGCTAGAAGAATTTAGTCGCAGTAAGTATGATTGATATAGCTTTAACGGCATGGCATTATGGCTTATTATTTCATCAAAATATCTTAATTTTTCTCAAGTTATCGCTTGCACTGACGGACAGACGGACAGACGGGCGGAAGGGCGGACAGACAGTAACTGGGATTTCAACTCGTCTTTCCATCCTGATCATTTATATATATATATATATGTATATATCTAACTCGTTTAGTTCTAGGTGTTACAAACAACCGTTAGGTGAACAAAACGAATATACTCTGTAGCAACATGTTACGAGAGTATAAAAAATTGTCGCAGGGTATAAGAGAAGTCACAAAAGTATGTGAAATATATGGTTTTAAAAGTTTTGAAAAGTGAGAGAAGTACATAAAGTTCATACCAAGAAGATTCTTATTCAAATTTAGTAGAGCAATTGCATTCCATTGTCTTCTGCTACAAGGTGAATATAAGAATTAGTTCAAAAATAATACAAATATCAAATCAGTAATTATAGGCTTTTATCTTAACAACTTATCCAATCTATCAATCATATACAATTAAAATATGAATGTGCTCATCAAAGGAAATTTGATGACCAAAAATTTGACCAAAAATCATGCTGCCCCAAATTTACTTTTAATTACTAGATTTAATGTTTGGAAAATATTTGAAAAACTTAAGAAAGGTCGACATATTTTTCACTACTATTTACAATTATAACGAAACAAAACCGAATCAGTTGACTTTTTTACATGGTAGCAATTTTAGCACTAATCTTATGTTTTGCCATTCGCCCCTATTGCTCATCTAGTTATCTATTCTCGTACCTATCTACTAGAAAAGATTAGAAGGGAGTAATATATTTAACTTCTTCCTCAGGTCTTCTAATTGCCTCAGAGAAATATTATGAATATTTGCACATATGTATATATCATATGGATGGAAGAATGTAAAACGTTTCACTTAAAAAGGGGGTATTTAAATATATAGTTGGATTGTATGATGTTATTCGGTACTTACAACTTTTTCCAAGAAGGAAACGGAATGCCACGAAGAAAATTATCGAAATCTCGAAGATTTAATCTTGCTTGTTTCAAATATAATATCTTCGTCTGCAACTACACTCTCTACATGGATCTGACTGAATCTGAACGATTGGGTGGGTTATGTCAAATATTGCATAAACTCAGGAAACTCATAGCCAGGAAACAATATTGCAGGGTAAAATTAATCCATTCTGTGAAATGTAGCTCAGTCCTGGTAGATAGCTCCGGCCAATGATCGCACTTGTTGGAAGCTCTATATGTACTACTGGATTGTTGGTGCCCGTGATGTTATAGAAGTTAGATATATAACCAACAATCGGTTCAATAAGAAGGCTTTACAATTCATGCTACCCAATCGTGCAACTGTTCTTGGAATGTTTTCTTGAAAAGGCTGGGTTGACGCGAGTGATACTTATACCTTTAAATATTCATTTCCAAAAAAGACATACATCGTGAACTTGAAAACTTTTGCGAACAAAGTTATGTAATTAGAAAGTCTAAAGAAATGTTTAAAATGCACTGATTTCGAGATTTGTATATTCATTTTTAAACTTCCAGTTCTCCTCACTATGATTATGTTTTACACTTAATCGGTCAATCAGTTATTATAAAGCATAAAAAATACAGATAAATATATGTATATATATTTCGACTCGTTTGCCTGCACTAACTAATAGGCATTATTAAAGTATTGTATACATATTTACATGTAAAAATTCTTAGTAACTGATTGAGTTGTTCCACGAAATCAGTACAAGTCTTAATGATGACGATTTCAACGCTTACGCCACAGCTCGTTCCATTTCACACGACACGACACGACACACACAACAAAAACCACAAGCTTTTTCATGACTTCTCAGCAAGGGCAAACCACCAACATTCTAGTACGCATACCAACCTTCTACTTGCGTCTTCCCGTGTAATCAATACTATACGAACCGCTCCAGATATCGATATTCTTAACCGCCGGATGGTGGTGTTGAGGCAAGCTGCTATATGGGTACTGGGACTGCGGTTGGGGCTGATATGAGCGCTGTTGATACTGTGGTTGATACTGTGGCTGGTATTGCGGTTGATAACGTGGTTGTGGAGGCGGTGGTGGTGGTGGTGGAGCTTGCCGGAATTGAGGTGGTTGGTGCTGGAATCCGAATTGTTGGTAGCGTGGCTGCGAAGGCGGTGGTGGTGGTGGATTGTGGTATTGTGGCGCAGGTGGATTGTATTGCTGTCTTTGTGGTTGATGCAAGTTATCCAAACTGAATTTGCTTGGAGCCACTGCTGGACGATTGAACTTTTGATCCTTATAGTAGACAGCGGGATCTTCACGATACTGACCATCGTCGATTTCGTTTGGACCCAGCGGATAAGGATTGTTGTTGGTTAGCGTGGGCGGTGGCACATTAATGTCGCTACCTGAATGTTGTGCGAATGCAATAAATACAATAAATTATTTCTGCTATAAAAATTGGGTAATACGCACCAGCAGGTTCGAAACCACGCTTACTAGCGCCATACTCAATCTCACGTAACTTGCCCTGATCATCTAAGTAGCCATATTTTCCAAATACCTCACCGTCCGGGTATTTCGTTTCGATTTTAAAACTCCTATCCGCTGCTTCATAGCCATATGTATACGAGCCATCATCGTTGTGGCGATCGATCTGTTTCAATATCGGCACTGGTGTGGTGTAGTCTTGTTGTTGGTACGATTGTTGGATTTGTATGCCCAAAATGATACAACTGAATATGAGCTATAGAAGAATGTATGAGAAATAAGTAAAATTAAAAATTAATAAATAATAAATAATTGAAATAGAAAAAAGATTTCATTAACGAAGAGCAATAAACGGATTTGTTTGAGAATGTCAATGTTTTGGTTGCTTACATTTACCCATACTAATAACGCACTTACTAACCAATGTAGCTGTCCTTGAAATGAAACCACTTTAATAGCTCAGACGTATTAACAGCGGCGATTTCGCAAATATGGACTTTAAATGACTTCATTTGAGTAATGAGTAATGTATTATTAGAGCATGTAATTACATAGTTATTCACATGTGGCTGACAATTTAAGACACACTCAAATATATATGCTTTTATTAGATTTTAGATGTATGGGTTTTTAGTTTGAATACATACTTCCCTAAAATAACCACTTCTTCTGCACCGCGATAAACATGAATTCAATGATTAATCATCAACCCCATATGAAAGATTTGTTTTTACGTGGGTCACCCAAAGCCCACCGAAAAAGGTTGAAAAAAGTTGAGCACATCCAGGTATTATCTGTATCCGATCTTCTAAACAATTTCACCGAAGTTGAATAATGAATTGACATTTGTTATGGTCACTTCATCACCATTCTTCCTTTGAAGGAGACTAATGCCATAAATCTTAAAATGCACATCATATGTGAATTATTGCCATAAAGTTTTATTATTTTTAATGTACTCAAGCGTGAAAAATTTCAATCAGTGAATTATAAAGATATAAACATTATGCCCCATTTCAAGTCACTCCCAAGCTAAAATTTTACCAATCTCTGGAGAGTCAGTTTGATTACTCAGTGCCATACAATTATTTACTCTTTAATGAATAAATTCAATCCATCATAAACGAGTATGTCTCATTTCATCACATTCAATTGGCAAGAAATTTCAACATAAACGCGTAAGCAAACTAGCGACCTCACACCACTGTTCAACACAACAACTTTATTACAAGAATTCGCCGATACCAATTTAATTATATTACTGGCTTTTTCATCCATTAATGCAAAAGTTAGCAATGATTGCTAATTTGCTACTTACTTGTAGAACACACTCATAATAGACAACATATTGAAGCATTTACTCATACATATGTACATGTTAGTTACAATATGAGCACCATTCATTATTGCCAACTTTGCACCAGTTAATTGTAACAACCACTTAAGAATGTCGGTATGCAGTTGAAGGGGCTTAACTAGCATGCAACAGGCGTTTGGATTTCTCAAGGCCGTCTTCTGTTTCGAACAGTCGTGCCAAATGCCTGGCGAGCACATATGCCTTATGCTAACCATGCCCACATATAAATATAATATCTATAAGTTATGGGTCATAAGTGTGTAGCATTTGCTATTATGTTTATATATATATACACCTATACATACATATATATAAACGAAAATATGTATACAACTCTACATTTCCCGTATATTTATGAGTATTTAAAGTTTACTTGTCCACCTACGTAGTACTCAATCTCTTACTAAAAGTCATTATATGACTCAATGGAAATTTGTGGTTCAACGACGGAACTGGTTTCTGAAACTGTCTCCGTTGAGTTTAAGGAGAACATGCAAACATCGAAGTCTTGTAACGCAATAAAGCGTGGAATATCGTAGGCTCTATATTCTATAAAACGCATTCTCTGCATAGTTTCATACTTTTATTTAAATTGGCATGTTTGGCATTGTTAATGTTTTTATTTCCGCGTTGCCACCTGTGTGCGTAGTTTGAAAACAAATCTTATGAATTATAATTTTATGAAACGTCATTTACGTTTAGATGTTCATACCATTATTGTTGTTGACTTTTATTTTACAGCCATCTTTCTCCTTCTGACCTTAGAGCATGGTATGAAATTTTTGAGAATCAAAGCTATCCTGGCAACTATAACAAGTTTCACAACTCTTCCTGCTTCCATTTCGTTTGATATTTTCTAGCAATTGGAGATATCTAAAAGTTTTACGGCGACTTCGAGCGGCTTATATATTTTCATGAGAAATCACTCTCTGGGAGGTTTGTCATAGCTGACAAGAGACGAACGCTATAAGAAAAAGTTTGTACTTCTAATCCCTACACTTCGTCCGTTATAACCATACTCTTCAACAATTTTCGCAAAATCATTTTATTTTGATATGGCATTCAAATTGGATTACAATATAACTTTACAAATACAATTCCTGTCTTTTTTCGTCGCTTAAGCTTTAAGTTTGTCCAACAAACAGCAAGAAAATATTTCTACAACTTTGAGAGCCGCACTTGATTTCAGTTTGAGAACTATGGTTAACGGGTATTGAGAAATATTTTAATGAGAAACATATTAATGCCTCTTTTGTTATGAACACTATAATCTGTCCGGTCAAGGAGGCATTAATATGTATTACTGATTGGAACAGAATGTTCTTTTAAAATTTAAGCTCTATTTCTAAGTAAACCTGAATATTTGTTGAAAAATTATTATGCGTTAAATTAAAAGGCGAAAGCTAATAGATTTGTGTAAGCGGGTTTATAGGAAGAACTTTGCCTTCTACTTCCTGCCTATCTCTGTAATGACTGCCTGTAAGTTATCTCTGCAAGTTTCCACTTCTTCTGCAACCACCTACTTACGTACTTTCAGCTAGCGTACTTTCTAAACTATGGTTTCTTCATGGGTGCTGTTAGAAAGCAACTAATTTATATTTTTCAATTTTGTTGCGGCAGGTTTACGAAGGGGCGAACAAACTTACTGGTTGCCGTACATTCAGAGTGCTTTTTTACTACTACTAGGTCTGCTAGGAGCTTCTTCTAATATCGTTTCACATATCTGAGTGGATATGATCTGTTGGAGTTCTGGATTTGAAAATTTGAACATTTCGCCTTTTCTTCGGTATATTAAATATTGTCCCTTTATGGACATAACAATAAACATTCAAAGTAAAATATAGAAATCACACCTAAGTTTATATCAGAGATTTATAAATTATAAAATTGGTTTGAAATTCCCAAACCGAAATTCCCAATTTTCTGCCTCTTGGCATATTTTTAATCTTCAAATATTTTTAATTTAATATCGACATTTTATACAAAAAGTTTCATTTGTTAAATTCAATAATGAAATTTTTTCAAAAAATTCACAAATTCACTTAAAAGTTTCTTGCAACTATTTTCTAAAACATTTCCATTGTATATGTATAGATATATATATATATCATTGCACTACAGTTTCATCATTTGCTTACCAACTTATTCATTTTGGCTTCGTTGATTAGTAATCCAAGTATTCTGCAGTGTGGCATACGAACCTAAGCACCATTAATTTAATGAAGTTTGTTAAATATTTTCAGTCTCACTGAGTGCTTTCGTCTAGTACAGCAACTGTTTTCAACCAGTCTTCAATTATTATTATTGAAATGTATATATATATATATATTTTTTTATTGCTACAACTTATTTTTGGTTTCACGCAATTTTTGCAAATTTTTAAAAATATTTACTTGATTTTTGTTGTTATTGTTTTTGTAATTGCTTAATGGTGGTGCACTACAAATACACTGACCGATTTTCGTATTTAAATGAAAAATCGAATTTGCACTTGCACCAGTCTGCAGCGTAACAGCGTCGTACTCAAAAGAAAATCAACGAGTCGAACGCTTTTATACCGCCAACGAACCACAAGCGGCAAACATAACAATTTCACAAAAACAACCCAACCGCCAGCAGACTGAATTCAAACATAACTACAGCAACAAAAACGAAAATAGCTACAACAAACACGCAGGGTACAAGCGGCCGAAGAGAATGGCGGCCCAATAGATATGGACTGACGGGTGGCAGACAGCGGGTGAACGGGCCGGCAATATGAATTTTCTCTATTTTTTCCAACACAGCACACATGTAAGTATCTCAACTAAAGCGAACAATAGTGCTGTCAGCAGTGTTCTTTCAACCAAATGTCGCCCCTGATTATGTGCTGTAAATATGTAATCGCCGATCGGCGGCTACGACGACGATGAAATTGGTCGTTTGCGCAACTGGTCGACGCTTTGCCACCGCACTTCCAATTCTATTGCTGGGAATGGAGTCATTTCCACTACTTTTTTTTTTTTTTCTTCTAAGCGTTACTGTGTTAATTGCTTTGGTGTTAGTGAGTTCGTAGTTTTTATGTTAATAAACCACCGATCGCACTGCGCTCCTCCATCGCCCCACAGTACAAATGCAATAATGCAACGCATAACAACAACACTTTTGGGTGGTGGCTGTGGCGTCTAATACATAGTTGTTTTCGAGGCAGTGTGGTGGTACGGTGTTTAGAGGTTTGTCATAGAATGCATACCTCAGAACAACAACAATACCGGTTGGCAGGGTGTAAACAACTCTTGAAGTCTTTTGTTCACTGTTTGAGCGTATAATCTGAGAAAATCGAACAGGTGGTTCACATAACATTCGAGTTACGTATTTGTGTACATATTTACTGGCACTAAAGAAAGTACTATATTGATGTAAGCATGCGTTTCTACACCCAAACTCAACATGTTACATAAAATTATCAACAGTTCATATTGACTAATACATACCAAACGTAAGAATACTCCAATAACGTTTTAAGACGTAATGTATGAATGAATTCGGATATAACGCAGTACTTTTATATTTTTCATATTGTTGTAACTGTTGTAGTTTTATGCAAATAACTGTTCTGAAACAAAACATGCCACCTTGAAACAAGGGAGACGAATATATTGTTAGAATAAGAGTATTGATTTCGCGATGTTTGCCTGTTTGTCCGACCGTCTGTTCATCTTGATGAGGCTTGTTATATATATTCCTAGGATAAGCTAAAAATATAAAAATAAATTAAATCCTAATTAAGATATTATTAGAATTTGGCAAATGTTTGAAGAAGGGCGTCCATCCCCACCCACTTACAGGTTTATTGTACGTATTCAATAAACTATCAGAACTAGCTCAGCAAAACATCACGAAATCATTACATTGAGGAAATGGAAAATATCGGAAATGTCAAGTCATCAAGTCCATCTTCAGGTATTGTTTAAAACTACGAAAGTTACTCGTTATTATGATTATTATTCATGATTATTCATTAAAGATTGATGTTAAAATTGCAAATCGTTTCGGTCACGATTACATAAAATGCTTAGATATGGAATTCAAGTATGACACAGTCCTTTCCTGTATCAACTTATTTTCACCTAATTGGGTACTTGCCATTAAAATGAAGATCTTTTAACACACAATTTCATTTACTCCGCATATAAGGCTCTTTTGAATTCTATAAGCTTGCTTTACTTTACAATATATAACACAAGTACCTATAGAGATATTGAAGCAAAACTGCGCCTGTATTTATATACTTCATAATTCCGAAGTTTCTGCACTAAAATTGGATGGAATCGAACTATACCTTCCCCAATACTCAAAAAAGGAATATGTGAATCTCATATTACCTCAGCATAAATATCAACATTAGGCCAAAGAATACACACTAAAATAACGACATATCTAAAATCAACAACACAAACTCCCTCTTTTATCAGCTTAACGACTGGAGATGAAGTAGTAAAAAGAAAAAAATTACTCCACTGTGAACAAAAGTTGCTTAAAATTAGTCAGATGAGCTGCTGGAACCTGTTGGCATCCAAAAATTCCTTAACAGCTACTCTTACCCATAGAGGTTTAAAGAGACGATGTTCATTTTGGCCATCAAAGGTTATATGCAAAATCTGTAAATTTCAGACATGAGATTTTTTCATCAACATTATTAATTAATAAACTATTTACCATTATTGTCAAATATCATCAGTTCCGCATTCTTTTCGCATTCGCATTCAAAACATCGCTATTAGTCAAACTCAATTGGTCCACATCATCTGTGATATCTATGTTCACGTAAGTCAGTACAACAAATGAACGAATTTCAAACATACCTTCATAGAACCCTTTTGATTTTTAGGCTTACTTTAAAGTGGATGCTTTCTATAATACGTAGGCTATTTTATTGAAACTAAATTGTCAAATTGCTTATATCATCTTTGCCATAAATTGGCACATTCTTCTAATATATTTCAAAAACTTATTAGTCTATATTACATAAATATGTATCTATCTCTAAATCTGTACTTAAAAAAAAAACTGATCTCTTGGCTCTGGAGTCTACTCAATGTGTTTGACTTTTTCTGTACGGATTGGCATAACATGTGTCGTACATAATAATATTGATCCTAAGCAATAATTAAAAGCATATGATAAGTTAATATATTTTAATATTTATAATAAATTTACCATTAATATAATCGCCTGTCAACTAGTATTTTACTGGTACTTATAATTTGAATCCACTACGCTTAAATATTTATCAAACGCTCTACAGTTCTTAACAAATTAAAGCTTAAACCTGCTTTTAATAATAATTATAGCTTTTTTAGCTTGCATATCAATCACTTCGAATACAAGTAAGGAAGGGTTAAGTTTGGGTGCTTCATTACGAAATCTTGTTTAATATGCGAAACACCGACTTTAAAGTTACTGGATGAATTAAAATCTCCCATACTAATGATGAGAACTGTATGAAAACGCATTATGCTAAGCTGTATGTACAACGAAAGCCAAAGAGAGCACTCAAAATCATAGCATTACGTTTCCAGAGCTGGGGTAGTCGCTTCTAGCACTTATTTTTGAATTTTATCCGATTTCATACATTTTTATCAAACCACAATTTAATCACGAAAGTAAACTCACATAATTTCAGTAATTGTTGCTTATTCTTGCGTGATTGAAAGTTAACTTAAATCATATATAATATGGATATATTATATAGCATATATAGAGGCTAGAATAACGTATGGACCAAATGGATGTACATTTATCATAAAACCACAAAAGGTTTAATAACATATTAAATAAATGCTCATTGAATTTCGTAAAAATGCCTTATATATTGACTGATAAATTCTGCAGTACAACAAGTTAAGGACAATAAAAAGGGCTTTATATAGGAAAATCGCGCGTTTATTTTCCGAATATCATGAGCGAAATTTGGTAGAATTCAGTGGAATCGAAGCTTACATAAAGGGGGCGGACCATGCCCATTGTCTTATATTGTACTGGTGATGATTAAGTTATACTTTTTAATGAATTATGCTCAACCTGCGAACTGAGTTGTAGCTTTTTCACATAATCTCAGGGATGTGGCAATGTTACGATTACATACATATGCAATACTTACATCATTAAGGACCCTATATAGATACGAGTAACTCAACTTTTACTACAATTGCAGAGACATACGGATGAAGACACAAACATCCGAAAACCCCTCAGTGTCTAAATCCATCTAGACTAGTTAAAGCTGTTACAAACAAGTGACAATGTCGTGCAAAGTGCCACTATAACAAAAGTGTTCAATCACTATGCAAAATCTGGGCGGATGATATTTGATACATATTTACTAAGTAGCATGTGCTGTAAGTAGCATTATGTTACTAAACACTTACACTACCGTGAAGTGTACTAACTGGTTTGAAAATATTGTCGGAATGCAGTTAAAGTGCTGCAAGTAAGCTTTTTGTCATAGCATTGATAATTTGGAACAATATCAGCCTGCTTCTAATGCCAAAAATTGTTTGAGCTTTGAGCAAAGAGTTGTCCTACATTTCACCTTTTTTTCATGGTAATTAAACAGTGTTAAGTCATCGTGAAATCTAATCAGGCATATCAACGCGCAGCTGGTAAACTTTTTAAGGTATAGTAATTATAATAGTTCAGGTTTGTTACAAACTACCATTTATACAGGTGACTAAAAGAAAATAACAACATAAAAAGTGAACGGTGTTCATTTTCCTTTATTTTTTGTACATTTTTCTCGTAATATTTATGAACTCCAATACATGTTTTCTACATATAAATCAAAAAGTAATATACAACTTTTTCCAAAAAAATTATTATAGGTACTTACTAAGCGAAAACAAATACGAATTCTTTACCCGCAAATTACATAATTTAGGGTATATATTCCCTTTAAAATTTTAGTTAGCGTTCCTCCTGTTCAGATGGCGAATCTTGCCTGGCATTTTGTCGTTGTCGTTGTCGTTGACGTCGACGTGGCAAAACTTTGCGCATTGTTCGATCCACATCTGCTATCAGCTGTTCGATAACATCCTCCAAAGCAGCAACACGTGCCGTTAAACTATTTGATGGTTAAGAATATGAATAAAATATACAGACAAATATACCATATAAAAGGAAGGAAGGAACTATATAATCGCAACCCTTAAAATCAAGCAATACTCTAGTAGAAGTAAAAATTAGAATATCCTTTGTTGGATTATCAGTATACAGCAAGACAACTAACATAGAACTGATAAAAACAGACCCACTTTCTTTTTTATGACTTTGTACTCTCAGATTTTCTTACTTACCAAAAAACAATAACAAATGAATTTCTAACTAGTACGAGAGGGCTAAGTTCGGGTGTAACCGAACATTTTATACCCTCGCAATGTGCAAGAATCAGAGGGGGGGAAATGTTTTCAGGTGTTGGCATAACTTTATATTAATTAAATGTTGCTGAGGAATTCAACATTCGTTATTCGAAGAAATTTTCAGTGGATTGCAATCATATTTGGTATCTTATTAACTTATATTACAGGCCATAGACTCATGTACTTTCATTCCTATATTTTGCTTCGTGTCAGAGATATCTATATTAAAATCTATCAAATTAACTCAAAAATGATATATGCGAAACAAATTCGACCAAAGTGGCTTAATTGAAAATTTTAGATACATGAGGAAAAAATAAACCCAAGAAAAGGAAATCATTATACAAGGAATAAGGGGCTTAGACCATGGTCTAAGCCGATTTCTTTCAATTCAAATTCATCACATTGTGTTTAAGGAAACAAATCCACTTAATTTCATTAAAATATCACACATATTGACAAACATGAACGGTTTAAGGTCAGATGGAAAGTCGGGAATTCTTATATGGGGCACTTTTGGGATAGAGGAAGCTCCTCACTGATCACATTAACTCTTTTCATTATTCAAGTATATCAGGCAATATGTTTCCATGCAATTTTGTGAAGGCAACTCACACACTGACCGACATATTCGGCATAAAGCTTGTTGGAATAGCGAAAACTATTATATGTAATATATGGGAGGTGGGATAATTCGTAGAACGATTTCACACATTTTCAGCAGTAAACTATGGTATATCCGATATTACACGTTCACTTAATTTTGCTAATATATTTCACAGATTTACCGTTATATATGTTATAAAGTGTACCCAAAAGTTGAAAATCCGTATATTAGGTATATGGGGGCTATGGGAAGTATTTACCCGACTTTCACCATTTCTGATACCAAAGTACACTGTTATCATGGAAAGATAATCCTCTATTTTCATTACAATATCTTACAGATTTCCGGATATTTTTGATAAAAGTCAGATAGAGACACTGAGGTCCTAATATTGGGTATCTGGTGGCTTGAAAAGCTATAATCCGACTTCGTATATTTTTCCGCATACGATGACATATTCTTAAAGCACTATTTGTGCAAATTTTGATTTTCATACCTTAATTGCTGATCGATTTATCTACTTTAAAGTGAAAGGATCAGATGAAACTTCAAAATGTGTTATATGAGAAGTAGGCGTGGGTTTATCCGGTTTCGTCCATTTTCATGTCACTGCGTGGCATAAGCATGCAAATATAATGTCACGTACCAAATTTTGTTGAAATCGGTTAAGGGGTTCTTGAGATATGGGATTTCTCCTAAAACTGGGCAGTGCCACGCCCATCACGAAACCGTTACACGGATTCCTATGCAACCCTTCCATATTATATTTGCTGCAAATTCAGTGTTTCTAATGTGTTCCTGCAGCGAGTTACCGCACTTTTAGTAGTTTTCAACATAACTTTTGTATGGGAGGTGGGCGTGGTTGTTATCCGATTTCACATATAAAGCATATAAAGAGATGCTAGAAAAACTTACTCGGAGCAAGTTTGATTGATATGGATTTAACCATTTCCGAGATATATATATTTTAAACCTATTGGGGGAGGGGCCATACCCACTTTTACAACAATGTTTGCCCATAGATGCTCCACCCTACCAGGCGGCTCAATACCAACTAACAGGTTTATATCTTTATTTCTGCTTAGTTATAGCTTTTTATCTGTTAGTCGATTAATGGCAATTTGTGGGCGTGGCAGATGTCCAATTACGCCCATCTGCAACACGAACCGTCTTATGGAGACAAAGAGTACGTGTGCCAAGCTTCATCAAAATATGTTAATTTTTACTAAAGTTATCGCTTGCTGGGACAGAAGAACGGACAGACGGAAAGACAGTCACTCGGATTTCAACTCGTCTTTTCATCCTGATCATTTATACATATATATATGTCTATATCTAATCTAAAACTGATATACTCTGTAGCAACATGTTGCAAGAGTATGAAAATCAAGAACACTACGGAAGTGTATAGTAGAACTCTATAACCAATCATTCTGCGTAACTCAAATGTAAATTTTTAAAAGAATTTAGTGCCACATAACTAATAATTTGTTATATAAAGATATACTGTTATCAGCACGAAACGATCTCTGAATCCCACTGAGTTAACTCACCTATCGACAGACATATACGATATAAAGTTAACCAGTAGTTCGAAAATCTTTACATGAGACACATGGGCGCCAGGGAAAGTATTGACCCGATTTTACACATTTTTGATACAAGGACAGACAGATTATAAGACACAGCTGCTTTGAACTACAGTAATATATCTCGCAGATTGGCCGATATTTTCGATAAAATACATATCTTAATTGGTGCTTCATTTATATGCTGTATAGTAAAAGAATCACATTAAATTTAAAAATGTGTTATATGGCGAAGTAGGCGACGCAGGATTCCGATTTCGTCCATTTTCACAATGCAACATAAGGATGCAAACATAATGTCGCACTCATTAAAATTATTAAGGGGCGGTTCCACATCCGCTTTTTAAAAAATATCAACCCGCAGATGCCTCCCCCTACTATGATTCCCTGTCCCAAATTCCAGTTTTATGCCTTAATTAGGAGCTCAGTTACAACATCTTAAAGGTTTCGTTTAACGACATTTCGTTGGCGTAGGAATCATCCGATTGCGTTCATCTGCAATAGAAACCTTCTCAGAATGCCAAGGAACACATTTACCAAATTTTATCACGATGTCTCAATGTTTGTTCAAGTTATCACTTACGCGGACAGACGGACGGACGGATGGACAAACTGTCACTCGGAATTCAACTCGCCATCCTGATCGATATGATATCATCATATATATATATATATATACATATATATATATATATATTTTTCTTTTTCTTTTTCTTTCTATATATATATATATATATATATATATCTTTCTCGATTAATTTCAGGTGTTACAAATAACCGTTAGGTGAGCAAAACTAATATACTCTGTTTCAACAAATTGCGAGAGTATAACGAGATACTAGAGAGGTAAGTCAGAATTGCTTTTATTTGTCAGACTACCGATCATAAAATATAATGTGAGGGTACACATTTAAGAAATTTTGCGGCCCCTCATCTAAAGAATAATTTCATTCAGAATAATTGCGGCCCATAAGAAAAGCAAAGTACTTAGTAATGACACATAATTAGTTTTATGATCAGTTCTGCCATTCTACTATAATTAAAAGCATTTGACCACTTAAATGAATTCGATGTATAGCTTACCGGGTAATCGCCGCAGGATCTGAACTTTGTGCCTGCGTTTGTTGTCGTCCAACGGGTTCAAAATAACTGCGGAGGGCATTAAATAATGGTACCTAAATAACGCCTACTCATAACACACAATAAACTTACTCTACTACATTATCTTTGCCCACAGAATGTTTTGTTTGGTTGCTTTGTGGACTCGCATCGCGTGACGGACTCCCCTCCCTTGATGGGCCGAGCTCTTCATCTTTTGGCGCACCGCAACGACAACACCTCGGACAGTATTTGTTGACTAATTTTCGCAGATAAGTTGTTAAATAATTACGACCGCCTCTAATATCACTCTTCACACTACTATATGTATCATTAATGATGGCCAGGAACATATTCTAAAAATCAGAAAATTAATAACGATATTAAAATAGTTAATATGTGACTTTTTTATAGGACTATTAATGAATACCAGTAATATGAAAAACACCAACAATATATATGTAAGAAAGTATATAGGCCCCAATATACGATTCGCCTCTTCGATACCCTCGTAGTCGAAATCACCCAATATCATACGTATCATCGTTAACAGGGACTCTTTGAAGTTGCGAAAATCATAGTGTACATTACCGAAGAGTAATAGACCCATCTGAGCGTAGGCCAAAAAGACGATACCGAACATAACGCTGAAACCTAAGAGATCACGAAAACACTGAAAATAAACAGGTAATTTGAAGTGGTTTAGAATTATCCTGATATTATTTAGTAATGACTAAACTTACTGTGCTCACTGTTGCATTGAACTGGCGCATTGTTTTGTTGAAGCTAATGAATTTCAAAATTTTCATGCAAACCAGAAAAGCGCAAATGGCGAAGACAGCACGGTATGTCAAGTTCCAGAAACATAACTTGTCTAACTGCAGGTAATCATTTGGGCTTTTCTCAAACCGCTTGTATAACGCAGTGACGTAAAAGGGATGCCAAATATTGTAGATGAGCGTGCAATACGCTAACTGTAAAAAAAAAAGTTAGTTCCTTTGAAAAAAATATTTGCGCATAATTCTCCACTTACAACAATAATTAGAAAATCCACAAAGTTCCACAATATGTGCACATAATTGGTGAAACCAATGCGTATGACCTCGAAAATCTCTACTATGGTGTAATATAAAATGAAAAGGTAAAATATAACGCCTATCACCAATATCGTTATGCCATCTCTCCAAAACACTGATCGCAATTTCACTGATTCTATACTAAAAGTGGTGACCACACCACCCGTTGACGGCAATTCTCCAATGAATCTAAAAGAAATAAAAGAAGAATTGGTGAATGATGGAATCCACACAACAAACTTTTAAAAGCTACTCACTTAATATTATTCACCAAATCTTTATTCGCATTGTAGAGTGTGAATTCCACCATTATTAAACGGGAAGCACGATCTAGCCACTTTCTTGACTTTAAATCGGACAAAATTTGATTATTCTCGTTAAAACTGTAAGACAAGTTTTTGACAAAACCACCACCCCGATAAGTCGTAATGTGACCCCAAATCGAATCGGCACCTAGTGCGCTGAGCGTATTGTATTTGGTACTATGAGATCAATTATCACTTTCAGAATGTAAGAAATGCTGAAATTTACAAAAATTTACCCCTTATATATGTCGGAGGTATCCTCATCACTACTCGAATAGTCACCATAGCACTTAGAGAAATATCTTCCAAAGACATTGTGTACATCACAACTATTCTCTTTCACACGTATCTGGCGCAGTCGGGGTGGTCCCAACACGAGATTTTGTTCTAGAAATATAAGCTTGTCCTCGGCGGAACGGCGTCTGCGTGACGTAAGATTGCTGGCTATGTTATCCTCACCTTCACCACCTTCGTTTGCTCCTTCTCTGTCATCTACACCATGAAGATCCATGATGAATTTAGTTTCCAGAAATGCCCACATGTCTGCTGTAGTGGCTAGGTGGGCGAATCTCACGGAGGCTTCGTGTGCGGACGTCTTGACTTCGCGTGATAAGAATAGATCTTCGATGCCTTTGTTGAAAAAGTACATAGACATGTTGCGTGAAGAAGAAGCCACTTTTGGAAAATGTATAAATTATATCCATGTTCTAACGTCCCTCTGGCACTACTCACCCAACAGCGTCACCACAAGAAAACAAACGTAGATACAGAATTCGATCAGCGCCGAACGTGCGGCGTCCTCATTTTCATAAGCTATGCGATGTGACTTCTTGGTGGCTTTTGAAAATCGCTTTTTGTTTGAAATTGCCTCAGCATTTTCCATTTTAACAAACAAGAATTTCTTATAAACGTAAAGATATTTTATTTAGAAACATTCAATATTTTATATTTTGTTTTCTTTTCCAATTGACAGAGGACGGAAAACACGTTTGCTAAAGAAAAAATAAGTTATAACAAATTTCACTCCAAGCGAATTCAAACAGAAAAAGTGTTGTATTTTCAAAATATACCTTTTATGCGATTAGTAACCCAATTTTAAGGTAAAAATTTTTTTAAAGTATGTTCCCAATATTATTAATACTCTTTTCATTTAACTTATAGGAGGGCTAGGGGAAGTACTAAGCCGATTTTATAACTTTTTAGCACCAGGGCATATTAATATAAGTAAATGACACGCTCTTAATTTCATTTATATATCTTACAAATTAACCGATATTTTCGATATAAAGTCAGCTGCAAGGACATTTGATATTGGGTATATGGGGCTTTGAAGAGATGTAGTCCGATTTAGGCAACTTTGCGTGAGAGGTGCCACACCTTTAAAACACTATTTATGCAAAGTTTAATTCCGATATCTCTATTTGTGTTTGATTTATCTATTGTAAAGTGAAAGAATCTGATGGAATTTTATATTTTGTTATTTTACTGAATGGGAAGCAGGCGTGGTCCGCTTTTGTCCATTTTCAAACTGTAGCGTAAAGATGTGAATATAAAGTCATGTACCAAAATGGTTGAATTTCGTGTAGTAGTTGCTGAGACATGGGATTTCACATAAAAGTGAACGGTGTCACACCCATTGTCCAATTTTAATACCAATTTGAATGTAATTATATTATACTATCCTTTTGAATTTTTTTAGGCGCGGTAGGTGCGGTTATTATCGGATTTCGATTTTAATTTTCACACTGTATGAGGAAATGCTACAGAGAAATGTTCCCATTAAATTCGGTTGATATATCATTAGTAGTTTGTGAGATATATAGACATTAAATCAATTAGAGGACGGCCCTCGGCCCTCTTTCCAAAAGAATTTAGACACCGATGCCTGTCTCTACCGTGATCCTCTGTACCAAATTAGAATTTTGTAGCTTCGTTTGTTTTGATCATTTTGATATACCTATCTCGATTAGTTTCAGATGTTATAAACAACCGTTAGGTGAATCTCTGTACAACATGCTGCGAGGGTGTAAAAATAACTGTGTCTTATCAAAGGTTAACAGGAACTTCTACCATACTACGCTATTTTTGAAACTATAATGTTTACTTTAAATAAATATAGGATGTTTATCAGAGGATTATGTAGATGTTGACGCGTGATTGACCACACTGAAGGGAAACTCCTTGAATATCTAGAAGAAGTATTAAATAATTTGAAGAACAAATAAAATTCATTTAACACGATAAGCAAATTGATCTGCAAGGTATCCCAAAAAGATTAATAATAGTTAGTCCGTTCGTCCACTAAAATGTACAAATCATGTCTCGAAGCACAACATGCCATAGATTAAATTAAGGGTTACAGTTGGTGCGAGTTTGCTAATTCTCAATTCCTAATAACTAAAAAATGATAATAAATGCCTAAATATGTTATACCTAGGGGAATTTTCAAAATATTTAACAGTTTTAGTCAGTATCTGACATATCTCGATAAAAATAGGTCGACATATTTTTCTCAGTACAGCGTGTTATGGATATCAAGTATGAAAGAAATTGGTCAATATCAGCCTGTATCACCTATATGCCGGATAATATTTTTTGTCCCTTCTCTTTACACTTATTTATCAATAAGGGAAATTTGCATATCAGCAGAATTTAATGAAATTATTAATATAAACTTCCCCTAGACCTTTCCTCTACATCTTCTTCCTAGACCTTTGCGGATCTTAGTAGTTTCGGAGTTGAATACCAATATACCGGGCAGGAATATGTGAAGTACCTTAATAAAATTAAGTCGACATGTCAAATGTTGTTTAGTGTCAAAAGCGAATTAAATTATATCCTTATTTTATATCCTCTATATACAATATAATAATTTCCACCTCTCCAAAGCACTAATACCCTACGAATATCAAGTTAGAGTGCGAGATATCTCATCCAAATTACGGTTTGACTTCCCTCAGCACTAGTGTGAACCATATACCAATATCCATTAATCAGAGTAACTATATAGCAGATATTTCGGATATTACGCAATATGTATTAATGTAAATAAAAGGGGAGTGCCTTTAGCAAAAGTTAATTTGTCAAATTATATTTGACTTAAATATTTTTATTTCTTATATAATCCCATCAAAAAATATATGAATTACACCAGAAAAGTATAAATTTATACAAATTCTTATACACTAAAATGCTTAAGGTAAATCATCCAGGAAATAGTTAGCCGGCACATAACTCAAAATTTTCTTATAACGATTTAATATAATCGTATTGATCGTTTGTGCAAAAGCGGGCCGCATAATTTCAAAAATCTCGCGCCAGCTATTATTGAAAAGTTCGTGTGCGCTGTCCTCGAGCTCCTTGTTGCCGTTGAAAAGATTCGCAAAATGTATTTTGAAATTGCCCAGCTTATCAATACGCGATGAAGCCGAAGTTAAGTCGAAGAAATACTGACCATCAATGTGCTTCAGATTCGCCTTGCAAGATATGCGATATTCGAGATTTTCTAATAGCGAAAGATAAAATTAATGCGATTGGTATTTTAAATTGTAATTCAAAATTCACCAACTACATACCAACAGTGGATGACATCTTGCCAACACTATCCAAATTCAAAATCAATATGCGTCCATTGACCTGATAATCCCCTTCGACATGCACCGAAGGCGTTTTCAATTTGAACTCAATTGTGTAGTCTTTATCGTTCACGCTTTAGTGGAGCAGTAAAACACAATCCAATGTATTAAATTTAATTAATTTGCTTACAATCTAAGCTAAAGTTGAACTTACGATGTACTCAGCACCCGCGTGCCGCTCATGCCGTGCGCCACCACATTCGTCAGTTCGGCTTTTATATCAGCCAAGTTTTCAGTGTGCTGTGATAGGCGCACACGCTTCACATGAAACGGCTCAATGGGACTAAGTCCTTTCAGCCCAGGCACGCCTAAATAGTAATTATAAACAGCAGATATGAAATCATTGAAATAACAATATTATCCGCCAACCACTCACCATGACGCCACTCGGTGAAAAAGTTTTCGAAAACATTCGCCAGACATTTGCCATTGTCTGGATCGTGCAGATGACATGGCTGCAGGAATGACGCTGCAAAACGAAATCAAAGTTGCTGGATAAGCAAGCAATTCAAATTCAGCTTCCTCAAGCGTTCTACACAAGGTTTTGTTTCTTCAACAACAACAATTTACTTACGTTTCTCTCTCAAGTATTCATGGCCACTGACAAGTGCTGCAAGTTGACTGCAACCGATTACAGTTAAAATGTTGAAGACATAGCGTGCGCTTAAAGAAAATCTGCTTAGCTGCTGCATAACTGCACTGCGAAGGCGAACGTTTATCTACAAACTGAGCGTCGAAACATACAATTCATGCATTAAATTATAAAATATTATCTTTTGCGATCGAAAATTATTGTTTTGAATACTAACAAAGTCGCAGAGCAACTAAAAATGTCGAACACTAAATAAATAAATACTAAAAGCAAATAAAAAGCGCCAAATTGATTCGCACAGTCTCGCACACATATACACGCACTGTTAGGTGTTTAAAAAACTAGCAGCGAACAAGCCAAATATAATTAATTTCTAAACTTTTTTTCCTTTTTTTGCACCGAAAACCGGTGTTAAGCAAGCAGCCTTATTTCTCATCTGCGAAAAACAAGCTAATTGTTTCCCCCTAGTTTAATATGTATTCATTTTATAAAAGACTAGTTTGATTATTAATTTAAGTTGGTGTACCTCTTCACGGATATTTAGCGATGTACTTTTTATTTATACCTTACCTTCAAAAGACACGGGATTAAATTTCACAGCACTCGAACATTTTTTCGTGAGAGTGAGAGAGAATAATGCAAATTTTGACATTTAGAAAAAATTGGTAAAAATGAAATTCATGTGATAGTGAAACACTATTTTTTAATAAAAACATATGTTGCTGATTTCCGGGCACTGCGCCAGACAAAACAACTTGTCGTTTCTGGTTTCCTGCAAGCCGTATGATCACCGCATGAATGCAGTGGACGACCAAAAGGGGCTTTTACGGACAAAAAAAATCAAAAATGATGCAAAATAATTTTGGGTAAAATCATAAAATCCACATAGCTGACATTCTAGAGATATCAAAGGAACGTGGACATATAGTTCGTGAATATTTGGATAAGCGAAAGCTCTAAAGTGGGTGCCCTGCTTACAATCGACCGATTCACCTTGTCACAAACCTATAAAAACAATGGCAGAAATACATTAATTGAGCTTCGAATTGCTAAGGCACCACTGTATTTTTCATGATTTCCGGATTCCAGAGAATGAGCATTAAACTCGAGGCTCAGACCTATTTTGAAACAAAAGACCAATATTACCATTAAAATGGTATCGAAAATGATGTGCATTGTCAAAGAGCTTCATTAAGAATGCATTGGAACTATTGAACAACATTGTTACAGAAGTTTATACACTCAACCACACATATTTTCATACAAATTATTTCTAAATGCCTAAAACAAGCAAGTTCTACAATAGAATTCGGCTCAGAGTGAATATGAAAATGATTTTAAATCATATTATTGTCCGAATGGCGGAAAAATTTTGATTTTTATAAACGGATCTTATTCACCCTCTAACTATTAATTAGAAGACATCTGGATATCTGAACACAAAAATCATTATGGACTGCTGCAATCGGTTAGATGCTTCGAACTTGGTATAATATAAAGTTCACAATTAGTTGAAAAACTGCTAATGAAAAGTTTGCAGATTCATGTTCAGCTTGGCTCCTTGTATTATCCGCTTATTCACCAAACCCACGAATTCGAAGATTTTTCAGAGTTTCGTTACTTAACACATTAATTTTTTAAAAAAGTCGTTCAAAGTGAATTCGATTAAAGCTTACTGCTAAAGTTAATTTCATAACCTGGTTACTGTTTTGTTCACAGTAATTTCTGAGAAAATTAATTAAGTCAACAAAAGTCAGTTTTCAACAACAAATAAATGGTATCAATACTTTGATTTCTGACTATATCTTTAATTTTGGAAAGTGTAACCTTTTTATTGAGCAGTGACGATGGGACAATTATTCTAATAAACTCACTGCATCCGGTTTAGTATTTTAAAAAGCATTGAAATAGATATTTCAATGATTTCATATTCTAAAAACTGAATATAACCTTTAATTAATGCATAATAAAACTTTCAGATTCAATAAATATATATTATAGAAATTGACGTATATTAAAAAAAAGCATTAAATTTTCTATATTTATATAAGTTATATAAATACCAAATATTTTGATTTGCTTTGTTATTTTTAAACTATACTTTACCATAATAAAATTATAGCACTATAATAATGAATTTTCAAATTGAAGTCCACCTTGTCAGTTATAGCCAAAAGATTCTCATTAAAGCTGTGGAAGATTTCAACTTTGATTGCAAAGCTAACATCCCTGTGGAATAGACTATGTCGTTGTGAATAAGGTATTTTGTAATCCTAAGTTCAAGTTTAATAGGCGTTTGTCAAATAAAGAAATGCTTAAATAAAAAATTTAGATAGTGCTAAAAACTGAAAGCTGAGCAAATATACACCACTTCCATCTTCTTCCTCTTATCTCATCTATTCTCTTGTTTATTTTCCATACACTATCATCCGAATATCATATGGTTGGTTAAATAATAGTTATGCTAATTTATTCAAGCATAAAAATATACTATTGTAAACAGCTAGTGTTAAAAGTTGCAAATTGGCCTGTTATGGTAACATTACTGGCCTACAAATTAATTCTATATGACGTAGACATATACATATTTAAACGAATTTGGCAATATTCAAAATCATGACTCAGCTATTTATTTAATTTCCCGTTCGCAGCGAAAAAACATAAAAAATAAATCAGCTGCGCGTTATGCCTTGAAGTTGGATAATGAAGACTACTCTCTCCTAATTTGTAGGAATCACTGGCGTGAGTATATTTAGGTATATGTAGGCTAGGGTAGTTCATGTACTGATTTTCCCGCTTTCGGCAGCAAGCATCAGTATGTCGAAGATAATACAATATATCCTATATGCTATCCGATGTATACGGTAAAAAGTCAGCCAAAAGTTCGGGATTTTTACCAGGAGGTATTTGGGAACTAGGGAAAGTAGTCAACCGATTTTATTAATTTTTATCACCAGGGCGCATTGTTATCAGAAAAATATCCATACTTCATTTCATTAAGATATTTGACAAATTTACTTATATTTTCGGTACAAAGTCAAGAGCTTGATTTATCTATTAAAATGAAAGAATGTGATGTAATTTAAAGTGGTTTCTTATGGGGAATAGGCGTGATTAATTTCCCAATTTCGTCTTTCCCCTTGTTAAATGCAAAGCTTCTGAGTTTCGTAAGATAGTTGTCGCCCTTTACGTACATTTAAAAAAGAGCTTTGTATAAAGTGTGAGTGTGGTTATTATCCAATTTCACCCAGTTTCACACTTTGTCAAGGAAATCTGAAGGGAAATGTTTCCACTAAATTTGTATCATATAGGTTTAGTAGTTATTGCCACGCCCATTTTTTTATAGTTTTAAACCACAAAGGCCTCTCCCTATTGTGATTTTGCTTTCTAGCTTAATTTGTGTTAAGCTATTTGTGATTAAAACGCCAAACCGAGGAGGAGGAGAGAATTTAGTTTTTCTAAGAAGTAATTCGTTATAAAATTGTAAAGTCCATAAGCACTTTTCTTATTATTAGCTTAAAACATAAAGTGGAAATCGAAGTACGCTATAAAAGCGTTGTTACAAAACTAATCTGCATCCGATGCTCATTGAATACAATACAAGAATGTTATGTGTTTATGTAAATAATAGTCGCTGTTTATATTTAAGCAATAAATGCAAATTCAGTCATTCCCGGTATACCCGGGATACCCGGACTACCTTCCGGATACCTTCGAGCCAGTACGCATACGCCGCCTACGTATTTGATTACGATGAGCTGAGCTTGCCGCTGAATAACGTTACAATCCAAGCCATCAATGCGACAAATATTACGAAATTTTCTTATTAACTAACACCTTCTCCAATTCAAACGAAGATCTGCATAACTATAAAACACACATGCGATCACACCGACTATAGTTTTCGTGCTCGTGTTTTACTACCTGAATTGCCAATCAACGCCAACTTTCGCGCTCACAGACGTCTACTCTTCCTGCCCATTAACGACGGTGGCAAATTAATGCTCGAAGCAAGTATGCACTTAATGCGCATTTCATTTAATGAGTTTTAGATTTCAACTGCATTTCCACTTTTCCATAATTAAAACAATCCTACTTACCATACACATATACATGACTCGGACTTTTCTGTATGGTGTAGCATACACCTTCGTTATAAGGTCTGTGAAATTGGAGTTTCTCTTTACACTGCAGCTACAGGACGACGGTAACCAAACTTTTGCCGACCAGCACGCTCTTCAAAGTAAAATCGTTGAATTTGGCGCTTTCCATTTGAACTTGGTGAGCTTCTTGGTCAGCAATACCGTGCTGGCTGGAAGGCACTATTAATGAACTGTGAACCGCTCAATGAAATGTGGCGCAATGCGATCGAAGTGTTGCGGCCAACATTGGAAAATGCCATAAACGCATTTACAAACGACACTAACACGATTTAAGAGCGTATTGAATTTCATATCGGCAAATTATTTCATATCGGATGTACCGAGCGCAGCAGAGATGTATGCGAAGGCCGTGAAGAATTTGCTGCCGACTGGTCTGAATGAGTCGTATGCACTGAATCCAATAAGTATAGGGAGCAATTTTGGGTTTATACCACATCTTTTTATACCACAGATTCGAAAAAAATTTTAGTTGGAAGGTGGAATTTTAGTGTAAGGAACTCAATATCTTTCCTTTTCTTTCTTGTATATTTCTTTCTTATATGTTTCTTTAATATTTGTCATTTGATACCAATATTGTAAAATTTACAATATTTTATAACTTTTTTAAATACTATTTTCCAAATAGTGGCAACACTCTAAAAACATTTTCAACTCGAAGCTTTCTTTAACCTATTCAGCTTGAGGTGTGTCTTCATCTAATTAATTATTTAGACTTACAATTTTCAAGCTGGTGGCAAAGCACTAAAAATTATTTTCAACTAAAACAACTTGTTTTTATAGTATTTGTTTATCTTGCCTAAAGAAAACAAACAGAGCTCTTAAAAAGCTCTTTAAAACAATATTTTCAACTCCCAGCTTTCTTCAGCCTGATCAGTTTGAAGTGTTACTTATCAAATTTTTAAACTCTTGCAACATGTTGCAACAGAGTATAATAGTTTTATTCACCTTACGGATGTTTGTAGCACCTACAACTAGGTGAACGATGTGCTTTACGCGGGTACCTGCCGTTTGTACAGCCCAACTCCACGGTGTTTGAAAACACAACGGATCAAAATAATGCGTTGATCGGCGCCCCGTTAATAATAGCTTTCGCTAAAACCAACGGTACCGATCGGCATTGTGGAATGGACACAATAACCACCTTGGTAGGGCTCGAGGCCTATCTAAAACCTCTGCCGTACTTTGGGTCCGACACCCGGTTGCAATGCAACTCCACACTGAACTGAGCCGCCCCGGACAGTTCTACACGCATTCAGGTATTAAACCACAGCCACCACGATACTTCCCGAAGGGCCTACCGCAATGAGCAGGATGGAGCCCCTGCCAGACTCCATCCGGCTCCTGCTCCCTGTGGTACCGGATTAAAGTCTCCGTTCAGACCTTATAGGCTAAAGGCTACTTCCAGTTGAGTTACCCATTCAACTCCGACTGGTGGCATTTGTAGTTTGAGCTCAAATGTGTGATAATGATGTGTAATTGAGCTCAGTGTGTGCATAATACATTTAAAGTGTTATAAACTTGGTTCAAGCTAAGTAATATAGCACTATTTCTGACATGGCTAAGCCCATTTTTAGAGCAAAGTCTATTTCAAATGCAGTACATTTTATGGATTTTAGTCGCCTTTTACGACAAGTATGCCTTACCGCGGGTTATTCTTATCCCCCATATCTCCCCTTTTATTAGGAGTATTTGCTGGTATTGCAAATGGATAAAATCAGAATACTGCCACCCCCACAAAATGCTGTTTTTCGGAAACTTAAAGTGTTATACCAAATAGCCTTAGTAACAAATCAAGATGTAGAACTGGAATTTGATACAAGCAATCGCAGTAAGGAGAGGCAGTAAAGAGAGAGAAGCAGAGGCGCAGTAAAGAGAGGGATCTGTAGGTTAAAATTTTTTTAATAGTGGGTGTGGCCCCGCCCCTAATAGACTTAATGTGAATATCTCACAAATCACTTATATCACAGCTATATCGACCAAACTTGCTCAGAACAAGTCTTTCTTGCATTTCCTCATGTATCGTGAAATCTGATATCGGATTATAAACGCGCCCAGGCCCCTTAGAAAGGTTATGTTGAAAACTACTAAAAGTGCGTTAGCTCGCTGAAAAAACACTTCAGAAACATTAAATCTTACAGGAAATATGGTTCCGAAGGTATGCGTGTAAAAATTTAATAGTGGATGTGGCGCAGCCCACTTTTGGGTGAAATCCTTTATCACTTGAACGATTTAACCAATTTCAAACAAATTTGGTACATTTGGTGCATTACCCTGATAACTTAATGTTACGAGGTGAAAATGTGTAAAATCGGGATACAACCACGCCTACTTCACATATAGCACAATTTTTAATTCGATCTGATTCTTTCAGTTTAAAGTATATAACTCAAGCACTAATAAAGATATCGATATAAAAATGTACACTTATAGTGCCCTCAAGGTATGCCATTTCCTGCAAAAATTGAGGAAATCGAAATATATCGCTTCAAGCCCCGGATACCGAATATGGGAACCACAGTGTCTATAGCTGACTTTTTACAGAACATATCGGTTATAAGATATATTAATGAAATACGAAGAGCGTCTTCTCTTGATAATTATATGCCCAGTGTTAAAAATTGGTAAAATCGGGTAAGTGTTTCCCCTAGCCTCCATTCACGCAATATAGAAATTTTAGAACTTCCGGTTGACTTGATACCGTATATATCTTTCAATCTGCAAGATATATTAATGAAACTCAGAGAACGTCTTGTCCTAATAATAGTGTGTTCTGATACCAAAAATGTGTGAAGTCAATAAAATTAAATGGGAATATTTCGACTAGTATTATGTTATTCAGTAATAAAAATTATGGCTGTGGTACCTTCCCACAGCGCTAATATCATGAATATAGATAATGTGGCTTAGTTAGATTGACTTTATGGGTATAGGACCTAAAGTAAAAATTAATATGATGCCAAATATGTTTGCAATCTTTTCAAAATTTCGTTGAATAATAAATGTTGAATTCTTTCGCAACAATTTCCATTTTAATATAAAGTTTTGCCAACACCTGAAAATATTTCCCCGCGAGTACTATTACTAATTTTATTGCAGCTGATCAGATTTATTAAAGTGCCTAAACAAGTTTCACTACAAAAATTACTCTCTTAGAAGTATTATTTCAGAAAATGAATTAGCAGAAGAAAAGAATTATATTTAATTTAGCTGTGAATAAAATAAAGATATGGCTTAAATCGCTTTTTTTCATTTTCTCCAATGCTTCTCACTTAATTTATATTCGAATGATTTTCAGTTTGTTTTGTTTGTTCTTGCGTCTTCAGTTCAGGTTTGAATAAATTTAATGGCAATTTCCTTTTGTCTTCGGAGTTTCGCAAATGTCTTTATACATATTAATTACGCTTCGCCTTTAATTTACTCTGAATTATGAGCAATCAGGTTTCTTAATCATATATTATTTTTTTATCTGTGTTGCTTCTGTTTTTATTGATGCTCCCAACGGCACTGCATTGATCATTCATATTTTATTATAGGCGACTTTCCGTTTCATCTTTTCTCCAACTAGAATATAGTCAAGGTCGAATATACATCCATTCCTATCATTAGAATGAAACCATACATATATACAAAAATGTGCAGCATCACCAAGAAAGGGCGAATTTTATATCATTTAATTACTTCCAAGATTATTTATGGTTTTTACATTCAACTTTATTTGACCACTTTTTTGTGTTGGAACAGACTATAATATCTTTGCTCACCTGACGGTTGTACACGTTAGCATGACAGGAAGGTAGGTATTGCAAATAGGCCGACTCGGACAATTGCCACGCCCACAAAATTCTATTGAGCAAGATCTAATAAAGTGCAATAACTTAGCTCCCAATTACCCCAACTGGAATTTATTACAAGGAATTACGGTAGAGGGAGGCGTCT
Source organism: Bactrocera minax (assembly GCA_021498325.1). Classification (NCBI taxonomy): domain Eukaryota; kingdom Metazoa; phylum Arthropoda; class Insecta; order Diptera; family Tephritidae; genus Bactrocera; species Bactrocera minax. The sequence continues at coordinate 1,846,754 of JAKEEE010000024.1, forward strand.
GCGGTTTAAAAATGTTTATAAAGTGGATATATCACCACAGTGGATATGGATGAAATCCTATATTTCTCGAGCAACTATAACAAATTCGACCAAATTTGGTGCGTCATATTATATTAACATTCTTATATTACAGTTTGAAAATGGTCGAAATCGTACCACGCTTACTTCTCATATGTCACAATTTTAAATTCACAATTCAAATCAATTATCAATGAAGATATTGGAGCAAAAACTTTGCACAAAGAGTGCTTGATGGCATAGCCGATCAAACGTTTAAAAATTATCGATATCGGATTATAACTTTTCAAGTCCCCAGATACGAAATATATGGACCCAGTGCCTTTGGCTGACTTTTTACCGAAAATACCGGTCAATCTGTGAGCTATATTATTGAAACTCAGAAGAAATTTTTGCTTAATATTATTGTGTTTTATATTGTCTTGTATAAAAAGTGGATAAAGTTGGGTGAATATTTTTCTTAGCGCCCATATACCTCATATAAAAATTTTCAAACTTCCGGTTAACTCCATACCGTATATATAACTCAATTTGTAAGGTATCTCAATGAAAGTCAGACAACTTCCTCCTCTGGGAAATATAATGTATAGATTTATACGGTAAATATCGGTCAATTTGTATGATACCTTAACAAAATTAAGTGAACGTATATTATTGGATATGCTGTAGTTAGTTCCGAAAATGTGCGAAATCGCTCTACGGCTCCCAAATAATACATGTCATGATTTCAGACGTTGTACCTAATATGTTGGTCAATCTGTGGATTATCTTCAAAAAATTGCTTGGAAGCATAGTCTCTAATTTACTTATGTATTGCCAAAAGTTTCTGCAATCAATCCAGACCTTCACCTAGCCTAAATATAACCGATATCCGACTTTAAAACTGAGTTTATTCTATTGATTTCTGATGATATTTCTATGATATGAGTGATTTCTATGATATTTAATGAAATTAAGTAGACATGTTTTCTAAACCATAACAAGGTTTAGCGCTGAAGATGAATGAAATCGGTCTGGACCTTTTTTAAACACTATGTCCATAAAATAATGACTTTCGATTCTCTTAATTTAGTTCTTCGAAGTTTAGCCCTTTTGTTTGAGCTTATACTATATGTTTCATTTGAGTTAATCGGGTTGATTTGAGTATAAATATTTCGGACACGAAGCAAAACGTAGTAATGAAACTAAGTGTGTTTCTTACATATAATATAGGCTGGTAAGATGCTGGGGATGAAGAAAATTCGTCAAGTAAATAATGTTGAATTCTTACGTAACATTTTTAATAAAATATGCCCCCGGCTTTGATCTTTCAAAATTGCTAGAGTATAAAATTTTCGGTTACATCCGAACTTAGCCCTTCCTTACTTGTTCAAACTTGAACTTGTTTTATTCAAAGAGAAAGCTAATTGATAAACACACATATGTACATATATGTATATATAAAATTTAAATGGTTTTAAATATTATTATTTATTTTCAAATCACCCATTAAATATTTAGATGACTTAAATATGTAAAATCCAAATACCTGCAGGCGTAGTTTTTAAATGGAAATTTTTTAAAATAATTAATCTTCTAAAATTAATCTTCTTCTAAACTATTGGAGGTATTGTTGTTTTGAACTCCCATAGAAGAATGCGGGACTTTCAGCATAATCAAATTTCAACTTAGTACTTAAATTAAAATCAGTTGTGGTCGAAAATATTACCAGAACAAAATTCCAATATAGACAGGCTGAAAAGTTAATAGCATTTCAGTGAGGGAATGTGAATATGTTTTATGGTTGGAACTAACCTAATAGAAATTGGTAAAAAAGAAATATGTGTGTTGGTTAAACACAATATTTGATACCAAATGTGTCGCTGATTGTTGATTGATTATTGAGTTGATAAGTAATATCCGAGCTCTGCGCCAGAACAAAGTTGCTAATTTCTTAACATAAAAGATGAGCACCGAAGACGTTGAAGGCACCAGACGTCCAAAAGAGACTGTAAAGAACGAAAACGTTTACAAAATGATTTGTAAGATCTGTGGTGCTTTGATGTTGATCGGGATAGCTGGGCATATCATGAACATTTGGGTCCAAAGTGGTTGACACATGAACTCACAATGGACCAAAAACAACAACTAATCTATTATTCTAAGCAGGGTTTGGAGCTGTTCAATCTCAATAAATTGGAATTTTTTTACTAATATGTGACAACGGATGAAATAAGAATTTATTATTTCACTCCGGCGTACAATTACAAATCCGATATGGTTGCTAGATTGCAAACGAAGAGCCAAATCCAAAACGTCCGAAAATACAGCAGTCAATTGGAAAAGTTATGGTGTCTATATTTGGAATGAGCAAGGATTAATTTTTGGCCGGGCCGTGACACCTCTGCATTAGAGTTAGGTTTAGGAATTCCCTACCTTTAAATCGGTAGATGGTGGGTTTGACGTTATTATAATATATATATTTAGATTGCAAAGCTTTGTACGCAAATGTGGGAATTTCGAAAATGGAATGTCATTTCGGTTTTTTAAGAACCGATGTTTAAAAACATCAAACTTAGCTATTGCGATAAGTTCAATTTTAGTAGATTATATAACATATACGATAAAATTAGGTTTGGCGTGTTCATTTGAATTGAATTTAGTGTGAGTTATGTCTTTTTTGACTTAATAATAAATAACATAAATATATGAAAATATCGCAACAAAAAAGAAGCAAACGTGTCAACGATACCTTGGTATTTGAAAAAACTTAGAAAAACTTATTAAATCAGTTCACAATACATGTGTCCTTCGTTTTACCGTTTTTGATGCCGAATGTTGAGCAAAAGGTGACCTCAAACAAACTAAATGAAAATGTTCCACTTGAAATAGAATCACTGTCAAAACTTCTGCCCTAACTACTCACACAAAGTTTATTTCACATATTATATAAGTGACATTTCGGTGGAATGGTTGGAAGACCATTTTGAAAAATGTACATTCCAGGGTATTGTTGGAAAGTCTTTTTGAAATCTTTCTTACCCTTTACATTTTTATTCGGTCCTTACCGAGCTTAGTCTTTTTGCTTACTTAATGTACTCTCTTCATATAAAATTACGCATCATTTATTAATTGCTTAATTAATTATATTGCTAAAAAGGTATAAAATATAATGTGAGCTAATTATGCATTTACGTTTTCAATATTTCAAGTTATAGAGTTTTAATTTTTATTTTTTTTATTTACCATTGAGTATCTTCACTTATTGCACCGCACCACCTTAAGAATGATATGTAAAATAAAATTTAATGCTTTTTCAAAATCATTGCTTCTATAATTGGCTTCTAAAGTAACTGCTTTATTTCAATGGTTTATTTACTGCCAAAAACGGAATTAAAAATACCGTTATTAAAGATGTTAGTGCATTACTTTTATTTTGTAGCTAAGCAAAAATAGAAAAACAACACGTTAAACCTCAACAATGCGTCACCCTGTATATTAATGTGCATTTATAATCAAGAGTTAACATATTGTGCACATTTAATAATTGCCAAAAACGAGTTCGGCGAATCTAACGCTGTATGTATAGCACAAAAGTAAACACGATTTTTTTATTCAGATAAATTAGTAACAAATATAAAAGTTAAAGGTCGATACTAATTTCAATTTAGAATAACTGTGAACTGTGAACCGCAAGCACGACGGATATTTCAACGCACAACAGCAATCCTAAGGAGAATTGTGCAATTAAAAAATTTCGTTTGAAATTGCATATCCCTACAGTGGTGTGAAAATTATTTAAACACACGCGTTATAAGAGTCCGTTAAGTGCCAAAATGAATGTGAAATTATGCAGTTTAAGTATTCTGTTGGCGCTTACATTACAAAATTCGTTTGTGATGGGCAAGCATTTGGTAGATAGACGTAAGCTTCCATGGATAAAAAATAAAAAGTTGCAAGTTATTGTGAAAAAGTGCAAATATTCATAAAAAAATGCCTTATGCAATTTTCTTATTATAATAATTTACTTTCATTTATAGCTACCTTCCTAAATCCCTGTGATTTCAATGATCCCAACTTGAATACATGCTTTGCGGTGAATTTACAAGTATTATTCCGCGAATGGCGGGATGGTGAGATTTTAACATCTTGAGCGCTCCCAAATATATTATATTTGAAATAATATCATCTCATTAGGTATTCCCGGTTTGAAGTCTTTGGGTTCTTTTGAGCCGTTAACTATTAAGCGCATTAAAATAAATCAAAATGGTGCACTGCAAATGAATATCGATATAGAAGATTTGCTTGTGAAAGGTGCCAGTGGGGCGAAGGTGCTGGAAGCAACGTATGTGCCACAATCAATTTGAATAATATTTCGGAAACTGATAATATTCTTTCTATTTCATACCTTATAGTGTAGATAGAAACACTCTGGACGTGTTTGCAAAAATAGAGTTGCCAGAATTGCACGCTAGCGGCAATTACAAAGTTAAAGGTTCCACTTTGGGTCTGAACCTTAACGGGCAAGGCACAGGAAGTTTTGTAGCAAGTAAGTTTGTAACCATTGTTTAAATTTTAAATTTATTTTAAACCTTTTCTACTTTTCTAAACGACTAGAATGAGAAATCCTATTTAAAGTGATATACAAAGTTAAAGAGATATAAAATATTCAGTAATTATTTATTATCACTTCCAGGGAACATCATATTGAGCTTCCAACTTAAAACAAGACTGCGCCATGAAGGTGATCTAGTTTTCTCCGAGATCTTAAGCTTTAAGGCCAAAATCCATCAAATCGGTGACTTCCACATAAATTTGCAGAATTTGTTTGGCGGCCAGCGCGAACTTGAAGACACCGCCAATGATTTATTTAATCAAAACTGGCGTGAATTGTATGAAACTTTAGCGCCAACATTGGAACAAACGCTGGAACTGGTGATGAAGGATCGCTTCACCAAAATCTATTCATTTGTACCGGCCAATTACTTCATCAGCAATTTGCCTTGATCGGAGGTTTAAATATTGAATTATTCGAGAGTTTGTGAGCGTTTGGAAGAATAATCAATTAGTGTGATTATTAAATAATTTGTTATTAGTATTTTTTTATTTATGTAATTAAAAATTTTACAAATATAGACAACTACTATTTTTAGTTTTAATTCCATAACATTTGAGGTTATACACAGTAAAATACATGGAATTCAATAAAACATGTAATTCATTCAATGTTTTAATCTGTTAGTTGATTAAAAACTAGCAAAGAGCAAGTTAATGATCGATTAGTCAAAGTTCATATAAAATGACAAGTTATACATAAATTATCATGCATAAGTCATACTTCCGAATGCACTATTCATGCTTAATAACAGAAGCCTTGAATCGTTTACACTTGCCATCACACGCGAGTCCACATATTATTTTAAAAATACACACGAGTATTTAGGAAATAGATTATGACCTTAGTTCTTCTTTTTGCAATCGAAATTTGTGGAAGTTCTTTTTTTCTATTATTACTTTTGTCATGTTCTAATTAAATGTCAGCTGCATACGAAAATTTACATAAGAAACCGCATTTTGGTTATCTTGAATATCAAGTTTTATACTTTCAAGTAAATTTTTTTATAGTCTTGCTTAAAATCTGAGTCATACTCTATGCCAATATTAAATAATGAAATTATGAGTTCATATTAAGATCTTGTTCCGAATACTAGTTCCTTTTTCCTTTTCCTTTTTATCTTTGACGCCCTATACACTTCTGCGCTGTATCGAAGCAAATGCATGTAGGTTATTTTCCAGTATAATTTTTTTTTTGTTGCTAACTGGGTTCTTTTAACGATCACCTGATGGTTCCAGCGATATTACCCATTAATGATTACTTAAGAGTTTATAGATCGGATGAATTCTCCAATGTGCTTCATCGATATTAAAATTTCTCCTGGATCCTATAAACCGTATATATTAACATCGGTATTTCTATTTGACTTATATTGTGTTTATAGGCTATTATGTGATATACCTTATTATATCATGTATATATCATTATATCATATTATGGCAGACTTTTGCAATTTGCATAATATTATTTGATACCAAAAAATGTACAAATTAATTGGAATCGGCCTTTAGCCTTTCACCGATTTCCATTAGTCCTCTTGACTTTAATGAAATTATTTTAGATGCTTAACTTTAAAGGGGTTAGGCCAGTCTCGAGCATTCCAAAACTGTCTAACTTTAACCATTTATTCTGAGAGTAAGGCAAAAGGTATAGAGTTTCTCTCTTTCTATTTCTCTCTTTCACTCTTTCAGGCTTTCTTAATCATGTACACGTATTTCAGTATATAAAAAAGATATATGCTGACATTTTGATAAAAAAAAAAGCACCGTAAACATTTTCAAAATCAAATAATGTTTTTTAGAACCCTAAAGCATGCCAATCACCAAGAATTTATGTAGTAATGTTCTAGTCACGCCAGACATAGCGCTTCTCCATACTTGTTTGAATCTAGAGGTCTGGATAATCCTAAAATTTACAAATTTACAACGCAATATGTTGCGCAGAGTATATTAGTTTAAATTAGTTATATTCACCTAACGGTTGTTTGTAAAACCTGAAACTAATCGAGATATCTATAGAGTTTTATATAACAAATAGTCAGGATAATGAGACGACTTGAATTCCGGATGTCTGTCTGCCCGTGCAAGTGATAACCTGCGTAAAAATTAAGATGTCTTAATAAAATTTGGTACACATGTTCCCTGGCATTTTGCCACGTACACAAAATTTGGTTGAGTGCTATAAACTATACTATAAAGAGATACAATAATCTACTATTGAAACTAGTATAAAGTGCTGTAATTTTAGCACCTTGGTTTGGCACCAATTGAAATTAGGTATAGATGATTGTAGAAGGGAGGAACATCTGCACTTAATATTTTTTTGGAAAGTGGGTGTGACCCCGCCTCTTAAACGGATTTATGTACATATCTCATAAAATGCTATGTCTATATCAACGAAGCTTGCTGCCAACATTGACATTTGTGTTTTTTCACACAGTGTGAAAACGGGAGAAATCAGATAATTACCACGCCCATATAACAGTTCTGTTTAAAACTACCAAAAAACCGATAATTCATTAAATAAAAACGTCAGGAGCATTAAATTAGGCAGTATAGACGTTCAGGAAGAGGTACATAAATATCAATGTAGAAATTTGAAAATGGGTTTGGCACCGCCCACTTTCAGGTGAAATGCCATATCTCAGCAGCTATAAGACCAATTTGAACCAAATTTGGTGCACAAGATTGCCCTGACATCCTCATGTCACAGTTTGAAAATAACTGAAATCAGATTACAACCACATGTACTTCCATCTGACAAAATTTTAAATTCCATCTGCTTTTTTCATCTTGCAAAATATAAATCACACATCAAGAAAGATATTGAAATAGAACTTTGCACAAATGATGTCTTCAATGTGGCACACCCCTGCTAAAAAACATTAAATTCGGACTATAAACCTCAGCGCCTATGGCTGACTTCATACCGAAAATTTCGGCCAATCTTTGGGAAACTAAATAAAATTCGAAACGCTTGATTTCCTGATAATAATGTGCCCTGGTGCCAAAAAGTGATAAAATCGTGTATTTATTTCCCCTAGACTCTTACTTAGGTCGATATTTGAGATATTTTGACAAAATGAAGTGAACGTATTACCCTGAATATATTTTAAATTGTTGCCGAAAATGGGTGAATTCGGTTCATGAATTAAGTAACCCCCATATACTACACAAAATAATTTTTGTTATTCTTGTGGCCTTTATACCGAATGTATTGATCAATGAGTGAGTTCTCTTAATAAGATTACGTAGAAACAGGTTTCAAGTATAGTAGTACCTTCCCCTAGCTCCATAGTGATTTTTGACTTTCCGGGTGGCATCTGTGAGCGATAAGTTGCTAAATAAAAGTCAGAAGCATTCAATTTTACACGAAAGATGGTACGGAAGGGGTGAATGGTGCCTCTGCTAAAAATGGTCCAAATCGGAATATAACATTTCTGACCCCAGATACCGAATATGAGGACCTCCGTTCTTATGGCAAATTTTTTTATCGAAAACATAGCTCACCTTAATTATAAGATTGATATATAAAGATATCTCAATATGAAGTTCAGATGGCCTTTTTAAATAATAATAATATGCCTTTGTGCAAAAAATTGTGAAATCGGGTCAATACTTCCTTTAAATCCCACATACCTAATATAAGGATAGTCAAACTTCCGGCTAGCTTTACACCGTGTTTATCGGTAAATCTATAAGATATCTTAATGAAATTCACGGAGCATATTTTCTTAATAATAATCTGCTTTGGTACCAAAAATTGATAAAATCCCTTTAGTACTTCCCCTAGGCTCAGTATACTTAATAGAAGAATTCTCAAACTTCCGCTTGACTTTATACCGTATATAATGAATATACATTGAATCTATATTCTTGCGAAGACTATAGTTTGGTGGCGAAATTTGGTGAAATTTTGTGAATTTTCATTCTAGTAGAATTTCTGTCAAATATATCATTCAAATTGTGCGTTATCTTTATGAAATTCCGTGGAAACATATTTTCAAACATAATTTAGTGTAATGCCGGAAGTAAATGTAAAGAGTTCAGATCTTCTCTTTAAGCAATATATCGAATACAGTGATTTTCGACTTTCACATTGACTTTATGCCGTTTATATAGGTCAATATGTGTTATGTTTTAATGAAATTATGTATGTTCTTCGGGGCGAATCGGGCGATATCTTGGTCCAAGCCACATACCTCTCATTTAATGATATCCGCTCATCTAGCTAACTTTTCTTTCATATACCCAATATATTATATTTCATCCTTTTAGCATATATCTCGATAGGAAATGTCTCAACAAAATAATATGAGAATATGTTTAGCATTATATCATTTGGTAGTAAAAATTATTGCTATTAGTATGTAGATATGTATATTTCGCAAACTGCGAGAGTATGAAATGTTCGATTACATTCGAACTTTTCCCTTCCTTAGAAAGTTTAAGGTTAATAAAACAAAAAGCAAAATGAAATTATTTTATTTTCTGACATGTCTAAGTCTTACAAAGTAAATATTTATTTGTAATAAAACTATAATATGTACCATATATACACTAATATTGTATATAAGAACTCTAATCATAGACCCAAGTGGTCTAACTTAGAGCCACTCGAATATTCAAAAACTAAGAAATATAAAAGCAATGCATTTGTTTAAAGTTTTATTATTTTTTTTTTTTATTATTTATACATATTAAAAATATAAGTATTTACCATAAAATATCGCATGACATTTAAAAGTTATTTAAGAAGATGTGCCTAAAAGTATGCTATACTAAGAGTGTGCAGTCGCAGTTTAAATAAGAATTTAAGCCAAGCTCTTCACATCAAATATGAATATACTGACGAGTGTATATATGTATATAAAAAATGCATTGTATGCGCTTGCTTATAGTTTTCAGACCAGCTTAATTTGCATATGACTGAATGTTCTTAACTAATAGTAAAGTTGAATGTTCTTTGAACAAAATAATATTTTATTCATTTTCACATACTGCACATATCTTACAACTTTATTTAAAATGCACATAAATTTATTTCTATAAAAAATGTTTAGCTCTATTCGGAGAACACAATTGCCAAATATATCGCTGTAGAATATCTGTACAATGCGGTACTAGTTTCTCTTCTATATTTTATAATTAAATATAATCTTAATTATCAATGATCTTCACACTAAAAATATTTCGTAGCTGTTGACAGCTGAACAGGTCGACATAGCGTATGAGTAACTTTAATATATTTATAAGTACAAGTGTTCAAGAATGACTAAAATATTTTTAACAGTTGGCTAAAGTTAAAGTTTGGTAAGTTTATGTATTAAATAAAATAGGCTGATTTAAAATAGCTATTTAGCTTTAGCTTTAGCTTTGATTTAAATAGTATTTAAAATTGATTCCCCCAGCAAAGAATAGGAATTTATTTCATCCAAAGCATTAGAAATAGCTGCCAACATGATATGCCCTCATGGTATGTCTATTTACAAGGCCTATTTAAAGCAACAAAGAGAAAACAAAAGTTCAGCGAGAGAAACAACAGTTAAAATCAGCGTCCTCTAAATATAAATTAATAAGCACTTTCTAGCTGAAGAAATTCCAATCAACTCAAGCAAATGCTTGATTCTAGTCAATAATAGTAACTTCTATATGATAAATATATATTATTTATTTCACGTTGAGTTCAAGTTACAAAACGCATTAAAACAGCCAGTCAATCAAAGCTGCGTGCTCATTTGCCGATAGACCGTCTTAACGCGCGGTTGACTCTCTGATTAGCCGGTGTATATATTTATATTTCTAGCGTTGCGTTGCAAAATGTTGCAAAGTGTCAAACAAGTTTCAAGTTTGTACAAAATCGCATTCATTTGCGGCTTAATTGTGGTTAACTGTGTGAATGAGGTTACAAGTGTTGAGTTCTATGCAGAAAAACGTAGGTTGCAAACAGCAAATATTCTTATATATTTTCTATATATATATATATATGTATACATATATAATATTGTTATAAATATATATCCAGTTTACTATAATATCTATTCTTCTGTTTAAAATTATTAAAGCTGCTTTCCTGCCTTCATGCAGAATTGGTGAGCCCGGTTTTACAAAATGTTCTACAAATACGGTACAAAAGTTGATTGATCAGCTGGTGATTGGTGAGTTTATTTAAAATATAGTATTTTTTATTTTACAAACCATAGAATTTATCTAAGGTATACCTGAGGTTGTAGATGAGTTCGGTCCTTTCGATCCTATGCGCGTGCATGACATATATTTCAAGCAAGACAACAGTGATGTGGCTACAGTGCGCGCCAATTTAAGTGACGTCATTGTGAAAGGATTCTCGAAGACAGTCATTAAGGAAAGCAGGTTCGTTGCAAACATACACTATACATATTTACAGAGCATGAAATAGTTAGTTTTGAAGACATTTTGTAGACAATAGTCGAAATTTTCTTATCCATTCCTACTTAGTAAGGATTATGATGAGGATAAGGGGCATTGTAGTTACGACGTAGAAATTAAGCACACATTGGTTGCTATTTAGATATCTGTGTTAAGATATTTGTATTTTGGTATTAATGACTCTAAGACTCTAAGAGGTATCATAAGAGTAATTTGAAACAGTAATACCCTACTACCCTTTTGTTGATATAATAATACAAGCTCACTGGCATTTCGGCCCTGACCAAAGTATTTTTAACTAATCAAATTCGAATTGTTAGGCAATTTGTCTTAAAAAGATTCAAATGTTTGTAAATCCAGATTTATTTCAAATGACCAGATGATAAAGCTATGCGATTAACTAAATTAGCAATTAACTAAAACCGATACACTTAAAAAACATATATTGGATTAGACTAAGTCGAACGGGAAAATTGCTTCAAAGAGTCGATAAAAAGTGTAAAGGTTTAGTGATAGCTATGTATGCATTATCCTTTGAAAAAAAAATTTTTTTTGTCAAAAAATAGGATTCATATTATTAGTTCAAAAACATAAATGCCAAGCTTCCTAGCATAATTCAGAGTTTATAAAAGTAATTCGCAGGCTCATTTATTGTATTGACATATGGACTACGTCCGTTTGAGTGTACTAACCTAACTATTAATCTACAAACCATATGAGCATATACCTTTCATTCAAAAATCTTACAGCAAAGACAAATAAGCCCCGTTCTAATAGAATCGAGAAAATATATACTGATTTAATTTTAGTATTTATTGACAAATGAAAATTGTAGTTTTAATAATAAGTACTAATTAACATTGTTATGAAAACGTACTTACAAGAGTTCATAAAATGTTTTTCTTTATAGAGTCAGTAAGAAGGACTACAGTTGGATTACGAAAATTTTCCTGCCAAAAATGCGATTGGACGCCAATTATAAAATGGAAGGGCGGATTTTGTTGATACCGTTGAGAGGTTCTGGCAAAATGTTCATCGAAATTGGTATGTGGTTGTGTGGGGTCTATTTTATTGCGTCAAAAATCTAATAGCTAGAGAGATCTGACTTCTTTCAACTGTTTACTTCCGAACTTCCGCCTTTGTTAAAATGAGTAAACTTCATATAATACTTATAGTATATTCTTTGCTATATAAGGGATATAGGGACAGCTGCATATGCGGAAAACATATAGTATTAACGCTAGAAGACGTCAGGAAACAAGAAGCATAAATTGATTGAAAACAAATGAAGGATCGGCTATGTACGGATGTAACCGAAGATTTCATACTACCAAAATTTGTGTGGGTAAAAGTTTATGACAAAAACTATAATACTCAGTTGCAACATGCTACGAGAGTATAAAAAAGTTGCGTAACATCATTAACTTGTGCTTAGTTTCATATCTACATTTCGGTTCATATCCGAGATATTTATATTAATATAATAATATTACAAAAAGTAGTGCAGTGGTTCAATATGTGTTCCATAGAATTTTTCGAACTATTGCAAAGAATGCAACTATTTTTGCAACTATTGCAAAAATGTGATTTTCGGGATGCTGCAGGTGGTAGGGTATACTCTTTTGATGTTCTCGGAATTTATGAACCGGAAGCGGTTCCCATTATGTGGTGGCTGTGTGGTGGTGCTGTGTCGTGGTGGCTGTGGTTTAATATTTGAATGCGGGTAGAACTGTTGGCCGGTACAGTTCAGTGTGGAGTTGCATTGCAACCGGGTGTCGGACCCAAAGTACGGCAGAGGTTTTAGGTAGGCCTCGAGCCCTACCAAGGTGGTTATTGTGTCCATTCCACAATGCCGATCGGTACCGTCGGTTTTAGCCAAAAGCTATTACTGACGGGGCGCTGATCAACGCATCATATTGATTCGTTGTGTTTTAGAAGACCGTAGAGTGAGCCTGTACAACGGCAGGTACCCACGTAAGGCACGTAGTTCACTATCAGTCAATTCGTCTGATTAAAAGGCTGCAGTTGAATGTGTTTTGTGGGGCTGAGATCGTTACAAGACTGTCCGTACAGATGGCATATTTACCTTTGGTGAACGTGATCCATTGGGATATTACTTTTATGGTCTGTGCTTTAGCGGTATGGTGATAAAAGTAATCTCTTTCTAATGATTTTCGAATTCTCTCTTTTTTTACCCATCTTTTCAAAATGAATTTCCATCCTTCTAAATTAGTCCCATTTCACATTGCATAAAGAATTGTTTAAATACATCTTTGTTCGTGGAGGTTTTTTGTAGCTCATTAATTCTTGTGTCATTGTCTTCTAGAGCAATGGTAGATGCTTGCTAATGATCGAGAATTTAGGTTTAAGATTAATATCAAGTTCATGAGCATAATTCAGAATCGTGTGCATTGTTTAAAAGTACTTTAGTGTTCGTTTGTATCGCCCGAACGTACATCGCTGAGCAAGGTTGGGTTAGAGCCGAGATATGCTTTCTTGATATCATCCATAATGTGTTAATCTCCAATCTTTCGTTAACGTGTGGCATAGAGTTTCTGTAATTCGCTCCCTGCCTCATATCCGTAGATTGGAAGCCCTTAGTTGATAATAGATAATAATAATGACTTCGAAATGTTTATGAGTATAGGATGTATAAACGAATATCATGATGATAGGAATTTAATAATATTTAGTGTTTCAAAAAGTTGTTTCTTTATGTATAAGCGATGATTTGTAAAGTCAAAAACCTAAGCAAGTTAAAGTTAAAAGCCTAAACGACAAATTAATATTATCACATTTTCTTTTACGACAGATATATAAGATGTTACATTCATCTGAAGTTAATGTAAGAGACCAGTAGAGAACATATCTATTCCTAATTATTTCCGTGAAAGATAGTTTGACATTATTCAAATCGATTTCATTAAATTCAATTGTAAATATGACCACTAAGTTACCACCACCTTAAGGAACTCAATTTTCTAGTGGCAAACAGTGAGAAAATTTGTTATGAACTTTAACCCGAAATTGACGATTTCAAAGTTTAAGCTGAATCAAGTTACCCCTTATTGGAGATAATTTTGGAGGATTGGTGCTCGAAGTGTAAAAGGGCATCTATTACACTTTGGTTTATTATTATTTTTTAACATCTTGTGGAATGCTTCTTAACATGGCATAGGTAGTCCTGTCGAAACCACATGTTTTAACACTAGAGTTGGACATTGTGTCATCAAGCTCGCCAATGGAGATATTTGTTTCTAAATTTAGCGCTGAATTGTTGAGTTTGTTGTTAGCCAATAGTTTATGGCTTAGTACTTTTTTTCCAGCCAAGAACTAATTGGTAAAATTTGAGTCACTGTCATTTATTAACACACATTGGGTGTTCAAGTAATCAATTGTCTTATTTTTTTCGTGCCAAATGTAGAGGAGAACTCTAAATTGGGCTCCAGGATTAAAATCGCCCATCCAAAGGATAGGGACTGGAGATTTCTTTAAAATATGTAGGATATGTGTACAAGAGAAGTGTTTCTCAGGTACGATATAGCTAGTAATAAGTGTTATTTTTGGATTTATTAACGTCTCAGTTGCAATAGTAAGTCAGGTGTCGTGGGTAAAAGCTGTTTCACGACACCTTTCCGAAAGACGATTTTCTTTAATGAGTTATCGCACATTTAGTAGTTTAAAACCAGTGGTCGGCATGAGCGGAATTGCGACGGTGTGAGTGAGCACGAAAGAAAAGACACCCAGAGAGAACTATGTAACCTTACGTTTTGAGAATTTTTTTCATTCCCTCGTGAAACAAGCACTTTCGTACTTCTTTATTCATCTTATAAATTTTAAGATTAAAAGGAATACATTGGACCCTAAAGCCTTAAATTTATTGTTTTTAAATTACCTAAAACAAAACATGTAATTCATAACACCAAAAAGCATTCATATTCACAAATAATTTCGCGCAGGGCACATTTACCTTAGCAGCCCGGTTACACGCGCTATCGCTGTCTTGACAACGACTGAATTCTAGAGCGTAAGTGTACGTATGATGTAAGCTAGGCAAATTGTACTATGAAATGTAGACTGCTGTTTTAAACACAAACGCTATATGGGTGAAAGTGGTGGTTATAATCCGATTTCACCCATTTACTTAATAAATAAGGGGGTGCTAGAAAGACTCATTCTCAGCAAGTTTGGTTAATATAGTTCTAGTGGTTTGAGAGATATGTACCTAAGACCTATTAGAGAGCGGGACCACACTAACTTTTTAGACACTTTTAAACCATAAATGCCCCTCCTCACTTGGATGATCCGTACCAAATTAAAGTTTTGTATCTTAATTGGCAACTTATTTATAGCCCTTTATAGTTTTTCTACTAACTGCTATCTAATCTAATGGATAGGCAGACATCCGGAATCCAACTCTACTCGTCACCCTGCTCATTTATGCTTATATAACTCCATATCTATCTTGATTAAATTGAGGTGTTACAAACAACAATTAGGTGAATAAAGTTATAAGCAGTTGCGACGTGTTGCTAGAGTAAACATTCCTGCGATTCCTACTTGTGCTTACTTCTGTATATATACATTTATGAACCTCCTATGAATTTTTATGATCGTCCCAAGTTGCTATAGAAAATAAAGTCAAACCAACCAACAAGAGAGCTTTATATAAAAGTTTAAAAACCACTATGCTATTAGTGTTGACTGTTTTCCAACTTCATGACCTTGGATCACTCAAACAGTTTAAAGCAGAATGTCGTAATCATACGACATTCTTGTTTATTGTATTTGTGTACCGTTATTACAATATTTTAATTTCCTTCGTTAATTATTTAATGTTAATTACTTACATTATACATACAAATGTCTATATTTACTTTATTTATATATGTATAAATATATTTTCTTTTTCAATTTACATCCTCGCAGAAAACCTCAATATCAAACTTTATACCAAGACTCACCTTTATGAAAAGGGAGGTTTCACCTTTGACAATGTCACAGCAGTTCGTGTAGACTTGAATATGACGCGCGTGCGCACCAACTTCGAGAATATTTTCAATGGACAAAGCAAAGAAGTGGAACGCAGCACAAATGAATTCTTCAACGAAAACTGGCGCGATTTTTACGAGGCACTCAAACCGATTATCATCGAAACTGTGGAGACCATACTCTACGATATAATGCATAAGGTATTCGAATTAATACCAGCGAACTTCTTTGTTGAAGACATACCCACCTCTGAGCAATTGTATGGAACGAAGAATATTTCAATCAATTAAATAATTATTGTGCAAACAAATACAGAAATTAAATAAATGTAGAAACTGGTTTAGTGAACTTTGTTTTAATATAGTGCCATCTATTTAATAGATAGTCTACTTACATACTCGTACACATATAATGCAAATAAAAATAAGTAGATAAAGGATAAAAAAATAATAGATACTTATGATAGTTCGCAACCTTTTGCCTTTGTAATTATTATACAAATTAGGAAAAGAAACAAAAGTTGAGGCAGATATGAGATGAATAAGTTATGAATATGAAAAAATTTTAAAAAGTAAGGAAGGGCTAAGTCGGGTGTAACCGAACATTTTATGCTCTCATTTTATACTCATAAAATACTTTTAAGTGTTGACAACATTTTATATTAAAATATGTTGCCAATGAGTTTCGTATTCGTTATTTAATGAAATCGTGGTAAGATTACAATCATATTTGATATCATACTAACTGCTGCGGTAAGGTACAAATAGCCAAAATATTTACTATTGGAAGATATAATACTAATCGAAATATTTTCGCATCATTTATTTCGCCTAATTAGATACATATATGCAATATAAACTCAACCAAATGGACCAAATATAATTTATTAAGTATATGAGAAAAAAATTAAAAAAAGGGGCGGAATCCATTATAGTAAAAAGATGGTGAGTAGACCAAGGTCTAGGTCGATTTCATTCATCTTCAGCGCTAAAACGCATTACAGTTAGCTAACCACTTATCAGGTATTTTGGGGTTAGACGAAAGTCTGAGCTGATTGCATTTAATTTTGGCACTCAAGTAAAGTATGCTCGAGAACGTTATGATTTGCATTATTGTATTGATATATATTATATATATATATATATAACTATATATCTAACTCGATTAGTTTTAAGTGTTACAAAGCTATTAGAAAAAGCCGAATATAAAATTTGTCAATTTGTTTTGCTAATCGCAATTTGGTTTGGTTCTAAATATGGTTAGAGTTGATTGAGACCCATATATAGAGATTGAGACAACCCCATATGCACAATATAATGATTATCTGTCTTACCAAAGACTTTATAACGTACATTTCAGTTATCGTATGGTCCATACATCCCCAGTGATGAATGTTAGTTAGGTCGAAGTAAAGCTTTCAAATATAATTGATATATAATCGATATATAATTGAAATGTAATATAATGACACTAAGTGACCTACATTAAGTGAACCTATACATTAAGTTATCGGTTAATATTTCTGTCTTATGTTACGATATTGTAGATAATAAGGTTTTACGTATGGCTGGAAATATTTCGTACGCCTTTATTCATTATTTTTACAAGTATATATATTACATAAAATACCATTGCACCTGAAATTAGAACTTAATTGACTCTTATTCGAATATCTTATATAAGCAAGGACATTAATATTAATATGTGTCCCAACTTATCAGATAATTATCTGAAACTGCTTTAATGACACCCTGTATTTTATTTTATGTAGTTCTACACTGTAATATATATCTTCATTCAAAACTTACTTTTGCATAAGCCAGCAGTCTCTCGGCATTGACATTAATAGTAAACGAAGTTATTCGCTTGCTTGCAGTTTTTTTTTTTGTACTTGCAAATGTGGTTCTGGTTTCCACGATCTTCTAATTATTGATACGGCGTTGCGAATGTTGTTTGCTGGGGGGGACCACGGATGCAAAATGCTGTGTAACCATGACCATAACCAAGTTACTGTGTAATTATGTACAAGTTATTGACGTAAGCAATAATAATAAAATCGCTAGATTAGCTACTCATTTAATAGCTAATAAATTATAATTGAATGCAAATAGCTTTTGATTGAATTACCGAAAGTGTAGCATATTACCATTTAATTAATCATTTTCTTTTATTGACTTTTTGCTGAAATGGAGCGAATACATTGTGACAGAGATATTAGACATGCAAATAGAAGTTATTAGTAAATTGTAAATCGTAAACAACTTGCTACATACTAGAATGATAATCTCATATGTGGTAATCCTTATACTTTTCTGGATCCTTACACTGAATTCAAAGATTTACAACCCACTTTTAGACTTTCAACTGTGTACATTTGTATAATATTTCAATAAATTTAGGACCGTATAATTCGATTATGAGGGGATCCTAATATGGACGAAATTTTTCTATAACCTCCTTCTGCTGGCATATAAAACTACAGAGGCTTCCGTTCATTAGGTTAGTTTTATTCCTTACAAATATAAAGCAATATTTGACCCTTATACCTAATATTCTAACTATCGTCTGTATGATAGTACTCATGGTTGTGATCCCACTTTTTCGTTTGTTATTTCGCTAAAAGAGCATCGTTTGAATTAGCTGTTGACGTTTTTATGCCTAATTCTTTAACTAGCCCGTTTTGTAAACCAATAACGTCATTCCCTTAACATAATTTTATGTTTCTGACCTCATTCCCCAGAGAGTTACCAAACGTCGACAATATGTTATATGGGATAGGGATGGCTAAAATCAAAAATTGCCTATTTTCCCATCGATGAATAAAGTGAAAAAGACATATTTCCATAAAGTTTTACTGTGATCACTCCAATCAATTTGATCACCTAATATCCATTTCACTAAAGCTCTCGATGCAATATGCATAATATTCAAATTGTTATGGTTTTTATCTTTTTATTAGTGAATATGAAATTATAACATATATATATATATATATATATATAGGTGAAATATCATAAATCACCACTAAACTCGTAAATTTGATGCACAAAGTAGAGCCATAAGAAATACTATTCACCAAAGTAATGCAATTTAGCTGCTTGAAATACAATTTCTTTTACAATTAAAGTATTTAAGAGTACGACTTAGTTAAATTCAGCACAGGTCTTATTACCTGTAATATGTAACAAATTATATAAATCAGATTTTGTTATCTATAAAATTCATTTGAATTAATTATTAATTATATAGTCTATATAATTGCACACAGAGCAACTACTAACGCCAAATTTTATACCCTCAGTACTTCGATATTATCCAGCTGACTTCCATTCTTGAAAACTGCATAGCCTATAAGTATATACAAGATATTATTTTAGAGGTACATAATTTCAAAGAGAAATATATGCTCTATTTGGTTCCAGCAGTACCGTGTTACAAGCCATACAGGGCATAAAAATATCACCTTATTGAAAGGAAGTTTTGATGACCGAATCATATCAAGAACTAGACCTGATAGTTGACCAGTCCATTAGATTACTTTTTCTAGGTTATGCCAAGTCAATATCTCTGCTGCTGTAGCTGATAAACCAGCTACGAGGACCAGTTGGAATCCAATATTGTGGAACGTTATTGGCGCGATAAGATGTTTGGTGCAAAAGTGAAGTGAGAGGAGCTCAGAGGCCCCCAGTTCTGTTGAAATACTAAGTAACATAACATAAATAAACTAATAAACTTTGAAATACAAGTTCTATGCCTCCACAAAAACATTCGTTTACCCAACTTATGCTCCAATTTATGATGACTGCCTAGGCATTGGTCTTTTCATATTATAAGCTACCTTTGAGGTTTAACAAGTCTAACGTCTAGGACTCGACTGGTACTCCCGCACTGAACCTTGGCGAATCAAATAATACCTTTGCAACTACCAATCTTTCATCATTTTCGATACATTCTTTAAGAGTTAAGCAACAGTTGACGAATTTTCTATTAAAACCAATCCTATGTATAATTTTAATAATAATAAAAGATCCACGTTAACCTTCTTGAAGTCATGAAAATTGCTACTACTTCCTTACAATGGCCCAAAACTTATCATTATTGGTTTAAATATGGTGATAGCAAGGTGTAAAACAAAGGACCCGAAGCGCGATCATCGTTAAGTGAACTAAATAGAAATAGATTTAATTTCATTTTCTACTTGGAATTGAAGACAAAATTGGCAATTATTATAATTATACTATCATTAATTTTCTAAAAATATACACACATATATGTATGTATGCATTTGAGGCAAATACAAAATACTGTTATGTTACAAAAAGTTATAAAAATCAGGTTTAAAGCAAGCTCTCCAAATAACTACCCATAAGTACATATTAAAAGTGCAAAAAAAGTAAAAGTAAAGCAAAAAAAATCAGGGACAATATATTATTTACACTACAAGCCTTACACAGAGGTTCCGCTATAAAAAGCTTATTCGCATTACATTGTCTATAGACTGATTTCTATGTCTATATAGCACATATATACACATGTACATATATGTGTATATATGTGCGGTCGTATGTATATTGGATTTCCACAGGCATCACACAAGTCAATAACAAGTCAATACTTGTAATTACAATTGATTTGACATTAGAATACAAAGTTAAAATGAGAATAGAAAATGATGTGAAATGAAATCTTTATAGCATAGACTTGTAAGTTTATAGGATACAAACTCACATATTTCACATTCATAAGTGTAATTCATTAAATTTTTGTAAGCAAAACGAACTTACATATACGAGAGCGGTCTGATGAAAACTGGGCTTCACCGCTTGATGGCGCCACTATCGCAAGAGCAATTTACTATCGTGTAATATATTCTCATATACGGCCTCCAGATAACGTAATTTTCAGACGAACTAAAGAAGTTGGAGCATCGCTGGGTCAAGTGTGTAGAGCTAGAAGGAAACTATGTTGAGAAATAAATTTCTGTTGTTAAAAAATGTCGCTCTTCTTTCGTACGCTGAGTACTTATCGGACCGCCCTCGTATGTAGGTGCCGTGAAAATACTTGGTGTTAACCTTTGTGCGCTGATAGCCCCGCACAGCCGGCCGGCCGGCTAACTAAGCACATAAGTGGCTTGACAAGTATGCAAGTGACTAAGTACGTAAGTGCGAGTAATAGCA
The DNA here is from genome assembly GCA_021498325.1 of Bactrocera minax. Classification (NCBI taxonomy): domain Eukaryota; kingdom Metazoa; phylum Arthropoda; class Insecta; order Diptera; family Tephritidae; genus Bactrocera; species Bactrocera minax. Next base: position 1,867,942 of record JAKEEE010000024.1, read on the forward strand.
AAGCAGTTAAGTTAATAAATTGTTATTATTAAGTTTATAAAAATGCTACAGCATTTCGCATTAGCCACAGTCGCGTTTAACATCTCGTTACAAAAACGTTTCTAATTAGGAAGAAAGCAGCAACATGTCTAGTGGGAAAAGGCGAGCAACCATGCAGAATAAACGTGCACACACACGCACATTGGCTGCGATGAAAGGACTTTTAATTGTGTTTGCCTGTGTGAGTGTTGCGCACAGCTTAGATTATTACACGGAGAAACGTAAGTGCAGGAGACTAAGTGTTGAAAGGATAATTATCGAGGAAGTAAAACGGTATTCGAATAATTTGGAATTTTAAGCAATGAGTAAAGGACATAAGTGTGTAGGGGATGTTGCTAAAAAGTGCCAAAAAAGAAGTGATAAAAAGGATTTCGATAATCCGAAACATTCAAAATAGCATTAGTAAACTCGAAAAGTATTTATCTAAACAAGTGAAGTATTAATGAAAATATACATACATATGTTATATATTAAAATAATTTCAAATTGTGTTTTGCTCTACATTGTTTCCTAATCGAATACAAATCTAATCAAAGACATCAATATAATGCAATAAAATTAAACAAAGTCGAGAATTTATGCGGTCTAGTAAAATATATGTATATATATATATATATATATATATTTATACTATACCCACTATATTTCCATATTTGTTTCTGTATCTCGCGTTATATAATTCCGATCACTTTGCGTTATATGTCGTTAGAATGGCGAGATTTCGTACTAAAAGAGCTTTCGGACAGTTTTGAGATTGCTTGACTCAGTATTGTTTGAGCACGCGTCACAGATGGACACCATTAATGGGAAAATATGCCACATTTTACAGTTTTTCCTCAAAAAAGCGATAACAGAAGGGAAGTGGGTGAAAATGGGATTATCGTTTATAGTTCTGATATTGTGGCAGCCAATCATGTGCAATTTCCGTTTCGTCGATTCTGTTCCGCTAATTTTGATGTCAAGGATGCATCAAGCCGTGGAAGAGCAATTGTCGAAAAGATCGATAAAAATAAAGGAAATTGTCGAGTCCGACCATCACGTGAGCACTGCTTCGATTGCCTAGTAGCTAAATAACACAAAAAACCCCAGTTTGGAACCATTTAGAAAAGGATGGATACAAAAAGCACCTCGAATTATGGATGCTACACGGACCGAATGGAAACCTCATGGATCAAATTTCCGTCTGCGAATCGCTGCTGAAATTTATCTTTATGCATTAACCTTATAGTGTGGACCTAGCACCAAGTGATTACTACAACTTTCTGTCTACCAGTCTATGGCCAATGATTTTGCTGGTGGAAAATTCGCCTCAAGAGAAGTCTGTGAAAATCGACTGCCCCAGTTTTTTGCATAAAGGGGCAAGGGTTTCAGTGATAGTGGCATTATGAAATTACATTCAAAATTACCACAAGTTATCGAACCTGATCGGATCTTTCTAATTTCAATAAAACCTTCAATTTATTGCAAAAAAGAATGTATTTCTTTTTACTAGACCAAATATTTTTGCGGGAAATAGCTGCAAACAACGCTTCCATATGATAAAATGTTTAAATTTACAAAATAAGCACAAAAGATTATATAGAATTGTTAAGATCCTAAATGAAATACGAACATCGATGACAGCACAGCTAGGAGGAGTCAAAAGTGTATTTCTAAAACTGGAAACAAGAATGTGTATAACTAACGAATCTCATAAAAAGGCCATATTTCCATATAGTTATCTGTTTTTATTTTAATATCGGGTCGAATTTAAATTTTTTATTTTAGCTCAAGATTTTAGCTCAATATCTTAAAAACAATTAAATTAAAAGATGATAAAATGTGAAGAAAATTAAATTCGCAAATGAGATAAATTGAAAAATAAAGCTATGATGATGAAAATATGGCGCACCCTTTATATACGTTAGACAGTTTAGAAGTTTAAGAATGAGCAAAATTTTTGTTGTTTTGAATAATAGGATCTCCTTTAAATAATAAAAAGTTGGTATTATCAGTATTCCAATTCAATCAACCAAGGTACCAGTGTAAACAGAATAATCCACAATAAAATTTATTACTATCGATTGTATATTAGGTAAAGGAAGATATTATGCTTATTTTATGCTGTTACAGTCAATACTTCGTATGATTGCGTGCGATCCTTGGAATCCTTTTTCAGAAATTTGCTTACCTTAAATTTATATATATATGTAACATACTTATATACTTATATATATTATAAAAACAAATATTAATGAGATGTAGCACCTAGCTCCTAAAATTGTTTGAAATATGCATATGCATTTCTGAAAGCTAGATGCACTAAAAGTTTATGTCTTTACAATAATAATTAATATGCCTGTGCTATTTAAACGTCGAATAATGTATTTGTCGGAAATATTGAATTAATAGCGTTACTTGATTATAAGAAATACTAACCACATATTATGTAGTTAGACTGGGAATTATTTACATATATTAGCATTTAAATTAATACAGAGCCAACTACACACAACAGAAAAGCATTGCAAATGAATATAGTGATTTAATTTTTATGATACTGTTTTGCTGAATAAATAGCATCGCATGAGCACAATTAAATACTCTGCCAGATTAATATATACAAAATAATACATAAGTATATAGTTGCAGTAACCTTTTTTCCAACTTACAGCCTCTTATTTACAAACGTGCCGAATCAATGATCCGGAATTCGTAAAATGCTCTACATCCAGTATACAAATGCTAATGACCCAGCTGGGCAAAGGTAGTCATTTTGCAATTAACTGAAAACTAAGTTAATGCTAAAAAAATTCAAATGTAAATAATTCAAGGTATACCGGAGATAATGGAGGTAATTGGTACATTTGACCCATTAAAAGTCAAGGAAATACAGTTCGCACAGGATAATCAAGGTGCTGTGCAACTACATGCCAATCTCACTGAAATGGTGGCAACTGGACTGTCGAATTTGGTTATTAAGGAAAGCAAGTAAGTTTAGAACTACGAAAAGATTATTACGGCAATTACGAAAGCAATCCAATAAGTATTTAGCCTCTCCGACCGATGACGACACTATAGCAAGAGAAAATCACTATCATTACCGTAGACGAAATATTGTCACTATTGCAGCCGAAGGGATCTTTGGCAAATCTACTCCAAAGAAGAGGTACACTGTCCTATCGGCCGGAAAGAGATGGCCATTGGTTTCTGGAATTCACAATCTACGAGGTGTATTCAAAAAATAACGGGAATTTTGGTTTTTTGAAAAGATTATTATTCATTCGTGTACTTTAATATTGTCGCCCTCTCAATATAGTCTTCATTCCATATTATGCCAGTGCTTCTTCCAATCGTTGAAACACTTCTCAAACTCGATTTTTGGAATAGCCTTTAACTCTTTCAGCGAAGCCCTCTTAATGTCATCTAAACTTGTAAAACGACGGCATTTTAAGGTTCTCTTTATTTTTGGAAATAATATAAAAATGGAGGAATAATATAAATATGGGATAATGTAAATATAAATATAAAATATGGGGGCTGGGGCATTGTTACAGTATTGTTTTTGACCGAGAATTCACGAACAAGCAACGAAGTGTGAGCAAAATTTTTCAAAAGTGAGCAAAAGCCATGAGTTGTTTTTTCACAAATATGGGTGTTTTTTTCGGATTGCTTCACGCAAACGGCGTTGAACTTGTAGGTAATACTTCTTATTGACCGTTTAAGCTTGAGGCAAGAATGTGCACTGTGCCCTTAAAGTCGAAGAACATTCCCGTTATTTTCTGAACACACCTCGTATATTGACTACTTAGAGAAGGCCAAAACGATCACAGTGCTCTATTATGCCGAATTATCGAACCGAACAAAAAAGTTCGCTTCCACCATGAGAACGGACCGGCTCTCATCTCCGCCTTATGGTATGTGCATCGAATTAAAAGGAAACTATGTTGAGAAATATTTAAATACCCGTTTTTACTAAAATTTTCATTTTTCTTTTGTAATCTTTAAGTACTTATTGGACTGCCGTATACTTTAACAAATTAAAAATTTTTCATATATTGTCTCTTATTTAAGGGTGAGTAAGAAGGACTACAGCTGGGAGACGAAAGTTTATGTGCCAAAGCTACGTTTGGAAGGTCGATATAAAATGGCTGGAAAAATATTATTAATACCACTGAATGGAGCCGGTCATATGTTCATCGAAATAGGTAAACGTTTTTATTTTCGCTTACCATTTTTACAAATCTGTTCTTAGATTTATTTTATTATTTATTTAGAAAAACTGAACATACTTATGCGCACCAAAACTCGGCTCTATGAAAAGGGTGATTTCACCTTCTACAATGTCACCAAGCTGCGCATGGATTTGAGTCCAGGCGGTGTGAAAACAAATTTTGAAAATATTTTCAATGGTAATAGCAAAGAGGTGGAGCGTAGCACTAATCTTTTCTTCAATGAAAACTGGCGCGAGTTCTTCGAAGCGCTGCGTCCGCTCATAACGGAAACTGTGGAGAGCACCCTGTTGGACATATTGCAAAAGGTCTTCCACTTGGTGCCGGCGAATTTCTTCGTTGAAGATATACCAACTTCGAAAGAATTATACGGAAAGGGGAAGAAAAAATAAATAGTTATATTGTATAATATATATTTTATATATTTATTATTGTTATATTGTATAATATATATTGTATAATACGTAAATAGTGGAAGTAATAAAATACAGTACATGTTTCAAATTTACTATAATTTCTATTAAATCGGATAGAATTCGGAGCAAAATTTTTTATTCGAAAATCCTTTAAGATGGATAATAATTCTATTATATTCAAATCTGTTAAATATTTTCTTCTGCTATTTAATGGCATTAGATCTGCTACAGAGTTGCATTTCGGCCGATGGATTAATAGCGAAAATATACTCAAGTGATTACGGCAAATGTATTTGCTTGTTTCTTTCATACTTATTTAATACCCAAAGATTATTTATACATATTTATCTTACAATGTTGCCCCCCCTTCCGTCAAAACTTCATAATTTGTTATAGTCCTCAAAAAGAATGTAAGAAAATTGTTCAGAAAATATGTATTCTTTTGAAAAAGTATGCTAAAAAATCAAACGAAGTTAGTCAATTTTACTATACAACTGTCTTAAAACACATTAGTTTGGCAGTGTGAAAGAAAATTTGAAAACCTCAAACAATTGTGATAAAAATTATTTTATTTAAATATTCAAGTAAAACTAACAAATAATTAGAATCACAAAAGCAGCGTATATGTTCATTATGCTCTATTTTATTAAGAGCAATCTTGATATCGTAGCTAATATATGAACCAAAGTAATGTAAAGGTAAAGTCAGCCCATCGTACAACTTTTTATGCCATTTGCCTATTAAAACTATTTATCAAGTATTCATATAAAAATTTCACGCCAGTAAATGTCGTGCTAATGCTACCACACTGACCTATCCGAGTTTAAAATGACTTCGATTTCACATGGAATCAATATTAAGACTATGACTATATATGGTATGCCTTGTATGAAGCTCTCGATAACCTTGTTAAGTTGATAATGTAAATGGGCCTTCATAAGGTTTTCTTTTATTTTGACCTTCACTCATATACTGCAAGAGTCGTAGTGTAAGAGATCAAGAGATGTAAGAAGCAAGAAATCTCTATCCTTGTCTTAGAGTACTAACCTGAACTAGAATACTATCAAAGCTTCGTGACAATTAACTCAATCGTTCTTAAGTTAGTGGGTTCAAAGTTACACAATCTCTGCTATTTTTACGTCCGGATGGGGAAAAACACCATTGATGTAAAGTGTGAACTTGATAAATGCGACTACAAGTCTGCTTCAACGTATTCAACGGTAAAATACTGGTTTACTGAATTTCGTTGCAACAACACCAGCACAAATGATGCACCCCGTCCATAAAGACCACAAGAAGCACTAACGCCAGAAAATTTTGCATAAATTCGTGAAATTTTGTTGGGTGAGCGGAAATTTGGAATTGCCTGAGTTAGCTAACATCACTGGCATCTCAAAGGACCGCGTAGGTCATATTACTCAAGAATTTCTAGAGAAGTAAAAGGACCAGTAAATTGAAGCAATTCCGCTATTCTCCAGATCAGCACTGACCGTATTCTCCAGATTTGGGCGCCAGCGACTATTTCCACTCTCCCAGACGCTCAGATTTAAACCAAACGTTTTTACACTGTTAGGCCAAAGGCTTTTATGCACATGTAATATATTGACTGCCAATTAATTAACTTCTTTACGCTACAGTTACATGATTAAGAACTTGCTTTCAAATTAATCACACAAACTACTTCTCAAACTTGATTTAAATTGACAGCTGTGACGTAGACTGCAGATAACTTAATAATCAATCATAATTTCAAGATGCCGTTTAAAGATGTCTAAAGTTTTGCAAGAACTAAATAATTTAATGGAAAAAGAGATGAGTTGAGAAAGGCCATCTCGTTATGTGAAAACAACATTAGAGTTTATACAAAATGCAGATAAATGTTTTATTCAACTTTACTTATTCCGACCTATAAGCTGACGAAGAGACACTAACATTTTCATCTCTGCAGAAATATACTGATATGCTTTTATTTGTATATCAGCTCATCTCTACGACGAAAGGTCCATATTCCATAGAACATCACGTATTTTGTTCGCAAGACTATGTGATCGGCTGCTTTGACTTGATTATCAAGTTGTCATAGGACTTGTTTGGAAAAAACGATATCAAGACGGCGTTCTAGTTCAAAAAGTGAAAGTATGGGAGCAAACAAGTGTGAATCCATTTCAACTTGAAAGCAATTTCTTGATCATGTAACTCGTAACTTTTTGTAAAGTTACATGAGGAAACTTTCAGATATTGAAGCCAATATTTTGTAAGCAGCTTTGAACTCAAACATTCGGTTTGGAAGTTTCAAGTTAGGAAGTTCAGTCACACCTACTTTAGACATTCAAGCAAGAACATGAAGATTTTTCAAATATGCAAACTATAAACTAAATGAATTTATTCGAAACGTGGATTCACAGAAATCATTTCAGCAGGATTTAACTGTAAAAAAAATTGAAAACCAATTATAAAAATAATACAGTTAATTGGTAATGATTACCTATACCTCACTAACATCAGATGTTTTGCTTTTCAGGTAAGACTGCTTAAAGTAATAAATGTCAATTAGGGAATTAATTAAGAGATATGGTCGTACTTACAGCTTTTTGATTGTATTTAAAAACAATTAAAATTTCTAATTTTATTACTTATGTAATTTGATTCGCTTATTAGCATGCATCGGTAATACAAATTAAATCAAAAGCATTAAAAGCGCAGCTTACAATGTGAGTAGACGCACACGTCAAATGTGCTTTATAAACAATGCGCTTAAGTAAGTATGTATGTAATAAATATAATATTCAATTAACTTAAAAGAAAACATAAAATCAGAATGCTGCTTGATATTGAAATGTTACAAGCGATATGACACTACGCGACTACGCGATTTGTTCTCCGCCAACGAATCAGTTGTACCAGTCCCATTTCTTGTAGTCCAGTTCTTTTTTCAACGCTTCCACATGTGTATGTCGATTATTGCCGTTGCGCATAAAAACGCGACGATTGCCGATTGATTGCAATTGACGGAAATTGTCGACCAGAGCGCCATCTTGAGTATCCTGCAGTTGACGAAAACGCGCGATCTGTGGATGCAGGAAAATGTTATTAAAAGGGCGAAGGTGGTGAAGTTTTTGTTAAAATATAAGTACCTGCTTCGGTGAGATTGGTATGGGATCAGGATAGAGCACCCATGTAATGGCTTCCGAACAGGGTGGCGTTGTGAGTGAACCTGCAATTCATCAATAATCAAAACACAAATTAAATCATCATTCCACCTACTGGTAAAGGTAAAATATTTATCTGCCTGTATATGTTAAGCAAATTTAGCTCAATAGCTAAAATTAAATCAAGTTATTTTGTATTCAAAGAACACACATTCATCCTCATAACCGAAAGTAATAAAATCTTTTGGTATCATTCTGCAATCGTCCCATATTTTTCTGGTTAACAGCCACAAATTTAGCGGTCAATTTGTATTCATTGTCGGCGCTATATTTGGCACTTGTAGATTTGTCACTCCATGCATATTTACACACCTATTTGCATACGTATTGCACATTCTCTTCGTTACCGATTTCGATAATATCGCTGCGATGTTGTTTGCATATTGAATTCTGTTCAATTCCATCTATTTTACTAATTTTTTACTAATAATCACAATAATTGTAAATATATTTGTACATATGCCCATATTTGTATTTGTGCGTGTTTTGGCGTGCCAACTGGATTACAGCGATTTTCAGTATTGGCTGGCACTCGCATAGACTTCATTCAGAGTTATATAATATAAAATATTCTAAGCGCTCTGGCAATTGTATGTAATTGGCATGTGCGTCAATTTAATATGATTAAATAAATCTGATTGAATAAAGCTATTTGATAATACACCTATACATTGATGTACATGTATTATTATGTATTTGTACATATGTCCAGTCAAAAGTATTTCAAGCGAACTTTTATAATAAAATATTTAACTTAAGTTAGTTAGATAATTTTCTCCACCTTTACATCTCCTCAATCATATGTGCCTTCCTTTCAATTAAAGTCTTATTAAGATAATGAATGTAATATGTATGCTCAGTTGATTTTATCACAATGTTTTCAAATATGAACAATTACTTGAAATGCAGCCAATATTGAAAAGAAATATGTGTCATGTAAAGCTAAAATGCAGACATACGTTGCATTAATTTACGTTACGTTATTTATGATATTATTGAAATTGTTTGATGCCCTCTAAAGTCAAAGTAAGGCTATCAAAAATGTAATAAAAATTTTACAATGTCAATGCGATTTGTAAAGTTTCGTGCATAATATTCTAAAATATATGCTTTTCTAAAAATAAAGCTTAACGAAGTAGTTGCAGTACACCCCTTGTAAAATCAAAAATCGTTAAACGCAATCGTTAAACCTTGATTAAAGCAATACCCAAATATTTACCATTAGTGGCTTGGTAAACACAAAATACCTTCCAAAGTCTCTTATATAGTGCAATTTCTATATCTTTTTTGTACTTCCTTTTATTGAATGGGACATATATTTTACAGCTACCTTATTATCCAGCTAATGAACCAAAATGTCATAAACTTGATAAAACTGTACAGCAATGTCTGTACTGTATTGAGTTTCACATAGTATGCCTTTCCTCACCCTATACAAACGTGCTGGAAGGTAAATGAGATGAGGAAGATGAGCTGTTATTGAGGATAATATCCTAACAAGTCATTAGTAACATTGAAATGACTGAGAACCCACTTCACAAGACATCTCCCACCGTGAATATTGCAGAAAATTATGTTCGAATGTAGCCGGTTAGCACTGATTTAGAAGCAGAAGTAATCGAGGCAGATGGTGAAAGCGCAGAGGCAAGTTCTAAGCGGATAAAGATAAAAAAAGAACGCATCATCCAAGCTTAAAGAATTTCATTGCAGAAAACAAAAATTTAATTAGCTGAAAGGTCTGAACGTAGACGAGTAATAAAATTATGCATACATAAAATTTCAAATACGAGCAGATTATAACATTCCAATTACAATAAAAATGGTACTCTAAATTAGAAAGTATCGGCTTTAATCGATACTTTTGATTGCAGAGATATTTCTAGTAACTACAGTCATATCTCATATATATTCTATCATATATTAAATAAACTTATGACTTTCCAAATACCATACATAAATTCGATTGTATTAGTAATTTTTTGGTAAATGAGCGCTGCATTTTTCACTCCGTTCAGTATTACTTGAATATCTTTAAATGAGCGGAACACAAATCTCACTCGCATACAAGCCTTCTCATACTTGATTCTAAATTTATTGTATCCAACAATGTTCTCACCTTTATATGTATAGAACTTATCCACATCTACATTTGCAATAAGCGATGCCAATGAGAAGGTAATCGTCAAATTCATAACATCATTGGCCTCCGGTATCAAATGCAAATGGCGACAAATCGCTGTCAGACTTTGACTTTCATCTTCGTCTAACTGTAAGCAACAAAACGAGATAATCAAAATAGGCAACAGCAAATCTCTTTGGCAAAATGAAAATCAAACTAAATAGCCAAACAATAAAACAGCCAATAAACTCATAACAACATCACAAAAAGTCAGTCAGTTGCTTTTCCTTTGTCATACTTCCAATTCGTCTATTCACTCACTGCCACTATGCATGCAATCAACTCACATTGAAAAAGAATCCCAGGACAGCAGCACCATCGGCGAACTCCAGCGCATCTGTAAGCGTTGCGTATTTCTTATTGCGATGCACAATGTGCATTTCCATCGTGTAACGGATGTCGTTGATCACATGCTCAGCGCCACGATTGTTCTTATCGCCCCAATGGAAGTGCACACTCTCCACTTCGAATTCACCTGGCAGCTTAGCGCCGCGCACGTATGGCATAAAATCGCCACTCGCCTTCTCCTCATCGGTGAGTTTAGGTATATTGATGGCAACTGCAGAGTAGAGTAAATTCAATGGCGAAATTGAAAATTCACGGAATACTTTTGAATAGAGAGTGGAATTATATTGAGAAGAACACCTTTTTTGCATGTGAATTGAAAGGATATTTCAATGATAACTCAGTGATTGAATTTGTAAATACATTTGTTGTTATGTATGTATGGATGATTCGAAATAAAATTTCAGAATTACATTTATGTGTTTATGTGTTAATTTTCTTCATATCTGCGATTATATAAAAGAGTTACTTAAACCGAAATTAGGGTTTAAGGACTGAAAACTCTTTGGTCTAACAATGAAAGATCGTTTTTTTGTTTTTGACTATAAAAATGGTTCTCTCTTCTCTTACATAACCTTCATATGGAGTAGTGATGTTCAAAAAACGCACCCATTACGTCAAAACAAATTTTTTTTTTTATAAAAATTCGTAAATTACATAACCTACATTGCTTTGAGCTGCTACTCTTATTAACTAACTACTCGACTTCATTTTACGGTTACTCGATATTGTTTCGCGAATTATTTCGGTGTTTTCTGGCAATACTACCTACCTGACCAGTACTTCTCCATGGAATTTCCTGTGGCAGATTTGCCGTAACACTTATCAGGTTATTGCTTAGGATCAACAGTGTTTTTTCTCAACAGGAAATAATATTTTATCAAAGCACGAAATTCACTTTTTTCCATTGTAAACAAAAAAAGCAAAGATAGCGTCACTTTGGGAACAATAACTGGAGAATTATTGTAGGAAAATTGCACGAAACTGAATAGAGAATAGAGGAATTTTCGTCTGCGGCACTATCTCTCGGTCAGACCAAGGGCTTTTCAGGCCATACTAAATATGACATACTATATATATAAAAATAACTTTTTTTCTATAATAAATTTGCTTCAAATTTAAACTTGATAATGAAATCCGCATATACTTTATTTCTTCCCTATATCTATATAAATACGGTTATATAAATAAGTTCGTAATACAGCTAATACTTCTATTATACATCATTACCATTAAACCTTAAGAGTTTGGAAATTTTTCAAATCCTAAATATTATAGTGCTACTTTTCTTTTACTCACCAGTATGACCATTATTAACCATCACCAGTGGGTTTGATAACAAATTGTGATATCCAATCATGTCTACAGCTGGCATATTCAGTGGAATAGACTAAAATACAAAACAATAAAGGTAACATAAATAACGGTACATTTGATATGAAAAGGAGCGGTCGGAGTAACAAAGTTAGCGAATTGAATTCGACAAAAAGGAGTATGCGGATACCTCATCTAAGTGGTATGACCGCTTTCTTCGATGATATAAATCTTTGTTTTACAGATTTAAAAAAAAAAAAATCACTGTTGTGAATGATTTTAATTGCAAAGAACTGTATACTCCACTACAAGCCCTTTTTAGTGATTTGAAAAACTTCAGAATTGAAATAGAATATAATTGTTTATAAAAACGTCAGAACAATAGAATTGGTGATTTCAATGAAGAACAAAAGAATATCTTAAATCCTCTTTATGTCAAGTCAAAAAATCAGGAAAGGAAAGATATTCTATGTATAACAATTTTCTATTAGCTCCCGAGAGGAATTATGTGAGGCTTTTCTTTCATAAGGGGACACCACGCTGACCATCTCTTCCGAGAGGACGGCTTTTGAACTATCATATGACTGCCAGAAATTTGAAGAGCTGAACTGAGATTTAAACTATTCCCACCTAATACTATTAAAAGCATTTTCGAGACATAGTTTTCAATTAATTTGCTACTTTCATGGAAGTTAACTAATGATTCGATCGCCAAATATTTTTCTGTTACATTGTATTTGATTGTAATACGTTACTTCATTATTTGACACGCTACTCATAAGACGAAAATAAATTTACAATATTCGAAGCAAACTCTAAATTTTGCAAAGCTTCCATCGAAAATTTATTTAAACCATCTGTTGTATTTACTTTAGCCGAATGTATTGCGATTGGTGACTGTGTCTTGCCCGCGCAATGTCCATGATGACGAGCCCAACGACGTTGGTTCGGTTCTGAATAGCCAAAGCGGGAACCAGCGGTTGCTGAAATTGGATACAAATAATAATTACAGTTCAAATAGACACCCAAATAATTCAATGAGTATAAATTTTTACAGCGCTTTGCCTCCCATGCAGCAGACCCGAGAAAGCCAATAGGCAAAGCATATTGCAATATTCTCCTCCAATTGTGTATATTCATTTTAAAATTTGATAATTTGGATATCGAAAATTGAAAAATTTTGTGAAATAATAAATAAAAAGTGTGTTTTATTTTGATTTTGTATTTTTTTAATACTTTCTTTGAACTGATTTGTTTATTTTTTTTTCATGTCATATTGAATACATCCGTTAATGTTGTAATTGTCGATCATGTTTCCATTATTAAAGGTTTGCTCGAAACCGGCTATTGAATTATGATAATCACTTGCAAAAATTGTATTTCAAAAAAATGATAAAAAGGAAAATATATTCTAATTTTCAAAGGAGATGTGGAAAAGCGCGGGTAGTACTTATGGGTTAGTAGTTATGCGGGTGCGATCCGCCTATTATGCTATTACGCCAATATTGCTCGTAGGCACATTTTGAAATTAATAAATAAATAAATGCTTTAAAAAAAATTGATCACCATCATCAATCACCCGTTACTCTCACTTAAGTGTGTGTAAGTATTTATGCCAGATACATATGTATATATGTATTTGCGCTTGGTTCAGTACAGATTAAATCGTGTGTAATAACTACATTTGTGTTTACTTTAAAGCTTTTCTATTCTTAACAAAATGCTTTAGTTGTTGTTGTTTCTATATCGACAAACTGTTATCACTTGACATTATTTTCAAAGCCATACGTGCGACAATTGATATGAATGGTTACTTATGAAACTGACATTTTCATAACGTTTGTTCTTTATGCAATTCAGTGTTGTCGAAAGTCGACCATAAGCTTTCTAAATTAAAATTTTTTTATTGAACTCTTTTTGAATTATAAAATTATTAACAATTATAATTAAGTATTGTTATAAATAATTTCGGTGGAGTATATGAGAAGTATATTAAAACACCCTATATAGTATGCCTCTAAAATATCTTTGGAATAATATGCTCTTTTGGCACTGAAAGCTTTGTCGCTTGAGATATCTTGACAGATTAGTTAGTATCATATATTCTCGATATTAAATGATTGAGTTACTTATTTTTTAAATCAATATTTTACATACCAACCAGTATGCTTACTGAAAAGATTAAAAATCATAATGTCAGGTGAAGAACTGATGACTACAGGGTGTTGCGACATGCCTCGGAGTTTTCATAATGTCAATCAACCATAGCGGACTTTATTTACTATTTGAATGAACTCTAAGGATTTAACCATTTGGTAACCACCCCGTATAACCTTTGTATATAAAAGTAATATATGAAAATATATATATATAAAATATTTATAAAATAACATATACTATATAATATTACAGCACCATAAATAATAATAAGTTACATATGGCGCCGAAATTTTCGCACACCTATTAAAAATCTCAGATTTGTAAGCCATAATAAACGAAGTTCTTGGACGAGCTAAATCACATACTCACACTAGCAATATAATAAAAGCAGTAAATCAGGCCTACGCCACTTCATTTTTATCACATTTTCAGATAGTCAACATTTCTTTTTTATTTCTTTCGCAGATTGCTTATTTCTACATTCTTGAATGCAAACTAACCGTCTTTGACACTGCCCCCGCATTCACGATGGAAATATCGATTATTCGCGTTTTGGTGTTTTCTTTTCCCCACATCTTGGACCGCGCCACAAGTGTTTGCACGCTGTAATACGAAATAAGCGGGGATATAGCTCAGTGGTAGAGCATTCGACTGCAGATCGAGAGGTCCCCGGTTCAAACCCGGGTGTCCCCTTCTATTTTCCTGATCGGAAACTTTCGAATCACGAAGCTTTTGCGAAAAAATTTCACATATGTATATATTCATATTCATATTGCAGAATATTTTATTAAAATATTATTATTAACTAAATATAAATCAATACAATTTAAATTTACTAATAATAGGAATAGTTCTAGATCGAGTGCAATTTTCTAAAATTATTATTTTTACCTACTTCATGTGTGTACATATGTTTGCAAATAACAGCAACAAATATAATAGAAGTGAAATGGGGAGTGACGGATGTTTTCTTCTGTCGAGCTGACTTTGAATCAAACCATCGACATCTCCATAAAGCTTGGTGGACATATCAGACAAATTTATTTAAATTAAATTTTGCTTTGCTGTGAGTATCCAGAAAAATGTTTGACTCGGTCCAAAAGTCTCTAAAAATCTGTGAGAGATCGGATGTGAGGGTGATGCAGACATAATTTGTCATGCCATTTGTCAAATTAATCAACCTCTATCATTTCAGCTTTGCATCGAAAATCAAGGATTATAAAGGAGATGGTTTGTAAGCAAAAAAATTGGAAAGTGTACTTATGTCCAGCCTTGTGGAAACCCTTAAAAAGATAGGTTTTATAAATATTGTAATAGTAATTAACACCATAGTATTAACCATAGTATTAGTATTACATAGTATCAAATTCGAATTCTTCCAAAAATTCTTTGATACTTTCATGTCTAAACGGATTCTTTACAATACATACTTTATTCAATATATTTTATTAATATTTATGGATATTGCTCATATTAAACTAAATATTAATTAAATCTAAAAATAATTAAATACATTCTAACAAAATTCTATTCAAAACAAAACAACTTTATTTATTGTAGTTAAAAGTGTTTATTAAGTAAAATTAGCAATTGAACGCGAAATTTTAATTTGATTTTCATATCGAAGTGTAAATTCGTTTATTTATTATTTAATTTATATATATATATATATATACATCTGACACATGTACTAAACTCTGATAAATTAAGTGAAGTTGTGCTCTTGCAATTCGTATTTCCTATCTAATGAACGCTGCCTTGTTTTAGATTACATCAAATTATATTTATTTTCCCTCGTTAATAAAATCATCACATGAATTCTGCTATCTTTATATTCCTCCTGTAAGCTCAATATTTTATATAATCAGAAATGTGAAAAATATAACGTAGAACTGTCCAACCTGCTGTCTCTGTTAAACAAAGGCCGATCGTGTTGATATCGTTTGTAAACATTCGCTAGTGTGACGTCAGCATCAGCAACAGTTGTTCAATGACAACATTTGGAGCGTAAGCATAATATTAAATCGTGCATGTTATATAATCTGTATTATTCTGCCTATTATATTGTCAACTCATCAAACATAAACTGAAAGATAAACTTTGTGGTTCAATTAGTCGACACACTACTGTTTGCTCTGCAGCAGCAAAACACCTGACTGATAAGAAATAAATATTTGCCCCAGTGAAGTGAAGTGAAGCTTATTTCACGAATTGCATATTTTCCAATGTTATGCCATTTTAATATTGTATCATCACAAATACTATTTTTGGCATTTTCGAAGTGATTGCAATTATTTAACGCGGAAAACTATTTAAAATATATTTCAATAACTAGCACGTTTTCTATTAATGCTCAGCGGAAAATTTAAATAAATTGCTTGTGTTGTTTAACGAATTACACTACTGTATAAGTATGTATGTTTGTATGTACGTATGTATACACCGAAAGATTTGTTTATTTATTGCCTTAACACTGAGTTTTTAAGTTAAAGAGAACGTGCCTTGTGCAGTTGAATATTTATATTATATGAAATCGAAAACATACATAGTTGCTTTCATACTCTCGCAACATGTTTTGCGGAGAATAATAGTTTTGTGCGCCTAACCGTTGCTTGTAACACCTCAAACTAATCGAGATAGATATGGAGTTATATATCAAAAATGTCAGGATAATAAAACAAATTGAATTCCGGACGACAGTCTGTCCGTCCGTCCGTCTGTCCATACAAGCGATAACTTCAGTAAAAATTGCGATATCTCAATGAAACCTAGTACGCGATACTAAAATACAAATTAAGGTACCTGTTAGTAGGTAACTGTTAGTTGGTGCAACGCGTCGAAGTGAAGCGAGGCATCCGTGGTAGTGAAACCTCCCACCCACCTCCCACCTTATTTTAATGATATTGTGTTGACGTACGTTCACGGGCTTACTATAGAATAGTGGCAAAAGTAAATAGCATCATATGAGACCTTCCTCTAGGCGCAATATACCCGCTATAGTACTTTCCGACTTTCCTTCTGCCTTTGAACCGTTCGTTTAGGTTAATATGTGCAATATTTTAACGAAGTTAATCTTAAACATAGCGTGGTTTAGCGCCTAATATGAATGAAAACGGTCTAGACTTTTGGTCTAAACTCCATATCCCTAATGCAATTATGACTTTTTCCTCATATACGTACTATATTAAATTTCGTGCCTTTAGTATTATGTCATTCTGTGGTAAAAATTGCGGCTGTTCTACCTTTCCATAGCACTAATATGATAAACATAATTATTTTAATGAAACTTCAACTGAATGACTTTTAATGAAAAGTTAGTTAGATTAATTTTAAAGTCAATATCTCGGACTTGAAGTAAAAAGTAGTAATGAAACTAAGTCTGTAAATGGCCTACATTAATAGGCTAATAAGACGCTAAATATGATTATAAGTAGATATGCAAAATTTTCTTAAGATAAAATTTAGCAAACACCTGAAAATATGCCCCCAGCTTCGCTCTTTGAAAATAGCTAAAATATAAGATGTTCGGTTAAAATCGAACTTAACCCTGGCTTACTTGTTAATTGCTATATTATCCATAGAAAATGTACATTTTGAATTAGTTATAATAATCTATTTTTTGCTATATTTATAATATTTTAGTAAAATATTGTTTATTTTTATTTATTGCAGAGAAATAAATTAATTGAAAAATGGGAACACTGCCCCCAAAATAATCAAGATCAACTCAGTCATAATAAACAGGCATTTAATTGCACACTGCGAAAAAAGTAGGCACTCTGACGCAATCTCACGGATAATTAACATTATTAGTTAGTGCCTAATATGAAAATATCACAATTTTGTATTTAATTTAGCTAGATAATTACAAAATCAATACAAAGCATACGATATACACATGTGTACATTTATTATTTAGCCAAATTATATTTAAACTGCAGAAAAATGTAGAAACAAATCTTGGAACTTGCGCCATAAGGAATTGGTCGAATTTTATTCTTCGAAAAATGCCATATCCTTTAAAATTTTTTAATTTCTACCATTTTATTAAGTTCCGTCTGCTTCATATACACTTTTGTGTTAGTCTTGTTTACTTTTCTGAATTGTACTCATTAGCTGAGTGCCTACAGTATTCAAATAACATTACGTTAATTTTAGGATTTCATTGATGCTTGCTTGAAGTGAGCATGATTAAAATTCTTTGTTGATACTTCTAAACATGTAAACAATTACAATTTATGTAATGTTGACAGCGGCGTTTCAGAAATGTCACAATTGACAGACAACTTTGTGTGACAAGTATGCACACCGTGAGCATACTAAATGAACGCAAATTTTTTCCAAGTGAGAGCAATTAAAAATGTGTTAAAAATATGTTAAAAATTAATGCAATAATTGCAATTGTAATATTTATGCTTTATTTTATTATTTTCTTTGAAATAGGACTATAGGACCTAAACATTAGAAAATTATATATCAATATGTTAATGAAAAATTATTAATTAATAAAATTAAAATATTCGGAATGAAATTTTTTAACAAGAAAATATACACTTCAACCAGAAGGAAACCCAAAATATGCATGTATTCCACTACAATTTTACTGTTTTAATTTGATGGGTGTTTTTTTAAAGCCAAGTTGCAAAACAAAATTCTTAATAATTTGGCTTTTTGCATAAAAATTCTTTGTTAAAAATATGTAAATTACACGTTTTTGCAAAAAATATAATTAATGTTATAAATTCAAATTAAAAGAATAAGTTTCATAGTTATGTAAGACGTCAAAGCACAAGTATACACATTTTCCAAAAATTAAATTGTTTAATAATATTGCCAAAAAATATAAGAAATCGCATAAAAAACATTTATTTTGTTTTATTCTAGTTATTGCGTGAATATTAAGAAATTAAAAATTGGTAAAAAGTATTTAAAATAATTCGGCATCTTATTGTTCTTGATTATTTTTATTATTATTATTATTATTATTATTATTATTATTATTATTATTATTATTGTTCCCGCTCCACTCTCCCCCCAGCATACCGTGAGAGGCGATTTTCATTTTCACCGAGTATGACGAGTATTTTCTTTTTCCAATTTTTCCCGATATTACAATTTAAAGTATAAAAGTATACAAACATACATATATATGACAAATCACATGATGTAGCCAATCAACTTTCATACACAAATTTGTGCAATAAATGCAAACTTCATTTACTGCTACAAAGTATACACTTCTGTTCAAAATAAAAACATTTGCACATTTATCTATGCCGATTTACACTTCCGAATTGCTAGCAATTTTATTTGCAACAGAAAACAATCATTTACCTTGGTAAAGCACACAAAATGTAGCCAACAACAAAAGCACTTTCATTTTTATTTCATTCAAATAACACCGTTACACTGCAGTTGAACTAATTGCGAATGTCACTGTGTGAAATCTTGTGACAAACTGATCGTCGCGCGTGAAAGTGATCAGTAGTAGCACCTAAAAAACACACAGTTAGCACAGAAAGTGGCACATAACTACAAATATTGGTAAGACAATATGTATACAGTTATGTATGATTTAAATATGTAGGAGTAGTCCCGGAGTAACAGCACCGCACCGGAGGGTGACAACTTCTCAACTGAAGTCACATCGACAGCCTGATGATGGCTGATCGAGAAAGCGCGCAGGTTGTCAAATGCAAAGTTCTAGCAAAACAACGTCCACCATTGCTCCCACCTGCTGTCGCATGTATTTACACATGTAGTGTGTGCGTGTGTGTCGGCAGGGAACTTCCAGCAAACGGAAGCAACAATAGAAACAAAGACAGCAATTATGCGGCAAAACCGTCTATATACTGGCCAACAACCGGCCGAACTACATACTAACCCATACACACGACAGATATGACGAGTAATCAATCGCTTAACTGCCGAACGACCGAATTATCTAGGCGGTAGCGCTGTGGAGGTGAGTTGCGATTGGAAAGCCGTGAATTTTATTTAGTTCGGACACTTCAACAGGACGACGCGATCGGCGCAATTAAGTTAGTGGAAAGGTAAATAGTTAAGTCTGTTACTTTTGCAAACTTAAATCTACGCTATTTACCCACACACACTCATGCAGACGCCTACTCACTCCGGCACCTATCTTGCTCGTATTTATTTAATTTGCACGAGTTAAATGTGATCATACAAAATTTATTACAAAATAATACAATAATTTCATTGCCGAAGTGCGAATCAGAGAGGTGGGAGGGTGCATTGAAATGGTTGGCAAGAATTCGATTGTCGTCGATCAGTGTCGTGCCGGTAAGTAAACCAAGATATGTTTTTTCAAGTGCATTGTACATATACATACACATGCATAGGCACATATATTATGTCAATCGGTTTTGTATTCATACCTAATGGAGTACGAATTGGATATACATAGCTAAATATACAAAATTTGCAGTCGATTCAAATGTGAAATAGTGCGACTTAGCACAACAGTATATCACATCTACATCGGCAAATATACACGTATGTGTATGTGTTATATACCCAACAGTGAAAGTATGAAGTGTGAAATCTCCCTTTAGTTCGGAATTAGTTCTATTTGAACAAATTTGGACCAAAAAAGATAATAAGTAGTAGTTCGTATCGACTTATATGCTACATATCGTGCTAGATCATATTTATAAATATAATATATTATAATATATATAAGACTAGTTACCGTGTTATATTTTTTAATGGATGGCGTCGTTGAAGCTGACGGGAAATTCTTAAACATTCGAATAGGCTTGCCAAACAACTTTTACAATGCTACCATCAGTTGATAGCACAATAATACTTTCTGGAAGATACAGTTCAAATGATCTAGCCATTATGAAATACCTATAGAGCGTTAGTTTGTTGGAGAAGGAACATTACTTCTCGAAGTCTACAACTCAATGAATACTTTGAGAATAAATATTCGGGACTATGGTCAGGTAATGGTTGTTATTATTCATAATTGGATTTGAAATGTTGAAATCTGCTTAGACTTTGAAAATAATAATAAAACATATTTTTTTACAAAACCACCACGAATATCCTTTATTAATTTTGTATTCGTTAATATTTTGATATTTAATTATAATTTGTTCTTTATAGATTGTGAAAGTAAAAAAAAAAAGAGTAGTGTTCTCATTTAATTTTACAAACGTAAATATTTGGGAGCTTTTGAAGTAAGTTTCCTAACAATTACTTTACTGAAATTATTATTCAGACTAACTACAAAAATATTAAATCTGTACCTGATGAGAATAGCAGAAAAGAAAGTTATCCTGCAGAGTAGATATACTTGAGGAATGACGGAAATTAAACTAATCAGCTTCCAAAATAAAAGATTCGAACTAAAAATAAACTAGTCCCAAAGAGACTTGACTCAAACCAAATATAAAAGCATTCATTAATAAAGTTATTTTAATTCAACTTTAGCGACTTAAAATTTTACAATTTTTATTATAACCATATTAGATTTTTGTGCTTATTTTGAATTAGTATAAAACATATAAAATACCTTATACATGGGCTAAAAAGAATTTTTTCTGAAGTTCAAAAGTTTTCTGAAGTTTTTTCTGATCCAGAGATCGCATCATAAACAAAAAACATCTATCCATTAATACTAACATTAACTAAAAGTCTCAAAAACTTAAGTTGACTCCAAAAGTGACCTCTTTTTCACAATCTAATAGTGGCTCACCGGAAAAGGGATCCACTCAAATGAGAAAAGGTAAAAAAAAACAGGGGAAAACATGAAAACAAAGGTCTATTTTGAAGTTATCTAAGCTTCACACTTTCGAAATGTTTTGCGGACCATTACAACAAATAAATTAATCTAGAAGAAGATTATTTCGAAAACTGAAACCATATCATTGTGAAGAAAAATTCAGCCCATATAGTGTTAGTTGCTTGTATGGAGAAAGACAATCGGCTGACTAGTTAAACTCGTGGTTCATACTAATTATAAAGTAGTTTACAACTGATTGATTTCTTTAGAGTACACATATTTGCATATGCACATACATACTTATTACATCTTCACTTGCGAGAATAAATTTATTACCTCTGAAGAAGCGTAGCAGATAGAAACCTTAGAGATAACGTACAGAGTTGCATATTACTACATATGATTATATGTAGTATAACTCATATTTTTATTACTCTATGCTTTTGCCAAACGAAGTTTTACCGCAGAGTTTCTATAAAGATAATTTTCGTAAAGCTCAATGTTGACTTAAATCTGATTTGGAGATAATAAAAAAGTATTAAAACAAGTTTTTAGATTAGTTTCCACTCCATGCTAATTCAGTTGAAAGCAATAGCTTCTCTTCATAAAAACCGATTTCGGCCCACTTGTGATGCATCTTAATTTCCAATAGCTTCATTCACACTATACAAATAGAAATAAATCGGAACTTATAACTACTATCTTTATGCTGAGACTACTATACCCTTACGCTCTATGTAAGATTTGTAGATATGTCTCAGACAGTAGAAAATTTTTTCTATCGAGGTCGATGTCGATATGTTCCGAATAACAGTCGGCTTAAAAGTCTGATTTGACATATAATATATATTATAATCATATATATATAAATCACTAAATGTAGTGATAAATAAATATCAAATTTAGGCAAATGCGCAATATCTGTATCGTTTATTTCTGTGTAAGAAGTTTGGATAACTTCAAAGAAATAATTTATTTAGAAATTATTTTTCTATTTGAGTATTGTGAGATTGTAAGTAATGTATATATATGAAAGTAGTTATTCAATTATTTACAAAATTAATTTAAAGGAAATAATAAAAATATTATTTTATATGGATTGATGATTAATAAAGAGTTTGATAATTTAGCGGATTTTTTCTAATTGTCATTCTAAACAATTTGAGATTAATTGAGTGCATTTAGATATCAATAATTTTAGAAGGAATTGGAAATTAATTCGAGTCCGCCGAGCATAAAGACACTTAAAAATGTACTTGGCAATTTTTCCGCTAGTTTTGCAGCTCCGTATCAATTCGCACGGAAACACTCTTTATCATTTTCTTTAATTATGGTACTGCACAAAGCAGAAAACAAGAGGAAGAAGAAGAAACATACATAACCGCCTTGAGATGAAAGTTTAAATGAATAAATTACATTGAAACTATATAAATAAATATGCGAACATTTGCGAACATTTCGAAATAAATTTGTGCAAATATGTGCCTTCAAAATATGTCACTTCAAATTTTTGCTCGGGTGAAATTCTTGCTTAAAATCCGCTTTTAATAAAAAAAAAATGTAAAGAAAAATATCATAACTATATTTATAATTTTAATTTTTTCGAAAACATAAACAAATTTATGTTTATGTAATATTACATATAAGATCACTTATCTGTGCTCCCAATCACAAAGACTGTGTGACCAAACCAAACCAGACCAAATGAATCGCATAAAGCTTGTTGCGAGTGTATAAAAATAAAACGAACCGAAATAAACAGAAATTGATATAAACACCTACCAAGATCATATCGATGTTGTTTTCTTCGCATGTAATTTTGTTTTTCGTATCTCGGTCATTGCCCACTCGAAGAAAGCACTTAGGTAATACAGTATATAATAATATTATATATTATATATTATAGATAATACAAAATATTTTAATAGACAATAGACACATTTCATTTTATTTATCTATAATACAGAGAGAAAATGGGGAAGTGAAACATCATTCAAGGAATTTAAACAAAAAATAAGTTATTCTTTATTAATGATTTACTTATTAATTTTATTTCACAGCAATAGGCAAAATAGCAAGTTTTAAACTGTGTGTACTTATACATATATACAAACGTATGTTCGTGATTTTTTAGCAGTTTATATACATACATACATATGTAGTAGAAATAGTTTATAATTTCTCTGGCTAAAAGTTAATGAAACTTTAACAATATAGAACATTACACTGAATCCTTATCTAAGAGAGGTGGACCTAGAAACTACTACAGTACAATTCGCTATACAGTGCTTTTTAACTTTAATATCTACCAATATAATCTCTCCTATCATTTCTCTTTGATTTGAATTGAGGGTAGTCTCATAGCGAGAAATTTTATTTTAACAAAGTATTTTATGTGAAGTAAAAACAAACAAAAAAAAAAAATTGAATTGAAAACTCGCGCAAAATGGTTTTGTGAAATATATAAAACTTATTTTATAAAATAAACTGTATGCCAAAAATGGTTAATTGAAATTGTTCTCTTAATAGCTTAACTATCACTAATCACTTAAAAGTAAGAATTATTATACAATATTAACAAAAAGGTATTTGAATGACAACTTGTTATAATTTTGGTTAATTTTTGGCATGACTATTATTTGTACTCTATATATACATGTAAGTAATTTTATTTTAACCGAAATGCATTACTAAAGGTATACAATGTTTTGTAAGTGATTGGCAAAAAATTTGTTAATAGAAAATGACCTTCAACTAACTTATCTCAAACGATGACTTCACCAAAGAGAAGTTTGCAAAGCGATTCTTAAAAAATTTTAATATAATTCGGTGGAATTTTAATACTTATTGCAAGTAAATTGAAAAAAAATCGCAAAGTATTTTTAATCTGATGTTCGATTAAATGAAAAAAAAAAATGATTTGCAATTCAAAGCAGGAGAGTTATGTTATCACAAAGCATACTCAGCGCTTTAAAACGATTTTATGAACAAGAAAAACACAATTTTAGCGTACATTTTAGGTTAGGTATTATGGTATACTACTTTTTTTTTTAAGTTGAAATGTTTTGGTTACACAGTTCGAATAATACAAAACCTTTCAAATTATATATTACAATATATAATATCATGGAAGCTGCAAAAGCTTGCCATTGTCAGCAGAAACCAAACTTGCATAATTTTACAACTTTATATCATGTACCATAAATTATCTGACTATAATATTGTACAGAATTACATACATAGAAAATGTTAATGTTAGTCAATGAGTATTAAGATTTTGAAAATAAATTACAAACGAGGCAAAAAAACAAATAGCAACGAATAAGCAAATGTTTATAGTTAAATGAAGATGATTGTATTTATCTAGCATAGGAATCATTCATATTTCTCCTCTTTGGCTGTCATAAACATTTTTTGGCACGCGTAGGTAAAATGGTCTGTAAATGACAACAAAAGATAAAGCATTAAATAAAGTGTATTTGTATATGACGGATAAGATACTCATAAAATACATACTAATTGCACTCTGTAAAAGCTTTGGCTTATTCTTCCACACAACACCGACGTAGTAGAACGGCACACCTATAGCCGTTATCAGAACACCCATACCAACTTCATAGGGGGCTACGTAAACAGGCACGACCACCAGAAAGGCACATATCACAACAAACACAGCAGGTATCCAAAGCGAAACCTACAATTGTGCGTATATTTTATGAATGACGGGAGTCATAAAAAACGATTAATTGAATGATTGCCACTAGCATATATGTAAGAGTTTTGAAATTACCTTAATTGGACGTTCCATATCAGGGCGGGTATAGCGGAAATATAGCACCGCCGACACCGACAGCATTATGAAAAACGACTCCACTATGCTGCTGTAAGTGATGAGCACATAAACATCACTCACCACGAGCATTATAATGGACAAAATGCACTGGAATTAGCACATCAAATTGGATTATACTAAGCAGTACTTCAAGAAAGCTGTGCGCATATAATTTATACAAATTATTCATAGTTAAATTACCAAAAAGACAAGCGATGGCACCGGCGTGAATTGTTTCACACTTATATTCGACAAGATTGCCGGCATGTGTCCGTTGCGTGCGCCCACAAAACACATTCGCGACGAAGTCATTATATGTACTGAGAGCCCGCCGAAAGCAGATATCGCCACCATGATGGGTATGATAAAAGACCAGAGACCCAGCACACGATTGCCAAAGGACTGTTAAGAATTACATGTGTCCACACATTAAATACAATACATTAATAGTAATTTTACTTATTTCTATATATATGTAGACTTTTAGTTGACCTACCACTGCTATTGCATCGGAGGCAATCATTTCCGCTGGCGACAACACCGCCAAATAGGCCATGTTAGCGAGCACATATATAGCCGTAACCAGCGGCAATGAAATATAAATAGCACGAGGCAGATTTTTATATGGGTCACGCAGTTCTTCTGTCATAAAATTCAAATAATTCCAGCCGGCATAGGAGAAAATGCCCGAGTAGAAGGCAACCGATAGTTTTCCGGGATCGGTTTGTGTGTTTTCAAAGGGCTTATCAAAGTTCTGAACGTGACCTAATTTCCAATAATAAAAACACGAATTCCAACATTTATAAATACAAATGAAAATTAAGAATACATTTGCCTACCGAAACACATCCAAACCACGCCCACAATGATAATTAGCACCAAGGCACCTATTTTAGTGAACATAATTACATTTTGCATTTTCGTGGTTATTTTCATATAACATGAGTTGAGGTAGGTCAGGAAGCAGATGGTTACAGCCGCTAGAAGTTGTAATGCACCCTCCGGTATGCTGCACTCGTTGTCGAAGAAGGGTTGTAGCACATACGACGCGAATGTCAAACCCATAATGGCATTCGTTGTAGGACTATAAAGATATATGGATTCCATGAAAGACAATTAATTTAACAACAAATGTAAATGTAAAGAAGTATGTCTGTATGTATAAAGGAGAAGAGTGGTTGCAGTGTCAAAACACATAGCATACTTTTGGAAGTATTTAAATATAATTATAGTTTTGCGGTCGATAACTTAGTTCAATTAGTAATACATTCCACTTATTAACCTGAATACACACATCTATATGTTTTATATACGAAAATGAGTTATTCGAAAACATAGCATACATATATGCATAGCTTTTGCCAAAATCAGTTAATTTAATTGAGAATAATTAACACTTGAATAAATACGCAGGCACTTGTCAAATAAACCGCAATCTAATACACGCATTTATATACATGCATACACGTTGGTGTACGCACACATATTAACCGCTTGTGTAGGTGTAAAAATAAATTTGAATACGGAAGTAGTATTAGTCCGATTTAAAAATTAAAAATTATTTAATTTATTCATTTATTTATTAGATTGCAGAAAGGTGTCTTAAATTTATTTAGAAGACACTCGTGCGAATAAATTTAGCTTCAACTTTAATATCTAATCTTTTGAAAACTTTATAACAACATACACACATATGTGCATACATAAGTACAGATATAGATTGTTTATTCTTATAAACTTAGCACGCTTATTAATAAGTCGATATAACGAAGCATAGGTTTGTATTCATACGAGTTAGTACATACTTAGGTTCGTTTATATGTATAAAAAAGTTTTAAAAAATTAGCACCTACTATTAAACGCCACTTAGTAATAGAGTGGCTGCGTATTTATGTACAAGCATACATATTTATGAACGTACATTCCCACCTTTAATGTGTATGACAACTCTAAAAACATCAATTGTTCGTTTTTTACAAATTAGAAGCTAACTTTTGATAACTTAAACGCCCATGAGTCAAGATATAACTGATATGATATTGTCGGTAATTTATTTGACCACATCGTTATCTTTAATTAAAACATATATCAAAATAAGCAAGCGGTAACATTTATGGTTACATTTAGACGTGGTACTCGTAAGTAATTAAAATAGCTATGGAGAAAATTGCTACAAAGTATTTATAAATCTTAAGAAAAATCCAATATTTATATATACATAGCTATCTTTTAAGTAGTGAAATGATAAAAATCTGAACAAACTTGCGCTTTTAATTTGTTACTTGTCTTTTAAGTAGTAAAAAGATAAAATAACCAACAAACTTGACAATATTGACATGCATGGAAGCCATTTGACCATAGCACAGTAATCAATCAAAAGCATTAACTGTAATTATGTGAGTAGATACAAATGTGGTACGTATCACTAATATGTGATGTGATTTTTTGTACTCGTAAAGCTCGTCATACGCATGCATATATACATAAAATTATATTTTCACTTATCGATCCCTTTAGCTAGCACTTTTTTAGCCAGAAAATATACGTATTAACATAAAGTAAAATTGGACAATCATATATATAAGTACATAAATATATATGAATGGACATCAGTGCAAGTAAATCAGCCGCTTGATAGCAAGAACGCCACAATGTTATCTCTTTGAACAGAAGCGCATTTGTTTAATTTAAATTGATAAATAAATTATCACATGGTAAACATATTAATAGACACTACAAAGAGCTAAAGATTACTTAAAATAAACAAAGCAGCGAAACTTTTCATTACAAAAGCATAAATATCAAACAAATAATCACAAAAGGCAAGCAAATCAATTTATTATTTACGTATTAATGCCGAAGTACACTTTTTAATTCTATTGAATATTATAAGAGCGACTTAACAAGACAATTAAAAGTTGAGAAAAAAATTGTTTGCATAAAAATTTACCTATAACAGTTAATTAATAATTATTAAAATACAAATAGTTTATTGGATGGAGACAGTTGTTTACATATGTAGACATGTGTATGCATACAAACATACATATGTACATATATGTGCGCATGGCTATTTATACAACTGACCACCAATTAAGATTGAACGGATTTTTAGTATTTATTACAATGCAACAATTAGGTTTTGAGAAAAAATCTAACAAATTCATTTAATTGCAAAGAAGCACAATTGCGCGTTGGGTATGCTAAAAAGGAATTGAGCGCCAATCCACAACCTTATATTCAACTACGATAAAGAATATCATAATAATGTTATGCCATTCATTGCCAGCAAATTAAAGTGATAAATTCACTGCAGCAATACTGTAATAATGCGATATATATCATCATACCCCTTTGACTTATCTACTTGCACTTTGCAGTCACTCAAGTATTCAAAATGAACTTACACAAAAATCATCATAGCATCCCAGAGGTAGAGAAAAGCGGGTAATGAGCCATACGCTTCCAGAATATATGCATAATCACCACCAGATTTCGGAATTGCCGTACCCAATTCGGCATAACAAAGCGCACCAATCATCGACAACAAACCGCATAAAACCCAAATAACGAGCGAAGTACCAACCGCCTCTACTTCGCGTATGACACCTTTGGGCGATATAAAAATGCCCGAACCAAAGATTATACCCAAAATGATAGCAACACCTTCAAGCAATCCCAATTGTTTCTTCATACGCACAGCGCTGTTATTTGTTTCGGCGGATCCTTCACGTTGTGCGCCAGCACCGCCATTTCCCATCCCCGCAGCTGTAGCATTTTCTGTTGTAACACTAGGCGCCGTTTTACTAGCTGGTGTTAATAACACCATTTCGCTGGTTGGTGATTGTAAGTCATTAGAGGCGCGCATATCTTCGAACTACCATAAAGTAACTACTATTCTGTCTTCTTGGTTATATTAATCACTTGCGTTTGGTTCGAGTGTCACGATAGGACTGAAAACTGTCATGCGCAACTATATTCGTTATTAGCTCGAGGTTTACTAACTTCAAACGTCCAATTGTATTTAGTTCGTATATATGGTTTTTGTATTTGTAACATTTACTAATCTACTAGAACAGTTTGTGTTATGATGATCGTATAAGTGAGCACCACAATAATGCCGGGTGCTTTTATTTTTGTTTTGCTACGCTTGTTCGATGAATTTATATACTATTTTTTGCCCTATTTCCGCGTTCCTTCGTTTTCCATTCACTTCCTATAATGCCAAGGGTAAGGGGAGGGGAAAGTCGCCCATTGACACAGTTTCAGCCACCAACAACCACTAGTTGTGTGACTTTTTAGGTTAGATGTAATGCTGCTTAGTTTGATACCAATTTTATTTATTTTTTTATAGCATAAAAAGAAAACAAAGATATTTTCAAATCTATCAAACACTTTCCGACTTTTCCTTATTGTCATTCAGTTTTGATTTTATTTATGCGTACGGTTTCACTTTTACATTTCCGGAGAAATATTTTACGAAAATCGAATTGCACGCGATAAATACGAGCAGAACTAACACCATTGTCAAACGGAAAATGGCATTGCGGAAAGTGAAAAGCGAGACGTGGGAGAATATTAATAGGGGTGAAAGAATGTGTTGCCCAAAAATTGAAAGGAAAAGTGCGCAGTGTTGGAAAACGATAATAGGTGAAAACTCACTAAAAGTCAGATATTGTTTATTAAATAAATTAAGAACAAATATAATTCAATTGCTGGCAGATAAAAAAATTTACACGATTACTTAACAGAGTTACTACTGTAACACGATAGTTAGTTAGATTACAAAGCATACTTTTAGGAAGTTTAAAATCGACTTCCGACTTTTGTTGGGTTAGTTAAGCCAGAGAACTTATTGGCATAGAGCAGTGAACTTATAAGTACAGAGATGGTACAGGTTCGACAGCGGAATAAAATAAAGTCTGAAAAATTTCAACGGGGGAATATACCTCACAACGAGGGAAGTCATCTCATGATAAATTAACATTGTTTCGATTCTTAGCAGAAGGGAATCTGTAGAAATTACGCATTTTCTGTTCTTAACATTCTCAACCAGGGAATTGTGATCAGGGAACCAGAGAATGCTTACAGCACATTTTTTTTTTTAAACTTTAAGAAACTTTTCAGTTCTCTGGTTAAGCCACGGTTGTCATGCTTTACCTATTACAATAGTAACGGAAATATATGGTATATTTCTTATTTCACGTCTTTGGGAATACGCATAGAAAAAATGTGGTGGTTAGTTTTTAATGTTATTACTAAAAGTAGACATTAACTTTGCCTTACACTTATTTATACATTATACATACACATTAACTCTAATTCATTTCTTCTCTTTCGCATGTAATTTGGAATTGATCATTTCCTTAAATTGTGATAAAATTTTGTTTTCACGCTTCTGCCGCTCCTCTTTGCTAAACATGGCTAAAGCTCGTTTTTCATCTGCAGAATAGATTTGATTTTCCTTACGAATACGTACAGCTTCCATGCGGCGATGTCTAACAGAAAACAAAAAAAAAGTTAGTAAAGTTATAAATTAGCACATAAATAATTTTTTTATACTGACCTACTACCGCTCATAACATAACCAACTGATTCAAAGTTGGCAATCTCCTCGGATGTCAAACCAATTTCACCTCTACGTGGAATTCGTTTTCCTTCTGCAATGTATGCTGCCATAGCAGCACCTTCACCAGGTAAAAGAGCACGTCCGAAATCCTTCTGGCTTAAACCACTGGTTTGTCTTAGCGTAGGCCCGAACTCCTCACCACCGACGTCGGCATCTTGTGAAGATCGGGGTCTGTCCAAACTATATTTGCTGGCTTCATTTTTAGAGCGTTTTTTATTTTTCTTATGTTTTTTGGTTTTAGTTTTCTTTTTTATTGGTTTGACTCCGTCTAAAGTCTTTTCCAACCATATCTCCTCTTCTTCAGAATCTGAGTCTGAAGAACTTTCCGAGCTATCACTATCAGAACTTTCATCTGAAGAGGAATCTGAGCTTGGGCTGTCTGTATTAATACAGCTCGACACTTTTTTCTTCTTACTACGTTTGCCTTTAGATTTCTTTTTGCTACTTTTGCGCTTCTTTGATTTTTTTGATTTCTTCTTTTTAGTCTTACGTTTCTTCGTTTTTGGCTTTTTAAAAGTACCATCTAGTATTTTAACATCTGGATCATCCAGTTCGTCGTCTGAATAAATCTCTGGATGTGATGGACTTTTACCCCATACATCCGTAGTACCTTCTATACCGATCAACTCACGTTGCTCTCGACGTGCTTCCAAGTAATTTGATGACTTTTTCTGCTGATAGTTATTTCCACTCATTCCACCCCGAAAAGGGTTACTTTGCCGTTCGCCATAATTATTTTCGCGAAACCTATCATTAGGCCAACGTTCAACATTTTGTTTATCGTCTGCAGGAGCATTGTGACTAGTACTCCTCCTATACCTTGATTCCCAGCGATGATCTTCCTTACGTTGATACTTATACCGGCGACTCTCCACGGATTTTCTCCCTGTTCGTGATCTTGACCGAGAGCGTGAATGTGTCAGTGATTTACTTCTTGAACGTGTATGCCTTCGTTTGCGATAACTCCTTACTCTTTCACTTCCGTCATCCTGTGCACGCGAATTGTGTTTTCGTTCTTCAAGCGAATGATGACGGCTGCGAGATCTTGTTCTTGAACGTGAACGCATGGTAATTGTATTATTACTGCAACTTGAAAAAATATAAATTAATATATTTATAGTATGGATGATGCGAAATATGTATAAAAGGGATTTAAAATTGACAGTGTTTCAAAGCGAAATAACTTGAATTCGAAGTTCGAAAGTAAGTCGCACAAAGTTATACCAGACTAACATATCTGAATACTATTTACTATTTATCTTTTATTCAATACATACGTATATGGTAAATAGTAACTTTTTACAGAAAATTAAGTATGAAAACTAAGATTATTTAAATTTTTTTGTTGAATGTTTACACTGTATGTATCTAACACATTAAATTTTTTTTGCAGCAGGCAAAAATCGTTGAACAAAATATTTAAGAAAGAAACAAAATATTACGCTGAAAAGTTTTTAATGAGCCTTTAATAAACAGGAGAATTGATAAGTTTATTTGAAACCAATATTTAAAGACGTTTTTGTTTATATCATCACATTTTAGTAATATATTTTTGGACAAAACAACTTCGCGATACAACCTTGCATTAGTATTTTGACATTTCTATGTCCTCATCAGAGTTCTTGACAGTTGTTATTGGATGTGACGTGTGAATTTTTCACTAAATATCTCGGAAGTATTTCAATAGTTCTTCTTGCATTCATAATATTTAATTAAACCACAAGTTAAAAAAAGAAATTTTCGCAATGGGTTCTTTCCGCCGTGACAAAGATGATGAAGATGAAGGTGAGATCAAAAACGTATTTTTCACTGAATAGTAAGTCATAAAAATTCCCGATCCACTATCGCCACTTGCGAGTTTTTATAATCGTGTTTTCAATAAGAAAACAACGTGGCTAATAAACATAATGTTTACCTCACCTTCGATGTATCATTATATACATTTTTATATCATATGAATTACGAGAAAAAAAATTTAAATACAAAATTAGTGATTAATTATGCCACTACACAATTCGTCACATTCTGTCAATTCTTTGCATGTGCATGTGCATGTGCATTCTTTGCATCTATATTTATATATATGTATATTTCAAAATTAATCAAGAAAAACAAAATTTTGTTTAATATAATTTTTGTAATAAGGCGCTACCAACATCTATCAAAACTTGGAAAAGACATCGGTTTTGCAGGAAACACGCACCTTCAATGATACTCCAGTCAATCCACGAAAATGCATTCAAATTCTCACCAAAATTCTCTATTTGATCAATCAGGGCGAGCAATTGGTTGCTCGTGAAGCGACTGATTGTTTCTTTGCCATGACGAAATTATTCCAATCGAAAGATGTCGTCCTGCGACGTATGGTTTATTTGGGAATTAAGGAGCTCAGCTCTATTGCGGAAGATGTTATAATTGTAACAAGTTCCTTAACCAAGGATATGACTGGTAAAGAGGACCTATACCGTCCGGCCGCTATACGTGCACTTTGCAGCATAACAGACAATACAATGTTACAAGCGGTTGAACGTTATATGAAGCAATGCATCGTGGATAAGAACTCTGCTGTATCATGTGCTGCGCTTGTAAGTTCATTACGTTTAGCGAACACAGCTGGCGATGTAGTAAAACGCTGGGCAAACGAAGCACAAGAGGCACTTAACAGCGATAACATTATGGTGCAATATCATGCATTGGGTTTACTATATCACATTCGTAAATCGGATCGCTTGGCTGTGTCCAAATTAGTAAACAAACTTACACGTAGTTCCATGAAGAGTCCATATGCAGTTTGCATGCTGGTAATCCATAAATAATTTATTCAACTGTCAAATTTATATATTTAATTTCAAATACTTATAGATACGCATCGCTTGTAAGCTTATTGAGGAAGAAGATGTATCGGTGGAAGATATGCCTAATTCGCCAATGTTCAATTTTATCGAATCTTGTTTACGGCACAAGAGTGAAATGGTCATCTATGAATCTGCTCATGCCATTGTCAATTTAAAGAACACCAGTACACGTGTACTTTCGCCAGCATTTTCTATTTTGCAACTATTCTGCAACTCACAGAAAGCCACTTTACGATTTGCGGCTGTACGCACACTCAACAAAGTTGCAATGACCCATCCAGCTGCAGTAACAACATGCAATTTGGATTTGGAGGGTCTTATCACCGATACTAATCGCTCTGTTGCTACATTAGCTATTACAACTTTGTTAAAGACCGGCGCTGAATCGTCCGTTGAACGTTTAATGAAACAAATTTCTTCCTTTGTTGCTGAAATATCAGATGAATTTAAAGTTGTCGTTGTCCAAGCAATTTGCGCACTCTGTTCCAAATATCCACGCAAGCACACTGTTTTGATGAATTTCCTTAGCGGAATGCTGCGTGAGGAGGGCGGTTTAGAATACAAAACTTCAATTGTAGACACCATTATAACGATTATAGAAGAAAATGCGGAAGCAAAGGAATCCGGTCTTTCTCATCTTTGTGAATTTATTGAAGATTGTGAACATGTGTCTCTAGCGGTGCGCATTCTTCACCTACTAGGCAAGGAAGGGCCTTTCGCCAACACACCATCCAAATATATACGTTTCATATATAACCGCGTCATATTAGAAAGTCCCATTGTACGTGCGGCGGCTGTTACAGCAATGGCACAATTTGGTGCATCTTGTCCGGCACTCATGCATAATATTTTGGTATTGCTAAGTCGCTGTCAAATGGATCCCGACGATGAAGTACGCGATCGTGCTACATATTATTTGCACATTTTGGAATCTAACAAACCAGAACTCTACAAGCATTACATTATTGAACGCGAGACGTGCTCGTTGACCTTGTTAGAAAAGGCATTAACAGAACATTTGAATGGAGATTTGGCCACCAGTTTCGATATATCGATTGTACCCAAAACAGCCATTGTTAAGGAAGAAGTTACCAACGAAGCAATGCTCATTTCTAATAGTAAGGGTATTTCAATATTGATTCATACCTTTATTAAAACGGATATTGTTATTTGCTTTTAGCACCACGTGCTCCAAAGATCACACGTGAAGAAGAAAGTGCTGCACGTCTCTCACAATTACCGGGTATACAAGTTCTCGGACCAATTCATCGTACAACAACACCAATTCAGCTTACCGAGAGCGAAACAGAATACACTGTACAATGCATTAAACACATATTCGCCAACCACATCGTATTTCAGGTTTTATTTTAGTAATTTAAATAGCTTATAACTTTGAAATAATTGATTTTAATTTCAGTTTGATTGTCTCAACACTTTGCCTGATCAAATATTGGAAAATGTGCGCGTAGAGTTAACCATACCGGAAGGATTTACAACACGCGCCGTTATTGCATGTCCAAAATTGCCTTACAATGAGTTGCAAACG
The DNA here is from genome assembly GCA_021498325.1 of Bactrocera minax. Classification (NCBI taxonomy): domain Eukaryota; kingdom Metazoa; phylum Arthropoda; class Insecta; order Diptera; family Tephritidae; genus Bactrocera; species Bactrocera minax. The sequence continues at coordinate 1,903,433 of JAKEEE010000024.1, forward strand.
ACGTTTGTTATTGTCGAATTTCCACCCGACGTTGCTAGCTCGGCCGGTATTAAAAAACAGAAAACGAAATTTAATATTATTTCATTAACATTTAAATTTAATTTTAATTTTCCAGCAACATTTGGCGCGACATTGCGTTTTGTGGTAAAGGACTGCGATCCAAATACCGGAGAACCTGACTCCGACAATGGTTATGAAGAAGAGTATATGCTAGAGGACTTAGAAATCACAGTTGCTGATCAAATTCAGAAGACGAAAAAGAGTAATTTCCAAGCAGTTTGGGATGCGGCAGATACAGAAGGTTAATTCAAATCTGCAATAAGTTCAACAGCATCGTGTACTAACACTACATTGTTTTTCACAGAGTGGGTTGAAGCTGAAGATACGTATTCGCTCTCCGCTGTGAGCACGTTACAGGACGCGGTAAATACTATTTTGAAATTTCTCGGTTTGGGCGCTGCCAATTTGTCTGAGAAAGTGGCTGAGGGAACGCATACACACACCTTACTTTGCTCAGGTAGGCGCAATGAAATTTTGTCAAATTAAATAAAGTCAAATAGTTTAATTATTCTTAGGTGTGCATATATGTACATATGTATTATGTTTGACATTTTTTTTTTTTTTTATCTACAGGCACATTTAGAGGTGGAGCAGAAATATTGGTGCGGTCGAAGCTAGCGCTGTCGGATGGTGTTACAATGCAACTAACCGTGCGTACTACCGATCCAGATGTCGCAGAACTTGTCACATCTGCCATCGGATAGGATTAAGCCAATTAATTAGTTGTTTGTGCATCTTAAAGCGAATAGAAATGTTATTATGTTGGTTAAGATTAAAATGAGAATACCGCTAATGCAATTCGAGAATTTTGTGAAAAATACTTCCCAACACAAAGTTGCATTTTATTTTGCTATCAACTTCTAAGCTTCTAAAGCTTCGAATTATGTGATACAACTATACTACGTTGAAGCTAATTTACTGATTTGCAGTTTGATTTGCAAGCGAAAAGAAGTATAAAGTGCAACTAAGTGGGCGAAAATTAAAATAGGAGAAAATTTAGTATAACACGCAAATATAGTTATTAATTTCATATTATATGTAGAAGGGCTAAAAATTCTCTACAAAAGCGGTTCATGTTAAAAATATAATTTTTGCAGTTTTTTTTTTCTAATTTTTATTTTTAATATGAAAAATTTAATAATAATTAAATAAAGCACTTAGTTGTTTAATAAAATTAAATATTGTGTGACAACGCGAGTTCAATGCATAGTTATAATGAATATTGTATTCCAAAATAAATGATTTAATTCACTTCAAATATTTGTAATCACTAAAAGCAAATGTATTCCATATTCTGTAAACATGTGAACGCAAATGTAACTGTTTCGACATGTGTAAGATTATCACTAATTGCAACAAATATTGGCATTAGTGTTTCACTTGTATTACTATATATATATATATATATATATGAGAATTTATATCAATAAAAAATATTGCCAAAACGCAGATTCGAAAGTATTTCATCAAATTATTGCCGTCTGTCATCAAGTTACATTATTATAATATGTCCACGGCATATGTTATTTACCTGTCTTATTTTAAACATAATTAAAATGCGGGCACTAATTAAAATTTCTTAACATTTTCTACTCTTCGCACCACTTTGTTGTACCCTTTGCGTCATTGACCGTGAACAGTGCCTACTGTTTTAATAACGACAGTACAGCTGGTATAAATATGTTACTATAAATACACTCGTTATATGTTCTGGCACTTTTAGGCGTCATCTGACGAATAAAACTGCGACAGCGACTGTCAGTCTATGAAAGTGCCGCAAAAACATGTTATTATACATAAAATTTATAAACGATATGTTTGCCGATTCCGTTGTTCTTAAGGCTGTAGTTGTTTTCTTTGAAATGACAGGCACATGTGTTAATAAACATTGGAACAAATACAACTTGGTCAAATTCAAAAATTTATGTTAATTGAAATTTTTTTTTGGCGCAATGCCCTTACTAGCGCACAAAACATAGTGAGCAGAATATTGTGATGACTAACCAGTTCAATAAATTTATACAAAAGAACTTCCAAACAACCAGCACTGAAGAGACTTCAAACAAACTGCGATATACATACATAATACATATAATGTATATATGTTTGTTTGTTTGTATGTATGTATGTATGCAGACGAATATGCAAACTTTAATTTCGCAGATCATGGATTCTAAATGACTTTTAATTGCAAACAAATTGAGAACTCTCAGCTCAGTTATTTAACTGAATACACGCACCTACATCTTTGCATATGTATATATGCATACATTCATACATAAATTTGTTCATCTGGATATTCGAAAGTATGCATACATACGCGCGCGTTCTCACTTGTCTTCCGTAGCATCTTTCTAAATTTGAAAAGTTTTCATAATGAGCATGCATTCAAATTAATTTTCAAAATATTGAATCAGTGCGAGCGGGTCACTCAGACGGAAACCACACACTATTGGTGAAAAGTAAAAGTGATGTAAAACTAAACAATCATTGAATATACATACAAACATTAATTTGTATAAAAATAAAATTTTTCTTTTTTTAAATAAAATGAATTGTTGTGCTATATCTTGAAACTGTGTTCCTGTGACCTCAGCAGCAGAGAATACGACACATATACAGTTTAATACGAGAAACTATTGGCATCACAAGAGTCACGAGTAACTGAAACGGCTCACTTGTGTGGTAATATGTTTCGTGTCTCGCAGGAGATTCGGTTGAATACAAGCAGCAGCGCAGAAGTGGCACGCTACTGCAACACCGCAAATGCCGACAGTGAAAATGATTGTATTTTTGGAAAATACCAAAGAACCCCAGACGCGGGTGAGTACATACATATATGTATAAAAACAAAAATACAAATGTGTATATATGTATATGGGAAGTTAATAAGTTTTCATTTGTTTGGCTCAAAAAATTACACTTGTACAAGCAAATGAATATATTATACATACATATATTATGTTTTTTGTCTTTAAGTAGATATATACATATATTTATTCCTCTTACATTGTTTGCACAATTAAAAATTAATTTTACGTTGCATACATTCATCTATAGACATTGGCAACGTGTTGTTTTTAATCAAATGAAAAATATTAATTTGTTTCCACATCCATTTGGATACTCACATATGAACAGACTATCAAAATTCAAGACGACACAAACAAATTTGTTGAAGTTGGTAATCATTTGCTAATATAACTTTGAAATAAAAGAAAAAAAAAATGCAAAAATATTAAATAAATATAAAAAAATATTCGAAAAAATTTACTTCAAAATTCAAGAATTTGAACTGAAGACGATATAGCGTATGGTGCATACTATTACGTTTGGCTGCAATAATAATTTAATCAAATTTAATTTTTTTTTTAATTCATCAGTATGAAGTATTTGTATAATGAAATATTTGTAAAATTTTTTTAATTAATCAAACGTCTGAAAACCTCACCTTTTTGTGATTTATTGTTCAAAGTATCAATCTGTGATATTAATTGCAAATTTATGGCGGATAATAAAATAATTCTTTCTACCATTTTTACTTTTCAAATATATCTAAATTATAAATAAATAAATATATATAAATATATATAGATCCGGCAGCCGTTGTTCGGGCTAAGCTTAGTTATAATAATTATATAATAATAATTACATACCGAATCACAAAAATATTTTTTATTCTCATCAAAACGAAAACATAATTTGAAAAGTATTAAATTTAATGATTTTTACATATTTTTATGTTTTAATCAGTTCGATAAACAATACTTAGTATTATGTGCAAAATTAATTTTTCCCTATAAGTTATCACTTCAAAATACACTTAAATTAAAGCCTCCAGCACTAATTTCCGAAAAACTTTCTTAAATACCTGTATGCTTAGCATTATAATTTGCAATATTTTGCTACGTTTTAATTTTCCAATAATTAAAAATATGTGCCCGTAAAAAGTTATGCTCACAAATACAAAAATAAAGTTTATATCTTTTTTGATACTTATACTACATCGGCTGAAAGGCCTTTGTGTTAACTTTGACCTCAACGTTCACCTGTTTTAATATCGTAGAATGATATTGTTTATTGATAATTTTACCAAGTTCAAGTTAGTTGCCGGCCAAATGTTGCATTTTGGGACGACCTTCAACGAGCAACAACTATTCAGCGGTCTGGCGATTTCACTCAAGTATGTAATGATGTATCCATGTTAGAACATACGATATGTGTATACTTGTATACGAGTTTATAAAATACAAAAGTGGTTTTAAGTTTTATTGGCATTTGTCTAGTGTTGTAGTGATGTATTGTTATGGGAGCCGAGAAATTTGTATTATTCAATATCCTTAGAAAATAAAACATCCCTTGTCCCCAGATTGAAATATCCCTTCTGACAGAACATATTAAAGTCCTCGCTACTTTTTAAATCAAGTTAGATTAAAATATTGCTATTACTAAGAGCAGATACTCAAAAATGTCTAAAGATATACTTACTATATCATCTATCCATGTATGCATCCTTTTCTATTCATTGAAAATATCAATACCTATAAAAAATACTTAACTTAGGAACTTACCATATATTTATACAGTTATTAATATTTTAGGATATTGTCTTATGTTAAATATGTGTTTTATATTTTAGATGCATACCCCACAGAAAACCCGCTGGTGCTAGTTGCACCCGAATTAACAGACCCCAGCAAAGTTCAACTACTTCACTTCCCCAATGGCGCAATGCGTATTAATTCGGAAGTGGATTTCATAATCAAACGCAATGGAGTGAAGGGCAATTTTGAAGTGAAGGTAAGCTACTATAAAGACGGAGCTTATACATGTATGAGTTGATATATGAGTTGACAAAGCTTAGCTTTAGTACTCCCGGTGAATCGTACACACTACAATACAAAAATACAAATTGTAGTGAATCTTTTTTAAAGTCGACTCAGTTTTTGATTTCCTTTGATGTGAACTTCCTGCGATAATTTTTTTAAGTTGGCAACCCTCCCTCAGATTTAGTTTGGTATGAATTTCCTTTTCTGAATGAATTTTCTTTCCTGTGGCATTTTTTTCAAAAACAAAATTTTTCACAAAAATTCAAATTTAAATGTCTATAAGATCTTTCTAACGTTTAAAAACCATGTAAAAAAAGATATTATTATTGGAAGGAACGTATATAGCGCTAGTTTAAAATTCTATCAGACATCGCCACCTAGATTTCGTAAAAATACTAGGCAAACAGATGAAACAGGAAATACATGTATATGTATATGAACTCTTTATATAGATAACATGCTACTAGTGTAGTAGAAACAACTAACTTGAAGATATAACTATAACTCACTTATTGCCAATTTTCGAATTTTTCCTAAAACTGTGCTATAGTTTTATTGATTCCTAAAGTTCAAACAGTTTATACTTATGACAGACAGGCTGGAAGCTCCGTTTCTATGATCGGGTTGTTGAGAGGTAGCCAGAATTGAATCCACATGTTTCATACAGGCTAATATGAGCACCGACTTGGACTTTCGAAGGATTCTGTTTTGTATGAAAATATCAAAAAACCCACACAATGATTTTCAATCACCATAAAATGAGGTTGATCGAGGTACCTCAAACTCTAAATGGGTATAACGTATATATACTCCAGATAAGATCCCAGTGAATTTGTTTATTCTTATACCTTAAGAGAATGGTTGCTTAGAGAAAATCACAGAGAGAGATGAGACTGAGGGTGTTTTGAAGTAAATACTATAAATATGGTATCGAAAAATTGAAAGATCGTTATAATAGGTGTAGCACCCTCATTCAAAAGGAATTTCGAATTCGATACGAACTTTTCAATCTGGCTGTGAACTATAACTTTTTGTAAACATTTCCAAACATATCTAGACAACAGTTATTACATAACCAAACCACAATAAATTACAGGTTGAAAGCCCCTCTGGCATAACCGCTGTCACACCTCTACAAATTATTGATCCGGAACGCTTGAGAGCAAACTTTCAACTGAAAGAGGCAGGCCTCTATAAAATACATATCAAATGTAATTCCGTGCCATTACCCAAATCGCCATTCATCATAGTCTCCATTAGCGGTGAGCTCGAGAGCAATGTACGCAAAATGGAATGTAAGTTAACGAATAACATACATTTGATCATACACAATATTTGCATATTATTGGGTTGTTCGGAAAGTCATTTCGTTTTTTCCCGCCAGAGGACTTAATTACGTTTTTTCGAAACTAACTTCACACTTAAGCCCCATAACCATTATATGTCATGAGAGCTGATATTGCAAGGCTTGTGTGTGAAAAAGTTCTATTAATTCTACCCAGTAGTTTTTGGTTGGTGCCTTTTTAAATATGGAGAGCAATAAGCAGCATTTTCGTCATATTTTACTTTTTAACTTCAGAAAAGGTAAAAATGCTGTCCAAGCGAGAAAAAAATTGACGGATGTGTATGGAGAAGGCGTGTTAACAGTACGCCAGTGCCAGAACTGGTTTGCAAAATTTCGATCCGGCAATTTTGATGTCGAAGATGCACCACGGGATTTCAAAGGAATCGTTTTTTTGAGCTTTTGCCGGACAATACAACGATTAATTCAGAAGTCTATTGTCATCAGCTGGACAAATTGAATGATTATAAATATATATAACAAATATTTATTCATTATACGAAAACTGTCTTTCATGTTCCCCAAAAAAAACGAAATGACTTTCCGAACAACCCAATACATATCTTTTAACATCGTTATTCCACCACCCTTAGTGCCCGTATTCAAATCAGACGCCAGTTGTGTGACCTATCGTGGACTTGGCCTTACACACATTACACTTGAAGAGAAAAACGAGTTCACCGTAGATGGTTCGGCAGCGGGCAACAACATGTTGTTTGTTGGTATATTCGGACCAAAAGGACAATGCGATGAGGTCGTCATTAAACATACCGGAAATAATATTTACAAAATTACATATGAAGTGCGTGACCCGGGTGATTACTTGCTAGTTGCCAAATGGGGTGACGAGCATATACCAGGCTCGCCATTCCAATTGAAGGCCATATAAAGTTAAAGGAGCTACTATATTGGTGTTTACTCATTTATTATAGTAATAGTTACATAAGCCCAACAAAATATCCAGTCGTACTTAATTTAATTATAATTTATGTTAATGTATTTAAATCATAGAAAAAAATTAGCAAATACCTACATATGTTTTCCTTAAATTTAACATATTTCAAAAAATCACCACGATTATGTATGTTGTAATTGAATTTTGTTAGTAAATAAATAGCGATTTAAACTTACAAAACAAATTTAAACGACAATTAATGAGCAAACACACATAAATACAGCTATGTGCATATATATTCATCGACGTGCAATGCAATGCACCACTGGGTGTGGACAGATATTCGACAAAGGAGGTGCATTGATTGGTTTTACATTTAAATTTAAAAGACACTACGCGCAGAGTATAGATCATGTGACTTACTAAGTCATGATTTGGAGTTGGCTCTTATGGATTGCTTCAGAAAGTGTCAGAAACTATAAGCTTGCAGGTGGGTTATAAAGATGTAATTGCTTAATATTTCTATCAATTTATGGTGTTCAATTTCGGATTGTACAACTAATGGTACACGACTTTTTAAACTAGTTTAATATTTAGAAGAGTAAACTGCTCCAACAATACAGTACTAGGCTATATAGGCTATATATATGGAGGTCAATTTTGGCTAATATGGTGCATTGGGGACTAGCTCATAGCGTAATTCCTTCAATATATCGGTCGTATTACTAGCTACATGAACCGGTGCGTTCCCTTAGTGAAAGAGCAACTTGGTAACCAACGCGAGTAAAGCTTTTCATTTGGAATTATAAGACCTACGCATTCCTCTGAGATGCAAATTATGTTAACTAACTTTCAAATTTCATTTTACGGCCACTCAATACCATTTCACGAATTTTCACGATGTATTCACGGTGTTACTGTCCCTTTGGCTTTCCAGGACGGGTTGCATTATTTGTGCTTGCACGGTTACGATGAAATCCTGCAAACCAGTACTTGCATCAATGTTGCTTTTTTCCCATGAGGAAACAATGTTTTATCAAAACACGAAATTCTCTTCTTCCGTTTGGATGAAATGTCTGGAAACTTTGAAAGTATTGTAGTGTAAATTAATATTCAAAGTCAAGTATAGAGATTTATTGTTTGTGGTGCAATCTCTCAGTCAGAGCAAAGTTTTTTCAGTCAATATATTATATATCCAATATTAATCGCGTATGATATTTACTACATATTCTCAAATGTATTTGCATACATATATTTGTTTATAAATAGTTCATCACATTTTTTAACCTATTGAGCATTTTCATTGCATTGGGGGTTCAAACCCCAGCACCCCCTGTTTGTCAGCCGATTTAGGAATGTATTGGCGCGCAAACAGCGCACCAACAACTCCACTAATGATTACACATACACAATACATATACGAGTACATATCATACATATCTTATCGTAACATAGTCGTGCTATTGCTCATTTTAATGATAATTACCACCATCGTCGCGACTAAGCCAGAGTCATTATTTCAATTCTGCTATATGCTACATATTCGTTGTGCTAATGACAATTTCGTTTAAGTATTTGTCTTTACCTCTCAGCTTTTTTTTTACCACTCGTATTCACACACACATACAGTCATATGTCATATGTCATATATGCCCTTTGGAGCTTCCATCGTGTCGCTGTCGCGTTAGCTGTCATCATAGCTGCCGTCGGCGTCGTCGTTATCGACGTCATTAGTTGCTATATAACAGAGAGTCATGCAAAACATAATGATGACGACCGGCAAAGAACGCGGCAATTATATACCTCTAAAATGTGCGTATGTTAGTTTCATTGTTGTTTTCTGTTATTACTGCATTACCTTATATTGGGCACCTATACATATTTTCGTTATATTATATGTGTACATTGGGGTTTGCTTTTTGATGTTGCGAGTAATGTTGACTGTGTTCTCCCCATCCTCCCCCCTGCTTCTCCTGCATGAATATATTGTATATACATATATATTGTAGTGATTGCATTGTATCATTTGGCAGTGCGCCTTAACGACTTTGCAGCACTAGCAAAATGATATGAAGTATGATAAATTACATGAAATATTATTATAAATACATCATCATGCAATAACACAACAAAGTTCTAATTTCCAAACAAATAAATATAACGGCATTATATGAAAGCAGTTTACGGAACAATCTTTAATCAAAGTTGAGCTAGATTATGTAACTGCTAACATACTATTTTAACCTTTGGTGAGATCGCGCCACAAACAAAAAATTTGCCTCAACATATCAAATTGAATTCCGTCGTAACCGTTCAAAGGAACGCGTAGTTCATATCACTCACGAATTTTTACAAATGAAATAGTTTTGCGCCCGACGGGAGCCCCGATTCTTGAACATCGATCAAAAGCTAAATGTGTTCAACTTTCAAAGGATAATCTGGTACTGATTAAACGCAATAAGACGCGAGACGATTCTGTGCTGATTTGTAACAATGAATGAAGCATGAATACATCATTATACACTTGAGTCCAATCGGAAGTCCGTTGAATGGTTGTTGTCCGTTGAAAGTCGCCCGAAGCGCCCGAAAACACAAAAGTCAGCCGGCCAAGTCAGTCATGTTTTAGCCAGAATTTTTGGGAATTCAAATGGTGTAATATTCTCACTTAATTTTATGTAGATACCTCCATCACTTACAACCAGAAGAACATTATATAGTTTACATGGGCAAATAAGGCTAGGGAAAATTTTACATCGATTTAATGAATTTTTGGCACTGAACTAGTTGATTAAATTATGTAAAATGTCTAATATATATATATATATATGTATGTATGTATGTATGTATGTATATAGATATATATATAATATATAATATAATATATAATATAATATAATATAATATATCTACTAATAATATATATCTAATACAGAATATGGTGGTACGCCACTGAATCATATATCCTATCATATCATTTATCATATATATATATATATATACCGTAGTCGTAGAGACTCTCATGATCGCTATATGGGCCCATAAAATGATAATATTAACCAATTTTTGACACTGGGGCAATATTTGTGATAAATATTCAAAGCGAAATTTACGGGAAGTGGATGCAAACTGTATCTTATGGATGCATTGCAAATGTTACGAACCAAATTTTGGTCAAATTAGTTTGTAAGATAAAAAAATTATCGTTTATATATATTTATCATCATTCGATTTCGCCCATTTCTACAAGCAAGTGTAATTATTACGTATATATTGTATTTTCATTCAAATTTCGATTGCCAAACGGACAATTCCACCAATAAAATTGAGTGTAATTCCATTTTTCTTCTAAACTCGCAAAATACAATTCACCTTAATGATGATGAGCCTCTGCTGACGGCGCAGTCGACAGTGGCATTCGGTCATTGCTTTATTTTTCAGTGGCGTACTACCGTAACATTTCATTTGTGAGGATTTTTTCAATTCAAAACTGAAATATATATCAAAGAATGTGTCCAGTATTCAGTTCGAACAATAAATGAAACAATATACGAACTCCATACACGAAATCCATAAATGAAATAAAGATCGAATAATTAATCCAGAATTGGAGATTCTCCAATATATTAAAATATTTTGGAATCGTTAGATTTACAAGTCATGATTCTACTACTAATTTTTGTTTTTTTTTATTAGCAGAAAAAATGTATATTTAATTTATATGTAATTAAAATAATAACAATAATTTCAATAAAATTATAAAGTATCAGTTAATGCGTTTATGAACTTTATCAAACATCATTTTTTTCACAGATGAGTGCTACATTTCTCATCATCGCAGCCGGGAGATACAACACGTAAGATATACGTAAGTTGAGTTCAATGATGGAATTGTTGCTCCAACGCACAAATTATCGCCACACAAAAACATAATAATGACGACATTTGGGGTAAGTGAAAGAAGAGAAGTAAAACTTTGACGCAGTCTCGCAGTAGCAGAGAAAAGCGCTGCGGCAACGTATGTACGCAGTGGCGACGACGACGACGACGACGACGACGACATGGCCGATTGTTTAGTTCCGATTGAACGTCTCTGCGCTTCGGTTGTGCTATGTTTGTGTGCACGGAGAGTCAAAGTCGTACAGTGATGAAAAGCAGCGAATGGGAATTGTCATTATATTAATTACATCATTTGGTTTCCGCCATAAGCGCCAACGAACGATAACATATTGATTAAGTTTTTTTTACTAACTAATTATCAATAAGAAGTATAAGAGTTTAGGAGAAAAACAAAAAAATAAATAAAAATCAAAGTGAATAGCTGCAACATCATTAGCGGCGTGTGTGCGAACACGCAGCAGCGACTTATACAAAAGAAAATAGCTCACTTGGATAGAAGAAATGTGAGTGGAGAAAAATGTATGGTAAAAGACAATACAAAATTAATGGCCAAACTTATACTGAATTTAAACGAAATGTGAAATGACAAAGTCAAAAGAACGGTGCACAGAAATGGTCATTAGGTTCGTTGAATTGGCATTTCGTTTGTGTTGATAAACTAAAATTTGTCGTAGCACTGAGATTTATGTTACAAAGCACACATGTATATTTGTACATATGTGTGGGTTATATGCGTGTGTACGTAAAGGTGGGCTATGCGATTAAGTAAAATCAAGAAAAAATCAAATACATAGAGAGAAGCAGTAGGTGCAATAGCACCCATCTTGTTTCTGGTTAAACGGCAACAGCAACAGCAACAGCAACAACAACAACAACAACAACAACAGCAGTGGCGGACAAGTGTAGTAACTGACGAAAGTGTCGTCGGTGGCATCTCACGTCTAAACTGTTTAACACAGAGAGCGCATCTGCATCTTCCTCATACGTTGTTTTAGTATACTTGAATATCCGCTTTAGTATAAGTTACATACAGCTCTATGATGTCAGCTAATGAGTGTGTGCCTTTTGGTGTTTTTACAATTTTATTTAATGTATAAAAAACGAATGAATGCAATTTACCTTTGTGCCAATTTCCAAACATATTGTTTACCAAATCCAATCAGCGTAGTGTTCTCGCTGTGATGAAGGTGTTAAAAAATATGTATGTATGTATGTATGTAAGTGCAAGTGCCGCAAACTAAGCAACCAATTGTGTATAGTATTTAGTGGGAGAGACATAACTTGACTTATTTTGGTTTATTTTTGATGATCATTCCGAATCTATAATTATCACTAAAGAATTTCCAATTGTGTATTTCGTTATTTGATGAGGATTGCAACAGAAATGTTGATGATGGTGTTGTTGTTCCTCTTTTTCTTAATATTTTGTAGTTTGCGCTAGCGCAGAGAGTGAGAAAACGATAATTACATTGCAAAGCAGAAAGCGAGAGAGAAATTGAATATTACATTGGCGTTTTTTTGCGTTGTGTCTATTATGATGCTGGTATATTTATCAGTGACTTAATTTAGTGATTAGAAATAATGTGTTGTGTATGAAACTGGTAAGAGAATAGGGAAAATCTAAAATTAACTGTACAAATTGTGAAACGTTGTTTCCAATGCACACAATTCAGTTTGATGGTTTGTATGTCGATGTATATGTGTACCTATTATTAAGTTTTAATACTTCATTAGTTGTTCGTGAACGCATTGACATTTAAAATGTCGTCATTATCGACTTTTTTTCGATTCTTAATTAAGCAATTTTCTGTTTTGTTTTGCTCACCGACATCTTGTTGCATGGATACACGCTCTAAGGTTGACTTGTGCGCGCAATTAAAGTGCAACTTTGTTATCAAAACAAATGTTGACGATTCATCATAGCTAGCTTTTGGATAACAGTAGTGCATAATAAACTGTTTACATTTGTATTTTTAGTAGTCTACGCTACTTAAGCAGCCATTTTGATTATTTAATTTTTGGATATTTTGTATATATAATAATTGTAAATGAAAAGTAAGAATTTAAGTTAATTGTTTGGTTTATTTTGTTTTTCAGTTAATTCAGATTTTAAAGTTTGCATAAATAAGCCCCCTCGCGGAGGTTCTTCAAGAATACCATTTGCTCTTTCCGAGACCCATGTGAAATGCCTGTAAGTATATATATATATATATATATTGTATGTATTTGTATATGTACCTTAAAATTGCATAGAGCAAAACTATTTAAACATCATACTTCGCTTTTTAGTATGAAAAATTCAACAAAAAGCGCCGACAATGGGAGGATAATGGAGTTTTAGAATTAATTAAATTGTGGAAAGTTTGCGCCTATGAGTTGCGCACTATAAAACGCAATGGCCATTTATATGTGGCTATGGCAAAACAGTTGACCGCTTTAGGTGTACCTGTATCAGCACTAGAAGTACATTTTAAAGTAAACAATTTGACTCAACGTTACAGGTAAGTTAAAACTATATTCAATACTAGTCACTTTAATTATTGTTATAATGTAATGTATACATACTTAACTTTTTATTCTTAGACAAGAGCAAAAAACCTTTGAAACCACTGGTATTATAAGCACGTGGAAATTCTATTCGCAAGTGGATGATGTTTTCAAAAGTCTGGCCGGACAAGCAGGGTATAAGTTTCTGATTCGGACAATCGAAAATGTCTTAATTGAAAAAATATTTGAATTTTTGCATTACAGTGATAAACGCATTATGACACCAGCATCTAATCCGAGCACTTTACCTTCAGCTTCCGAGTCTCCCGTTTGGAAGAATCAAATGTCTCAACAAGAATTCAATAGTAATAACTCGGAAGGATTTTATAAGTATGTTGGTAGATTTGTATTTTTGCCTTCAATGCTAATTTGCATCTAATTTAATTCTTTTTTTTTTACTTTAATAAAGATCTGAATATGGAATGCACAGGCATTTTATGGATCACACTCAACCGCCACCCAATCAAAACAACGATGTTAATTTTATGGCTACCACAGCAGCAGCTGCAGCTGTTGCTGCCGCTTCGGCACAACTTAATTCAACACCTAATAACACAAATACCAACGGGGTTGTGCCAAATTACAATAATAAAATGAAAAAACCTTCAGAGGATTATGACAAATTCGTAGATATTGTAAAAAATATCGTCGATAATCACAAAGCTACTCCAGACAAAGTGGATACTTTCGGAGATTTCATTAAGTCGTATATGAGACGTTGGCCTGATCGTCTACAAGATGAAGCCATAAATCACATAACAAACTATGTCATTGTTAAAAACATGGAAAACTCGATTAATAATGGGGATGGTGTGAATAATAGACAATAATAAAAGGGTATTTAGTAATAAGAATGGGAAATTTACATATGTGTGGTATAGCCTTAACTGCGGTTTTAAGTACACAAAGAACCTTACTTAATTTCAAGTAAATCAAAAAATTTTCGCTTTTGAATTTTTAACCATAAGTTATGTATATTATTTTAAGGATAGGAAAATATACAGCGTAAATAAATGGTTGCTTTCCAAACAGTGTGACGTGTAGATACTAATTTTTATGGCGTAATTTTCAGTTATTCTTATAATTATACTTATTTAAGTTAAACTTAGTAATTACTTTTACTTTCATAGTTTATAAAAATAAAAATATACCCCTTAAAATATTTGCTTTATGTATATTGAGTATTTAATTTCTTAGTATCCAAAATTACTGAGCATCTGTTTTAGACATTACAGTTAAGTGCTACTGTAAGCGTTTACTAAATTTTTACACAAGAAATTTGTGTTTTTGAAGTTAGGGTGCAAAATTAACATAATTGACAAATGTTCATAATAGAATTTTAAAGTTTCTGGGTTACCAAAAACTAAACAAATTCTTTGTATTTTTCGTAATGAGAGCTATGAGCTATTGTGTTCATTGAAACCGATAGTTGTTATGATGTTAATGTCACCTAATATTCAAGTTTTATATTGTATTCCTTTAAAGAAGTTTGATTTTTTATAATAAAATTTTGCTAACGTGACGATGGAGCAGAACAGTTGAACTGGTTTAAGCTTTTATTTTCCCAATTCATTGCACCATTTCCGCAATGAATATTAATCTAGTCTATTGGTCAAGAATTACTTTAAATAAAGCTCCTGCTGATTAGAAATAGCCAAGTTGCAATTATAACGAAACATCGCAAAAACTTCTTTACAAAACCAATCGATAATTGTGAATGCCCATTCGTGAACGTGAACCATCGTGAACGATACGTTTTTAAGAAGAAGAAGAAGAAACAAATAGGAAAATGTCAATGTTTATTTTTCTTTGTTAGTTAGTTCGTTCAATTTTACGTGTTTGATATTGCACACAATTGCAAGTTTTTATAAAACATTTGTATAAAAATGGGAGTTTCTAATTATGATGGTTAGTGATTACGCATATCAGAGAGTAGAGGCGAAACTATAAACATATATTTTAAATATTACAGCACTCCGTAAGCAAGCGAGACATCTAGAAAATGAAATTGACTTAAAATTAGTTGCATTTAGCAAAATAGGTGCAGGCACCAGCACTTCCCTTCACAGCAGTTCATCAACCGACACATCACCACTATTAGGCGAACATGTCTTCGATTCCCTCTCCGAGGAAATTTCACAAATGCTAGACAAGGTAAATTGCACACATTGAAACATAGTGTCTAACATCTATTAATTAATTATTTTATAGCTTTCGTCGTTGAACGAAACAATGTCAGAGCTTCCTGCAACAGGTGCTGCTGCTATCCACACACTCCAGCGTCATCGTGAAATCCTGCATGGATATAAGCAAGAATTCAATAAAATTTGCGCAAATCACTCAACACGCATAGAACGTGAAGAACTATTACGTGGCTCCGGGTTAGCCACAAACAGTCCAACTATTTCTGGTTTAAGTAGACGCGATCTATATTTGAAAGAAAGTACTCATTTGAGCAGGTTTGTACTTAATTTATAACAATAAATTAAAATATTAAATAAACTTTAATTTTCATTATAGTTCAAGTCACATGGTCAACGATCAAATAAACATTGCTATTGAAACTCGGGAA
The DNA here is from genome assembly GCA_021498325.1 of Bactrocera minax. Taxonomy (NCBI): domain Eukaryota; kingdom Metazoa; phylum Arthropoda; class Insecta; order Diptera; family Tephritidae; genus Bactrocera; species Bactrocera minax. Next base: position 1,919,575 of record JAKEEE010000024.1, read on the forward strand.
CACTTACTTTCACAGAGACAGGCATTCAAACGATTGCAGACTCGATTTAATGACATATCCAATAGATTTCCCTTGATTTCCAGGTAAGCCTTAATATATTTTTTAATTATTAAAAAAAAAATAATATATATGTAATCTTTCATTTCAGTCTCATACAGAGGATCAATATAAAGAAGAAACGAGATTCACTTATTTTAGGTGCGGTTATTGCTTTGTGTGTAATACTTTTATTGCTCTACGCGTTCAATTAACACCTTTTTTTATTTTCAAAATTGAACCCAATGCAAGCGGTCTAAATTTTAAACCACACATTTTATAACATTTTAAGAGTTATCCAGATATACATATGTATGAAGAAAAGTTTATTTATATTTTTATAATTTTCTTTCAACTTCAATTTAATTATGTTACATTTGTAGGGCAATAAATAGTAATTAATTGTATTGTAATTTGTGATAAAACAAAGTTTAAATAAAATATAAAAATATATATATTCAACAAGATCATCAATACATTCAATTCTCCGAAATTTCAAACGGTAAAACACATTTCAAACAAGAATCTAGCTATTCTTCGAAGTGTATTCGATCGTTGCAATCCACTTAAATAAAATATTTAGTACTACAATCTTTACATACTGCTACAACTCGCGTGATACGTTTCACTAAAAATACGTATTGAAAGAATATAATATTTAAGTATTCGTGTAAACAAATATTATAACTAAAATGATTGATCAATCATGTGTAGAGTGATTGTCATGCAAACAGCTGCAAGGGAACAGCTGACAGCACGTTTTGATAGCCACTCATGGCGAACAAAGCAACACATAGTACAATTTAGGTTTTGCGTTATAATTTTCTTAAGTAAAGGTTGAAATTAAAAGAAAATGGATAATTCTCCCGTGGTACAAAATGAAGATAAACGTATATTTTTCGAGGACACGCAAATGAATGAAATGGCAAAGCATTTTACTGGGAACCTATATAGGTATAGTTAAAATACTGATTCTGTTAGCACTTATTTAATTTTCAATCGTAGATACCGTGAAAATATAGTGGTTCCTTCTAGTAATGGTCCAATACAAATAAAAACAAATGAAGAGAAAATGATTGAGAAGACAGTGGAAAGCTGCGCCTTCAAGTCAATAATGGCCTGCGTAATGGGTATATATTGAACTGTTCACAATACTGTGATTACACATGATGTAATTAGCTAATACTGGGCTCTTATTTTGTTTACAGGTTATGGGTTGGGCGCCGCTATTGGTTTGTTCAGCGCCTCCGTCAACCCCAGCCTCACAGACCCGTTATTGCATGAAAAGAAACAAACTGCTCGTGAAATTCTACGAGATATGCGCAAGACAACGCATGGTTACGCCAAGAACTTTGCTATGATTGGCATGGTGTTCTCAGGCGTAGAGTGCGCTATCGAAAGTGTGAGTTAAACTTGTACTTCTTATTAAACAACATAAAACATTTTTTAAAATTTCGTTTTATTAGCATCGAGGTGTTACGGATTGGAGAAATGGTACATATGCGGGTGCCGTTACAGGGGGTTTGATTGGGCTGCGTGCGGGCATTAAAGCAGGTGTTGTGGGTGCTGCCGGTTTCGCTGCCTTCTCAACAGTCATTGACTATTATATGCGTCATCGCTTATAGAAAAATAATTAAATAGTGTTGAACTATTTTTTAATAATTGAATAATAAGTGTGTTATTCTATTAGTTTTTGTAACGAAATATATATTAATTAAGAGTCGATTATTATGCAGTAAATAACACCGGATTGTGACAGTTTAAGCATGTAAAATAAAAATTCGAATTATTTATGATTAAAAATAATTCGATGCACTAACTGGAATATACAAATGCATACATAGCTGGGAATACATGTGTATGCAACTTGGTTACCAGACAATAACACTTACTGTTTATTATTGAATTATGTTTATTTTTTCCTATATAAAACTAAATTAAACATAATTTGTATGGAAGAAAATGCTTAACATCATCAGCAGAATCAACGAAATTTTTTGGCTATTTCAAATTTGCACAATATACTAAAATTGAGCGGGCTATCAAACTGAATAACCCTTTTTTTAGACATTTCTATTGAAAAATTTGCGAATTTCGTAACAATTATTTGAAATTTGGATTATTATAAATCTTACTCTTAAACTTAAGTATTTTGCAGTATGAACCGTATTTCTCTATAATAATAAACCCTTAAATACAATAATTGGACAAAACTTAAAAATTGTGTTTATAATTATAGGCTGCACTGTACATATTTTTAAATATTTAAAAACTCGACGCTAATAATAATTAAATATTTTTTGCTTTTAAATGAAATGAAATTTAAATAAATTATTAATTATTGTATATATTGGTTAAAATGTCACACATTTTTCTTAGGACTTTCATATATTCCATTCAGAATTTCATATATTCAATAATATTCATTCAAATATAAAACATAATTTATACAGTTGTGTGCATATACCAAAAATTCTAGTTTGGGAAAACCTGGCTAATTGATCAACGAAAAATTTCCCAGGTACTTAAAGCATTAATTTGATTGCAAACAAACTTTGACATTTTTCTGCAGCATCGTCCACACGAAACCCAGTTACTTTGCTAACTAAGGTGTATACATACATACATACATACATATGTACATATGAATGTGCATTCATAAATAAAAACTGGTCGTAAAGCAATTGTGGAAAAGAAAAGGTTGATAAAATGCAGTTTAACCGCAACGTGTAGGAATTTAATAGCCGCTGGTATAGGAAATAAACTCATCTACAACCACAATAACACCAAAGTACAACCACAGTACATTTAAGTGCTGCTAATATGAGCAAAAACAAAACAAAAGCAAAGTAAGTTAAATGCAATGTGCATTGCGTCCAGACCATATCAAATCTTGGCTAAAGAGTGCATATGCAACACACATTCATACACACACACACACACACATGCATACGTATTTGCAACCAACGAACATTTGGCGCGCATGCGCTAAGCATCGAGTACCAAATCGAATGTGGAGAGATGAGTAGGTGCTGTTTAGCTTGCAGCCATCCCCTTTGAAACGGCTGACCGGTTTCGAGCTCTTTTTTGTACAATTTCGGGCACCAAAACACCAACAAACCAGCAAAAAAAAAAAACTGAAGACGCAAGTAGCGGCAAATATAACAACGGACTACAGCAGCATCAGTGCCTGCTATGCAAGTAGCAAAACCGAAGTCACCAGTTTTGTGGACTGTCCCACGCTGTGCTGGAACCATCAGTTTCGATCGAACGTGACGTGCGCGCCTTATTGCTGCTTTCTTTATTGTTTTATGAATTTTTATTATACCCGACCGATATTTAATTCATTAGGGTATTATACCATTGATCACCTATTGTAACTGTTTTATGAAAAAACATGCATGAAATGGAAATATGTTATATTTTTATGATCTAATGAAATTATTATAGGGGTTGCTGATGACTTGACAATCTTTGAATATATATTAATGTAATCATTTACCGAGATGCAAAAGGACTTAACATTTTTATTAGGTTCCACTATAGTGACACCCAATTACTACCATTTAACAACTAGGTGGATTTGATAAAATTTCGAAGTTTTTTCCACTCTAAATACCAAATGTCTCTTAAATTGGAAATTTGGGAACCATTGGAAGAAATCTGGTCTTAACCGTCTGGAGGCTGGAAATTCGCAATGGCAGTGTTCTTGTGTCTCATCATCCTAAGCGCATGCTTACATTCTGCTGATTCCACTTTACCAAGTTTATGAAGGTAGGGTCTTAGGCATAAATGTCCAGTGATTATCGCTACAATATTGCTTATTTCCCTTTTTCCTAAACATAGAAGCTTTTTGGTCATTCTATCCAAAGTACCTTCGTGGTATGCCCTGTGTTGATGGTGTTTCAAGGCCTGAGGTTTTTCTTTAGCGTCCATTGCTTTAAACAACCTTTGAAGGAGATGTTGTCCTCCTCTTCATTTCATTATATACATATATGACTGGGTATCCGGATGATATTTGCCGTGGTTACCATTAAAAGTCTATTGAGACTTAGTATTGGTGCTGCGGACAGTCTTCATTGCCGCTTGGGCATCCACAAGAAAGTTAATAGACTTGTTGATTAAACCCGAAGTCCAATTAACGCCATCTGTTATTCGAACAATCTCGACCTAAAAGTTTGAATTGTAGTCGTTTGGTTTGAAGTTATATTCTGTATATGGATTGTTTTAGAAGAAGCCTGTTAGTGTTCATGTTCTACTCTTTGACACATAGAAGGAGAAATAGATTTCGTCGTAGGTATTGTCGATTATTGCACCATTGGTTCCACTAAAACATTGATCCACACTTCTCTGCTGAGGTAAGAAAACATTGCGTTTATCTCTCCAGAGATCTACTTCCCCCACTCGTATTACTTTTAAGTACTAAAAATTCTTAATTATCGAATTATTTAACATACGTTTTTACATTGACCTTTTGTCTTGATCAGAACCGTTATTTGATATTTCGAAAACTACGAGTATATGATAGCAAGAATGTGCTAGTGCAATTAGTGCTAATTTGTTGTTGTAGTGAGAAATGTATTAACGAATAATTTTGCGGAGTGTTGTTGAATTGCCACTCTTTGATCGGATAAAAATTCGGGTCCATTCCCGCTATCTAGCCCCGACGGTCGCGGGAACGAAGTACTAATTTCTTTTACCCATTGGTTCATAATGCCGTTCCGACCGAATTCGAGCATTCTTGTTTGTTATTATTATTGCTTGTAAGAGAGTTCGTTATTTGTGCGAGTGTATGTACATCAAAGCTAACTTTCGTATTGTGTGCTACGTTTATACGGTGAGTAAGTACTGTTTTGTTTTACTTGAACTTGTTTTATTTTGTCTTATATTTCGGGCACTAGAGTTTCGTAGCCAACAAGTGGGCGACTATAAGAGGTTTTGTTTAACAAATCTCATACCCCTCTCGTTAGCTGTTAAGGAGGCTATATATATGTACATTCGAGTGCATTTTAAATTTTAAAGATCATCTCGTAAAAACAAGCTCATGTTCATAGACCCAAAGCTAGACTTCTATTCTAGAATTCCCCTTCTTCTTTTATTTGCAGAATGTCTTCAAAACACGTTACAAATAGATATATGACAGGCTTTGAAAACCTCTTACTAGATTTGATTATTAAATAAAAAAAAATCTCTGTACTTTTAATGCCTCTAAATAAAAAATATTGAGATTGAGTTTGGATGAGATGGCAACGAAATTTTTTAGATTATAAAAATGTATAGCATTCATATAGCAGCTTTCATTTTCCTTTTACATGCTCAAAATGTAAGCTCAATTCTGAAATTATTTATGTATGTGCTTGAGATGGTATCACTACTTCCCTGCAGCTCCACTTAACGCTTTGACTTGTTTTTCTTAATTTCTTTGTGCTTTTTGTTATTGCTGAGAAGCCTGAGTTGATCGCTGATCGTTTGTTTGTCCCGCACATTTCCAGTCTGGTGTTTTAGTTTGTTAAGTGGCTTTATTGGAAACGGTCGGGATTTGTGGTAGATTTTTAAACGGTGCTTCAGCAGTGTTTGCAGCTGTCGCCGATTAGACGTTAAAGAAAAAATTAAATGAAAGATGCGATACAATTGTGTGTAAGAAGGAACGCATTTCCGTTGCAAAGTGTGCGGTGGACATTCAAATGTGTATTGACGTGTACGTACGGAGTAATTAAATCTGTTATAAAATGTAAATACATATAACATACATAAATAACTAGCGGGAAAAGTGACAATTATCAAGCCACGTTTATGGTGCTTGTAATTACTCGTTTGCCTACTTGTCTGCTGGACAGTCTTAAAAAAATGTATTTCGATAAATCTTGTTAAAGTTGTTCCGTTGCTGCTTTCGAAAAATAAGTTCGCGCCCTTTCCATATCAGTTTTAATTACTTTCCTCTTGTTTCAGATCGTTGCTCTGTGCAACATCTGTAATTGAACTGTATTGTATGTGTGTGCTTGAGCTTGTATAACAGTGATTTCGTGTGAAAATTGCTTTTTAAAATTTAAACGTTAATTAATAAAGTAAATAATAATTAATAACAGTGTATTGTGGTGAAGAGTTTATGACTTCATAATTCAGTCAAAAGCGCTGAGCTGTTACTGAAAGTATTAAGCCATCGAACTTCAGCTTGGTTTTGTTGTTATTGTTGTACCAGTTTTATTTGCAAAAACAATTAACGTTTACTTAGTTTGGATTTCGCACTTTAACAGATGCCATTTGCCGATATGAATTTACAACTTCCGCTCCTCAAGATTTCATCTTTAAATATATCATGCGCATACATAAATACATATATACATACATATATATATATGACATACACATATAGTCACCGTTCATCGTCTGTTCTAGGACTTTTTAAGCGGACTTAAGGGATTCAATTGCACTAAAAAGTGCGAATGAATCCATTGATCGAAGTGTCGGTTCGTCAATCGTTCAGTCCAAAAGTTCAATGGAACTAAAGAATGACAGCGACTCTGTGTCGTGGCTTTGTTAATTGTGTAGATGATGCTGTGAGAAGACCAGATTTATTTGATTCTCATATATACACGTATATGCATTCATCAATGAACACTGATGAATAAATATTTGATTCGTCATTTTGGCTGTGCTTTTTTCCATCTCAATTTACGAGTGTCTGTTTTGGTGTTTTATTCGGTGGAACTGTCAACAACTAAAGATTGATAGTTCGATTTGTTTACATTAGAATACTATATAGTAAACAATTAAATTAAAAAAACGACAATAATAAATAAAGAAAGAAAGAGAATTTTTGAACTAAAACTTGAGCGTTTTCAAGACATTAATATATACATATGCATACGTATATACAGTCTGTCAATTAATACTTTGCAAAAAAAAAAAAAAAATTCAAAAAGTCCGACCAAATAATGCTAAAACTTATTTTGGCAATATTTGACTATATTCTGTATCTCAACTCAAAGCGTTGGGAGACATTCGAAGTCATAACAAGTGTAAGAATAATAGATAGATGTCTTCTCGCTTCTTAGTGAAGATCTGTCAGCTTAATGTTCATTGAAAATGTTTGTTGATGTTTTCTTTATACATACCATACAAGAAAGTATCTTTGAGCTTTCGTTTTTCAACGAACATGTCTTGTGTCATGTGTATAATTTTCACCATTTTCACCATTTTCCCAGAACTTTAACTAAAAGCGCTCTTTAGCGAAATGTAACAGTGTTCAAATTCGAACATTGCGCCGAAATATAATAGTAGTTCCTAACGAAATGTCGAACTGAGTTAATCGAGGATTGAACTAGGTCGAAAATTATAACAGACCAGGACAATGGCCAACTTCCGAAAGTATTTCAGCAAATAAAAAGCTTCCCACAAATTTTATCAGTTGTGAATTAAAACTTGCAAGACCCTTCATTTTTCTATTAACGGGTGGATAACTCAGCCAAGCCTCCGGCGAATATGGAACCCTCCGCTATAAAGAAATACTGGAGTCTTAGTATATAATAATAAACATCATTTTAGCTTTAATATTTAGGCTACAATTTTTGAAATTCGGGTACTGCAAGGGTACTTTAAAAGCCATTATTGTGCGAATTAATGTTTGCAAGTTACGAGTGTGTATATATTTATGTATGAATGCATCTACAAATATTTCACACGGCCACCTAAATTTCTTCAATTTCATCTCTTAACTTCTGCATCCTTTTTCCCTCATAAACTTAGTCGACATTCCTCGGCAATGAATCTAAAAAAGGCAATTCGCTTCTAAGAATTTTCGTTGAGCATTCATATCTATATAACGTAGTGACTTAAATACATACATATGTTATAAATATGTACTTCTGTATATATATATTATTAGGAGCTTTTCGCTTTGCACTTTTTGTTTTCCTCCTGTCTTTCGACAAGCTAATTTGCTATTCGAGCAAAACGGCATGAAATCACTCAAGAGCTCAAATGTTTTTGCTTTTTTTTATTAATAAAACAAAAGTAAGGCGAGACCGGCAGACATATGTTTTGTTATGTGTAGTATATATTTTATTGTTTGTTTTTATGTTGGGTAAAATGACTGCTGTCTGCACATAAGTTGGTTGGGAGGCATAGTTAATAATTAATATTAATTTTTAAATGGAGTTCCGCATTCAACTTGAGTTTTATGTCTCCACATGTAGCTTTATTGGTGACCTTTGCCATCTTGAGTAAGTTTTGATGTTGCTCCTCACTTGAGGAAATTATTGGATGTATAACAATTTTGATAAACCTGATAATATCAAGTCGGCATAGGAACCTACATCGGAACCCTGAAGAGTTTCATGCCAATGGATTGGCGAGTGCTTTTAACAAACCTTCATATGTAGTTTTATAGTAATTTGTGTAGAATACCGTTGACTTCGAAGTAGTTCGATTGGCAATACTGAGGCCATTTGTTAAATCTCATAAAGTGATTAAGATCAAGCCGAAGGTATTAGCGGTGATGACTGCCGGCAATGGGTAGTACTTAGTACAAATAGTTATTTTAAGGTGTGACAACTCTTATCTAAAACTAGTTGAAATCGGTCTCTAAATTTTTACCCCCAAATATCGGATAAGTGAAACTGAATTTCTAATCAAAATATCGGTCATTGTGTAAGATATCTTAATGAAATTAAGTAGGTACACAACTCTGATAATAACGTGGCCTGGTGAGATATGGATGAAATATGGGTAAAATCGGTTTAATACTTTCCCTAGCACCCATATACCTAATACAACGATTTTGGAACATGCGGTTGACATTTCTAACCGTATATATCGGACATTATGCAGATACTCGTATCTTAAGAAAACTATGTGAACGCCATTATCTTGATGGTTTGTAGTTTGGTTGCGAAAATTAGTGAAATCGATCTATGTATTACCCTAACTGGAAATATATAATACTAAATATAGAAGTATGAGCTACTCTAGTTGACTTTATGCCGAATCACTGTGTATAATGATCTTAATAAAATTGGTTGAAAATATTTTTTTGAGCATATTTTAGTTTTATCTTCGCAAATTTCGAGAGCACATAACATTCGGCTGCACCCGTACTCAGCCCTTCCACGCTTGTTTCATTTAGTTTACTAATGGCAAAACCTTGTCGGTGCGCGCTACTCATATGAGTAATATTAAAGTAATTAAGTTTGATTTTAAAAATGAATCCTCTTTGAGTTTGATCAATTTTCATTTCATTTCGTTGATTTTATAAGAAATTGTGTACGAATGGAAAACTGACTTTATCTAGCTATACATTAGTGGATAAGTATTTCGAATTTTTTTAATTTTCTTATTCCTTCATATTTCTCCTTACAGGCCGCAAATAAACAATAAAGTCGATACCCGTTCTCACCTTGCTTGTGTTGGTGATAATGTTAATTTTTGTAAACAAAATTTGCAATCGTGGAAATGAAAATATGAATTCAAAAGCGAACGCAACACGCTGATAAATCGCTTATCAAATGAAAACAAACACGAAATGGCTGCGATAACGCTGTTATCTGTGTTTTCTCTAAAATACCTTTACCTACTCATATACGAATGCTCTAGCGCTACAAAAGGTTGTTATCACAAAGAGGTATTACCTTAAATTGAGTAAGAGAAAAGCTTTCGGGTATTTGCTAAACGTTGTGCGGTAAAACAAGCTCAGTCAGTGAAGAAGAGACGCGAGGAAGAACAGTACAAGAACATAAAAACTAACACACATCTAAAATATTCAACAAGGTGATAATATCAGTGAAGAAAGTGTTCTATTCCGTGCATTTATCAGAAGATAAATCTAACAAATATTATGAATTGCATTAAAAACGAAATTAATCAGTTGCATTGAGAATCCACAAACTAAACTCGAAAAATATTCAAAATGGATTGTAAATATATGCTACTGGTAAGTTTGAATTCATTATTCATCACTGCCTTGGTCAAATACCTGCTAAACCGCATTAAGCCTCTCGGTATTTTTACTTGTTTTGTATTCCATATGTATGAATATGAGTATTAGTATGTACATAGCCCTGTAGAGAGTACTAATACTCTAGAAATGAACATCAATGCCATCGTAGTTTTTATTGGGAACTCACGACCAAACAGCGGAGCTTGAGTTTAAATCAGTCATCTGAAGTCAGCTTTCGTTATTGCTGATTAAAGGTACAATCAATTTAATCTCACACGAAATGGAGCAAGAGGGCATAACGTATTACTTCAATATTTGAGATTTAAAGAGCATAACATCAAAAAGTTTTTATAAAGTTTTGGTGCTATTTCTATTTTTATTTCTGTGCTACGTGGTAGGTCCTTGCTTTTTTGTTAATACCTCTTTTTAAACGTTAGTCGTACCGATGCCTGTTGTGTCTTGCGGCTGTACAACATTTTCTAAATTTTGTAAAATGTGAAAAAGTATTGAATATTTTATTGTTTAATTTTCTCACTCCTTGTCACACCTCGCAAGAACCTTATCAATAAAGTGAATGTATCATGACTCATCTCCAGCTTGTATGAGTCTACCAAAACAATTCGCAATTATGTTGATAATAAGTTCAAAAAAAGGGTTGAACTTCGATTAGAGAAGCTTACTAAGTAAATTAAAATATTTAACGAATTTCGCTTTCGATTTTGTGGTAGGCGCCCTGATTTGACCGACAATTGAATGCCCATAAATCTATACGCCGCTAATGAATAGATGGGATGATTTAATAAAATATTATTCTATAAGTTTAGATTCTGCGCGTCAGATCTTTGGATAGACGGCTCACCCAGTGGTAGTCGCATACCTTTAATACAAATAAATTAGTATTTTATGTGCTTAAAGGGCTAATTGAGGTACACTATACTTTATATCAATCCTTAGGGTTCGCGAATTTATAATTTAAGTCCCAATGCTATTAACGTCTTGACAAATAGAACGAACGAAAGCTGTGAGTAAATTGGTCTATCGTAATTTCTTATAACCTTGTAATTAGTATTCTACACATGACTTCAACATACCTAAATACTCTTAGCTGCAAACTTTAATAGTTGTTGGTAAATTGTAAATTATATAAATTTTATTTCGTCACCTTCTGCAGGTGGTCACAATAAGTACTTGCTGGAGCTACCCTGACAAATGCACAAGAAAGAAATAGAAACTGATAAATATGCATAGATAAGGAATTTAGTCGCATTTTATAGCATATTATAGTCATTTGTTTTACTTTGAAAACGAGTGAACTGTTAATAGAATGAAAACTGTATTTTGTAAATATGTATTTCTGCTAAGACTAAATAGAGAAATGTGTGCTGGAATACCGGGAGTCATCGCTCATATAACAAAATCCTTTTTATACTCTCGCAACATATTGCTACAGAGTATATTAGTTTTGTTCACCTAATGGTAATGGGGCATCTGTGGAATAATACGGAAGGGCTACATAGGAATCCGTGTAAAGCTTTGGTGATGGGCGTGGCACCGCCCACTTTTAGTAGAAATCCCATATCTGAAAAACGCCTTAACCGATATCAACAAATTTGGTATGTGATATTATATTTGCAGTCTTCTGTCACGCTGTGAAAATGGACGAAATCGGATAAAAACCACGTCTACTTCTCATATAACACAATTTTAAGTTTCATCTGATCCTTTCACTTTAAAGTAAATAAATCGAGCAGCAATTAAGATATTAAAATCAAACTTTGTACAAATAGTGCTTTCAAGATATGCCATCTCATGCGTAAGAATAGACGAAATCGGGTTATAACTTTTCAAGGCACCAGATACAAAATATTAAGACCTCAGTGCCTCCATCTGACTTTTTAATGAAAATATCGGGAAATCTGTAAGATATTGTAATGAAATTGGAGGATTACCATTCCATGATAATAGTGCGCTCTTGTATCAAAAATGGTGAAAATCTGGTAAATACTACCCCTAGTCCCCATATACCTAATATAAGGATTTTCAACCTTCCGGAATACTTTATATCATATATAATAGTAAATCTCTAAAATATCGTAATGACATTGGAGACCTATCTTTCCATGATAATAATGTGCTTTTGTGTAAAAAATAGGAAAAATCGGGTAAATACTTCTCATAGCCCCATATACCTAATATAAGGATTTTCAACCTTCCTCTAGACTTTATACCATATATAACGGTCAAAATATATGAGTTATCTCTTTGAAATTTAGGGGGTGTCCCTTTCTGATAACAGTGTGCCTATGTGCTTAAAATGGATAAAATCGGGCAAGCACTTCCTCTAGCCCCCACATACTTAATACAAAGATTTTCAACCGCCGGATAGACTTTACACCATATATTTCGATCAATATGTAAGATATTTGAGCAAAATTAAGTGAGCGTGTAATATCGGATATACCACAGTTTAATGCCGAAAAGGTGTGAAATCGGTCTACGAATTATCCCAGCTCCTATATACTACATACAATGATTTTCGTTATTCCAGCAGACTTTATGCCGAATATGTCGGTCAGTGTGTGAGTTGCCTTCACAAAATGGCGTGAAAACATGTTCCCTACTATACTTGAATAATGAAAAGAGTTAATGTTATCAGTGGAGATCTTTCTCTATCCCAAAAATGCCCGACATAAGATTTCCCGACTTTCCACCTGATGTGTGATATTTAATGAAATTAAGTGGATATGTTTTCTTAAACATAATGTGATTTCGCGATAAATATAAATGCAACAGGTCTAGACTTTGGTCTAAGCCCCATATTCCTAATATAATGATTTCCTTTTCTATGGTTGGCATTTTCCTCCTGTATCTAATATATTCACTTAAGCGACTTTGGTTGAGTGATCGCATATATCTTGTTTGAGTTAATTTGGTAGATTTTAATATAAATATCTCGGACACGAAGTAAAATATAGTATTGAAAGTACGTGAGTCTATGACCTATAATATAAGTTAATGAGATACCAAATATAATTGCAATCCATTAACGGTTTCGTCGAATAATGAGTATTCAATTCTTAAGCAACATCTTTAATATAAAGTTGTGCCAGCACCTGAAAGTATATCCCCACCTCTGATCCTTGCACATTGCGAGAGTATAAAATGTTCGGTTACACCCGAACTTAGTCCTTGTCTTACTTGTTTTTCATGTGTTTTTACGATAATTTGTCCTTGCCAACATAACTTATTTATTTGGCAAATAGAGGCTCCACTATTTTATTTGATGATTATCTGCATTAATCTCGGATTGTGAAGCCCCAATCCCACAAAGAACAGAACCTATGGAGCAACCAGAAAATGTATTTCAATTGCGATTGTTTTAGTTAAGTAGAATAAAATGATTTCTGTATACTTCTATTTCTAATTTAAGGGGATGTTACCATGCAATAAATATTTCTAATATGTTATCTATACATAACCTCGAGGTGAATAGGGTTTCTGAGAATATTTCGAATACAGCGCTATCTATCGGACTTTTTATTATCCCAATATTTATTTTCATGTGATTAATATGATTTCCAAATATTAATCTAAATGGATGGTATTTTTTGTTGATATAGGAAGTATTACAAAAGCGAAGAGATATGGTCGCGATTTCGATAATAGCTTCTGCTCTATCCATCGGAATGCAAACATAGATACATAGCACTTTCTGAATCCCTGAGCTCTATGTTAGTCCCGAAATTTCATCAAAATCACAGACTTCATTCATGGGTATTGAGTTTATGACATGGTCAATGTTGTTTAGAAATATATTCTTAATATTTGTAAAAGGCGATTCTGCCTCTAGCGAGTGTCTTCAGATATTGCTTGAAGAGAAATTCGTGATGATGCTTGGTCGAGAGCAAGTAGGTGGCAGGTCTGCAGATTCCTCAACTGAGTTCTAGTAGTCACCAGTGCCCGAATCTATTTGTGGATTTTGTTGGGGCTTTATACTTTGTTCGTAACCATGCTCGTATGTGGAGCATGTCTGAGTATTAACGAGATCTTGACAGTCAAATTATGACGTTATTAGGATAGAGTCTGTAATACTTCATTAGTTGAGATTCTCACCTCAGAATTTATAGGTTAGAGGCTTCTTGCAGAAGTTATAAACAGTGGAGAGGTAGCTTTTTCATTTAATTTTAATGCTGGCATCAGGACATAAGATGTTTGAAGCTCTTGCTCTAATCCACTGTTGGTATTTTAAAGTTGGAAGATTTACCCCGTTTTGTAGTCCAATACTTTTTTCACATATCTATTGCTTCGAAGTTTATATTAATATATTAGGGTATACTCGGACATGTGACCCATTTGGTGATAAAAGCAAACAAATATTATTTGCATATATACCTAAACTATATACATAAATATAAATATGGACTTGTTGTATTAACTTCAGCTGCTCTATTTCGGCGCTGCAGTGGTGCTCTCTTCGGCGCAGCACGAGAATATACCCTACGAGGATGTGAAAGATATTTGCGAGAAGTGCGTGTGCTTAACGGCACATGACAATGATAAACGCTACCATCACTTACTAAGTTGTACTTCAAAGAGATTCAAGCACATATTAGCACGTTGGCCGACTGAATTCGGAAAGAATCATGACAGTAAGCGAAAAATGTTGCAAACACTTTTGATATATGTATATATAACACATGTACTCCATTAATTATTTTACTAGATGTGGATATTGTGGCCAGTTTCTCGTACAATAACATTGAAATACTGCAACAATTGCCAGCCACAGATGCTCAACTCACCTTTTCGTGTCGTCATTGTGGAATCAAGTACCTGCAAGAGCCGACATTCATTGATGTACCTAATATACGGCGATTAGATTTGAGTTGGAATGAAATAACAAGCGATGTGCTGACACCCGGTATATTTCGTAGTCCATTTGATGTAACGCATTACGAACCCATAGAGCTAGTGGACCTAGATTTGAGCCATAATAAATTACATACCCTTGACAGAAAAATATTCGAACACACACCAAATTTAACCAAATTAAATTTGAGTTATAACAATTTGAAGGTGTTGAATGACCCAACGATTATGGCATTGTCATCGGTGACCGGCTTGCAGGTGGGTAACTTATTCGATAAATATTGCATTATCTTTTCACAAATCCTCTTAATTGAGTCAATTAGCAAATTGTCTCGTGTATTGTGTACATGTAGCAAAAGTTGGTAATTTACTAAACTAAGTGTCCTACTAAGCATAACGGTTTAATAGTAAAAAAAACCATTTGTTTTTCAGGAACTTGATTTGTCACATACCGCTATTAAGTCGGTGTCGATGTCTATTTTCAAATCGCTAGTGAATTTGCGTATTTTAAATTTAGCTGGTAATGAGCTCGCTAGAGTGCCTGAAATGCTGCAATTGGTCGGCAAGAGTCTAATTTCACTGAATTTGGCACAAAACCCCATTGAGCGTCTTACCGAGGAGAGTTTTATCGGTTTGAAGTCCTTACAGGATCTGAATATAAGTTATATGCCAGTTTTGAAGGCAATCGGAGGAAAAGTATTCACAAGCTTAGAAAATTTGAGACGTTTGGACTGTGCACACAATCCAAAATTGACAGAATTCGTTATGGATAGCCTCTTGCATAGCAGTAATCTAACTGATGTGAGTATATTTGTGCATATATGTGTAGATGAAAGAGAAAGCTGTATAATTTTTTAATTTTCTGTCATTAATATTTACAGCTTGACATTTCTCATTGCGCTCTGACGACAATTTTACTCTTTACGAATATAACGGATGAGTCCAAAAAGAACATTACCACTCTTGGCAGACCTTGGGCTCATTTGCATACATTCGAAACTTCTGGCAATCCTTGGTATTGCAATTGCAGTTTCATGCAGACATTGGAATACATAGGTACACAACAAAGCAATGTCGACACGCCGGCGCGTTGTGATACACCTTACTTCCTCGCAGCCGCTATAATACCCAATTTGACTTCGCAGGAAATATGCAATTTAAAAATACCCAAAAAGATTATAATCGAAGAAGATGAGCCGCCGAAATTTCTGCGTAAACGATATATTATGCTGACGTTCGTTACTGTGGCTGTAGTGGTGTCGATTGGTGTGCTGCTCGGCTTTTCAATTGCTGGTATACGTCGGAGATTGAAACGTGATGATTTCGGTATTGAACCAATACGTTACACTAGTGTGAGAAGTAGTAACTTATCGGCCTTCTCTAATGGGAATACGAATTCTATTGTTGTCAAAGGGAGTGGAGTGGCCAATGCCAATATTTAATTATTGTTATGATTACAATAATATGAATTTGTACACAAATTTTAACAATTTATGCAACTACCTTCCTACTACATGCATACTATATTATTTATTATAGATATTTACGATAATTTTTGTTTAATAATATAAATTAGTGCACTTTTCTAATTATCTAGTGATAAATTCACGTATTAATGCTTTGGGTGTTGCCTACTTTTCAGCTGATCCAAATAGTAGGATTTTTTTTTACCAAAGATGTTTGAATGTAGATCGTGTGTAAAGTTTATAGAGCATAACAATTTTAAACTATCATTTGATCCGTTTTGAAAAGAATTATGTATTTATTATGTATATTATGTCTGAAGCACCCAGCGCACAAGAGCAGTTGCCATTGTAAAATATTCTGTTGATTGTCTACTTAAATATTAGCAAGTATTAAGAGAAAAAGATAATGTTTTTTAAATGATTTTTCAATTATCATTAAAAATAAAAAGAATAATTAATTTTATTTCTTATTATATAAGAAAATAAGCTTTAGCTCGGAGTAGGTGATTATTTCAAATTAACAATATTTTTAGGTTAGACATTTCCAGAAAATACCGCTACAGTTTAAAATCTCATAAAAGTGTTATTTGTAAAGCGAAAAAGATCGGAATGACAAGAGCAAATTCTTTCGTCCTGTAAGTGCGCCAAAGATGACTTTGCGAACCACCGTGTGCTTAAGTTCATAATATGCCATAGCAATGTATACTAGAGGATGTAGTTCCAAAACAGACGAGTCTGTTATCGGGACGATCTGGATCGATTGCAAAAACAACAATAACAAAAAATAACGTTAATACGTTGCATTTCCGTGTCGTTGACGTTTACTTAGTCGGAACGGACTTGGATTTATATACGCCCCTGACTCTCATCTCACCAGCATTCCCTTAAACCATTCAGGGAATGTTATATGCTGTTACAGTAATAAGAACTTGTTGGCAACAGACAATTTTAAATAATCTTTAGCTTGCTCTACCTAAGCAGTAAAAGACGCCGAATTGAATATACCATTAGTAAATTTATTTGTTGTACATATTCAAAAAAGCAATTTAAAGGTCATGTTTATCGAAACTTATTTATTTCAATTAGGTAGGAACAATAAAATTATAGATCTTTAAAACTTTTGTGCTTTATGAAAAATATGGAGGTGTGCTGACTTCAAAGTTTTTAACTCGCACATTGTTGTAACAGTAAGTGTTAATGATAAATGAAAACTGAAGATAAAAATAAAATGAAACACGAAGCAATTAAAGTATAAAGTTTAAGGCTAATCTTATCAATTCACAGATAAAAAGGCAGAAAAGCCTGGCAAAGTGGCAGAGTAAATTATGGGTTTACAATAGCTTTATTTCATACATTTGGATAATTTACGTATTATGCTTTCAATTTATGCATCCATATATATATATATATCACATATACCATATATATATATATATATATATATATATATTTGTTGTTTTTAATATGAATTATGAAGTACCAAACCCCGCGTGTAAAATTTTGCTAAAAAAAAACGCTATCGTATGCATACGTATCATTCACTTGCATATCTACTTTCATATTTACAAACTTTAGTTTTAAAATCTGTAGCAAATCTTTAGAGTACTAATGTATATCTACGCGATTAAATTGATTTAGACCGTCATATTTTTTCAACCTGTTATTACTTTACGTTTGCGAACATTTGATTTTGAAACTCGGACAGTCTAAATTTATAATATTTACAACCACAACGAAAAATCTGTGTTAACATAAAAACAACTTTAAAATTATATAGATATTTGCTAAGTAAAATGCACTTGTCTTTTCGCCTTATCAAAATGACGTTTCGAATAAAAGTTCAATTATATCGCTCTTTCTATCATCAGATTTTCAATGCACAGTGTTCAAGTGCTTTAGCATTCACTTTCCAATATTTCCTCATCACCCGTTGTTGTTATTGGTGCTATATCCTCCAGTTTGAATATATTGATAGCTTGCTTTTGTGCCAAAAAGTTTCGCATTTCCGCAAAGTTATCACGTTCCTTTAACTTCTTATTGCTCCTTTGAAATTCCAAATCTGCTGATCCTTCGCTGTCGCTATCTACGAGTATATTGCCACTCTGCTCCACGCTAATACTTCTTTTATTCTCTGGCTTATCAGCCTCTACATTCTTTGTGCTTTCTTCTTTACCAAAGAGTTCGTCAACATTAATACCCTTAGCTGCCAACACCTGGCGTTCTTTTTCTAGCATTTCACTTCTAATTGGATCAATGCGATCTTTCAATTGCTTCAACACAGGGCGAAATTTTCCTTGCGTTATTCGTTTTTCGAAATTTAAAATTTCCACATCACGATCTCCATTGCTTTGAGCTTTTGCCTCAGCTTCTTGTTGCGCCTTCTCGGCCTGCGCTTGCTGTTCATCGTACATGTATGCATAGAAATCATCACGTTTGTTCTCATCATTTTGATTTTGAGATATTTCTACACGTAAAATACTCTCGGGAAATTCTTCATTGTTTGTTGTGGTGTTTTCACTATCGGCAACAGTTGCCTGATGCTGAGTATCCAATTTGCTATTCAAAAATTTATTATAGACCAACATAAGACGTTGAAAATCATCGAAACACACGGATAACGCGTTTTCAATACCCCGCATATTATTCGCTACTTGAAGGAGATGCTTGGTATTATCTTTTTGTTCCGCTTCAGTTTCGGTCAGGCGTTGCAGTGTAATATCAAGTGCTTGACACTCACCAGCAACAGCTACCATGCATGCACTTAATTTAAGCGAAGAGTTTTGTAGTACTGCGATGGGGCTGTTACGGGTTTGCATTGCTTTTGTGGCATTCAACACCTCTAATTCTAACTGTTTCTTTTTATTTATCTCTATAGCTAAGTTTTTGAAATGATTTTCTTCCTCCTGCACTAATTGGCGGATCAGACAATCAATTTTAACTAATTCACCATTCAATTCACTGATTGATGGTTTAGTTGAGATCGTGAGGGCAAGCCGTAATAAGAACTGTGACTGCACATACGCAAATATATTGTGAAAATCCTAAAAGTAATAATTTTTAATTAAAACTTTGCAATTCAGTGCTATTATTACATCTATTCTACTCACTTTGATGTGTTTTGGACTATAATCGGTCACATTATTTTTGAAATATTCACATTCGCGCAACTCTTCCATTTGTGAGTAATATTGTGTAAAACGTACAGGCAGTGGATATTGCGTTTCCAATTTGCGTGTTGCATCATACAATATCTCAGTGACCTCCTTCGCCGATGTGATGCAGTCCCAAGCGCGCTCTATTTGACGAGATCTTGAAAAGAGCAATTTTTATTTAATACATTATATTCATAAAAACGTGATATATAGCACTCACTCGATAAGCTCTTGTTGCTTCATTATAAGTATTTCATTGAAATATGTCATATTTCGCCGAATGCAATTCCCAAATTCATCAATCGTCCGTATCAAACTGTCCAACTCACTTTCGACAATCTTATTACGAAAAATAAATATATTCTTAATCATGTAGATAGCACTGAAGCCGGTTGTCAACAGCAGCGATGGCAACAATGTTAATCGTAGCCATTTCGGTGTTACGAAGTGCTCCAAAATTGTAGTACCTAACAATATGCAAGTATTCCTCGCTGTAAAAATTTCCGCACTGGTAATAGCAGTACCAACCCCGCTTGTGTCTGTTTGATCCGTTGCTTCAACCGGCTGTTTTATGTTTCGCAAACACTGTTCCAATGCTTCTACATGGTCAACTAACAAACGCTTTGAGTAGAGTATTTTGTTTATCAAATGATCTGAGATCGCCTATTGTCATAAGTGAAATGATATGTAAAGCAAATATATTAAAAGTAGTTCATAAATTTACGTATATACACACTCACCTGCTTCTGTTTTACCTCATCGGCGAATTGCTTTCTTAAGTGTGGTTGTAAAAATGATTCTATTGCAGAGGCATTGCCTCCAGCACTAACCGCCGCTGTTCTATTATGTAAACCGCAAATTCTCATTGTTCCACTTACAAATATTTTATTAAATATGCATAAATAAAACTATTATATGCATTTATATGAAAATACTACTGATAAGTTCCTCGGTACTTCTGAATATTCAATACTTTGTATTTATTAGTGGTGGTCGACACTGAACGATATTATATTAAACGATTTCCTTAGGGTTGTATTACTCTTTTTAGTATTATGATTTTTTAAAAATTTGTCCGAACAATGAAACAAACAATTTGCTAAACTTTCTTTGAGGTTACGAAGCAATATTTTGCAATTGGATTGAGAATTCACTTCACAAGTTAATATTGAAATCATATCGATAAATATTTCGGTGATTTCGTCGCTCATCTCTGATAATCTTTACGTGCATTTATACATAACACAGACGTATCGTAAGAGTTGCGAGTTGCCAATCACACTTAAATTAGTTTGCCTTTTTTGAAAGATGGCCCGTATATATTAAGTTAAGATATTTAATATATACCAACAATTTGTTAAAAAAATATGAACCAATTTCAAAAATTATAACAATAATATTTTACTAATATAATTGAAAATTGGGTAATTGTAGAACCGGCCCAAAAGCTTTTTTTACTATTACTTATATTCTACAGCTTGTATGCTTACATTTCCCTGCGTTATTGGTTTTTTTTTTATGACGCTTTAATTAGCTTCACCTGTATGTTTGTAATGGAATTTGTTTGCTTGTTTGTTTGTATGTGTGTCTGTGAACAACTCCCTTGCACTCGATTTTGACCCACTTTAAACGGACAGATTAAATTTAAACTTTGTACACGTATCAAGAACCGGCGACAATACAATAATTTGAAGAGTATCACATTATCCTGATCAGGATCATTAGGATGAAATAATTTCCTCGCACAGTCTCTGTGTGAGAGCAAATGAGATAAAAGCTAAAAAATTAAAAATAAATTTAATTTAAAAACCGAAAATAACCCACTTTTAAAGCACATCAAAATAAAAAGTAAAAAATAATTCTTAATATAAACAATATAATGAACGAAAAATACTTTTATTACTATGTAATACTATTTTAATCATATTAGTAATAAACAAAGTTATTATATAAAAAACATTTCATAAAAAAGTGTGAACGTAAAATTATTTGAAAAATTCATAGGAGCACCAACAACAGTAATCAATAATATACACAAAATGACTAAGGCCAACTTAATTGCTTGCGGTAGGTAGTCGGTATCCATCCGTAATGTAAATTTTGGTATATTGTAGTCGTACGGCTACTATATTTGCGCTATTATGGATACGTAATAGGGGCGTTAACAATTTCACGACGAACGTACAAATTAATTCAAATCTATTAAACAATTGTAAATTCTAATGAACATCATTGCTTCCACTTCTTCATGTTTAATTTTACGACAAAAATTTTAGCAATGGTGCCAAATATCTCAAACTGTGCTTGATAAAAGATATAATAGCTTGATAACTCAGGGATGTTATCTGCGTTTTCAAGTATACTGCCTTCAAAAGCCATCCGCAAAGCAAACTACTGTTATAGTATCCAATGATATTATAGCGGCAACCATAATCCAATAACCTTCCGCAATAGGGGTGTGAGTTTAAGACTTCCTTGCCCTGAATCGTAATATAAAAATAAAGGAATTCTAAAATATATGTGGTTAAAAACGTGTTTTTAAAGGGAAAAGTAATATTTGAATCTACTACAAATGTGGGACCCTCGCTGCGAGTTAAGCTTAGGATTTAGATTTCAACATACTGTTCATAAATATGTTTCATGGTAAACAAGAACGAAGAAGTATACTTGTTGTCCATGCAATCATTGAAAAAAGATATAAAAAAAATTTCCTCAAAAATTGTCAACCAATTGATCCTTTGATCTGAATGGACAATCAAGAAATTCTCTAAACAAAAAAAAAAAAAAATTAAGTTTACAGGGGCCTTAGGTTCTGAGAAATTAAATGCAAATTCATATTGAAATTAGAACTCAAGAGCTTTGTGTCCACAAACATATACCATCTTATATAGGTTATTACTTTGCATTTAAATATTTATTCTTTATTACGTGTTGGTATGATTAGGCATTATTTATTATTATATATAGCATTAATTTATACAATAAGATTTGAATGTATATTGACCAATATTTTCTTCACATAATAATTTTGGCGTCGAGTCCATATTTCCATTCGCCCAGTTTAGTTCACTAACTTTATTTCTTTCACGTTAAGCTAAATAATTCTGTACTAGTCTACAATTTATTACACCACGAATATACTTCCGGCACAGCAGGACTATAGTTTACATTATACATCTGAGACTTGATGAATTCACATTTATTTTCTGGTTCTGGAAAAACTGTCGCCAAGCCTAAGAAAAAAATGTATACACAAATTATGTTTTATATTTAATTATAAAATTTACTCAAACGAACTTACCCTCTTTATAGGCGTACTCAACAATCGCAACTGCGATCTCTATTGAGCACTCAGTGATTTTTTCCAATGGTGGATACAGGCTACCCTTGGCCAGGTCTTCATCGAGACTCATTAATGCTAGTTTCTGAGCTGCCATTAGGAATATTTCTTCTGGAATTGTTTTAATACCAGCGGCGATCACACCCAAACCAATACCAGGGAAAATGTACGAGTTGTTGCCCTGGCCGGGATGGAAAACTTTGCCATTGTATGTGACAGGTGCAAATGGTGAGCCAGACGAAAAGATAGCACGACCATCTGTATTTTGGTAAGCTTGCTCAGCAGTGCATTCCGCCTTGCTAGTAGGGTTCGACAGCGCAAAAATAACGGGTCTCTCATTCAACTCGGCCATTATCCGCAGAATTTCGGGTGTAAATGCACCACCTACAGCAGCAGCGCCAATCAACATGGTTGGCTTGACGATTTTCACCGCCTCCAGCAAGCTGTCAACGGGTTCATGTTGGTGTGCGAAATGTAACTTGTGTTCTGTCAAACCACCGCTGGGACGGTTTTTCACAATCAAACCGCGGCTATCCACAAGCCAAATGCGATCTAATGCTTCTTTTTCCGAAAGTCCCTTACGGATCATTGCAATTTTACACAGATTAGCAATACCTAAAGCAGCTTCACCAGCGCCAAAGAAAAGAATTTTATTTTCCAGTAGCGAAGATTTGGTAAGCCTCATAGACGCCAAAATACCAGCAACGGCAACCGAGGCTGTGCCTTGAATATCATCGTTGAATGTACAGTAATTATGGCGGTATTTTTCTAAAAGACGGAATGCATTGCTATTGCCGAAATCCTCGAATTGAATGAGACAATTCCGACCGAAACGACGTAGTACAGCTTGCATGAATTCGTCAACGAAAGCGTCGTACTCGTGACCAGTTACACGCTTCTGACGTAGACCAATGTATAAAGGATCATCCAAGATGCTTTGTGTGTTAGTGCCTACATCCAATGTAATGGGCAGGCATTGATGCGGTTTAACGCCAGCCAGGGCGGTATATAGCGATAGTTTACCAACTGGAATACCCATACCGTTGGCTCCCAAATCGCCTAGACCCAAAATACGTTCACCGTCTGTGACCACAATGGCACGAATATCGGTTTCGGGCCAGTTCTAAAAGAGAAAGTTTATTGATGTATTAAAATTGATAAACAACGCATAAATTCCAATATACATGATTAATTTATTGTGAATTTGATACAATTAATCAATATTTAGTTTCTCCCATGGTTGCTTACCTTAAGCACATTATAAACGTGCCCCTTGTCTCTGATTGTTATGTAGAGGCCCTTAGGATTTTGGAAAATCAAACTGAACTTTTGGCAAGCCAAGCCGACGGTTGGAGTGTAGACCAAGGGCATCATTTTGGCAATATCAGATCCGAGAACTTTATAAAAAAGACGCTCATTGCGCTCAGCCAAACCGGAAAGGTACATATATTTATCCAGATCATTTTCCAGGCGATCGAGCAGGATCAGCGCGTGTTTTACTTGTTCTTCTTCTGATTTGACTACAGCAGGTAGTAAACCTTGAATGCCTAGTAGCTGGCGCTCTTCAACTTTAAACGCCAAACCCTGAAATGAAAAATGAAGAAAATATAATTAGTGCATTAGATTTTTAAAGCAAAAAGTGTATTATGTGGAATAAAATTGTGTCTAATGAAAATGGAAACCGAAATGATATTAGTTGTGATATTGTGAAGCAATATACTAGAATATTGGTTAGGGGCCTAAAATAAATGGGGATATAAAAGGTTTTAACGCCAGTCCATGATTTTAAAAGAACCGATTTTGTGTTAATTTTTACTTAAAAATTACTTTAGGGTCCTAAAACCATTATTCATTTGTCAGAATGGAGGAAAAATGTTTCCTTGTCTGGATTTTCCGCAGGTTCGTCATTTGCGAAAAATTTATGTAAAGCTAAGAACAAATAAACCTTCCTAGGTCTAAAGGTCCTTCCTAGGTCTAGGTGTTTCCTAAGTCTTATACAGTTTTTAATTTTGTTTCAGATAGCACAAGTTCCTAGTAGAGATGCTCTTGAGAAAGGTAGCCGCCATTTTGTACCAAAAGGTCAAATAAACATTTTTATAGACTCAAATACATGGTTCAATAAAACCTGAAAGAGAAAAAATTCGTTTGCTTTTTCCTTACTCCCAGAATAAATTGTTAAAGTTAGGCATTTTTTGAGGGCTCTACTTACCTAATCCCTTAAATAACGAATGTTGAATTAAATCTTTTAGTAGAGCTTGTTTTGATGATCATGGAAATCTGGTTCAGAGCTTACGGTAAACAGTGAAAAGTTTCAAAACTAGTCATGTTAATAAATTAACCTCTTTGAAATCAATAACACTGTCTAAAATAACCATAAATAAGAATTTGTATACGCAAAAACATTCTCGCACATAATAATTGAATATAATATAATAATTAATATAATTAATATTATATTATTATTAATTATTATATATAATATATATAATATATATAATATAATATATATATAATATAATAATTGAATATAATAATAGTTTCATAGGAACCAGTAATAAATAAAGTCAATTATTTTAATATTTATATTGTTTTCATAAAGCGAAAGTGATAAGAGAAAAATTAAGTGTAGCTAGTTTTAAGTAGAACGTTAATCTACCGAAAACCATAATTTGTCTAAGACACTTTCGAATCACGTTCAATCAATATTATACAATCTATTTATTAAAGTGGCCTTTTCGCAAATCTGTATACTTAACATTAGTTATAAATATATATACATACGTTAAATGCTTATTATTTTATACAAAACTCAATTATTATATATCAACTTTTCGCGATATGTGTGCCTCGACATATACATACCTACACCCGAACCTACGTATACGGCATATATAAATTGCACATAATTACAAATGCACTAAATCTAAATAATAAGTAATGCTCTTGCCGCTCAAAGCAATTAACTTTCAAAACACCCCGTCGGGTAAGGTACACTATTTTATTGAGTTATGTAATACTTATGGATTGGAAAAAAATCAAATAAGCGTTTAAATATACAACATATTCGAATTAATTAAAACTACACTTTTTTCAATTGAAATGATTTCGCTATTTTGAGTAAAAGAAAATGAATAAGAGAAAATAAAATTTAATTACAATTTAGTTTATATGCTTGCTAAATACATATGTTATGCTGGTTTATTAAATGAGCTGGAAAGTCTTTCGCATAAAAATGGAGGAACTTCTTTTTGGATGATAATATAGCTTTATTCTTCGACATTATCTTCATCTAGAGCATTGTATTTGTTGTAACGGTCCTTTTATTGATACCGGTTGGATAGTGTGAAGCCTCGAGGCCTTCAAAATAGGCGTTTGTTTCAATCTTGACCTCCTCATTTGAGCGCAATCTTTTTCTAGCTGGCAACTTTTTGGGTCTTGAGAAGACGAAATATTCACTGGAGGACAATTCTGACGAATACTTTGGGTGGGGAACTAATTTTTAGCGTAATGGTATCAATTTATCGATCGTATCATAAGCTGAATGAACCGGAGCGTTATTTTGGTAAAAGAACAATTTGGCCACCATTGCGCGGAAAGCTTTTTTATTTGTAAAAATTCGGGAGTTATTGCCCAGGCATTTGTATGAGCTGCTAGTGGTGCCAGTGTTGCAAACTAACTCATTCTATATTATCCTGGCGTTACTGCCTCATGTGGCCTTCCTGGACGGGGTGTATTATTTGTGCTGCTATGGTTACGATGAAATTCAGCCAATCATTTTTTGCATGAATGGAGTGTCTTCGTATCAGGGAACATTTTTTTATCGAAACAGGAAATTCACTTTTTTTTCATTATAAGCAAAAATAACAGGGTTAGTGCACTTTGAGACAAATAACATGAGATTGAATGAAATGCCATGAAACTTTGACAGTATTCTAGTTGAAGTTAGTACTTCACCACACAAATATAGAGACTTTTTATTTGTCGCATGATCTCTCGGTCAGGTTAAAGGTACTCAGTCTCTTTAGTATTTTTCCTACAGCTAAATGTGAATGTTTGATACAATATCATTAGAATTTTAGTTAATGAACATTTATGCGCAACCCTTCTTTTTTCTATGTACAATATTAACTATAACTGCATATGTCTGTATGTTGTATCAATAGTTTTACGTATATAATTATGGGGAAATAAACTTGAACTTGTGTAAATAAAAGCAGCTGTTGGAAGTTACTTATTTCTACATGGTTTCCAGTTCAATGTCAATCGATCACTTTCGTAAGCATTAGCATTATAGATATTTATGTATGTATATATTATGTTTGCTTGGCAGTGAAGTTTGTCTTTGCGAGCCATGACGGACATTCAAGTAGTATTTTCATATCACATTTGCTATATGCACTTGCAAGTCGCATTTACGCCATTTTTTTTTAATGTTTTCATTTTATGCAAATTTAAAGAAATGTCGAATTTACGCACTGCGACAAAATTTAAATATAGCGATTCAGTTATGGTGGAAAAAAATATATATTTTATATACTGCAATTACGGGGAGCTATAATCAATTTGTACATACTTAGAAATTGTTATCTCGCCTTATTAATCACATTTTAATTGTTTAATACACATAAAATATATATAATGACATGAAAGTGCCCATATAAATATACATACATATGTAGAAATATATACATAAATTGGTAAGCTTGTATGTAAGTTTATAAGTGGATGGGTGCACGTGCGTGCCAATTAAGCATTATGAAGAATTTGCGAACTCACGCTTTGGTAATAAAAACAAATTAAAGTTTTCGCTAGTTTAACTCCGACATTTGTAAATTACGCACAAGTTAACAATAATTCCTCCCAAAATGTGGGAATGATGATAGTAAATATGAACCCGGAATAATGTTTATATTTAGACTATCTACTACACGGACTGAAAAGTCTTTAGCCTAACTTTGCTTTTGGCTAACTTTGGTTTTTACTAACCATAACATACAGAAAGATCGTTTATATAGACATATGTGTACATAGCTTACAAGTAAAGAGTGCCAAGCCAGTCGCAGATATTGTAAGTTCAATTTTAATCACTCATAAGTGTATTCTAGAAAAGTTTTGTATTTTTATTCCCAAAAACTATAATATCTTTCTTATTAATTGTGGTACAAACATACTATTTCTAGCAGCACTAGCGCTACTTACTACCTACATAAATACACATAGCTTTATAGATATATATATCGAAAATATTCTTATATATATGTATATACAGTTCAAGTGTTTATACAAAAATTGTTTATTTCAAAAATAGCTTTGTTGCTGTTATGTAAATACTTAGGTGATCAAAATAAATATAAAAATAAATTTCCGGCGAAACGGAACCTGTTCAATATTTTTGTGAATTTACAGAGATGAATTTACAAAAATCCATTTATTTATTATTTAACGGATTCAGATGCATGACTTAAATTAAGGTGAAGAAAAACCGGATAGATATATTTTGATACTTATTAACTGGTATGCGCTTTAGATTCATAAAATAATTTCGGGTAAACAATAACCTTTTTGAATGCTAGAAAAACTCGAAGTTGAACTTTTCATAACATCAAAGATCATTCAAAGTATTGTGCAGTTCAAATATTACAGAGAAAACAAAAACTACCGCTACTTTAGCAAATGAGCCCATTAACTTCTTACTTCATGATATCGAAATCAAAGAATTTGCTCTAGAACACATAAATTTGCAGTTCGAAAGGTGTTTTGCAAAACTGAAAGTGGGAACACGTTGTTGTTAGCAACTATTACTGTACGCATACGCATACGCATACGCATACATTCTTCAGGGATTAGCGTGATTAGATCTAGAATGTATTAGTTGTCATGTTTTCAAACTGAGATCCAATTTACTAAATGTTGATGCGGCGGACCAAGTACGCATGCAAACTTAGTAAGTGATTACCTTTCCATAGGCTTTCTTTATATAACATGTATATGCATTTGCAAAGCAAAACTCCGTTCTACAAGTTTTAACAGATACGAAATAGTGTAATTTAGAAATATACTCAAATTTATTCGAATTATCTTTGCGCAACTTTTGGTTTATAAAAGGCCAGCAATAGTTACGGAATTTTCATTAAAATCTAATAAATCTTCTGGCATCCCTACAATCGCGAACGGGAACTTCAACTCAGGAAATAAAATATTTCAAAATATATACTAAATATGTACATATGTACTTCGCAGCTAGATTATGATCAAACAAATCATTCCATGGTGAATTTAAAAGAACAATCAGAAATAATAGAGAATAATAAGTGATTTAAAATGTTCGTAAACAAAAAGTAATAAACACAGATAGACGAAATCATCGAAATTTTGGAACTTGTCATTGTCACCTAAGTAGATACACATAGATAAAGTCGCATGTACCTTGAAGGCGTTAAGTGTCACGTATTTTCCAGAGAATTGTACATACATAGTACATACATTGGACACAATTTCAAAACAGTTTAAGGCTGTAAATGCACTAATGATTAGATAAGTGACATAACAAAAAAATACATAACAAATAATAAAATTGTATGTAAAGTCCATAATAAGAAATAGCAAGAAAAATTGCAAACTTTAACCATCATTAAATTGTTGCGTAACTCAAAATATTTTTATGTCAGTATTTATTGCCTGCTGGGTTCTCATTTAAGCAATATTGAAATTTTACAACGAGCACTCAGTGGTGTAATAAAGATATAATGACCAAAGCGTCTATGTTTTACCTATTTTACATACATACATGCATACATGCATACATACATACATATACATATTTGTAATTAGGCATTTGAACCTGAAGGTGAGTGAGAGGTTAATCGAGTTTGATGCTTAATCGTTAGCATGAAGTGGCCACCTATCACCTGTTCCATATACTTGACGCAACATACATATGTGACTTGCCCAATGATAACGGAAAATATTAATATTTATGATTACTTAGTTACAATAACATTATATACATATGTACATACACATGACGTTTATGTAGAAGAGGTTTCGATACTTTTAGTAGTATTTGGAACACAAATTAAATAATTTGTAGGATGACATATGTAGATGAATGACAGGTCATATCTTATGTATAGAAATATTTATATGTATATGTATATATATTGATATATATATACTCATTTGGATACGCATCTAGTCTCGCAATGAGATTTCTAACTTTTACATTTTCAATAACATTTGAAAGGCAATTATTTTTACAAACTATTAATCATGCGCACCTTCTTAGACATACATACATACCTACATGCATACACATAATTGTAACTAAACACTTTCAATTTGATTGACTTCGCTGAGAACGAGGGCGGCCAATTGCCTTCGTATGCAAGTGTGTATGTATGCGTGTAGTTAAGCACAAAGTGGGGCCTGACCAGCTCCAATTGTTGGCGGTTGGCAACAGCGCGTATTTGAGCTTCTTATTACGTTTCTGTTTTGTTTTGTTTTGGTTGCTTTTTCATGTTGAAATCGGCACACGCAACAGCAACAGCTGACATAAATGACCTAAACGGGCTGGTGTAATTGTTGTTGCCAAGCTGTCGATTTGTTATGAAGTTGGTGCAAAGTGTAGTGCGAAACAACACAAAATGTATTAAGAAATACAAAAAAAAAAATGCAAAAAAGGCAAAACATGCGAATAAAATGTCACAAGAAACTAAAAAAGTTGTGTTGTAGCTGGTTTAGCAGCTAATGCGAGCTTAAGTTGCGCAAACTCTTTATAAATTCACAATTTTTAATTCAATTCGCTTTAAGTTAAGTATATGTCTGGATGCTTTGACGTTTCAGTGGAGTGCATATGGAACCGGTGTATTGGAATTTCGCGAGGTCTTTTTTTAAAGACGTCAGACAGTGATTTTGTCATACTGTGTTCGCAGGTTGATTATTTCAGAACAGCTGGGTGTTTGCTTAGATTTTGTTCTAGCAATGTTATATTAGTTGTCTTCCATTTGCCAAGCATTAGAGAGTGGCGAATCGAACAACTTATACCAGTGGTTCAAACAGATTTGCAGCACTTGCAGTGCAACCTTGCGCTAAGATGTCCTCTAGCACATTCTTGTAGATATTCTGCGTTTCACGCCAAATAACATTTTATAAACCACTTGTCCTGAGCAGGGTCCATGCCTTACGCCTTCTATAAAACAACTATGTTCTAATTCAAGTGTTAAGTTAATTAAATCAGTGAATAAATACTTCTTGTTTAATAACAAATTTTGTATTGCCATTTTTTACACTCATTTCAGATTTTAACCATTCACAATAATAAAAACTTGTTTAAAATTTGTAAAACAAAACCTGGTAGCAGGGAAGAAAGCGGTTTTACCACTTTAATGAGATATCCGCATAATCTCTTATATGATTGAATTCAACTCGTTTTTGTGTTTTCGTGTTTTTGTTGCTTTTAATTTTTTGACAAGAGGACATTATCCACAAATAGCGGTTGGGATTCTACCTACAAGCAATTCTATGGAACAATTCCTGTAAACTTTGTATATTATGAAGCCTTAAAAATTAATATTCAAAGCTTATAAAAAAATTCATGAAAACTTGATTTCTTAAATATCGTCATTTAATTTATCAATAAAATTGGTAATAATTATTTAAATAATGAGAAAGAGGAAGAAAGAAACATATTTAAAGAATGAGGTCCAACTTTTAGTATTCAGAAGTGCCTTGGAGAGATTTTTGTGATTCTATGTCATTGTTTTGACTCAAATTACGTTTTTCCGGGTTTTTTCTAAATAATATCTATATACGAGTAGAAAAGTATCTGTAAATTTGCTAGAAGTATCTGTCAGTGCTACATGACATAATCGAATTCAGGCCACTTTCATGTTTGTTGTAAGTGAATGAAAATTGCAGACTAATTTATCAAACCCATCGTTCTCTCTTTTATACTCACGTATGTTATACAATACATATATGTATGTACATATAAATATGTGATAATAATAACAACACTGAAATGCAATATCCAATTCGTTCAAAGTATTCCAAAATATTTGTACACATTTTATTTCTATTATAGAGTATAAATATATATATGTATGTATGTAATTTAATCGAGTCGCACTCAACAGGTGACATATCTTTATATATGTAGTTTCCTTTTGTTTGCAAATTTCCTGGTTCCGCTGAACAAGCACGTATGTTTACATGCAATATGTATGTATGTATGTATGTGTAATATGTATGTATACGACTATATTGTATTTATAAAACTACAAATATACACAACTGCGCCTGTTTGTGCTAATATTAGCGATAATTATTTTTACTCCGCTGTAATAAACAATATTTTTTGTTGACGCATCCCATATATATATATGCGAGCAATGTTTGAAGCAGATAAAGAGCGCAAACAAATCAGCACATTCTCATTGTTTTGTTGTTTGCTTTTTACAATAAACCACACGGGATGATAATAAAAAGTAAATTCATAAATACAGCAATTATATATATACAGTAAATATTAGTAAGCGTTTTAATATGCATAACAGACATATGTACATGTACCTACAAATCTGGGGTCAGCCCCATAACACCGTGCCGATGACAACGGTTTTTGAGCAAAGTCCTTTGCTTTACTACTGATTAAGCGGTTAATTAGTGCGCTTATTTGCAGATTTACTACCACACTATAAACAAGTAAGTGTCGTGCACTTAAATATATGCGTTGAAAATTAATTAAAATTAAATTTTGAGTTTTGCTCACTAATAATGATATTTTATATTTTGTCCACAATTCGAATCGATAAATTCTGGCTAAATGAAAATCCGGTTTGAAAGTTGCTTTAAGCGAGTATAAATTGTTTACGGATGCATCAAATTGACAACAGTGTATCCAGACATGCAACTTTTTTGATAAATCAATCAGATAATATAAGTGCTGGTAATAATGCTTTTGAGTACTACACAAAATGAGACAGATATATATATATACATAGATAACAGAGCAACAGAATCTGCGTGTTTTGGTCTGAAATCGTTCATATAATATGGCTGAAGGCGTCCGACGATTTCGATATTAAAAGCCATACTTAAAAGGCAGAGATTTGGTAAAAATTTTGACATCCATATAATTTGTATAAATCATACAATAATGTGGCGCTAAAATGGGACAAATGGAAATTAAGTTCACAAGACAAACGTTTAGCACATTTTGTGATATGAATTCGCGATACGAAGGAACGAAGTGAACGAACGATTGAAATATTTAAAGATCGCTCAATTTTTATTAAAAATTTATTATTTTCAAAAGTTTGGCGAATTCTTCACTATCTACGAACCATTTTTTTTTTGCTCGAATACTTTCTTTGAAATTTTTTCTTCAAAACAAAATACGCTTTCGAGACAAAGACATTTTTCAACCAAAAATCAAGGCAAAGCAAGTTTTCTTGCGACTTCTGAAAAACGCACGAAAAATTAAAAAAATTCTAAAGCAAAACCTTTTTTTTCAATTTTTGTTGTTTCATAAACACCATTCAACCCATTACCATTAGTAAATACTGGCATGGTAAATATTGAACGTGTAACATCCATCCGCGATCCATCAATCATCTGCATCACAATCCATTTGAACGTGTAGCGGTCCCCATATATTTTCAATACGTGTGAAGTATAACTAGTATTTGCGTCTCTAAAATTTCTCTTCATGATACCGATATTAGTTTGTTTCGACCGTTTTCAGATAAGACTACTTGTATTGTGGAAACCGGAAAATTGTAGAAGAGAGCGGAAAAGGGTAGGACACCCAATTCCATGTGCTTGTGATACACTATTTTATTCTTGTTCATCACAGTTTGTAACTATAAAATTTGACATTCCTTTTCATTACGAAATTATTTCAATGATTTAAATGATTGGATTCAATTTCAAATAAATACATAAAATATGTTGGGAATTTCAACTTTTACGCTCTACAATATATGGAACGCTCATTATGTGGCTTTCAAATATGCACAGGGAATAGGAATATTTTAGAAAATAAAATACCAGAAAATATTTGAACTTACCTAAAATATTTTTGATTGCCTAGCAAGCGAAGCGTGCAAGAATTTGAGTGTATAGTATAAAATGTGCTATATAGAAGTGAAAAGATCGGGTTGTTTTGTGTTAACACAATTTGAAGTTATCGCTGATTAGACCGCGTTCATACCAGAAGACTTTTGTTGCCCAAACTCGTAGTTAGCTGACGAGGGGCGACGAGGAAAGACGAAGGGCACCGAGTTGCTCGTGTTCGGGTAATACGCTTTGTGTTTTTGCTCGGAACAGTTCCGGGTATAATATAATAGAAAATATAAATATGAATTCTATTATATATATATAATATTATATTATATTATATTATATACATATATTTATAATATATACATATATATACACAATAGAAATATTCTGGAAAGTGGTGAATAAGGATAAAACTTAGCTAATGAAAAATATATTTGTGTACCCCTTAAATGGAGTGTAAAATGTAGAAAATGAAGGGAATGTAGAAAATTGGCAACTCGGCTCGCCCATGTGAACGCACTGGGCAACACCAAAAGAGAATTTCCCGATAATGAGCAACAAAAGTTTCCGTGTATTAGCCCAGTCTTAGCTACCAAAGTTCTCTTATATGAAAACAGTTTTATAAAGAATATACTCAAATATAAATGCGGTCGATGCATACAGTATAAAAAGTAATACATAAATGTAAAGTATAAGACTGCATGTGAGATGAAAATGCCGTCTTTCTGTGGAAAAAACTTTAAGTTGTAAACAATTGAGATAATTTAATATCAATATAATATCAACAATAATGCAAAGATAATTTTGCTATTTTAATTTTTAGTGCTAATGTGTATATGTACATATATATGTAGACAAACATATAAACATTAATGCTACATATACTTACATTTGTACGTAGATAAGTGTTGAGGAGTGGAAATAAAATAAACGAAAGCAACTATAGTGCTTGATAAGTGAAAAATTGCTTTTCTGTTTAATTTAACGCTACTTTCCAAGAAATTTTGCGTAGCGTATAAACATTTAACCAATTATTGTATTGACGCACGATTGTTAAATAGAGAGATTGTTGTAGGTTTGTATATATATTTAATTTATATACATAAATATTTATGACATCTTCTGCTTGGTCGATCTTAACGACCCTGCCGTGAAACTTGAAATTACGTCGGGAAAAATAATGGTTAACCGCTAGAATTCACTGACTAAAATCGAACTAGCAATTTTTTGTCATAACTCTGTCGGGGAATCAGTATTTTTCAATAAAACAAGGGACCTAAACCAAATCCATATTGAAATTGTTGTGAAGTAGTATGCAATTGATATATTTTTGATTGAGCCATCAACTTACAAAATATACCAGTTGCTTATAGGGAGAACAGACTGTCGGCTCACTATTTGAGCTTGTTGTTCATACTAGTTGTAAAACCGTTTATAACTAGTAGACTTGGCCACAAAGAACCTTCTACCACACATATATGTATGTACATAAACACACCCAAATAGGAAATTATTACAAGTTTCAATTAATACGAAAAACCTTCGGATTTTTATAATAATAATTTCGAATAAATCCGATTTTTATAATAATAATAAAATGCGTAACTAGCCGAGTCATGAAAAACAAGAGAGTTTTTTAAGCGTCTAGATCTAAAACCGCTCAGCTACAGAAACAGATATTTCAACAGCTAAGATTTAAGATTAAGTTATAATCAACTTTATATGACGTTCGTTTTGTCCAACTTTTTCTCTATATGATTTTAACAGTAGGGTATAAACTGCCTAGATAACCGAACCGCGATATTAAATTTAACTTCAGACAAGAGAAAAGAACTACTAAGAACTGAATCACACATGAGTTACATTAAGAATGTTATGGCAAGGATTTCCTTACGGCTAGCGAATGTAGGTAGATTCATAAGTTTTAAACGACTAGTGTATGGAGGAAAACATAACCTAGAATCCCACCGGAAATGCCCTAAGGCAAATACTAAAAATTCTTTTTGACCGGACTCTAATTTGTCAGAATGGATTTGGTAACTAGGGTTCCATACCACAGGGCCATATTATAGAACAAAGAAGTTTTTATTCAATACTTTATGGTTAAATATTTATTTACTCATATATAAACATATATGAGTACATAAGCGTTAAGTTAAATATATAAACATATATGTACACACATACGCATACATATACACAGCTATATTATTGATAATTAATTTAATTGCCATTTTATACGAATTTAACTAATGGAATTATTGAAAATTCCACTCCAATATTAAAGTGCTCCTAATCCTATACACAAACGAATACATGAAAGTATAATAGATATTAATAATTGGAAGAATGTCGAGTCATGTGGATGAAACCACCAACTTGTATATACTTAAGTATGTGCTTTTGTCTAATTTCGTGGAATTTGGAAAGAGCACACATGTTATATCTCATACTACAAATTATACATGGAGAGATATACATACGTACATATGTATGACTTTTTTTCAATTAATGTGTGTGTAAAACGCACATTGGTTTAAATAACCAACAAGTGGCACAAGCATACTCGTACATGAAACTTCGACCCCTAACAAGGTGACATAACCGAGTGTCTGCCCGAATAAGTATGCCAGCTTTTTGGATATGGATATACGCTACTCGGATATGTAGCACAGTTACCACGAAATGCATTCAACTTCGTTTTTCGGTGAACATTTAAAAAGCGTTTGTATATATTTGTGGATGTACGGCTGACTGAGTTGTGACGCTAAATACATATATGTATATTTATCTAAATTAGCATATACGTATGTCATACATATTTAAATTTTTGCCCGAATGCAAATATTTGTTGTTTTAAAGGTTATCGTATGTCATTATAAGCTGTAGAAAAAAGCAACCGTCATTTGCGTCAGTTTAGCAATATGTCATATGTTTTTATGTATGCACGCACACATGTACATATGTATGTATATTTGTGTTAAACTAAAAGTGACAAAGCGTTAATTCTATTAACAACTGTTCCTTTCACATGAGTTAAACTCAAATATTTATGCCCATGTATATATACATATATATATATATGTACATAGTTATATTATATACTAAATAATTTAACCATTTGTCATCAGTCGAAATCTGGATTTTATGTCAATATTTGACGTCAGCAATAGCATGGGAAACCAAATAAAGTTTTTCATAAAACCAATGAAATTAATTACCAAAGAAAATATGTACATATGTATTTATGTATGTATGTGTGTAAGAGTATATGTTTTAAATAATAAAAACCGAGATTAATGAAACCGGAAACAATCTTCAGCTCAAGACGTCGTGTCTGTGATGCTTGGATTTATGAACATTCGATCATCTTCTCTCTGCACATGCAATAATGCCGCATGTATTTGTTAATTATATAAAAATTTGATTACCATTTTGTATATGCTTAGTCACGCTGGCTCATGTGGCATTGAAATAATGGCACAAACTACAAATGTATGTGTATGCGTATGTGTATATGTATGTATGCATGCGTGCTTGCGTTTCATATTTTTTCGCTACCTCAAAGCGTTATTATATTTCCTGGAGAGGACTTACAATATCTAGCTGTAGAAAGTTTTTTTATTTTGTCTAATTTCAGTCTCTGCGGAAATATCGGCTCTTCTTCTTAGATTTTTTGCTTTTTAACCATATCATTTGCAATTCTAGCAAACTTTTTCAAACGAGAGAGTGAACAATTTCAAAACAGAGAGCAATCTCTCATATATATGCAAAGGTTGTGTATTTTGAGAATATAAAATGCGAACAGCTGTTGGGTTGAAAGGGCCTTATTTTTGGGTAATTTATGTTGTTAATAGAAGAATTGGAAATTAAAATTTAATTAAACAAAATAATTTTGAAGTTATTTCAACATGTTGAAAAAGTTTAAAAACCGCTTACAATATTGATATAAATTTTGCTATATAATCTGCATTTATATGAAATTACAAAGATAGTTTTAAGCTTGAAACTTGTATTTTAGCTGTCCCGCAAAACGTGTTACCAAACTTGATACCGTCTACCAAAGGAATGATTGAGACTAATTGCTTTCACAATTGCAAGCATTTTTTTCCCTTTTCTAGATATATTTTTTTTCATGTGAATCTTTCTGATATTTTAATATTTTTGCTATTCGGGGCGGAGATGAATACTACAAATCAGAGATCATCAAATTTGATCCAGTAGTTCTTAAATTATAAATGCTGTAACTAACCCGACTTTATTTGATTTGCAAATAGGTAAAAATACATAATATTACTGTTACCAGTATATAAGTAATTTCAAGAAGTTTGCGTAAAAATTTTATTAACGATGGAACAAACTAAAAATCAACAGTTTTCCAATCAAAACAAAACATGAATAGAACGAAATTGAAAACCTGAATGCCCGTAAGGGTTTGAGAAGAAGAAACAAACCGATTATTAAATTTTAAATATAAATGTTTTCGGCAGCTCGGTGCATAAAATTTGGGAGAAACTCTTATATTTTACTGAAGTTAAAATTTTTACTATAAATACTTATAACAATTTTCACGCTCTTAAAAAGTCACTCTTTATGCATACTCAAGTAAAAATCGACGTCATTGCGCTCAGAGCAATCGAAAAAGTGGTGTGACTTTTGCTCTGAGTAAAGCTGTTCACTATTATTAGGGGCGTAGTGTAGTAACAGATTTTCATAACAATTAAACACAAGTATGCCTTAAATAGGGGCGCATTTCTATATACATTTGTATTTATAGAGGTACCACAGCATTATTACGGTCACACACAAAACTAACCGGTATGCCATGAAATTTTTACCGCTGGACAAGGGCAAAAGGACATAACGCGAACGTTTGAAATGAATCACAAAATTTGAAATTATATCGTTTTTTATGGAAATCGGCATTTATAATATAATTAAGTGCAGCTTTTTTCATTTAATTTTTCTGTTTTAAAATATTTCAGCGTTGAAGCTAAAATGAAATAGCAGCATGTATTTGCAACCCCTATCGGTGAATTGTAGCTTGCAATCACAGGCCACAACCAGCGCCCACAAATTGCCATTTGGGTAATTTTCCATTCGCGAATCACTTATGCACACAAACACTCACATACAGCGGCAATTCTTGATACCAATATGCTCAATCTCCTATCATAAAATATTTCTTTCACTTCGCTGGCGCACTGGCACAAAAAATCTTCGATTTATTCTACAAACAAATCGCAAAATCATAAAAATAATTGTTTTAATCGCGATTTTCATTTCTTTCTAGTCTCAGACAGCACATCGTCACTTACCTTGTTGTATTTCTTTTGATGCAAGCGCTCCAATCCACTCACTTTGCCGGGCACCTCCGCATCATCGACTTGGGCCAAATTTGTTTTTTGCCCAAGACATTTCGATTGTTGGACTGATTCAGCCATTGTGCTATAGTTTCTTAACTGTTGTTTCGGCACACTGGTGAGTAAATTCTTATTACTACTGTTGTACCTATTCAAAGTTTCGAAGTTGTCGCTTAGTTCCTGTAAAGCTTTTGAGGATAATAACGGTGGCAATAAATGCTCCTCTTGCTCCTTTTCCAATTCGTTGACTTTATTGCTGCTGTTGCTGTTGCTTGTGTTTGTGTTGCGTTGTGTTTCCGTCAAACTATTGACTTCTTGCTCCTTCTTAAACGATATTGTTTGCTGCGTCTGCGTCAAATGAAATGGCAACGATGATTGTTCGGCGGCTACTCGACTCGTACTGATTTTACTCAATTTTGCTATGCCATTTGACAACTCGTATTCGACAGTTGTTGTCGTTGTTGTCACTGTAGTTGTATGATTATTGCTCGCTTGACTGCTACTGTGGTGAGCATACTGTGCTTGCGTGGAGGCATGAGTGTTTCTATTGTCGGCAGCGTGGCAACAATGTTGCGTAGACATGGGGATTCCGATTGCAAGCTGTTTCACATGCATTGCGTCATCATTTATATTGTTGCTGGCGTTGTTATTATTGGTCAGCTGTGCTCCACCAACAGCTGATTGCACGAAAGCTCCATTATCGCTGCCGCCGCTACAATGACAGCTGTTGTCGTTGGCCGTGGTCGTTAATTGTTGTTGTTGTGGTTGGTGTTGGCAATTTTCATTCACTGGAATTGTAGTTTTATACATTGCGTTTTGTGTTTGCTGCTGTTGTTGTTGCCGATAATGGTCGTACGGCGTTACCTGACCATTGGAAGGACTGTGTGAATTGCTGGCGGTCGGATAAAGCGGCGGCCTACGAATAAAACATATGTGTGAGAAGCGAAAGAGAAAGCAGCAGCACATAAAATTTGCAAATTATTTGCTGCGTGTTTGGCCAAGTGTATTGTGCGAATATGAATAACAGTCTGCTAACGGTCTGCTACATACATATTACATATGTATTTTTGTAGTTATTAGATTAAAACATATATTTGCGTCATTCGTTTTGAAATTCACACTTTTAAACCTTTTTAAATAAATTTTTGGTAAAACGATTATAGCCCAGAAGGATATGCAATTGTTCGAATGGTTTTAGATAAAAAATTATTTTGGGCTTTTGCTTAACCAGCATATAAAATTTATAATTATCGTAAATACGTAAGAATTATTTTAAACCCATTTAGTTATTTATTCAAATAAAATCGTACTCCTTATAGCTCAAGTGTATCTCAGTGTGGTAACTATTTGTGCGGCTGGAAGGGGGCTTGTTATTAATCCAAGTAAATCAGAACTCCCTAGAAGATACAAACTCCCGGAGGCCCCACTCCCGTGGATGGGACGAACTCACCTGTAGATAAGGTAAAGTATTATCATAGATAGGAAGCTTTCGTGGAAGCCTAATATCGAACAAAGAGCAGCAAAGGTATCAACAACCCTCTAATTCAATAAAGGAATTGGCAAATTTGTGTGGATGATGATGCCAAAGTTAAAAACATTATTTTTTATGGAGTCTTTGTGTGGTGGAGAGCGTTGGAAAAGGCGGAAATTTCAAAGAAAATTGAGGGCGTTCAGTCAGCGGCAGTCCTCAGCATCTGTGGGACTCTAAGGACCATATCAGCCAAGGTACCTAAAGCCATTCCCCATATAGCATTACCGAGTCGCCGAACCAAACCACGGCGGTCTTCCCTCTACCTTCCTACCTGTTAGTGAGCTTTGGGGTGGGAATAAGCCACTAGAAGAGAGGCGTAGTTAGATTTTTTACGGATCGAGGTCGGTGTCATTAAGGTGGCAGTGCAGCCTCCTTAAGAGAAGTGAGGTTAGCTAAGGAATGCCTCAATCCCAAGATGTCAACGACATCGAGTTACTTCTTGATAAGAGTGCCAGGCCACAGGGGAATCACAGGTATCCGTAAAGCTGATGAGTTGGCAAGGAAACGCACCTCATTCTCGCAAAAATAGTAATAGGTGGGAGCTCCGCTGTTTTCGTGCGCAAGATCCTTCCGGCCCAAAGTAGATTGCAAGAGATTTAGAGAAATCTTCTGCCTCAGCAAGGTCAGTGTATCCCTAGGTAGGGGTTCTAACTAGTCATTGCCCTAACAGTGTCCATGCGGTAGGGTTGAAAATCTTACCTGGTGCAAATTGTAGAAACTGTTCGAAAACGCCTTGGCGAGATCTAGGCTAAAACACCTGGGATCGCACACCTTCAGAAATCCCTTAGAGCTAGCAGGAATAAAAATAAAACGTCTAAGCAGATTTTTGAAGGGTTTAAGGCGCTCAAAGAGCTATTTATAACAGGCAAAGTGCGATCCCCATCTTGAGAATCAGCTTTAGAACCTAACCTAACCTAATCTGTACCTGTAAACGTATTATTTTGACCGATCAAATGAAGTTATATTCTGTTACTTTTTATTTTAAATTGGGACTTTTGACACAAATATTTAAATCAAACCACAAATCGGAGGCTGTACAGGGAAGAATTGATGTTGTTGGGGAATATTATATTTTGTTGTATGGTTGTCTCGGTTCTGTAAATTTGTTCGTACTATACTTGTTCAAAGTCGAACTTAATATTTCTTTTTTTATTGGGTGATGGGTGAGTAGTGGTCTTACTTACTTACATATGCAGACACTGTCAAAATATTCGATTAATAGTCGAATGTAGGTCGAGTATTTCGTTTTTGTAAGGGTCTACTTTGTTTTGTAGCAATATCAGTGATTAGATAATAACTCAAGTATATATCCAGATTACATTAAATATTTTAAGCGGTAGTTTTTTCTTTTGAAATTCTGTCATTCTCACTAATCTCTGTCACTCTGTCTAATCCTATTCAGTGCACATATTCAGTTTTGTGGACTTAATTTTCAAATATTAATAGCATTTTGTGTCATGATTATAATTTTTTAATAAACTAATTACAAAGTTAAAAATTGAAATCATTTAATAATTTAGAAAACAAAAATTAATTAAATATACTCCAAATCATTGAAATAACGGAGAAATTTTGTACATCACTGTGTTCCATTAAAATCAAATTACGCTGGACTGTGCAAAGTGCATTTGTTCCCGGCGTTATAAGTGATAAGCATAGTAATCAATCGTCCGTACTTTATGAAACGAATAATCATTATTTGGTGATACGGGTAAACGCATAAATATACACATTAATATTATATATACACATTTATATACATTTGTACCAACTTAGCGAATAAAGTAATTAATTGATATGAAGAATGTAAATAGGTATTCCTATATATAGATTTGCAGTAATGAAAAGGCAGTTAAATTTAGTAAACCAAAAACAGTTGATTTCTAATTAGAGATTACATTGCAGACTTTTTGTTATACTATTTATGGTATATATCTACAAATCGAACTGGGCATAGGTACAGTTGAGAGGAGAAGAACATTTTGCCATGTGGATATACCTAAATTTTACTCACACCTGTAGACATGAAGTACTTGAGTAACACGAATCTCGAAATATCACACTTTTTTGTTTAAGTATACTTTAAGTATTTTCTTATTGGTCAAATAAATATAATTATTAGTTCA
Source organism: Bactrocera minax (assembly GCA_021498325.1). Taxonomy (NCBI): domain Eukaryota; kingdom Metazoa; phylum Arthropoda; class Insecta; order Diptera; family Tephritidae; genus Bactrocera; species Bactrocera minax. The sequence goes on from JAKEEE010000024.1 coordinate 1,962,456, forward strand.
CTTTTCATTACAGTGGACGATGTACTTTACGTGGGTACCTGCCATTGTACAGCTCGACTCCGCGGTGTTCAAAAACACAACGGATCAATACAATGCGTCGATCAGCGCCCCGTTAATAATAGCATTCGCTAAAACCAACGGTGCCGATCGGCATTGTGGAATGGCACATTAACCACCTTGGTGGGGTTCGAGGCCTACCTAAAACCTCTGCCTTTCTATGGGTCTGGCACCCGGTTGCAATGTAACTCCACACTGAACTATACCGCCCCAGACAGTTCTACCCGCATTCAGGTGTTAAACCACAGCTACCACGATACTCCCCGAAGGGCCTACCACAATGAGGAGGATGGAGCGACAAGCAACTCCACCGGGCTCTTGCTCCCCGTGGCACCAGATTATAGTCTCCGGTCAGACCTTGTAGCCTAAAGGCTACTACCAGTTGAGTTACCCATTCATCTCGACTGGTGGCATTTGTAGCTTGAACTACAATGCCGCTTTAAGTGTGTGCATAATACATTTAAAGTGATATAAACTCAGTTCAAGCTAAGTAATATAGCACTATTTCTGACATGGCTAAGCCTATAGATTGAGCAAAGTCTATTTCAAATGCAGTGGATTTTAGTTGCCTCTTACGACAGGCATGCCTTACCGCGGGTTATTCTTATCCCCCGACCCGCAGTGGGACTTTTCATTACAGTATAAAGTGATAAATTTGCGTGATATTGACAATATTTTCGGTTTCCTCGTAATATTTTCGCTTACCGTGCTTTATATGGCAGGCCAACACTGAAAAGCCGCGACTTTATTAGAATTGAACTAATTACTTTCAACTGCATTTTTAATTTTTTTTTGTATGAATGTTATATATAAATAAATGCTTATATTTTAATATTGTTTAAATTTTATTGTAATTATTATTTTTACAATATTGTCGAAGTGTTTCTCAGCACACCGTCACGTTTGAAATTAGAACGGTAACTGACTGCCAGCGCCGGCTGAATGCCATCGAATAGTCGTCTATTATGTACATAGAAGGAAAAAATTATTGTATAATTCTTTTGCACTCTTCTCCTATAGCATTTTATCAACATAAACTATAGAATTTACTTACAAGCTATATATATAGGTACCTACATACATAGGTATGTATCTATCATTGCTTTTATTGTTTTTCTATTTTCGCGTTTCGCTTTCCGTATTGATTAGCTCTCATGCTTCGGTCAACAGAAGACGAACAAAACAAAGTAGTGGAAATATTTAAATGTGCACTTGAAATTAATTTAAGCACAGCTGCGCATATACACCACACACTACTATTGAGATTGTTTTGAGATTCTCTATACGAATATGCATGCATAAAAATATGTATTATTAAAGCTCAAACACCCGAAAATCAACACAACGCTTTTAAGTACAGGAAAATCGTTTTGCTTAGAGAAAAAAGAGAGCGAATATTTTGGGCAAAAACACGAGCAGAGCGTACGTGTGGTCTTTTACAGTTGTTTGTTGGCAGCGTGCACATTTTTACGCAAAGAAATAATTTTGCTACGAAAGCTTTAGCAAACTCTTCTCAATTTATACTCTCGCAACATGTTGCAACAGAGTATATTACTATTAGCTCATCAAACTGTTATTTGTAACACCTAAAACTAATCTAGATATAGAGTTATGTACATATATATAAATGATCAGGTTTTCAATTAATATCCAAAAAGTGTAAGTTATGGAATTTTTAGTGGTATATAAAATTAATAAAACGAATTGGGTTTTTAAATAGACTTAAAAAATATCCACAGGTGTCACACATCCTCAATAACTTCCTTTGATTTGAAAATACATATTTAATTTCTTAAGGACAAAAGGAAATTTTTGGCAATTAAAGTAAAGTATATATTTACGAATTTCTAAAAAATACAAATATTTTTATGAAAAAAATTTTGATGTCAAAAGTATTACTGGAGCAGATAGGTGTTAGATTTTATGAACAGCTATCTCATAATATGGTGTTAAAATTGTGAAGATCGGCCAATAACCTTGAACAACTCTTATACAGGGTTATTCGTTAAAACAAGGTGATAAAGGAGGGGATGTGCGGTTTAAAAAGTTAAAGTTTTTTAAGTTTATGTGTATCTCACAAACTACTAAAGCTACATGAACGGTTCTACGAACGGCTACGTGAGGAGAAATTTACTATCGTGTAGTGCATCCCTGTTACTTTCAAATTTTCAGCCGAACCGAGGTTGTATTTTTATTTTGACTGCAAGTGGAACCGGGGTTTTTAGAAAAAAAATTTTTGTTTTTTGAATGGAAATCGCGCATATAAATCAAAAAGCGGTTGGATGCTGCAAGTCGTGACTCTTCTTCGGTGGCGACTGTGAAAAATTGGTTTAATGAGTTTTAACGTGGTCGCACTTCGGTGAGGTACACCCAGGTTCCCCGAAAACGTCTCTTTCTCTCGCATTATTGCTTTGTTGATGCGAGCTAGTTGAGACAGCAGGCACCTCAAAATCCTGCATAGAATATTGGACATGAGAAAGCTGTCGACCCGATGGCTGCCGCGTTCCCTCCGGTCAACAAGCGCAACTGTGAGATCATTTCACACAGCGTATGAGTTTCTACGTTCCGTTTCATGATCGCCGACGAAAGTTTGATACTGTGGTATACTAAAAGCCAAGAAACAGTCGAAACAATGGACTTTACCCAGCGAACCTGCTCAGAAGAAGACGAAGACTGTAATATCAGCCGGAAAGGTGATGGCCACCGGTATTCACAAGGTGTGATCTACATCGACTACCTGTTGAAGGCTGAATTTAAATGGGATCGGATAAAAGCCACACTCACCCCCCACCTCACTGTTATACTCTTAACTACTAAGAGTGGGATAACTATCTAGCGAAAGCCGTTAGAAATATTAAATTTAACAATGAGAATTATCCATTGGACATAAATCCGAATCGGTTCTAAAATTGGACAATGGGACATCTGCTACTACTTTTAATAACTTTATGTGACAGTCTGTAAATGGATCACACCCACGCTAATTTCCCATAAGTCACCATTTCAAACACCCGTTGGGGTTAGTGAGTCAGATATCTTAACAAATCTTTAGGAGGATGTTACAATAGCATAATGTGATTTGAGGTAAAGAATTTATTCTCTTATTTATCTGTAATTCATTCTTCTACCGCTTAGATACGGTATATAATTGACTTTGTACTGCATATATCGCTGCAAGTACAAGATATCTCAAAAAAATCAAGTGAGAATATTTCGATTAACATTATGGATTCCAGATAAAAAATTAGGGATATCGGTTAAAACCTTTCCCCAGCACTAATATGATGAGTTTAGTAAGTTCTATTAGTTAGGTTGGTTTTAATATAAGTATTAGGATATAAAACAAGGCATAATAATGAAACTATATAAGTACGGAACCTATAGTATGAGTAAAGAAAATACCAAATATGAAGTTGAATTCATAAACTACACTTTTATTATAAAATTTTTGTAGAAACCGTTCGAATTATTTTAAACGCCTTTAATTATTTCAAGTTGATAGCCTTTCCTTAGCCCGTCTATTGCTAGGGACTTAAAAGTGGAAACTGTTGCTACCAGACTTATAAACTACGTGATAAAGATAACATTTCCATCAATAGCCTCAAATTTTATATATTCTCTTAACTCAGCATGGAATAATTTTTACGACAGAAGAAAAATGAATGTACTTATTCTCCTCGATTATGTTTGTGCTCCAAACGTAAAGAGATTGATTAAAAAAGCAGTGAATGTAAATAACAAAGGACCTCAGCATACTTCACTACATTGTTTTAGGAAGTACGCTTTGTTTGAGTGATTTGATGCTAAAAAAAACTATAATATTATCAAATGCGTTTATTTTAAGAATCTGTAGAAAACACATTTCGTGGTAGGGATGCTTCATTCTATCGAATGAATCAAATTAATGGATTTATCAAACGGCCCTCGTAATTTATGTTAAGTTTTATATACGTTTAATAAAATGGCACTATCATTTTTATACTATTTCTAATTAACATCGGAGTTGCTCAAGGTAACTGGGCGAACGCTCTTATACGTACATATATATGTATATGTAAACAGAGTTTGTCCGAAGATTTGCATGCGGGGCGTATGATGGGCTTTATGAATGGCACACGAATTTGATATTTGCATGTTTGAAATGAATATTATGTTATTTTTGCATTTTCAGTTTGATTTGAAAGCTTTAACTGTGAACGAAGGTCATGTTCATGCTCGAGGTTATGAGTGAGTGGTGATTATAAACATGCGGGGATGTAAATGTATTTAATATTGGCTATAATTGTGCTACAGTTATGGAAATTGATTCGACATTACTTTCTCTTTATTTTGGCATATTTGCATTTTATATAAAGAACTGGAAATGTTTTTCGAAACATCAATAGAAATAAGTGACGGTGTTGACTATGAATTACAAAGGTTTTAAGAATGTAGTTTAATAGATACATTCATAGAAACCACGGCAATAAGCTGGATAACTTGTAAAGCTGATCGGCTTCTGACCACTAAGGGGAATCTCTCGCTATGATTTACGACAAAGTCTCTTTGACAGATGATGGCTAGTGCTTATGACAGAACTTTTTAAGCAAGCAAAATTTTAACCTGGTACTTTTGTTGAGATGCAATTAGTGCTGCAGTGATCTGGATCATACTTTCGAAATTGTCCAAAGCCCAATAAAATAAATATTGAAAAGTAAGGCGTGGTATAGAAACCCATACATATACCAAGTATTACCAAATTCTACAACATAAGCTTAGTTAGACTGGTACAGATAGTGCGACAGCTAGACAGTTTGATTCATGAGATAAATTTCTGGTTTTATTATAGATTGTAGGAAAAAATTCTTTCAAATTCATTCTTTTGTTTGTCCGAGATCCTGCTTCTAACTAAGTCGTCCTTATGTTATTCCATACAATCCGAGAAACACACGAAGCGGATGTTCGTTAGATTAACGAAAACCTGCAGTTTGACCCTTTCGAAAAGTCTGAGAATTACGGGGGTACCTTTATTAGAACTTCACCTCGAAGGCCTACTATATTAAGTTCACTTCTTACATTGTGGCGTGCTGATGGCAGCATATTATATATGAGAACAAAAATATCGGACCACATGAGCAGCTGATTGTTAAACTGATGATTATCCATAAAATATTTATTGAATAATAAGTAAATTTTATTTTGTTTTATGAATATACTCACCCATTGTCATTGTAGCTTCTTACCGCATTCTTATCCGAACACAGTGAGCTAGAACTGCCCATTATTGTCGTCAATAACACACTTACACAAAAAATCAAACTTAGCTGTGCACGCAATGCTTCCGCTAGCGGAAGGACAAGTCTGGTTAAAAATTTATTACTTAAAAAGCGTTCGATCGATAACACAGCTACATATGAAGATTTTATAGCACATGAAGAGTGACCATTAAAATGAAAAAATTTCTAGAACAAATACTTTAACTTTTGTCGGAGCCAATGTGAATGCAATTTGTTAGATATATTAGATATTTAAGAGCATTGTTAGAAGGGAAGAGACTGGCCTTCCTTTCCAAAACACTCACGATATGAACAAAGCGTTAAATTTTCATAAGCTTCAAGTCAATAAGAATTTCTTAAGCTAATTTTGCGATACCTTTCGTCAAACTAAGCAACTGCAAGAACAACTACAGCATTTTGTTTAATTATTATTATGTTTTTGCTTAACCAGTTTTATAAAATATTTATTTAGTAAGGGAAGCTTTGATTGTTTAAATGCATTATAAATAACACTTTCTTCAAGGTCCCGTAAAATTTTCTCACAAATTTCTCACAAAGTTTTCAGCACTTTAACAAAGAAAAATCCCTTCTAAATTTGACAACTAGAATTAGAAACAGTTACACTGGAGTATAATTATGTTGCTTGCAATAGAAGTCACTTTTGTGTTGTTGCACTTTACAGCAGTAATGACCGACTTGTTGGAATTCACAAAGCGCTTTGACGTTTGTCGTCGTTGAACATTGCGCTCGCGGCTATGAACGCGACACACACGCAACTGAATATATCAAAAAATGCAATAATAAATTAAAAAAAAAAAATGAAAATTTCAAATATGTGTACTTGTGTCTGTGCTTACGAAAGCTGTCAATATAAGTTTCAACTAGCGAACTAGCGAACTAGCGAACTACAAACACACACTTAAGCAGGTGTGTGTGCTTCTGGTTTATTAGCCAGCGACCGCGCTTTAACTCGTTTAATTGCATTTGCAGCACTGAATATAATATTCATTGAAGTTTTTCGTGCCCGTTCACTGGCCGTAAACGTATGTATGTACATAATAAGTCCAAGCATAATTCGCAGCACTTGTTATTAGTGTTAATGTTTAGATGTAGAACAACAATAAACAACGTTTAATGAGAGTAAGCGTGCAGACCAGTGCAGAGGCGGAGCGAAATGTTGGTTAAAAGGGATCTCAGTTCAATTGCGATTGAGAGCTTTTATTAAAAAAGAGTTCACATTGTAATATTTACTCCATTTTAGTCGAAAGCAAAAATAAATTATGTAGTCTCGCAACCATGTCAGAGCCCTCATTGAGCTCTCTATGAAAGTTGAAGATTACGAATCTTCTTCTAATTGTTTACTGAATTGATCTTCTTCTGTAAATTAAAAATTCAATGGAATTTCCGGAAATGCATACTTAACTTCTTGAAGTAATATCTTCCTACCGTCCGCGCTATTTTCTTTTTTACAACATGCGAACTAGTGTTACCACAACCTAATGTAACCTAACTTTTTACGTTATTTTCATGTTTTGTTTAAATTTATTGTCTCGAGACAGTATTGATATCACAACATCAAGCATCAATGATTTTCAAAAATGATTTTTATCTAATAGCGGCCTCCTATCAGCAGGCAATGTTAAATACGGGGTGTGTTAGGCAGGCTAGAAGGTGAAACACCTTCTTGACAAAAATCGATTTTATCATTCAAAAAATTATGAGAAAGTACTCCAAAATATTGATAATAAAACTTTGCCGTATAAATTTGCTTCTTTGCTCGCTTTGGATGGATATCGATTGAACTTCGGTTTGAAATGGTTTCGTATGTTTCATCCAGTGTCTAATATCAACCATTCGTTTGTTGGTTTCGATAGATTGTAAGCTCGGGCGTTATTCACTTTGCACAGAGATCTCCCGTACCCAAATATTTTCGAACGATATATTCAACAAATTCCTTTATCTTTGGATTGACAATTTTCTTGATGAAGCTCATCTCGCGGCCATCCAAAATAAGTTTTTGTATTATTTTGCTGTTTCCGTTCGTAATAGCCTCTTTTGGACATTTGCTAGTTTCGTCGACTTCGTTGCTCATATCGCCAGTGCGGAATTTAGCAAGCTGCTTAAAAATGGTTGCTTCGCCTCTAGTATAATAGTAGAACCCGAGTAATACATATTAAGTTTGATATCAGCCGCGTTTTTCTTTTCATCAAAAAGGTTTTTATTAGCACACAAAATTCTTTTTTATGTAGTTCCTTCAAAATTCACCAAAAATCATAAATAAATTCATACAATGCATACAATAATCAATGGAATAAATGTTAGTGCATCTTCTCATACAACGAAGTTATACTTTCTATCATTTTTGTCATGGAAAACTTAATTCATATTGCAAACTTTGTTTTTTTTTATTTTTCTTCATATTATATTAAACAATCTTGCTCTCCTAAACATTGTATCAAATATTTAAAGAATCATATTCCACAAAGGAAGAAATGGCAGAATCTAAATCAAACTCCAGAGTTTCTTTGAGGATTTCACATCAAATGTGTTTTTTCTACTAATTACTTAAGAGTTCTATGGTCAACTAACTTTTGGGTCTATTCCCCCTCGAAAAGCGTCAGTGCATACGTCAATGCATTATTATATTAAATAAGTATGTGCATATAACTTACATATTTGCTTCTGAGTAAATATATAATATATGCATATGTACGCTTTTGAAGAAAACTCTGCCACATACAAATTTTCTTTATTTTATTTCATAGAAAATTTTTATTGAGTAAAGCGACTTTTAAACGTGTATCGCTTACAGACTTCAATTTAATTGCTCTGCCTTTGTTTCAATTTTCGATGACATAAACCACATTATATAATATATTATATATGTATGTACATAAGCATGAACACATATTATATACAAAAATATTTCTTGTCAACGCACCGTTGCATTTACTTCTTGCTTTTGAGTTGTTCATAATTGTTTTGTGTTTTGTTTAACCAGACTTTGTGGCAAGAAAACTAAACTTCATTAGCTTGTTCATTGTTGGTGACAATGGACAAAAAAGAATTTTCTTGGTTTTCCTTTTTCATTACCGTGTGACATAGAGAACGAGTAACTTAAAGTAGTTGGAATAATTAATTGCCATAAAAGTAATAACAATACTAGCTGCTTTCTAACTTGTTAGCTATTGGGAAGGACACACATATGTACAAATATATGTGCATATGTATAAATGTATTTGGACATATTTATATACATATGTACGTACATATATGCATTGGGAGATTTTTGAGTGCTTCGCCTCAATGGATACCACATATAGTATATAATATATAAAGTTGCCGCACTCCGCTAAATAAGACCTAATAGAAATATAGAGTACACAAATACTCGACTATGTTTCGATAATTGTTATATACTTATATTAAGGTATATTGTAGTTGCTTTTGCGTTAGCAATTTTATGTTTACTTTTTAACGTTGCTTTTTGCTCGCTTTCTGCGCCATTTTCACCAGTCTAAAGCCGCCAAAAAGGCCTAACTTTTATAATTTATTTTTATAGGAAGGAAAATGTATCTAATTTCTCTGCTACAGGCTTAATAAATATATATTTGAGTGTATAAAAAATATGTTGTATTGATATATTCATACGAAATGGAGGCTACTGGGCAATCTTCGGAATCACCTTTTTCAAAAGGGCCTCAATGGGCGACGGTGACTCCAGGAACTCTTGCTAGCTGAAAGAATAAAAAACCGGATTCTTAATCTACATAAGACTTGTTAATAAAGTACACACATATTTTTAGATTTACATAAATTTTTCTCGAATTTAAAAAAAATTAGCAGAAAATTGTTAGGAAAAGTTGCAACAATAAATAACAAGAAATCGTATGTAGCTTACTAGATAATGCTACTGTAAAGCTATTTTTTAATTTTCCTTTAATGTTTTTGGGGCTTAAAAAATTGATGTTGATTGTTTGAAAATTTTAGATTGGCATAACCCCTTGAAGAAAGTTAAGATACAAATACCTTAAAGGGCCGTTTAATTTTTTTTCTATCGGATCACACAGAATCTCCAATTGATTAAAATTTTTGTATAGTTATATGTTTTTATATTTATAGTAGTTAAAATTGGACCGAAAACATGTCTAAAACATTTATTTTTGCTTTTGCTTCACATCTCTCATTAAATAAGTTTGGAATTACTTTTCATAAAATATAAAGAGTAACATAATTTTGTGGAGCAATTATATAGGTGCATTAACAATAATGTAATAATGTTATATATAAATCTCTTTTTGGCTCGTTTTTAGCTTGAAAACCCAGCCACCTGCAGCGCGACCTTTAACGGTTGGATTAACTATGTAACTACTATACGAAAGCCAGTTAAATAATTTATACAAATGTACGAAATGTCCAGAAAAAATATCAGTCAAAATAATTATAAATGAAGACTAGCGACTTTCAGTTTATTAATTTCTTTGTTGCAGTAATTACAGCTCTTGCCATTAATTAAAATGTAAGGCTGATGTAAATCCATGAAACCGAAAAAGTGACCTCACGCCATACATATACATATTTATGAGTGTGTGTGTGTGTGCTTGTTTGAATGCGTCAATATTTGGGTTTTGGCCAAATATTTTTACCTGATAGATATATAATATATGTATCTAAAAGTGTGTTAAAAAGCATTGTAAAGCTTCTAATTTTTAACTCATTAAATTTAAATAGCTGAGATAAGAAGAGCGTTTAAAAAAATTTTCAAAAAAACAAAAATTAATAATAATTAGCTTATATACATAATATAGGAAGCAAGGTTATGTACATTAGCAAGCTTTTTTGTTAACTTCTTACATTTTGATTGTTATGAGAGTACACATTTCAAACTGTGCTTAGACAGGAAGCACAGTTTACTATGTAGATGCAAACAGATAATTAACAAATGTAAAATATTACAATAAAAAAGTTTGTTTGCATTATATTCATTCATTTATGCATTGTTTAATTTGAGGGTTATTTATGTTACTCTTGGAGTGTGAATCATAAATCATATCTATAACATATTCTACTGTATAAGCAAGAATGATATTACCAATAAGAATTTGTAGAAACAGTCAATATTGAAGAAAAATCCTGTCAATATTGAATTAAAATTTCCGCTTTGAAAGGGCACGAGTCTCCGTAACAGAAATCTCTCTACATTTTCAATGGTTCCCGTAGAGAGAGAAATTGTGTAATAACACACTGGTGCAGTTTTCATTATGTCAAATTTAAAGACAGTCTTTGTCAGACCGATGAAAACAGTTATCGTTGTGTGTGTGTGTCAGAAAAACAACACTGTGTTTGACATAATGGAAACAGCGCATTAGTTTATAATGCTCTACAATGTAGAGAATATTTTTTGTATAACTTAATACAAGGTAAGTATGTTTTGAATTTGGATGATAAATATCCATATTGGTATTTGACTGAGTATTTCATTCCATAAAACAAACATGAATAAATTAAATCGTGGACATTACACTACCGTTATAGAGATGTTGGAGTACCGTTACAACAAATGCATTATTCCAGATGGAGATTTCGCCGAAGAATAAACCATATTTGAATGAAAATATTATGAATATAATGAAAATATTAGCTCATGTATTACATACATATATTGGAATTGAGTTATAGTGAAATAAACTCAATGTAGGTCGCTCGCAATTGAGATCTGTAAATAATTTTACAGATTACGTGGTGGCAGAGATTGTTCTTGGTACTATATAAAAAGGAACGAAAGTAGTCGGAAGAAGGGCAAAACAGTTCAAACTGCTTGAATCTATTTCGGCGAACACGATTTAAAGAAACGTTTATCAAATGATGGTTTCGTTAACGAAGTAGTCAATCTTAATTTTCACTAGGTTCGTCAGAAAATAATAAGCGCCAGACGAAACAAAACGTTTTTATAAGGTTTTTAAGACATTTTGACCCAGTGTGCGGCGTGCAACACATAACTGGCTTAGTAGTCGTGAATACGATGCCAAAAGTTTGTTTGGAAGATATTATAGTTATTCACTTAAGTGTTTTATTGGTTTTAATGCCAGATTTTAAAATCAGCTACATAATTATAATGCGTGACGCTTATTTGTTGCACAAATAGTTGTTAATGTTTCTTTTTTTCTTAACTAAGCACCTGTTGCCAGACGATCAACACTTGTTACATCGAATTAAAACAACTTTTGTTGGCTCTTTGTTCAATTTCAGAAGTGATTTATAAAGCAGGCATACATATTTGCATTGCATTTGCACTTATTATTGTTATTATTAAAAGCTGGTATAAAATAAGGTCAACTTAAAAGGAATACAAAATAAAAATTGGCAAAGTCAATCTTTGTGATTAATATTACTTACGAATATTAGCTTTCCTTAATTATAATTTTTATACTCTCGCAACATGTTGCACAGAGCATAATGGTTTCGTTCACCTAACGGTTGTTTGTAACACCTAAAACTGGAGTTATATTCGTATATCAGGATGACGAGGTGAATTGAATTCCGGATGTCTGTCCGTTTGTCCGTGCGAGCGGTATTGCACATGGGTGAAATCGGAACATTGCCATGCCCACAAAACGCCGTTTAGTGACAAATTTTTAAAAGGTATAACTAAGTCTCAAATTAATAAATTACGATCCTCGCTCCCCGCGGAATCGCCGATACCGAACATGACCTCATTGCACATGGCTGACTTTATAGCGAAAATATGGGTCAGCCTGTAAGATATCTTAACACTTTCACAACCACTGACACCACAGTGGTGTCATTGATAGGCCAGTCGCTATTTGCCGGTGACTCCCATGTGGTACCAGTTGCAAGCCACTTGCAAAACTTTTCTTAACACGTCAAAATTTTATTACGTAAAACCTTTTGGCTACTAAAGAATCTATCACGAAGCGCTTTGAAGGGTCTGAATTTTGTTTTATATTTGTACGTTTCAATAATTATCACACAAAGGGAAAATATTGTTGTATAATAATGTTAATTGTTTCATGAATTTACGTAAAGTTTTTTCTTCCAAAATATTGGACCACTGGCCGGGATCCGGCCACTGGCGACGTTTCATTGCGTTATCATGCGGTTGTGAAAGTATTAATGAGACTAAGAGGGCATCGTTTTCTGGTAATAATATGCTCTGGTGCTGAATATGAATAAAATCGGTTTAGTAGTTCCCTAAGCTCCCATACACATATTATAAGGAATTTCAAACGTCTGGTTGACTTTGTGCTTTATATGATTAATACGTGAGATATCTTAACAAAATTAAGTAAACGTATTATCTTAGACATACTATAGTTTAGGACCGAAAATGGGTAAATGTGATCTAATTGCTTCAACCCCCACATGCCTATTGTAATAATTTTCATTATTCTAATTCACTTTACGCCGAATATATGGGTCAATGTGCACGTTATCATATTAAAATTGGGAGCAAATATTTTCTCACGCATAATTTAGTTTAATGCTAAAATTAAATAAAATCAGTTCAGTTCCTTCTTATACCGTATTTATCGATAAAAATGTATAACATTTAATTAAATTAAGTGGACATTTTTTCTTAACCACAATGTGTTTTGGCTTTACATATGAATCAAATCGGTCATTACCTTAATCTAATTAATAATCTTATTAATATGCCTAATATAATAACGAATGGTAATTGTAGTACAATTGGGCTTTGGATATCGCACTCCTATATAGCTACTCTTGACCCTAATACTATTTATCAGACATATGCATTTTATCGACCTAAAAAGAAACTGACGGAGGTGGTAAAAGCTGAGAGAATTTGGGATATAATTTTATTCTGTTCTATTATGCCAGATTTTCATTTATTAAACTTTACTATAAAAGCTCACTATTATAGTATAGAAAGCTTTTTTCGATTAACATAGACAACAACCTACTGTCTAAGCGTAAAAGTCACAGCTGAGGGTTTTAATACGAGATAATTTGTGTATAAATGAAATTAAAGCGAGTTTATTTTATGTTAGTGAATACAAAATACAACAATACTACCTGACATCACATCATAGCACATCAACATTACATCATATATGCGTAGCAATTACGAAAAAGTGATATCCGCATAACTACTACAATAATAGGAAAAGGGTTTCAATTCGTGTTGGTATAGCAGAAGTTCTTCCAGATTACCTTAAATGCGACGAATGCTAATTTTATCCGAAATCCATATCACTTAAACAATTTGACTAATCCATTAAAAATTGGCTTGCACTTAAACACTTATTGTTATGGGCTTTTAGTTCAATATAATGTTCTATATATCATTCTTCGTTTGGTTTCAAGTATAAAACTCTGAGATATCGAAGTAAAAGATGTCGAATTTTCCCAAAAGATGAAATGAAAAATTTACCATTTACCATCTTATATTTATGTCACTACTATTATATATTATTATTATAATCTCTAGCTATAGTAGAGAGTAAGTGCAATAGTTTAAATAAGAAATAATAAAGTCTTCAGCGCACCGTAAAGTAAAAAATATTTACAATCTAAAGGCGTCAAAAAAGAGTTCGTCTGAAATATTCTCTCTTCCTCTGGCGTTGCCACAGGGATTGTTGACTTGGAAATACTAGCTCACCGCCCATTATCCACATAATATTTAATTGAGAAGGTTGTGCTGATTGTGACATTACGTGGTGTATGTAAGTTATTGAATCTGCTGATCGTGTCGTCACTAAACTTTTACTAGACTAGACTGTCGATTTTTTTTTATAAGTTTCTTTGTCTTTAGTCACAATGTGCATAGTATATATACATTACGTATTCGTATTCGGCTACGGCAGTTGTTAAGTTTGTCAATCGTATATAATCATTACAAAAAACATGATTCTCTCTCAAAACATGATTCAACAGAGCAGAGAAATGCAATAGCGAGGGGCGTCTGTCGTTAAAAAACTTGTTTTAAAGTAGAACTGGCCTCGCCCTTAATAGGTTTAATATACATATCTAACAAACGACTAAAGCTATGTTATCCAAACTGGTCTTTTTAGCAATTTCTCATATACTGGGCACAAACGCTCTCCTGGTACAAAAGGCACGTATAGAAATCGATGTTAAAATTGAACAATGGTTGTGGCACCGCTCACTTTTTGGTGAAATCCCATATCACAGGAACGACTAAACCAATTTCAACCGAATTTGGTCCATATTATTATTTTGATATCTTTATGTTACAGTGCGAAAATGGGCGAAAGCGGATCATAACTACGCCTTCTTCTTGTATAACACTATTTTAATTTTTATCCGATTCTTTCACTTTACAGTATGTAACTTAAGCACCAATTAATATATTGGAATCTGGAGGAATTTAGGAAATCGGAAAATATCTTTCGAAGCCTCCAGTTACCGAATGTGAGGATCTTAACGAATGTGGCTGACTTTTTGACAGATAACGTCTTGTCTTGGTAATGTGTAATGCTACAAAAATTTTATTAGATCAAGAAAATATTTCCCCTAACCCCCATATACCTAATACGAATATTTTCGAAGTTCTGATTGACCTTATAACTTGCATAGCGGTCAATATGTCTTAGAAAAAAAAAAAATATATATCTTAGAAAAATTAAATGAATAACTACTATACGGCTTAGTGGCAAAAATGAGTGAAATCTATCTACGAATTACCCCGGCCCCCATATACTACATATAATGATTATCGTTATTATAGTGGACTCTATGGTGAATATGCAAGTCAGATTGTGGAAATTAGGTGTTATATAAGTCATATGTGTGATATTTTAAAGAAATTAAGTGTTTTATTAACCATGATATGGTTTAGCGTTGAATATGAATGAAATCGGTGTAGACCTTGGACTAAATCCCATACCGCTTATATTAAGATTTATGTAACTCTGGTTGACTTCTTTCTCGTATACACAATATATTAAATTTCGTTCCTTGGTTGAGTTTATTACGCATATACCTCCATGGAGTATGTGTCTCAACAAAATTAAATGAGAATATTTCGATTCCGATCCGTATTATATCATTCCGAATATAATGAAAATTATGGCTGTTGAACCTTCCCACAGCACTAATATCCTTAATAAACATATGTGGATGATTAGATTTACTTAGTTCTTAGTTAGATTTACTTTATGAGCATACGACTCAAAGTAAAAGTTAATATGATACCAATGTGATTGTAATCCATTCACGGTTTTGTCGAATAAGGAATGTGAATCCTTCACAACATTTCTCAATATAAAGTTGCAATTTGCGAGCGTATAAATATTTCAGTTCCACCCGAAATTGTTTCACTTGATTATTTTTGACATTTTCAAAAAATCTTCAAAGCCGCGGTAAAGTAAAATAATACTATGATACGAATATTTAGCAGATGTAAAAGCAAAGCTATCCAGTTCAATACGATACTTTAGAGTGTATGCGGATACTTCATAAACGTCGCATTTCCACCTCTGGCCATCTGCTATTTTCCACATCTTTCGTTCTCTACTCTTTTATGAAAATAGTTACAAGTCTATCTACTTGAATTCAACACAAAGGAGTATGTGGTTACCCAATTCTATCGCTTTGATTATGATATTCTGCTTGATTTACTCCAGCTGTTTGTTCGATTCGCCACAAACCAAGGCGAATAGAAGGTTGCCTTTATATAAAAAGTACTAATTAAAATTAAATAAAAACTATTTGAAGCGATGCTGTTTCAATGTAAGAACATATTCCTGCAACGAAATCAACTTAAGCCCCTCAGACAATTTGAAAATAAATGGTTTGAATTGTGAAAAGCAATTAATTTCATAAATGCTATTCTCTTCGACGTCAGTTTATGAGCGTACACAGTTCTTGGTGTAAGCATATTTTGTTGTAAATTCAGAAAATATTGAATTCTAATGAATTTGTCTAAAACACCGAGATTCAAACGCCCGTTCTTATGCAGTGTAATCTAACCCAAGCTGAAGAAAATAATTCTTAAATTGTGGAAATTGTCAAAAATGTCAAAATATTGCCGGCGCATGGCCAGGCAGCCATAACATAAATACGATAACTCAAATACACACGCATATATAAAGAAGAAAGCAAACGAATTTCTTCAGTGAATTGCACGGATATGTAGGAGTGTGTTTTTGTATGCCTTCACCATCCTCATGGTTGCAATTCAGTCGCGCCATGTGGTAATCTATCATAATTTTTATATCCTAAGATCCCATTTTCGAATAACAGTAAATGTCTGCAAGCGAATATAATAAAATAAACCAACACAATTGCATTTCCCTAAATATATATGTTATGTATATGACTATATCTCCAGTCCACCAAGCAGTTCGTCCAGCAATGGCGTGACCGTTGCAGCTAAATATATTTATGAAATGGTGAAATCACTTTTATGCAAGAGGTTTAACTGTTGGCCAAGGATTTCAGTTTTCAGTTTTCAGCAATGCTGGCGAGTTAATTATCCTTAGCCGGAAATAAGTACAGGTCCGCCCCGGTAACGAAGATTCGATTTTTGTGGGTGGATGTTTGATGGAATACTTTGATTCCAGAATAACGGTTAAAAATCTATAGTCGAGTTTGGCATTGAGATACCGGTGGAAGAGAGATAGATAAAGGAAACCAGAACCAGAAGTTAGAGAGATAGAGAGAGATAATGAGTAAGCTATTAAGTTTCTTGTAGAGTATGGTAGGAATATCTTAAACTTCGCGTTGTTTCCAGTACTAACGTCTAAAAGTTATGGCTGAGTTATTATTGAGAGAGATAGTGAGCGAAAAAATAGTGAAAGAAGTTGGAGGAAGTTTAGTTTATAAAAAGTTTTTAATTTTGTATTCTTCAGTGTAGATGAAGTAGTAGAAGATTAGTATGTTCATGATTTGTTTGTCTGTCTTTTAGTTCCCTTTCCTCTTTATAATTTATAACTTATTTGGAGCAAAATTTCAAACACTGAACTTCATAACACTGTTTTTCTTTTTGAATTATTATTTTCATCAATATCTTCAAAATGAAATGAAATGTGCGCTGGGTATGGTATAATGTTTGCTTCTAGACGAGCAGACGAGCAGACGAGCAGATGAGCAGACCGCTGCATTTCTTGTTTATAACTGTATAAATATATACATATGTGACCAAACACTGCACGCTTTTGCCTTCTGCAATTTTCTTTGGGGCAATTTCATTTTTCTATTCTTCACGTTCATAATCGTATATTTTCTGCTCTGTTGTTGTTCAAAAGCTAAAATATGAGATCATGGTGCAAACAATTTTATGATGTGAACACTGCAGGCCATAACGAAAATATTATGGCAAAAGTGTGTGTTTGTGTGAGATCTAAGGATTTCGTTGAATGGCGACATAACGCTTAAGCCGACGGACATTTATACAATTGGACGATTGTAGGAATACAAGTGTATAAAGATGCTGGACATTTGCGGACATTCAGATATTATACATTTAGAGGGGAATGTAAAGAGAGCGGATTGGATGCACGAGCATGCATCTGTTGTTGCTGACGTTGTAAGAGAGCATGGTCCACAGTTGAATGTTTGAGGAACGCATTGCGGCATTATGACAGGCGGCGATAAAAATGTCGGCACAACAGTGCTTTCGATTGCCCATCTCGGGTATTGTGAGTATGCACTTAGATGAATGTGTAACGAGGGCCTGAGACGATACTATATATAAATACAACTTCTTTGCTTTGGTTTCACTCTTTAAATAGATAAAAGCATAAATGGGAAAGCAAAGAAGCAGAGAGCTTATAGCGGTGATTATGACATTCGGTTTTCTTATAGACCGAAGCAAAATATAATGAGATATACTCATAGAAAATTAAAGTTTAAAACAATACAAAAGTAAAATTTTGTATTATTACAATTGAAGAGAAACATTCTCGCTTAATTTTGCTCAGACATCTTCTACTGAGAGATTCTACTGAGATCAAAGGTTGAAAGCACTCATATTCTGCGCTAAACCATATTATGGCTAAGAAAACGCTTACTTTCTTTAAATTATCATACATATTGACTTATTTAAATGATTTAAAATCAGTTTGAAAGAAGATGGAAGCTAAAGGCAGTATTGACCCGATTTTACGCATTTTTGACAAAGTGACACCTTACTGCCAATGAATTATGCTCCCTGAATTTTATTATCTCATATCTCACAGATTGACCGATATTTTGGATAAAAAGACCGAAAATAAAGACTGAGGTCCTCATATTCAATATACGAGGATTTGAAAATGTATAGTCCGATTTCAAACAAATTTACTAAAATTACGACTAGTTTTATTCGATACTTTGATTGAGTTATGTACTGTAAAGTGAAGGGATTAGATTGAATTTAAAATTATTTATATGAGAAGAAGTCGGATTATGATTCGATTTCACCGATTTTCACACTGTAACATAAGGATGGCAAGTTTATGTCACGTACTGAATTTTGTTGAAATTGATATAGTAATTCCTGAGATATAAGAATTCACCTAAAAGTAGACGGTGCCATTCTCATTGTCTAAGTCATTTACGAAGTCTTATGAATACCTTCCGCACCATCTTTACCGCAAAATTTATTTCTTCTGGTATATTTTTTAAGCGAGTTTACGCACTTTTAGTAGTTTTCAATATAATTCTTGTATGGGGATGGGCGTGGTTATGATCCGACATCACCTATTTTCACACTGTATGATTAGGTGCTAGATAGGCTTGCTCTTAGCGAGTTCAGTTAATACAGATTTAGTGGTTTATGAAATATGTACGTTAAACTAATTAGGGGGCGGGGCTAAGCCCACTTTTTGAATATATTCTACCCATATGTGATCTCTCTACTGCGAATCCCTGTATTAAATTAACGTTTTGTCTCTTATATTGATGCTTAGTTATAGCACTTTATAGTATTTCGCTCAGCGAAATTTTGTGGGCGTGGCAGTTGTTCGATTACGCCCATTTGCAATTCCAACCTTCTTATAGTGCCAAGAAACACGTGTACAAATTTTCTTCAAGCTACCTCAATTTTGCTCAATTTATTTTGTACAAACGGACGGACAGGCAGGCAGACAGTCCGCCGCAATCTAACTCGTCTCGTTATTCTGATTAATTTGATACACGAGTATAAGTATATATGAGTACTATGAAAGGAGTATATATTTATATAATGGAACCTATCTAATAAGTGAGGCACCATTATCCATATGTATGTATGCTTTGTCATGAATCAACAATGCCGGGGAGAGCCAGGCTTTCTGCTGATTACATGGGATATTTTAAGGCAAAATAGCGCTTAAAAAGCTTCAATAATTTGTTGAAAAATAAACCAATGCAATTAATAAAATTTATATGATAAATGGCATGCGGACAACTGTCGTATTTTTCGATTTGCTTTGATGACCTCGTATATATGCAGGTATATACGTTATGTATGTATGCACATTTCTATTTAAATATTTTTTATTTGCATTGGAATTTACTTACCATACAAAATTTATTGAAGTTTAAATGCGTAATTGATATGCAAATTTAAATACATACATACAAATATTTATTTGTTGCAACTACATGACGGTTGGCACATGCCACACATGCAAGTAAACATAACTACATATTGTTGTATGTGCCACTTTTGTAGTAGAACTTAGTGTTTGCTGTTGTTGTTGCTTTTGATGTATGGCCGCAAGCATCATTACTTTTATGGCTGCCATGCAACATAAATTAATCACTCAGCAAGTGTGTGAGCGATGAAAAAGTGTAGGTCACCAAAACAGGTAGCGGTCAGGTAAAAACATAACCGGGCAAGTGTTACAGGTGCCGCAGCATCAGCAGCTGTTGTCCTATGTAGCCATCTTTGTAGTAGTTACTCGCGTGATGGATGCGGCGACTATACAGTTAATATTAATATGCAACGGCTGCAGGTCGGCTGAAAATGATGGATAAAAATTGTATGAAGTATAATTAATTTTACAAAAATAAAAAATTCCAAGCAAACTCACTAAAAATTATGTAAATGGAAAGTGCTTATATATTCGTAACCCACTGAACCGAATTTCCTGCAATCGGAAAATAGCAAAAATATTTATCCCACGAAATTTTGCGTATAAAAAGTTCCAACATTCAAAACAGTTTTAAATATATTATGTATATGTACATTATAAATACAGTATACATTTACAAATATTTAGCTCTTGCAAGCGTGGTCGAATTGCTGGCTGAGAAGTGTTTTCTTGGTGGTTTGGATGATAGTCTTTTATGTAAGCTCGCCACTAACTGGGGTTATATAAGGTGTGTAAAATTAAAGCATTTTCGATTATAATTGTAGTGTAACATAATAACTTATCCCGGAGATTATGTAGTAACAGTCTAAGATTGCAACACGAGGCGGTTAGCGCTCCCATTCGAGAACAGCCTGTCTCAAACGAAGTAATTTAAGTAAATTTTCAACAGTGGCCATGACTTCCTATTTTAGCTGCAAATTAAGCAATCCAATGGCTTCAGATTTTGTTCTAATGCGCGATGCTTTATGGAACCATGATTTGATTGAGTTGATTTTTTACATATCTATTAGAGTGTTCAGAGTTTCTCTGAGTTGGATGCCTTTATAATAGAATAGTAGTAATTGGCGTGTTCACTGTTTTTTATTAAAAAAATTAACACGTTTTTTATTAACACGTAACAAATTTGAACGTGACAATGATTTAATTTTGTATTGCCCTCAGACAGAACTCGACCTTTGGTGTATAATTTTTATAAGAGAATAAGTCTAATTTAAATGTTTTTTAGTTAGACGTATTCTTCAGTTGATACATAGTGGTATTCTTCACAGGCATAGCATTTCAACCGTCGGACAATTGGTTTGTGAGGAAGATTCTTTTGTCCGAGCTCTGTGTCAGGTGAAGCTATCATTCGTTAATTATTTTCTGAATTCTGAAGGGGATGAGTGTGGTCTATTAAGTACATAGCCTCACTGTCCGAAGGCGCCACTATCGCAAAAGAAATTTACTATTGTGTAGTATTTTCTCGTAGCGTTTGCGTACCCGTAATTTTGTTTTGTCCGACCGTGTCCCTGGATTTTAGAAAATTTAACAGATTATTATCGGCGTACAGATTTTTATTATACTCGATTCTTCTATTTGGAAGATAAATCGTGCAATGTAATCAAAAACTGCATTGGTCATAAGGGTTATACCCTGTATAAAATATTGTGCATGAGAAAGCTATTGGCGGGGCTGGTGTCGTTTTTGCTAACTCGGGATAACCAGCGCCACTGGGAGACCTCCTTACAATAGTTGTCGTTATTTAAGCCCAATCTGAAGTAGTTAATTCGTCGTTTGATGGACGTAGATGAATCCATCCCTACACTGGTCTCTGACCAACGAAAACTCGAAAGAGTGGACTGTATCGACCGGCATACCTGATCCAAATAAGGCGAAAACTGTCCTGTAAACCGGAAAGGGGAAAGCTTCCGTTTTCTGAGTTTCACTGAATTCTACTATGTTCTATATTTGGCCGATTCGATGCCGAACTAAAGAACAAACGGCTTTAATTGGCAAAGAAAAAATTGCTCTTCCAAGAGACAACCCACCGGCTGACACCTTCGTCGTCGCCATGACCATGGATGATCGAATGCCCATCCACCGTATTCTCTAAATTTGGCCCTATGCGACTTCTTTTTTTCAAACTTGAAAAGAAATTTGAGTCGAATGAGAAGATTTATGCCGCTAAGGAAGGATCTTCAGAAAATGCAAAGAAATATATTCCTCAGCCCCGATTAACAAAGTTGGAGCAAAGTGTCTGGAGCCGAAAAGAAACTACGTCCAGAAAATAATTAAAATTATTCTAAATTTTGGATTTTATTTGTGTCACGAATCAGTGAAAGCGATAACGAAATTGAATGAATTCGGTTTCGAATCCACTAGGTTCCCTGGACCTGGGCCCCAATGACTTTCTCCTGTTCTCGGGGTAATCTTTTTAAGCAAACACGTGTGTGTTTTACTATAAAAATGGTATCGAATATTTAGAAGATCGCTACAAAAATCATTATTAGGAATTTCCGAAAAGTAAGTTTAACTATTTTTCATCATGTGCTATCTATATTCTCTCCAAATCAATTATTTTTTGGTTTTCAAGCTCTGCCGATTTCCCCCTCCGTTCTTCTCATTTTCTGTAGATATTGATATGTTAATTGAAGTATATATTAGCTGGAAAAAGTTTACGGATATTTTTGAGTCAGAAATGAGTTGGTATACCTAAATAATTTGATTGATTTCAGGTTGACTTTAAGATACTCGGTTTCTCGAAAATAATACAAATAATCCCTAAAGAATTCTGAATTGCTTAAGGAAATACTGACTTCAATATACAATGTTAATTTCCTTTTCCATTTCGAAGCAAATTTCAGTGCTTCCTTCAGCTGCCTTTACTGGGTTGCTTGTTTGCTATAAAAGTCAAGTCGCATATGTATTCCAATATTTGCAGCAAAGCTGAGTGTGGGCAGTGCTTAAGGCCGCAGGTCGACCACTACATTAAAAACGCATTAAATCAATTGTGGCCACGACACAACAGGCCTAGATTTAAAGCACTCACCGTTCAATCAAACCAGCGGTGGTTCGATCGGTCAACGATGCAAAAGTGAAATAAAGCAAAAATGTAAAATAATTGAATAAAATAAAAATTAACTTGTGCATATATTTATTAAAAAATTCCAGTGTATGTGTATGGTATACCCTTGTATGATTCGAAAAAAGTACAAAATTGCGCAGCCGCCCGCAGACGACCGTTGAATTACCGCAACTTTTAAATTGTTGCAATACATTTGTCAGCTTCATTCGCACATTCATTCGTATCTTAATGAACGCTTCGATTGTTATTCTTGTTGTGCCATTCCTGATTACTTGCTGCCAACCTGTCGCTACCGGTCAATATGCCACCTCAGTGTGCATGGTCAGTTGGTGGATTGCTCGCTTGCGCTTCACGCTTACCGCCAACTGCTTGTGCGATTTATTAACGCGCTCCTTTAAACGCTAAAATGCGCATGAAAAATGAAGTCTGGCAAGGCAATGACTTTTCGCGTGCAGCGAAAGCTTCGAAGCAGTCAGTCAGTCACAAATTGATTGGTGTGTCAGTATGTGTGTTTACATATTCGTATGTGCGTGTGAGTGCATCGGTGTGTTATAATCCGATCATTTGTGGTTGCTGCTCTTCCATGTAGCTTTCACACTTAGCTGTCGCGATTATATACTCTCAGACGTTGAAGTCAGATAATCAGTGAAGGCATCACTTGTTTTGTAGCAATCTCTTTATGATCGATTTATGATATTTCAATAATTAAAATGTCCAACTGAAAGTAGTAAAATTAAGTTGCAATTACTTCTTTAATGGATACCACGCAAGTTGATTCTATAGTGACGCATGTACATTCATTTATTGATTTGCTGGTGTGGTCATTCGCACATTGTCGGGGCTTGAAATCTCAGCTATATTCGTTAATATTCTTTTCAATAACGAACATTTCGGAAATAAGTGTTAAGAAATCTTAATCACGTAAACTTTCATGGATAGCCTAATTGTAAGATATGAAGGCTGTTTGTTTGTAAGAATACCTGAAACAATATTAGTGTGATTCAAAAGGAACAAGGTAGTTTTTTCATTGTGGAATAAATTATCTGTTGAGTCTATAACTATATGTGTACGGTTTTTTTTTAATTGGAACATTTATTTAAGAAATAGTGCAATAGTGTTATTCAAGGTATTGCCCATCTGAAGCTATAACATTTTCCCATCTTCCTGGCAATTTGTGGATTCCATCCCAAAATAAATGCGTCGGCTTGCCGGTGTCATGAATATTCGGCTTTGTCGTTGATTTGGCCAGGTTTCACTTATGATTTTTAGTGTGCGTTTAGGGCTGTCGTAATGGATCCTTTTTTTCCGTTTTTCATCAACAGTCTCAATCCGATGCAAAAACGACTTCCCTTTGTAGCATTCAATTCAGAGAGCCTATTTTCTGACATACAAAATCATCTCTCAACGTCTCTTGGCTTTAATTCATATGGAATTGCTTTTGAATGTATCCGGCTGTTTTTAAACGATTTGAAATGGCTGCTTGTGTTGAGCAATAATCTTCTAGAGTAATTCTTCCAGTTCCTCATCTTCAAACTTTTTTTAGTCGCCCAGGACGTTTTTTGTCTTTCAAGCCAAAATTAACTTGCTCAGCTATAAGATATTCACCATAAACTTCCATAAAAATATGTTGAATTTTAGCTTTTTTCGAAGGTTTTCTTCATATTAAAGTAATGAAGAAGAACTCCCCTCAAAAAAGCTTTTGCAAGCATAAAGTTCGACATGTTTGAGTAAAATAAAATTATTTTTATTTCCGCTTCAAATGAATGACATATATGAAAAAGACGCGCAAGGACAGTAGCGTTCCAAAGCATGTTCGGAATATTGGAACAACGGAATAATAATCAAGTATGCTATATAGTAAGTATAAGTCATCTCTTGGCCTGATAAATATAGTTCTAGGTCAGGAATATGTTGTATTTTATATGGTATATAAAAGCCACTGTTAAATTATTGTTTCTCATATCATAGTCCCAACTTGTAAATAATTAAATCCGAAGCCGTTAATTCACATTTTCGTCCAATCAAAAAATACTTGTCAAACTGTTAAGTTACGAATGGTATGAGGTTATACTTATAAGATCTAGAGTAAAATTTAGAATATTTACGGAAATTTGTACACAAATTTTCGGGTATTGCAAATGTACGACAAACCAATACAAACCCAAAATATTTGAAGCGGTATTCAAAATTTTTTAAGGCGAGTTGCAAAAGTTGTATTATTTAAAAAAAGTACATTTCTGCCAAAATTCGATTATATTATTCAACAGCGACCATCCTCTTCATATTTGAGAACAGAAAGGCTTATGTCTATCAATTTAGATTTTTCGAAGTTTTCGTCCGAAACTGTTTTCTCTGTAGATTAATTTCGGTGCTCATATGGCACCGGAATTCAGCAAACCACTTACGAATGCAGGTGAATAATATTCATCAAGCACCTTTTTCGTATCAGCAACATTTTTTCGCATAAAAAACAGTGTTTTATGTACACCGTTTATTCGTACTTTTTTTAAATAACCGAAACTTAGGTCACTCAAAATGCTAGAACAATAATAATAAAGTTTGATGAGGTATTCGGAAAATTAATAAACTCAATTTCTGGCGTAAGTTTGGTTGCTAGCAGTCAGCCGTCTTCCTATTCTCGCTATTAATATCTTAATGTTTACATTTATATCGGCTTCAATATTCCCATCAGTTGCGACCTTCTAATCTATTGTCTGAGGCAGCTAGTTACCGTTATATACTTTCCATTTCATGAATAAATTCGTTGGCTTACCAGACATTCAATCAAGATATCATTATTACACTTGCTATTTCTTTAGCAAATTTGTTGACCTCTTTGACCTTCGAAACTAAATTGCAAAGAACTAAATTTACTTATTTGTTTTTTTTTTTTTTTTTTTGTTATTAAATCCTTATCCATTCTTCTTATCATGCATACATACAGACCTGTTTTGCTTTCGTTATTGTATGTGAATGTATACCACTTGATTTGGCAGGCAAACAGATTTGACGAATTACCATTTCTATACGTTTCGTCTTGTATGCGTTTTCATAAAAAGCGTGAAAGCATTTCGTGCAGACCCTTTATGCTTTCCAACGAGAGGGATTCACATTCGTCATTCAAGCAAATGACATTTGCATTTTTTCCATATTGCTGCCTCACACACATACGTATATGATTAAGGTATATGCATTGATAACGTCACGTTGGCTGGTGTAATCAATGCACAAATGTACAGCAAAACGGTAATGGGGCCACGAGGTTATTTGCATGTGTGTGCGTGAGAATTGTGCGTTGTTGTCTGACTTTGTGACACGGTGACGTTCACCTTAACCTTTTCTCAACCACGCTCACCAGCACGCGCGCATTCTATGTAGCATACAGTGGGGCGCCCTTGCTCGACAAATCTATATAAATTGTAACCTTTTAGCTCTTTCGCTTTCATTGATACGGTATTTTTGGTGTATTTGTTTACTTGTATGCATGCATGTGTGTGTGCGTTGTATGGGTCAGAGCTAAGCCTGCAGTCAATCGACCAATTTTCTCAGCCTCATGCTTATGTAGTTGATGTGGGTGCGATTGGTGGCTAGGGCTAGTGGAAATGACAGGTTAGTTGCTCACCGTAACGTCGACAGCATTTTATACATTCACTTCACATTTTCATATTCTGTTTGCAAGACCCTCCGTTATTTCTGCGTACACCTTTTACACGCTTTCCTTTTTTTTTTTTGGTCGTTGTTGATTGGCGTTTCCCTTTTTTGGGGCAGCTTTTCGTTTAGTCCGACAATTTTGTATGGCTTCGGGCTGGCTATCCAAAAGTAATGATCTCTCTAACCACTTTGTGTGTTAAGGAAGTCGCCAATAACAGCAATAGTGTTGAGAAGACGAAAGCAATCTTCGGGCTATCGGTCATACGGAAGCGTTGAATTGGTAGAGTCAGCGGAATTGCCAAAGTGCCATTTGTGGTCTGCAAGATCGTAAATGCAAGACATTCTTCGGCGACGGACAGTATTTATGAGGTTTTATTTTTGGTTTACTCATGCAGGTGCATAAGTACATTGCCACAGGTGATGTACCGAAATCGATTGCTCTTCCGACTGTGATTGGTTAATGTTGTTGGTGAATTTCATCATCGATTGATAGCGTAAATAGTCGAGTATTTATCTTGTTGTTTGTTTTGAAGGCAGAGGTTCAGATTGGTATTAAAAGCAAATAGCGCTTTTAACTATCAACTATCACAATAGTTTGTTGTCTTCTCACGAGTTCTGTACATGGTAGGGGTCATCATACGGTACTTACCTCTGAGATCTCATCTTCAGAAATTTGGAAAAGTGGAGCCGGCAGTATGCAGAGCTTACACGTAGAACGATGAGACACTAGAACATTTCCTTTGAGAATGTCTAGCCTCCAGATAATTGAGACGGGATATCTTCACTGCTCCAAATGTACTAATTTAAAAGAAATTGTGTAGCTAGGGTGGAAAAATTTAGAAATTGCATCAAATTCACCGATTTTTTAAATAGTGCTTATCGGATTTACTTGGGCACACAATGGGACTAATGATAGCTTAAGTGCGACTGCTACATTCAGGCGTTATTCCGACAGTGCTTGGATGAATTCTGCGGATGAATACCATCATTAATCATTACCTGATTGCGTAAATAGCTGAGTATTTACTTTTTTGCTTGCATTGAAGACGGACATACAGAAACGAACTCCAAGAGTTTTAAGCCGCTTCAGAAATCTTGTCGAATTTTATGTTGAACTTTTTACCATTTTCAAAACCAGCGGCAGCAAAAAAGGGAGTTGCTTTTAGGTTTGATATTCACAAAAACTTATACGGATCTGAGCGCTGTGAGCTCAGTGAGGAGAACATCTCCGATGCGCTCTATACAAACCGATATATCAGTTACGGTAGTAAAATCACTTTAATCTAATACCAGAGGAGAAGCTAGAATAAAAGATCGAACGAAAAAACAATCCTTTCTGAGATTTTATATTGGTGGCATTCACCTCGTTGTGTTCTTGAGTTTAAGTATCGAAGTAAATTTTAGCAGATAATATACAAATATCTCCGTTATTAGATGAATAATATTCACACAGAAAAATAGGTCAATCTTGTAAATTATCGTCGAATAAGTTTAGTCTACAAATACCACCTTGGGGTGAGTTACGCTTAAATGAGGAGCAGGATGGTCTCTCTTTTCATCAAAAATCTTCTTTTATCCTCTTCGAAACCCATTTAAGGGGGTCCAGTAGCAGGTAGAAACGTCAAAAATACCAGGAAACTAGGAATAACATGTGATTCATGAAGTTACTGTATTATCAGACAACACTTGGGCGCATAAAAATACAGAAATAGATTATATAAGTACACAAACAAATACGTGTATTGCCTATATAATTATAAATATATAAATTTATATGTCGCCTATTCAAAAGCATGCTGTCACAAAAGCTTAGCATTGGAGCTTAGGTGTTAAATTGGGTTCGTTTAACACAGTGATCAGCCTGAAATTTATGTGAGAGTTTTTGTTGTGCACTCCGTTTAGCTCTTTCTTATCCTTTCCTTCTGGTGCTTTTCTCACTTTTTACGTCTTCACTTTTTCACTTGACTATTACACTTCTTCACTTTACTCATCGTGTTGTTGTTGCTGTAGCGTTGCTTTTGCAAAATTTATAAGCTGCTCAGCCTAAACGGGGTCATCAGCATTTAGCAAGTCGTTTCGCTTGCACGGCATTTTGTGCGCACCTTTTTGTAGTCCCTTTTCCGTTGTAGTTTGTGCTTTTTACGCTCCTCAAGATAAATACAAATATTTGTTTGTCTACACTTTAGGTGTGACTTAGTGCACTCAAAGTACTTAGTGTAGGTCAAAGGTGAATCGGTCACTGAGGTACTAGAGCGTGATGTCAGGGCAATTACAAATATTGAACATTCATTATTCACTTTTGCAAAGTTAACAGTTTATGTGAATTATATAAAAGTTTTTTTTTTTTTTTATTGCGAGCGCATACTTAATATTTAAAATTTTGAGTTATAATATAATATTATTCATACTCGAGGTTCGTAGTTTACGACAAGAGCTCGCAAGAGTTGTCTTTGCACGTACATTATAATGCTCGAGGCATATGCTTATACGATTCGAAATATTATATGTTGTTGCTTTGATTTGAAAATTATAAAATAACGGCACAATTTTCCAAAAATTTAACAGTTGTCATAATTTTATAGCAAACAGTAATTTTATTGCTATTTGGCCCGACCGTGAGATCGTTCCAATCAACAATCTTGCATTAGGATGCTAATGGGATGGCGATGGGGATATGGGATAGGATGCCTAACTAAAATACTGTTAAAGTTTCATGATGCTTCATTTAATCATTCTCAAGTTATTGGTCTCAAAGTGACGCTACTTCTGCTTTTATTGTTTGTAATAGTAAAAGTTAGTCTCGGGTTAATTTTTCTTGATAGGAGAAACACCGTTAATGCATTGTAATGGCTTGTTAAGTATTACTGCAAATCTGCATTGCATTTTTTTTAGCAGTTTCAATGGCCAAGTACTGGTTTGCTGAATTCCATCAGAACCGTACCAACACAAATTACGCACTCCGCTCAGGAAGGCCACAAGGGGCAGTGTGTCGAAAAACATCGGCAAGTTTCGTAAAGTTGTACGGGGTGATCGTAAAGAGAAAGGGAGTGAGCAAATGAATGTCGATTATATCTCAAAGGGATTCGTAGTTCACATCACTCATGAGTTTTTAAAAATTAAGAAGATTTGCTCTGGATGGGTTTCGCGTTTTTTGAACATCGACTGAAAAGTCAAACGTTTTCAACTTTCAAAATACGTTATGGCACTGATATGTGGCAACACTGTAGCATTATAATACAATCGGTAGACAGCTGAAGAGTTGTTGCACTCTGAAACTATACAATTGCCCACTAACATGGTAAAACAGACAATAAACAATGTTACTCTGCGTTATTGGACCGATTGGACGGCAAGATCAACCTTAGCACAAATTGTTAGACCAATCAGCTCTCCAGTTCAGCTCTTACAGTATTTCTTAAACTTCTTTAAAGAAAAATAACTAACTTCTTTAAAGTAAAACTTTCTTTCAACATTAATAAAAGGTTTTTTTTAGGTGTTTAAAGCTTTTGAATGGCTGCTTGTCACGTCTTTCTCATACTTCCTGAGGCATATTGAGTGCGGTGAGAAAACTATTTTGATAATTGAATCGCTGAACAGCGAGGCTTTCTGTATTTCTAGGTCTGACTGCTAGACAACTGATTGCTAAGTGTTGTATAATAGATTAAAATTTGAAAGTTTAGAATTAATGGGCGTACAATTATAATACACAGTTGGCATTTGCAAGAGACATGATTTTGTATAAGAACAAGCTTTATTATAGTGATGCGTTATTTTAATTTCAGGCTTCATATAACTACACAACTTCTACAGATTATCTAAAAAAAAAAATATTTCCCTCAAAAAATGCAATTCTTTAAAGCTATTGAAGAGAAAAGGCAGATTAGGCCAGGCCTCAAAACAGTCTCCACTTTGAACATTTTATTCTGGGACTAAGGAAAAAGAAATCGACATTCTCTCTATAGGGCTTCATTAAAAATGTATTTGTGTGTATATAAAACTTTTATTTAGACATTTTGATACAAAATGGCGGCTATTGGGTGAATCTTCGAAATCATCTTTTTCAAGAGTTCCTCTACGGACAATGGCGTTTCTAGGTATTCCTGCTATCTGAAACAAACTAAAAACGGAATCTTAATCTACATACAACTTGCTAGTAAAGCCTTTGGATTTACTTAAATTTTTCGACAAAATGGCTGACTTCCAGAAAAAACTTTTCGACGCAAAAATGAACAGTAAATATTTTACACAAAAATTTTGCAAAAAAACTACTTGGTAGCTTACTAGATAATGTCGATGTTACAATGAATCTACAGTTAAAATGTCGTGTATATATGTCAGCTCATCCATAGACTCCCCGTCTGAAGTTGACTGACGCTTCTAGGCTACAGCGGATTGAAGAGGGAAACATTTTTTTATTTTGCCAATTGAGTAATATGTTTAGGACCCTAAAGTGTACTTTAAGCCAAAACGAGAATGGGTTTTTTGAAAGACATAGAATGGCCCAACCCCTTAAGTATTTTCAGAAAAAGTGCAACATTTTCATGAGTATTGGTGAGGTTAGTAGGCAAGCCTTCTATTAGAACAATAAATTTTGTTTGTTAATTACCTTCTGCACAAATGTAAATGTGTCACCATCTAGGGGTACTTGCATTCAATACTTCACCGCAAGTACTCTTAATTTGAGCACTTAACGCTATGAAATATGTACGAATTCAAAGGAATGTTTTTAATGGGCCCACATCAGAAATTTCGGCCTTAAAATGGAAATATTAATAGGTGTCTGGGTAAAGGCAACCGAACAGCGCGATAAGAGAATTCAAAAAACCTTAGTGCAAAAAATAAAGCAGCGATAGCGATGAAAGTGCATAAAAAATAGCAGTTAAATAGCGGCAAAATAACAACCGAATGTGCAAACAAAACAATCCCATAAAACTGTTTCAATGCGTGGCTAGACACTTTACTCAAGCCGATGAAGAACAAGAGCAAAAATAAAAACAAAGAGAAGCATAAGCAAACGCAATCGATTTGAACCATTTATGTAAATTTTACAAGCATTTGCGCATTGTGCTATTAAATTACCAGTTAAAATGCATTAAAGAATCTTTGCTGAAGCGTACGCACAGCCCGCCATGAATGGGTGAGTGTTACACAACCCATAAAAATTTAGAACGCCACTCAGCAGGATAAGGCCATGTATTTGTTTGCGTTGCTTGTATGTGTGTGTGAGTGTTTGCATTTTTTTACATTCCTATTTCATTTACATGCAAAGGCACTTCGTTAGTAAATAGTATGTGTGTGTGTGTATGTGTGCGTGTGTTGGTTAGCAGTGTCAATGGTATATCGAATGCGTGCCTTTGCATATTTATAGGCGTTCGCAGTATGCCAGGGTTATAGCACTGCACTTACGCGAAGGTACAGTGACTGCATTTTGTTGTAGGTGTAGTACACACCTAGAACACCTAGCACACCTCCACTTGTGGCACTATTTGCAGTTTTTAATAAACCAAGATATTCGATGTTGCAAACACATACAGGGTGTGTCATCTTTTGTGCCGGTATGTAAAGATGGAGTTACTTCGACATACTTGACGACTAACTGATTCAGATTCAGAATCGCATCTTATCAAAGTGTCGAAA
Source organism: Bactrocera minax (assembly GCA_021498325.1). NCBI lineage: Eukaryota > Metazoa > Arthropoda > Insecta > Diptera > Tephritidae > Bactrocera > Bactrocera minax. The sequence goes on from JAKEEE010000024.1 coordinate 1,994,687, forward strand.
GTATCGAGAAGCATTATCAGTCCTTTCTCAAGTTAAATGAACAGATTGAACCTGCCAGAGGGAGATAGCCTAGTAGCCACAATGGTCGTATCATCGACGCGTTCAGCATTTTGAGTCATTATGCCTGCCTAGAAATAAGAAATAAGCGATCGCTATTTATTTAAATTCGAAAATAATACTCGAAGAAATGCATGTTTTTCTCACAATGCACCAGAAGTAAACGAAAAGTTAAAGTCGGAGAGCTCTCTGATTTCCAAAGGAATCAAGTTGTCTGTTTTCAATAACCGTTTTTAAGCAATTGGCTAAGAACTTCGATAAATTCGATGAATTCTATAAATGATAAATATTACCTTTTAAAGTACCTATTAAATACCTGTAGCTGAATCCAAGCCAAAAAAGAAAAAGAAAAAAATTAAAAAAATTTTATTTGAAAAATTTCACTCCCAAATCCTTGACTTTGCCGTTTATTTTAACTACTGGAACTTCAGGCACTCAAAATATGCATAATCCGCTATAAATAGGCAAACAAGCATAATCCGAAACTAAAATTCTTTTATTGAACAGGCTGTATGTCTGCCATTAGCCGCTTCTCTCTCATTCGCCTTCGCAGTCAAATTTCACCTCAGCATAAATCCATCGATTTTATCGAACTTTATATTTGGTGGATAAGCATTAAATTTAGCTTTTTTTTATGTTTTTTAAATTTTTTTTTCTTGTTAAAAGCTGTTGCAGCTGCTTTCTCCGTCTCAGGCGCTCACGCCGCCACTTTGTGTTTCGGCGACATTTCGAGCACCACTGCTGTGCGGAAAGTACTTTTGCAAAATCGCGCTCGCTATTGTTGTCGACAACCCATTGCCGGGCGCTTCCACAATTCTCCCCCACTTACCCACTAACAGCATTTTTTCGCATTTTTATTTCGCATCAATGATGATTGCCAAGCACAAGTGAACGCTTTATGGTGTGCGTAAGTTTGCACGCGCAAAAAAGAGCTAAACTTGAATAGCGTTGAGTGCATACGTATATGTATGTTGTAGTTGTTAGTGTTGTTGTTGTTGTTGTTGTTGTTGTTGGCATTGTTGCCGTTGTTTAGCCAAAGTTTATGGCATGTATTGAGGCATGTTTTAAGTGGTTTTACAGGACACGCTTCATTGCTTGGCGCAATCAATTTACCGCTATTTCAATTCAGGCGCGCTTTCAGCCCCACACAGCATTTGGCTCCTTTGCTTTACAAATTTACATAAGCGTGCCCCTGTATGCATGTATGTGTATTGGTTTTGGTTGTTGTTAAAACCGTGGCAATTTGCAATTTGCCCGTTGTTGCGTTTGTTGTTGCTGTTGTAAGCGTCTGCTGAGTTTTAGCGCATCTGTAGTGCGCTCAGCGCTTTGGTAAGCGCGGAATGAGTGCTCACTACTATTACTTAGTGCTTCGATTTTACTGGCACTTGCCTCTGCGATGGTGCATGTGTGTGTTAGTGCGTGTTAGTGTGTGTTAGTGTGTGTTAGTGTGTGTGTGTGTGTGTATATGTTTTGCTGAATTTTCAATAACTCATATTTGCTGTATGTGGACCGAATTGTAGCGGGCTCGTCTACCACAAATATTCGAAACTGATTGCGCGCTCGTTCGTCTGTGTCTATTATGTATGTGTATGTGTGCGTGTGTGTGTTTGTTGAGTGTTTAAATATTTACACGTGTACTTTTGCACCTACGCAAAGTTTGTTTGCTTAATGTGTGCCTTCCTCTTTCCTTCCTCACATCCTTCCTGCCGTCTGTCTTCATGTGTTCCCCCTTCTTACCTTTCGCTTTCGCCTTTTATATTCATTTCTTACCTTTCATTGTTTTTCACAGTTGATTTACTTTATCCTTGCACAAGTACAATTTATTGCTTTCAAGTGCTCGGCAACTGCCTTGACAAGGCTCTTGCCAAGTCGATAGCACATGCCGTACATTCCAAACATACATGTGTACATGTGTACACAAATGGTAGTCCAAATGCTACGTACTTACACATTTTTATGTCTCCATACACACTTAGCCATTTAAGCGCTTTCAATGGCGCCTACATATGTGTGTGTGTATGTGTGCGCGTTTGTGTGTATCGGCTTTCACTTTAATGTGTGGCACTGAATTAAAAGATAATATTTTGATTTCGCTTTCATTCGATTCGTTGAGTTTTATTTTTTCCCCCTAGCTTTTACTTTATTACTCGCAATTTTTCTTTTATCTGCACTTTTAACTAATTTAAATAAACATCGCGGAAATTTATTATTTTCCTCCATAACTTTCTTTTTATCAAAACAAATAATATAAAGTGGAAAAATGCGTCATTTGATAATTTCAAAGGCGAAGCTTAAATGAACCGTGCGAGACACCCAGTGTTAATATTTACATTTTATATATGTAGTTTTAATGGATGGGCTCTAAGCAGAGTATTATTTGTGCTCAAATTGATCTTAGCTCTTTTCGATTTGTAAAGCATTAGAGATTAGCGAATCGAACAAACTATACTATAAAACATATGTATTTCGTTTCTTCCTTTGGTGAAAAAATACTTCAGGGCGTGCCAAATAACGCAACGTAACGTAACGTGCATGTTCATATTTTACGTCTTCTATAAAAAAAATACATTTTAGTCTTAAGTAAAATACTTAAATAAATACGTTTTATTTAATAAAAAAAATTATATTGTCATGTTTGACAGTAATTTGTTTTTTGAGCCATTCACACTATCAAGAACTTGTATAAAGTCCGTAAAGCAAAACATGTTTTTGCTGTATGATTGAACAAACATATATGATTGAATTCAACTCACTAACTTTGTTGTTGCTTTTACATGTAAATTTTTCGATAAGAGAGCGAACGAGGGAATGTCGAATCGATGATGGCTAATATTTGCGAAAACAGTTTGATATACATATGTGTTAAGAGGCATTTCCATTGAAAATTATTTTTTTTTTGCCACAATTTTGTACAATTTTAATTTATAAATTTCATTTTCGAATTGAAAATTTTACTTGTTATTATATTACTCCACAATATTGGTGCTGACTTCAAGCAGATCTGAGTTCCACAATAGTGAGGTTTTTATGTTCTGCTATATGCTGCAAGCTGTGAATCGGAAGTTTGTGTAGCCTAGTTCTTCTCCTGGCTTTTCTTTTTCTTCAAATCAAATCAAAATTTCAAATCAAATCGTTTCAAATCAAAACGAAATGACTGGTCGCTTGGATTAATATTAGAAAATTCCAAGCCTTCTTAGATATTCGATATATGTATGTAAATGTATGTATGTATCATACCGCGTTTCTAAAAAAATTGGATGGCTTTATGGGCAAACAGAGACTCTTAGTCGTAATTTGAACTCCCTCACGAAATTTGCTTTAAATATTTACGAGATCTCACGCTGCTTCTTAAAAAATTTCTCAAAAAATTCAATTTTTAGAGTTTAACTATTAGTAGCTGATGGCAGCCGCATTGAATTAAAAATATGCCAAACGGAATATTTTGAAAGCCTTTCACTTAACAGAACCACTTTCGTAAGGAATGCTTTCGTAAAAAATGACAGATGAATAACATCTGTCAAAACCAAAAGGTCCCTAAAAAATTATATTATTCCCGTATGGAGTACAGCAGAGATATCGGCTGCGTTTCTAAAGCGAATGAAGCATACGATTCCATTACATGGCTGCAAATAAAATTATTGAGAGATAACTGTTTAAATTTCAAATAAAAAGCTCGGTTTGAAGTCAGATTCGATCACCATAAAAAAATTTTTTCTGAAATAGTATTCAACCCTTGGCGTGATATGGAAAACATTCGAGCGTATTTCTGGCATGAGAAAACTTCTCATATACCCCTTCACCTGCTCTAGGTTGGTTGAAATTCTCGTGACCCTCTATTGGTTGGACTTCTAGCACATCAAAGCACTCACTACAAAAAGCAGGAGTTTTACTGAAAATTTTGTTTTAATGGCAATATAAGGCAGATTGAACATTTTATATGGGTAAGAGATGATATGAAAATAATTTTGATGATATTTTGACATAATTCATTTTGGCATTGACCACGAAATTAAAGTCTTCGATATCGATATACATTTTACATATACATTCGATATACATTCGATATACATTTATATGGGTATGCCCCCTGGCGTTTTATATGGGTTGTGATGTTGTGATGTGAATCCAGCTCAAAAATCAAAATAAATAACTCAAGTTTGCATTTAGAAACTGAATCAGCGCATTTTGGGAAATCACGTCTTGAATTTTTTATGCCCTGTATGAGTTCAAGGTTTTTCACTTTAAAGATTGTTGAAGAAAGAACTTATTGTGTTTCCGAAATTTTTAGTTACCCTTCTTATTAAAGGCTGACGGCAAATTTAAACTCAATTACATAGTTACTCAACTTTATTCAAAAAGCCTTCTTTGTAGTTGTAGAAATCCGTAAAGGGATAGACGTCAAACTTGCTGTCATTACGTGCTACAAACTTGCAGAGAGCTTTGCACACGTCAGCGCCACGTTTCTGTTTGAACAGTTACACAAATAAGCACACTTTCCATATTTGCAGTGTGAAAAATCCTGAAGAAATTCACCATGTTCCTTGCACCGAGAATGCCTACTATGGTTTGTATGCTGAAGGTATTGGTTGTTACTTTTTCAAAACTTAACATGGAGTTAACATTACTTAACATTTTAACATAACTTAACTTAACAAGACTTAACATTTTAATTTCGCACATCAATATCAATCGCCTAAGTGCTAAATGACTCCAAACGTTGATGTAACAACTCATAAAGCGGCTTCAAACATTACTTAATTGGACGAATAACTCTTTTATGTTATTATATATGGAAATTTGTATGTTAGTTGGTCATCTAGATCATTTGATTTGACTCCCTTAGATGCTTTTGGCGGTACAACAGATCAAAGCTTAACTTAACCTTAACAGATCGGTGGAAATCGAACTAAAACGGCCTTCTTTATATAAGATACAGTTATTGGGCTTATATGCCGGAGATTTTGTTAAAACTTCTGTACAAATTGTGAACTATTAATGCCAAAATTCATCCTAATGGCCAATTCATTCCGTGTTTTATTTAAAACCAAATTTTTATACCAAGGTATAAAGGTATAAAACTTATTAAGTTAATAAGTTAATATTAACTTATTAAGTTCTCTGAAACAATAATTTAAATAATAGTCATATATTTCTAATATTAAAACTAATTTCAAATAGCGCATTATTAATGTTTCTGGGCCTCATGTTTTTTTTTGTAAATAATATTTGTAAATTTGTTGAGATAATATGTAAAGATTCTATTTAAGTCAGAAGAAATCGTATATAACAGCGATGATCTGAAGCTATTAACAGTCGGATATAAAGAACACCCTATGCTAATTAAGTTGAAATAAACTCATAACATAGTTATATATTAGAGCTCGCGTACTAATATTTCAAATAATCAACACAATTTTATATTTTAATTTCATTTGGACTTTATAACTCGTTGCCGCTTTAAATATTGGATTCTGTTATACAAGATATTTATTATTATAAAAAATTATTATTCTTTTTTTCAATTAACTCTGCATCGAGTGCTTCAATCATTAAAATTTTCCGAATTTACTAACTAACTAATTACACTAGACCTTTTTAAACAAACGAACAAACAAATTTCTGTACAAATAAACACTCGCCACACTTGCATATCTCTGTCTGCTTGTGTGACTGCATGTGTGACTGTATGTGTGTCTGAATTTACGATGAGTATTTATGGAGGCTTGTATGTTTATGCCTACGTACATTTGAATTGTAAAGTCAAGAGCCCACCTCACTCTCGGTCGAGAACTCTACTGCATAGGCACATGAACTTTCTATGGCTTGTTTATATGTCTTTCATATGTAATTTTTATTATAATCCTGTTGCTGCCATTTGCCATTTGCCATTTGCCATTCTTTTTTTCTTTCTTTTGCCACACTTATCCTTTCGCTTGATGTGCATAATGAAGAGTACATTTTCTGCTTATAAAAGCAGCAGTGAAGTGCCATTCATGCGCGTATACGTGGGGCGGTGTCGAGCAGCGAAAGTGCCTTGGCGAATGTGCCGCACTGCAATTGAATAGAGTTGAATAGGCTGAAGGCGAGGTGTGATGGCAGGGGGAGCAAATGTTTGGTGATGTTGGGGGTCTGCGCATAAATGGAAAATCTTTAAGGTAAACATTCATAAATTCTGCTTATGGGTATTTAAAGGATTTGCAAAAGAAAAAAGCGAAGGCGCTTTAAATGGCATAACGGTAGCATGGAAAAAACTAGCGGAAAATATAAATATGAAACGAAGCGTGTAAAATGTCGATTGAAGGAGAATTGGCATGCAATATGAATGTATGTATGTGTGTGTGTGTGTGTGTGTGTGTGTGTGTGAAATTTTTATGAGACGTGTGCACAGTGCTTAGCTTGTGTATTTGGCTGATTTAGGGATATTTGGAAAAAGGGCTAAGCAAATATTTATTTTGAAAATAACTTTAGAGGAAATTGAAAATTCCCTCATATTGTGGAACTCTGTGAGGTTAAAGAAAGAATTTTGTTTACTTAAGAACTGTTTTTCTGTTTGTTATTGTAAATTAATTAGTTTTTTCTAAATAAAGCTGTCGTAATATTAAATTAACATTCATATTTTTTGCGTTTGAATAAAAATATAAATTGTATGGTAACACTAAAGGTCGCTACAGGTTTATTCTCTATTCAATGTTATCCGATTCTAGAAGGAAATTATTGCATATTATATAACAATTAATATTGTGTGTTTCGAATCCATCTGACTGGAATAAATAATTCGAACTGTGGCCCAAATGGCCAGAGTTGGTTTCTGTCACTGGTTTCTCTTGTTCCAAAAAAGAAATTCCTATTCTATTCCTAAAGTTCCCTAATTTACAACGAATTATGAAATAAATATGGTTAAAAAGCTAAAAGAATAGAGAGGAACTATATAGGGAATTGTTCGAAAAAGTTTTTGTTTGGCTCTTGTGGTAGTGACCCCAAAGGGTCTAGACTTCATATTCAAGTAAGAAGAACAACTATTAATTTATAAGTGATCTGGCCAGCTCGTCTAAGAAGCTAAAGCAAAAGCCGTAGTTCCATTCTGAGTTTTAACCGAACACAGTCCATTGAACTTAGAAGAGGTTAAGTTGATAATTCTTTTCTTTATTCTTCTTTTTCATTCCTCAAACGAACTTCCAGGTGTGGTCGTAAAACTCTTAATTACTTCATCGGATTAGGCTAAATATGAAATGCTGTAATCGCCCCCTTTGAAAGCTTTCTTGTAACCGTTATGAAACCATTTTTATATTTCTTTTCTGTTTAGTGCCAAGATTAGAGTTGGTATTGGTTTCATCTGAAGACTTTGCTAGAAGTCTTTGGTCTATTGGGAAAGAATTGTTTGATGAGTACGTGATTGATATTTGATGCTCTTTATACGGACTATTTCTAGTGTTTCTAGTTCGGTTGCACTTTCTTGCCCTTAGTTTAGCAGATATTTTTGATATTTACAATTTTTGAACCGCTTGGAAGTTAGAAGTAATTATTTACTTGTACCAAGTGTTACCAGAGTTTAACATGTATTTTGCCGAGGTACAGTTTCAATCTCACTACGAACACGTCATCATATATATATATATATATAGAGAAAAGAAGTTCCCGGCATACTGACTTCTCTTCCAAGAAGATCAAGGTATGTTCATCAGTAGTGGAGATGATGTAAGATCAGAACATCGTTGGGTAGAAATATGAAAAAGACAGAAGAGCACAATTCTTCTGTGGTAACTTTTTTATACAAGGTACAATAATTTAAATTCCATCTTTACAACACCTTCAGTGCCGTAAAGGTGGTTATAATAGAGAGCGGAAAGTTAGCCTCGTGTTACACAGTAAGACTAACTTTGCTAGATGCTAGCTAAGCGGCAATTAATGCGATCCGTTACACCAAAAGAACGTTTCATTGGGTTAGAATCTGCGAGTAAGTAATCCATAGACTTTTAATGAGGAATGTCCTGAGCATCAGTTGGGTTCCTGATCGAATAGATATAGAAAGAAATAAAAGGGACAAGGGGTCATCACAGTGCATTTATATACCAGCTCTCACCTCTTCAAATTAGGTAAGGAAGAACCGGCAGAATATAGGGTACTCGCTGAAGATAACGAAAGCTTGAAGCTTTTCGTGAATGCGCAGCTTGAAGGCGATTGAAATGAAATATCTTCCCTCACGATGCGAACATTTTTTTTCGTCATCAATAAATGAGCCACTGTTCCAGGCATCTTGTTGCCAGCGCAACACGGTTACTGTTCTTTTCGCTGTTGCTACCTTAGTTGCAACAAGCAACTTACTTTCCTTGCTGTGTTTGAAAATCTGTGCCTAGAATTAGACCAACAAGCCAAGAAGATAAGCGGGGAATACAAGATGGCGCTGTGTGTATGTATTCGTTTAAGAGCCATGACACATACACTTAAATGCATACACAGGTGACGGGCAGCTGCTCAGTTTGTCGCTTTTTAAAGAGCATTGCAACATGACACAGTTAACAACTGGTTTTAGGCCGGCCGAAAGTGACTGAATGAACATGTTCTTACTGCTGCATACATGTTCAGGCCTGCGTATGAGTGTGGCTGGCTCAAGTGCTTTGAAGATGGATTTGTGCGCTGGCATTCATGAGCAGGCCTGTAGTGCAAACGTCTGCTTGCAACCATTTGTACATATCTACATTTGTTGCCGCAAGCTCGCAGATGTGTCTGAACACTTGCGAATTCGTGTAAGCCTCTGGGCCTGCCATAAACATACACTCACTTTTGTACACACACACACACACACACACACACATATATATATATATATATATATATACATATATAGATCAGCATATAAATGCATATGTATAAGCATTTGTATGAATTGTGTAAACACACATGTACTAAATACTCAGTTTACTGTAATTTTTTCCTGTGCTTGTAATTCCTTTTTTAATTTTTACTACCTGCCCGTTTCAAATGTAAACATTGTGCCAGCTCTGCGTACTACACACTTGTTTGTGTGTGTATGTTGCTGTTGCCCACATAAGTGATATATTACGAAAATGCCACAAATGTTCATGCTAGATTATATATTTACATTAATAAATGCCTCTGTGTGTACGTGTGTGTGCTTTGCTTACCTATGTACACTTGTGGTTGGTCTCGCAGCGTTCAGACTTTAATACAAATGGCCAACATTTGTTGCCGCTAAATCTCAGTGTACGCAAATTTGTTAACTGTATCCTTTTTCACAATTTAACGGTTGTTGGTGGTGGTGCAGCGGCAGTTTATGGGCACTCAAGGATTTGTGGGAGCCGCAACTTTAAATATAATGCGATTCTGCACCACTTTAAAATGTGAGATTTCAACAGTTTTAAATGCTTAGTTGCCTTAAAATATTGGAGTTTGGTTAGAGAACATTTTCCTATTACTAAATATAGTTTGTATTGAAGATTTTTATTAAATAAAAGAAGGTCAAATAGGAGCTGTTGCGCAGGATATAATCGTTTTTCTCACCAATAGCATATTTCAATACCAAACAAGCAAGGGAGGCCTAAGTTCGGGTGTAACCGAATATTTCACAGTTTTACAATATGCACAGTAATTAAATATACTAGATATCAGCACGAAAATCCCTTTATCGGGTATATTTGGACTAGAGGTCATTTCTTAGACTAGGACTGATTGCTTTAACTTTTGTCATTACTCAACTACTCTTGAGAACTTGCTTCCATTACATTTTATGAAGATCGACATTTTCAGCTTAAAGTCTGCTAGAATAAAGAAAATTATTATATGTAGTATATGTGTGCTGCTGTAATGTGATATTTACACATTATGATTTTTTACAGATTTACAGGTATTTTCGGTATAAAGTCAGCCATGGGCACTGTGGTCCTTATATTGAGTATATAGGGGCCTAAAAAGCATGAGCTGGCATATCTTGAAAGCACTATTTGTACAAAGTTTTATTCCAATAGAAGCTTGATTTATATACTTTAAAGTGAAAGAAAAGTGAAAGAAGAAAGGAAAAGTTGTTATCAAATTTCCCCCATTGTCATAAAGCGACATAAAGATGCTCTTGTAATATCATATACCAAATTTGGTTGAAATTGGGTAAGGCCTTTTTGAGATATGGGATCTCCTCTAAAAGTGGGCGGTGCCACGCCCATCACCCCATATGTAGTTCTTAGGCAGCATATTTTCTGTGAGATTTAATGTTTTTGCGGTGTTCCTTCAGCGAGTTAACGTACTTTTAGTAGTTCTCAACATAACCTTTCTATGGGAGGTGGGCGTGGTTATTATTCGATTTCACTAATTTTCCCACTGTATGAAGAGATGCTTTCTGAATGGAATTTAACCGTTTGTAAGGTACGTACATTAAACCTATTGGGGACTGGGCCACTCCCACTTTAAAAAATTTTTTCACCACAGTTGCCCCAGTCCGTTGCGATTCTCTGTACTAAATTTCGGTTTTGTATACATATTGTTACTTAGATATAACATTTTATAAGTTTTCGAGTAATGGAATTTTGTGGTTGTGGCAGTAATCCAATTACGCGCTTTAATATCAATGCAATACCATCCTTCGTATAGTAGCAAAGAACATTTGTACTAAGTTTCATTAAGATATTTAAACTTTTACTCAAATTATCGCTTGCACGTTCTGACGGACCGACAGACAGACGGGATTCCACTCGTCTCGTCATTCTGATCATTTATATATATATATATATATAACTCTTTATCTATCTCGATTAATTTTAGGTGTCACAATCAATCGTTAGGTGAACAAAATTAATGTAATCTGTTGCAACATGTTGCGAGAGTATAAAATTATGTAAATAATATCTGAAGTAAATCCTTTAATTTTTTTTTTAAAGGAAAAAGTTTGTAAGATTAACCTTGCCAATAATGTGGGTCATATCCGAAAGCATCCACCTGCCATCGAGCTCTACCAGTTAACAATTCATGTACTATTCTGTTTAGTATAGAGACTTCTGATTATTCTTCTTCCAACTTCTATTCTTATCTAATTTCTTATTATTCATTTACTTGCATAAATTGTCTCAGTAGTTGAAGACACTTGACCTTTCGGTTCAATATACATACTTGAGTCTATCAAGTTTTCTAAAAAAACCATAGAGAGTATCGTTTTGACTATTGGAACGGTGTCATTATAAGAACATTCTTTGCAAACAATCTTTATTTTTTAAAAATTTTCGGCTATTTTTTAGCTTAGACTTCAGAGATATAGAGGTTCTCAATCTGATTGTGGCCTTTTCTTTAATAAGTTCTATAAGCACGTCAACTTCAAAGACAGAAAGAAACAAAGCTGTAACCTCCTAGAAACGTTCTTCAATACCGATTTGAACGAATAAGGAATTTATATTGCGACCCTTTTTGGACTTGGAATCTCTATATATATACCAGTAGTTAAAAGCTGGTATTTAAGATATTGATATTGCCTACTTAAAATAAGCAATCACACTTTCGGCCAGTATCTCAATGTGCAGTTCAGTAGAATTCGAAGTAAAATAATGACAGCGTGCCACAGAAGTGCAACAAAGAGCGTTTACTCAGACAGATACTGCGGCTGTACCTGCCAGTGAGGTTTATGACATTTCGTTCTTTAAAATACAAAAACTGACAGGGACTATTTGGTTTGATTAGTTTTCGATCTCTGTCTCTTTCTTCCTTTGCTTTACTCACTTGTTTACATTGATGTTTCGACAGCCACTTAAATAAATTTACTTCCTAACCTGCTCTGTGCAAGCAGTTAATTTCTTAAAATCGGCGACATTTTATTGCACATTCCTACGAATATCTTGGCTTTCACAAAAACGCTATAAATACACAAGTATATTATATACGAGGGACAAATCGAAGGTTTACACCAATCACTTCCTCTGACTGCCAAATATCTCACATACAAGATATTTATAATAAATTGTGTATTTCCAAGCTTTAGGAAGTAAAAATGTAGTACCAACACATATTATAAAAACATAACTGTAAGTATATACATATATATGTGAAAACACGTAAAAAATTATCAAGAGAAGTTAAATGACGGCGTCTCTACTATCGGAGCATAAGAATCTTGAGTGTGAACGTTAAAAATATATACACATACTTACATATACACACATAAAATGAAAACAAGTTTGCACAACAACGACAACAACAACAACAAAGGTCCATTGGGTGTCTTAAAAAGAACGGCGACATAAGTGTGTAAAACGCAAGCAGAGGCCTGGCACGTGGAGCGGAGATCTAAATTGATGATCTGAAGTGCGCAGCCGGAAGCGTGCTCGGGGCCAAAGAAATTCAAAGATAGAAGACCGCCTACATGCAAACATACATACAACTACATATGATTTGTTATAAACGAAGATACGTTTTAATAAGGAACGAAGGTGGAGGAGTTGTTTTGGCGTGCTTGGACTATCATAACGGCAGTTGGGTGCCATGGTGGCAGTTAAGCAATATGTTAGTGAAGCGCCCACGTACTTAACTTTATGACAAATAAATAAAAGGGCCGAGAAAAAGAGCAACAGAAAGGAACTAAAACAAAACCCGCCGCAGAAGTGTTTCTAAAAATATGAAAATAAAGCGCCTAACTTTAGACACGCGACACACAAGCCACGAACAAAGTGCGGGCAGCAAATTTAAGCAGCAGTGGCTTTTCTTAGACAGACACAAACGGAAAATCAACAATATGAAGCAGAAAATAACGACCACACAAGAGGCAGTTAAAAAGAAAAGTGTAATTTCGGGAAGTGCAAAAAAAGTACGTGTACATATGAGGATAAAGCAAAAGTATGGACCGAAGCCGCAAGCCGTGCAGCATCTATCAGAAGGAGCAGAAAAAAATAAAAACTAAAAGCGACAGCAAAATTGACAGCTCGCCCGACAGGCATGTTATCGGTACTGGTCCCGCGGCTAGGGCAACGGTAGTCAGAGCAAGTGAGTTATCAAAGCGGCGCGAAGCGCTGAATTGCGGTATATATATACATATGTATAAAAGTATGAGTACGTATTCATATACTAAATACAGTTATGACATGAGCACATGTACATATGTTTGGATGTAGTCGAAACAAGTGACAACATGCCACATGCGAGCGCACAAACACACAAAGATATATTGCTCATGTGTTTGTGCGCCATCAAATAACGTATGTTACCATGATTATCTAAACGCAAGCGACAGTGTGAAAATTTCGCCATTACCAGCGAACACATACATATGCGTCGGAGTTGTCAAAGAAAATGGTAGTGAGCTGAGCACATATAACCATACATACAAGCATGCTAAAATCATACATATATATATATATATATATATATATATATATATAAAATACGTAGAGATACACATATACGCACACGCACGCCCATTAATTGGCAGACGGCAAATGTGAAATGAGCTCGTGTAATCATTTTATAAATCAAAATTACTTTTCATTTCTATGACAGCTGGAATAGGCGTTGCTTGACATTTTCGCTTTTCATTTACAGCAGCTCAGTCGCACTCCTCCTCAGCGAAACATTGCTGCGCCACATCCTATTCCTCTCCTTCTCTTCTGCATGGTGACGTTGTTATGGCAACATTTTCATATTAATATTATTGTTTTTGTTTTGACATTTTTTGAAAGACATTTATGCTAGAATTTACAATGTGTAAACTTTTTCCTTATCACTTCATAGTAGAATGCACATCAACACTGCCGGCGGCCTGACTTGAGGCACATTTGCACCGAGTGGCATGTGTGCTTAAGTGTGTTGAATAAAATTTTGGCTGATTATGCATCGAAACTTTGTTGTTTGAAACAGTTTGACATTAGTGATTTACTTAAAAGCTCATTCAAACTCAAAGAAGTAATGGAAAAATTAAAAAAAAATTCTTTTAGTTATGAGTGTGTTGTGTGATTAAGGCTTGCAAAATGAGCTTACTGTTAACTTTTCAACGAACACTATGAAAGTGGCTTCTAAATACTTCTAATAGCTTTTCTATTTAGACACCTTTGACATAGTGGACTTACATAATTACATATTTAAATATATTGTTCTTCAAGCTCTTTCAAACATATCGGTTTCATGTTTTCGAACCGATCGAATTTATATCTTAGAAGTATTCATCTGCGATGACTTTTGCTTTGAAGCATTTTTACTGTACACTACTCTACAGCTTTTTATGATTTTTAAAGCTTCTCTAAGTATTTCCGCACAAACTAAATATCAAACTCTAAAAATATGGTAGTAGGCCTTTTCTGATTTTACTGGAAATGTTATCAAATAAAGTTCCTAGATAGTTTCATCTAGGATAATAATGCATTCATGCATTTGTTTAGTCCTTTTGCTTAAAGTGTCCAAACAATTATGATTTTTATTGCTTATGTTAAATCTGTGAACGTATTTATGATATGAAAACTTTCTCATGAAAATTAATTAGCTATTCAAAGGTGGCTTTAGGTAATAGTAGTACCCCCTCATTTTTCGGATACTATTAAGGCGACCATAAAAAAAAAATTTTAATTAGAAGGAGACCGGAAAAATACCTATGAAAGGTTATTTGGCCTTAATTTCGGACGTTCTACAGGTTTCGGCTAAAGACTATGCCAAAATCTTAAAAATTTGAGGCGAGAAAACTCTTTTTGTAGTTGTTTAAGTTTAAGGGATTATACCAGTCTAGACCTAAATACAAAATTGCGGCTACTGGGGCAGCCTTCACAACCACCTTTTAAAGAGAACATTCTAGGAACATCTGAAGCAAAATACACAATAGGTTGTGCGACTATCGTCGCGCGATTTGGAAAGCGCAGTTCCGAGAAAAACGCGTTTAAAATTTTAAGTGTTCAGCTGATTGCCACGAGGGCTTCGACAAACCAGCGGATTATTAGATAGGTAAATTTTTGTTTCCCTATTCGCCCAATTAGAACCCTAATGTGTAATTTAAGCTAAAAAAATAAGTCTAATAATAATACTGATTTAAAGCTAGACGGTTCTAAATCCTATCCTAACCTTATTTTAGCATTTAGCGTGTCAGTTCCTTTAATTCTTTTTGGCTACATACTTTTTGGCTTCTTCTGAAAGTCCATTTTCTCGCCCTTTGCTAGAGCATAAAAATGAAGAACATCTAGCAAGCAGCTAGCCTTAGGCGAAGAGTAACAAAAGCAAAACAGTGAAAATGTAATCAGTAATACATATTATTTTTCTTCGAAATTAAATTGTTTACAATTAGACAACTTAGCCAGATAACTCTTCGATATCCAAGTGTCTCTTTGTTAGTACATATGGATGAAGTTATAACTTCGTAATTAATTTAGTGATTTATCAGTAGCAAAAGATAAATAAAAGCTCCAATTGATATATTATCAAAACAACTCTCGAGATAAGCTAGCAACAGTTTTAAATGGCAAATGTGGGGTGGTGGCATACAGTACATAAAGTGTCTTCATTTATATCTCTGAGTATGTATGCACTTATGTATATGTGCTATATTTAACAGACATAAGGACATATGTTTGTCTCGATATGAGAGTAAAATTGCAAATGGCAGACAATGAATTACTGTTACTGAAAATTGGTATTCATTTCGTTTTCTCAAATGAAAGAAATACTCGCATAAATATAAATAAAAGCAAATATGAGGAGAGATTGAAGGAGGAGAAGAAGCTTGGTAAGGGTCTAAGGCGAGAAGTGCCAATGGCATATGAAGAAACAGCGTATAATAAACTCAAATAAAAGCGCACATAAATGAAACGTCACAACGCTGTCGAACGGCAAAATATCACAATAAAACAAGAATTTCCTCATTAAACTGGAACTAGTCAGAGGAGCATTAAATTTATGTCAATTCTTTTGGAATATGGGTTAGTTCATAAGTTCAATAATATTTTTAATAATAATAAAAGAGATAAATTAATTTTGACATCTATGTGTCTATACTGGTATAAACATGGTATAAAACTGGCATAAACTTTGTATAAAAGTGGCACAAACAGGTATAACTTGGTATAAATTGGCATAATTTGGTGTAATTTTGTTATATTTCTGTTTGAAATCTCAAAAATAACAATTTTCTGACTAGTTGACTTCACTGCTGGGATATACATTATATTGTACTATATGTACACGTAAATACATACAAGCATACATTTAGAAAATAAAATAAATATTTGGCTCCTCAATGTAGACTTTGATTAATTTCCAACCACTTTCAAGCAAATATGCTTTATTTGAAAAATACTAAACACCACATACGAGTATTACATGTGTTTTGTGTATGCGTGCGAGGTTTTGTTGGGTCGTATGTTTTGGGGGTTGATTGCTTGTTCGGTTCAAATTTTCTTTGGTAATTGGATATGAAAGATTACAATGCATATTGTTCGAATATCATAAATATGTTATTAACAATAAAAATAAATCATTAACAATCTGTATTAAGATCGTGTATTTATTTCTGTGATATTTCACACAGTTGAGAAGGGTGATTTTCTTACATTTAATTCCATCAATATCATTCTATCATTGCATTATATATATATGTATACATGTATATGTGTAGGTGCTCTCAGCTTTGAGATTTTAATGCTTGAATGGGCCGTTAATTGCTGGTGTCGAAGTGTCAAAGAGAAAATGATAAGGGGCGCGATTATTTGCTGTGAACAGCCACTTTTTATGGGACAAATATCTTTAGTTTGATTGCTTCTATCCGACAAGTAAGTGACACAATAACTCTGTGAATTTAATATGTTTATTTTGTTTACCTTATTCGCCAGTTTTCGAAGTAAATAAACTTTGACACTCCCGTTGTACTGTTACTTTGACTTATATCAGCTTCAGTTTATTAATACATTTTGCTTGACTGTTTCTGAATACAGGCCAACTTGAAACTATTCTAAAATGGGAAAAGGAAGTTTCATATGTTCAAGCAAAGCAGGAGAATACTGCCAGTATTCTTGTATTCTTCCCCCGGTATCTCTTAGTGATGAGAAAAGGTCATTTTCAAAGTAATTGGCAAAAGCTTCACGTTTAAATATTGTACAAATAGAAAGGAATATGAAATCTTGCTTTGACCTACTCCTTGTGCGAGAAGAGATTGGTACAACTTAGTTCGAAGCCACCGCTGCGAAGGTTAACCCGATTTCAAGGAATTTTTTTCTTTTTTTTTCACTTTCAGTTTCAGTTTCGAGTCTTGCGTTTAAATTCGCGCATTATGAGCAATATGCGCAATTTTGTCCAAGCTAATAGAACTGTTGCTCAGTTATTCCACAATGAGAAGGAGAGATTAACTGTAGAGCAGGCGTATGCCGTTAGATTACCGCCTGAACTATTGTAATTCGTCGGAAGGTTCAGCACCGTTGGCACGATTCTTACTCCGAATGTGGTCAGATGAAAATATCCCTGTCGTTAGTAAGGGATATTTATTTCAATCTACAGTAAGGGTTTCTACCAATTTTATTAGAGAAACAAATCGATTCCATGATCCAAAAATGTTTTTTTAGACTTCATTTGCCTAAACTTTGTAAGAATTTATCGAATTATAAATCAGCTACTTTGAGAGGATTTAATAAGGTATCAGCTCCTCAAAAGGAAAAACTTTTGTGTGTTCAGAAAGACTCGGTTTCTTGGAGTGTTAAGAAATGTTTAAGTAAACAGTGGTTGATACATAATTTAATATAAACGTTTCTTTAGAAAAGCTAGCCAAATATTCAAAAATAAGGTGTGCTATTCAAACTTAAGTGAAAACTGCCTCAAACAAAGAAGGCCAAATAAAACAGAATCTCTTTTGTTGAATTTTTGAATGGGCTGGAGCGACAATGATTAGCGATTTCTTAATCAATTCTATCCTATCCTATTTGGTTTAGCTAATTTGCGCACGATTTAAGTGAAAATCACGCCGTGCGTGTGAATTAGAGTAGAAAAAAGCAAAGTCATTTTGTTACGGCTTCAAATGCTCACCAGCTTACTGCCTGCTAAGTTTTGCATTCTGTATATTTGTACTGGCTGATCCTTTTAATGCAGGGAACCCGCTCAATTCACTTGCTTTCTTTTTTCGAGTTTCGAAAAATGCGTGTCAGCGCCAAACGGTGCGCACTTCAACACGTCGATGATGACTGGGCGTGTTTGCCGATGACGTTGATGATGTACTGGTTCCTATTGTTTGTGTTTGTGTGTGTTACACATAGTCTAAAAAAACCGAACTTCAAAACGAACATTAACAACAACAATCTGCGCGCTTGAAAAAAAATTTGAGCATAGCTACAAAAATTTGGTATTTCATTGTAAATTGTAGCCTTTGAAGTGGAGCGAGTTGGAGCAAAGAAGCAGCAGAGTGGGGAAGCGGCAGTGCAGTGCGGTGGGGTAGTCAAGGGGTGGGAAATATATGCGGGGCATGAAAGCATTTAAAAACTCACTGAAACTGATTGAAAAGCCACTCCAGGCTCGTGCAGCAAACTGCAGCGCTCAGCCACTTGAAGCATTCATTTCTTGCTTTCGTTTTGTCTCAACGCCTGGGCAGCGGCAAAGGCCGGCGAAGGCTGGCGAAGGCACGTTGGTGCAGTTGATGGCAGCCATTGTGACATCAACACGTTAACTGACCAACACATACATGTATGTGCACTGTATACCGCTGGGGCAATGTCGGAGTGTCAGCCAGTTAACAATCAATGTTTGGGAGAGCGGTGTGTTCGGTGCTTGTGGGGGGCACTCGTTTCAATTCACTGTGGTTGCTGTTGACATGTCACCGTTTAATTGGCTAAAGTTGGAGCGCCTGAACTCCGTTGTAATTAAATGCAAACTGCAGTTCGGTGTTTGTATGTATGCGATAACGCGATATGAATGCTGCCAAACTTGTAGGCATGGTCCCATTGCCAATGTTAGGGTTACAGCATCGGTCACTTGGCACCTACAACTGGAATATACTCACATCTGGTTGGTTGTATGTGTGTGTGTGTGTGTGTGTGAAGAAAAAATATTATCAAAAAACAACATTGAGTTTAACAAGAGAGAATTTTGTATATCCGTATGTTGTTTGCATCAGTCATGTCATGTGAAGTGCTCCTGTTTTTGTACACACTCGCACTTGTGTCAATGTTTGCACTACGCTGCTCTGGATGTGGGTCAATTAAATACAGTGCTTGAATGCTTTAATAGGTTCCGAAAAGTGGTATTCTCTCAACGGCCAGTTGCGGGGAGTGCTGTGGCATGTTTTACTTTGCTCAGAGTCAGCTTAATCGTATATACTCGAAACTGTGAGTCAGAAATCTGCAGTTAGAGGGTTTGACTCAAATTTAGCAGGTGTGAGAAATCTAAAATTTTACGTTACTCCTTTGAACACACCAGCTTCAAATAATGACGAGCTGTTTTTATTTTGAAACCAAGAGTCAAGAAAGCTTTAGAGGAATATTTTGTCAAAAAAAGAAAGCTAAATGCTTTTTCACTGTTTAATTTTCAATATAAAATAGGTCCCTCTATAAATAAATTAAAATATATTCAGAGTGTTCCAACGATGTCAAAATTATTCCAAATTTGTTGGGAAAGAAGTTATGCAACTTAATAATATAATACTAAACAAGTTTTATGCAATGGTTTAGGTTTTTCCTTTACCACGCAAATGGTGGTAAAAGAACTATAGGGAATTGCCACGGCTACTAATGTAGCGTATATGTGAGCAAATTTTCGGTGACGGGTTTTCGTTGGCGTAGAAAACCATTACTATTGTTTGCCACGATAGAAGAACATCTCCAGAAAATACGAGTAACAAGAAGGTTTTGAAACTTTTTAGAGATATTCACACAGCCAAATGTTATCTATCTTTTTTTAATGGCTTTTCTTTCTCCTTTATGTCAAAATAAGGCACATATTTCCAAGAAAGTGGGAACAAAAATTTCGAGCATAATGCGGTTATTATGGAAATATCATATGAAGTTCCAAAAGCTTCAGGTGCTGACTGATTTGTAGAGCACACAGAGACTTTTAGAAGTTTTCTGTACCAATTCTCAAGAAGTGCGATCCCTTGACCTGCATCAATAGGACTTTCTAATAAAATTAAGAAAGAGCTCTCCGAATGATTTGATAACAAAAAAGATGTCTTTAAACTAATGTTAGGGAGAATAGTTCAGACAGCAGACCTTAAACACTCATAGAATGGTAATAAGCGATATATTTTTTAAACAAGGTCAGAGTCAGTTTTCATTTGTCGCGATAGATAAAACAGTTTTCCAACTAGTAATGACGAAAGACGAAGTAACCCATATCGCACATTTGTGTCTTCGTATACTCGTCACAGGCAATTCATTCTTGGCAAGTCCTCTACCCACCTTTACCCTCTACCCGAAGTCCGGACGATGACACCATCAGAGGAGACGAAACTTAGTGTGTTCGAGATATTGATTTTGTGTAGGATATAAGGTCGTTTGAACGCAGTGGAGCAGAAAACCAGTGAAAAGAGGAGCTGACTACGCTACAAGACGATAGCGACGAAAGACGAGAGATGTCGGGTTATTAAAAAACAGCAGATATTTAACTTTGATGAGCTCCCGAATTATTATAAGCGGTGTTTTTTGGTGGTAGCAACATCATACCATTGCGCTGCGAAGTTCAACTGGAGAAGGGGTGGAATCTAGTGGTGCAATTATGGCTAATAATTTTCATATATTCATTACATATTACATATATATATTCTTTTTTTTATTAATTAAATATAACATTTTAATTAAAACTAATTTTGCTTTGTCATTTGCTTTTGTTGTTGCGAAGCATTTGAAACCCAACAGCAATGAAATATCGAATCTCACTCGCTTCATCCAATCATTCAACACCCGTTATTACGCACCAGCACAGCACGCTCGCTATGCGTGATTGGCGAAAATTAGGACACTCGATATAAGTGTCTTCTAATTAAGCGATTTTCGATTTTAGCCCGAATAACAATTAATGGCAATTTGCTATTCAAATGCGAATCACTGATCATACAAATACATATATACACATATGTATATACAAAGGTACGGCTTCGAAGCAGTGTAATTATTGTCGAAAACACACCTACATCCTTGCCGACATACACCAACACCCACACATGTACACACATATACATATATACTTGGTATGTATGTGTACATATTGTTGTTGTTTGTGATTTAGGTGTTGGTGTGCGCGAATTCCTTTGTTCGCTGGTCAACGGCAGCTGAATTTGAATTTTTATTGGCGTCGCCATTGCTATTGGCCATGGTGTGTTGGTGTTGACTTGGCTTAAATCTGTCATTGATAGCAGCGACTCCTCGCAATGCTCGCCGGAGATTCATTGTGCGGCACAAATCGGATTAGGGGCACTATTAACGAAGTCGGCAATAATGAATGAAGGCTCTTAGCGTATGCAAATCGCTCCTGCATGATATATATTCGATTTCATGTATGTATGTGTTTGTGTGTGTACACGTATATATATGTATATGTATGCAAGCAGGTATCACACGTCCTTGATGTTAATTATAGTTGACGGTATTACCATATCACCATAAGTTAACACTCACACAATTTCAGTGGACATTTTACATATGTATGGAGATTAGTGCGTGTGATTGTGTGTGTATGGCATTTGGTTTAATCTGTATTCGAAGTATGCAAGCACTTATATAGTAATGTTGTGATTTGGGTTAAGTGGTGTATATTTAGAGATTAGTGATAATCGAACCATGTGGTTCGCCAATCGAAGGCATTAATATTAATACTCATAACGTTTCTGGAGCGTTGGTACTTTTTATTTGAAAGTGGAAGAATGTTGGAAAAAAATAAGTTTAATTCTGGCCTAAAAATATTTGATTAAGTTAATCATATTGTGCTACTGTGTGTCGTTTCTCCCCATTCTTCCCATTTGAACAACACTTGGGGCAAAGTTTCTTTTTTTTTAGAGTTGGTAACTCTATCGAATCACTTGGCATTATTCGAAAAAATATGTGGTACTATAACTCTGCTACAAATTTAGATAAACAACATAGAATTAGCATAGGGGATGGCAATGGAAAAGGACATGTGTGGTCTTAAAAATTTCTGAAAGTGGACTTTCCAGCCAATTTACTAAAAGTGAAATAACTGTTTAAAGAATGACGTCAGAAATGTCAAAATTAACAACATAGATGTAGTAGACTTTCTTGAAGATTTCTTCAAGAATAGCATGTTTTTAAATGAAATTTCATATATCACAAAATATTTGACCAATTTGAACATCGTAATATTAGTCCGTTAAAATGGAACCTCGCACAGTTTGCGCTCTTCACAAGTGGCAACTATAATGATGAAGAAATGTTGACGAAGTTTTTCACTTCTTCCCATAGCTCCGAATTTTTCGATATAATGATTTTCGAAACTCTGCTTGACTCTATACCCTATATCGGTTAATATTTGAGTTATATGATAGTGCTATAATAATGAAATAATTTCGGTACATATTTTTGAGATTTTTTTTTATAAATTTTAGTTTTTTTTTGAGATTGATGTTTTTGAGATTTTACATACAATACATATTTTAGAGATTTGAGATTTTGAGATTGAGAATATAGTCCTCTGTAATTTCGTTCCTCATATCGATTTTATACCGAACATATTAAACACTTTCAAATAAATTTTGTGATTCGATCTCAAATTCTGTTGTTGTTGACGCTTATCTACAACTCGATCCGCATAGGATTCGATTGCCGAGGGAATATCTCTTGGCCGAATAAGATCTGGGTAAATTCCCTTAAAGCATATCGTGATATTTGGTTGTTGTTATATTTTACCGTCATGATACCGTGGGTGATACCGTTGCATATCATTCGCATAAAGAGTTCAAAATTTCGTTCTGTAACGAATGATGCATTTATTGGTAACATTTTTAAAATTGGCAGTATTGCTGTACATCACATAATTATCGTAGATAATTACAGATTATTGAGGATAGTATTAAAATCTTGTTTGTAGATCCAAATATTAAAATTATAAAAAAATGTTGGAAAGATTTTTTTTTGAATACGTGGTGTATTCGAAAAATAACGAAACTTTTCGTTTTTCCAAAAAAAACATTTCTTCATGCGTCTACATTAATGTTGTCGTCTTCAAAATAGTCTCTATTCGATTCTCTATTCTCTATTCTATAGTCTCTATTATGCACTTATGCCACCGCTTATTCACCTAGAATTCACGAACAAGCAACGAAGTGGGAGTAGAATTGAGTAAAAGTGAGTACAAGCCATGGATTGTTTTCCACAAATTTGGGTGTTTTTTCGGATTACATCCGGCAAACGGCGTTGAACTTGTAGATAGTACTCCTTATTGACCGTTTGATCTGATAAGAATTGATGATACACTATGACATTAAAGTCGAAGAACACATTGGAAGAACATTCCCGTTATCTTTTGAACAAACCTCGAATATTTTCAGGAACACTTACTATTGGTTCAGATAATTACTTTGTAATTACAGCTTATAACTAATACATTCCGGTTAAATACCCTTACGAAATATATCTAATATATATCAATTTAGAAGAAAAAGAACTAAGAAAGGGCTAAGTTCCGGTGTAACCGAACATTTTATACTATCGCAATGTGGAAGGATCAGAGGCGGGAAATGCTTTCAGGTGCTGGCATAACTTTCATTCATTATTCATTCCGATTCATTATCCGACGAAATTGTCAATGGATTGCAATCATATTTGGTATCTTATTAACTTATATTACAGGCCATAGACTCATGTACTTTCATTGTTATATTTTAATTCGTGACAGAGATATTTATATTAAAATATATCAAATTAACTCAAAAGTGATATATGCGATAAAAACTCAACCAAAGTGACTTAATTGAAAATATTAAATACATGAGGAAAAGGTCAACCAAAGAAAAGCAAATCATTATATTAGGAATAAGCGGCTTAGACCATGGTGTAGACCAATTTCTTTCATATTTAGCACGAAATCTAATTGTGTTTAAGAAAATATATCCACTTAATTTAATTAAAATATCACACATATTGACCAACATAAACGGTTTAAAGTCAGATGGAAAGTCGGGAATTCTTATATGGGACATCTTTGGTATAGAGGAAGCTCTGCACTGATCACATTAACTCTTTTCATTATTCAAGTATATCAGGCAATATGTTTCCATGCAATTTTGTGAAGGTAACTCACACACTGACCAACATATTCGGCATATGCTGGAATAGCGAAAATCATTATATGTAGTATATGGGAGTTGGGATAATTCGTAGACCGATTTCACAATTTTTCGACAGTAAACTATGTCCGATATTACACGTTCACTTAATTTTGCTAAGATATCTTACATATTGACCGAAATATATGGTATAAAGTCTACAGGAAGGTTGAGAATCCTTATATTGCGTTTTTTGGGGCTAAGAGAAGTATTTACCCGATTTTTCATATTTTTCACACAAAAGCACATTGTTATCATGGAAAGATAGGTCTCCAATTTCATTAAGATATTTTAGAGATTTACTGGTATATATGATATAAAGTCTACCGGAAGGTTGAAAATCCGTATATTAGGTATATGGGGACTAGGGGTAGTATTTATCCGATTTTCCCCAATTTTGATGCCAGAGCACGCTATTATCACGGAAAGATAATACTGAAATTTCTTTATAATTTCTTATAGATTTCCCGATATTTCCGATAAAAAGCCAGATAGAGGTACTGAGGTCCAAATATTGGGTATCTGAGGGCTTGAAAAGTTATAATTCGATTTTAACTATTTTTACGCATGAGATGGCATGGCTTGAACATACTATTCGTGGAAAGCTTTGCTCCAATATCTTAACTGACGTTCAATTTATCTACCTTAAAGTGAAAGGATTAGATGAAACTTAAATGTGTTATATGAGAAGTAGGCTTGGTTATTATCAAATTTCCCCCATTTTCATAAAGCGACATAAAGGTGCAAAGATAATATCATGTACCACATTTTTTTCAAATCGGTTAAGGAGTTCTAGAGATTTATCCTAAAGGTGGGCGGTGCCACTCTCGTCATCAAAACTTTACACGGATTTCTGTGCAACCATTCCGTATCATATCTTCTGCAAAATTTAATCTTTCTAACGTGTTCCTTCAGCGAGTTATCGCTCTTTTAGTAGTTTTACAGCGAGTTTGATTTATATAGCTTTAATTGTTTCCGAGATATATATATTAAACGCGTTGGTGGGCGGGGCCATACCCGCTTTTACTGGGATCCCTTATACCAAATAACACGTTTATATCTTAATTTACTGCTTAGTTATAGCACTTTATCTGTTTTCGATTAGTGGCATTTTGTGGGCATGGCAGATGTCAAATTACGCCCAGCTGCAATACCAATCATCTTGCGGTGACAAAGAATATGTGTACGAAGTTTCATCAAAATATTTTAATTTTTACTCAAGTTATCGCTTGCACGGACAGACGGATGGACAGACAGTCACCCGGTATTCAACTTGTCTTATCCTGATAATTTATATATATATATCAGGATATGTCTATATCTGACACGATTAGTTCTAGGTGTTACAAACATCCCTTAGGTGAACAAAACTAATATACTCTGTAGCAACATGTTGCGAGAGTATAAAAATGCAATAAAGCACAATCAGTGTTGTAGCTCAGCGTCTGATTAAACGCTTGTCATCTAATGGCACTAATCACTATTATCATGTTTGTGCTCGCTAATATAAAAATGATAAGCGAATATATGAAAAGCAAACCAGAAAAGTTGCGAAATTCAGAGAAGACCTGAGTCATTTATGAAAGTGCTGATGTAAATGGGAAAGCACCTGTCTGCAGACGTCACATTTTATTTAACTGCGAGATGGAGAATAAAAAATGTGCAACCAAAGAAAACCAACCGTAACCAAAGAAAACTCATACCACCGCAGATCATTATCATCCGAAGTTTAAAAACGCACGCAAATCACATGCTTACTTCACAACAAGCGCTACTCCGGATACGGACGAGGCAGTTAATTTGAGCGGAGTGCGTGTGAAAGCGAAACGCTTCAAATCTATCATCTCCTACAGACAAGCCACGTTACGTGCTAAACACTCAGAAATCCCAGAGCTGCAGAGTTGCAAGACCGTTACAATCGCGATATTTTACGGTATCTTAAGTGCACAGATACAGATTATTTGCTTTTCGCTGTTTGCGAGAATAAATCATGAATTTTCGTTTGTGAAGATTTAGCAGAAGGCGAAAACGAAGAAAATCAAACAGTCAACTTCGACCCATTTATTATACATATTCATGAGGCAGGACCCTTAGAGTAAGCAAGTAAATTTGAGTATACAAGGTGCCCATGTGGATTTTAATATGTCTTACTGAAAGCCAGAACAAAAGAGAGAAGGGACTTATGAGGTAAAACTGCTAACCTTCTAATTTTGGGTGGATAATGGAAATGTTTATAAGTTTTTTTTATGAACTATTTAATAAGTTGAAAATATTGTTTTGATGTTTTGATTGTTTTACGTTTTCCGAATTGTTTGAACTGTTGTTGTTAAATTAATTAAACAACGCTTGACTAAACATCACCGAATAATTGGTTATCATCGTCATTTGCTTCTCCATTTGTGAGAGCATCCAGCAAGGGAGGGTTTATGTGTGAAAAGCGATTTTCCCACTTTTCCATACTAATCGTGTCGTACGATTCGTCTTCAACATAGCCTTTGACTTAACGAATCCCTTTTCATTGTCGGCAAATTTCTAATCGCGGATTCTCTTAAGATTTGAAAATTGGAAAAGGTGCTGGTGCCAAATCTAGAGAACACTGTGGATGCAGAAGTGATTTGGAGCCCAATTCATGCCCATGCCCATGCCCATGTATCTGGGCTTGAAGTTATTTTTCGTTTTCCATTCCAATGGTATACTTTGCCGGCACTATTTGTGTAAAGTTTCATTCCAATATCTTTATTGGTAATTGATTTAAATATTGTAATGCGAAACAATCAGATTGAATTTAAAATTGTGTTATCTAAAAAGTGGTTCTATATCGCTCATTTTCATACTGCGCTGGAAGGATATCAAAATAATTGACAATTTTGATTAAAATTGGTTCAGTCGTTCCTAAGATATAGGATTTTCCCGGAAAGTGGGCGGTGCCACACTTGTGGCTTAATTTTATCCCTTCCGTACCATCTTAACTGGAAGGTTTAATGTTAATCCAGATAAAAATGTGTTTCTTCAGCGAGTTAACGCACTTCGGTTTGGGTTTCAACATAACCTTTGTGGGGAAGATGGGCGTGGTTATTGTTGTGCCAAGGAACAGCGGTACCAAGGTATCTTTATTTACACAAGTTATCACCCGGAATTCAACTCGTCTCGTCATCCTGATCATTTTGATATATGTAACTTTACATCTATCTCAATTATTATTTTTCTCTCCAAAGTGATACTTATTACACACCCTATATATCTATGTTATATATGTAATGATTTAATATGTATATGGAATTCATATTTCAGCCACTGTGTATAAGCACAAAAATACCAACAAATCATTTTCATTAATTTTTTGTGATCCTTTTTTGCCGTTTATTCTTCGGCTGTCTTTCTTTCTTTTCTTAGTCTTTTCCATTTTGCGTTTGCGACATTTCATTTGCATCGCTGATTTGGATTATTTCACAGGTGAACAAATCGGTTTTGTGCTACTTAGCAAGTGTTCCCCTGAGACTACAGAATTGCGCCCACCAAAGGCATTCGCACACTCAACTGTTTGCCACCACCTGTCTCAAGCCGCATAATGATTAATGAAGATCGCGGCACTTAAGCATGACACACTTCCACTTAGCCACACATACATACACATACATACATATATACATATGTAGACGAGTTTATATGTTTGCATTTATGTTTGTATTAGTAAGTAGTTGTTTTTTGTAAGAAAGGGTTTACGCAAAAGAAGTGGTGTTTCATTGTTTTGTGGTAAATGTGGGAGTCTCAGTGAAATATTACCTTGTGACATAAAAGGAACGTTGGCAAGGTAATGCATTGATGAAATGAATGATGACTAGATGTAAATTGAATGTGAGTGTATTGAAAGGTAAATGTTACAAATATACTATGTGCTATAGATGACCGGATGAAATCAAAATAGCAGGTAAAGCTCGGCAAAAGATCTGGCAGAGGCTGGATGTATTGGGGCAAGCAAGGGAAGGCATGCGTCGATGTCATCCATTTGTGATTTTAAACCTTTTTATATTAAGAATATGACGCTTCTCTTTTGTTCCCGATATTCTTCATAAATAGTGCAGCAAATCGGCAGAAGACAAGAAGAGTACTAAGAGAAATACTACTTACAGTGAAGAGACGCGTAAGTTCAATGCGAAACGCCATCATCCTGCCGTCATTAAGTTAAGCTGTTAGAGAGATTCCCGTCTGTAGTTGAGAGAGTTTCGAGATGTATAATTTACTGATCGTTCAATATATTCCAGTAGCATAGCGTGATTAACAGAGCGATTTTATATGTCTTAGTGAACAAAACTCGTACAGTCGTACTTGAATTACTGCCCACCCAGTTTGTCACCACGTTAATATACCTTTAAAGCTCGTATTCAGGGATTTTCTTATAAATAAAAATTCTAATACTTGCACATTTTTGAAGACCCTCTATATAGAGGAGTGTTCCCACCGCATATTCCTTTAGCACAAAAGCTCCCTACACTCATATGAAAAGAGCTCAAATCACTGTCATCCCACTTGCCTTTATTATAGGCATGGATTGGAATTCTGCTCCTTATTTGCAGGTCGATGTGCCCTCAATGATTTCAATAAGAACGCGAAGACATTGATGGGCCTGAAATTCTTGACAATGACGTGACAACTTTTCCGACATTTGCTATAAGCGCAACCCTCTGTTAAAGTAACTCCCGAATATTTACCTGTACTGATTGAGTAATTACATATTTTCAAACAATGGTTTCTTAGTTAGTCCAACTTTCTACCAATAATTTAACATATACAAATAGTTTCGCCTTTATTGATCTGGGCAACCCTTTTCCAACTAACAAAAAAATTTACCTCCAAATGATTGGTACTTGATGTTTTTGGACCAGTGTTCTCTACTCTACTCTAACCTACTCTTTCTTACTAATATTAATTGCTGCATTTTTATTCTATAAGCTTAAAGCAGATTTTGTCTAAATTGAGTAAAAGTATGTCAATCGAATCGCTTCGTGAAATTTATAAGTATTATTAGGTAATTAAACATTAATTCTTCACAAGCTGAGAGCTTCGGGTGTTAACAAAAATTTATGCAAAAAGAAAATACATACTAATATTTTTAATCCTTTTAAAATAAATTTACTAAGAGTAATATAATTCCTATTTTATATGCATATTAAATTATAACTTTTGCCTTATGGTGAACATTATTTTTTTTCCTTTGACGCTTTTGTTTTCAGGATTACCATTTGTTGATTCAGTTATTTTTTATGGTGTATTTTTAACGAGAACGTACAGCATGCATTACCATGCATACCAAGCATCAAAAAAAATAATTTTTTTTCCACTTTTTCGGTGGAATCGCACCCGCAATATACCCAAGGTGTACAATGAAAATGTCTAAACAACACTGTGGAATTTTATATTTAAAGCGATTTTTGGCTACCCTCTCTTGAGACTAAGAATTTGTTTTTATATTATCTGTGGGGACGACAAGGATTCAATAAAACGCTGCCTGTGCTGCTAAGGCAAATATGTCCTGCGCAAAAAATATTGAGATTAACTGACATAATTGTGTAATAGCTTCTGGGTAGCGGGCTATTTAAAGATAATGGGGCACATGCTTTCAAGGCTTAATACATTTCTTTTAATAATAACTAGAATTTAGAATAAAAGAAATGTTTACGAAACTTTCAAAGGTTTCATAATTGCTCTTGAATCGATCATTGGTTAAGTTCTGTATGATTTTTAAAAGCAGTCTTCTGATACTGTATAAGTATCAGAAACAAGATAGGGCTTTAAGCCTTTGCTGTCCGAAATGGCATTGTAGAAACGCGGAAAATTCTCTGCATCGATGCAACTTAGAAATGCGTATGCAAATTTAATTTGAGAAGTAATGGTTAAAAAGAAAGAGAATAAAGTTTTACTTGTTCGCTCTCAGACTCAATGCGTTCGAGAATCTTATAAAACTGGAAACTACACGCAGTTTAACTACGTGCAATAACGAAAAAAGGGTAAAAGCACAACAAAAGGACATAAAGCAGTAGCGATCTATTTGAAATGCTTGTTACCTGGCATTAAAGTTTTCCGCGTCATCGCCTGTGCATATACTCCTAATAAAGCATTGAGCTTTGTGACAACCACAGCCACACAGTTATTGCCATAACCATACCAGAAGGAAATCAAATCCAATCGCAGTACTTAAACCCGGCACAATCGCAGCGACGTTATGCCACTAACCTGGAAAATTGCGCCTCGCGACGCGCGACTCGCAGTTGTAAGTGGCGTCCAATTTACAGCCACGCCACGTGACAAACTAAATCAACTTTATGCCAAGTTCGTTTGGTGGATTAGTGCGCCACGGCAACTTGGTCCCTACATCTGCTGCTCGACTGCTGCTGAGATTCTAAGCTTTCTGCGCCGAACGACAGTGATGGAGGAGAGTTTCTTTGTTGCTGTTGTTGCTACTCGTACAGCAACGCCGGTAACTCTAATCCTTAGCAAACATAATCGCAGTCAGAGCGGTGTTGCTGCCACACCGCCGCACTGCCACATCAATGCCACAACGGCTGGTTGCTAGGCGATGAAGGTGAGTGCGGCGTTGTCACAGGGCGGAATGCCGAAAAATCTAATATCTTAGCGTAGTGCAGGCGGAAATGTCAGTTTGATAAAGCACATGGAAAAATCGGAGCCTTTTTTTATACACATTCGTCGTTGTCTTGGTGTCGCGCTCTCGCTTTCACTGCTGACTTCGTGCGAGGCACTTTGTGTGTCGCTGCAAGCTACAACACAATTGCCCTGGAGCCTGCACTGCCTGCTGCAAAGGTGCGTAGGTGGGGTAGTAACGTTTATAATGGTCTTGCGGTGGCACACCAAAAACCTTCGCACACTTCCTCACACTATTCCAAAGTTCGAGAATTCTGATTTTTTTTGCTTCACTTAATTTTTCGTTGCTAGAGCGATGCGCTAAGGGATGGGAGTTTATTCAAACAAAGAAAGATGTACACATTTTCAGGCGGTGACGGTGGTTCTGGCGCTAACGTTGGCGGTCTGCCGATTTGGCTTTAGTTGTGTGTATCTGTAGTCAAACGGCAGGCGGCAGTACGGATGATAAGTGTCGTTGGCTGCCAGTGACAAGTGCCGTTGGCGCCTATGCTATACAGTAATTTGTAATTTCCGTCTCTTACTGAGAGTGCTCTGCCTTATATTGAGCTCCCGCATAGTTGTTGTTTATTTTACACTGGTCTGCACAAAATTAGCCTTCTCGCAGTCTATTCACATGCCTATGAAACAAAGTCAGGGTTCATTGCTTGTAAATATGTGTGTGGGTCAAGGCATATTTTTGATTAATCAGAAGACATTTTTCTGATGCTAAAGCAGCCTGAATTAATTCAAAAATGATGAGAGTAAATTTATCAAGCTTATTTACTTCCGGTATTAGTTAGTAAGTAAATGGCCGAGGGCAAAGGAGTCGCACTGGTGTACATGCCACGGTACGACTTGGAGGAATGAACTTAAGTGTGGCAGGTAATTTGAATTTATGCATAAATTTTTGAGTGTCGTTACAAATATGAATCTTCAGGAGTTGTATTTTGTGGGGTGAACGAAAGACAATAGCGTTATTTTCATTAGAGCGCTTAGATTGAGCATTAGCGCAATGTTGCGTGATGTTGAAAATGTATGCCAAACTTAAAAGCAAAATGCATACAAATTATCAGTGTTCCTCAAACCAAAAGACATTTATTTATGAATTGATTAAAATAACCTGTAGTCATTCAATGTGGTGAGTTGAAAAATATTTATTTATTAAAAGTAAGTGGGAGGTAAGTTTTGAGGTTGAGTTTGAGTTTGGTTCTGTTTTGATATGAGAATAAGACACCAAAGCGATGAGTTTGTCTCCTTAATAGCTATAACACAAAACACTTAAGTCAAGTAGGAGATCCATTGAGACCCGTGGAGCTTCTAACTAAGCGTTAGTCATTATATTTAACGATCTCTCTAAATTTCCTTTATTCTTCCACCTGAATCATTTAATTTGCATGAGCTCTCAGTATAAATAAATGCCTTATAGACTGAATGCAGACTTCTTGCAGTAGACATAGTCTAAAATCTGATCTTTACTACAGATCCCTTAGCTATTCTTGGTGTACATGTTGCAATACCCCCTAAACGAATTTCAGTTTGCTAGCATTGTCCGACGAGTATCCATGCGGTAAGACTATACGTTTCGCGGTGGCTAATTTAAGAAGTTGTATCGCAGAAGGCAGGATAATTTGGTTCAGAGTTTTTGTGAGGCAAAGATTGAAACTTCTTGGAACTTATAATTTCAGCAATGCGAATTATTGGTATCCAAATTAATCACATCAACAGATTTGTGATAGGCTCGAAGCGTTTTATCGAAATATGAGTGTTTTGATCCATCTTCGGAGTTTCCTGATATCAAAAGTGACCATCCAAGAATGATACCCAGGACGCAAATACCTAACCTCAACTATAGTTTAGTTTGACTATAGAGTGTCTGTTTAGTGTTATCTCAGATTCAAAAAGAGTGTGATATTCTCTGAGTTGTATTGTACCTTCAGCCAGTAATTTATCGTAAGAAAATCTTCTTATTTGATCTGTTATAGGACGAGTTCCACAGTAAGAACTACTAAGATACTATGAACAAAGCGATTCTAAGCCCGGAAGCTTTCTAGGAAGGCTTTATCTAGCAATTTTTTTGAGCGCTTTATATTAGAATCACTCTTATAACTTACGACTTATGAGGTTCAGTTATGTGAAGTGTTATCGTAGATCTGCTGATTTGCGTTAACCTTATATAAAGAGTTCGTACACACTCCATTCGCATTCGCTGTTGGAATCTTATATACGTAGATAATATTCGAACAGTATAAACATTCAAATCATTTAATTTAGGCTAATTCGATAGAACTCGCTGTCGTTAGTGCCGCTTAGGTAAATATAAATAGTTCCCAAAACAGTAAGTACATTCAGTCATATATTATTTTAGCACATATTTTTTTACATGTAGCAACCAGAAAGATGAAAACAATTATATTGGCTATGCCTGACTTATGGAAAGACACGAACTGTTTAACCAATGTTTGGAAGAGGGCTTTCATGAGAGCTACTACATATGTTTATACTGTTATCGGTATTTTATATATTTGGTTTAATATAGGTAGTAGATATTGCTCTGCTGCTCTGATTTTGTCCATTTAAGTACTTTCAATAGCAAGTATGGTTAAATTTGATCTCTTGTAAAATTATTATTTTTTGCACATTAATGAGATCGTTGGCAAGTTACTGAGATTATTGACAGAATTGAACAGAACGAAATTGCATTGCGTAAGAGAAATTCTTCACTACCACCATACACAAAACTTTAATAGAATTGTATACTTTTTTTTGGATTGTTCGGTGTAATTTTTAAGTGGTTTAATATGAAAGAGTTACAAGTTGTCACGGATAAGTTAAAGACGCACTAAATTATGTTTATCAATTATAAGATGGTGGAAAAAGCTTTCAGTTGAAACATTTTTGAGTGGGGTCGCCACCATTTAAAAAATTTTTATTAGAAAAATTTGAAAGGGTAAATTAAATGTTAAAATATGGATCTTATTTAAAGTTTAAAGGAAGAGAGATTTTAAAGTATAGGTGTGAGTGAAAGGTTTTTTCTTTCAAAAAGAGTAACACGGTACCGTATAAGTGTTAAAGGGTGAGTAAAAAAAAGGGGTTGAAACCTATAGTTGAAAGATGGTTTGCCACCTCTTTAAATTTTTAAGTGTTAAATTTTTGGTGTGAAGCTAAACAGGTCTCAGAAATATTCCTGTGGTGGGTTAGTTCTTCGAAGGACTGCCACTGTTCGCTGTTGACTGACTGACTGTTCGAAAAAATAAATTCAAATAAATTGAAAAATTAAATTCAATATTTCAATGAAATTCGAGGAATTTTTATGCCAACAGGATTTACATAACCACAAAAGAAACCAATCTTGGCATATGTTTTTAACAAACGGTCCAGATATTCACTTTCTGATCATGCTTTATGCGTCTCATGGATCACAAGCATATTTTATTTTCCCAAAAATGGCAATTAGGTTTATTGGCAAAGCGGTAAGTGAACATCAATTTCCATTGTAAAGCGTCAGTATTTCGGCGTATTGTTTCGGTGTGAGCCGATTCTGATCGGCATAAAAAATAGCGCACCCTGTATGTACGCAACTTGTTTTATTTCGAAATATAAACGATTGTAAAGTGATAATGTTTTGTGGTGATTATCTATTGTACAAGCGTAAGTAATTGTAAAATTAAATATCTCCCACATAAGACAAGTTTTTAGTTTAGTTTTTACCTAAAATAAGAGCAGCTCAATATGGCTTTAGGTTAATGCAATGAAATGACTCTCCTTTATTAAATGAATATTAAATGCATAAAAAATTACAATTTATATTTTAGGTAACATACTTAGTCAATCACTGAAATAATTTAAAATGGCGCTAGTGTATTCAAAATCAATAAATTCCATAATCACATTGACGTAAGCACTTAACGGTTACTAACTATTTACAATATCTCTTACAAGGTATTTTACGCCACGAAGGCGCTCTTGGGATACTCAAGTATTTATTAATTAATGTAACGTATTTGAAATGTGCCCCTCTCCACTGAACACTGGATTTATTTTAATGCTTATTTGTCTATGCCTAAGGGAGTGGAATACGGTGTTGACCATATTAATAGGTCCATTCAATTACGCTATTTGGTATGGATCATGCCAGTATTATAGACTTCATCGCTTCCTTTATCTTTGGCGTTTTCTCCTTTTTTGGTAATTTTATATTCATGCTTTGGACATGTTTGCGGAGTGTTTTAAGTAGAAACTTTCATGTATAAGTGCCGCTAAGCCTTAATTTACCTAAATTTTGTGCGAGTATTTCGTTTCTATGTTTCCTTTAATGTATGATTCATTCTTCTACCTTTTCCTAGCAAACCTTTTTAGTTAATTTAAATGCTGTTTTACTTTCTGATTAGGTGTTTGCTTATTGAACTAAGTCTTAAAACTAAGTTAATTTACTAAGTTACAGTTATGCTCTAAGCTGGCAGGCCTTGTAGATTAGATTACATTTGTAGGAAGCTAACTCCAATGACAATTGCGTAGCCGTAGTGACCATCGCGAAAACAATAGGAAACATAGCCAGAATACACAAGGATGTAATAATTCTGAAAATGAAAAAAAAAATATTGTAAAAAATAATCATCCCAATTTTTGCAACAAATTTCGAAAAGCTTATAAGCAATATATATATAATAAAAAATATAATAATAATATATGAATATATAATATATATATAATACTAACCCGTTCTGTAATAACAACTTCCAGTGTTGGACGCATTGGCGCCGTTACCTTGCCCCAGCAATCGTTGTTTGTGCCCAGCATCGCGTAGCGCTAAAATCGTTGCACGCACCTTACTCTCGCGCCGCACGCTCGATATGCCCATTATATCCGCCACACATTTCAATTCTAGAATTTCACTTTTTGATATGAAACGTGGATCGTCGATGTGTATACGCAGCTGCAATGAAGTGGCATAGAGCATGAAACCGTCTGTGTTACGAGTGATTTCATTCAATTGCGGTTGTAGGCTGGTAAAGGGCGCCTTAGGATTAGAGAGTTAGAAAAAGAGAGACGCAAATTAGAATATTTTAAAATTATTGGAAGCAAATCGTTGATGATTTAATTCTAACATGTTTTTCAGGCGTACTGAGGTGGGTTTCAAGTATCATTAAATAAAACCAAGATAGGTAGTATTCTTTTTAACTGCGATCTTTTATGCGCATAAGGTTTTCAGCTATGAAACAGTCTTTTGTCAATTGAGAACTTATAAAATTTCGAAGAGCTGAAATTGTTCCGACATATCACAGATAGTTGACACTCTCACTACCGGTAAACGATTCTTTAATTTTGAACTTATTAAAGGCAAATGAGAACAACATCTAAGATCTCTTCTTAAGGTATGTTGCTACTAAAAATAAAATCCTTCATCGAAATGTCGAAAGTAGATGAAGTAGTAGTAGTAGTCGATGAATCATCAAAACTACCTCAGCTCATGGATCGAACCTCCATAATTATTAGTTCTTAAGAACATGACGAAAAAAGACTACGATCATTAACACCTTTACTCATTACTGATTTTTGCCCTTTATTCCCCTGAAGCTCGCAAAAGGGTTTACGAACATTCTCTTATAAATGATCAAACAATATGGTTTCTTTTGACCAGAGTACCACCACTGACAGTAGTAACATAGTTCCATTACCTCAAAGAGCAATAACTATTAGAAATCCGTGGACTAAGATCGTGCAATAGCTAATGTAAGAGATTATCAAAGATCGTATTGGATTATCTTCAATGGATAAGCAAAATATGTGCGAAAATGTGGCAATATGAACTTAAATATATGCTAATCAGTCCTCACGAATCCTCGGGATCTATGACAACTTCTGTTCTATAAGCTGTCTTAATATCACATTTACGGATTTAAACTTGTCTACCGCCTGGAATTAATTAATATACAAAGTAACCAGTCTCAATGACTTTTGAAAGAAAATCTTTGAGCCATTTCGTATTGATTGAAGCTTGGGGGAGGATGTGAGTTTTATCAAATATTTGGGATTAACATAAATATTTGTTTGCTTTGCGAACAAAAACAGCACTCTAAGAGTTCCTCATGCTATAAGTTTTATTATCAAACACTGAACTAAATACTAAGAGGAAATGGTGAGAGAGTTACGATGGCATCAACATAGATCAGCGTCAATCAAATAATTATGCTGGAACGTACATGCCATTCGAAAGAGTATAATTGCTCTACAATTGAAGTTTTCGATATGTTAACTATAGATTCCATTAAAATTTTCAAACAATTGCGGCAAGTTCGT
The DNA here is from genome assembly GCA_021498325.1 of Bactrocera minax. NCBI lineage: Eukaryota > Metazoa > Arthropoda > Insecta > Diptera > Tephritidae > Bactrocera > Bactrocera minax. The sequence continues at coordinate 2,031,888 of JAKEEE010000024.1, forward strand.
GAACTTAGCTAACCATGCAGTTAGTTATAGTACTCATTAAAAATAATTGACTTCATACAATCTCATGAAAATGTGAAATACATAATTTTCTATGATATTTTTAAAGGACACAACTAAATAGATTATGCATACATCTGTTTAATTGATTTGTGCGGGCTCCGAGGTATGAAACCCCGAATCAAATAGCTTATCAAACGCCATTTTGATAAGCCATCAAATGAACGTGTTCTTTTGTACCGTTGCTAAGTTGCTCACATTAATTAGGGTTGCCAAAGAATCTACCAATACTTGTAATCTCTGAAGGCTACTTCCGCAATTCCTACAAAAGTCGAAGATTACGGAACTCTTTATATCACGAGGAAGCTGTCAAAATGTGAATTTTTTCAACATTTTCTAAAAGTTCGACGAAAAGTTTATTTCAAGGGATTTTCGCAACTTTTACCACATTTTCACAATAATATTGGTAAAGATAGTAAAATAGTTTTTGCTGGAAAGCTCTTAAATTAGAATTAAGAGACAATTTGACGAATGAATAACAAATATGCTTTTTTAATTGACTAAATTTGGGTTTTCAATAAAACGCATTATGCTTTGGACTGGGCTATGCTTGATCGCATAGTTTTCGAGTGTCAGCTTTTCAAAATGTTCCTAGTTTGGTACTATTGCCAACTCAATGCAAGAAATAGGGTACACTTCTTAGAGAGCAACGAGAAAGTGTCGCATTATGTCACCTTTGCCAAAATTGGGAACTTGCCGATGAAATGAAAAATTTCTTTACAAGGAAAAAAAAAACACTATAAAGTTTATTGTACTGTAAATCAGTGGATAGAATCCGACTTTCTATTTCTTCTTAACATGCTATTCAGAATCTTACTATCTCTCTAGAGGTAGTAGAGTATCTAGAGATCTTACTATCTCTACTATCTCTAGAATGTTTTTGAAGACTACAGAACATTTGTTCAACGGATAGTCCAGTCTAGGCGTAGCCTACCTGAGACTATCATATATTGCGCTCTCCCGAGAGTACACTGAGCGAAGTGCTCTCTGGCCACGTAAGGGGACGACATGCCAAATCGCGACTATGAACTTCGACTTCAACTTACTTCAACTAAATTAATTAATATGGATTGTGCTGTCATTCAAATGCTTTTGGACTTAAATTTGTTGTAGGAAAATTGAGTTGCGAACACATACGCGCTCATCCTGTTAACTTTAGCTTGAAGTACATATGCTTTTGATATGAAATTGAATTGCATTCATTTACAGTTTGAAGAACTTGTACATTTTATGAGCACTCAAGTGCACTTGCTAACTGAATTGCCAACAAACATACTGTTTATATGTAGATATCTGCATACATATATATATATATACAGTGGTGTGCAGACTTTGACTGCTGTGGCATGCCACCAACAACATTATAGCAAGCTAACTAACAAAGATTGTTAACAGAATGTGTTGGCATGTGTGTGGGTATGTGCGCTGTGCATGAGTATGAGTGCTTGAGTACTTAAAGAAGTTAGCAAAATTACGTCCTTTCAGTCAAGCAATGACAGAAATGAAAATTCTTTTGAAACGGAATTTTTATGAAGTGAATAAAGGTGAGATTATTATTATTACCTTTTTGAGTTTTTCCTGATTTTTCCTTGTGCTTCGTACATAGTGGAAATGCGAAAGCGACAATTTGAATTGCACTAACGTCAAGGCGCTGAGTACTTTAAGAAGCCGTAGTGATGTGTAAATTAAGATGATTAAAGAGAGAAGTGGCAATTCTCTTCATCAATATGCTGAGTGAATCATTTGCAATTGTAAAGAAGAGTGTGCACATGTCTGTCTGTGTGTGTGCGTGAGTGTGAGTGTTGGGGAATGGTATGGAATTAAATGTTAAGTGCTTATCTATAAGAGAAAGAAATTAAAACAGCAACAAATATGTAATGGTGTTCACTCGTGTGTGTGTGTTGTTGCGCCGACAGCTGCACTGCCATAAAATTAACACTTGAGCAGGCTGATATCCGCTTTGCCGGCTTCAAGTTGACTCGTGTTGGCTCATACATATGCAAGCTGTTGGTTGTGTCACAGTCACGGCTTTATGCACACAACTACTTATGATTGAGTTTATAATAAGCGCGCCAGTACATACAACTGCAAGTGCTTACCACGCATATATTATTTGCATGTGTATGTGTATGTGCATGCGTGCAGCATTGGCATTTAAACGTGTACTGGGCGCTTGCTGCCTTGAGGCTTCTGCCTTCTGCCTTCTGCTTTCTGCATTTATTGCCACTGAATGCCTTTATTATGGATGATGGCAATAAGTATGCCAGCAACAATTTCAGACACACTCATGTGCTGTAAAAACACAAGCAAACAAACGAGCCAACATAACAACAAAAACAAAGGCAAGAATAGCAGCTGGTTATTGCTACCAACGACTTAACTTAACAGCCTTGGTGACGGTGCTGATGATGACGTTTAAATATGCCGATAACGAGTGCATTTGTGAGCGTTGCGCAAGTATGCATTATTACCGTTATACGAGTATGTACTTGCACATAAATATGCGTGCATTGTCGCACTTGTTCAAGTTGAAGGTTTTGTATATCTGTTTGCGTGTGTGCATGTGTGTGTGTGTCTGTGGTGGTATGGACAATCGCATTAAAAATATCTTTATGAAGAAGAAATATGTATGGGATATGTGGCTTGAGCAATGGCTGCATTTAAATTGTGGTTATTTAATGTCACACAGCAAGCAATAACACTATTATTTTAAATAACAATATCTGTAAATTTTCTATGAGCTATTTGACGTTCTTTAAAGTTGTAAAAATATTTAATATGATATATGACAGTCATTTCCCGTTGTACATTATAATAGGCTTAAACCATGACTTATGACTAATATATAACACATTATTTAATATAAATTATTATAATATGATATAATACATTAGTAATGAAGTCCATCCATATAATACCACTTGTTTTAACTCCTATATAAAGACTACGAAGACGACAAATTAGCCGTCTATTTTCAAACGCTTGGCGAATCGAACAAACCTTAGGTGGCCTTAGGTTTTCCGTAAACATTTTTATTTTGATTGTTTGTATTAAGTTTTTAACATCAATAAAAGAATCTTTGTACTTTCATTTTTAACAGTAATTTGTAGTAAAACTTCGTTTCACAAAAGTAACACTTGTTTTAAATCTAAAAAAAAAACGGTTAAACCACTTTAATGAAGAATCCGCACATTCTTTTGTATCGAATTCAACTCGCTAACTTTGTTGTCGCGTCGATGACGAAACGATGATGGCTATTGCTTCGTATAGATTGACGACGAGATGCAGTAAAGATGTAATAAAGATTTATGGAACCTTGCGTTATGGCTACAAAACAAAAAATAGAGCTGTGATGACATATTATGTTTAAGTGTTCACAAAAGTCATAACTTCATCAACGTCTTTTCAATTGAATGTTCACCCAGAGGAGAGTTTATGTATTGGAGTACGTCAGTAGTAAAGTAAGTGTATACGAATTGAGTTGTGCCATGCGAGGTTACTATACCCTGAAAAGTGCTTAAGAGATATGCGATAATTAATTAAAATTTTTAGAAACATTTAGACTTGTAACGTCGATTATAGCATAACTTCGATTTATAATATGAACAGATCTGTCAGAGCTATCGATTGAAATGTTCTGCATAGTCTAAAGTCCTTCAACTTATACCAACCAGACCATAGCTCTTTAAATATGGATCTGTGTGAAGTGTGTTATATAACCCTTCGGAGTACGAGCATATTGTTGAAAATACAATAATTCATAGTCAATGCAGATATTGATACTGGATAAAGAAGCCAGAATATAGGTCTAATACAGAAAAAGTTATTACATATCTTCGAATAGTAAGAGTGCCCACATTCTCTTCGTTCACTCATCACTATTAACAGTAACACTTGTCGTCCACAAATATTAATATCTGGTGTTTTTGTTGTTGACAGCCTTCTCTCAAATAAATACCGTAATCACTTCCGAATACGCAAAGGCCACTTCCTTCGGAACTTATCAGGGTACTGAAGAGTGGATGATGAAAGTATCTGCAAAATATAGTTTTTAACTACTTCAAGCCCTCAGTCTTTAACATAATGCTCGCTTGAAAAAATTTAATGACAAAGAATTGGTAATGGCCGGGATAGATACACGCTTGGAAGCAAAAGAACTGTCGTACCACATAGAAAAGTTAGAAGATCGCTATAATCAGTGTATCGTTCCCGATGACAGCTTTGGTTTTCTTTAAAGCGGAAAAACTTTTCTGTGCGTCTAGTAGTTATGCACTTTGATAACTTTATATATCGTTCGAATACTGAATGAAATCAGTGAATACGGTAATCTGGAGACGGGAAGTGTTTGAGGTGGCTAATGTAGTGGATATTTCAAATCAGCGGATTCATTAGAAGATAAGTATGTAGGTCAAAAAGCGGTATTATGATTTAGACGCGCAATATTCGCACCAATTACTTTGAGAAGTAACAAAATATTCCCTAAGATAGTACTGGTAGTATTATGAGAAGTTTACAGTGATATTGACTTAATCTTGTAGCAGAAACTATAAAAGTTTAAGCAGAAGTCCTCACAGATTGCATTACATCGTCGCATCACATTGCATTATATTATTTATTTTGAGGACCACTTACTTGAAAAAACTGTCAAAAATTTAAAAAATGTTTTAGAATATTATATATTCAAACAGCTGAAAAAAAACGACTAATAAAAATTTATATTTTAAGGAAGTAAGCTAATGGGCTACTAATAACATAAATGTTGTACATTTTATTACTTTCAGGAAAATATTCATCAATTACTTTAGTATAATTCCCTACAGTTTTATATTTGGCAATTAAGCATAATAATTTCACTACACAAAATTACTATTTTCTGGACAAACCACCTTCAGTTCATGACAAATTTAAACAGCTTTTTACATTTAATTAAAGTGGACCGTTTACGCAGAGTATTTTGTCAGTTAAGCTTATGTGATGACAAAGTATTGCGGTGACAACAACAAATAAGAGGAGACGTTCGGCTATATATAAAAGAAGGTGTGAACGAAATTTATAAATATAAGCGGCATGAAAATACTCATTCACGAAAATTATTATGATGTTGAAAAGAGGTCATGCCTGTCAACCAGTTCCTTGAAAATAAGTATTGCTTGAGCATCGGGGACAACCGATATTGCATACCAACTATTTGGCTACAGAGTTAATTCCAAAGTGAATACGGCATAGATAACACTTTCGATACAAAAGTACAAAATAATCTGAAAAACTTTTATTTTCGTGTAATTGGACAAGCAATATTTTCAGTTTTAAAAACATTGGTATTAGTCTAATAAAAAAATTTGCAGACATTAACTAATATTTGAAATATTTACCACAGATTGTCGTAACAACTAGATCGCGCTTAACTCCAATGCTTTTGCACACTTTACATCATATTGTGCTTGCTATAAAGCTTGACAATAAAGGTGGTACTGAGCTTTTATATATACACTTATGTCATATGTATTATACATACATGCGTTCATGTGCAATAGAGATATATATTTGTAAATGCATGGCAACAAATTATACTGCAGCAAAATTTTTCAATAACAAGTGGTTTTCGGAAACATGGTTTAAGAACATAATTTGGGCATATGCTGTTATTGAGAACTAATTAGTAAAATTTGAGAAAATTTTTAACGGGTCATGTGTTCAAGCCCGAACAGAGTCAAGCTCTGAATTTTATGATTAAGGTATCTTCAAAAAGTTTGTTTAGAAAACATCAAGCTTTTTATTAGGCGTTGAAAAAGGTGAATTTTTGAAGTTTGATTTGTTTGACCTTCGGCAACATGAAAAATTCATTGGAAATTTAGTGCTCAGTTTACTTTTGACACATCTTGGTGTTCATTTCAGATATTTTAAAATGTTAAATGTTTTAATGATACATTTCCTGTCAAAATATTATTTATTCATTAGTTATTCGATTTTATCCATTTTAAGCACGTGGACACATTGTTATCAGAAAAAGACGCTCTCTAAATTTCAAAGAGATAACTCATATATTGACTTATATGTGGAACAAAGTCTACCGGAAGGTTGAAAATCTGTACATTAGGTATATGGGGGCTAAGGGAAGTATTTATCCGATTTTCCCCATTTCTCATACCAGAGTACACTATAATCATGGAAAGATAATCCTCAAATTTCACTACAATATCTTACAGATTTCCCGATATTTTCGATAAAAAGTTAGATAGAGGCACTGAGGTACTAATATTGGGTATCTGGTGGCTTCAAAAGTTATAATCCGATTTCGTCTATTTTTACACATGAGATGGCATATCTTGACAGCACTATTTGTACAAAGTTTGATTTTCATTTCTTAATGGCTGCTCGATTTATCTACTTTAAAGTGAAAGGATCAGATGAAACTTAAAATTGTGTTATATGAGAAGTAGGCGTGGTTTTTATTCGATTTTACCCATTTTCACAGCGTGAGATAAGAGTACAATAATAATGTCACACACCAAATTTTCTTGAAATCGCTTTAGGCGTTCTTGAGATATGGGCTTTCTCCGAAAAGTGGGCGGTGCCACGCCCATTACCACCAAATACATGCATAGGAAACCGTATAAAGTTCGTTAACTTCGTTAGTTCGTTCGTTCGTTAACCAAAGTTCGTTAACTTTACACGGATTCCTATGTAACCCTTTCGTATCATATTTTCAGCAAGATTTAAGGTTTCTGAAGTGTTCCTTCAGCGAGTTAACGAGCTTTTAGTAGTTTTCAACATACATTTTGTATGGCAGGTGAGCGTGGTTATTATCTCATTTCACTCATTTTCTTAGTATATGAGGAGATGCTAGAAAAACTTTGTCGGAGCAAGTTTGATTTATATAGCTTTAATTGTTTCCGAGATATATATATTAAATCTATTTGGGGGCGGGTCCATACCCACTTTTAAAAATTTTTTTCATTGTGGGCTCATTTTGTGAGCCTGGCAGATGCCCAATTACGCCCATGTGCAATACCAACCGTCTTACGGTGACAAGGAATACGTGTACCAAGTTGCATCAAAATATCTTAATTTTTACTCAAGTTATCGCTTCCACGGACGGACAGACAGTAACTTGGATTTCAACTCGCCTTTTCATCCTGATGATTTATATATATATATATGTCTACATCTGACACGATTAGTTCTAGGTGTTACAAACAACCGTTAGGTGAAAAAAACTAATATACTCTGTAGCAACATGTTGCGAGAGTATAAAAATTAACGAAAACGAATACTCTTAACTTCCACTTAATGCAATAGGTGGCGTTTGGTAATTTATGAGGATAGTATTATGTCAACATACGTCAATTAAGTTACCTTTTCCGCATAGGGCTTCAAATAATATTGAGTCGTTATGTAAACATTGAATAATTTGGTTTTTGAAACATTGATATGCAGCCTCATTGGTCTCAAGAAAATGAGCACTTTCTGCTGCGTATTGATTACCCCTTCAATCAGTTTTGGTGGTATTGCGACGATGTCGGCATGAATGCTTGCCTTGAGCTAATCAATGGTCCGAGGATTCTTGGCTTGTATTTCGCTTTTGGAATAATTTGACAAAAAGAAGTAAAGGGAGTCAAGTCTGAAGATATGGGAGGCCGGTTAATATCATCTCTTTCTGACATTAGATGTCCTAGGATTTTTTGTCCTAGGAACTCATTGGAGTGTTGCTCGGCGCACCGTTTTAAAATCAGCAACCATCATGGCGTAGATCACGAATTTGTATATATATATAATGAGCCAACATTCATCTGTATCTTTTTTATCGAATGTTTAGTTTCGTTTGAAACAAAAATACGGACAAATTGCTTCAATATGCACGTTGAATTAACACAACTATGTGTCCAACCAACTCAAATGGCTAGTATGTGTCTTAGGGCGCACTGCCTGAGTACTCATAAAGATTATTTTTCGAAGGTGCCATCACATTTATCGACTGATATATCAGTATCTTAACTACCGTTTGTCAGCGAAATGATTTATCGATTTCGTCCTTTTACGATCATAAATATTTTCTCATACCTATCGGCAATGAAATTCTGAAGTTAAGGTAAGTAAAGCAATGAATTTCATGATCTCCATATTAGAAGATAATCGGAGAAGATGTCGGCTTTAAGAAATGTTGAAAAATAACACGATCCGAATATTTTGAGGAAAACTACAACAAGGAAACTCAAAGGCTTGGCGTGAAGAGGCAAATAAAACATTGAGCGCTGAACCACGCGTCGGAGCACAATTGTAGTATACATTAGCAATACGCATTACACCAGTATGCCTTCTTTTTTATACAGTCCTGTTATGTTTGATGGAGTCCTATTCGTGTTTGATGGAGGGATAGTGCACTCGACATTCGCAAATGGGTTATTACACCGTCTGTATGGGATATTTGTGCGTATGTATCAGTGATTTAGCTAAACATGATTCTCGAATACAACTACAAGTGTCGTCATAAATAAATATTTTTGTAAATATACAGAGCATACATACATACCGTTTTGTTGTTGATGTACCACGTAAGCGTTGTTGCGGGATTGGACCAATCTGAACTGCAGTTAACTGCCAGAAAATCCCCATATCGGTATGGATGCACAATGCCGTTGATGAACGGTCCGAATTTGGGTAAAACTGTAAATAAACCCAATAGCAGCGGAAAGAATCAGCACACCAGTGAGTTGTTGTACTATGTAGTATATACGCGCATATGTATGAAAGTTTGTGTGCGTTTGTATATAAGTATGCATATATCTGTATATATAGTATAAAGGAGAGCATGAAATGTATGGTGATATTAAAATAAAGCAGCGGATATGATTGCAAATTACAAATTGCAGGGGGAGGAGAAGGTAAGGAAAGGTAGTGAGCCAGCTAGTGGAATAGAGTCATAGTGGAGATGAGTATGGAAATGCAAGCATTTTAAGTCAACAGCCATAAATTACTGCCACAACGCAATATGCGCATACAACAACTTTCAAAAGCACTTACACACACACACAAACACACGCAGACGAACACTCACCAATATTTTAAGTAGAGATTTATATAAATTTTTATTAAATATAAAATCTATATTCATATCCATTCACACTTAATGAGTGCTAAAATAGATATAGTGCATTTGCCCATGAATCTACATAGCGGTGCATATGTGTGTGCGTGACAGTGGCCCGGGCCTCGCTTATCCATAAATTAAGTGCATAAAATAAAATTCGATTTGTTTACGTCACAATGGCTTATGTCAAAGCCAAGAGTGTGCACTAGCATTTATAAGCGTAGCCTTAACTAATATGAGCCGTTGCTCACACGCTCACACACACACACGCATACATGCACGCACGCTCACACATGCAGTGATCCTACTTATGACACGTATTACAGATGCGTGTGTGCATAAATTTCTATATGAGACAATGTGCACATATGAGCTTTAAAACATTTTCATATGGATTAAAATGGATTTGCCACAGCAACAAAAATATTTGGCTTTTCTCTTGCGCTCTGATGCAATTGAAAAATTGGGAATAATGTCATTTATATATATAAATAAGTAAAATTTATGGCACTCTGACCAGATTGCCCCTTTTTGTTATGGCATTTTATTGTATTAGTTATTACATTTTTAAATGACAAAAATTTTCATTCCAAGTGGCTTTAGCGGTATGGAAAATTCTGCCCTCAGCAGCAAAATTTTGCATTTCACAAAAACAACTGTGCAAAGAAAATGTGTGTAGAAGTTGAAATTGAATACCCATTCCTCGACATGTTGGAATATTTGAAGCATAGTACGGATGATCAGCGAAGTGGAGCTATAGAAAAATGGAACCGCATGGGCTTCAAATATATATTGATATTCATTGCTCCCGTTCGATGTTCAAATCGTGCTAGACTCAGAACCCCAACACCTAAGTTCTGATAGATGGAATCCAAGTATTTAGAACTTTGTACCTGAAAAAGTGCGTTTTAGGACGTTTTAGGGTTCTTCTTCCTTACTTTAATGTAAAGAAAAGCTCAACCGAAAGTCGTCGTATTTTAATGGAAGTTTATGGAGAACATTCTCTAGCTGTGCGAATGTGACAAAAGTGGTTGGTTGGTTTGCACGATTTTAAAGTGTTAATTTTGGCTTGGAAGACGAAGAATGTCCTGAGCGGGCAAAAAAGTTTGAAAATGAGGAACTGGAAGCATTACTCGATGAAGATTCTTACTAAACAAAGAAGAGCTCGCAGAACCTTTGGGAGTCACTCAAGCAACCAAAGCAGCAATTTCAAATCGTTTAAAAGCAGCCGGATACATTCAAACCCAAGGAAATTGGGTGCTAAATGAATTGAAGTCAAGAGACGTGTAGAGACAATTTTATATGTCGGAAATGCTGCTTGAACACTACAAATAGAAGCCGTTTTTGCATCGGATTGTGACGACGATGAAAAATGGGAAAAATGGACCCATTACGACAACCCTAAACACAAAAAATTATATTTGAAATCTGGCCAAATCAACGGCAAAGCCTAATATCCAAGTTACCAAGGTACCCTGTATTTGGTGAGATCAGAAGGGCATGTTGTATTATGAGATTTTAAAACCAGGTGAACCAGACAAATGAATACGATATGCACCTGGATCTGGGTTAGGTTATACTTTTCTAAGACGAAAATATTGGTTTCAAATTTCAGCAGTGTTTTAGCAATGAAACCAGTCTGGAAGCTTAATATATTCGGCTAATTATTACTTTATTTCGGAAACTATATGCCCAACATTTTGTTATATTTCAAATAATCGTAAAACTGATCATTCCAGCAGATTCTACATGGAATTAAGTCTTGCGTTCCAAGCTTAGGATGGTTAGGATTAATTTTCTATAAATATATCGCATACATTTTATGGAAAGCTAAATGATTATGAGGAAGATGGCATGTTAAAATTTAATTCTTTCTGTGGAATTTGGGTCAGTTTATAAATATAGTAAAAATTAAGGATTATCACTTTTGTGATTCATTTATTTACATTACATTACATTAAATAATTTTTGGGCTACAGATAATTTTTCCGTTCCGACGGCATTTTGATTCCCTGATTTCGTCTACATAAATATATTATATATGTTGAATCCGTCATGCAGTTCATGCAGCTCATTTCTTCATCTTCAGCATACTTCAAGCTTTCGGTAGTTTCCATAGGTTTTGTCGTTCCCTACCAGAAACGATGGAGAAAAGAAAGCGACACGCAACGTAAACGAAATGCCAAAATGTGATAGTAATTGTAATCAGAGCTTTCCCCTCTATTCTTGACGTCACCAACTAATGTATTTTCTTTTAAGCGCACTACAAAAATGTAACGGAACGAAAATGTCGGAATATCTTATTCTAGTATTCCTCATTTCCTACGTTTCTGCGCCTGGTGTTAGAGCGAGCACGATGATTGACGAATTAAGTTCGTAGAGAGAAGAGTTTATTTCTACATTTCTACATTTCTACATAGTTCCAAGGTGGGGGAGCTATTTATAGCATTAAATTTAAGAGTTAGGATGCGATGGTGGTGATCCTTAATGACATTTTGAGTATAATAAATAATAATACAATAGATTAATATCTGCACTTTCTCGATTCAAAAATTACTAACAAATCATTGTGCGTTTTTGCCACCATACAGTCTAAAGGTCTAAATAAAAGCACATTCAAAATTTTATTGCGAAAACCTCTGAAAAGGGTCAATATGAATCTGATTGCTGCCAGACTCAACTTTTTCATTACATTACATTACATTACATTAAGTCAGGTGCTTTCTTATCAAGATTTTCATTAACTTCTATATACAAAAAGGAAATTCTAAAACTGCACAAAATTTAAATCCATACTTACTTTACCATACTACCGCCACCAATGCCATATTTTACCCACTTTGTGTGTATTGGACGTACACTTAGGCCTTGACTGATTGTTTTCAGTATTCTGTCCTTTCTATTTGAACATATGTCTTTGACAACGTATCAATTTGTTGTCTATTAGGAAACACAAAAAAATGCACAGGTATCTAGGCATCTAGGCATCTAGGCAAACTCAATTTCACAAAGTCAAATGAAGCTCTCCGAACATGCTTATAAGCACAAATATGTGATAAGGCTTGTATAAGAACACTCTGCTGTGCTTTTCTGGATTATAACGTAGATATATGTATATATCTTATATGTTTTAGCTTATTCTTGTAGTGAAGTATAGAGCACTTCAGTTTTCATGTCCTTTCAAGAAATATTTTCCTTATGTATGCTCTTTGGACTCCAAAAAGGTGATACAAAGTAAACGTATATTTATATTAAGCTTACAAATACATATTTGTGCACCCATTAAACCTAAGTTGGTGAAGTGGTCAGGAAATTTTTTCAGATGAGACATTATTTAGCATTTAAGACATAATAATGAGTTTACCGTATCAGACACAAAATTTAGTTATTTTAGAAGGAATAGCTAATGCTTTGGAGCCAATAATTTGCCGGGTGTGAAATCGCTCTTTTGCCCTCTACCATATGATGTCTACTAAATTGGACAACTTAACCCCTCGATAGATAGACTAGCAACGCTTTCTTTACTCAGCATTCATTCTGGTTGCTAGAAATGGAAGAGCAATCCTCATCCTATCCCCATTTTCGTAGATGTGTAACGACGGAGTATTCCGGAGTAATTTTGTTCACTTTGTAACCAACTCATATTGAGGCTCTAACGCCTAAGCACTAATCCGATAGGTAGTAAATCTGTTTCTCTTTTGACTGTCTAATAGTAATTTAAAGCAAAAAAACTTTATACGTATTGCGGATTAATTTGTTTCTGTTTCTCCAGGTTTCTGCAGTGAGATGTCAAACCCAGAGTTTACTTTGGTTTAAGTGATTCATTAGTTTTCAAGCTTTTAGGGTATTTGGCCTTCACAGATTAAGATTTGAATTGACTTTGGTAATTATGCAAACATTTCGGTAAGGCAATCCAATATCTTGGTGATATATTATTAAGTTATCTGACTCACTAACCCTTATCTATCCCTTATCCCTTAAAAGAAATCCTTTTATTGAACATATGGGTTTAGGGTAAGTACGGGACCCATGCCATCTATATTTGGTGTTCAACCAAAGTATGTTCAAGAATACATTTTTACTCGGTTTCAGTAAGATATATGACAAATTTACCGATATTTTTTGTATGAATGCTGACACTTTCCTATTCCATGTGTGGGAGCTAGAAAAGGCCAGACTAGAAAAACATAAATCACTTAATTGGCTATATAGCACTTGGGAAATGTAGCGATAAATTCACAGAAATTAATATATTCTGTATGTAGAGTCTAACAGAATGTGTGGGCTGATTTCCGCCTCATATTCTGACTGATAAATATGATTTAATGTTAGTCGGAGTGTGGCCGATAATAAGGAAATATTTTCATCTTTGGCATTCCATAGAAGTTTTCAACAGTTATTTTACTTTTAGTATTTTCGAAAAGAACTTTATCATGTGAGGTGAACTTGGAATGCACCTGACTTGGTGGCTTTAATCACGCGTTAACCACACCGTTTTGGTGGCGTGGCAATATTATGACACCTTTCATTTACAATACGAACTTCCTTAGAGAAATAAGAATTATGTTTAACCAACGTGTTTTTTCGAGATATCTCAAAACAGCGAAATTCATCTCATCATCCTGATCATTGTGAATACACGTATAACATACGTATATTTAACCAACATGGTTCGCGGGATATCTCAAAGCCTTGGAATTCATCTCATTATCCTGATCGTTTGATAAATATATGTATAACCTACTTTATAAGTAATATCTAGCTCGAAAATAAATATAAAATAAATTTTGTTCTAAGCTATAAAATTCTCTCAATTATCCATGCTTAAATTTAAGCATATGTATTTATACCTTTTGTTTCTGCTTTCACTGTCATGCTTCTAAGGCTTCTTTCTAATTTCTAACCACTGTTTTGCTTCTTGCTTATTCACACCGTTGATCTTACGAAAAAGTTTAAATTCTTACAGCTTGCTCATCCGCTCTGACCGTACTACTCATGTACATTTTCCCATTATGCGCAGTGGTATGGCTTTCTATACCTTTGCCGCAGGAATGACTTGCTGAGGCGTAAACAACACGTGTCCCACAGGTGGGTATTTTGTGTTATGATTACATATATTTTAAATACTAGGTGAGCAAAGTTATGTGAAACACAAAAATGAGAAATGGTAAAATTGGATACAAAAACAACAGTAAGAACAAAGGACTAATGCTGACTAACTTCAAGATGCTTACGGGTTCGTGCCCTGTCGTATCCCAAGAAGCTTTAAATTCTTCGACTTTTGCTGACAAGACAAACTTTGCTGATTAGCTGAAGATACCAGCGTTGCAGCTATAGTGTGGCACACGTTATTGTTATTTTAGTTTTACGTTACCGTTTTTTTGTTAGCAAAGTGAAAGTAAATTTTTGCCTACACCTTTTCGTCATACCCTGGTAACTCTGGTCCTAGTAGAAGCAGATTTAACTTACTCTGCTGTCGGATGTGCAGCACCATGTTTCTCATGAACACCGACAAATTGTGGTTTAATTTTGTAGTTAAAAGTGATTTCCTGCGTTTAAACTAGTGTTTACTTGCGCTCTCCTCCGTTCGGTTGTCGACTGCTTGAAAATGCTTCGACCTTCGTTGTAACGCGTAGTATTTGCTATCGATGAGTGGACTCGATAATTAACTGTGTTTGTGGTTTTGTGACCCTTACTTCATTGTCAGTAAAATTGCCGGCACACAAACCACCCACGTGCCGATTGGCATAACTCTTAAATAACTTCCTCAATACTTGTCTGCTCTGAGTTCACCTTTGGTGGCTACCAAGAGAGGAAAAACAATTTTATTTGCTGTCAACTTCTGACTTTTTAAGTGAACTTTATGACAAGGGTTGCCAACTGCGGTTACGGTGTTGCCCCTTTTGACTCTCTACTTTTGTTGGTTTGATTGGCTATTTAATCTGCCGCTGGCTGGTTGCTTCTGGCGTCGTACTTGAGTGTATTTGTATGCTCCAAATTTCAAGTTTTTACCTCCATTCCCTTTGACTTAAATTTAGCCCCTGCCACTCTGGGTCTCAGTAACCGCCATAAGCCAACATGCTTTGTTTGTTAGCTGTCTTGTTTATTTGTTTAACTTAATTGCGCTATTGTCACTGTCAAGTACCACTTAAAACGAAATTGAAGAAAATCGTATGTAAATTTTGTTTTAGGGAGCATTTATTTCAAGTGGTGCGCCATATATTATTAAAGGCGAACTGATTATTACGTGAAAGTACAACGTGTCTGCTATCGAATTAAAGCAATTAGAAAGTTGTCAGTGCTGAGGAAGATGGAGGGAAAACCAGACTCACAATTTTTAGATTACAGATTTCGGAAATTTGCATAACTGTTGAAAACGAGAACAGAGTGCGAGAGTTGATATTCATATATGTGTATGAAATCTCGGCCAATTTTAATTAAGAACTAGTTGAATTTTAGTAAGATTTGTGATCGGTAAATATAATAAAATTTCGGTATACAAATGTCTACAAGAGACACTTTAAAGTGATCCCATTGGATCTATAGAATGTGTAAAGAATCAGTACCGCCTCCTAATGGGGATGCAGCCTACTAAAGCTGTGTATAGAATACTAGTTATTTGTTCCGTCTTTACCTAAACCGATCCACGTCAGTTCTTCAGTGACTTCGTCAGTGACAAAAAAGTCAGTTCTAGTCACCAGTTTCCTTTTTAGAATGCCGGAAATTGGTTTCCGTTTTAAGCCTTCGTAAATCAATCATATAGTAACGATTAGATTCTTTATTTATATTCAACTAATAAGTCATTATTTCTTTGACTTATTATTCGCGGTTCTCGGCTTAGTGTCCGGAGTTGTTTTTAATAATATCGGGCTTTGCCACTAGTCATATAAAAATTATATCGGTGCTTGAGTATCTTTGCTGTGAATCTGGTCTTTGTGCTCATTATTGTATTGATTGGCGAATCGATGATTTTCGACAGCCGTGGTCTGGCGACGCACTGATAGGGATCGGTAGCTTTGCATCAGACATCTTCTTGCAAACAATCATCACAGCCGGATACTTTGATTTCGTACCAACTCAACTCATTTGGATACCAATAGGTGCATGGTATTATTGCAATAAGTTACGATACACTCGCATGCCTAATATCTTTCTTCTTGGCTATCGAATCACACGTTTATTACCCACTGCGTAATAACGAGAGCTGAGCCATCGATAGATTGCATCGGCTGCATCGCCCATTTGTTTACAAACTCAAAACTCAGCAGCGATTAGACTAGCCCAAGAGCTTTATTGATGTTAATAAATGGTTTGTTGGAGCCGTGCTTACATTTCGGTTTGGTTTCACTAGTATTCTTGCCTCGCAGCGTTGTAGCGCTGATGCTGGCCACTTCAATAAACGTTGGTCCGAGGCTTGGCCTTTATTCATATTCGGTTTGTTCGTATGACTCGGCACTGTTGTTGTAGCTTATAGACCATGGACACGGTTGGTTGGCTTATCTGATGGAAGCATTCGCCTTGCACTTGAACCCCTACTATATTGCCTCAGCTTTTATTGTCGAAATTCTGGTGCTGCTCATAATCCTCCGGTTTACCTTCAATGGAAAGAGTCTTGCTTTTTATTTCATTACATTTGGTGTGTTTTATGTGGTATTTTTCACTTCACTTCACTTCTTCTTGCCTAAGACAAAACAAAATAGTTTGCGCAACACTCAAAGTAAATTCACAACTTTATTAAATGGTTGATAGTAAATTGAAATAGTGTGTATGTATATGTTTAGAAATAAAAATTCTGAATATGTTATTCCAAAGACGTTGATGTATTCGATATTCTGTTAGAAATAAATTTTATTCCTACAAATATAACTTTAAATTCCATTTTTTGATAAACAATATAGTTTTTATTAAATTATCTAACTCATTGTCAAAGGAAGCCGCATTAAAGTCAACCGGACAATCAGAGATTTGTACAATCGTTCAATGATGATAATTTTTTGTAAATCATTATGACGTGTTAAAGATGTTAGAGCGACTCTGGGTTAACTTCTTCGGACTAAAAGGATGAGAAATGTTGAAGAAGAGAAGAGAAATTGTTGTAAGATGAGACTATTTTGAGAAATGTTTTGTAGGCTAAGCATTTGTCGGACCGCCTATAAAGTGTTATAACTAAGCCATTACAAATAAGCCAACATAAAAAACTGTGGTTTGTATAGGGCATCGAAGAGGGATGTCCCAGCTGTAGTTTAAAATTTTTTAAAAATTGGGTGAGACACCACCCCAAATATATTTAATGTATGCAAGTATAGGCCGTATGCAAGATATTTTAATGAAATTAAGTGGGTGCAAAGAATGGATAAAATCAGTTCACTACTACCCCTAATCCCCCTATAGATAATCTTTTTATACTCCCACAACATGTTGCTGAAAGTACAAATGGGTTCGGTTTATTAGTAACACTTATTAACTGAGTAACATTAGTAACTACTTAAGATAGATATAGATTTATACAAAATATACCAAAATCAGGAGAGTTCCAGGTGACTGTCTGTCCGTCCAGCCAAGTTGCTGAAAAGTTTAGATCTCTTGATAAATTTTGACACATGTATTTCTTGACGTTCTGAAGAGGTTGGCATTGCAGATGGGCGGAATTGCACTACTACCTCGTCCACAAAATACAGTAAACCGGAAATTTATAAATGGCTATAAGTAAGTCGCAAATTGAGATACAAAACTGTTATTTAGTCCAGGGCATCAGTAATTCGAAAATTTTCCAAATGTGTATGTGGTCTCGCCTTTAATCTACTTATTGTAGATGTCTCACAAACCGCTAAAGTATTATCAACTAAACCCACTGAGAACAAGTATTTCTAGCTTCAACTAGGACTTTAGCTACGCTAGCCCAGGGGTTATCCCAGGTAACAGGTTAGAAGCAATAAATTCTACAGTACTGGAAGGGCTTCCTGAGAATTTGTGTAAAAATTGAACACCGCCCGATTTCAAATGAAAACCTATACCGCAGGAACTATTGGCCAATTTCAATCAAATTTGGACCACAAAATTATTCTAACATTTTTATATTACAGTATCAAATTGGAAATCGGCTCAGAACAGCACCTCCTCCCCATATAATACACTTTCAAATTCCATCTGATTCTTTCACTTTACAGAATATGAATCAAGCACCTATGAGGATATCGGAATATAATTTTGAAAAAACTAGTGCATTTAAGGTATGCCATCTGACGTCTAAAAAGGGCCGAAATCGATATGGATATCAGTGCCCGGCGCTGATTTTTTACAGAAAATAATCCGTTAGATATATCATTGAAATTCAAAGAAAATCATTTCCTGATGAGAATGTGCCCTTGTTGAATATAAAGTTTTCCCAACACCTGAAAGTATTTCCCCGCCCTTGATCTTTGCAAATTGCCAGGGTATAAAATGTTCAAACTTAGCTCTTGCCTCCTTGTCCTTTCCTTGATTTCCTTGATTTGCTATCCATATGCCTCCTAACTAACTTTACATTTTTTACTCGTTATTAAGTTATTACCCTTTTAAAAATTTTATTTTAATATCGTTATATGTGATGAAGAAATGGTTACCAGCTGCGAAACGTAATCTGTTGAATGAAGTTCGTCAAGATATTTATGGTACTTCTGATGTTATGTAAATTAAACCATCAAGAAAGCAGAGTCCCATCCAACATAATAAATGTTTGAAATCATATATGCCCCTCTGTGGTAAACCTCTCTCTGGGAAATTTGTCTGTCGTAGATTGATTGGTCATAGAGTTATAGGAAATTTTTGTGGGCGTGGTAACTTTTCGATAACACTGAGTTTCAATTCCGACATCATCTAACTCATATATTGACCATTATCTAATCCTGATTACCATGCCTATCTTCGTGATACCGATATGCTGCTTAATTTGACCTAATTCATATATGTCTTTACCATCATTTAACGAATATAATAATTTCATTTTGTCTATTTAACTAACTTCAATATATCGGCAATAAGGAAGATACCTTTTTGAAACTGATTATAAATGTTGTTTGATACATCGAACTTCTAAAAACTCGGCAGCGACTTCGCCAATTCACTAGAATAGCGAATGTCCAGTCGTGCTCATACTTATTCCTCCCTTAAATGTAAGTGTACAAATTAACTATTAGTACTAACAACAGGCGTTACTAACAACTAATATGCGGAAATCCCAGGGAAAGAATATTTTAATACAAATTTATGTGATAATAAATAGGAAGCGTATAGATAATATAGCAGCCGGAGGAGTGGTATCCCGCAGTCGCAATCATTTATCTTTGACAGCAGGCTGGTCAGACTACCGTGAATTTATTAGTGTTGGCATCTATAGCAAAGATGCTCTTCGAAGTGAGTTCACAGGCGACAAATGACAGACACGCACTAAC
Organism: Bactrocera minax; assembly: GCA_021498325.1. Taxonomy (NCBI): domain Eukaryota; kingdom Metazoa; phylum Arthropoda; class Insecta; order Diptera; family Tephritidae; genus Bactrocera; species Bactrocera minax. The sequence continues at coordinate 2,051,463 of JAKEEE010000024.1, forward strand.
CATTTTTATAAATATATGAGTAATTCTGTCAGTGATTCACAAGCTAAGCATGCGGTCATCTCAGTTATCACAATCTTAGCCAGTGATATTGTACGAACTGGTGTTATATTAGACACGTTGCTAACCGGTTGCTAATTGTATCACCTGTTAGTCATGTATTCTTAAACATGTAAATTAGAGAAAACTAATCATCACAAACAACAAAACTGGTTATAGACTTCACTTGTAATCACATAAGGAAAGAAATTGAGGAAAACGATAACGCAGGATAACAAAATTAGATTTATATATATATAAAATGTGATATCTCTATATTTAGGAAACCTATTAAATTGGTTACAAGTTCTCAACAAAATTTAAGTTTTGCTTAATTAATTTCTTCTATTATTTCTTATTGAAGGTGGAGAATTACTAATATTTTGTTTAAACTTTTAATATTTTAACTAACAATGTGATGACCTATTCCAGCTTCCCATAGCATGCCATTGAAGAAATAGTCTGTTTGCTGAATCGGTTTTACTTCGGAGTAATGATTAATGTGCTTTGCTGCAAACTTTTTGAAATCAGATATATCCTACCGGCTGGTAGTCAAACTTTGAAACTAATCGTTAATGGCGTAACCTCGTGTAACAAATAGCTAACCGTTGTAAACGAAGGCTTTGGGGAGCACATCTACTCTTTTAACTTTGCTGCGTGGTTTTTCGATTAAAGCCCGATTATTTTGTGCTAATAAATTTCATTAGATCATTCACTTTTGATTGATTTAAGAACGAATCTTAAGTTGATACCATAAGCTTTTAATATTTTTTTAAACAAATGGTATTTATAATAAACGATCCCTTTAGGAATTACTGTCGTATATTCCCTAATAAGAAGCCTTGAAAGGCTAAACTTCAATTAAGTTTTCATAGAACTCATACAGCTGATGATTCCATTAAATGCGATATTCGTCATCACGGGTGCACAAGGATACTTATCGTCAAAAATCTTGTCTCTTATCGTCGTCCTCTCGCAATTTTACCTCAAGTTGTTTTTCAGGTCCGGAGTGATTCTGCTTTAGATTCTCAGACTAGTGTTGTTTTCAGTAATGGTCATAAATTTCAAGTTATGGCTACTAATTTTATTATTGGCCTATTTTTATATCCCAACTCAATTGCTGTGAAGTGGTCATGGTTGCCTTTTAATGTCCGGGGTGAGTTAACGCGGCACCCATAGCGCGGATAGCTTTCCAATGCGAAATATTCTATTAAAGATATGACACGCGTGGTCGTTTAATATGCCTACTGTCTCAGCTATCTTGCGTACCTTCTGTCTGGGGTTTGACAATAAAATATCGTGAACTTTTGTCGCGTGTTATTCCGTGGCAATAGTTTTAGAGGTTCCTGAGCGTGATACCATCTTTAAATTCGTTAAACTTCGAGATATCACTTCCAAAAACGTGAATCGAGTCTTGTGATGATATTAAAAAAAATAGGTTAGGTATAGAAGTTGGGAGTAGTACCAAACAGCAACAGCCCGAGAAATTAGTTTGAAGACAAACAAATGAGTTTGTATATATATAGTTACTACAAATTAGCAAATTTTCATAAAGATGAAGACTGCTATGCTGCGCTTATGCTGTCACATATACCAAAGATAAATTCTGCTATTCTCTCCATGCACAATTGCAAATTATTCGCGGTTGTTTCTACTTCCTTTGTGGGCTTCCTCAATTTCGATGTTTTTCTCTCCATAAATATATGTCTGGTGACAAACGAATATATATATCTGCTTACATCTCTTCTACATTCGTACATTGTTACAAAAACTCTCTTTACTACCTACCTTTGTTTTCCCAGCCCAGCCCAGCACAAAAAGTGATTGCGACATTTTAAGCGGAATACCAGGAATGCTTTCGATGATGGGAAGTGCTCGAAATGTCTTGCCATGGCTTGACTTTGATGAGTGATTTAATGCATTATTTTCATGTTGAAAAATTCACTTCAATTGTTGTCAATGCGTACGTTTATTGTCTTCTACTTTCGCCGCCCCACTCTCTCTACAAATTAGTTATCGTTTGAGCGTGAATGACACTTCCGCTTTGATGTGAGGCCGCAAATGATGTTGGTATTTGTTGGTGGGTACTGCATGTCGGCCGTGGAACCTGTTTGAGTCCTTATGCCGTCAGCGGCATTAATGATTTATTTGTGTGGCCGCTTTGCCACATAACAGCTTTTAGCTACGTCAGCAAGAACAACAACAATAACAGTAGTAAAGGCAACAATGAAACCAATAATATAAATTACAACCAATGTGCATTTTCCTCTTCACTGATTTGATTTGTCTCCTTTCCATACCTATGCCCTAAGGGGCTTCTGAATGATTTCTTTTTCTCACTATTTCGCTTTCTACATTTCTTTTGCCAGCCAGCATGTAAATACAGGAGTATTTTGATTTGGTAATAAATTTCGAATAGACGCTAAATAAAACATTTACACATACATACAGACACAAAAGGCGCTCAGTGGTGCTCGCGCCTAAATATTTATTGATTGTTTTGAATTGTTTTTCTTCGTTTTTCGCACTCATTTCTTATGGAAAAGAAATCGATGGCTGATTTGTAATAAATGGGCGCATTAAAGCGCACAAGTTGCAGGATACTTAAAGTTAATAGGCAATTTGGAAAACACTGATTTGCATGGGTGGTAAGTACTTATCGGAATATAGATTTAAGCAAGCCGTAGAAGAACGCATAAGCAGATGTTAAATGAATTTTATTATCGATCAAAATATCTAATTTATGTGCTTAGTGGATCTTGGTTTTACCTTAAGAAAAGAAAAATAATTTGGCTATGAAATTTTTATATATGAATGTGTAGCGATCTTTGGAAAATGCTGGTGATCAGCTTTTGTGTCTACTAAGTGTAATATAGTCCTTCCGATTATGGGTACAAATTTATGAAATATTAGGGAATTTCAGGATTAGAATTTGATTTTGATTGATTTGATTTAATTTTTTTGGCGATTGGTTGAAATAAACCAGCTACCAATAATTAATATAAGTCTCTCTACCGACCTCTAAGATCTTTCAGGTACTTTGGTAAGTACCTTGGTTTGGTTTGTAAAACAAACAGATAAACATTTGGAGGCCCTTTCTGGTAACGACGATCTGACTGGCTATACAGTTTCTATGAAGACAGATTTCATTTAAATTTGTAATAATTCACTCAATCATTTATTTTAGGTTTGGAACCAAACAACCCAGCTGCTCCAAGTAAGTCTCGGGGGTAATATGAGGCTTTAATTCCTATCTAGAAGAGACTTTACTTGTATTGGAGTAAACTCCACAAATTAATTTTAATAGTTGATTGGAATTTTTTGCACCAAACGGGCATTTTGACCGTCAACCAGTTAATCTTGTGAGATATGAAATTGGTAGTACACATTTGAACATTTGGAACCTTTATCAGATTATTGCTTTAATTGAAAATTTAGTGTAACGTTTTAGTATACACTTTATCGATTTAGAAGTAATTCATTTTATCATCAGAAGTATTAAGATCTGTCGATATGAATATGTGTATATAAATCATAGATATGTATATATGTATTTCATTTGGTCATTCGTTAGTAGATTTACTTACCGCCCACTGTCATGTTGGCCGTTTTATCGATCAATTTGAATTCGGGCGCATCACCGGACACCTCGCACCGATACGAACCGGACGAATGGACATTCAGTTTCTCCAGTTCGACATTGCAGATGAATTGATTGCAGTGCGATGAGCCATCAGCAATGGTGACACCTCTGACGGGAAACCAATTTGTAGTTGGCGGCGTGAGCGGTGAGTATCTGAAAGCAAAAAAGTATATGGGTAAAAAAAAAATTTGTTAAAATTGTTAGTGAGAAAAACGTAAGCAAAGAAATGTATGACGGACTGAATGCTTGTATGTATTTATGCATGTAAGTCTTTAGGCGAGTATGTGTAATTTTGAGGGTGTAAGTACATATTGATATTGGGCTCGCGTCTGTTTATTGGAGCTCGGGCTGTGTAAATGACTGGTGGAGCAAGTGTATGAGTGATTGCCTACATAATTAATGACCACACACATACAAATAGGTAAGTCGGTGCAAAACTCTACATGCTGCGCTGGCTTGATTGGGGAAGTTGGCCAAATACTGTGAAAATTGCCCAGTCAGTACTACCAAAATTGATGTCGTTTCAACATCTCTTCCATTGGCGCACTTTGCTCCACCCTCACGCTGATGGTGAATGAATGCATAAGAAAATTTGCATTCAAAAGAGGAAATTGCATATAAAAATAGGAAAATCGAGTTCGAGTTTCGAAAAATCGAAAAGCTAACAGTTAAAAAGTGTGTTTGTTTTTTGTTGCCGATGACTTTGGTAAAATTTTGATGGCGAGAGGGCATTAAATTAACTTCATGAAGAGCTGCAGAAATCTGAATTCGACTGCTTGCGGAAATATGCAAATGATTAGCACTTTTAGAAGCGTTTGTAATAAAACGTAAGGTAGAATGCATTTGGAATATTTTTCACCCACAGTCTTTGTATATATTTCGACCGGTTCAGCTCTGTATATTAAGAATTATAAATTTCATTTTGTGAATCGTGGGTTTAAAACCAAAAAACAGTCCAAGAAATTAGAAAAAAAAATTTCCCAACACCATTGACTCCACGGTTCAGGCAACATGTCGGGGGAATACATATACAATGGCTTCGTGTGTATTTCCCTTCTCTTTAGTATGTATCCGCGAACGGACTTCTTCGTATACCCTCTTCAATCCACTCATCTAACTCGCGCTTCTCTGTTCCAATACTAGCGCAATTCTTGAGTGAACGGTAAGATTATATGGTCTTGACTAAATTACTAACTCTTTTTCTAAAATACAACATTTTACTGTTTAGTTTTTCGATACCCTCATAATTCCTACGAAATAAATAAAAAATAAAAATAAAATTTTTATTTAAAATAATATTATATTATAAAAAAATTTTACGCATAAATTAGACATTTATTAACAGACTGCCTTGCTCTCTTTGTTATATCTGCTATTGTAAAAATCTGCTTTAAAGTTAACCTGATTAGTTCGTCATATTTGTACTGGAGAATGGTAGGGACCTATACCCCTCATTTTGGGCAACTAATCATATTAAAATGAGTTCAATATTTTCGCAAAATTTTTTAGAGATATACGTGATCTGTTCAAACGGGAATTTAACGGGGGTTCAACGGGAAAATAACAGGAATTTTCGTTTTATGAAAAAAAAAATTTGTTTATTTGCCTACGTTATTGTTGTCGCCTTCAAAATAATCTCCATTTAAAATTTTGCACTACTGCCAGCGCTTCTTCCAATCGTCGGTTTGTCTGATGATCCGTCCGTCTCTCCGTGCAAGCGATAACCTGAGTAAAAATTGAGATATTTCAATGAAACTTGGTACACATATTCTTCGGCGCACAGAGGAGGTTGGTAAGTAGATGAGCTTAATCCGATGAAGTTAAGGCAAAACCTGTAAAATGCTATAACTGCGCATCAAACTAAGACAAGAAACCTTAATTTGATGCTGGCCATTCCCTAATAAGTTTAACGTACATATCTCCCAAATCACTGAAGCTATAGCAACCAGCCTTCCTGAGGACAAATCCTTCCAGCATTTGCTTATACAGTGTGAAAACAGTTGAAATCGGATGCTAATCAAGCCTACTCCCTTGCAAAAGAAATGCTGAAAACTACTAAAAGCCCCTCGTCCATCTTTAGGTGAAACCCCATACCTCAGGAACTAATTTACCAATTTGATGCAAAACATAATTCTAACATCCGTATGTTTCAGTTCGAAACATAGTGGGCGAAATCAAACTACAATCACGCCTACTCCCATATACAACAATTTTAAGCTCCATACGATTCTTCTGCACTTTAAATCAAGCGCCAAAAAGATATCGGAATAAAACTTTACATAAAAGTTTATTTAAAGTATGTAATGTTAAGTCTACAATTTGACGAAATCAGAACTTAACTTTTCAAGCTCAATATATCATGCTTCAGGCAATATATAAGATATCGTAGCAAAATTTAGCGGCCGTATAATCTTGGATGTACTACAGTTTGGTGACGAAAATCCCATAAGTCGATCCACGAATTACACCAGCCCCCATATACTACACATAATAGTTCTCATAATTCTAGCGGACTTTATGCCGAATATACAACAATATTAAGCCAGAATATTTCGATTAGTATTACGCCTTTCGGTAATAAAAATTATCCGTACTTATTCTGTATTAGCCATACAAAATTATCTGTGCGGGCATTTTCTTGCCACAATCAAGAGATAAACCCCTCTTGCAAATGTTCAGTATGTAATTTAACACTCAGTATGGAGCACAATTTGAATCATTATTATATAACACACCCTTTCATAACATTGCAACGATGTGTTAAATATTTTTAAATTTTCTTATTATTATTTTTTTTTAATTTTCACAGAAAAAAAAACGATTCTAAAATGCTGACATGATATTCGGCAAAACGTCTGCATTTAGGGAACGAAATAGAATCGGAGAGAATTTCCTTTCTACCAGAAGTTATACCGATTGGCATGAAATTCTAAGTCTGGTATGAATTCTTATAAGAATAATAAAGGAGAGGAGGTGTCCAGAGAATATTTAAATCACTAAATCAAATTATTTAACGACCACAGAAAATAATACGACATAATTTTTTATAATGAAGATCTCATACCTATATAGAACAGAAGTTGTAAGTATTATTACATCTGACTTAGGGGCTCTTAGCCATGAAAGGAGGGGTGAATATCATTTTCAATGTCTATTTCATTTGTCCAAACCGATTGGTCTTTCAAAGCATCAAGAAGAAGAAGTTGAAGGGAGGTTATAAAATTTTTGTCTGAATATAACTTTTAAAATAATTTAATATATATCTCATAATATAAAAGAATTTTTTTGGCCACATTTGTCATATTCCCAATATCATTTTGTATTATTTTTTGCACCATTCAACCAAATTACCACCGCTTTGAAAGCATTCAGTTGGCCGCAATTTTTTTCTGCTCACTGTGGAGTTTTTGTAGATTTAGGAGCAGTTTAGGGATTTTACCAATGTTATTCTGCAGTAATTCTCTTCTTTGTTGGTTGCGGGTATGCCCATTTGTTGTTGATAATTGCACAATAGCGGAAATGAAAAAAAGGGTATTTTAATTGAAATTGATTTTTGGCTTAATTTGCCACAGATAAATTTACATAAAACCCGACGAAATGTTACATATACATTTGGCATATGATGCACACATATATGCAGATGTGTCGACCCTATAGGAAAAGTGCTCCAGCCGTATAAGGTCATCGGATATCTTTCGGCCAATGTGAAGTAACTACAGTATTTCTCATATACAAACTCGTTTGTAAGGATTCAATGATTTCCTACAGGAAATAAGTAAATAGATATGTAGCGACGGCGGCGCCATTTTTATTTCGTGCTCCAATGTGTCATTCGATAAAGCCAATTAATTGGACCACTCAATGGCTATTGTTTGGAGAGTGGGAATTTCGCAAAACATATATGCGCAATAGTTTTTAAATGGCTCAGTGAGTTGTGAGCTCTCTGATTGTGGTTGCCTGCTGGTGACCTGATTGCGACTAAAAAAATTGATGATTTGATATTGACAATTTGAGATTTGCAACGACATTGTTTGAATATTGTAAACAAATGCAGTTAATAATTTTTTAAAATTTTGAAAAAGTGTGGCTTATAATTTAAGAGGATTTATTTAAGCTTACTCGAAAAGCAAAAAATTTAACATAAGCCCTCATACAATTTCGGAGTTATTCCAAATAGTTAACAGAATTTGCGGTGAATGGTTTCAATTGCCAAGTTTTTATGTGGTGCCAAGTTTTAATTATTAAATATTCTTAAAAACTAAAAAAAAATTTAAAAATCGATATGAAAGTTAACTATATTTAGTTTTAATAAGCCATATAATTTTTTTTTTAATATTTCATCCATTTCGGATTTCTTGAGTTTTATTAGTTTGAATTTGATCTTCTGTTATTTTCATATATGCGTAATCAAATATGAAATGTCGACAGAAATTTTAGTAAAATTATTAAAGAGTTTGTATATACTTATGCGATCTATATTTATTCTCAAAAATTCTTCTCAGATTAAATCCACTTTGGCTCTTTACTGCCATTCCACTTTGTTACAGTCTGAGTTAGTTAGGCCTACATTCTCCCAAAAGAAGATCAAGGCTCAATCATGAATCTTGCATGAATCTAGAACACATTTCCTGCTCTCGAAAATTCGACTTATTAACCCCACCGGACGGTGTAAAAGGGTGTCTAGATATTCTCATTACAAAGCATTCTATTGTACTTCCGCTGGTTTTTTTAATGAAGTGATTCACGGTTAGAATTGTGCTGACTTGCGTTTCTCTAAATATGTCTAACCAACTCAATCGGCTGACAATATTAAGGTTATTCGGTTTTTACATATATACATGAAAGATGGTATGTACACCTTGTACATGAAGTGATGCCTTAAAAGAAAACATATTCACTTAAAATCGGCAAGCAATGACGGCGTTGCCACCGTTTCACCATTTCAATGTAGGAATTAGAGATGAGCGCAGCACAAAATATTCAGTTCCCGCAATATTTTATTCGTTCATCACCATATCCTTCACTTAAAAAAATCATATGTAATCGTATTTAACTGTAAATGCGTAAACATTAGGTTGACACCTTTGCAATGTGTCATTAATCAATCAATCAAACGATAAAATTAATCGATAGATATATAGGTTTATAATTTACAAATGCTCAGAATGATGACGTGAAATGCTTTGCTGATATTGTTAAGACTGCGATAACTCCCTGGTGAATAATACCAGAAATTTGAAATAATTTAAGGAGGTTGGAAAATTTCTAAAGAAATTTTTTTAAAGAAAAGCCAAATATTTTTGACAAAATTCGATTTTATTATTCCACATAATTTCTTTAGAAAGCGATATACCGATTAGAGCCATATTCTAACTTTTCGATACCACTTGCGTAGTACAATTTGCTTTTCGGCCTATGCGGAGCTTACTCATTAAAGATGACTTCACCTGGCGCAGAGGCCGTACATTAATCATCAAAAAAAATTTTTGGTATCAGCAGAAAATTTTTTCATAAAATGTGGTGTTTCATTAGCAGATGAAATTCTTCTTTATTCATATTTTTTTCGAACCCTAAAACTTGCTCAAAATGCTATATTTCACTAACGAGCTCCATGTCTTTTAAAGGTTAGATCTGATTTAGAGGTATTCAATGTTATTCAATGGTAGTGATGCCTTCAGATATTATTGGTATGAACTTTGTAGCCTGACTGATATGGCATAGTCCGAAAATTGGACTATAATCGCGCTTTTGTTACATACCAATCGCATAATACCTCAATAGGTCATTTGCCTCACTAAAGCTGACTTCATAATATGCATATCAGTAGAGTAGACATTTCAATAAAATTTAGTGAAAATGGTATTGCGGCATCCTTTCTTCGACAGCATTAAGTTGGATAACTTAACGAAACTAAGCATTTGCCTTTAATTCTTTGTAGGCTGTTGGAATTGAACATACCGGTACACGAACTTACCAATAACGATACTGGTTTCCAAAGCAACATAGTTTGTGATCAATTTTGATACACTTTCAGATACATTTCACATTCCTTACGTATATTGATCGCTGCAAATTTTCTATCGTGGCTCGATACTGTTTCCAAAGTGGGTAAATTGTTTAGATTTTATGCCATTTACGACACTATTTGTTTTTCCAACTGCGGTTGAGGCTTAAGAAATTTTAGATTATTGATTATTGACCGCTTTGGAGATACTTCACGAAATTTGTCAGAACTTATAGCAGTTATAACAAAATTGCTATTGATTTACACTACTTAACGAATAAATTAATACAATATTTTAATATGAAAAATTTTAACAATGGGAATTATTATAGAAATGAAAAAACTCTTCTTTAAATTCTCACAAGTTTTGATTGTGTTCAGTCATCTTGGCTGCCCCAAGCATATCCCTTCCTTACTTGCTAAAACACAATTTGTTTTACTTGACAATAGTATACTAATATATTAGCACATGACATCAGAACATGTTAATTTTTTAAGATTCAAGTGGTATTCTGTCAAATTGTTTAATACGTTTACATAATTTCTTTTATTGATTTTGCTGCAACTTGATTAATTTAATCCAGTTTTTTCTAGAAAATGTCACAAATGCCTTTCAATTAGCTCAATTATGGCTTACTGGTTAATTGAAAGGGAAAAACTATGTATATTATATATATGTATATGTATACATATAACCATTGAAGCAATTTAAAAAGTTAATATTCGTATTTACAAGTGTTTTAATTTATGTGTTCGTTTTGGTTTCATATTGTGTCATATTGTGAAAGTAAAGCCGTCTGCTATAAATTAGCAACTAGTATAGAATTTCATATATATATATGTATATGCACTTCCGCGGTTATATAGTAGATACATATGTACAAATATTACTTGAAAGTGTGAAAAAAATCTCACACTCAATTGCTGGAAATTCTGTGGAATACAAGTTTGTGTACTGCAATTGAAAAAGTGAACCGGAAAAAAGTTTGATATGCTTTCGGCCAATTAAAAGCGGCTGCGAATTTTCATCAATTAAATACTGCAGCTGCCACCGTCAATAAAAGTCACCAATAAAAGTCGCCAAATGGCGAATAGTTGGAGACAAACTCGTAACTGGACACCCGTGTGTGGCTTGGGTTTATATGGTGGTGGTGTGTGACGTCGCCGAAGTTGTTGGTGGCTCCACTCGCCCACTTCCATTTGTCGATGAATATTCGCCACTTGCATATTTAGTGGCACGTAAAATTATAGTGTGTTGCATGTGGTTCGCGATTCCACTTGCAGCTCATAGCCAATCTGCGCCATTTCCAATTACGCAGCCAAATTAGTTATACGATAAAGCAGTACTTATGCGCGCTTTCAGCGAGTTGTAAGTAATAGATATAGACCAAACGAGGGGAGCTAATGGAATTGAGTGCAGTTGCAAGTGCTCACGGTACAAAGAAAAACCACAGTGCATTTCTGTGCTGCACGTCTTTTTGCGAAGAAAACAAATTCAAACGAAACAACGAAACCTGCTATCAATTACATAAATTAATTTAATATTTAATAGAGCCGGAGGCAGGGAGATTAAAGTATTACAGAACATAGAGAGAACGATTTTTGATAATTCATCAATTGTAATGCTTTAATAGGCTTAAATGGTAATGATGAAAAATAATAAAGATCCATCTTCCATCATCGGACGTTAATCTTGATTGCAATGGTTGAATTTATCGAGACCTTTAATATATAATATGAAAAGACTCCATTATTTAATGTTGTCATGATTTCAACTTAAGAATTGCTTCAGAAACCGTTAGGTCAATACGATCAATCATACAGTCTTTCTCAAGATACTTTTCTCAAAGTAACTACTTCTGCTTTGTTTATTTACAATAGAAAAAGATGAGGTTCGGGTCAATGATTTGTTAAGTCGTACGCCAACTTCGCTCCAGCGTATTGTAACGGATTTACTAGATTAACTCTACCCTGAGTTCAATCAATGGATTGCTAAATAAAAGTCACTATTCAATGGGTTTGTTTCTAATTCAACTAACTTAGCACTTCACTCGAAAACACTCTAATTATGGCTGTGTCTGCTGTCACTCCGGCAGCCCTTATATAGTAGATCGTTACCAAGAGATCGCCACTCGAACATTTTGGCAACTAAGAATTTTGCTGTCAGACTGATTCTGGTAAGTTATCGTCGATTCTGTTTTGTTCTGGCATTAGTGCTCGTCACAGTATTTAATGTTCAAGCAGCTCTACCAGCACTTATAATGCATCTTGTTCAGGAAGGCCACAAGATCTGTCTCTTGTAAAGTCTTTCTGTAAAGCCAGAAAACATTGTGAAAATTCTTGAAATTGTGTTTGGTGATCATAAAATGAAATTGAGTGCGTAACATTTGTAAATTTATTGCCGCTACAGTTCCACAAAAACTGACGAAGCAATTGAAAATTAACCCTTTTTCATAATGATTATCGCTCCGCTCGCTTTTTAACTTTACATTTATGTAGATCAGTGCCAAGTTAATACATATAAACATGAATAAGAAATGGAAACTGGTATATATATGCCAAATTTCGACAGCTGGCGGTGCCTGCGAAAAGCTATAATTTGCTTCATATGCAATTTCCGAGCGCATATGACATCGAACTTCTCAATTATAATTCTAAATATGAGCAATTATATGTTCGTATATTTAAACACCAGAAATCAAGAGATCACTTCACGGAATTGTTTGACGCTGTTTATTTAGCGCAATTCAAAGTAGTTTCTACGTCTTTTGGAAACCTTCGACGAAACAGGGATCCTTTTCTATACCTCAGGGAGCAATGAACAGTCGAAATAGTAGACTTCACTCAGCTAACATACCCCGAAGAAGGCGAAGACTATCCTCTCGGTTGGAAAGGTGATCGCTTCATTTTCTAGGATTCATATCACACTTTATGCATCCGACCAGAAAAACGGCCACAGGGCTCTACTATGTTGGACCAATTATTGGGCCTATTTAATGCTGAATTGCATAAAAAATGTCTCCATTTGACAAAGAAAAACCTGCTTTACGCCATCACCATTTCCTAATTAGTCTAATTAGGTTACGAACTTCTGTGCCATCTACCGTATTCTCCAGATTTAGTACCGTGTGACTTCTTTTTGTTTCCAAACCAGAAAAAGTCGTTCGCTGGACAGAAATATAAGTCGAATGAGTAAGGTTCAAAAGATACATTAATTTATGGAAAGACTTCAAAAAAATTTTAAAATTATTCTTCTTTAGTTACTTCTTTCCGCTTACCTGAAAAACTCTTGTCCATCCTTATACCACTTAACCGAGTTGAGTGTGCGATTACCCATTTCATAGCTGCAAAATAGTTTGGCTTTTTGTGCAGCATCGATTATGCGCGGGACGGAAAGATTTGACAAGTTAAGTGCTTGATTCATGTGAATATCTGAAAGAATGGAGAGAATGTGCTTTATTTAACATAATATATGACGAAAGTCGAGACCGACTCCATTTATATCCATCGTAAGAAAACATATCCATTTAATTTCAATAAAATATCAAATATATTCACTACCATAAACGGTTTAAAGACAGTTGGAAAGTCGGGAACCATTATATCGGGTATATGTGGACTAAGAGAAGGTCTGGAGATCTCTTGTGATTACTCAAGTATACTAGATAACAAGTTTCCATTTTCTGAAGATAAGTCATACACTAACCGTCATATTAGGCTTAGAGTTAGAATAACGAAAATCATGACATGTAATATTTGGGAGTTGGGATAATTTGTAGACCGATTTCACACATTTCCAGTTTTAAACTTTGGTATTACGCGTATATATTACGCGTTCACTTTATTCAGTATCTGGCAGCTTGAAAATACATGTTTCGATTTCCATAATTTTTGGGCAGAAAATGGTATATCTATAGAGCACTATTTGGTTAGATTTCTATTCCGATATCTTAATTGATGCTTGAGCTCTATACTGTAAAGTCAAATAATAAGATTGAACTTAAAATTGCCTTATTATGCCATTTCGCCTATTTCGCACTATAACTTAATGATATCAGAGCCATGCTATGCGCCAAATTGGATTGAAATTGGTTTAGTCGTTCCTGAGATATGAGATTTCACCGAAAAATGGGCGGTGCCGCAGCCATTGTTAAATTTTTCCACGGATTCCTATCCAACCTTTTCGTATCTGCTCATTTATATATATATATATTATTCTATATATAACTCAATTAGTTTTATGTGTTACAAATAACCGTTAGGTGAACAAAACTATCCATGCGGAATGAGATTGGGTTAAGAAAACGATGTTTCCGAAAAAGATGTGAATGCACTCATACAGTGCTCATACACTTATAATGGCGTACTGAATATGTCTCAGTGGAACGAGGGAAGGGACGTTTTACCTCTTAGTGGGTCTCCTCCACCGTTCCCCGGTCTTGTCCAATGTCTATTTATGTAGTAAGGGACAAATTTCCGCGGTGGATGTTTCCACCTTTAAGAGAGGTATTTATGGAGTTTACACCCATAATTGAATAAGTCCGAAGTTCGGAGAATTGTTTGCACAAAATTAGTAAACTTTCGCCGCCATTATAAAAAGTTTGGTGTATTAGAATATGATACTCTACTCACTACCGGTCAAGCTTTCAACCCACTATGTTCATTCCAGTTTTAGATAGGCTTGAATTAAAATATTGTAGAATATGGTGTTTGAACTCTTCGAATCTTATTCTCTTAAATACTGTTTGAGCTCTGTGAATTAGGGATTGCACGAAGCAATTAAGGCGTTCATTATAATCCGAAAAAGTTCACTGACCAATCGGTCGACCAATCCTAAAAGGAACAAAGTGAAAATTAGCAAATAGAGAGGAAGAAGTTCATGTAAACACGCTCGGTCTCACCACATTCACACGGCCAATGAACATACCGAGTATGTGGCGAAAGTGGCAATATGTTCATACCACGAATAAACTTGCCACATATAAAAGCGTATAAAGAAATTAAAGGATTTTCGCATTAACAGATTTCTTATGTTGGTTTACCTACAGACATGTGTTGCGTTTGTTGCGCCAACATACAAATATCTGTCCGTCAGCATTCAGCGAAGCAGCACGTAAACCCATTAGATGTGCGCATAAATGTCCGCAGCTGCTCACTGAACCGGGATAAATTAGCCACACGCATAGACAAGCCGGATGGAAGAACAAATGAATATGTACATGTTTATATATATATATTCATATGTATGCATATGTTTTCAACTATATTGTGTGTATGGATTTGATAAATAAAGAGGCAACCGAGAGGCAGGATGAGCAAGTGCAAATTGTGTCTGGGGGACGTGATCTCCAGCTGTTATTTTTGCGTATTTATGTATGTTTCTGTGTGAACTACCCGCCATCGTATGCTAACCACTTTGCTAATGAAACATCACTTCACGCTAACATAGTTGTTAAGTCAGTGGTGTCGAATCGGGGATAAGAATTCTACAGGAGCTTACGAGCCTTTGTTCATAGCTTGGAAAGAAATTTTTTTTAGCCACTGTGAGGGCTTTTTCGTTATCAAGTTAAGCTTTCTTTGAAATTGTGCCCAAATATAGAGAGTTCATTTCATCGAGAGGTCCTCGGTTAATTTTAAGGCTAGGATGAAAAAACCCGAAGTAGAACTTACGGACTTTACCTGCCTTCCTTTTTAAGCCGGTCTGAGGGTTTAGACTGATCCACCTTTCAGCGAAAGGAATGCCAACTGTTTGACTTATTTAAAGGGTTCTGAAGTAAAATTGGCAAAGATGTTGTTACCTTATCAAATAAATACCTAAGCTTATTTGTCGCCTTGAACCATTATGGAAAAGACCAAAACGAGTTACATTTCCGCTGGTTTGCCAAAGAAGATTATAATGATCTTTAAAATAATTTTTAGAAATTCAACTGTTCGGTCGGAAACAGTTTTTTTTTATACCAAGCGGTGTGTTTTCTTTTCTCTAGGGCTAGAGAAAATATTCAAAGCTGCAGAACTAACTTCGGGTATAATCTATTATGATAGCATACAACTGAGGGCAACAAATGTCTAAATAACTGAGTCGTTAGTTCTCCAACCAGAGAGAGCCTGGTAATGAGTGAGGATAAGTAGGAGGAGATAGTATTTTCTTGACAGATATTATAGTTGACAAGTCTTTACTCATTATGGAAAAGAGAGATTGCAATTATAGGTAGTAATGCCAATATGTGTACTGTGGACTAAATAAACAACGCAGTTATCAGCACATTTTTCTTTTTTAAAATTAAAATAAAATTTTACAAAACTCCCGTCAGGATGGTTCAAAAATATGATACAGAATTCTGGACAAGTGCAGCATCCAATGAGGCGGCTTCTGTGTAAAATAAGTGAACAAAGCTGGAAAAATTTTCGACGTTTTTGTCTTGACAAGGGTAGTAAGTATTGAATAAGATGGAAGAATGAGTTGTACCATCAAATTTTAATAAATAAAAAAGTTGCACTGGCTACGCTGGTGCGTTTCATCTGAATAGAGTGAGCTCGATTGTAGGAGAGTTAAATAAATTAAGGAGAGAGTAATTTCTCTCGCGATATTAGAGGATGGTGAAGCGGTTTCTTAGGTTTATAAAATGTACTGAAAGAAGGCTTAGTTTCAGCATGAGTAATATAAAATAAATTTTTTGAGTCCAACCAAAATTGGCTGGCTGAGGAAGGGCTTAATTATAATATGCGTCCACTCAATGAAATTCAAGTTCAAGATTTATTCAATAAATGTCAATATGTGGTGATAAAGTATTCTACAAAAATGTACATATTTCATCAATTCCTCCTATATAATTACATTCTTCTACCATATTTAATTAAATTATTAAATAGCGCAAATTCTTATCGTTCTAATTATAGTTATGTTTTTGAATAGGGAAGTCTCCTGTCAACTGTGTCCCTGCCCTTATGTTTAGTGTTCACTCCACTGGTATATTTACGTCACATGCGCGTATCATTCTCTTGTGTGCGTGTGTGTGTGTGTGTGTGTACACTTTTGATCCATATCTACCAATCTTTGACTACTTAGAGGTGTGGTTGCGCTGCTGTGCGGAGAGTCAAGAGACGTTGATGCCAACTCCCGTCAAAGTCAAATAGTTGTTGCTATTATGCTGTTTTATGCGCACATGCTTCATAATAAATTTCTAAATTTGCTGACTTATCGTCCAGCAGTTAATATCATTCAAGCATGTCGACATACGGTGATGAGCAAATGTGGCGCAAGCAAAGCAGTGACGTGTCGATGATGGTGGCGTTAAAGCAATTGTGTACGTGCAATTCTTAGTTTTTTCTGAGCAATACATATATAATTACTCTAAACGAATGTTTACGAAATTCAACATTTTCCACTTTGTTAGAAATAAATCTATAATTTAATCACCACTAAGTAATTAACTACTCTTGGTGGGTGATAAAAATATGTTAATTTGTCAATATGTTGTAAGAGTAGTTGATTCCCTATAAATTTCTTAACATATAACGGTTTTGTTAAACTTCGGGTTACACTTATCTTGCATTAGTTTAGTTGAATAGATGACACTTTATTCTGGTATTTCTTTATACCATAGATCTTTATACCATATTTCATGGTTTCATGGACTGCTGGTTCGTTAAAAAATCAGGATTTATTGTTGGTCATTAGAATACTGACAACCCTTTATAGAGAAGATAGCTTCCGTTAGAGGGTGTAATATTCCCCTGAGTGGTATTCAAGTTGAGATATTATGGCAAATATGCAGCTTTGAGGTCCAATTTTAATTATTTTCATATTTTAGTCAGTTCACATCAACACTTAAAACATTTTATAGACATAACCTCACATCTAAGGTCAGAAATAAGAGAGGCATGCATATAGTATTTTGAGGAATATAGCGCCACTGAATATACTCGTATATTAAATACTGCTTTTTAAGCTATATCCATAATATCTTTCTTATCTATTTTGCAATTTGAGAGTTGGGAACGATGGACCCTAAATTTAATTTCAATCGTCATGTTAATACAGCGGTGTCAAAAGCTGAGTGTGTTTTCGATCGTACGAGTATTAAACGAAGGTCATAAGAATTTAGAGATCCACATATTACAAAAACCCCCTTCATAACTTTAGTGAAGCCTATAGTCGAATTTGGTTCGGCGGTACGGAACCTTGGTTATCAAATCAATTCTAATACGTTTGAGTCCGTTCAAAAACAATCTTTGCTTTTTGCTTCGGTGCATTTCCAATGGGATTCAAGTTTAAAATTTTATCCGTGGGCATAAATTTCTTAGTGAAACTTTTAAATGGATCAGTCTGTAGTTATTTCTCTTGTCTGAGATAAATTTTAAGGGCCCAGCTCGCGTATAAGAACATTTTAGACCGCTATTTTAAAATAATTTAGAACTCATTTTGAACTGAACAAACTATTCTGCCACATATACTATCACTTTAATTTCTTTTCCCGCACTTTTGGTTTACCAGTGTTACTTTTCAGCATTGGAAAACTGTTGTAACTTCTCTAAATAAACAAATATCTAAAAAGCCTACCTTATAATACAGTTATAACTCTCTGATGCTGATTTTTTTTCTGTTACTAAGTCTCTTGCTTTTCATGACTAATGCAGGAGGAGGGTAATTGTTTAGTTTGTGTTTGTTTTAATTGTTTAAAGTATTTAGTTGCTAAGAATATCGCATGATTCATTAATGAATTGTCTTATATTTGGTACTAGTCCAGCTTTACTCGGACTTACTCATTACCGCCCCTTAAGTTCTAGTTGCAAACTGGTGGTTTTGTAGCCACTTACTTGTTTCACTATAGGGATATATATGGATAATTGAATATATTATATATGCGGTTAAATGAATACACATGCGTTTGCCTCGCTGTTTTCCGCACAATTACAGAGATTTGCACACATTGTATTTTCCGTCAAACTGACTGCGCACAATTTCATCTGCGTTTCGTTATGATGAAATTCTTCCTTCAGCACTGCATCGTTGCTGGGAATACTATACTTCTTCGGTAAATGCTTTAATATGGTTTTGTCGCTGTCAGAAGTTGTCTGTGCGCTTATTAAAGTATTCCCAGTGCACTATAGACTCTGTCATTTCGACGCTGTCTTCAGCTACACATACTTACTCACTTACTTACTTATGCGCTTGCCATTGCTGGTGCCTTTAATCATCTTTAAGTTCCTTTGTCTCTTGCACTCATCAAATATATTTGCTATTTTCATAATTTTGTTGTTGTACTCTCGTAGTTTATTGTATTTTGCTATTGTTTTGTTACTGTCTACTATGTTCTTTTAGCTGCCACTTACTTACATCAATCCATCTTCTCAACTATCTTCTTGTTCGTCGTTGCTTTGCTTGCCGGCCTATTTGATACATCAATTTGACTTGTAGCATATTTGTAGGCGCACTAAGCGCTGGGAAAATGTGCTCTGGCGCTTTGTCGCTCGGTTGAAGCAACATTTCTACTATGCAAACACTGGTATTAAGTGTTACACTAATACAAGCAGGTTTTAGTTAAACAACTGTGCAAATGCACATACATATGCTGGTGGGAGCCTCTGCAGCAGTATGCCACGTAGCTTTGATGGTTTTACACTATTCGCTCCTCCTGCTGCGTTTCTAAGTTTAACATTCTACTTGAGAGTATATTACAACGAGTATTAGAATGATTATGGATGCACACAAGAGGTGCTTAATTTTAAAATGTTTTAATTAATTTTAATACACAGCTATGCAGTTAGAAAGTGGTGCTGGTAGACAATATTCAAAGGGGTACTGGAGAGAGATTGGAAACTATTCTATTTTTCATATTTAAATAAAGAAAATACCGTCGAAAATGTACGTATCTCATAAAAGAGACATTGGTTTGTATAGTATTCGGTTGTACTGTTAAAATGGCCAAAAAAACATTTACGATAATATAAGGAAAGGAAACGTCAGTTTGGATACTCAAGAGTCAATCAATGTATTTAAACAAAACTTTACTTATCTTATCTTATCTAAAACTTGTCTAAATCGGCCCACTTCTGTTCTAGGATATCTAGGATGAACACCAATGAATGAAATCGGCCCATGAATTACGTTAGCAATCGTATCGTGATTTTGTTATAACAGCTAAATTTATGCCGAAGATATTTTCTTGAGTATACTTTAGTTTAACGCCAAAAGTAGTTTGAATTTGCATAGACATTCCGGCTAACTTTCTACCTTGTGTATCGGTCAATGTGTTATGTGTTATGTGATATTTTAATAAAATTAAGTGTGCATTTTTACTTGGCTACAATGCAGTTTAGCATCAATCAGCTCAGTTTGGGTCAGAACATTTGATATGTATTATATGCCATATTGTTAAATTTTTTAAAACGACGGCAACACTAGTTGACATATTTTTTGATACGAGTGTTATTAACTTAATTGCTCGAGCATATCCCATTTGATATTCATTCCTTATTTACATTTTAAGGTAAACAGCATTTTTCAGACAGTTGAAAAATGTTTTCGAAAATATCGAGAGTATCCTTATAGCTGCCCTAAAGCTGCACGCAAGCATTTTTATTGTGTTTTTTGCCCCCTTAGAAGTGTATATGATCTTTGGAGATAGTGTTAGCTTAGTTTTAAAGCTATGTTGTAGCACTTTAAATGCTTACTAAATTGAAGTATAAAATTTTTCTGAATTTAAAAATCAGACCGTCTTGTACTTGATTACTTAATTATTACCAAAATTACTTCAGATCAATCTAGTAACAAATCTCCCCCACACAACTGTATTATTTCTGGCAAGTCGCATACTTAAGTCTATTAAGACCCTCATGGGATATTAAATACTCAGACATATCTTCGTCTGTTCTTTGCCATTAGGGAATTTTCATCCCGTTACAACTTTTTCCTTGCCGCTTCTATTATACTTATTTATTATTTTATATACACATACGCTACAAGGCATGCTAAATAAAGTTTTTAGCACACGCTTTCTTTTGTATAGAGGAAACTTTTTTGACATTCCTCCTTTTGTCAATGTTAATTTTGGCTTTAGTGATGTTTCCTTTCAATCTCGCCTAATTTTATTACAATTATAATGCACAAGCAAATTTTCCTCTGGGTGCGTGAGAGTAGGGAATTTTTTGTGTATATTTACACATGCTCATAAAATGTACTCATATTTGCAAGCATGCAATACCTTAGAGAATGTGTAGTAAATAGTGTGGCATATTTGCTTGACAGCTTCCATGTGCGGAGTGCTTTTCTCATAAAGCAAATACTTGTGCACGTTTGCATGTTTCTAAGTCTACCAAAATGTAAATATAGAAGGAAATTTGATGGATCACTATTTGGTGGAGACTTGTCTTCTGCATGTTTGCCTTTCACTTAGTTAGTTCTTGTTCTTACCACTTTTTTGTAATAGTTCTTGTACCTTTATTGGTTCAAAAACAGCAGATGAGTAGTGGCAGAGATAACTCTCAGAACTAGATGTGTATTGGTTACGCAATTATCGGAGGTTTGCATCGGGTCTTGTTTTCTATGCTTTCATTCTCATCTTAGCCCAGTCCCATCTACCACTCGAATGAGCTCTCAGGATATACTTGTGGCAATAGGAACCATATGCATATCTCGTATCTTTCAAACAAGAAGAAGTAGATATTCTGCTGTCTCTGCCACCAAGTAGCAACGACAGTGTTTCTATGAAAATATGCTTAAAGCATACATATGCCTCCTGAGTCTATAACTGAGTCTGGTCTCCCATAAAGAAACTGCTTTCCATATCCTTATGTTATCTCTTGAAATGTTTATTATTTTTTTAACCTTTTTCGGTTATACCGTTTTGTAAACAATATTACTGCTTGAAGCCTATCTTAATCATACCGGACCATATTGGGATCCACTGCACTCTAACGGTCTAGGTACTCGTATCAAGTGGACCCATTTGCATGATACTGTATTTGCATATATGAAGCTTTCCATGCACTGCTGACCTATTCATGAACTTATTTTGTAGGACAAGGTTTTCTAGGGTGTTGCCTGACTCACTTAGATACATTTGGCATTGGCGGCAGATGAATTCCCCTGTTTTCGAGCTGCCGGTGTAATATTGAGTAATGTTGTGCCCGAGATTCATAATTAGAGACCATTCACTTTACTCTGTTTTGGACTCCAGGTTATGTTAAACCGCTTATAAAATCTATTGTAGGAGAGCCAGTGGGACATATTCTTCAATTGCCCTCATGTTTTGAGGCGTTATCACCTTGACATTACCATTCCTTCCGCTGTCATGTGCAGTGTTGGTCGCTTCACAGGTTGTTCAATAGTGCTATGAAGCAGCGTGTGTTAGAGGATCCATTTCCAGCACAGCCGCGGGGCAAGTGTCACACACAGCTGGCTTTTGCAGTTTAGGTAGCCGTTGCCCCACAAGGGATAGGCTACATACTTTGAATAGCTTAGTGGTTCCCATTTAGTAGGCCCACGCCAATTGTGAAGAACATCCATATCCTTTAATTTTGATTGATTGGGGAAATCAGTATTATAAAATTTAATTTCAGATTAAAATATCGTCTTGAATTTTCGAAAAAGTGAAACGAATATTTCAAGGTTGCAATGCTTTATATTTAAGTGCATCTGAGGTGCCGGTTAATTATTTCAGTATAACATTTATTAGCATTTCAATAAAATCCCTATTGATAATAATAACGATTATTACTGGTAGTGCTATGCTTCATGTATTCCATTAGCTATATCGAATCTACCTGCTATAAAGGTATATATCGAATAATCAGGATTCTATATTGGATAGACACAAATCTATTCCAATTATATAATATGTTTTGAAGTCCAAACAATTATTTTGAGACGTGTGCTGATCAATGGAGTATTGGTTATGACTGCAAATACGTTATGATGTGCTTTAAAAGTAAGTTGACTCCACTCAAAATAATTTTATAATTTTATTATTTATAAAGCCAAAGCTTTGCTTCAGCCGAAATTTGTGCCAACGACCCGTCGAATTTGAATATTAGCAAAGAAATTCTTGAAATCTATTAGTTACTAAGATTTTCAAAATTTTTATGTTATTCTGAATTAAATTCTGATTTTAAGTGTGCAATATTTATCAGCCTCGTATAGTAACTCATGGATTAGTTAAAATGAGATATCCATCACTATTTTCTGCAATAAATATTTATTTGAATACTGCACGCAATTGTTATGGTGTTTATGTTGATGCTTTTTTACAAGGTGCAATTTTTCTTCCGAATAACGGTAGTAAATAAACACTACCTGTGCTTGTAGTAAGCATATAATACTATATGTTGTTTGATGCTACCTCACCTGCCGAAAAAGCACTTATTTATGAGCGCACTACTGTGAGTATACTTTCTAATTTCGCTATTTTGATATTTCGCAATACCGTTATTTTTAATGCACTTCACATCTTGTGCTACTTTATTATTAAATATGTTTAACCATTTCACTGCTGAAACATCCCAGAGTGACTCGTTAGAGTTGTTGTGAATTAGCGAGTAGAGCATATAGCAATAAAAGAGAGGCAGAGAGAGAAAGGGAGAAACTTAAATATGTAGTTGGAAAAGCGCGCGTGAAGAGCTCACCTAACTCCCATTCAAACGGCAAACTGTTTCGAAAATTGCTTAACAAGCCGTGAAATAAAAAAAAGGGGGCGAAGAAAGCAGCCATGTATACCTACTACTCACGTACTCAGTACTTAAGCAGGAAGCATACTAATAATTGTAAAAGTAGAACACATAATAAAAGACTGCAGCAGGCAGCAGGCAGCAGAGCAATAACAACAGCAACAACTATAACAGTATCTCTGAAGTGCACAAATTAAACGGTGCACATAAAGTTGCACCTGCCACTGGACAAAGTGAAGGCGATGATAAGAGTGCGAAAGTGTTAGCGCTTGGCTGTTGCAGTGTACAGTTGTTGGCTACCTGCGAGAGGGGAGGGTAGACAAAAGTTCTTGCACAACTACGCCAGAGTGCGGTGAGTATGTGTCTGCAACTGAGTTCAGTTGCTGTTGCTCAGGTGTAGGCAGCTGTGCATTGGTATATAACTGTAGGTGCGGTGATAGAGACACGGAACCGAAGCAAAGTTGTCCTGAGCTTAGTCGAATTGTGTTGCGAGAGAGGACGGCAGGACACTTGCCGTTAAAAGTTTTCGCTTAGCAAAATTGCTTCGAACACTTGTGCCCAGAACTATTAACTCCGGGTTTCTTGCAGTTGTCCAGGCACTGACTTACTCTATTATTGTTGCACCACCACTTATAGTGGCGTGCAAACACTCATGTAAGTACACAATATATAGCATATATATATAGCACATATATATAGCAAAATATATATATATATATATATTGTACATACAGCAGTTGTCTCATTGTCACGGTTTCTACAAACCGATGTACTTCCTCGCTGGTATTGTTGGTCTGTGTGCACACCCGCTAAGCCGAGGCGTTTCAGTGGCAATTTGGTCCACAATTCTTCTCTGAGTATGTATGTGTCTACTTAACTCTTAATATGTAAGTATGTTTGTCGCACTTATTGTTTACTTTAGGGTATTGTTAGCGCAAGTAAGACAGGAAGTATATGCACTTTCCTAGGCTGCCATGAAAGTTTCTCAAGCTATACCAACATTCTTGGGTGTTCCAAAGCAGTGGGAGCGGCAGATAAACAAAATGTGTTACCACGTGTTTGAAGTTTCGATTTTGACTAGTGAAAGTGAAGTTTGCTTTATATGACGATTAGGTTTCTAGTCCACTTGCTTCTTCGATAACTAGATTATGTTGAAGGTATTGATGAAAATAGCTGGCTTGCATGTGAATTGGTTCTAATTCGGCAAGGGGCGTGGCGGGGGCCAGGCGAAAACGCATAATGCAGCAACTACTTGATCGATTTGAACAGAATTTATTCATAACATACTCCTGACTTCCCCGCGTTATAATTCGAAAATAGGCGAAATCAAAATTCTAACCTGGTTCCCATGTGACATCGATGTCACGTAGTGTTCTGAAGATGTGCCAACTCTCATCTAAGCTTTATGCCATATTGACTTTATACCAAAAGTATAGTTAAATTTGGGAGATATGAGTTTAAATGGGCATGCTTTTCTGACAATATTGTGGTCTCGTGCTAAAAATAAAGGGAATCGGTTCCGTTCTGCTCCCAACCTCCCCCGGTACCTAATATAATGGTTTCCTTTATTCTGGTTGATATTATGCCCAATATAACGTTTAAAATGTGAAATATTTTAATGACATTAAGTGATCAAGTAATTTTAGATTTACTGCTGAATATTTAAAAAACCTGTATATATACTCTCGTAACCCAGACACAACTTTTATAATAATTTCTGTAACTTTGGTTATATTTAGAAAAGTACATATACAAATCGGAGTGCGTGAAGGATATCTCAATAAAATTAAGGAACACTATTTCGATTAACATTATAATTGTATGAAATCGATATGGAATCACTGATATGAAGAATATGGTCATTCTCTAGTTAGACTGATTTGTAAATAGATATTTCGGTATAAGCGTTTAAAGCACCCGAACGTAAATATTTTTGCACATTTAGTTTAGATATAAGCATATATTTCAATACGGTATCAATATTTATGTAGAACACTTCAAACAAAATGCGATTTTGTCCAGGATTCCGGTCCACAACTTACAACTCTGTACAAAATGAACACATTGGAAAATGGTATCTCAACTTACGATCGAGGACCAATGAATTTCCCAATGAACACAAGTATTATCATCAGTTTTACTAGGGCTATGAACTTATTACAAAGAATATTTGAACCAGCGTGATACCTCTATGGAACAACCTTTCGAATACCAGGGGAATTCTTCACGCATGAAAATTCCGAAACAGGCCGACATTTTTCTTCGAGAAATTCAGTAATCATTCAATCCCATACTCACACTACCACAAGGTCACAACGAACATTTGTATATCGTAGAAGTCAACGCATGGTTTGAGCGACTCGAATCAGCCCATTTAGTCAGCTTAATATACGAGTATTTGGTGATGTTTTCAAAAAGAGACTCCTTGGGAATCATATTTATGGTACCCTACTACCACTTCTAGCGTACCGCTATAACTATCCCATATCTATCACATTCTCAGAAGGAGTATTCGTCCAAATTTTTTTCAATTAAAACTGCAATCTTTTGCATTTGAAATAAAATCATTTCCCTGGTAGAATTTTTGGCAAGTGTTTGGAATCTATTGAAGAAGATTTCATTAACTTATACATTCGATTTACGCAAGCACATATGTATAGCATGCAGGCTAAATGCGGAAGTAATACATTTTTTCATATTATTGTTAACAACACACTTATCTTGCATTGAAACTATTCAACAAAAACTTAATGCAGTGAAGTTTGTTAAAGTTTTAGAAATTTGGAGTTAAATAATAAGATCCTCAATATCCTAGCAAAAATAAAATTAAAAAAAAAAACGAAAAATGTGATTACAAAAATAATAAACTTAAAACTTTTTATACATGTATATATTCTATATTTGTGTATATGCAAAAAAGAATACACTTTAATCCTTCTTTATTTAGGTTTAGTTAATCTCATTTTCCATACTTTGCCAAGCTTGAAAGTTTTGCAAAAAGTTCGCTTTTTATAAATAAACAAGTAACTACCACGAACTTCAATGAAGAAGCAATGTTAAGTAGAAAATAAAAGCAGAATAGCCATTTCATCAATTCAAATATCATCAATCCAAATATTTGCTTAATTGAAAACGCGAAAAAAGCTAAAGTGCTATAAAAGAAAAATACATGCACACGAACATTGGACGTGGACTTGCATACCGCATGGCGTATACGTAACTAAATTGCGTACGTGCTGCAGCGTCCTCCTAAACATCAGCACATCAGCTCAGCTGAAGCTCTCTTTGAGTGATTTTTACTTAACTTGGTGAAAAGTTACTGCAACTTTACTGCATTCTGACATTATTGCAATGCAGTGCAATATCCTTACATTGGAAGCCACAATGTCGCTGTCGTCGACTGGCTTGCCAAATGCCAATAATGTTGGCTAAGTTAACAAGGAAAGTCAGATAAGCTACGTGGTCGCGCACTAAAATTTCAGCACTAAGAAAGTTTACGACATAAACAACAAAAAAACACAAGCATAAGCTAGTTGAATGATGAGAAAATCAAGAAATAACACGAAAATAATTTTCAGCTTCAAGCAAGCGCAAGTAGATTCTGAAATGTTGCTTTAAAATATATTCAAAATTTGTGTGTTTTTTATAACCTTAAAATAGAGATTAGTTGGCAAATATTGGTAAAACTTTGGCATAGATATATGAGCTTTTGTGGTACACAAGTTTGTTTTAATGCATTTTCGTCGTCATTTTTATTCTTGGTACTTACAATTTCCGAAATTTTTTTTTATGAAAATTATTTTATTTATTTTTCAATAGAAATCTAGATATAGAATATCAATTTTATACTATTTAAATAGAATTTAAGTTGTACATTATAAACTTAATTCACAACAAGTAAGAAAGGGCTAAGTTCGGGGGTGACCGAACATTTTATATTCTCGCAATATGCAAGGATCAGAGGCGGGGATATGTTTTCAGGAAGAATTCAACATTCATTATTCGACGAAATTCTCAATGGTTTGCAATCATATTTGGTATCTTATTATCCTATATTACAGGCCATTGACTCATGTCCTTTCATTATTATATTTTAATTCGTGACAGAGATATTTATATTAAAATATATCAAATTAACTCAAAAGTGATATATGTGATATAAGCTCAACCAAAATGGCTTAATTGAAAATATTAGATACATTAGGAGAAAGTAAACCAGAGGACTGGACAACCAGTAAAAAGGACATCATTATATTAGGAATATGGGGCTTAGACCACGGTCTAGACAGATATCTGTCATATTAATCGCGAAAACACATTGTGTTTAAGAAAAAATATCTGCTTAATTTCATTAAAATATCACACATATTGACCAACATAAGCGGTTTAAAGTCAGGTGGAAAGTCGGGAATTCTTAGATCGGGCATTTTTGGGATAGAGGAAGATCTGCACTGATCATTTTAATTCTTTTCATTATTCAAGCATATTAGGGAACATGTTTTCACGCAATTTTGTGAAGGTAACTCACACAGCGACCGACATATTCGGCATAAAGTCTGCTAGAATAGCGAAAGTCATTATATGTGGTATATGAGAGCTGGGATAATTCGTAGACCGATTTCACACCATTTCGGCATTAAACTATAATATATCCAATAATACACGTTCACTTAATTTTGCTAAGATATCTTACATCTTGGCCGAAATATATCGTATAAAATCTACACGAAGGTTGAAAACCCTTATATTGGGTATATGGTGGCGAAGAGAAGTATTTACCAGATTTTTCCCATTTTTGACACAAAAGCACATTGTTATCATGGAAAGATAGGTCTCCAATTTCATTACGACATTTTAGAGATTTACTGGTATATATGATATAAAGTCTACCGGAACGTTGAAAATCCGTATATTAGGTATATGGGGACTAGGGGTAGTATTTATCCGATTTTCCCCAATTTTGATGCCAGAGCGCGCTATTATCACTGAAAAATAATGCTCCAATTTCATTATAATATCTTACAGTTTTACCGATATTTTCGGTAAAAAGTCAGGTAGAGGTACTGAGGTCCTAATATTCGGTATCTTGAAAAAGTTGGTGGCTTGAAAAGTGATAATCCGATTTCAACTATTCTTTAGCACGAGATGGTAGAACTTGAACGTACTATTTGCGAAAAGCTTTATTCCAATATCTTAATTGATGCTCGATTTATCTACTTTAAAGTAAAAGAATGAGATGAAACTTAAAATTTTGTTATATGAGAAGTAGGCGTGGCTCTTATATGATTTCATCCATTTTCATAACGTGACATACGAAAGCAAATATAGTATCACGTACCAAATTTTGTAGAAATCGGTTAAGGCATTCTTCAGATATGGGATTTCTTCTAAAAGTGAGCGGTGCCACGCCCATAACCAAAACTTTACACGGATTCCTGTGCAACCTTTCCGTATCATACTTGCTGCAAGATTTAAGGTTTCTGACGTGTTCTTTCAGCGAGTTAACGCACTTTTAGTAGTTTTCAACACAACTTTTGTATAGGAGGTGGGCGTGGTTATCATCCGATTTCACAGATTTTCCGAGTATATAAAGAGATGTTAGAAGACCTTTGTCGGAGCAAGTTTGATTTATATAGCTTTAACGATTTCCGAGATATATATATTAAACCTATTGGGGGGCGGGCCCACACCCACTTTTACATATGCACCCGCATATGCCCCGCACAAATTACACGTTTATACCGTAATTTGGTGCTTAGTTATAGAACTTTATCTGTTTTCGATTATTGGCATTTTGTGGGCGTGGCAGAAGTCCAATTACGCCCATGTGCAATACCAACCGTCTCACGGTGACAAAGAAAATGTGTACCATGTTTCAACAAAATCTCTTAATTTTTACTCAAGTTATCGCTTGCCGGAGGGACAATCGCTCGAATTTCAACTCGTCTTTTCATCGTGATCATATATATATATATTTCTATATCTAACTCGATTAGTTCTAGGTGTTACAAACAACCGATAGGTGAACAAAACTAATATACTCTGTAGCAACATGTTGCGAGAGTATAAAAATAAAATTGAAAGTAGAGTTAGATAGCGAGAACGCCATGACTAAAGAGTCTCAAAGAGTCTGATATAATTAAAAAACTCAAAAAGTCGAACTGGAACAGAGAGTTTGGACATTTTTTGTATAAAACATACAAAGTGCTTTTATATATGTGTGGGAAGAAATTTGTTCGTGGAGGTCATTTGAATAAATTGAGCTGACGTTTGCATAAAAAAGGGCGTGGTTTTTATTAGAAGAGCATACAATTCGGAATACTTAGGAAACTTTCTGCCATTTGAAGCGTATGAGCAACATAGACTAAAGAGTACAACAATCTCTTAAAAAAGAACTGAGACTACGAATTAGAGCTGATATAGTAAATTTTTTGTTATAGTATATTCGTTAAATTAGAAATATAATGCGTGTAATATGAATGGTTATATTAGAAAAACATATTGGTATCAAATGACATTTATATGCCTAAATTTCAAATTAAATAACTAAACATATGAAATTTTATTCATCAAATCAATTAGGTTCCATTCACTGTCCTCTTACTCATATCATATCTCTCTTAGTAAAGCCAACAACTAGACTGTAAAATGAAAGATAAGAATTAACAGCCAGTGTGCGAAAAGGGTGTACCAAGGGTGAAGAGAGCAAAATTACCAACGAAAACTTTTGCAACTTTTCAGCTAATATTTGTGTTGTGTTGAGAATTTTCAGCTCTTAAATTGTGTTTGTCTTCTTTTTTCGTCACTTAACTATTTCTAGCTTACTCGAGATGCCCGCATTCGGGTGGCATCACGCTCACTCAACTAATAAGACGTTGTTGGAAAGAAGGTGACGATAAAAGTTAATTGATATAAAGGGTGTAATGAAAGAAACGAAATGAACGACGTCAAGCGCGACTCAGAACAAATGCTAGACATGTATTTGTATGCTGGTACAAGAAAATACAAACACATATTCAGGCAATCTCTTGCGTATTTTAAAATTAATATATTTTCGGGTATTTTCTTATTAAACACGAAGTGATGACAGAGCTGCCGCAGGCTATGATTTTATATATGCTGTTATATATGCTGTTGTATATGGTATGTTTATGTGGTTGTAGAGGTAGAGAGAATGCGTAACATTTTCCGTTGGTTAAATATAAAATAACGGTACGTTTTGGTGAGCTTCTGGGATTGAATTTTTGCTAGAAAAGTATGAAGCCAAAATTTAGAGTGAAATACCTTTTATAAATATTTTTTTAAAGAAGTATGTGGAAATTTCTAAAGTTCAAGAAAAGTTGGGAATACTTGAAAATATTTAATTTTCTACTATGTGAGATGATATCATATTTCCAAAGAGTATTTTTGTTAAAAGTTTTACCAACGAGGTCTATAGGGAAGGACAAATGACGTGAGCTTCCTAGCTTTCTTTACTTCATCTATGTTGATCAAGCAAATCTTTAATGCCTTTAATTTCGAAGAATGTAATATTTCTTGGTGGTGGTTTAACAAATGTCAAATATTTTATTTAGATTTGTTCAGATTTGTTCAGACTTTGTGTATAAGCTATGATTTCGTTTCCGAAATTTCACAGCTTTAGTTTCCATGCAGCAAGATAAGTATTTAAGCTTTGAACTCTCACTTTGAACACCCACTTTTTCTCTAACTTGAATATAGACGTATACGGATGATAGAATTTTCAACATCTGTGGCAAGTACCCGCACTTTTTTTAGTACTTTTGAAGTAGTACTTTTTGTCGAGAATTTTAAAGAAGTCCGCTCATGAGTTTTTTTGTCCGATCTAAGTTCACAATAAGGGTACGGATTGTTTCAGATTTTGTTAGTGCAAAAACATCGTTTTGCTTCCACTTAGAAATTGGAGTAACCCGTAGGACTTTGTTATTTCTGTAAAGCAGCGAATTGTTTCGTTTATGAAATTGGCGCAACGCAGATAATTCCGATTATTCTTTTTAGTATTGTGCATAATGGATCTGTCGCTTGTTATTGAAGAACTGTGAACGTTTCAATGAGAGTAACAAGTTGAACGACCGCATTGAAAGGTATAGTTAATGCCATTTAAGAAGATATCAAAGTTATTTTTAAGCACTTGAATAGCTGCATATTTTATAAAGAAGTAGCGGTTTTTAAACTAGCAAAAAATATGAAATGAATTTATATCACCGATTGTTATAAATATTTTATAGAACATCTCAACGGATTTAAGACTATTTTATTAGGTAGTTACATATTTTTTGACAACTTGTTCTTTAGCTTCTGTGTCTGAGAGTATTACTTTTACTGTGTCTTGGAGAGAACTTCTGTTTATCAGAGCGCTGCTATTTACTATTCGGCATAGCTCATGCAAATTTCTCGCAAGAGCGTAATAATATTATACGGAGTCGTACCACGCGAGCTGTTTGGATAGTGATGGAAATTGATAAAATCAATATCTCCTTCTACTCATGAAAAACTCACTTCTAAAAAAATTATGAAAGATGAAATGATGAACAGCAGTTTCCGGTTTCATATCTTTTTATATTCAAATATTGGGTCCTTCAAAGTCTGAGAATTTGCTCTAAGATATGTTGTTCACTATTTCTACGGGGTATATTGATCTTCAGCTAATTGTTTCAGTGTTTTGAATATCTGACTCATACAATAGCTTTTGGATATATACAAATTTTCCCATGTAAATAATCGATTTGATTTTCAAAAATCGTACCGCTACATATAGACTAAGAAATAAGCTTCGTTTTCAATCTTATACATATACGAGTAAGTTGGTAAGCCAAAACATTAGTATGAGTGCACATACAATTATTTGCTAATGCATGATGGTGAGGATGTGTGTGAGCTATAAAAATTAATGAGCACGAAGTGCGTGCAAAACTCAAAATTGCGTACGCTGATACTTCTCTTTATCTTTCCAGACTATTAAATTGCGTAAGATACCAACGCGTGCCATAAAGTTGCAGCTAAAAGCGCTGCCGTCAAATTCTCCCATATACCCGCTTACAGTGTATTTGCTTGCTGCGAGCAAAGCTATTGTCAATAAAGTAAATTTCGTCTCAAATTGATTTCCAGCAGCAATTGAAAATTAAAATTAATGTTTATTTAGTGCGTTTGCGTTTGCGCAAATGTCAGCGCCCAATGTAAAGGCAAGCGGACACTCGAACCGCCCAACTTCGCAACTAACTTGGGGCTCATTATGTCCGCTTCAGCGACGAGCGCGCCACGATAAGAGGCAGGCACAGCCAGTCCACCAGGACTGAGTGAAAAACTGCTGCGGATTGCTATTAGAAAACTTTAAAGTTTGCTGTTAAATACAGTATTTTGATTATTAGTTTGGCTCGTTTGCGGGCGCAAACGATCCGCCCAATCGCTTTGCTGAAACTGGTCACTTTAATGCGACTACATGTACGCGCGGAGAGCCGCTGCGCTGCGCTGAGTGAAAGCGTACAGCATTAAAGGTGGAGCGAAATGAGAAAAGTTTTCGACTTCTCTGCTCCACTGCTGCCCCTTGCAGTTGCCCTTTTGCTTGCCTGCGCTGGCATTGTAGCTGCCGCAAAGTTGCGCCATCCGCAAACGCAAAGGTGAAGGTTAAACAATTTAAGTCTTCCTTTTTGGCAGAAAGTGTGGCTTTGTAGGTAAAATTCAATTGCTGGTGGCATGGTGTGGCTCAGTGTGGCATAGTTATGGAGTGCATTTGCTTTGTTGCAAGTCGAGCTGAAATTTTCATATAACTGGTTGATATTTTGTGTGATTATATGACTTTAGTTCGAGGTAGTACAGCTACTTAGGTGTACACGGGGTTGTCTGTGTGTGCGCAGCAGTCTTCGCTAAATTTTACATGCTAACTTCTGAACTCACCGAACATGTATCTAACATCGAAGGATGCGCACTTACGTAATGGTTTTGTTATTAATGTTATGTGCAAAGTTTTAGTTAACTACTGCCTTGTCTTTCATTCCCGAATTTAAGTACTAAGCTTAGTGAAAATTTCCAACCATATTTTAACGAAAGGTTGAGTATATTTGAATATGAGTTTTACGCAAACTGAGGGCATCAGCTATGCCAGTAATTGTGCTAAGGTCTGGAAATAGAATAGCTGAATTGGATTAGTCTAAAACTTATGGTGGTTACGTGGAATATGAAAGAGTTGCTTACTAGAACTAAAACAATATACATATATTTGTAATGGAATATAATTCTAAATTCAGTAAAAATACATAGAAATTCATAGAAAATTTGCCCCGTTTTTGTTCAATTTGTTTCAAGCGTTCTATTTCACAATTTTAAAACTTTATTGAGCAAAGCTACTAAATACTAAATAAATTGTGATTAGAAACAGTGTCTGTAAGAATTTATAACTCCTTTCGCAGATAACGTGAAAAATTTGTCAGAAATGTTTGAATCTTCGTTTCACTAGATCTTTTGCTATGTATTAAAATACACACCATATCGAGTTGTTCATATCTATTATAGACATTAATTTATAATGACTGAAAAATCGCCTCGATTTGGGTGTTCGAAAAAGCGACAATCAATTGGCGTATGTGCAAATAAGTCAAAAGGTGCTATTCTTTAAATGATTCTTTAAAATCGGGAGAGAATAATGGGTTAATTCTTCGGCTGGGAACCTTTCCTCTTACCTCACAAAAGCTGACACGATACATTACGTAAGTGAAAGGAAAGTAAAAAGCACGAGAAACACACAACTCAGTTATTTGCAAAAGAACTGCAGTATTCTCATTTGTCTCATTTTAATACCATTGATTTTATGATTCTACTGCAACTCACATATTGCACAAATGATCACAGAAAAATTAATGAAATGATCAATATTTTGACTTTAGTGATTCGGGCTTTGGGTGTACGGATATCACGACTGGATCCCATAGGTCCAAGTTCGCATCACTTTTGCCAACATAGACTATGTTGCACCTCAGTGTATCTCAGTAATAATCTTTCGAATATTGGTTTCCAAGTGGTGGGTTGCTTTGCAAAATTACCGTTGGAAAATTAATTAACAGATTCAAATCGCATGGCCACAGTAGTTAATTGATGGGATGTGGATATTCGTCTGAAGTTCGTCTCAGTAAAGCAATAGTTCTTTTGGTTTGAAAAAGTATGAAGCAATGCTGCCTTTAACAGGCAAATCACACTAGACACTGACCTTCTCTGGATACAGGAGGGAGGCTGGAGAGTGCCTTCAGAATTACTCGCACTTCAAATAAAGCTATTTTTTTGCTTATTTACATACCCGTTAGGGCAGAAATGTGTTTCTTTGGTGAAATTGTTTTAAACATAAAAATATGACCCAAGTTCCATTTGATTTTCAGCCCATTCGCCGATTCTACGACACAAACGCTGATCTGTTGACTTTGACTCTTACGAACACTAAGGTCGTGTTTTCAAAAATCGATAAATTTGTGTTGTTGGGCACACATCTACAAAGGCGATAGTTTTTTCATTTCGCATGGTGTGAGCTTGTATTGTGTGAAGATTGCGCATAAGGATGCACATACACATATATATTGTGTGGCACATAAGTTGTTCAGAGTTAAAGCTGCTCGAACCATTTTGAATCCAATATTCGTTACGAGGTAGAATTTTGAACCGATGGCTCGGTATTCGGCTTTCGGCCATGTCTTCACTTAATTACATTCAGATATCTTGCTGTGTTATCGACAACATCTAATTTAAAGTAAACCAAACTAACAGTAAGAAGTATTTTCAACAGACCAGTGCTGACTGAAGGCATGAGTCCGTATTTCGGTACAAATAATAACAGAATAAAGAAAAATGCCCACACATTTTCATTAATATACCTCGAATTTGACCTGTATTTATCATATAAAGTCAATCGTAAGGTCAGAAACGCTCATAATCGATGCATGGGGCGAAGCTATGATCAGATTTGGGTGAATATTTGGGTGAGAGTGAGTCCGGACACTGGTTGTGTTAAGTGTTCTTTCGATATCTTTATTAATAATTAAGATAAATAGAGTAAATTGAAAGAACTTGATATTATTTCAAATGGTTCTATATAGCAAGTAGGTGTGTGTTTAGTTCAAGTATCAAGTTTTTTCAAGATAATGAATAATTTTCATAGATGTATTTAATAAAATCCAATAACTATCTATAAGTGTTAAGTGTTACAACCAAGAGTTAGGAAGACATTAAACTATATGGAGCATTGTATTGGAGTTTGAAAATTGAGAACGTAGTGATATGCCTTTTCAAATCACATTCACAACTGTTATTAATATCACTATTAATGAGAATTATTGAACAGATTTCCCCTTTCATACATAAATAGATTTATTCTTTATATTTGGAATTTAGTTTTTCACCAATGTCATTTTAACACATTTTTCACATAGTTTATTTAAAAATTTCAACCCTTGGTTTTTTAATTAAACATATATATATATATATGTTTGAGTTTTAAAAGTTCATAGTATTAGTACACTGCATTGCCACCCCATTTTATAGCAAAAATTTCAGAGACACGGCGTATACGTAACATTTATAAATACTTTCTACGCATTATATCGCTCATCTTGACCAAGCTCATATTGGCTTTATGGCATAACACAAAAAGTGTCTGCGGCTCATAGATGTTTACATATGCCCTGCCAAATGGTCTGAGGATACTTAGGCGAAACCAGAAACTTTCGGCTATCGCTGTAGCACTCGCTCACCAATGTATATGCGATAAATGTAAGTACATTTGCACAACTGACTGTTTTATATCACTGATGGTAATCTATAGACGTTCTCCGACCATCTGGCTCATCTCTACAACGAGTCAATATCTGCCACTGGTATTTTCCCATCCAAAGCCAAGCTTCTAATAGCCGCATACGCAGTGCTGTCAAATATAAATTCGAGGATGCTAGATCAATATATTAATGTCCCGGTTGTGTTTTTTATCGACCGTGTAAATAGAGTAAATGTCCTTTTAAATGCGATGTAAGTATCTGATAGCCACTGCAAGCTCAAAACTGCGGACAATGGGCGACATTAACTATAAAATAGACGAAAATTTAACCGTATATGTGTGAGCCTGTGTAAGCAATTCGTGCTTTACAAAGGGTAAACGATGTAACGAATAATGGACTGCTCATTCCAAATCTCACTCAGACATTTAACTTTGCAACTTTGTAACTGTTAGAATTGTAGCTCAAATGAAGGGATTTTTCAAACGTCGATTTCATGGATAAGAGAATGCACTGCAACCATTTTCTTCAGCATATGAGCACTTTAATCGAATAAGTTTTCAGTTAATAGCAAGATTACAAAAAAAAATAAAAGCAAATCATCACAAAATTTATTGCTTGCTTGTTTGTTGGATTCTTCATTTTTCATTCATCAAGTCCTATATATAAATATGTACATATGTACATTTTATATGTATATTATTTTATCTTAGTGATTTTGGCCACAAGTTTACGATTCGAGTTAGGTTTGAATTATTACATCAGCAATAATTCGATTGCAAATTGATTGTTAAAATTGAGGTTAGAATTGGGACTCGATGTAATACAAGCTTGCGATAGCTGAAGAAGTATGAGCTTTTATTTATATTTAAGAAGCAAAACATAATTTGAGTCCACTCAGAATATCCAACAAGTATTCGTTATCAAGTTGAAACTAAAATTTGTTACGTATTTGTTTTTGCAACTTATTTGGTTGATGGGTATAGTAAGCAGCTTATTCAAAAGCGCTTAACTGGCTGATCCCGAAGATATGAAAATAAATTTAAGTGTACAAAAATAAGCGGATTGAATCCATATCTTTCGTAGTTGTACTTAATTAAAAAAAAAAGCAAGTGTGTTTTATATCAATGGGATAACCGGTTAGTGGGATGTGGCGTTTTTAGTGAGGCAAGTTTTAGTATATTGAAAAAAACAGAAACAAAAAGAAACATGGTGTCTAATTTTTGATGAAAAAAGTACCGTCGGTACTAAAGGTGACTTGGTTTGTATATGTAGGTTCTGCTACTCGCGGCAACTATTCGTTCAGGTCATATGAGTACCGAAGTTGATTAATACGTTGACTCTTAAATAGTCCGTACGGCCGAGAACATCAATAAATCTACAAAGTGATTTTGGGAGATCGTAAAATTAAGTACATCCAGAAAGTTGAGATTTTAAAGATGCGAAAATTCCGTCCAAAATAATTCCCAAGCTAGCTTAAATCTATGAAACGGATGAAAAAATTGCTTAGTTGCTTTTGTATCCACGAAAATCTTCAAATTTGGCCCATCAGCAACTTTTTACCGTTCTCAATAAATGCTTGTTGGAAAGAAATGATAGGTAATCGCCGAGACTGAGACCTATTTTGAAGTAAATTTACTTTTTCGTAACTGATGTGAACTCTTCAGCCTTACAGGGTTGATAGCCTTGCAGAGATGAGTCTTGTCCGAGTTTTTGTGTTCTAAAATTTCGGGAAAAAATTATTCCCATTTTCTTAAACTTTTCGTTAATGTTATAAAACGTATTAATTTTTTGTTGCAAATTAAAGTAACTATCGTGCTATTATTAAAATAAAATATTTCGTCTTATTAAGCGTTGAGTCATTAATCTGACCTCGCTCGTCTACTAATGATCGATCGATGATACTCGATCAATGCTTTGTTAGAATCGAATTGTCGTCCATTTTTATTGATTTGAGCTTAAAGTATTTTCTATACTCGATATGTAATGAACTGAGTTTTAGACGGAACTAAGCTCGGGTCACTCCGAAATGGGTATATTTTTTTGCCATAAGGAAACATTTGGTATTGCGAGAGGAGGAGCCTTGTCTCTTTGACGAGTCCAATTATTTCCTCTATTCAATTTATGACTGACACTTAATTTCTCTTTAAGCTCATGAGATTTCCATATTGCTAAGGTCACATTTATTTTTTATATCTCACGTGGCAGGTGTACAATTTCATATTATGTACTGTTAGAGGCATATACGTGTACTTTCACCAAAAAAAAAGTGTGAGCAAATAACAAGAACATACAACCATACATATGTACTTGTCGTCCTATAGAAAGCGATTTGTTAAATGCGAAAAAATTGAATTCACTATTAAAAGTCCGTTTAATAAATATAAAAAATTCAAAGAGTACATAAATTCGTTCGCATAACT
The DNA here is from genome assembly GCA_021498325.1 of Bactrocera minax. Lineage (NCBI taxonomy): Eukaryota > Metazoa > Arthropoda > Insecta > Diptera > Tephritidae > Bactrocera > Bactrocera minax. The sequence goes on from JAKEEE010000024.1 coordinate 2,090,001, forward strand.
TTGGACCTGCACCACACCAATTTGGATTTTTCCTTTATATATACAGCACCTCACCTATACATCCGTTTCACGGTGTAAACTATTTCCCCTTTCCTTCCCCCCTTTCCTGGAAGTGTCGGTCGTTAGACCATTGCTGGTTATAGTATCACAATATACTTATGTCCTTCCGTTGGCTCCTATTCTCATTTGTGCTGCGAGTGCCCATGTTCGTGCCTGTAGTCATGCTGTACACCTAATGACTGCTCAACACGCTCGGTAATTATTAATGCCCTTCTTCCTGCATACCCTGCCTTGTAACACTCTACATTTCGTGTGACATGCAAAGTCATTGCAATTCTTTTTTTCCGTTTTTTATGAATTTCTGCTTGCTTTCAATTCGTTTCAAGTCCCCATGCAGCGGGGCACTAACACCCACTATGACCACAGTCACGCTCGCCAGTCAGCAATTTTGCTCTGCTGCTCATAGTTGTTTCCGATACTTCCGCTAATGAGCTTTTGTCTCAATGCTTCTCCATCGAACCCACCACTATTCAGTGAGTGAGTGAAGTAGCCCAGAGTGGGGAAGCACGCATCCGGTTTTAATACTCCCAGACAAACTGCAGCATTCCAAGCGTTTTATAGCGCAAGCAGTTACTATTTTATAGTGTCATTCCACGCTTCGCATTCAATTTCCCTTGGTGCACAAAAATTACTTCATCGCTTGCCACTTGAGCTCCAATCCGCTAGCATGCTGCTACACCTTCTGACCTGTGCCAGCTCCAGGGCCATTGTCAGCAATTATTTAGTTAAATGGGTGATTGTGCCGTTGTGTCCAGTGTGAATCCTTGAGGTATACACGATTCTAAACTCATTTATATGCTCGCCCACTCCACAGTTTAGTTATCATACTTGATCTACTCTTTCTTGTTTTTCACCGTTGAACTTTTCGTTGGCCACCACGCCATTGTGAAATTACTTCATTTTATTCCATTCTAGTTTGTTGATTGCTTGAGCTCGCAGCAATGTGTTGGCTGTTTTGGCGATTTCTTCTGCTCTCCTTGACGTGAACGACTTTAATTACTCGCCTTCCTTTGTATTCGCTCTCTATTTGTCTTGCTTTTGTTTTGTAATTGAGTCTGTCACTTAGCGAATGGGCATCACCTGCTTGCCCACTTCTCTTTGTCGCATGACATTGTTAAGGATTTGTGCGATTGAGAGCTGCACTTGATTACTAAGAAATTACCACGTCTAGCTGTAGTGACGTCGTTGTTTCGTAAATTCCCGCTCTTCGATTTGGCGTATTGGGAAACCGTGGCATCTCAATCTTATTGCTCGGCTTTGCTGTGAGGGGCGTGATTTCCTGCTTGATTTATGAGACGATAATTTCCATTTTCAATGAAATTCTTTTGTAATTAACACTTGCAACCTAGGAATTGCTCTAAAGAGTGTACTGGTGCAAGCCATTTAATTACTGCCATTCTTAATTAAATACTGCTAGAACTGGTAATCGATTATATGTGCTTTAGGATAAAGGACTGTCTCTCTACGTAATACCTTTTGTGTTCTATATCTATATCTATCTATATCTATATGTTGATATATAAGATAAGGTATTTCCAAACACTCGACAGGCATCACATGAAGGGTTCTACAGATACACATTTGACATCATTTAGATGGATTGAAAATTAGTGGAGAAAAAAAACTTCAGTTTTTTCGTGAGACTCCTCTAATAATCGTATGTTCAGATAGGTAGTTAAATTCATTATTGAAACTTGACCACAAACAAAAAGTCTCTATATGATTCTAAGAATCCATAAAACATCCATAAAACATCCATTTCTCAACTTGACCTAAACAGATCCAAGATCCACTGTTCGATGTCAACTATAGCCATAATCAGTAAACAGATTTTCTAACGTTACGTGCCATTAGATTTTCAATTTGTAAGTAAGTATATGATGGATATATGCACGAAGATGGTTTGATAAGTACTTAGCCTCACCGTCTAAAAAGTTCTTTACAGAATTTCAATGTATTCTCACGTCGGTTTTTGATAAGCCACGCCCAGATGCCTCGAAAACGCCTACCACAGAGAATAACGTGACAAAATTGTATGATCTCGTATTGGCTGAGACAGTAGACAACTCAAAAAGCCGCTTGAGTCATATCCTGCATGAAATTTTGGCTATGATAAAGCTGCGCAACCACGAGATAACTTAATAAAAGTCGTCGAAGCTGTTTAAGCGAAAACCGAAATATGTTTTGCATTGCTGTGTCAAGTATTAACAAATAAATAGCATTTCTCCTAGTTTTTGTTATTTTTTGTAGGCTGTCTAACACTAATATCAAAGAATCTTTTAGAGATGACTTAAAAATGGGAACTCTGTCTCTACAAAAACGAAAACAAAACGAAAGCATGGCTAAGAAATTTATTAGAATGTGAGCTATGACTAATAATAATTAAGTAATTTTGGTTAACAAATTGTTTATAAATTTAAGAAAATATAGAGTAAGATCCGTGAATTATGGATCCGAGTAGCACAAAGGGTATAAGTAATTTAATTTTGTATATTAATGCAGAAAATGAATGAATTAATTAGTAATTCATGCGGTCTGAAATCTAATTCTATATTGAGAAATTAATATATGGAATCACCTATATTATACATTAAATTGTGTTGTTAAATCTGAATTGCACACACAAACATTCTAAATATATGAATTGGATCATTCCGATTTACTCCTAGTCATTTCAACGCAGAGGACGATCTTTATGCCTCTGTTACCGGCTCTTATTATAATGCAGGAGAGTTTATATTCATTGAGGTATTGCGCACTCTTCAGAATTGATATCGATATATCGACATGAAGTTATGTCTGCTCATAATTTTGTTTCCGATGAGCAAGGTTGCATTAGTCTCTCGTTCAACTTGAACACATATTTTTTCTACTTATCTCGTTGTAGTGAACCTCGTATATGATTCTCAGGGAAATGCTCCGAATGCACAGCAAGGACCGAGTGTTGTAGGTCCTCTTTGTATTTTGTTTGATTTGTTTGGAACTGACTTAAATAGAGGACAACTAGCTTATGAAGAGTTTTAATCGCTCTAACTCATAAATTAACCCTCAAAGTTCAAAAACCAAAATAAAACTTAACTTGGAATGCAATATATATAGTGTGCGTCCGTTCTTCATTCCAAACGTGACTTATTCTCATGATTTACCAATAAAGATACGCGCCTAAGGCTTTAACATTAAAGTTGCCTCACCTTTAATGCTCTGGGGTTAAGTTAATAAATATTTGTGAGCTCTTAAAAAGTCATGAGCAATAAAGGTGAAAATAACTAAATCAAATAGCTTTATCGCATTTAATGTGCGCATTATTCTCTTATTGTTTGGGTATTTTTATTTTTACAGCTCCTTTGGCATTTAATTCAACATATTTTGCAATTAACTTTATTGCTGCTTTTATTTGACTTTAATTTATCTTGAAAATTAACTACTTCCCTTGACACAAACATCACCTGCGCCCCCTAACAACTCCAACAACAACTACAATAGCAGCAACAACAACAGCGTGAATGATAAATGTAAAATCGTTTCACAAAGCAACGCTAAGTGACTTTAACAAGCTCAAGCTCAAAGCCAAAGCGAAGCCAAAGCGAAGGCGACAGTCGACGTGTAGGATGAACGAATGAATCACAGCATCTGTATTGTTTCGATTGTGGGACAAAGTGTGTGGAGGGAGGGTGAACGTAGCGGGTGGGCATCGCCTCAAGGTGTGCGTGAATGCTGGTTGTTATTACATCATTGTTGTGGTTATCATTGCCGCTGTTGATGGGCGTTCATTCCCAGTTGTTGTGATTTCTTTTTCCTACCTTTTGTTGTTATTGTTGTTATCCTTGTTGTTATAAAAAGTAAGCTATATTATTTTCTTTTGTAATTTGTTTATGTGTAATATACTCGTTTGCTGTCATTGGATTTATTGTTGTTGTTGACAGCACGTTCATTGTCAGCGCTCGCTGCGGTTTTCAAAACTTTTTCGGTTGATTTTTTCTGGCACACTTACTGTTTGTAGTCTCATTTGAATTTGCTTGACAAGTGTCCGTTTGGTGGCGCTTCGAGGATTCTCTTTGTCTCAAACGTAATAAACCTTAAATTTGCCAAGAGCTCATCCACTTGATGGACAATGGACTGTTGGCGGCGCGGACAGTCGTCGTTGTGCTCAGCTGACGAAACGGGAATCCGATGATGGCGTTGACAATTGAAACTGCCCTTCAATCAGTTTCGTACATCGCATAAACTAGGCGTGTTCGGTAGTGACTGTGTAAATATCGGGAAATGTAGGGAATTAAAGTGGTGTATTTATGTTGAGATGTATCTTGTATGTATACTTTAATATACTTTATTTTAAAGGAACGATTGAAAAGAAAGTTAATTTTACTGCGCTTTGATATTAAAAAAGTACTGGAGTCAACAAAAAGGACTGAGCTTGTGTTTTTAAGGGGTTAGTTCAGTCTAGAGCCTTCAAACAAGCTTAATATTGACAATTTATTCTGGCTAATTTTCTCTCTTTCAGGCTTTATTAAACTTGTATTTGAGTGTGTAACCAATTTTTGTATTGATACTTTCCAACAAAATAGCGGCTGCTAAGTCAATCTTTGGAATCACCTATTACACCACAAGAGGTGGTATTTCAAGGTACAAAACGGGATCTAGTTTACATGAGACTTGCTAGTAGAATACCTTCGCTTTTAGCTTGACATCAATTCATCGCAAAATAGCGGACTTAAGAAAGAGAAAAATAAATGTTTTTCCCGAAAAAATTGGCTGAAAACAGTTTAAAAGAAATTTGCAATTATAACAAAAAAAATCGGGTCTAGTTTACTAGTTAATGTCACTGTGAAGCTACAGTTAAATTTTCAAGTGAGTACGGGCAATAGTCTCTGGAAACCACCCGAGTTCCGAAAGCCACCCAGCCCGATTTGAATAATGTACTCCCTGTGAGTTAAAACGAGTTTAAAGATTTACATGCTGAAGCTGATTGAATCGAAGGCTGCGACACTATAGCGGGTTGGACAAGGAAAACCATTTGTTCACTATTCTACCAATTGATTAATATTTCTAAGACCCTTAGTGTACTGTGAGCCAAAACATAATAGATTTTCAAGTTAATCAGCGCATATGTGAATACATTGACATATTTTGTTCAAGAGTCTAACGAAGGCACATTCTTATGGAGTGTCTTTACTAAAGGGAAGGATTGCAGGTGGGTGCCTGATTTAGCTAACCGCAGAAGTTCCTTAAAAACTACACCAATCTTTTGTAGTTCTGGATGGTCGGCGAGCGCTTGAAGATGCAGTACATATAGATGCATACTGAGAATCTTGTAAGTCTAGGCTTCGCGTTGAAATTCGTTTGGATGGGGATTATATAAACTAATTCATAGTTGTAAACTATAAGTAATATCAAAGTTGTTGCAAGCGCATTCAGGTTTACTGTTTCATATCTATATTTATGTATATATTTATATATTTTTATGCGACTCTAGCGTGAAGGAAATGCAAATTAAGTATTGCTTGAGAATTCTTTGCTGCCATAGCGCTTAGCTTATTTGTATTTTATTTTGCTTCTTTCGAGCATCCAACCCACTTGAGCTGAATGACCATCAAGCATTACAGTAGAGCCAGTAGCGTTTACCGACAATGTATTTGAATAACTTTATGACGCTAGCATAGAGTCGTCTGGGCACATCCGCGACTATATTGCTGTTATGCGGTAATTTCACTTGTTTTTCCTTTTTTTTTACTACATACTTTTCTCACCACCACTCCCCTCACTCTGACTTCCACGCATACGGCCTACACTACTACACCTCCTGTCTGTGTACCATTCAATTTCACGCTTATCACAGTGTTCCATTTCTTTGTTCTCTCATTTTATCCGCTTATTGCTACTTTATTGCTTTCTTTCGTACACATTGCTTGGCGTAAATGTGTTTCGTCCATTTTGTCATTCCGGCATGCATTCGTTTCGTGGTCGGACTGTCGCTCCCGCTGTCGCGCTTACCTTCTTAATTTACGACAATGACAGCCATTGTTGTTGGTGACGATGTTGCCGTTGACGTTGCGCTGTTTGCTGCTGCCATTATATAAATATATTTGTTATTGGGCTTGTCGTTTTTGTTTCGTTTTTATTGTCATTATTATTGTTGTCCTGACTGCGGTTACGCCAATTCTCTTTTGTCGACACCGTTCTATTGTAATTTTTGTTCTTCTGTGGATTGCGCTGTTGTTGTACTTACTTACGTTGACAGTATCATCATTGTCGTCCAACGCGTCGCAATTGTCGCAACTGTCTGTCGTTTTATCGCACTTGGTTTCCGCTGGCTCAGCCATCGCTCTCTGTCCTTCGTTTAGTTGTTAGCGTTTGTTATCTCTTGTTTGCTGTGCCTTTATTATTCTTGTTGTTTTGTCTTTGACCCATTGTTGGTTTTGTTGATTGCATTATTCGCCACTCGAAACTTGCGAACGCCATTAAAGTGTCACGGCCGCATTGTATCACGAAGGAGTGTGGTCCCAGCCATTCTCTCTCATGTTCACATCGTATGTACTCGTGCTCGTATAATGAGCTAAGACGTCAAGAGTGTGGCCGCTGTCGCTGTGGCTGTTACATATGTATGCTATATTTTGTTGCATTGTTCGATTCTGATAATTTTGATTTCCTGCAAATTTCATTTCTATGTGTACGTGTACTTTGGAATTCCTGCAGAAGCTGAATGCCGAAAATACAACCTCAACATTATTATCGAACTTCCGTTTCTCATTAAACATCGCAATTGTTTTGGATGGATGAAGTGTTCTATCAGGTGACAGCGTTAATCGCTTCAAAGCAAGATATATGGCAGCACTTTGTTCAGCTGCGCACGCCAACAAAATTGGGTAAGATCTCCTCCCTCCCAATCTACTCTTAAATACACGAAAATGTTGGATGTGCCGCAATATAAACTTAATCCTGATTTAAAGTGTTATCAAAGTAAAATAATATCGGAATTTCAAATCAGCTAAATTATGGTTGCCGTCAAATATAAAACTTTGAAAATATACACTCCCTCCCATAAACGAATTTTTTAGAATAAGCTTTTGTGCTGTTGCAAGTAAGCTGAAAACTATAAGGAAAAACGCGTTTTTTGCAAAATTCTATTTTTATATTCGCCGTAGTTGCCATCGACGGCTATATGTCGATTATAGCGACTTTCTCACTATGGTTTGAGAACAGAAAAAAAAACCGCTGTAAGCCAGATCCAGAATATATGTTTAATGTGGAAGGAATTTGAGGCCTAATTCATGCAATTTACCATAGTTTTCAAAGATTTGTGACACCTTGTACTGCCTAGATCATTTTCATTTGTGCCATAATTTTCTTCTTCCTCAAATGCGACCGTTTTCGCGCCATTTCGTACTTCACAAGTTTCAGATACCCATATAGTAGTCGCGCTTGATAGTTTTTCCCTTTTCAAAATAGTCGATTAAAGTTATTGAACGCATATCCCAAAATATGCGTCTTTCCCCAAACTACTTCATTTGACGGTTATCCAAAATCACTTTTTGGATGCTTTCGTCGTTAACAGACTCTTCTGAACTGAATTCAGGGACTTACCATTCACCATTTACGAATTGATTCGTTGCCCTACCTGGCGCAGAGCCCGGATTTATTTTAAAATTACTCAACAGGTAATTTTTGTGTATCAACAGCGTTTTTCATTTTATAGAAAAGCGGTCTTTTATTAGCAGACGAATTTTTTTTTTATCCGGTTGTTTTTCAAAATACTTAAACTTGTTTGTACTCGAAATGCTCAATCTCAAGAATTGACAAATTTTTCGTTTCCTGTGAAATTGATACACTTCTCTTTCAAATTTTAGATCTAACTACGAAACATATATATTCTCAATTATCGTATATCAGATAGGAAGAACGAGCCACAACGTTAGACGAGTTATACTGGTATATTCACAGTTGGCACTTTGCTTCGTGACTGGCCGATTTTGATTTCGGCTGTTTAGTGCGTGGCCTGCGCAGCACTAAAAAATGGAGGATTGAACAAACTTAACTAAGAATCTTATCTTATTCAGAGGTTTGGTCTGTTGAATCGATTGCTTTTAGGAAAAGCTTTACCAAAATTTTTTATTTTTTACTCATAGGAATATTTCCCGATATAAGCACCAACTCTTAATATCATTTATTTTTGGATACAAAATATATATTTGCCATTGGCTATAAACACATTAGCATTTTTAGTGCCTTCTGTAAACATTAAGGTGGAAATATGAGAGAAGTTTTAGCATTTATATCTCCACTGTACGTTTATAGTAGCTTCTCATCTTGGGAGCGCCTTATTTTCATCTATATAATCTAATCATCATATATATTTTTATGTAGACTCTGAGTATTCTTTTGACTTTATAAGAAACTTTTTAGTGACCGAAATATGCTGGGAGACTGAACCAGTACTCTTCTAGCAGCTACATGACGGCGGTCGCCTACTATGAGAAAAAATTCCAACTGAAATGTTGACTGGAATATCATAAATATGATGATATAACAGATTTCTAATTCAAGGTGAAACATCTTTTGCTTCGGTAATTAAAAGTTGAAAGACTTAAAAGAAGAACACAACTACCTTTTATATTTGAGACATTTTTACTTAATTTGGTCCTTTCCAATGCTTGCTTAATTTCCTTTACTTTTCGGAGATTTGTCAAAGACTTTCCTTGGTTACATACCGACACTAAATACGGCATACACTGTATATCTATAAATTCAGATGCATGATGTAATGTAAAATAATTACATTAATAAGGTAAACAATAATATGGTTTCGTTAATTCAAAACGCAGGATTTCTAAATTTTCCTCCACGATCAAATACAAATCTATCATGTCTTGTGACAATCACATTATTTCCCGCATGATCGCAGACTGTTTTAAGTAAAATTACAATACTAATTCTCCTAAAAAATGTTCCCTTTCAGTGTGAGTTCCGTCCGATTACTTCAATTGTACCAACTATTTTCGAACAAGGCGTTTTACTTCATTCTAATGGGTTAAAATCATCTTTTCTCTGCGGCCCTGATCATGCTTTCTAAAAAATTGTGCCAAATATATCTGCCTGCTGTTGACAAAGAACAGAGAAATTAATTCCCTCTTAAAAAAGATATATTTCCTTCAATATGGAAACGGTCGTTTATAACCCTTTGGATAAGAATGGATTTAGGCCATCCATTGAAAACTATAGGTGAACTGCAAAAATATCGTCAATACCTAAACATTTTGAGACTATTATCACAGATCAAATAACTTTTTCGATTTATTCATTGATTCCATGTTCTCAGCACAAATTTCTTAAATGGAAATCTACACTAACAATTTGCTTGAATTTGTGAACCATGTATCAAAGCTTTTTAAGGAGAATAAGCATACTGATGTTATATACATTGACTTTAGTAAAGCTTTCGATAAAGTAAATCAAGCAATTCTCATGCAAAAACATGATCTTCTTGAGTCTCAGTAATAGAAGACGAGTGATATTTAATCATGTTCTTTCGGATTCAATTAATGCCTCTTCAGGTATTCCACAAAGTAGTCATCTTGGTCCGATTATGTTCTTGTCATTTATTAATGCTATTTCTTCTGTAATACGGTACTCAAACATTTTATTATATGCCAACGATGCAAAGCTTTTTAAATCATAAACATCAATAGATGAAATCAATTTGGCTACTTGGTGTGATAGAAGTGATATGCCACTTAATCTTAAAAAATGCAAGGCGGTGTGTTTTTCCCGTTGATCCGTGTTTACCTCTCCCTATGTAAAAAAAACCTGTAGCATAGAGCGAGTATTTAACTCTGTTAATTTGTGAGTTACTAGGTGAGTCTTCATGCTAAGCAATGGTTTTGAAAGCTAAAGGTGTTTTTAGTTTTGCTAAAATATGGTTTAAAAAATTTAAAAATCCTTACTGAAACTGTTTTCACTACTTTGGTTGGGCCTATATTAGAATACGACTCCATGGTTTGGAACCCAAGTTACCAAATCCATATCCAAATCCAAATCCATTCAAACACAAGTTTTTACTTTTGCCTTAGGATATTTCAGATGTGATTCTAGATTATGTTTTCCTCCATACACCAGTCGCTTAAAACTTATAAATCTACCTACATTCGCTAGCCGTAAGGAAATCCGAGCCATAAAACTCTTAGTGTAACTCATGAATGGTTCAGTTTGTAGTTCTTTTCTGTAGTCTGAAGTTAAATATAATATATTAGTAAATAATAATTGAATAAATAATAATTGAAGTTAATATAATAACCCGGTTCGGTTATCCAGGCAGTTTAGACCTCTACTGTTAAAATCATATGGATCAAAACTGAACGAAGTATTCTGCCCCATATGTCATGACTTTAATTCAGCTCTAAAAAAATGATATTAATTCCATTTCATAAATGAAAAATATAAAACTTATTATAACTTGCTTTTAAAGCTTAGCTGTTGAATATCTGTTTCTATAACCGAGCAGTTTTAGATCTCGACGTTTCAAAAACTCTTCTATCTTTCATGACGCGGCTAATTCCGCACGTATGCGGATTCCGCCCCTTGCGGCGGTTTGCAGGAAGAGGGCAATCGTTGGACTTATTATTTATTATTTAAAAGCAGTATTCGAAACAGGATTATTAATCACAATTCTATACATATACTGAGGATGAAGTTACACCTTTGATAATTGATTTGTAGAATTTGTACTGAAGAACAAGCATTTTATTTGTAATAATTTATTAATATTAACAAATATTTATGAATATTATTTTCAAATAATATTTAGTTATGATATTAAATTTATGTGGAAATTTCTCAAGCCAGAAATGCATTGAATGACCGCTCAGTAAAATACTCAAACGCTTCTGCTTAGCTCTAAAAAAGGAATTTAGCTTTACAACTTGCCTTGTCTACTTGTTTCACAATTGAATTTATTTACTTAATAAGCGAGTTATTATTGAAGTATATATATATATATATATATGTTATGTAGTGAATGAGTTGAGTATTTCATCACATATGCTCAGCATAAGCTAAGAGTATATGGAGCTTCACAAAGCTAACGACACATATCAATTCACTTCTGCTTATTTGAACAATTATATTTCTACTAAATACCTGCTTATTGCAAATCCATTGGAAAAGTTTTTAAAGTGTGCAAATACTTAAGTTTCTACAGTGTTGAGGAAAATAAATAAAAAATAAGTGCGAATAGCCGCAGTACAAACACTGTCGGGCGCAATACGAATAACAATACAAATTTCTACGTTTATACTATATATGTACATACGTTATATTTACCAACAAATGCACCACCAACAAAAGCAACGCACCAACAAATATGCCTACAAAGTTGAAGGTTTCTCCATGTGGCGCATGTGGTAAGCAAAACCAAGCTTGCAAGTTGAAAAGTACACAGACGCGCAAATGTACACACGCACACACACATTGTCACGTCAAGTGCCTGTTGGGAAAGAATGATAAATGCAACTCGTGCAGTGCAACATAAAAGAGACATATAGAAGCAGGCGTTGACACAGCCGGCAAATTTATTTATTCAAGTGTGTGTTTGTTTTTGTTTTTAGCTGTTTGAGTGCTGTTGAGTTGTGGCAAAGCAAATGTGCAAACAAAGTGTAAAAGTGTATAACGCAAACTATGCGAAAAAAGGAAACTTTTAACAAATACAACACACGCAACGTGCGTTCGTTGTTGCGGCGTCAAAAAAATTACTATTTTTTCCAAAAGGATTGAATTTATGATTTTCTATGTTTTATTACAACTCAAACACAGTTTCAAGTATACAGTTAATTGCAAATATGCCAATTACATTTGATTAGTGTCTATGTTTTGATTTGTCGAAAGGCCTGAAATATGTAATTTTTTCTCTAATTTTTTAGTTTCGAGTGGCGTAATTGGGTTTAGTATACTCATACATATTCGAATGCATTAACTTTAATAAATACTTAATACACTTTAAAGCGGCTGTCTCTCTATTCGTGGCGGCCCTTGAGCAAACAAGCTTTAACTCAAAATTGACATGTGTTATATATATAGGTGGCAACAGCATAGATGCAAGCATGCTTTTGACATTTTATTTTGTACTGTCATTTGCATTCGTTTTGTTGGGCGAATAATATTTTTATTATTTTTAAAAAACTTTTTTCTTAAAAACTTTTATTTTTAATTTTTTTATTAACTATTACTATTTTTAAAAACTACGCCATTTTTTCTATCTCTGCGGGTATTTCTGATCTTTTTTTTTTTGATGAAATCAAATTTATTCAATGCATTTGTATTAAAATTTGTGTTCAAAATTATTTAATTTTACGTTTTAGAACTGGTCGTGACTCCGTCGAAAATAACCAACGCACTGGCATACCATCGACGTCAAAAACGAAAACATTAATAAAATTAAGCGGTGGCAGAATAGATCAACATCTCATCTGGATCCATTCAAGACAGTATAGTGACTCAGCTGGGCACGGAAGACCTGATTTGTGAGTTAACAACACTTGGATTTCGCACCACGATAACGCACCGACACATAATGCCATCATTATCCCAACTTTTTTAAGAAATAAGAATAGTTTACTGCTATTTAACAATAGTTGCGGCACTTTCTAACAACCCAGAGACCTCCTGTCTCTTTCGCAACTGAGAGAAAATAATGGAAATCGAAGATCGCTCTAATGGCCATACCGAACTCAGAGTATAAAAAATGTTTCAAAGATTGGCTCAAACTTTGAAGGGGACAAATTTGATTTATGTTAATAAATTTGAATTTTAAATTTTATTAATAAATTCCTAAAACTTTTTGATCAACGTAGTCAGATAGATTGGCCAGAGTTATTATGGTTTTTTAATAATACAAAGTATTAAATGATGAAAAAGGTACCGTTGTGGTCATCGTCGCACTGCCCAGAAGAAATTTAGGCTTCTAATTTTGAGTTCATTGAAGCCAGTCCGAGGGTGTTAATGAAAGCTTTCTGCAACCGAATAGTGTGGACGTTGCTGAAATTACTGGAGTCATTGAACTAAGTTTGAAATCATGATTTGGGGGGTAATATTTTACATAATTTATAATAATTAATATAACATGGAAAATGCTGAAATATAATGAATTCCATAACTTTTGAACCAGTGAAAGGGAAAGAATAATGTGACTAGTTTCTCGACAATCGTTCTCCTACTAAAAATGCGTCTGTAATTGTAAGAATATCCTTTTGCAGTCAAAAAGAAGATCAATCATCTTGGGTGTAACCGCTTGCATCCCAGGAAACAGAAGCCGATGTGCTTTACGTGGGTACCTGCCGTTATCAGCTCGACTCCACGGTGTTCAAAAACACAACGGATAAATACAATGCGTCGATCAGCGCCCCGTTAATAATAGCTTTCGCTAAAGCCAACGGTACCGATCGGCATTGTGGAATGGACACAATAACCACCTTGGTGGGGCTCGAGGCCTACCTAAAATTTCTGTCGTACTCTGAGTCCGACACCCGGTTGCAATGCAACTCCACATCAAGCTGTACCGCACAACAGCTCTACTCGCATTCAGGTATTAAACCACAGCCACGGCGATACTCCCCGAAGGGCCTACCAAAATGAACAGGTTGGAGCGCCTGCAACTCCAACGGGCTCCTACTCCCCGTGGTACCAGATTAAAGTCTCCGGTGAGACCTCGTAGCCGGGGCTACTTCCAGTTGAGTTACCCATTCAAGTCCGACTGGTGGCATTTGTAGCTTGAACTAAAGTGCCGCTTTAAGTGTGTGCATAATACATTTAAAGTGATATAAACTTAGTTCAAGCTAAGTAATATAGCACTATTTCTGACATGGCTAAGCCTATAGATTGAGCAAAGTCTATTTCAAATGCAGTGCATATTGTGGATTTTAGTCGCCTCGTACGACAGGCATGCCTTACCGCGGGTTATCTTATCCCCGACCCGCAGGGGAATCCCAGGAAACAATAATTTTTATGTGGTGATGCTTTTCATTAAAATTATTATATAGAAAAAATGCGAAATGATAAAAAATTTGGTATTGGTCGTTTCGCAGATGACAGCGATTATTTGCATTCCCGAAATTAATGAGCTTTAACTTTTGCATTAAACTTTGCTAAATTCACGAAAATGTTTATTTAAACTAAGTTTTCATAGTTCAGTGCGACAATGCTGACATTTGATCGCTGTTTACTATTGTGAATGAGTAAAACTGTATGAGCGATTCGAGAAAACTCTAGTTGAACCAGAAGCAATCAGAAACCAGAAGTTCATTGGTTGAACTGTATACAGAGCGAGCTGACACTGAACTCGCCACTCGCCACTCGCCACTCGCTGCTGAATTGCGACGAACCAAGGGGAATGAACATATTTCCATCGACTTTTCTAGGATGTCTATATTGAAGACTAATGCAATAATTCACATTCCTTTCTTTTATACTTTTAAGAGAATAATAGTCTTTTTATTCCATTCAATCAACTGATTTAAGTGCCCATAAGAACTTCTTCTCAGGAGTAGAATTGAATTTGCATTTCTGTGTTTAAATGTTGATTAACTATGTCTGTATCGGGTACAATTAATTGATTTGTATATTAATAAACAATTTCAATTTATTTTGATTGATACATTGAAATAAAAATAGTCTTTCTTTTGATTTCTAGACCTTAAGAAATTAATTGCTTTCGGGGAGATTCTCTGAGGATACTTTTCCTTAAGGAAATTTAAAAAAAAAATTTCTTTCAAAACTGAGATTACAATTTTGTAAAAATAATGTTGTAATTCATCGAAAGATTATTTAATAAATATATATATATTTAGTTTTAATATATAAAATTTTCTTTTCTTTTTAAAATGTTTTCTCAACACAAATATTTTATGTAGCATCAGCTCAGCTTATCAATTTATCTACGACATTTATTGTCCAACATTTTCAGGTGCAACCACAACAAATTATACCACCTCTTTCATATTGACGCTGTCTCTATTTCCGATTGATCTCTATCAATCTCCGTTTTTCATTCTCTTCCGTCAGATTTCGTGTAGTTATCGCACTGACACTGCACACAGAAAAAAAAAATTTAACTCATGTCAAAATATCACTAGACATACTTTATTACACTGCAGTAAAATTAATTCCTTAATCCTTTATTTTAAAGCTGCAGTGCATACATATCATCCTGCACAAAGCAATAAACATTTTTATTCATATTTGATAAGATGTTATGGTTTACATTAGAGCAGACCGCAATAGCTCTGGACACGCTCTAGCAATAAAGAGCGCCCATTCCAACGTCAAGTCTGGTATAGCTTTGCGCGCCTTTCACGCTAAGCTATTGCGGCTAACAACAGCAGGATAATAACGCGATAATAACGCAGTTAACGTTGCTTTTTTTTTGTAATTTATGCAGTTAATCTTTTGTTTTCACTTCCCATAATGTTGGCAATAAAATGTACCGTAGCAAAGCACTAGTGTTAACAACAACTATAATACAGAATGCAGTCGCATGATAATGTTGGTTTACTATGAATATTCTTATATAGTTATGGCTTCTTTAATTATATAATTGCTTGCGCATATTTTTAAAAGTGTGTATTATATTTATATATTATGAGAGTTGTTAAAATTTTATTTAAACTGTTTGTCTTCACATTTAACCTTTTTTTTTCACATTATGGATTTTGTTTGGATTACTGGATTTACTCTATCAAAATCGTGAGTAGGCTACATTAAATTTCGTATTTTAATAATTTGTATTATAGGTTATAGACTCACTTAATTTGATTACTGCATTTCACTGCTTGTCCGAGATAGTTCTATTAAAATCAACTTCATGAACTCCAATAATATATGTAGAGTAAGCTTCATTCAGAAGGGTTTAACTTTAATATACTGCGCATATTAGGAAAAAGTCAATCAGTTAATTGGAAATAGTTATATTAGGGAGAGAGAGTTTAGACCAAACTTTAGACCGATTTCATTCATATCCAGTGCGAAACAACATTATGTTTAAGAAACTAATTTTTGTTAAAATATCACACATACTGTCCAACATAAACGGTTTAAATACAGGTAGAAAGTTGAAAATCCCCACATCATGTTTACAGTCAGCTTCAAAGTCACAAATGCCTTTATCGGGTATATCGGAATTAAGGGAAGATCGGGACTGATTGCATTAACTTTGACTATTACGTCAGTATAATCAGGAGCATGTTACTACGTAATTTTATGAAGACAACGCATACATTGACCGATATATTCGGTTTAAAGTCTGCCGGTATGGCGAAAATAATATATGTGGTATGAGGGCGTTGGGGTAATTCGTAAACCGATTTCACACATTTTTAGCACTACGCTATGGCATATCCAATCTGATACGTTCACTTAATTTTGCGAAAATATCTTACATATTGACCGCTATATTTACCATACAAAGCCATGATCACTTCTACGGTACACAAGTGCACATGATCATTTATATATATTCATACAATGAATATGAATTCATGAATCATATATTCAAACAAATTGAATACTTCTTTCTTTTTATTATAAATTTGTAATTTCCTTCTTTTAAGTTATGGAGGCGCTTGTACGGTCATGTATTTGGTTTTAATTTCTCTTACGACACACATCACAAAAAAAATACTGTAACAGTTGTTGTAATGCGCCTAAAAGGATATGGCGACCACCATTAAAATGTTCGATTTTAAGAATTAAAATAGTTTTACGTGCTTAATACTAAATTTATTGACTCAACTGTTTCAATTGAGAAAATCGGCAGCACTATTTGGTGATATATTTGATATATATATGATCTCATTGATGGCCTAACGATTTGGCCAAACTTTTATCTCGATTTTAATTCGAAGTTTTCACGGTGCAATAAATATTCAGCGGTCTGCCCATTAGACTCATGTTTGTAATGCTGTATCCACTTTGCAGTCATTTTAACAAATCAGCGCAGAAACTGGTTCTTATTGCGTATTTTGGGATTAGTGCCAGATTGCCCATTGAAGGTCGAACACATTTATTCTCTCATACATTGAAAAATAAATAAATAAATAAATAAATAGAGCAGAGGAAAGGAAGAAAGAATGGAAGAGAGAAAATAATTCTGCTTCGCGACCAATAACTTATGGGCGATTGCATTAAATATCACGAAACTTTGACAGTTTCCAGTTATGCTTAGTAGCCTAAGATAATGACCTCAACTTTGACACGAGCGCACAAACACACTCGTAGCATTGCGGTATCTTTCAAAATAGACACTGTCGACGATTTTCTGTCACCGAATAAATACTTGCCGCTCGTTGCTTGACTATAAATTACACAAGACTTCTATTTGTTTTCTTTTCATTTCATTGAATTTTTCAATAAAGAAATTCTTAGCTATTTACCGCCATTTAAAAGGTTTACATTTCTCCAACCCTCCACCGATCAACAGGCATCTTTTGCTCATTTGCCGGCGCTTTACGAGCGTCGTTTTATGGGCTTTTGTTGCAAGCAGACCGCCGGAACTCTGGCGCGCTGTGGGGTGAGTCGCATAAATTGTATTCAAATGCTAAGCGCTGCAGATGCACGGAGAGGGCATCCTGATCTCTGGTGTGGCATATACAATTAAGTAAGCAGCGGGCACTGAAAAGCTTTGCTTTATGCAAGATGCAACCCGCAGCCAACAGAGCGTTGCAAAATAAAACGAAAATTATATCTATCTTGTGTAATCATTTTGTGTGTGTGGTTGTGCGGTGTTTATGTGTCTGCGTGCGGCATATTGTCAACATAAACAACATTGTACTTCATACAAGCTGCAGCGCTATGTTATTGCCATTGTTTTGTATTGCTGCTACAAGTACTGCCGTAGCTCTTGCTATTCTTCTTCCTCTTTGCACCCATAGGCAATTCGTTACTTGCCGCACCATTTTGTTGGCATTCTGCTTGCTGCAATCGACGAGAATAGCCTGCGGAGCAGGA
This sequence comes from Bactrocera minax, assembly GCA_021498325.1. NCBI lineage: Eukaryota > Metazoa > Arthropoda > Insecta > Diptera > Tephritidae > Bactrocera > Bactrocera minax. Next base: position 2,108,046 of record JAKEEE010000024.1, read on the forward strand.
GTTACATTGTCGGGCGCAACAACAATTACAACAGCGGTGTTGAATACCGAGCGAATTTTATCCAAACAAGTGAAAGAATGGACTAAGGCAAAGGGAGAACAATAATGGCAAGGAGTTGCTGCATGCTGCATGCAGTTGAGGGAAAACAAAGTGTGAATACCAAAATGTTTGCATTACACTTTCGTACTTTATTGTTTTTTTTTGTTATCGCGCTTGTGTTGCTGCGCAATTATGTTGTTGTTATTTGCATTTCATATTTTATGCGGTTCTTATCGGCTCACTCCGACTTTACGAGCCCACCTTTGTGTTCTGCTATTGTGCAATGTAAATCTCCTTGACACTTGCACTTGTGGTTTGTGTTTTATTTATAACTTCAGTTTGACAGCTTTTCTTTGTCCTCCCAAGTCCCAACACATATGTGGATATCACGAGAATTTGCATTGATTCTTACACTCTGCACCATGTGAACTAAATGCAGCCATTGTATTGTGTTTTTCCAAATAGTTCGTGATGTTACGTATACGCAGCGGCTCACTGCACGCAGATAACAGGTGACATACGGTCACTTCTGAGCTTGGAAATGGCTCAAGGTATGAAAGTAAAGCTTTCTAAACTCTTGCTGCCACCTTATTTTACATTAGCGTTGAGTAGAATGCAAACTTTTTTGAAAAGGGATCCAACATCGTAATAAGTATGGATGTATACTAATATGTATTTATTAAATATTTACATAAAAGCCTTATCGAAAAGTGTAACAGCTGAGAAATGTAAATGCATTTATATAAGTGTTTGAATTGGTAAGAAGTGTAATAGATGGAGTAACCGTAAGGCACTACTAGTAAATAGTTCCACTCAAATTTGTGACGATCTCTCTTTAAATTTAAAGCAATTTAAAAGCTAAGTGTTAAAATCGTAAATATCAGAGAAATCTCTTATTCAAACTTAGCTACATAGTGATATCATATGGTTGTTCGATCATTATTAATATCCACCATGACTGCAACTATAGAGCCCGGTACGGTTGACTTCATTAGGAGTATCTAGTTCTTGAAGGAATAAAGTATTATTTAAACTAACGAAATAGCCAACTTTGGAAATGAGAAAATTTCTGTTCACGTCAAAAATATATATCTAAATATTAACCACAATTGCACATAGAACAATAGCAGTACATGAATGCCAGTGAGAATGTCAGAACTGACTATTGGGTACGGTACGGTAGCTAGCCAGTGCTTGGTAAGTTCGCAGAGAGCCCTGCACCCTGGTACTGCCCCCGATGGTGCACTTCTTCAATCAATTTTGTTGAAGGTGCGGAGGGATGTCTTAATCAAACGGCTTCGTTTTTCCCATCTGGTACACACTTGGCAAAGAGACTGATTCCCACAAGATAACTTTTATTAGCGTATAGCTGTGTAGTAAAAAATCTTGAAAGAAACCAAATTAGCTATTTGAATTTAGGAAACCGTAACACATTTTCAATGTTCTCAAATTTCATATTAGCCAAGCAATTTTTACATAAGACTTAGAAACATGCAGTTCATTTTAAATGCACATTAAATATTTGCATGTTCTTCTAGTAAAATCGATATTGAAGTTCACCGTAATTTCGTAAAGATTCGTTTTCCATATACCTTTCTACAATAACTTCTACATTTTCGATACGTTGGAGCCACTCCCCAAATTACTTACATGATCAATAAATCAAAAATAATTGAAGATCATATTTTCAATATTTCACTTTGACCTTGATCAACTGACTTTGAAATTAAAGATATCCGATGTCATCACGAGTTTAGCTGCTCTCACAGAGTTTTTCATCCGGGACGTCTTAATTTGTAGGTGCTTCATAGAAAAGTTCCCTTTAAAACAGGACGCGTTGAACTCTGATATTCTCGTTAATGATATTTTGTTGTTAATGGTGGAATGCTTCGGCGAGTTACTGTTTCATGCGAATACTTTATTTTTGTCAGAAGTAATACAATTGCATTTGTTGACTTGTTTTTAGGGATATGTTTATGTTCATCTTATTTCTTTTCATAAATGTTTCATGTACTTTGTGTTAGTGCGTTTGTGGCATTTAATAACTTGTTATCTATTGAAATTAATCATTCTCACATTTTTATAGTCCTTTCTTCGACCGACACAGCGTATTTAATCCACTTTTTCAAAACTACAACGGGATTTGGGCAAAAGTGAATTTGAAACTTTGGTTAGTCAATATCCCCTTTCAGTTTCTCCAACTTACCGACTTAATGATTTTGCACATAACAATCCTTACAACGTCTTTTAAAATAGTAATGTTTTTTCCCATGTTTTTAGTACGCTGCACCCCCCGTTTGACATTAATATGCTTAGAAAAAAAAATTGTTTTGGAAAATTAATTTGGAAAATAAGATTTATACTGAAATCATGTGATGCTACCATCTTGTAGTATATATATATATTTTTTTTTGTTCAAAGAAAATCAAAAACCAGCTTATTTATACAAAAGCAATTGCGAAAATCAATTACATCGTAACAATGATAGGAATCGCGATGGTATTGAATTTTTTTTTTTTTTTAAAGGGATAATTACTAAATAACATTTTAAACAAAAACATGAATCATTGCGATAAAGAATGTTGCACAAAGAACATTGTTGTAAGTGTAAGTCATGTAAGTGAGATGGTGATAAATAATAAGTGAGAAATTACTATTCCATGTAAGCTTGCTTAAGAGAAACATTTTTTTTATAAGCAAAATAGCCATTCACTCATCCTAACACACATTCACATGCTAAAAAGAGACATGTTTCTAATTGTAAGTTAATTTCAAATAGCCTTTAGGAAGAATCGTTCGATTTCTTAAAGAAGAAAACTCTAAATTTTCTAAGAAGTTGTGTGCATTGATTTAGCTCAACTTGGCTAACGGTAAGGGTGGCGCTTTAGAATATCTCAATTGATGTTTAGAAATTTCAAATCCACTCTCAAACCAGTTGGGACTACGTAAACAGAAACAAACGGGATTTATATGCCACCAAGAACTGTAACTGAACAGCATTCTATAAAAAAAATAACGTGGAGAATGTTTCTATTGTTACAACAACAATAGCAATATTTGAGATTTAGTTATCAATGAAAAGTCCGTCTCACTAGATTTTCTTCTGCCCCTTAGTTTGAAAGCGAATAATTAAAGAAATATTCACTTTAATATTAAGTCATTTCTTAAAATCTGTTCTTAAAATTTCTACTTTATTGTAGGAATTTGAATACTAAATATTCTTGATTTAAGGTTGTGTGGAATAACGATTTCAACTATTTGCTGCCAAAACTTGATTAAAATTGTTTGTGTTTTCCTAGAACAGTCAACACTCGTTTAAATGTTTGTATGCATATGCAAATATATGTTAGTAGTGCTGAGTACGCACAAATTAACACTGTTATTGAGAGGCGCCAAAAATATTTGCAGAACTGTTTATAGAACTATTTGTAAGTGGAGTGCATTTATTGCAACTAAATATATTTAGCATTTATTCACATAAGTTTGAGTAATCATAAACAGACACACATATATTCATATATTGGCGCTTAAGCACATAATACCAACTGATTAGAGGGTGTGAGCGCACAAATATGTTTAGTGTGCGTGGCAAAGTTCTGCTGGTGTTGCCACAAAATGGTCAGCAACAAGTTTGTTTAGCTCGTAAAAGTAGCAAAACAAGAATAATATGCGCATTCAAAAGCAGATAAAGAAAAAGATTTGCCAAATGACCAATAATAATATTTGCTTTTCACAGCTCAAAGGAAAAATAATGTTTCTACATTCTACAACAAAAGCGGAAAAGTGTTGCCTGCATGTAGTGGCGTATGTGGTGGAGTGTATGAGTGCGGTTGCGGTTAAAGTACAAATATGTTTAACACACATGCATACATACACACATTTAGGTATGGCTGGATGTTTGTATGTTTGGAATTTACTTGTGGCCACGACAGGGCGGCGCTGTATGAGTGCTTGTTGCTATTGAATATGGCTTTTGTTAGTGAGTATGTGTATGTGTTTGCCGTTGAGAATATACTTGAGAAATCTAATTAAATTCATTTATGCGCATAACTAATGAAATAGCAATATAAATGAGCAAAAGTGGCCTGCTCATGCGAGGTGGTATGCTCCCATACACACATATGTATATCAATACGAGCTGGCAAACATGCTTTGTTTGCGTACACTGAGTGGAGTTGCATGCGTGTGTGTATATGTTAAATTTACTTAAAGTATTATTTTCTGGCTGAACTGTTGAGTTGGTTAACTTGCCACCAAACTTGCCTTTCTCTCAGTGTAACGAGCGACTAATGGTTCTGCGCCAATAAACGGCATAGTTAATTCGCGAGGGAGTGCCTTAAATTCCGTTATTTATGCATTTCTAATGGTGGGTGAATATTTTTACTATTCGCCTATAAATGCATTTATAGCAAATAACTGTAATTTCGACACATTACGGTCACTTCCGTACCCCCCAACACCCCAACAATAACACCCGCCTGTGTTATTGGAGGAGCAATTAATATCGTATATACGTATAATAGTTGTTTGTTAGTGTTTTTGTTGTTGTTTACTGAAGAGATTTGCGTTAACTAATGTGCGTACTAATGAACTCAAATATATTTATAAATATGAAACAGATAAAACTGCGATGATCTCATGAATATGGGAAGGCGTTCGGTATAAATCTGAAGTTGGCGAAAAGCGGATGACAGAAATGCAGAGAAAATACTTCCTTTTGTGCGTATGTGCTTCAAGTGTGTACTAACTGTTGGCTAGTGAACGCATTTTACTGTAAAAATGGTAGTGAAAAGCGGCATGCCATAAGCCAAATGCAAAAAAATAAAAATAAAATTTTGAACTCTGTGATCAGCTCAGATCAGCTTTTGCTACGGTGGGTCCTTAAGTCAGTGCGTGCAAGAGATGAAATATATGCTGGTTAATTGGGATACTGGGTAATGTGATATCCACCAGCTACATATACACATATGTACGAGGCAGAGTGTTGCCATCAACGCTTGCCAGTGTGGCCAACTTTTGTATAAAGACAAAGCAGTATTTTCACTGAATACCAGAAAATCTTGATCCTAACAAAATATTCGTGCTTACGCTTAGTTATGATGATATTTACAGTTGGTTTATACCTATGGCCGTCTCATCTTCCTTTGCATTTATTGCAAAACTTTGACATTTATTTCAGTGTTCGGCGGTTAATTATTTTCCGAATTTTCCATGTGTACATCACACAAATACTCTGAATTTTAACACCGAACACATATAATGCATTTTAGATATGAAGGAAAAGAGAAATTTTCGCGTAAATAAAGTATAACCTTATTATTTCCGGAGCTTCTAATTTTTTTGTTTTACTTAAATTACCTACCTTCTTCACAGATACCACATGCTCGAAGATCACAAGTTAGAATACGTTAATATACGTACATTTTCAGACAGTTTCGGTATAAGCACTTACTGTTAAACTGAGAGAAACACATTTTTTGGCAAAATTCGATTTTACTTTTCATTTTAGAAGGAAAATCACCGATTACAATGGCCTTTCGATACCAAATTTGTAACACGGTTGGTCTTTTATACCACATTAAAATATGTCTCAGTATTAACGATTTATTTCCAGTGAGCATTTCTTTGACGCTATGAACCAGATCCCAAAAATTCGTTTGCTGCGGAAGCACTTCGAAACCCATTGACTTTTGATAAGGAGAATCGATCCATTGTGAGCTCTTACGGCTCGCCCCTTACACAGAACTGTCGCATGCTCAAATATTCACGAACCACATGTCGAACACGTTCCCTTGATATTTCTGAAGTATCTGATACATAAATCGATCAACCTAACTTTACGCATATCTAAAAAAATACCTAAATTTTTCAATTTCTTTTTCAGTAATAGCGTTTCTTGACGGTCAGGTGGGATCATTGTCTTCGGTGTTCATATACCTGTGCGGAATTTGGCAAACCTCTAACAAATGGTTGCTCCGCTTAGAGCCGAGTCCCGATAACACTCATCAACCCATTATTTGATAACAGCAGTTTTTTATTATCAAAAAACAGTATTTTGAAATTTCTTTTTATACATTTCTTTACTGGTGTCTTTCGAGGGCAGGTCTATCTGTTAAATACTCGTATAATGAAAAGAAAACACTCAGGTACAAAGTATAATTTGTTGTCTCTAAACCAGGAGTTATTTGAAGTATATTCTTATACTCTAGAAACCGAATTTGTTCTATCTTCCGATGAGACCTTTTGTATCGGTCCGCCATTTGCAAACTTAAACTTTTTTGCTGTCTTCATAATTTGATTAAGAGCAAGTGTGACAAACTTTAACAAAAGTAACAAATTCACCCACAATTGACAATATTTTTCTTTCACTCTGGACAATATTCTTTCTGAAGGCAGTAATTATGAGCCTGTGTATGCAATTCGAGATCATATGAAAGGTTGGTTCCTTCTGCATCAGATTATTAAGGGGCTCAGATATTTGCATTTTCTGTTATGTCAGAAGCCATTAAGATGGTGCAATGCACCATGAGAAAAACTGCAAAATATTATATTCAACTGAAAATAAAAGCAGGTAATCCAACAAAAAGCTAACTGTATTGATAGGTTAGTGTATAAAGGTTATGTATAAATCAGTTGAGAGCTGCACAATTTCTTAGCGGCATAACTGTCAAGCTAGATGTCAAAGTAATCTCATGTGTTTGACATATATCTGCAACATTCTTTGGAAACCATCATGATAAGACTTACAGGGCGCTTAACAATTCGGGGAATTTGTGTTCATGGATTTATCTATTATCAAGCCACCATTACCATCAATAATCAGCGATGTTGATAAAAATTTCGCAAGTTTTTTTTTGACGTTATATCAATCATATAGGTTCAAAGGTGCCAGAAAATGGTGCAATAAGCCTCACAACACACCTATCATTTTGATGAGACAATTTTGCGATAACCGAATCATATCAATCGGTTTCGTAGAATCAGTTTTGTAGAGGCACATAGAGGTCAATAGTCTTATCAGCATAGATCAATTGAAAACATTCGGAAATTGATGGACTTTATTGTCTTTATAAGGCACAGTCGCGGTGGCAAATACTAAATCTCAAGAATTAATGCCAACATTTTTACAAATTTTTTTTTTTTTGACTACTTGACTATTTATATATCTTTATATTAACAGAAATTAATTGTTTTGTCACCCTATCTTCATTTTTGAAACGTCCTTTATATGTTCAGGCATAAATTGTTCTACATTTCTGCTATGTTTTGTCATTTTTGTACGTCATGATACTTTCTTTTTAGGTGGACCGACAAATTTCAATGCCATTTTTATGTGAAGAATCGCAAAAAATCACTTAGATATAAAAACATTCAGCAAGTTTATATTTGTTTTAGCAGCACGGAATTGTGCTCCTTCTGGCTGAAATATGTATTATTCTAAAGAACGCTATAGCTGCCTGAAGGTTCTTGGCAGAACATTTTCAAGCATTGATGTGGTTTGGTAAAAGCATATTACACTCAGCAAAGTAAAGTGGCGTCAGCTCTATTACTGTAGAAGAATGTCTGATTACTGGAACAATACAAACGCTCATATGTTGCCTCTTCGCTCTTTCCCTTTGTCATTTCAGTCACCGCCTTAAAATGACATTTAATGCTAAAGATGACCTAAGTAAACAGGCTCATATAGCATTTTTTAGAGTTGAGCCAATTTAGATGCCCTTGCTAGCGCAAAAATTCATAAAATCAAGCTCTTTAATAGGCTTCCTTTATTTTAGCCCATTTTCGTTAGGTCGCCTGAGTAGAGTTCGGCGTGATAAATTACCTGCTGAGTTGCTTAAGTCCATAAAGTTTATAGGTTATGAAGCTCTTTGGAATTCCAATGACTTTCGTATGGTTTTGTCGGATTTCTTTCGCCTCATTTTTTATTTCTTTTGTAAACCATACAATTTTGCTACCCTCTTTATAACTTTTCCACTTCTGAGTTTTTAATTTTTTAATCGGAAACTATAATGACATATTTGAATGTGGACATATCTGATGAACCAATAACTTTCACTACATTTATTATTACACATTCACGCACTTCATTCGCGAGCTCAAATTTTTGTTGGAAACGCTAAACAATTATGAGTAGAAATTTAGACGGATTACAGCAATAACAATGTATTTACCGCAAAATTAAGGCAACAACAAACAGCAAAAGCAATCAAGTTAAAAAAGTCTCTGCTGATGAAGAGGCGGTGAGGGATCATAAAAATAATCAGCACACTAACGTTGCTGATGATGCATAAGGGAAAATGGGGCGAAAAATTCAACGGTACCGGCAAAAACTCGGAAAACATTTCAAATAACTTTTCGTGCGTACGAAAGCAAAAGTGCCCAGCGTGCTGGTTTAAATTAAAAGATACAAATTTCATTTCATTTAACAATTTAAGCTGGCCAATAGCAATTAACAAAAACAAATTAGGAATCAACATTTCAACAACAGCCATACCTCATGGGCGCGCACTCGCAACATCATCAAGCTCAATCATCATTCAACGGAAAACATTAAGCACGGCATGGTCGCGCTTGTTGATGGAGTGAGTTTGTGGGGGCGGCCTCTCCGCTGATGTGTTGTGGAGAGGATGTTGGCAAAGTTATGCCAAAAAGTTGGCGCATGGCTGTGAGGGTTTGCTACGTTGGATTAGCAGTAAAAATTAAAAAAAAAATAAATAAATAATAGAACAGCAACTAACTATGCGCAACAACAAACTGCTGTAAATACATACAATAACAACGCGGAAACACTGTAGGCAGGCAAGATGCCCTAACGATGATGCAGCAGAAGTTAATGGTGCCCGGCTACGTCGTGCCCCAAACAATGCTTCATTCAATCGAAATAATTGTGGGATGGAACGTGGCGTTGGCGGTTTGGTTTGCTGCGTCCATTTGCCTGCCACTTGCCTGTTGGTTAGCTATGAAGTTGCGAAAATGTCCGACGCAGTTATTTAGTTCATAATAAACTTACGCTCTTGGCCCTTGGACTTACTCACTTACTAATTTATTCCTTCATTTACTCAATCATTCGGTTGCTCACTCACTTGCGGACTGGCCGTATAAACTTTACCGTTGCTATGTTGTCTGCCGCACTGACTACCGCCGCCTTACGGCCAACTACAGATGATGTAGCTATTTGACTGCTGTTGAACTGTTCGTTGTTGGTGCGTTGGCATTTTTAAAGCTTTTATAAATACGAAGAAATGCTGGGAAAACTAGTACGAACTGCTGTAGCAGGTTTGAACGATGAAGTGCGCTGTAGGCGCTTATGTTGTTGAAACTTAAAATGCCGGCAGACTTGTGCAGGGTAAGTTTGAAAAAAAAAAAAAAATATGCTCAACCCATTAAAAAAAGTGAATCCATTGAAAGTTTAACGAATCAGTCAACAATTTCGTACATGAATCTGCGAGTGGTTTATTCTCAAGTTCTCATTTAATTTTTGACATATTTTATTCATTGGTGCAAGAAACAAATAATTGCCAAGTGCTGTTAGTCAATGCAAATGCTGTTAGTCAATGTAATATTTTGAGTACTTCGATGAAGCAAAAGGCTTCGATACTTGCGCATAGATTTTCTATAAAGAAATAGGTATAAAATGAATAATGTTGGGAATTCAAACGCGTTCGAAAGATAATATTGGATTTTTAGAAATACGGTAAACTTAAAGTCAAAAGCAAAAGAGATACACCCATTTTAGTTTTTCCAATTTACCTAGTTAGTGGTTGCTTTGTAATATAATGTGTTAAGATGAACAAACGCTTATGAAAACTTTTCCGTGTTTATAATTAAACAATTTCTCCTATTAAACATGTTGATTCATTGCGAACTCTTTACACAATAAGAAGCCATTGCAATCAGAAAACTGTTCTTAAATATCTTCTAATATAATGTCTACCAAAGTTTCCATGCAATTCTTTTGAACTATATAATTAACCGTTAAATATATATATTATATTTTCCAGTCAAAAGATATTTTCAAGAGAAAGCGAAAACTGTAAAACTCCGAGAAAATAGAAATTGATAATAACTGCATTTTGGACCTTCCTCAATTAATATAACCAGTAAAAGGCAATTGGCTGGCGAGCAGTTAAAATAGATAAAATAATCTCTTATGTTCTCTGACCCCATATCATTGTAACCCCATATTGTATTTCATGATAAAGTTTCATTCAGCCTGGGACAACAACTGAGGTAAACACTAGGAGATTTCTGAGCGAGTTTTAAAATCAGAAGCTAATGAAATTTGTCGATGAGTTCCTTTAATACACGTGTAAAGAATGTATAAAATGCAGACGATTCTTAAACTATATATTGTTAGCTTCTGATAATAACTGAGGTATTTCGATATAGCTGTCGCTAAGCTTGACTTGGTTTCAAATCCTGTTTCGGATGACATTAAAATTGTTTAAACCTCTTGGCAAATGAGAGGAGAAAATCGGCTCAGAATGTGCTGTGGTATATATAAAGGTGTTGTTGTTGTTGTTATTGTGCAAATATATACCAAAATGGGTACAGTGACCTGGACAGCATCGAATCCCGCAATATCTCATTCTTTATACACAATTATGAATAGAAGGATACAGGAATTTATTTGTAAAATTTAAAATTCAAGTTTATTGATTGAATCAATTTTGTTAAGTCGACTTATGCCAACGCTTGATCCAATCTTCGAAACAGTTTTATGCTTGCGTCTACTAAAACGTGTTCATCAAAGCAGCTTTGGACCAAATATTGGACTATTGGACCAAAAAGAATCGCAAGGTGTCATCTCAGGTGAAGTCAGTTATATGTGTTCGAAAAATCTCGGATAATGATGACAGCGTATGTCGCTGCATTATCATGGTGCGAAATCCAGGAGTAGTTAACCCACAAATATGGGTTTTTCGGCACGGTTGAGTATTCGTAATGTCTTGAATGGAATCATATAACATGTTAATCACCACTGCTACCTCTCGGATGGTTAATTTACGATTTTTGGAAAGCATTTGGACACCGATGGGCGGCCAAATGCCTTCCTCGTCATGGACGGACTCACGACCACTTCTAAAACAACCGTACCCCACACATTTGTTTGTTTTCGAAAGTTTGTTCGAAAGTTCGTCGCCAATTGCTTAGATTCAAATTTTTATTGCTTTTAGTGATTTTTAGCTTTTTATGCAAATGCATTGAAGCAAACTTGAGTCATGATGAAAATTGAAAACACAATTATAGATGTTGGAACTTAAAATAGGTCAAAGAGGAAGAAGTGATTCAAAGAACAACACCATGCCCATTCGATTATATACATATATAAATTTATTTTTTGAAATGCTATTTCTAGTCCATAAGTAGAAGTTAGTAATGATAAACCTCATTAAGCTCTGAAGTAAAGGCAGAAGTAACAGTGAAAATAACATTTAAACTCTCTAAGCAAGATTGAAACTGCTGCCGAAAATGTTCGTGGATGTCTGCAAGTGACTTATTTTATCGAAATAACTTAAGACTAAAATTGTTTTACTCCAACTGCGAAACCGCCCGTCAACGCGCATAAAGAACGTTTACAAATATTTATATTGGGGCATATTTCACAAGCAAACACCAAACGAACTATTCGAAAATGCTTCATCGATATCCAATGACCAGCCCGAATTTTTCTTACAATAACTTTTGACATCAAATGGAATTAAAAAAGTTTTTGACATGAGCATGGCTGCGCATCTCCGGTAACGCGCCCGCCAGCGCCGCCGCTGTCTGTGCCATCAGCATGTCCGACGCAATCACTGTCCAACTTTTGTGCAACAAACATATTTAATATATCTTCAATATCTGTTTATCTGCTATCTACTCGGTATTATCATGTCCACGCTGAGTTAGTCTGCCAGCTATGTGCCAGCGCATCGGGCATCATAGCTTAACTTTTCATAAAATAAAACACTTAAATCGCGATTTTGCGCAGAGGCAGGGCATGCAGCGGAGTGGTGGCTTATGTTGAAGCGTGCAAAAACGAGCGAATCAAAAAGTAAGTATCTGGTATCAGATCACTTTAAATGACTTTATTTTATTTAAAAGGTTCACAACTTTTCGTCACAAACACGGACACGCTGGATGGTGTGTGTGTGTGTGTGGCTGTGCATATGTGCGCCAGCTGAAAAGTTCCTACAGTATTGCCGATGTGTGGGGCAGTAGCACTGCTGTCGGTATACTACGCGAGTGATTATGTACTTAGGTATTCGCATACATTCTTCCAAATGTGCAGTCATACGAGGGTGATTCGATAATGAGTTAGCTTTACTACCCCATAGTTCCACTGTCACTTTACTGTAAACACCGGATAACAAGCGCAACCATGAGACCAATTCACAGCAGTGTATGTGTGCATAGTTCCCGCGTAATACGAAAAAGTTTTGCCATTCTTTGGTGACCATCAGCAGAGCACGGATCCACTAGTATACACCACCAAGGCCAAGGAATTGTTCAAACTGAGAACGTCATCCGATACTGCTTGGAACAAGGCGAAGACCGTCCTACCGGTCGGATACTACTACTGGGCTGATACGACGCTGAATTGCAGACAAAACGACACCATTTGGCGAAGAGAGAAGTGCTCTTCCACTTTGATAACGCATCGCCTCATCACACCTCCAACGTTACCTCGGCAAAGTTGGTCGAACTAGGCTGTGAGCTGTTGCCCAACTACCGTATTTTTCAGCTTGGGCTCCGTACGACTTCTTTTTATATCCAGACATGAAGAGGTCACTCGCCGGACAGAAATTTTAGTCATATAAGAAGGTCAACGACCCACCTGAGGCCTATTTTGAAGACCTTCAAAAGAAATATTTTTCAATCCGTTTAAAGAAATTGGAGTATAGCTGGTTCAAGTTTATCTAGAAATAAATTGTTGAGAAATAAAACGCCATTTTTCCAAAATTTCCCTTTCTCTTTTGTGAGCTTAATAACAATGGGACTACCCTCGTATGTGTGTATCTGTATGTATGCATTTATGAGCGTGTGGCAATCGCTGGCTCAATTCGACACGCAGATTTTTCCCCAAATAAAATCCATAAAGTTGGTGATTTCATTTCGTTGCAAGTTGAGTTTTGCGCGCTTTGAGATTTGAGCTGCATTTGCGAATTGTTCAAGCATACTTTGCCAGCACTCATTCCTGCATGCTCGCCTACATAAATATCTAGTACACCGACAAGTTTCTATAAATATGGTACATGTGCAAGCATGCATGCGAAATCTGACGTGTATGGAATCGTTCGTGTTCGTATTGTAAGTGCTGGAGACTATGTTGAAACATTTTGTTTTTATTTTAAGGTTTTGGTGCATTTTTCCAAAGTTAAAAGTTTTATTTGTCTTCGCTTGGCTGGCTGCTTAGCAAATGATATGCGGGCATGTGCATTGGCAGAAGAGATGTATAGGGTGATCATATGCATGCAAATAGTGCACAACATAAAAGTTGTCTTTTTACAACTTTGGTGTGATTATTTTTTGAATACTGAAAGAATCAAGTATTCGTCTCTATGGAACACTGCAAAATTACATTTTTTTATGCGTTTGTATTACCTTTTCGAGCGTGTCGGACGGTATAGTGATGCTTTCTATACGTCGTCAGTGGTCCAAGGGTTGCAAATAACCCACAAAATGGTTCCGGGCGAGTCAAATCTGGAATATGAAGTGGCCAGTCAATGTCACCTCTTTTTGACTTTGGATGTCCAAGAATTTTTTTGCAGAAACTGGACGGCTTGATATTCAATGCGACATGGCCGCCGTCTATTTCAAACCAGTAACCATCAAGAACTTTTTTACTCATTTGCATGCAGTTATAATGATCCAACATCCATCGATATTGATTTCCATCGCAATTCGCAAACGTTGGTTAAAAACATTTTAGAAAACACATTTTGGTCAAGTAAAGGCGTTTCGTGGATCGCGAATCGATTTCCTAAATATGACTTATTAACTCCGCCAGACAGTGTGAAATGGGCCTCATAGATAACCAGTAATAGGCCAAGATATGTCATTACCGATATAAGAGTTGTCGCACCGGAGACTTCATATATATATGATGTGTTGCACCAAAAGAAGGTTATACTTTAAAAGCGGGCTTTGAACCTTTTCTTCAAAGCAACGATATCTATTTGACCTCAACTATATATACGCTCCAAATCGTTTCGAATGTCTATTCCGGATGACAGAGTCGAACTCGATTGTATCTCTTGATTCGGATCCTAAACTTATTGCGGTTAAAATATTTTTAATCGGTTAGAAACCAAATAACTAGTTCGTAATTAAATCTTTCTTTTTTTTAGTAAAATAAATTTAAGGGAATGTGAGCATTTCTTAGAAAAGCCTTCTGAAAGCCTTATTCTAGAAAACTAAATCAGTTTTCTATACTATATATATATACAGTTCCACTTGATTAATACTTTTATTATTCAGTTGATCCACTCGATCGATATGTGTTCTATTAAGGTCTTTCTATGGGCAATATTGCATCATAAATACGATTTTTTAAACTATAACAAAACCAATCATAATTCTATGCTGAGGTGAAAGATTTAAATCAGGAAAAATGCTAGTTCAAAATTAGAAATTTCCAGTTAAAATCTAATTAGTCAGAAAAACATTAGATGTAATTAAAAAAAACCAGTCATACTGACTAAAATTACTGATAATTGTATATATATATATATTTAAACTCTTATTTAGGTATACGACAAAAATTTTAAAGCAAATCCGGCTCGTAAGAGCAGGGGAACCGCTCACATCTGATAAAAAATTTAATTTCAGAAATTATTTCAGTGAACTGCAAAGGCGTATTTCTTTCACAAGACAATTTAAGCCTTAGAATAAGGATATATTAATGATTCAGTTCTTTGTTATCCATTGTGAAAATAGATATGAGATCTAACTGTAGCAACTTTGTAACAAAACGAAACACGGATTTTAGACAATCACATTGCTTTAACTAGCGATGAAGTAACACATAACTCAGGTACAGGAATATTTTTTTACTGATTCCTCAATTATTTCATGACAATGATAACGATTTGGACTTGGAAGTTTTAAGTGCATAAAAGGGTTAAGGGATTTTGAAGCCTTTGAATCAATTCTGTTACAAGCAAAACCTACTCAAAAATAAATAAGGAAGATCTAAGTTCAGACAACTGAACATTTTATACTCTCGCAATTTATCTTATCTTATTATGATAATTCACAATTTAACCGATTTATCCGACATAAAGTCCACTAGAATAACGGAAATCATTATTTGTATTATGTAAGGGCTGGGGTCATTCGTGGACCGATTTCACACATTTTCGGCACCAAACTATACAGTATCCAAGATTATACCTTCACTTAATTTTGCTACGATATTTTACACACTGTCCGATATATTCGGTATGAAGCCAACCGGAAGTTTGAATATGTTCATATTAGCCAAATGGGGATTATGGAAAGTACCCGACTTTACTTATTTATGAAGGAATGATTTCCTTTGAGTTTCAATAATATATCGCAGAGAATGACCGTTATTATCTGTAAAAAGGCAGTCATAGGTACAGAGATCCACATATGCGGTATCTGGGGAATTATAAAGCTATGGTTCCATTTCGAACCTTTTTTTGACGTGAAACGTAGTACCACAAGGGACCTATTTGTGCAAACCTTTATACCGGCATCTCCATTTGTGCTTGATTGTATTGTATTGTAAAGTGAAAGAATCAGAAGGAATTTAAAATAGCGATAAATGGAAAGTAAGCGTGGTATGTCAATTTCGTGCAGTTTCACAATATAAAATAAAAATAACCGGATAACGTTATGTACCAAATTTAGCTGAAAACGGTATAGTAGTCCCTAAGACCGAGGATTTGACCTAAACGTATCCCACGTTTCCGACGTATTTATTCAGTGAGTTAAGGCTCTTTTAGCAGTTTCCAATAAGGGGAATGAGCGTGCTTATAATCCGATTTCACCCAATTCCACTTGGTCTGAGGAGTGCCACAGAGATTTGTCCTCAGTAAGTTTGGTTGATATAGCTTCAGTGTTTTGTGAGATATGCACATTAAACCTAATAGAGGGCGGAGCCATACACACTTTTTTTTAACCGCTGATGCCGCTTCCCTTTGGTGTACTAAATTATAGTTTTCATTTCAATTGGGAGCTTAGTTATAGCATTTTATAACGGAAAAAGTAAAATTAGTACCAAGTTTTATGGAAATACCTCAATTTTTTCTCAAGTTAACGCTTGTACGGACAGATAGACAGACAGTTACTCTGAATACAGCTCGTCTCATCATCCTGAGATGATGATATATATATGATGATGATGATATATATATATTCCTATATCTCTCTATTAGTTTTACAAGTTGGTTGAACAAACTCTCTGCTGCAACATTTTGGGAGAATAAAAATATAAGTGAGCTTGATTATTATTATTTTTATATCTACTAGTTTAAAGACGAAAAGTAGCGGGGTTTGTTTTCATAGTTTATATCCAATAAAATAATCCATCTTTCTGGAAAATATTGCAACTTTTGAATGATATCACGTTTTCAACTCTCTTTTACATGACTTTTTCGCAGAAGATGTTCCAAGGTGGAACAGGTAAATATATTGTATGGAGATATGTTCATCATATTTCGGCGAGTTAAGCACGTAATTTCCAGCTAGATGCCGTGGAGCTTTGTTCGCCACCACTTAATGCGTTCACCTATAGAAATTTGTTGTAAAAAGCATCGAGATAGGTATACTATCATTAAATCTATAATGAGATTGTGTCCACCGACTCTTGAAGTTGAAATAATAATTTAGCGTTGGAATTTCAAGAAAGTAATATTACCACTTTACTGCAGCTAGTGAAGCATAATTATATGTTTGGCATAAAATAAAATGAATTAGACTAGAATGACATATATCCATACCCAAACGTCAAGAGATATGATCATTTTCGAAATCTATGTAGCTCGTCGACAACTCAATGCGAAGCGGTAAATGACAATGTGTGAAAATGGATGAAGATACCACCAGATGAGGGCACACTGACATTTCAAGATGATTTATGAAACTAACAAAAAACATAAAGCGCAGCAAGTTCAGGGAAAATTCAGCTAGCACAAACTGAAATGTCGGGAAGTTACACACGTCCATACATATGTACATATGTAACTACGTAATAGTGTGAAGAAAAGAGAAGAAAATGTACATGGAAATGAGTTGAAAATAATAGTCAATGGATCGACAAGTTACAGACTATACGGGTGTTCATGTCCATGTGTAGTAGTGCATGATTATGTGAGCATGTATGGGATACTATGAACGCAGGCAACTGTGGCTGTCGGTTTCATTCGAAATTTTTTCCCACCTCATTTCACTGAATAAGAGATCAATAAAGCACAAGCAATCGGAAACAGAGCTGAGCTGCATAAGCGATTTTTTATAACAGAAACGAATGGTCAACGCCAGTCTGCGTTCATAAATGTGTGAATGCATGCATGTGTGTGTGTCGCTTAGATGTTTGCGCGTAGTTTTACGGAAGCTTCTAGAGACGAACAAAAGTTCACCATATTTGTGCATATGTATGTTATGCTAATCGACAATTTGAAAACAAAATCGCCAATGACAGCATAAAACGCTTATACTTGGCGAATAGATGAAGTGAGTTGTCGACAACTGGATTGCTCAATTCAAATGCGAAAAAATGTATAATATTTATTTCCATCATTACGGAGCAGATGTTCAAATTTGCATTGTGCAACTAGAAGTGCAGGAGTGTAAAGCAGTATTCTTCTGGGTATTTGTTATGCCATTAAATTTATTCCTTCATTTAATTTGCTTAAGAAATAGCTTCACAATAATTATTCATCTATTATTGAATTTCAAAAGTGTTTTTTTCACATTCATTGCATACAATTAAGCAAAGTGATATTATAAGAAAAATTAAGAAATGATGACTATGATCTATTTATACTGGAATATTAAAAATTTTAGAAAGAGTGTGATCACTCTTCTCGAAGGAATCAGCCTCAAAACCAAACCTAACCTTGGTATTCAATTACGATGTAATTAGACCAGAGGAGGATATTTAAATTCATGAGTCTATAGGAATCAAAATGCACTCAGTTTTCGATGGGACTCAGTTTTCGATTGAAATAATATTCTTCCAAAAGTGCAGAATAAAGGGTATTTCTTGTTATATTGCAACTATTTTAGCCGATGCAGATACAATTAGCCATTATGCAATATGAACGACACACGCATTTAGTTCAATAGGAATTCATTGGACATGAGGAAACTACAAAAAAGCTGTTTTTGTTACTTAAACTAGCACATATGTTAATTAGTGAATCAATTTAGTCCCATATTAAGCGAAGTTAGTTTTATAACACTGCAAGAAGTCCCCTTTAAAATGCAGTATTGAAACAAAAATCTTAAGAAGGGTTCTTACAACAGAATATATACGTCTATAAAATAAGAGCATATGTAATATATACCATATTAAATATATACGCTTTTACATCGGCCTTATTATTTTATGCAAACACTCGAAAACGCTGATATGTATGAAGCCTAAAGTCTAGTGTTTGCGTATAGCAATTTTTTTTTCAACCAAAGTTAACTTTTTGTGTTGTTTCTTATTCTGTATGAATTTATTACTTTGTCGTCTAACGAAGAATACAAACTAGGCAAATCCACTAAAGGAAACTGACACTCTCTGCAAATTATCGCTTCTTATTTGCACTAAATAATATCTGAACAAATTCATAATTCCTATTTTGTAAATATTTGTTGTGACGTAAGTAATTTTCAAATATAAAGTAAGCACATTACCACCGTTCTAGGAACAGCTTTATTTTTTAATTTGAATAAAAGTGTGAAACAAATATTATTTTTGGCAAATACCAACAATATATGGGTAAACAACAACAAAATAAATTTTATAGAAAACAAAATTTGCGTATTGTTTAATAATAACTTTGTCTTTCTTAAATCAAATTAAATAGCAGACATAGCAGATTTGGTTATTTTTTCCATCACGACTAATGATCGTATATTTTATTATTGGAGTAATAATGCGCCGATTAATACTTGTCAGGTAAACATTGTTTAATATTTACCATATTTGTATACTTGTATACTTGTATACTTGTTTATGTGATCTATTCTCAGTTTACAAACAATAGAAGTTTTTATTTAAATATAAGCAAAATGTTTTATTTTTTTTTTCTCGAAAAATAATTTACATATTCTAGAAAAAATACTCTTTATAATTTGAAATAATGATAATTCACTTAAAAAATAAAAATATTTCAATAAATGTTCTGCCTTTAAATTATTAGTTTGTGTCATAGATTCGCCATTTCTTTCCTCGCTATCAAGTGGTGCTGCTCTCTGTTGCTAGGAACTTGAATTCGATACCCTAGAACTGGTGAATACATTGCTAAGGTAGGATAATCGCTTTCTTTAATGCAAGTTTTTCTTTACAGACTTGAGAGAAGTATTTACTATTCTAAATGGCTCAAATGCGAAATAACTGCCAAAAATGGCAATTCAAATTGGAGAATCCCAAGGGATAGATTTGGAGAATGGAAAGTGAATGGTGAGCGAATATCGACCACGAGCAAACTCATTTTACTTAACATGAAGTATGTAAAAATTTCCAACGGTATTAGAATGCGCATGACAGTAGCAAAAGTGCCTAATGGCAGAAATCTAATTAGCAACCCATATTGAATAGGTTTTGTAGAGAGCAGGTGTTATGAACCAGGTGTTATGAAAATACGTGTAAGCGAAATTCTATAATTTTGTAATATTTTATAGGGTCTTACAAACTATTAACAAAGGACAACTAAATTTAGTTTATGTAACTGAAAAAAAAAAAAACAGTGATGTGTCGAAAAATACTACCTATTAAGTGGGCGAAAACCATAAACGCGCTTTAAAAACTGCCATTTGTCATTGCCATAATTTGGAAAGCGACAATTTTTATATTCCGCAAATTGAAATAATTTTTGAAAACAAAACTTTGGTCGAGAAAAACGCTAACTTTTTTGCGTGGACGAGCATATATAGTCCGATGCATAAAAAGGATGTTTCAATAGGTTTCACTTGCCAATTATTACTGCTCCATGGAGTTAATATTACATAATATATGAAAAATTTTTCATGAAATAATATTTCGTACTTTCGGGTTGAGGTCAAAATGGATTAGAGACTCACTTCTATAAAAAAAGGTTCATAATCAAATATTAGTTTTTAAAAAATAAATAAATGTAATAAATAAATAAGTAAATAAATAAAAAATAAATAAATAATTTTTTTTTAAATCCTTAAGTCTCATTGTTTGTTTCATATCCGTGTAACTCGTTTAACTAACTTTCTATCCATGCTTTTTTCAAGCAGATAATTTCAGTCAGTCACCCTGTAATTCTGGCATATTTGTATACACACGAATGCCCTTAATGCCACGAACTCCATTAAATTAATTGCTTAACTGTCAAATTGTTTTGTTGCAGTTGTAGCCCTGCCATTTTTTTGCACAAAGTTTGCCTACATCACTTCGTGTTTTTGTTTTGCCACAGCTTAAATAAACACCGTTGGCCACAAGGCTTTTGTTTATCTACACGAAGGTTATGCTGGCATACATACATACATTTACTAATCAAGAACACTGCATATTTAATTAAAAAACATAGCAGACAATTACATATGTTTAAATATATAAACGACAATTGTTGCTATTCAGTTATTATTTCGCAAATCCACAAATAAACGATTCCAATAAAACATGTTTACATACAACTATTTATCTAACAGTTTATTTAACGGTGAATAATATGACGCAGAAGTTAAAATGCAATTTATAATTTATAAATTGTTATAGATGGGTGCCTACATACTCGTATTTTATAACTTATTCAAATATGAATCATAATAACAAAGATAAATAATACATATTTTTAACATACTAAGGTTCCGCCAAAATTTTGCTATTAAATTTTGTTTGAATTTGGAATTCATAACATACTTTAATTTAAAAAAGTTTAATTCAAAAAAAGCTAAAATAATATTAATAATGTATCGCACAGAAATGTTGCTAAATTTCCACTTTAAATTTTATGCTCTCGTATTCTCTATATGAGGAAAATTATATTCGATATTTCTATATTTCGCTACGTTGTAATGCATTATGCTATATTCAAAAAGTAATCTATTTTTGCCATTTTTTAGATTATTTCGACGTTAATCTAATTTCCACCAAAATTTTATTGCCGAAGATTACGTGTACATATATAAAATAAACTACCGATATATGGTGGCAGAGTCGGATATTTAGTAAATATAACATATGACCCGATATTGTTCATAACATTTCCGTTTAATATATGTGCATTTATGTATGTGTGTAACAATTTTCTAATTTATTGTTGTTGAAAATAATGCGCTAAACTATTGGCAGTTTAGTTCTGGGCTGTATAAAATTCCAGGTTCGTGCCAGTTTCGTTGAACCGGCTGAAGTGGGAACGGAGCATAAGTGATCTTTAGTGTTGGAGCAGAAATTCCACATTTTTCGTCACAGAATATACTTAATATGCAAGATGTTAAACTAGTTTATAGAAAAGATTTCTCTGCCCCGATCAATTATGACAATTATGACACCGAAAGAGCAGATACACTACTGGCAGCCTCATCTTTGGATCGAATATATAAAATAATTTGAGGTGAAAGTGCAAATTGTAGATAGGCAAATGTCACAATCTGTCAAGAAAGAAGAGAAAGATGGCAATTCAGAAAAGATCAAACAATAGATTAGGCTACGGATATTTGGCTAGTTTTGAAATTTAGACGGCTTTTGTTGCATGCAAAAACAACAAGGAAATCCATAAACAACGCTGCCATTTGAGCCACTGTACTTTTGTTCCCATTACAAGGTTATTAATTGATAAATCGAGCCTTTCACATGACACATCAACAAAAACAAAATCGAAAAGATGGATTTCATTCGTACTTGCAAGAAATAACCAATTGGAACTGCTCCACATGAAAAGTCAGACAAATAAAAACAAATTTATTATATATTGAGAAGTTTAAAATAACAAAAAATTTTATTTAAAAGGATTTGCATTCAATTTTCTGATAAACTAACATGGGTATTTGCCAGTTTACTAAAAACAGTCAGCATAATTCCACTCCAAGGGCCGAATATATACAAGTATGCAATTATATTTAATTTCAGCTTAAGCATCTAAAGTAATTATTTTAATTGAAAGCATATTATTTATTTATTTTCTGCATTTGTTTCGAAAATAAATAAGCTAAATGGAAAACCACCAATATTAATTGTGAAATATTTGTAAATTTGTATTTATGTGGATTTCATGAACTTATTCATTATAAAATCGATTATTTATGTATAAGCGCCGATAGTACTTATAAATATTTATTTGTATTATTAATAGAATGCCGAAAATAATGTTGTTGTAAGATCTTTTGTACTTCTATACATGCATATACTTGTATATAAGTATGTGGTGTAATAAGTATATGTATCCTAACAAAAGGTTGGTCAAATTAGTGTTTAGTATGTGAGGTGAGTGGAATCTTCCAATGTATGTGCCATTAATTAGATATATCAATTTAAACATCTACCTCTTAACGTATATATGTAAAACAGACGATTGTTCTGGGTTTCGGGTAGTTTTTCATAGCTGCATTTGTCGGTAAGTATTTATTTACATTGAAACCATTCGTTGGACAAACTTTTTGGATAATACTCGACGTATATGATGTGTAAGACTTTAGAGCGTGGTGAATCGAACAAACAATTGTTAAATCATTTTATGTTGAATTCAATTGAGTACTCTTGCTGTTCTTTTCACTCTAAATTTTTTTCATAAAAGCGCAGAGTTCAAGCAGTGCGAACAGAGAAGTGACGAGCAGAGAGGGAGTATAGAAAAAGTTATATTTTCGTAATCCGTTATGGAAGCTATACACATGTAAAATGGAACGAGTGAAATGCGCTAGTTCAATATTTACAGAGAGTTGAGAAGACGAAAGGGATTTTAAGACATTTTAAAAGATTATGAAGCATTCTTCAACGTAAATTTTTGAAGGCCCCTCTTATGTAAGCTTTTCACACAAAAGTGATGCCTAACAGAAACAGCTGATCCAGATAGACACTAAGCATACCTTTCGAAGTTATATCGATAATATTAAATAAGAAATTTCTAAAGCAAAAACAATAAGTATGTATGTTCACTAAAATAGAGTATAGTATATTTTAAGTTATACTTTTTAGGAATGTTCAAAGTCCAACATTCGGAATGTTTATTTGTTTATAAATCCTCTTTTAAGTTAAATTGTCCGCATATAACAAATTCGTAATCTGAAAAAATCAGTTCCCAGTTAATTTCAAAGAAAAAACTGAACTTTCGCATCGCTCTGCTGACTCCAAAAATGACTTAAAATCAAACAACGTTTTTTTATGACCGCACTTTCATTATTATCTTCCTATAATATTTATTTGCTTTTCTATGAAAATTGTTTTTAGTTTATAACCTCGTGTACTATATCAATGGAAATTGTTTCTGAGCTTCAACATCGAATATAACTGCATTTTTAAATGAGTAACCGAACTATAAAATTGATTACATATACCAATATAATGAAATTAGTATCGAGTGTTTCTCGATGAAGAAATATTATCAATATAATTGATTTAAATATATGGAAATATATACAGACTTTCGTTAAGATTGTAGAATCCACACTTGTTGTTGAAAATGAAAGAAATTGAAATTTAAAGAAAAGAGCAATCATTATAATTTTCAACTATTAATTCAATTAGGTGATTTTTAAAATTGTACAACTCATGACTTTTAACTGTGCTCCTTCTTTAAATATATTTCTGGCTAACTACAGCTTAGTGAGATTTTCAGTAAAGCACTACTTATACATTACATATGTATACATACTTATTGCCATTAATGCGAAGGCCAAGTGATCAGCAGCTACTTACCGATAGTTGCCAGAAGCGTGACGATAAAAAATTGAATGGAATTCATGTTGAATCCTTTCCAATTTATCCAGTAATCCCGTGCAATCAGCATAAATCCATTGCGGAGTTAAACACTTTTATTTTTCTTTTCCGCTTTTGCTTTGTTTTACTTCTACAACGAGCACCTTACACCAACTCACACAAGTGCAACGCTTTGCACACACACATTTAACACAAACATGCAATTTTTTTTAGGTTTCTCAAAGGTATTCGTGTGTGCTCTATTTGCTTATTGCTTTCTGCGCGCCTTGTTGAGGGCTCTGCCGCCGATGGTGATGTCAACATGCGCTCGGCTTAGCAAACACGCACATTTATACAAACAGACACTTCCTATACATGCATACTTCCTATACTATGCATATTTATTTTTCTACAACCGCCTATTCGTCGCACAGCTGTTGGCACATACGTTTGGCGGTGTGTACTTGTATAGGCGTGTGTGGTACGACATGTGCGCATTTCACTTTAATTCTTAAATTTATCAGCACACATTTTGTCACATTTCTCGTTGGATTTCTCTTAAATGTCAATGCACAAAATACACAGCTTTTTCAAGTGATTCAGTATCGACAAATATGTGAATAATTTCTTTTAAAATAATTGACTCTGAAAAACGACTCAGTGGTTAGCAAAATAAAATTCGGTGGATTTAACTTTTATCTCTCTCCATTTTATCAATTAGTTCTCAGCGGCACCAGCTATTAATTGCAGGATGTTTAAAATTATCTCTTTTGGTTTCTCCTTCTTGCGCCACTCTTTTCGTTTCTTATAGTGTGTTCTGACAGCGCTGCAAAGATAGAGAATAGTTTCAGCTTCATAAAATAGTTTTACTGCTTGTTATAAACATATATTTTGTGCTCGAAACGTGCTCGGTGGAAACACAACTTTCCTGCATGAGTCGCAAACATTAAATAAGGAGGAAGATAAGTATTAGAAAAGTTCAGCAATTAATTACTATCTGGATAGAAGTGGTATTATAAGATGCTAATGCGTCAACAATGATAACTTATATAATAGTTCCAGATAGATAATTAACATTTGTACTCGCTTCATAAAACACATTCCGTCCATTCTTGCGCTTTCTATTAAATGACAGCTTAATAGGCTCTACGGGGTATGGAATGGTACAGAGTTGACAATTCTCTGCTTTTCTAGTACGATCATACCGAAATGAACAACAACAGGCATGTGTTGTATTATTTGGAGAGTTGATATCCGATATCATATTTTTATCATAGATATATTTTAACCGTTTTAGAACATCGCCGTTCATTGTGTGATCGTTAATTTCATTTTAATGCAGTTTTTTTTTTTCATTTTTTAGCTTGATGTGGTTTGATGTCAAAAATAGATGAAATCGAGTCTGACCTGACCCTATAGTAAGAAAATATGCTCATTGGACTTTATTGAGATATATATATATATATATATATATATATATATATGATGAATACGATATATATATATATTCGTATACTAATTTCTGTTAAAGTGATAGTGGATATTTTAAGTTTATGTGGTTAATCGGATCCCCTTCGTTTTATAGCGAATACTGAATTCATAATAATTTTGTTTTTCAAATATCTCTTACAAATTGTGGGAGTATGCAATATTCGGCTGAATCCCAAATTAGCTCTTTTCATTTGTTTTATTTGTAGCTCTAGTTCCCCTTTCTCTGCTCTCTATCTTTGCGGGATGCTCTCTTGTCAACGAATTTACAAAGGACCACAAAGAGTTAGCGAGTTGAATTCGATTTTCAATGTAACCAAATTTTGTTTTGTAGATTTTTGAATAGTTTTACTTCAGTGAATGACTCTAATGACAAATTACTGTTAAAAATGATTAATCTAAATTTTTTTTTCTTGATTTTAATAACTTAAGACTTGAAGTAAAAGATAATTGTCTAAAGGACACGTAGGACACAAAGGCTGCTCGAAACACAGGGGTTACTAAAATGTTATTAATTACGGAAGAAGTATTTCCAGCAAGTGCAGTTTGTTCGGTTCGCTACTCTCTAGCCCTAGCTCTACACTAATTCATTTCTTGTATATATTCTATTTTATTCCGATTCTGTTATGATTTATTTATCTATACCAATTCATCTGTAGCTGGAAAGATAAATTCACTCTACAATTCAAATGAGGTACTGAAATATTACACAAAAGAAACGAAATGACTCGTACTTGATTCGCATGATATGTGCATATCGACTGCCCAGTATCTGCGGTTAAGCATTGGTGTGCTTGAAAAATGCACGCTGTGCCAAAATTTTCCCTATCATTACACGCGATATCGAGTGGTGAGCATTACTATTATGCAGCCATACGCAAATGCACAATTGTGCGAATATGTGTGAATATGTCTGCAGTTTTGTATACACTTCATATTCGCCACT
Organism: Bactrocera minax; assembly: GCA_021498325.1. Lineage (NCBI taxonomy): Eukaryota > Metazoa > Arthropoda > Insecta > Diptera > Tephritidae > Bactrocera > Bactrocera minax. The sequence continues at coordinate 2,134,565 of JAKEEE010000024.1, forward strand.
TATTCTCGCTACACGCAATTTATCGGGAGTAATATCGGCAATCAAGTGTCTTCACCGCCAGCGAGAGACCCACTCGTAGCAGCGAGCAATGCGAAACGAGAAACCAACGAATAAAACGAAAACAACTATGACAGTGTAGACAACGGAAACAGACAATATTTGGTAACGGTAAACTAAATACCAACACTCGAGCAGAAGTGCCCATAGCAAAGCCGGCATTCTGAATCCCAATACGTCGAAGTGATATGCAAACTAGAGAACTGGAAGCGCAGCAAACAACTCAATGACAGCAACATTCACCACAGAGCCAGTGGCATAGTCGCAGTCACAGATTTATTCGCAGACCAGCCAAAGCCAAAGCGAAAGCCACATACGCAGTTGGTGTCAGTTAGTTGCTGACTCTTCATTGCTTCATATATTCCGCTCTAAGGCAGCAATTTGAGTTCTGAAGCGTGAGTTTTGCTTTGTTTCAGTTTTTTCTTTAACAGATGCGTCAATCCTAAATATTGCTATTACATAAAAATATTCAATACATATGTTTATATAAATACTGGGTTATTTCGAGCAGCATTTCAACTGAAAGTTTATAGATATATTTAGAAAATAAACACTATTATATTCACATTAAACTATTATATTCCGTCTCTCAGTGATGTACAAGCATAGCTTGGACTTGACACAACAACTTACTCACTTCATTATGTTTTGATTAGATTAAAATCTGACTATGAAGCAAAGTCGGCAGATGTATGCTTCTTGGAAATTCTTATTTGAGTTTACCTTGTTGGAACCGCGCTCGGGTATTCAAAGGAAAATAGAACACAAACCAAACGTTAACTCAAAAAAAAAAACAAAATTATAATCATACTTTCAAGATATTAACCTCAATTAAAGAAACTGTTAATGATACTGCCAGATAATCTGAAAATAAATAAATAAGGTGATCCATAGATCCGTATATACTTGAGCTAGTAGCTCGGCAAACATTTTTGGTGGGTAATCAAATGCTGAACAGGTTCCCAAATAGATTATTAATATAAATAAAATCAAGAATGTTTTGTAAATGCAGTATTTATGAAAAAAAATTGTATAATTTTGTAATAATAAAAAGAATGTAATAATAATAAGAAGAAAAATATATAAATAAAATAAACGGTTAATTTAAGTTTTCGTCATTATTTGGAAAAAAAAGCAAATTTTAGTTCATTCGATGAGGTTTGGAATTTCATAAATTTGATGGATACTTTGATGTTTGGAACAATGATTTCGACAAGAATCAATTGTTTGGAAATCGAAAAACTAATACAATATGGCTGAATAATTTTACGCAATGTATTATAATATTAAAATTATAAAGATCAATACGAGGTGTGTTCGAAAAATAACAAAAATTTTCGTTTCTAGAAAAAAATATTTTTTCATTCGTGTACATTAATGTTGTCGCCTTCAAAATAGTCTCCATTCGATATTATGCACTTATGCCACCGGTTTTTCCAATCGTCGAAAACTTTTCAAAGTCGATTTTTGAGATAGTCTTCAGCTCGTTCAGCGATGCGGTTTTAATGTCATCTATACTTGTAAAACGACGGCCCCCCTTTAAGGTTCTCTTTATTTTTGGAAATAGGAAGAAAGAAAAAAAATCATACGGAGCCATGTCTGGCGAATGTGGAGGCTGGGGCATCGTTACAGTATTGTTTTTGGCCAAGAATTCGCGAACAACCCACGAAGTATGAGCAGAATTGAACATGAAATGAGAGAAAGCCATGAATTGTTTTTCCAAAAATCCGTCCGTTTTTTTCGGATTGCTTCACGCAAACGGTGTTGAACTTGTAGATGGTACTCTCCATTGACTGTTTAACTGACGTGCGAAAATATGATGCATTATATCATTAAAGTCGAGCAGTAGAGTCGAAGAACATTCCCGTCAGTTTCTGAACACACCTCATATATACAAACGCATACATACATAAAAAAATTAGTTTCTTGAGTTTGAATAAAATAACCAAATATTACGGCATTCGCCTCCCCTAAACCAATTTGTGGTCAAGAGAATGTGTTCACTCCATTTCCATATTTCCATATTTTCTATATCCAATATAAATGGTATAAGGTCAACTGGAGAGTCGGAGATCGTTATTTTGCGGCATGGAGAAGAGTCCACAATATATGCCGAATGGGGTAATTCGTGGACGGATTTAAACAAATTTCCGCAGCAAACTACAGAATGTCACAGATAATATTCCTTCCGATATGACCTTCATTATACTACCAAATGTTATTAAGATTGGTAGAGCTGATCCTGAGCTACGAGATTTCCTCTTAGAGTGTAAGTTGCCACGCCCATTGCCCCGTTTTTATATTAATTCATGTGTAATCTTACTGCACTATTTTCACTCTTAAAGTGAACGCTTGCACTGACTGACGGACCGAAGGACAAACCGTATGGATCGCCCTAACTTCTTACTTCTAAGCCTCGTATATCAAATATGAGTATCTTCTCATTCACTTTATACCATATATATCATATAAGTATTATCCGTCAATATGTTAGATACCTTATTATTATTTTTTGTTTTTGTTTTTAATTCTATAATGTGATATACGACGAAACATCGGCCCCATATAACGAGTATGTAATATATTTTTAAGAGATATGCTTTGATACAATGCCAAGTGTAGATGATATCGGTCCACTCCTGTTACTAAATCACGAATATATGTTATTATATATATTAATTTATCGACCCGAATGAATAACATCTTATTAAAACTTGATGAAAATGTTTTGCTAAACAAAAATTCTATACTTGAGTTCCACATATATCTCGAATTAGTCTTACAAAATTACTAGAGTACCTTAGATTTAATTTTGTAATCCCCAGATGCTAAACTTTTTCTTGTTAACATGGCCACCGAGAGGAAATCTGTTGCGTATCTTGATAGAAATCAGTATTATAAGCCCTGGAAATTAGGAGAAGTAAAGCATTTTACTCTTGAACACGATTGATAAATAATGTAGACTTATTTTTCTTATGTGTATTTAGCTAATATTTAAGATAACTCGTGCGTATTTCCATTGCCTTCTTGTACTAATGTTTTTAGGGTTATTTAAATTGTCTGCCTAGACATTTACCCACAGAAACAATTTTCTATCTGTTCTGTTCTGTATCAAAGTCTCGTGTTACCAAAACCTATTGTCTGCTTTCGCGCTCCACACATCTCACTCGCTTTCAGTTTTTCCGCCCTTCAAGCAATATAACAATATTTTATTTCAAAATCCTGGCATTTTGTCATATCCGTAGGTATCAGTAGACATGCAATGCACGCACACTTGCACACCTTTGTGATTGTATTAATATAGGCGGAATCAGCGCTAACATAACTGCACCCTGCTGCTTTCATATTCACTTTAGTCGCTTGTGATACTAATGGCAATTCATCATCGAACTTTGGCTTTCGCTGGAAAAACTTTCCACCAAAATTTTACAATTTCAGCTGAAAGTGTATTTGTGATTTCAATTTCCCATCTTTTTTGTTGTTTTTGTACGCTGCTGGCACTCGCTGCTGTGTTGTATTAATAACAAACTCACATACACACCCATACATGCAAGACTAGTTTGAATAGAGACACAGTTATACTCAAATAAATATTTTCAAATAAGCATGCAATTGCGTAAAAAAACTACGGTGTTGCGTGCCAGCCTATTGACTTTGTGCGCATGCTGATGTGTGCGTGTGTGTGTGTGTGTGTGTGTGTGGAGACAAATTTATGAACTAAGTCAACTGAAAAATGCCGACAAGTCATATGAGCGTGAAATTGTTGCTATCATTAAGTACAGCAAACTGTCGCACAACACATCCACAACACGCATAAGTGCAACTGTGTTGGCTGCACGCCCCACACGCTGCTGTGGTATGTGTTTTGCATAATTGCAAGTGTATATGTACGAGTGCACAGGTGTGAGTTGGAATGTTCCCCGTTGGCTCTTTGTTGACTTGACACTACGAAAATATGCGTTGGCTAAGCGGACACATGGCTATTTGACGGGAATGCACTGCAGTCACCAAATGTTTCGTTCGGTCCTTTTTGGTTTATACACTTCAGTGTCATGACTATGTGGCACATTAATTACACTGAGAGACTTAGTATTAATTTCGGTATTTGTCCGAATCACTTATAGGTTCATTGCAGTGTTGTTTCAAATTGAGCCCAAACAAGAATATTAATCATATACCTTAACCTGAAATATTTTTTGTATCAGACTTAATACTGCTATATGGCCTGAAAATTCCTTCACCTATTAATGAGAGCACGTTCTTGAAATGAAAATATGGAGTTCTTCTCCGGCATAATCTCCACCTAGAGCAATCTGTTTGTTGCAACGGTCCTTTAACACATCGATACCATTTCGATATTGTGAAGCATAGAGGCCTTCAAAATTGGCGTTTTTTTGTTTCAATCTTCACCTTCTAATTTGAGTGAAATCCTTTTCCAACGACCCACGTTTTGAGTCTGTGAAAGGAAATCTACCACTGAAAAATAAATTTATTTTTAGAGAAATTTCTTGAAGCTGGAAGAGTAACAACGACCCATTCAAAATCATTAGTGGATGCTCAATGACATGACCAACCAAATGCATAGTATTGGTCATTTCTTAGGATACAAATGTCGATAGTACTGGTAACTGTGTTAATAATAATAGATGTCTTCGATTTGCAAAGAAATAAAAGTTAAAGCGTAGCGAAACGAACATATTATACTAGCTGTTCAAAGGGACTGGTTCGCGCAATTATTTTACGCTTCAGCATTCTATTAGCTCCTTGGTTTCGAGTGGCGTTCCTGCCTGCCTTTTTAAATTTTAACTTTAGTGAGGTACCTTTATACACTTTCATATGGAATTCAACTCGCTAACTATATTTTAGTATGTTTGTTTTTGGTAAGGGAGCTGCGCACAAAGATAGCGAGCAGAGAAATGGCGAATCGATAACGGTTACTGACTCTGCAGGCTAACTATACATTGAGGAAGTACTATACCGAAAGAAGGCTTTGGAAATTTAAAATAGAGATTTATTCTTTCGATGCATACGAAAAATATTAAAATGACAGATGTCTTCAGTTAGCTTAGCTAACACTGTCATACTTCTTTATAACGACTTAATGTGGAAGTGTTTGTGTGTTTCTAGACAAAGACTTCTTCCCTCTGCCTTTTGGTTTACTTCTCAAACCCAGTTAATAAATTCAGTTTCTGATCAACTGATATGTTGGGACTTTTTTGCTAATGTTATAATTTATTATGTATGTATGCTTGTAAAATTTACTGTTAGATTGTTTTTAGAATTTTGGTAAATTCGGCGTATGATATTGAGAAGACTGTGAATAAGAATTCGCTACAGAGGAGTTCGTTAAAAAGAAGTGCAAATATGCACAAAAAAATATAAATTTATACTGAAATTTTACATAAAATGGCATAAAATTTACATAAAATTATCTCGGTCAAACTTTGGAATACAAATTTTCAGCAGAGCCTCTACTGACGCAGTTGTTTGTCGGAACTCGTGTTATCTGAAACTAATTAAAAAACGGCGCCTTAATCTACATACGACGTTCCAATAAAATACGTAAGTTTTCATCCATTGTTTTATTACCGAATGGCATAATGCTACTTAAAATATTTACAGTTAATATAAAGTCAGCCTGAGGGACTAAATTTAATATATTGGGTATAGGGGTAACATATTCTTATTCAGCGTTAAAAAAAATTATGTTCAAGAAAACATGCTTAGCTTAATTAAACATATGTGGACATATTTTGAACAATAGTGCACCTTATTATCAAGAAAATACCCCCTTTGAGTTTCATTAATATATCTTACAAATTACCAAATATTTCTGGTTAAAGGTAAGCCATAAACACTGGGTTCCACATGTTCGGTATCTGGGGGCTTGAAAACTTATGGTCCGATTTTTACTATTTTAGGATGCTCATAACTTGAAAGGCATTACTTGAAGGCATTATTCGTGCAAAGTTTTATTCCAATATTTAATTATAAATTTGAAATTTAAAATTGTGATATATGGGAAGTCGGCGTGGTTATAGTCCGATTTCATCCAATTTGATACTGTAATATAGGAATGTCGAGGTAATTTTACGTACGATATTTGGTTGAAAGCGGAGTAGTCGTTCTTTGCAAGTAGGATTTCACTTAAAAGTGGGCGGTACCACTCCCATTTTTCAATTTTTACCCCGGTTCCAATGTATCCCCTTCGTACCTTCTTTACTGTACAAATTAATGTTTTTGACATGTCTCTTGAGTGAGCTATCGAACTTTTAGGAGTCTTCAACTTGAACGTTATATGGGGGGTGGGCGTGGTTATCATCTGATTTTACCCGTTTCACACTGTATGAGGAAGTACTAGAAAGTCTTGTCCTCATTTGATACTCATTTGATTTGTTTGATATGGGTTTGAGTACAACAAGTTTGGCGAAAACATATTTCGAGAGCATGAAAAAAATACATTATATGCTAGATAATATTCAATTTGAATTGTGTGATAGCCTTAGAGTACACCCGAAGCTAACTGACGGAAACGTTCCAGCATTACAGCAGATTGAAAAGGGCAACTTTTCTCCTTTCACTCTTCTACAAATTGCATAATGTTTCAAGTATTCAAGTTTCAGGAATCAAAACTGGCCTAACAACTTCAGAATGTTGTTATGGAATATTCCTGCTAATATTATGGAGTTTTGTGCATATTATCTGTAATTGAGTATGCCTCAAGTACTACCAAGAACTGATTTTTGAATTGTTAGAACAAGATGTCAAAGTACATAATTTGCAAAGATTCAAAAAAACTTATTTTATTTATTTTAAAGATAATCTCCCAAGAGATAAGTTTAGTAATCTATTAGACATTTTCCGGATATTTCATTTAGCAACTAAATACAATATATATTAGGTCCATAAAATTAATTTCTTTCTAATGTTGCTTCGAGCATAGTCATTTTGTTCATCATTACTTTCATATTCTATTTACCACCAAGTTTTTTTCAGTGCTTAATGTCAGCCATTTGATGACATGGCTCTTTATCGCCAACGATATCTGCACAAAAACCAGCCACATTGTGTGCAGGCATGGACTTAGAGCGTGGGAAGCACAAATATTGCGGTGGGTTAGCCATGGAATGCTGGGCATAGTGCGCAGACTAACACATATTGCGCGACATCGTGGTCAAACTGCTGCACAGAGTAGTTCACGTGCCACATGCACAATATTATATTTGGATTTATTTAGTTTTTACTTTATACTAAGTAATGGCCATGCTGGTTTTAGTTGGCGAGCTCTAGCATTGTATGATGTGATGCGTTGGAGTTTTATATGTGTGGAAGCGCTATATATATGCGTTTTCATTGCCTTTTACCGCGCTTGTGGTTGATAGCTAAACTCAGTGCATAAGCCAAATAAATTACTGCAGTTTAGCAAATATCAACACATAAATGTGCATGTATTAATTTGTACTTTTTTGTTGCTACAATGGGGGAAATAATAAAAGCCCACGGCTTAATTTCATTGCTCCACATGGGCAAAAAACGAAAATAAATAAATGCAAATTAGCATACCTGAATAATGGCAAATTGTGTATATATATATATGTCTGTATGTATGTGTATGGGTGTGAATGTGTTTGTGGGCAGAGCATATCGATGTATGTATTGGTTGAACTGTAATTTGGCCAACAGCTGTTTTTGATTTTTTTAGCACGTTATTTAATTTATGCCTTTTTCGTAATTACTCGCTGTTGATTGTTCAAAGGCAATTTCGCGTATTCTATGATTGCAAGAGAGCTTTTGTTTGTTTTTGGTTTACATATTTAAATGTTACTTTCCAAAAAATATAAGTTATTACAAAACTTTGTTGTAGGATTTTCCTTATTCGATTTTGCACTTAAAAGCTTTTTATACAGCTAGGGCTGAAAAATCTTTGGCCTGACCGCGAGATCGTGCTACAACTAAAACATCTCCATCTTTGTCTGAGAGTCATAATCTTAACTAGACTATGCTTTGCGTGCGAAGGGCGCTGCGGTTTTTGAATGTCGATCGAAAAAACAAATAGATACAAGCTTGCGATACTACCAATAAATTGACGGAACAACGAGATAAACTAGCGTCCCACCCGCTATAATCGTCAGATTTGTTCGCAGGTACTATTCACTCTCTCCCAGACTCAGAAAGTGACTCGCTGGAAAGAGATTTCACTCAAACGAGAAGGTCGAGATGGAAATAAACGCCAGTTTTTTAAAGCGTATGTGAAGCTTCAAACTATTGAATCGGTATTTAAATGTTGGAGGAGCGTTACAACGAAGGCATACCCTACATAAAGACTACATCGAAGAATAAAGGCATATTTTTATTCAAAAGAACGTTTTTTCATTGTTAGGTCAAGACTTTCCATTTGCAATATAGTCGCATTTTTACACCTTCAGCCACTAAGTGCCCATACAAAACCATATTCCAAGAACTTAAATGCTTACCGAAATCCATGTGACATTTGCAGCCCTCGTGTTTTGTCCCTTATGTTCTTGTTCTATATCTGGGCATTTTATTCATTAGTGAGTAACTTTTCCGCATTTCTGAATGTTGCTCATACGCCATGTAGAGCGCTTTGGCACTGACTCATGTCATTTCAAGCGAATTCGTTTGGTGAAACTGCGCAAACTTTCTATTTATATATATACGTATGTCAGACACGCTTGGTGTGTGTGTGTTTTCATGTGCACACGCTCAACTAACACATGCTCATAAAAGCATTTAAATAATTGCCCTATATTATGGACGCACACAGAAATGCCAATTATGTAATTTTTAAGCATTAATTAATTAACACGTATTTATATCACACATTTCTATTTAAAATAGTGACGCGAATGTTTAAAAATATATTCCACATTTGGGAGTTCCAAAAATTCGTATTTTGTATTTATATATCTACTTTACTGGATTTTTCGTGGCTAATTTTCGTTCACAGCAGTTGTTCGAAACTAAATGACGCATAAATTAGCTTTAATTGTTTAGTAAATAATAGTTGTTTGATGCATGAGTTCATGAGTGTTTCTAAGTGTCCATTTCCTCTTTTATTATTATTTTTTTCAATTTTTTGCGACAACAGTTTAACAACTATCTACAAAGTAGCTTTTTCACGTTCGAAAATTTCTAAAATTTCCCATCGAGAATTAACCGCTATCATGAAGATATTACAACCTTGTATTTTTCTGCTCCCGGTATGATAATCTACAACTCACGACATGGTACGGACACATATGGATTGCATTTAAACACATGAACTATAAATTAAATTAATTGAATTCTCGGTTCAGCTATGAAGTTTTGTAATTAGTATAATCGAGTCAATGCTCTATTAATTAATTAATTTATATTCCAGCTAGTAAATAAATTTTACGGTATAAGGCAATGCATATAATTCAATACGCAATTACACTAGTAATTGTTTTTCAAACTATTTCATAAATATTTTTTATTTATCTGTTGTGTGAAACTGGGTACATACACATATATATTTTGTATATATTATATCTTGCATACATGTACCGATATGATTGTTACAAAATTAGAAGCGAGCTTTGAGAAACATTTATAATGAATATAACATTACTTTCGGTAGCTGATTTTTTATTAACATTCTAGAACACGACTTTCTTTAACTTTTTGATTTTGATTGAAATATTAGTGACTTTATTATAAAAATTAGTTGAAATATATCGTTTCAAGGACCTGAAGATATGCTTTCATTGAAAACTTTAATATTGAATAAATAAGCATTTTTAACCTGAATTAATCTATTACCTAAAACTATTTCTTTTTATTGTTATTAATAAGCTAATTCAGTATATTTAGCACTCAAGCTAAACATTAGATACGGTCTTAAAGTTTCAGTGCTATGATTAATTTCTATTGTCTTTGCTAGAGTTCGGCATTTTTTTTGAATAAAATAGGTCAGAAATGAGCTTTATTTACTTTTTTTATTCTTCTTTATTTTCGCAAATTGGTACAAAATTTTAAAAAGAATTTTAAGAAAAAATCTGGAACTAAATATTAGCCTAGGAGAGAATACGATAAAATAAAAATGGAGAAATGCCTTAGGATAATTTATGCTCAGTTTGTGATAGTTAGTAATAGTTAGATAGTTTGTAATAGTTATTTGCAAAATGAGAAACAACAAGAAAATTTAGTTTCAGGTTGAGTTTTTAATAACAGAAATAAATTTTTTCAGTTGTCTCTTCTCATAATATGATACTAAGTTGAATAAATCTTAAATCTTTTTAAGGCACAAAACTTTCAAAAGTCAAAACGTAAACTGAAAAGACCAACAAAATGTAGAATACATCAACTGAAAAAACTAAAAGAAGTCGCTAAAGGGGACGAGACAGCCTAATAGAGCAATTTTATAATAATAAAAATAACATAATAATGAAATAATTTTTTTCGGTGACATGACAAAACTTGCGCGTTTTTTCCATAAATGGAAGAAATAATTAGCAATAATAACATCAATAACTTATATATTTTTAAATGCTTTGGAAGCGAATTGGTGAAAGTCTCATTTATTTCAACTACTAAAAAGAAAGCGAAATTATCGGGAATGTGCATAACTAAACTAAGAACTAAATTTATAATATACTTAAAGATGTTGAAAAGAAGCATGCTCAGAATCAAAGCACTCAGGAGGCAGACCATCAAAGCTTAATATGTGCAAAAAATCAAAAATTCTTAAAAAGATCTTAAAGATAACAATAGTCCAAAAAAATTTAAGAAATAATTGGCATCTGTTTTGGCAGACGTTTATGAAAAGGTAGTGTGCCACGAGACCGTCAAAAAGGTTCTTAAAACTTATTAATACTCATCGAAAATAGCCAAGAGGAAACTTGAGCTCTCTGCCCTGAATATCCTTTTCGAAAATACCTTTTCGATTGAACATTTCATTGGGAACATGTCAACAAGCTACCAGAGAATTGGGTTTTTTTTCACGAGATTAAAATTATGAAGTACTACTACGATATATCAAGCAGGGTTTTGGGAAAACCCAATGCAGCTCTACAACAAAAGATTAATATACCCAGTAGTAAAGTTCGGTGGTGTGCATCTTATAAAGATGTTGGTGAGCTGCGTTTTTTCAATGATGTGCTGACGATGGAGTATTACATGGACATTTTGAAAAAGTAATTGACCAGAAATAAAATTAAGTTTGGATTGTTCATCCCAATGACTCAGGAAAACTTAAATACAAGCTGTATTAGAACAACGGTCTAAAACACGAATCTTTATATTGCTAGACCTGTCGAAAGTATGTCAAAATTCTTTTTTTTACTGTTATAGTTTTATTTAAACAAGATGTGTGAAATTTGTAAAAAAAGTAATTTTAGTAAAAAAAATTTGAGTTAAAGGACATTTTGTTTTTTTCCATTAATTTTATGTTTTGCCTTTTGAAATTTTGTGCCTTATTTAGATTTAAGATATATTCACCTATGGTATTATATTATGACAATGGAAAGATTAAAATATTTCTTTCTGTTATCAAAAGCTAAGTCTAAAACTGAATCTTCATATTTTTTTTCATTTTGCAAACAATTAATTGACAAATTGTATGTTTCTTTGGAGAAATTGCTGGAGAATAAAAAAAATGAGGGAAAGGTAAACGCAAGGATTGAAATATGCAATAATAATCTTTTAGTATTTGGATAAATATAACAACATAACAAACTCTGAAAAAATTACTATTCTTAAAAAGTTGTATTTCGCAGTTATACCTACCTTTTAGACCACATACATACATTAACCCATATAAAAATTCTATACGTAGGGAATGTATAAATATTTTGTATTGTATATAGAAAAATTATAAGAGCGACTCCCTCAGGAGTGTAATCTAAGGAATCTCGTGGATAAATATGAAGGATCCAGCATTATCTTTATTCTTAAATAACAAATTTCCATTCTGAATAAACTTGTATAAAACTTATTAAAACAAAAAGTTTTCTCTAATAAGCTGATTTTCGTATTGATTGACAATAGTATGATTTCACTAAGATATGGCATTTATTGTTTACTGTCGGTCGGTAGGAAATTTTTATAGTAGTTATAAGGGGTACACAAATGTTGCAACATGTATTCCGCAGGCTCAATATTCACATTTTTTCTGCGAAAGGGTGCCCTGGAATTACAGCCAAATGTTTTGTAGTTAGACATAACCTTCAAAGCTATAGTAGAAATAGAAGATCGCTATATTCGGTGTCGATAGCAACTTTAATAATGATAACACCGAATAATAGTTAATAGAAAAATATGTTACGATGTTTTGCTTCCATGTCGATATTATTGCTTGTGTAGTCCAGCAAAAAGAGAGAGTATTTTGCTCAAAGAAAGGAGAATGTAACTTTTTTACAAACGAAACAAGAAATTTCTACAAGGGGTGGCAAGCAAAATTGTTTAGCTCTTTATCTCGTATTCAGTTCAACTTTCTTAGATTCCTTTGACTCACTGCGAGTTTAATGTGGTTCAACAAGGCTTCGTTATAACCAACATCTTATTTTTGAAGGACAATTTCTAAAATACCTACAGCAAGCAAAAATTTATCGTCATTCACAGCTCTATACGTTATGGCTATGTTAAATACGTCACTGTTGTTGGTAGAAATAAAGTGTGTAAAGCTGCTAAGGATAATAAAGCTATTTTTTGACAATCTGACAATGACATTCTTGTATTATTTATTGACCTTGAGGTCCTTGTTATAAATACCGTGGACTTACAACCTGATGTTGGTGTATAATTTTAGATGAGATTTGTGTCAAATCAAAGAGCCCAACTTTTTAAGCCTCTCTTATAATGAATTTATAATGTAATAGATATTTCTCACATCATACATTGCTCTATAATATATAATACTTAATATTATATCATCTAATAAATTTTCTTCAACTATTGAGCAAAACAATCTAGCAGATATGGCACTAATGTAACTAAGAAAGGACAGATTACTTACTAAAGATATCAAGAAAAGGCGAGTGCTACGAGCCACAAGTATGAAATATTATTTCATATATCACTGTCATATATATATCATTGTAACTTTAACACTTTGGGTCTCGTGATCCATGACACCTGGTTTTCCATATACTACATCACAAAAGAGTTCAGAACGCACCCAGTGAAGTTTGCTCGAATATTTTAAAGAAATTTCATGACGTACAAACCGCACTGCTGAATAAACATGTTCAATGGCAAATACAAGATTTATATACAATATGTATGTACGTATGTCTAAATTTACATGTAATCACATGTTATGTGTTTGCATTGCATTGCCAAATATGTCTCTGGGCGACATCGTGAACTTTTACACAAAGTTTTTGCTGCATGAAAATTGATTTAAATAAGAACTGTTGCACGTTCGATACTTTTGACCTGATTTCCACAAATAAGATAGGGAAACAACAACATTCTTATCGATAGCATTAAACATTCTCAGCAAAGAAACCACTCTATGGAGGCACTGCAATTCCAAAAGGAAGTAAGAAAAATGCAAAGAAATTGCTTAGCATGTCGTTGGCAAGCACATACATACAGCTCCATATACATATATAATATATACCCCAACACACAACTATGCATATGCACAAAAGAAATCAGCAGGAAGGATAGCATACCGAAACTGCTTGCATATAAGCAATGACTGAGGGAAATTGTCGTTAGTACTGGAAAAGCGAGAAAGCAGAAAACAAAAAAAAAAAACAAAAAAAAAATTTAAAGCACAACAAATGGAATGAAAATTCAAAGGCAACAAATGCATTGACATAGAAATGAAAAGGAATGACTTTACAAGAAAGAGACTGTCGAAAATGCAGTGAGTAGAAGGACACGTGCACGACGAGTGCAATGCCCTTGTTGGCAACACCACTGCATATATATGTATTTGGTTGCTCTATATGCATTCATGTTTAGTATCAATTGATATTACGTTGACATTAAAGCGCAAATCGAAATTCATTGACATCAGCTAGGTCAAGAGTTGAATGGCAGCAGTGGGGCACAGATGTATTGAGTTTATTTTTATTTTGTACATACGTACAAAGGATATTTGACAATTTCATATGTTTTAGTTTTTTTAATAGTATTAACTATTTTTTTTTTAACATGAAAAATATTATTAAAGTCACCAACATACTTTTAAAGAAAGTTCGAGGCGTTATATCCTTTCAGCTTGGAAACATTGTAACGGAGAACTTAGAACAGCACTATAAAGCCGAGTTTTTGTTTTTCCCAGCATTATCTCACATACACCTATTTACATATATACGCATATGTGCATAACATTTTTATGATTTTTCCAACCCGATCTTTGAAAAGTTATGGTAAACTTAAATCATCTGTGATTTTGTTTTATTTTTACGATTCGTCCATCATTTACCGACACCGTATATACCAATGATTTACGTGTAAGAATTTCGTTTACGTTCTAACGCGTTACCGACCGGCCGGAGCAGCGTATCAACTACGTCAGATGATACCAAAGACTGAGGCAGATTTTTTCCCAAACACTTCGTGAGCTTTGTCGTTCGTTTCGTAGTAAATCCCAACTGTCGAATCGCATCGAGTGGCAGCGCATTGAGTGCGAGACGAGTCTGTGCCAAATTTCTTTTGCAACATCACCAGCTGCGGCTCTGGCTGGCTGTATTTGTTTCCTAGCCAACACCAGCTTAAACTCCATCAACAGTAGTTATAGCAATGGATTTTATTGCTCCAAATGCTATTCAAACGAGTATTTGATACTTCAACTATTTTTGTGCTTGTTTTTGTAAATTTATTATATTGCTCGTTCGTCAAAATTGGTCGCTTTTTGATGCGTCGGATTTGCAGCTTCAGTAAAGTTGAGATGACAGTAGATGTCGAGAAGAAATTTCGCTTCCTTTTCAAAGAGACACACAATTGTGAGCATTGGAGCCGCAGAGAGCAGGTTACAGGCTTGGAGTTTTATTGCGCGTAAGTAGAAGTAGAGAGTGAATACTCGTGTTTACGCCTTACGAGATTATCTCAGTGCTCCAAAATGATGCTGAACAAATTCGCGTCTCTTTTGTAGTTTTGTCGCAGCATCTCATATTTGTGCTCTCTCCTTTTGTTGCTGGCACTCAGCGCTCACGTTACTCACAGCACTCTCAGCACAATTAGCACTCCTTTTCAGCTATGACCAAAGTGTCAAATGCAATTTGAACAATACGCGCATTAAAATGTCAAATACCTCGCCTCTTTGGTGTAATCACACACGCCAGTTGTTTGGATAATCCTTGCAAAATGTTATTTTCCAACTTATTTATGAGTTAATGTGTTTGCAATAATTTTAAAATGCCATACTAAAAAACAGTACCTTTCTAGATAAGCAGGAATTGCGGAGTTACATCTACGAAATAGAAGATATGCCATGTGTATAGTTACTTATATACATGGATATCTTTACAGATGCGATAAAAATTACCAGCTCATTATTTATTTATAAAGGAATAGAGAAGTAATTATTATATTGATAACAATGAAAATACAAATGTATATTTCTTAGAATAGTTTTAGGTGGGTTCTTTGCAGAGGAGAAAGAAGGAAGGGGAAGGAAAAGAAGCTTAAAATATGAAGTTGAGGTTACGAAACGGTTTATTTCGAGACATGTTCCATTATCAATGACCTTATGTCAGAATTCTTTCGATAGAGCTGAATCGGCCCATAACTAACTGAGACAGGGGTTCTACAAACGGAATTTTTTTAATTGAAAGTAATCATTAGAGAGTAGTAAATAAAAATATTCCGCTTGCTTCCGATTACTATACTATTACTATTTCCTTCCCTCCTCTTCATCTAATGCTATATTTGGGTCGATATGAGAGATTTTTAACATATGTTAAAATATATAGTTCCCATAGTTCCCATAAATGTAGTATATCCCATAGTTCTCTTATATTCAATATAATAATTTTTATCCAACTAGTTGATTTTAAACTGCATATCTCGAAACGACCAAAAGTAACCTGCCAATTCAGGTTCTTTACCTTAAGTGCTCAATTCTCGGAGTAGTTCCTCAATTTTTTGCGGATATCGCATATGTAATGTCAAATTCAGGAAGCCTACTCGTTACGAGTAATATTGGTAACATAGAATCTAAGTGTAAGGACTTTGACTTTGATGTCTTATTTTTAATCTCCATGTCATGTTTTTCTATAACATTCCTCAAAAAAGTATTCCCACAACTATTTTCTTCTAATTTGATCACTACGCATTTTATAAAATCCACATATGTAGATGAAGTTTAAAGCATATATTAAACGAACAAGTAAAATTATATTAGAACTTGACTGATGTTAATTTTAATGCTAATATTAAACAAGGTATGTTAAGTAGCTGCTGCTTACGTAAAACTTAACAGGCTTTAATGAAAGAGATAATGTTGCATTCTATAAATATAATGAATGAAGAACAAGAATAGGGAATGCGAATTGAAATTTCATTTACATAGTTTTCTCTATGTAGGGATATATCCAATAACAGCACTGTTGACCAATTGTTGGGCTGTGAGCAGACATTTTTAAGAATATTCTCTCCTTTTACCAGAAAATGTTAATGACTTCTGGTGATGCTAATAATTTCATGCACATTCTCTGCTCTGGTACTGTTAATGTATTCGCTCTTACAGTAATTCGTCCAGCAAAAATCTGTGATTAATAACAGCACTGCAGAATGAACATAGCTGCTGCAAAATTTATGTAATTGCTGATACATTAACATTCTGTAGCTATTTAAAATTCTGCAGAGTAAACATATATTGTGAAATTGGATTCTAGTTACATATATATTTGCTAAAAGTACTGTTAATTTGTACAGTGGTGCCAGCATAACTGTACACTAGAAAAATAAGGAAATATAGAGGAACTTGCAGTATTATATAATACATAAAAGCTAAATAAAATAAGGTGTAAATGAAACGTTTATGTCAACAAAAATTGTACGTATGTCCATCACAAATGTATATTAGCTTGCACATGACAGCTGCCTTTTGAAATTATTTCGTTAATCCTATATTTAAATCAACTAAATTGAAACGGTGCAGGGCGTAGGACTTGCATATGGATTAAATAATCGCTATTTCAATATTTACAATCTTGTTATCATAGAGAAAAAGTGAAATATATTTTTTCGTGTGCATATTTTATGCTTACTCATTCAAGTGGTAATGCATTTTAGTGAAATGTAAGCATGCTGGTTTCCATATATGCATATATTTTATGTATTTATAAATATGTATATATTTTTTTGATGTGACATTTAAAATGGTGACTATAAACAAACAAATGTACATAAAATAATTGGTCAATATTATTTTAAAACAATCCATTTGCAGTCGAAAGCAATAAACTCATATCCATTGGTAAAGTAAATTTAAGTTGGTTTAATATAATTTGAGTTAAATCTTCCTGCGATTCTATTTTTATAGCGCAATTTTAGTTTATAACTTATCGTCAAAATATTTCGACTTTTGTCAGTTCTCTTTCAAATAATTATTTTGATCAACTGTACGATTTTTATGCGTATTCTATTCCTGGAAGATTTATAGCATGACCTACGATTTTTATACTCTCGCAACATGTTGCTAGAGAGTATATTAGTTTTTTTCACCTAACGGTTATTTGTAATACCTAGAACTAGTCGAGTTAGATATATATATATCACCATACTTTTAACAGATCGAAACCTAAACATCTCCTTCTTCGACCCGGCGGGAGGAGGAGACCACATTCTCTACCAACACTTATTCTGATTATTCGGGCACCCCGAAGTATACATTTTAATTTTAATGGGATTTGGCATAATATCCCATATCACCAGCCAAGAATCCGGTAAAAAGGAAACCTTTGGGTGCCTAGGAATAATTTACGCCATAATAGCAATCGGATTACTAGAATTTATCCTATGAGCCCACCGATGAACACAGCCCTTGAGCAATCATAGATGAACTAAAAATATAAGCATCTTAACCAAAAAAGCTAAAATTAATGACAAGTAAAGCAGTCACATGGGTAGGGCTAGAGCGAGGGTTAGAGTTAGGTATATATATATAGTTGTTTTAAATGTATATATTTATATGTTATATTTATATATATATATACAATATATATATAATATATAAATGATCAGGACGAAATGAAGACGAGTTGAAATCCAAGTGATATTATAAGATATTTTGATAAGACGGCTGGTATTGCAAAACGCCATTAATCGAAAACCGATAAAGTGCTATAACTAAGCAACAAATTCCGCCCCCAAATAGATTTAATATATATATCTCAGAAACAACCAAAGCTATATAAATCAAACTTGCTCTGACAACGGTTTTCTAACATCTCCTCAAATACTGAGAAAAAGAGTGAAATGGGATAATAACCACACCCACCTACCATACAAAAGTTATGTTGAAAACTACTAAAAGTGCGTTAACTCGCTGAAAGAACACGTTAGAAACATTAAATCTTGCAGAAAGTATGATACGGAAAGGTTGCATAGGAACCCGTGTAAAGTTTTGGTGATGGGACGTGGCACCGCTCGCTTTTAGGAGAAATCTCATATCTCAAGAATACCTTGAACGATTTCAAAAAAATTTGGTGCGTGCCATTATATTTGCATTCTTATGCGAAACATATAAAAATTGACGAAATCGATTAAAAACCACGCTTACTTCTCATAAAACACAATTTTAAGTTTCATCTGATACTTTCACTTTAAAGTAGATAAATCGAGCAGCAATTAACATATTAGAATAGAGATTTTCGCAATTAGTACGTTCAAGTTATACCATCTCGTGCTAAAAAATAGTTGAAATCGGATTATAAATTTTCAAGCCATCAACTTTTTCAAGATACCCAATATTAGGACCTCAGTACCTCTATCTGACTTTTTACCGAAAATATCGGTAAAACTGTAAAAGATTGTAATGAAATTGGAGTATTATCTTTCCATGGCAATAGTGTGATCTGTTGTCAAAAATGGGAAAAATCGAGTAAATACTTCCCCTAGCCACCATATACTTAATATACGGATTTTCAACCTTCCGGTAGACTTTATGCCTTATATTTCAATGTGTAAGATATGTGTAAGATTCAATATGTCATATATCCCAAAAATGCACGATATAGATCAATATGTGTGATATTTTAATGAAATTAAGTGGATTTGTATTTTCAAACACAATGTAAATTCGCGCTAAATATGAATGAAATCGGTCTAGACCATGATCTAAGCCCCATATTCCTAATATAATGATTTCCTTTTCACTGGTTGACTTTTTCCTCATGTATCTAAAATATTTATTAAACCACTTTGGTTGAGTTTATATCGCATATATCTTATTTGAATTAATTTGGTAGAGGTTTATATAAATATCTCGAATACGAAGCAAAATATATGAATGAAAGTACATGAGTCTATGACCTGTAATATTAGTTAATAAGATATCAAATATGATTGCGATCCATTGACAATTTCGTCGGCTAATGAAAATTGAATTTTTCCGCAATATTTTTTATTATAAAGTTGTGCCAGTACCTGAAAGCATATCTCCCCCTCTGGTCCTTGCACATTGCGAAAGTATAAAATGTTCGGTTACACCCGAACTTAGTCCTTGTCTTACTTGTTATCTCTATCTGTATGTATATAAATATATATTTAATCTTAGCTTTATGGTTTAGGTTTTATGCATACATATAGTTAAAGAATAATCACACTTAACTAAAACATAAGAGCGAGGTCAGGCAACATTCTCAATACTTAATATCTAGAAAGCAACCAGTTCTGTAATGCAAATTGTGCTCGAGTAAAAAGAGTGCCAATAAATTTCATGGTTAATGAGCAGCAGAAAATCTTAATTTATTAGCTGTTGAATAATATTTCGAGAGTCTCGCCAAGGATTTATTGTGGCGAAATATGAGAATTGATTTGATTTCCGCGCCACAATATTCGCACACACCAGTGCGCATGCAATTTGCTTTCCTTTTATTTGAGCAATTTTACACAAACTTTTTGCTTATTTGCTTATTTTTGCGTATTTACGTCTTTCGACTCTTATCGCAGTCTTCTGTGCAGCGCCATGAAAAATGTGCAGTGGAAAAATGGCGAAAAAATTGTGAAAAAATGCTTTGTATCTGATGGCGATGGTGCAGCAACAACAGTTGCCAGTTTGTACACTTGCAGCTGAGCCAAATGTCACAGCTAAATTTCGTAACTGTATTTGCGCATATTTGTCCATGTATGTGTGTGTGTAAGTGTTTTCTATGTGCTTGCGCTTGTATTCACGTCGGGCAAGCCAATTTGTTGCCGCTTGGTTGCAGTTGTACTCGTATTTTATTTCTTTCTATTTTGTGTTGTAAGCATTCATAGGGGCTGCGCTGGCGTTGCATTTGTTTGTTAGTTTGGCGGAGGATTGCATTTGCGTTTTTGCAACGGCGACGGTCGTGATGACTGAAAGTGGTAATTCGTTTAGGAACATCAGAAGTGCGGCACACTTCGGCAATGCTTTATGGACGCCTCTAACCGCGTCATACGCAAATTGACCCCATTAATCCACTGCAATTACAACAACAACAACAACAACAACATCGGCGATAACAACAAAGAAACGCTGGTAACAATAACTAGCCGCACACACAATAGTTTAGTCGTTGTGCATTGGTTTCACAGCAACAACAGCGCGCTGATTCAGAAAAATGTGTGCAGAGCTTTCAAATCGACAAGGCCACAGATTACCACAAGCGCGAGGGACACTAGTTTGGTGAAGAAAATCATCGCTGGCAGTGTGCGCACCAACCTTCCCTCTCACTCTTTTGTATATGCACAGTGGCGTTGCAGTTTGGATTTGAGCGGCAAATTAATGGGGAGGGGTGCAGGCTTGTGAAAGTGTTGGTGGCAAGAGTTTTTCATTCACTTGTACCCCCAACAACACTTTCATATACGACCTTCCCAGCGTTTCAGCTTTCTTTTCTCTTTTTTTAGATTCTCAGTGTCGATTCCCTGTTTTCGTTTGTGTTTTGTACACTTTTTCAACGAATACATTTTTCCGGCGTTTATTTTCTATTCCTTTTTCATTCCATGATGTTTTTATTGCCACCACTGTTACTGACGGTGTCGGCGTTGCCCAGGGTTTTAAATATAAACATATACCATAACATATCTACTTGTATGTGTATTTTCAGTTCAGCAATACTAGTTTGTTCGTTCTACTTGTTTGATTAAGAAGTTTTATTTTCGGTTGTTGCTTTCTATTTGTTTTTATTGGTTGTGCTGTTTCCAGTTATTGGTTGCTTGATTTGTCCAATGGATAAAACAACAAATTTGTTGCCATTTTGCTTCTGGAACCGTTGGAACTTCCTCAAGTTCCTTTCACTTTCACTATAGGCTTCTTCTATCTGTACACCTTAACAATTTATTAGCAGCAATAAAATAAGAGATGTGTGTTGCTCAATTTGTGGAAAGTCATGTTTCAAAATTTCAGAAAAAAAATTTAAGTGAGTCGTAGCTGTGGATTTGAAAGAAAATTTCATTATTTTGATATTGCAAGAAGCATGATATTCATATCTTATAGGTAAAATATCCCGAACTCTTCTAAAATTTAATAAGTGGTCTTT
This sequence comes from Bactrocera minax, assembly GCA_021498325.1. Taxonomy (NCBI): domain Eukaryota; kingdom Metazoa; phylum Arthropoda; class Insecta; order Diptera; family Tephritidae; genus Bactrocera; species Bactrocera minax. The sequence continues at coordinate 2,156,287 of JAKEEE010000024.1, forward strand.
CGTATCATTTTGAGTTTATTTATATTATATGCTCTAAAACCGTAACAACTAAAGCGCATTAGTTTGAAATTTTCTTCAGTTTTCTCCACAAGTATTTTATATAAATTTGTCTACGTGAAACCCGAACTCTTCTCTTGGTACATAGTAAAAAATATCGGTGGAAAAACCTCTTACATTCATAACTGAAATTCTCCTCTAGGACATTTTATTTATTACTTTAAGATTGACTATAAATCTTTTGAAAATGAGTTATTATTATTTCCTTTTTTTGTGGAGAAATTTTCTGCAGATATCGGAACTACTTCCTCTTGTTTAGTTCTGACACTGACTCTTATATATCTCTTAAATTAAGCGAGAATTTTAGAAAGATGAGAGAATGATATAGGACAATTTTACACGGATAGCTGTGAGCTGCACTGTTCAATGAGGAATAACACCAAAGGTGGTTAAAAATATTTCATTACGAAAGACCGACTGAACACACCACAATGGTGAATGTAGTAAGTAGTGATATTTCATTAGATTATATTTCATTTCATATTCTATTAGATTATATATTTATCAAAGAAAGTTAATGAAACGTGAAACTTTTGCGTCATACGTTTTAAAGGGTACCCTATATTAAGTTCCGAGAGTACATAACACTTATGAGAGATGCTGTGTTCTGGTACATACTGTGAACATTACCCTGCGGGCTAATTGCATCAGCTTCTGAAAAACAATGCTCTTGAAGACATTTAGGAGCATGGAATCAACTTAGGTTAGCTTACGTTCAAGATTGGTATACAAAACGAAGTGTTAAACTTCCATAACAATTGTAGGCAAAGCCTCCTCTTATTTACTTCATGACGTCACGACCGAATGTAATTTTTTCCGTCAAACGCACTCAAGAAAAGTAACGATAGGAAACTGTCGTAATTTATATTTCTAGCATTTTTCTTTTATGTCTGATGTCTTTCTTATGTATTTTATATCACGCTTGGGCAATTTCAGTCACATTCGTTGTAAAGCCAAAAATATCTTCAAATATTAAACAATCATAAGTCCAAAAAAGTGGTTGATTTCGATGGTAGAAATATTTAATTTGATGGCTAAAAAGTGCAATTCAACGAGTTTCAACCTTCGTCTCGAAAAGTCGAACGGTAAATTCATCTTGATGGTGGAAATCTGGTAAAAGAAAATTATTTTGGAGACTTTGAGTTGCTTTCGTTCATCTCTGCCTTCAGAATGTCCTCTGGGTTAATAGCCGTCGGTGCTCATATGAATTCTTCGAAATTTAGTAAGCTACTTAAGAGTGTTTGCTTCGCCGGGCGCAGAGCGCTGTTAACAAATATCAAGCTATCATCATCATCTATCAAGCTATTTGGTATCAGCAGAGATTTTAGTCAACAAAAACAAAATAGCATTTCCTCACACAGGAATTTGTGTAACAATTTCTTAAAAATATCAAAACTGTCGTCAAACAAAATGCCATATTTTACGGGTTTATTACGTGATAGTTGAAATTTATACGCGTTCTTTTAAGGTTAGGTCTAACTACGAAACACAGACTCAGTCTGATTGGTACTTATGTATGTACGCAATAAATACATAAGTTTAATTATTTTCGATTGCGATAGTTTTACAGAGGTGTTTTTAAAACAATCAATCGCTTGTCAAGATCAATCGCTTCTGGTAAACGGTGAAATTATTTTAGTTATCTCTTCGGGAAATTACTGGAAATAAAATTTACACTGCACTAAAATTAATATTTGACCAAATCTTTAATTATTTATTGACAACTTCTGTTATAGCTATGTTGTTGTTATTATTATTATACTTGAACTTTCGTATACAGTTATAACTAATCATGGTAATTTATTAATTTAAAACGTGATAATTGTGAGCATATTTTAGCGCGTGAATGTGTAGATCACTGAGATAAGGTTTGTATCTGTATGCCTGTCACAATTAGCAACCAAGCGAAAATTAATTTCTCGCCATATTTTTACAAAAAAATCATTATCATTAGTTCAATGGCAGTCAGTCATTATTTTACTTCAATGGCATTCTATGAAAAGCTTTTGGGGTTTAGACGGAAAAAATATTGAATTAATGTGATGTCTTTTTACTATAGTGGCACTTATACGTACTTATTTACTTTGGCATATTTAAAATATTATGAAATACATTTATTAGCGAAGTGTATTGGCCAGCTGATGGTAATTTAATCTGGTTGTAATTTACATACTTAATTTAACCGTAAATACGATAAATAAATTTATTTGAAGTGCACTAGGGTGTAATATTGCAATATGGATATATACAGTTTCTCAAGTGACCTAAGTGAATTGAGTAGCCCATAAAAACAAGCATTTTGCAGCGTTGAGTTCTCAACAAATACTTAACTACCTAACATGTGCAAATATATGAGTTTCAGCTTTGGAATTTTTATTAAATTGTAGCTTAGTGCACAATAAAATTTTAAACGATTTAAGTGTTTCATTCGAATAATGCGCTTGCGAAATTATTTCGCTTCCAGCTACTACTAAATTTTGTAGCACAGTTTTTTGTTTCTTTCATGATGAAAACAATTTTAATTGAAAAAACTTTCGGATTTAATTCTATTTAGCAAACAATTTTTATTACGAAATTCTACAAAATTTTGGCAGGAAATTAAATTAATTACAATAAACGGTAAAATTTTTCCCATGTAAAAGTGATAAATATTATTCAAAGCTTCTGGTGTTTTTTTTTATGACTGATGGAATTAAAGTCTGTAAAAAATTAATACTAAACAAATAAATTATTGTAGTCAATACCAATGCCCGGTTATATTGTGAAACATCAGTTCTCTGATATGCGAAAATGTTGGACGATTGTGAGAAGTCGTGAATTTGACCTTGTTTCGATTTCACAATATAGGTGGATCTTGTTGGGACAAAGACGTGAACCCAAGTTTCAAATACCTTTTATTGTATCTGAAAGTCTGTATGTACTCTGCTTAGATATACAATATCTCTGATTAGGATATTTATCTTTACCTTGTCAGTCGATGGCTAAATCTCCTCTGTTAACTTACACTTGGATGTCATACCTAACTGGATCTGGTCATCCCTAACGGACTTTGCACTATAATGTCCGTTTCATCTGCAATTTGTTTTTGGCGATCCTAAGATTAATAAAGCCGGGTTCTCAATATCACTTTTTTAGCGATTAGCGCGTCTATATAGCAGATATATAGCAGATACAATGATTATCAGCTTATAGAGTTTCCTTCAATGTTTATAATGTAGCAGAAGACCATTGGAACTTTTCCTCTCTAACTTTAATATTTATAATGAGAATAATATATTTTTTAGTAATATATTCATAATGAGTTCTAAATAAAGGAAAATGTACAAGAAGACCCTTTGTCACGAATTGTGAGATAATAATTTAGTTAATTAGCGCATGCCACACTCTATTTTGGCCAAATAATTTACAGTGCATATAGGAACAAGAGTTAAGTAAAAGCTTAGTATCCGAAATATCTGCTAAAGCATATACCTTTTCAAGTTCTCCTATAATTACCGACATTTAAAGTATAAATATATCAGCAGGCCGACTTCATTATGTTGTATATGCGTGTGCTGGCGAAAAGACTTGACCGATTTCATCCAACTCGGGGCCGAAACAGGTTATGCTGAAGAAGACATGTTTTTACTTCATTTTGTGAAGATCGCTGGTTCTGCTAATCACTGCTTTAATATCTCCATTAATGCTTGATTTCCATTTCCGCTATGGAAAGCGGTTTGCAAACCGATCTCTCACATTTACTTCGTCATATTGATTATTTTGTTAGTTTTAGGTGTTAGCAGCAACCGCTAGTGGAACGAAGTGAAAGTGTAACAACTCCTGTGCCGGCAGAAAATACTAATTTTCTCCATTCCTGTTTCCATTCTCTGAAATTACATGTGTGAGTTCGAGTATACAAAACACAGTTTTAACAATGTAATTTAAGGGTATTTTTTTTTAATTTCTGTAGTAGCTTTCTATGGCAGTCATTTGAGGTTCATTAGAGAGTACCGAAATTACGTCTATTAATGTGCCACAGTTAAGTTCACTGAAGGAATATTTTTATATATTCGCAAGGCACATTATTTCACTACTTTTCTGCACACACAAAATAAGAGCAAATTAAAGTGCTGAAATAAGGTCAATACTTTTGGAGTTGCCGTTGTCACAACAGTTACAAATTGATGGGTCACGTCTGCGTTTATTTTCTATTTGGTCGTTATGTTTTCAAATATTTGCAGCTGCTACGCTTTGTCAAGTTGCAATAAAAACAAAATCAAATAATTACGTAATCAAAAAACAACAAAAATGGAAACAAAAAAAAAAAAAAAAAAAATGCCATAGTGGACTACTAACTGTTGAAATGTCTGTTTTTAGCGCTGCTTGTACGCACACTGCAATTACTTGTGTTTAAATGTGTCTGCTTGTGCATGTGATGGCCAGCTATGCATGCGCGCCGGCATATGCGCACAACAATAAATTGCATAAAAGCGATTTAATTGCTTAATGCACAATTGGTCAAGTGGTGCTTTTTATTGCAGCATTCCCTTTGTTTCGCGTCTACTGCGACAACGGCCAGAACAATGGCAACAATGCGCGTTCCTCGCATACACCAAGCACCAAGCACCAAGCACTAAGCGCCAAGCGCCGGGCGCTGCGCGGAACAAATGTAGGCCAACAGCAGTTGAAGTAAGCGAAAACGAAAAACAACAATGCAATTGCCATTACCATCAAGCTTGCCACAATTGCAGCTTTTTTGTTTGCTTTCATTTTAACGTATTTCTTTTCATTTTTTTGCTAACCCTCACTTGCTGCAACATTTAACACTGATTGTGCGACACTCGCCCATCCCCACCAGCCATTTCCAAAGCACTCGCTATTATTTGCCGTCCTCTCCGCACGCCTAAGCGCTCGTTTGCCCGCACCGTTATGTGTGCATATAATTGTTGCAAATGCATTCCCAGTCTGTGGGAAGTGCACCTCAGTCTCCTCCGTGCAAATGCATTACGCCATACATACTTGTACGCAGTTTTTGTTGTTGTTTCAGTTTCAGTTTCAGTTTAGTTTTAATTTGGTTTTTACATTTAATGCAAGTTTTTAATTTTATTGTCGATGTAGATGAATTTTGTTAGCTTTGCTTTGGAATTTCTCATACTTTGTGGTACTAACCTAATTTCGCTCACTTAATTGTTTCATTACAATGCGAAATAAAAGTGTGAGAATCAAAACAGGCAGCGGCAAATGCGCGAAAGAGATGGCCGATTTTTTATTCCTTTCCATTTTTGTTATATGAGCATGTTGTGTGAGCTGAGTGAGGCTGGATGGTGGGAAAAATATATACAAAAAAACAAAAATGCGAAAAGCGCATTACGGCAATCCGCTTACCACGCGCTCTCACACCTATACACATATACACATAAGTTAAGCAATACTGAGGCATTTTTGCTATCCTTTTCCAGAATTATTTTTTCTTCTTTAAACTCTCTTATTAATACAATATACATATGTACGGTATGTTAATTCGTATATGCCCATGTGTAGCAATCCATTTTGGATGCGTTTTTATTTGGGCCATTGTTTGTTTTTAATTAACCACGGCAGTTGCAGCGACAGCAAAATTTATATAATTAAAATGTTTGAATAGAAATTGCACAAGATAAGTAAGCGACAAGCGACAAGCGATACTGTGTAAATACGTATAAAAATGCTGCAGTTGGAGAGCATTGTTCTATGAGCTAAAAAAATACTTGTATGGAAGGAAAGCAGCCTCATAAAATTTAAGCCTAGTACAACAACACTAACCTTTGAATGAGTGGTTCCCATCCTCAGCTAGTTAATGTCGCCAAAAAACTTAGGAAAGTCCCAAGTAGACAGTTGCCTCGCTTTCTTCTAAGCGAGCAACAAAAGAATAGCGAAAGAAAAGCGATCTCAATAGCAGTAAGACTATGTGAAAAATCTTGAATGTTACTATGAACCGCTGCCGACATTTCTCAAGGTGGCGCCAAAAAGAAACTCCATAGCGCATATCTTTGGGATCTGTGTTATTATCAGTGTTGTTAAATATATATTGTGAAGATTGATTGGACTTGAAAAACTAGGCATATTGTAAACTGGAGAAAGTATTGGAGGTAGAGAAGACTTGTTGGAATGATCTACTTTAGTGTCCATTACAATGGAATTATGAAACATTATGTGCTTCTCAAATTCTGGAGCTGGAGTATTCGCCATCAATTCGGATTTTATAATCATGTGAGAAAACCGCGAAACTAATCGGCTCCAGTTTTGAAACACAATTTTTATAGCGACCTGCCAAAAAGTTTTAAGTTTTACAAATCTGAAGCGAAAGCTAAACGAAAAGAAGTGTTAAATTCGGAGGCAACCTATGATAATTTAGTTAATAGCAAGTTGTAAAGCTATTTGAAATGTTCGAGGGGGCGCCAAATATTTATTGCAAAACATTGCGATCCTATTTAATTCACCTTAGGTATTAAATTAATTTATACTTAGTTAATTTAAGGTATCTAAAATATTACTAAGTTAATATAATTAAGAGACATTTCTATATACATCATATTAATACTGACCTAGGCATAAAAAATACTATACTAAGTGAAATATCCTTGCTTAGTGATATTGAAATACACCTACCTCTGGGAAATGTGTTCGACATAAGTCCAATTATAATGTCGGAAATCATTTTATTGTATATTTTGTATATAATTGTAGATTTTCATAAGTTTTGACATCAAACTACTTTTTGTGAAATAAATAATTCGCAAATAATTTCAGTAAAATACTTCACCTAATGGCCGATATGCATATATGGCCACGCAATAAGCCCTAGTAAGCCAATTACTATTATAGTATAGATTATTCCCAGGGATCCAATTGTTTCCCATTTACCGGATTTTTTGCTGAAAATGTAGTAGTTTATACTGAATCTTGGCAAAATTAAAATGTAAACTTCAGGGTGCCCAAAAAAGTAAAATGAGTGTAGATAAATAATATGGCCTCTTCAACCCGCCGCGTCTAAAACAGAGGTATTTAGATTTCGACCTGATAAAAGCATGGTAATAGCCTCTGCTAAAACTGGTAGAGATAATCGAAGAAGAAGAGCTGTTAGTACAAATGCTCAAACGAATGAGGCTATTCGGTCAAATGTAATTTCTGTTGATCATATTTTAATTACTGTAGTAATTAAATTTACAGCTCTTAGAGTTAACGAAATCCCCGCTATGTGAAATGAAAAATTAGCTAAAGCATCTATTATCGCGCACGGAGAGCGTACAAAATTTCTTATCATTGCCTTAAACAACAGTTAATTGGTTTATATATCTATCCATCTCCTGTCATAGAATAAAGAGTCAGAGCATTCGCTATTTACACATCGCTGTTGAGAGTCCTAATTTTGAAAGAAGACAATTTTTGCTATATCCAAAGTGAACGAAGTTAGCTTTAAAATACAGAGTAAAATTACTCTTGCTGGGTAGAAATACTTTGGATTTTATATGGAATCGAGTATAAAAGCCCAATCATGACAAGCACAAAAACACTACGACTGGCGCAACTAATATATGGTGTAGACTTTATAAAATTTTCATCATGCCAGAATTAATACACGGTACTGAAATGTTAATGATTTCAATAGTCTGTGGGTGTTTGGTGGTACTTTTTGCTTGGGTAGCGGCATATATTGTATATGCTGGAAAGATGCGTTATATAAGCGTTATAGCGATGGCAATATAAAGAAGAGAATTAAATCTGATCGAATTCAGAATTCAGAATTGCCCAATAATAGGAGTAAGAAAGACTTCTCACTGGGTGTTTGGAAACGATGATACCTTGTGACCCCATGAAAGGACTGGCGCCTAAGAGTGGGCTAGATCACAGTCGACTCAAGTGCTCCAACAAACAGTTTGTTTTACAGCCATACTGTATGACGCTTGTAGAAGTATATAAGAGAATTATAAACGCTGCACTTGATAGCAAAGTCAGCAAAGTCTTATAGGCACTTTGATCACTCAACCGAAAAATTCTAGCCATTTCGTGAAAATACCAAACTCATAGCGCGTTGACATAATCAAAGAAATATTTATAGATTTACACCAGCAAATTAAGTACGGTATTATAGAAATATTTATAACCACGTGGTTTCATATAGTTTTACTCTTATTCATAAGTTAATTGTTTGTGTGTATTGTATATAAATTTATATATTCTGTCGTCTATAAACTCGTGTGTTCATCCAAGCGAGAAATGCCCATTTAATTGCAGTCATTTTGGCAGAGTGAATAAAGAGAGAAAGCACTGCTCGCAAACGATAATCATAAACAGACTAAAAATACAATAATATCAAAACGACACAAAAGATATGTTGAGTTAAAGAAACTCGCTTTCCCTGCAATAAAACTAGGATAGCACTAAAGCAGGAATGCAAATCTTTCCCGCTCTTTCCAGTTAATTTTGTCCCGACTGTATTGTTCTCTCACATTTCTAGCTTTCCAAGGCTAAATATAAAATTTGAGCGGAAACTTTCTTCGGGGAGAGCTCTTTCCTATTCCATTATTAGTGTAACGCCTTAATTTCTTATGTGGAAAGTAAACGAAAACTCCTCTGAGACAACAACGCAAGCGAATAAGCAAAACAATGACAATAAGTTGCTTATTAATACGCCATGAAAGTACGCCGCTGAGCTACATATGGTACGCAAAGTCGAATATTTATATTAAATATATGCAATCCGATATCAATACTTTAACACATATTTACACAAAACATATTTGTTTATCATACAGCTTTATCCCCTACATGCGATTCACCGCAAACACAAATTATCTGACGCCAATTATGAGAAGTCCGTGTGTTATATGTAATTAATACCCTTTAGGAATTAGTTCTACTTATATTTGAGTCTTGATTAAAATGGGTGTCTATGAAATGCTGCTAAAAATCACAAAACCTCACTGATGAAGTAGCTCAGTGTTTCTATTTTAAGATTACCTATCATTTTCGATATACGGAGGCTAGATTTGATAAGGACCGACTTCGATCATTTTAGGGAAGGGATACCAGATGTTCGTAGCATGATTTAAACTATGTTTTGTTCCAATATCTTCGTTGAATTTGCTATTGTAATGGAAAAGAAGTTGATGGGAACCAAATTTTTCTTCTATTATATATATTTTTTCAACTGTAGTAATAAGAGGTATTATTGGAATGATATACAGCGAATTTGGTGAAAATATGTCCGTGAATATAAGGAAATCCAAGTAAAAGTATTTGAGAAACCAACATATTCATTCTCGCACTATTTCCGTTTCATTTCCTACAGGGATACTTGTTCATCTGCTTTAATTCGAAACCTTATTATGCATGGAGAAATAGCATAATTTTAGGGGCTAATCTGTTTGAAATAACATCTAAGTGACATAATACCCGTTTTGATGGCGCCCTTACACTGTGGTTGAAAGCAGCAGTGTCGTTGTTTTAACTGCTGAGGCTGCTATTTTGGTTGTTCGTGTAGGTGCGTAAGTTTGATACGCTGATAAATTCGACATACCATGGAATATAACATAGTATAGAAATATGTACACTCGTAGAGACATACTAACGCCGATTTTACCGACACGCCTCCACTTTCATATTCGTATATGTATCTATTAATATGTTTGGCGGTCAAAATTCGATTAAGTTGTCTCACTATTATCTCTTTATTAATTAATTTGATTTGCTCTGCGGTTAAACGAGGCTGGAGTGCTAAGCTATTTAACGTACCTTTTGAATGTTGATTTGTAAATAAAGATGCCAATATTTTGCACAGTAAACCCTTGAATACACTCCCAGTGTCTGTCGCCTTCTATGAATGTCGCTTTTTAAGAGGGTTCTTGAGGGTTTCAACTTTTCCAGTTTCTATAAACACCGATTTTCCTAATGTAATATTCAAGTGTCTTCTTTGTGATTTTTTTTTAAATTCCGGAAAACAGTGGCCTTCATTTTTCCAGCTGGACAGCCTTCGCTTTCTTCGAAGCAGGTTTGCCTGATGAATTCTACATTTTCGTTTGTACCTTGGACTCTGGTGTCTACCAGTCGATCCATCCATCGTCGATGGTTTGAAACGAAGCATATACTCTTTCGAATTGCGCTTAAACTGCGTCAGATACTATGGAAAAGTGGCAACACGGCTGCATTTGTTATCCGGGTTGAGCGAACGCGACACCCATCGTACCGACAGCTTTCATATGCTCCTTCAATAGGCAGACTTTTGCCAGTTTTTACTGCGCTGTTGGCGTTTCGAGTTTCCTGGGCGTCGTTCATAGTTAAACCAATTTTTGCGGGTCATCATCGAAGAAGAAAAGTCATCCTATATAGCGTTCAATCGCTTTTTTATTTCACTGCGCAATATCCCTTTCAACAACCAGAGTGAAATCTTCGACCGATTCCGCTCATTTTAAACTTTTTTAAAATCCGTGGACACGCTCGTTTCCACACGCGGTCAAAGCAAAAATAAGAGTCCGGGTGATCGGATGAAATTTTGACAGCAGCCGTCTACGAGAATGCACTACACGATAGTAAATTTCTTGCCTAGTGGCGCCATCGGGTGATAAGGCTGAGTACTTGCTGGATTGCATTCGTTAACACCTACGCCCTTGTTATTTATGTGCGTTGAGGGTTATTCCATCTGAAATCAGCAATCAAGGCTCTGTTTGGAAACATGCTAAAAGTCGCCGTACTTTTGTTAGGATCATCGGGTACAGCCTTCTGCGGTCTTCCAAAGTTGCTCACGAAAAATGCATTTGATGTCTATTTGGTAAAATAATTAAAGTAATTAAAGTGTGTAGTTAAAAGCTAGGACTTAGCACACTACTTGACGTAGCAAAAAATTTCCATATCACTTTGATTGTCAGACTTAAGCCTCACAGGAAAGTTCTTATAGGTTCGCCGTAACATTTTTTTAGGCGCAGTCGAACAATAGTGCTTTCCCAATTTGTATCAATTAAAGGCATGTGAAATACTTCGAAATATCTCTTTGCATAATTATACAGAGCTAGGGAAATGCACACACTCATTTTAATAATTTTTGACTTGAGACCACTTTATGTTCAGTATAACATCATCATCTAATATATTATTGGAATATCTCCTTCTCTAATACATATCTGCGATATATACTCATTCATAGGGGCAGAGATATTAGCTTATAGGTGCTACGATGAGGTCTAGACCGATTTCGTGCGTTTATGGCGCAGTTATATATCCATATCTTCATTGATACCTGAGCTACTTATTGCAAATTCGAATAATAGCATGGTATTAATACCGATGTTCTATTTCAAATATTCTGCAAATCTGTCAAGTAATAAAAAAAATCTGTCAAAGCGTATGTTATACAAACAAGGTGGGGATGCTTTTTATCCGGTTTCCCCCTTTTCGCACTGCAGTATGGTATTTTGACCAAATTTTAAGGTATTTCATACCTCGCACACCTCTTCATACTATGACCAAAGTGCTAAATTTCCTTTTTTTCTTTTACAGTTGTAAAAGAACTGTTTGGTGGGCTTGGCAATATTTCGATTTCGCGCATATAAAATACCAAACTCTTCTGAGTAGCCAGAAGCCAGCCCTATTAAGCTTCATTAAGAAATATAAAATTTTATCCAAATTATCACTCGCAGGGATAGATGATCAACCGGCAGTTATAATATAAACCATTTTGATATATATATATATCGATCGAACTTTTAATTTCCTGGTTTCTAAATTATGTTATATAAAAGTGAATGCGGCCCTATAATGCTGCTGCAATCAGAGTGGGGGAAGCGCAAGTGAAAAATCATAAAACTGCAAACCTAATCTTTATCTGTATATTTAATGCATTTATTTAATTAACTTCAATATGTGTGTGTGTTTGTTGGTTTCCATTGAAAATCAAAAGCGCTAACATGTTTGAATGCCAAATACCCTTGGACTATAATGCTGCGCACACATGCACATTTGCATAAATATATTCGTTTCGTTCCATTCATTATTATGCACAAACACATTTCTATACACTGGTAAATATGTATGTATGTATGTATGTACATCTGGACCTTGATTCAAGCTTTGTTCTCCATTTGCAATTTGCAAAGTTAATTTGGTAAGAAATCACGTAGATAAGCAATTAACGCTAAGTTCTCATGCTGACTGACTGAACGGAGTGAATGTATGATGAACTCTCTATGGTTGCGCAAACACTAAAACACACACATATATATGTGTGTAAACAAAAGTTAGCAGGGCGCTTACTTGGAAATGGGTATGTATGTAGCCAGCCAGTTTGGAGAGCCAATTTGTATCAACAGCAAACTTCCACCTACTTATTTATCTAATTTTCTGTGCTCACACTTTCCTATAAATATTTGCACTTCAATATCTACATATGCATGTGTATGTATGTGTTGGTATAAAGCACATTTCATAGCAGCCAATCTTTTGCTTTAATTGCTCGTAAATCCCTTAGGCGTATTTACTGCCGCATATACAGTTATATGAAATGCCTTTGTGCTTGCTTACATACGTATATATAGCACATATACTACCACATATGCACATATACTACGTCGCATATTTTTGGCAAGGCTTTCTATTTTGCTAACCAATTTGCTCACATATAGTTCTGCGATGATATCAGACTAATTCTGACTCCCTTTAGCAGCCGCAATGAAAACACGCTAGCACAAACATATCTGCATAAATAAGCCCACACACACACCGCTTTGTTATTGGGCTTGTCTTTGTGCAGTCAACAGGGCTGTATTATTTTTGCCTAGAGGGGCGAAGGCTCCAAATGACAAATGTCGCTACCAACATATATTGACAATATTAAAGTCAAATGTAACTTCCCCCTTTCATTCCATTATCGTATCTTTTATTATTTAATTTTATCTAGCATCTGCGCTTGTGCTCACACACATACACACACACAGATCCCGTAAGCGCATATTTTATTCGTGCAGTCGTGCATGTTTTCTTGTAGCCATTTATTCATGTCCTGTCATCGCCGCTGTTGCTGTAAATAGAAAGAAATATAAAAATATGTGGAGGAGAAACACAACAACAACATGCAAACACAAATAGAAGCAAAGATATTATTTATTTATATCGCCATGTATGAATCAGACTGTAGCAAATGTCTCACACTCACTTTGATTTTACCAAGTAATATTTCATTGACTTTTTATTTCTATTTGTAAATATATAGGTGTGTATTTATTTATCATTCCGGTTTTCCACTCAACTGACTTTGTTTACCTAGAAATGCTCTCCTCGCACACGTATCCGGTGGGAGTTAATTTCTTTAATTAAGCTACACTTGAGACTCATTTAATGAGTGAGCAGCTGAGGCAAGGAATGAATGAATGACCGAAGAGGGCAATTTTTGCGGAAACGGAAGTATAATTGATTAAAAGCTGAACGAACAATATGGGCCAGGAAGTCAAAACACAAAACAAAAAATAAAAGAGAAAAAATCTAAGGCAAACATTAAAAGTACACCCTGCAAAATGGCAAATGTCAGAAATCGATTTCTTTTTATATAATATGCATCAATTAAAGTTACTACAAAAAAGGTGCGTCGTTTAGTAAACATTCTCGCCGTAAACAAATTTGCTCACAATAATTTCCAATCGAAAACGCAATTATATAATGAAGGTTACCTGTAAACAAATTTCAGCAGGCATTTTCAATTAACCAATTACAGCGCCGTGTTCGAGTATATCATTAGCATTTACTTTATTAGTTTGTGAGTCAAAATGCTGGTAAAAATTATGACAAAGAAGTGCCAAGTTCATACATTCCATACAACTCAAGGGTGTGTGCTTTTATCATACACCACGTATAAATTATTGTAAAGGACGGTATCGTTTTATTATTTATATATATTAGGGCTGAAGAACGTATAAAGGGATTTTGTCAATATCTGGTATGAAAACGGCAAGCGGAATATTTTCATCCCACTTTCTTGAGGTGCGTTACTTATTGAGGAAGATTGTTATGGACCTGTTTCGCTCATTTCAGTACCTTAAATAGCTAAATTACAAAACTTAAATTAATTCTCATTGGTCAAGTAGTTTGAGATGTATATATGTGCAGAATACCATATTTTTTTTTAATTTTTATCATTATTACTGCGGGAATTGGTTTTTACACTTCACAAATATTTTGAAATATTCACGTTTTATTGTTTTATTTCATTGTTTAATTTATTTACGCAATATATATAAATATAATTTAGTGTAATTTTAATCGTATTTTAATTTATTGGTAACTTTAATATCTTTTACTTTTTTTCGATGACTTGTTCCCACGGCTGCCGAAATTCCTACGATTTGTCTTCCTCTCTTGTTCTGAGTGTCGGCGTTCGTTTCAAGCGACCCGTTAAGTTCGGCCAAATTGTCAGTGATTTGATTATAAGTTTAGTTAGTATATTTGTCCTCTCCTATGTTCCCTATCTACATCACTTAGAGCGTTGTACTTTTAGTAGTTTTCAGTCTATATTTATTTGGGAGGTGAGTGTGATTATCATCCGAGAATGTCCTTATAATGTTAAGGAATTCGTGTACAATTTTCGATTTTTTATATCAAAACTGGTACCCTTTTGAAACACCTGAAGTCCACTTGGGAAACAAAGGACTTTATTTACGAAAACTAACTTTAAGCTCCAGTATATTTAGGACCTTTTAGCAGACCACATCTTAATCAAATTCATATCTAATAGAGGTTAAATAATTTATATACATTCTTCAACCCTATGATATTAATTTAACATTTCAACACCTTATGTAAATTAATATTGAAAATAAATTATTAAAAATAAAATTAAATTATTATAAAATACCAGCTTTCGCAGAATAAATAGACAAAATTCTGTAATAAATATAAAAAATTTCGCAAAACCAACAAAATTACTAAAAACACATCTTTTTTCTGATGAATTGAATATGGCAGCAGGCTTAGAAAAATAGCAAGTTTGTTTATCATTTGTAAATAACCATAACTCACACACCCAGTAATAGCACCAACACATTTCCACATGATCCACACTGCTTTACACACTGAAAAATCGCCTGCGATTAACCACTTGCAATTAAATATACCAAAACAAATCGAATTGAATCAAATGAAGTATATGCGGTTGCCACTTTTTAATTACCCTTGCCACAATCGTCAGTATACTGTTCTTGTATACTTCTCGTTTGCAAATTTTGATACTACGCTCACAAAAGCGAATGTCATTAATTTAAATGGAATAGTCTTGTCGCATACATCCATACATATTTATATTTTTATGCTCAAGGTCAATGACTGCACGTTAGTATTTAGAATTTGTTCATTTTGTGGGCATGGCATCTATATTTATATATGTATGTCCTAAACCAGTGGACCAATTCAAATCCGTTGAAGTTAATAAGAGAGTTTTATAAAGATTTTGGGGAAAATATTTCCGGAGAGTAAAAATCGCTACATAATCTCAATCTAATTGTTTTTATCAAGAATCTTATTTATGATCTGATAAGTCCAATGTGTGTATATTTTTATTCAAAACGAAATTTTTGTAGCAAAAAATTAAATTTTGATATTCTTTTGAGAAAATTGTTATTGAAATGATCCCAAATGAGCATAGTCATATTATATAACATTGTCAATTCTCTAAGAATGGTAGATTTTATATAAATGTTCCACACCGTCTGCCGGTGTAACTTCATGCGACCTTGTAATTTTGTTTTATTGCCATTAATAGTATATTTATTGACTATCTGTCAATATTCAAAACTTTTACCAAAAAATTGTTGAGCGGAGCACTTGTTCCCTGTTGTCACAAGCGTATAACATCCATTCGGCGGGAGTCTTCCGGATGGCGTGGTCGTGGTGTTTTGTTTAGTTGAACTCTGTTGACCATCGTTATAGAGTTGGTACTGCCCATTGGTCCATCTTTTGTTACTTATTACTTTAAGAGATAAGCGCTCTTTTTATATAGAACTAAATGTTTTCTTTTATCAAATTTCTTCAATCAAAAGATTGTGATATCTATAATCTATATAAATAGTAGAAACATGGATTAGTTTCACGGTTTGTAACGTAAGAACGGCTGGACCGACTTTATTGAACTCGGAGTTTTTGTATTCGTCTTCGCTCCGAATAGTAGAGTAACAATTGGCGGAACGATATACTAAAAATTTACCGGGTCAGCTAGTGGTATATGTTTTGTAGATCTAGGATACTTTATTTTGTTGGTTGAATGAAACAATCTGTGCAATATTTTACAGGATAAGATTCGAAAGTCTCTACTTGCTTAATTTGAAAATGTGATACAAATTGTTTGAGAAAAATTCGTCTGAAATTCAAAATCAAAACCGGAGTAAATGCGCTTTATATATAAAACTCGATTCCACTTAACGAGTGGTTGTTCCCGAACTTAGCTCATCCTTATTTGTAATTTTTAATTTCCACCTACTTTTTATGCACTCTAGTGTACTAAGTCATGTGTGTGCATAAGTGCATTTCTCATATTAATGCAACATTTATTAAAGAGCTGTGGTGCAAAACCGCAATATTTACTCATGCCACAATTTGTAAATAAAATACGATGAACACGAAAAAAATTTAAATTTATAACGATTCATGTGTTGCACCCAATGGAATTTTTAACCTACCGATGATTCTTGAAATGACATTGTGAAATTAGCCAATTTGCAACATTCCAATGTCAACAGTTAGTGACAAATTCATGAACTGCGCTGTATGTGTGGTTTTGAAAACGTGCTTTTTTCTGACATTTGAAAGGCTGCTAATATCCATTGACAAATTACACCACAAAACACATAAAAATTGGAATAAATTCGGTTTCATTTTACAGTCGACATACAAACATAGCATCCAAACATACAAATGACTTCTAGTGGCTTGTGAATACTAACTGAATCGCATTGCTTTTAATGCGGCACATTGGTGTCAAATATATATAATTATTTACATGCGTGAGAGTGTAATTTTTATTACACTTTATAAATTACTTTGTTCCAGTTGAGTTCAACTCAATGGCTATCAATTACTCCACTTAAAGTAGTGTGCAAATAATAAATAATTTACAGCGTATTTAATTTTAAACACAAGTGTGACATTAATTTATATACTTAACTGTATTTGCATATATAATATATATCTGCATACATCTATATATCATAAGGATAAAAAAGTTTGCAGTAATATACTCGTATAAACGCACGCTTGTAATAAAATTGATTGATGCTATATATATTTAGCTGGAGTTTTTATGAGTTCAAAAATATGTATGTGCACATATTTATGTGTGTGTAATGTATTGGTGTAGTAGTAGGAGGTGTGTGCCCTGATTCAAATATCGTGGTTGCATTTTTGCTGTTAGCGGTAGCACTTGGGCTGGCGATGTAAAACTTCTGAGCATATTCTCGTCATCACAAAGTTTCTCACAAAATCACGTGCGAGGTTGGGTTCCTCCTCTCGTCGGATAATATCTTGTAAAGGCCTAAGAATGTGTCAAATAACATTCGTTTTTTACATCCTAAAAAGATTCGTCAACTGTGCCCATCATATTTAAAACAACAACGCAAACGAGTGTCTCAGTTAAGTATGTGTCATTAGGAGCATTGTAAATTGGAATTAAATTTTGGTGAATCGCAGCTAACTTTCCAATATTTTTTATTATAATCTAAACAATATAAGATTTAGTATTATATTACTATTATTTTCATAATATTAATAAGAACTAGTTGTAAGAAATAAGTAAAAAATGCATCGTACGCATTGTATCCCGCACTTCACTCGGGTGGTTGGTTAGTCCAAACAGAATGATGCAAGAACAACTAACCACAAGTGGCCGCACTTAAGCCATAATCGGGTCCCTTGTTCTTCCAAGTGAAACCCAACTAAGCACCATTTAACAACTTGGTGGCTTCCTTAGTTTTTACTCCTTTCTAATTCCCAAACTTCTTTTAACTTAAAATAGTGAAAACCGTGAAAGAAATTCAGTCTCAGCAGAATGTTGGGCATTCGCAAAGGTGATGCTCCAACGTTTCATCATTTTCCTCAGATGCTCTGCAATCTATATTTTTCGCTTTACTAAGTTTCGGAAGATGAGATCTCAGCAGTAAGTATCCTGTGATAATAACTTCCATGTTACTTAATTGCCTTTTTAACCGTTTTAGTATCTTTGCTACTTCAGTGTAAGTTTCTGGTAATCCTTGTGTTGTTGGCGCTTCAACCTGGAGTTTTCCTCTAACGCTTATTCCTTCAAGCAAACCCTTAAAGACGCTGAATGATCTTCGGCACCTTGAGGGAACTGTGTTCGCAGTCGCAACAGAGCGTCCGTTTTTTTTTTGTTTTCAATATCCATAGGACTGGATATCCAGGTGGTTTTTACGGAGTTTGCTACTGAAGGTCTATTGATTGCCTCTTTTGTAATCTTACACAGTGAGATTTCGTATTGGTGCAGCGGATCGCCTTCATTGCTACTTCTCTATTCAAATGAAATTTAATAGTACAGTTAGTTGGAACAGACTTCTTATTCTGTTGCGGAAAGAATACATTGTGTTTGTCCTTTTCCAGGTCGCACTGCAAAACTAGCTCGAGCTCTGTAACAAGATTGAGTATGATGCCTTATCCGTAGTGACGCTGAGCCTGAATTCAACCTAGAGGCTATAAACTCTTTCTTATGCACTTACTGCACTTACTGCACTTCACTTACTTCCTCACTGCCTTTATGGTTTTTAGCATATTTTATAAAATCGTATTTTATATATTGCTAACAAAGCATCTTAAGAATCACATCTTGTTTCTATTCTTCCCTGTGGTTTGTTATTTTAGCCCTTATTTCTAGTTGGAAATGAAATTCTTGCATTTTATTTATTGGGAGTTAAATTGGCACGTTATTCTTTTAACTCTTTAACAGAGATTAAGTGAAAATTTTGTCGTTTTTATTTATTAAGTTACCAAACTATTGAAATGTTATCAAAGTAATTCATTGGCACTTCTTCTTAGTAAATTTAAATTCATAAATGAAATGGATATATTTGCGAGCTGAGAACCAGTTTGATGCCGAAATTGTACCCAATATAATTTTTGTTATGCTAACAACTTGTTGCTCAACCAATGAAGACAAGTTACATATCTTATTCACTAGTTACATTAATGTTTGTTTCTGCCCTCTGTTCCCCTTTCGTTCTATGATATTAATGATAAGTCACTTATCATTAATGTTGTTCTTAGTCAATAAAGAGCCCCAACAGCTGCCTGCAAGAGTCTCTCATACGCCACCAATCATTACGGTAAGACTGCTTTTAATAAAAGTCGATGTTTAATTGGTTGCAAACTTTCGTATATACAGTTATGAGCAAAACAATAACTGTTTTTTTCATGTTCATTTTATTTGAACAATTTTTCATTTAATTAAAAAGGAATTAATACGCCATGTTATATAAGGATATATGAATAAGAAGAAATGTGTGTTAATGTAGGCACACTTAGAAGATACTGATAGTTCTTGTTATATATCTACAAGGCAAAGGCAGTAAGTTGATTACATTCACTATAATCGATAATGTGTGTTGAAATGTAAAGCATAATAGGGAGTATATGAACAAAATCTAGAGAATACGGTGGATTGTGCAGCAGATTGAGGCCTAGTTAAACCAACTTGGTCATGGCGACTTCGTAGGTGTGATTCGGTGCGTTGTCATGCTGGAAGAGCATTTCGTTCTTCGACAAATAAGGCAGTGTTTTGGTACAATTCGGCTTCGAATCGACCGAATTATTCGACTTGGAGGAGCCTCGTGATTGGTTTATCCTTCTCCAGAGAAATCCTAGCAATCTTAGAAAACGTTGACACATACCTTTCTGGCCGGCCGCCATCGAAAGAGAAGAGTCATTGCATACGTTGTCCAAGCGCTCTTTGATTTGCCTACTGATCTCCTTTCCAAAAATAAGAATCGAATCACCAACAGAATCCGATTCGTCTGAATTTGAGAGCAGCCGTTGAGGGTTGTTCTCAATTTATCTAATAAGTGATATTAGGTTTTTATGTATTTTATGTATTAACTTAATTGTCTAATATATAAAAACACTCCACAATAAACTTGATTAGCACCCTTCAGACTTTTTCTCGGCATCATAATATAGACTAACCCATTTCTCTCATATGCTTTAAAAATATGTATTTGACTCAAGATTTAAGAACAAATGTTCACATTTATTTCCATCTTTACAAAGTTGGATAAGTTTGGATATATAGAATATGTATATTATCACTTCCGCCTAAGCGCAACCCTTTGTTACTACTTGAAAGAATTGCAAAGAGAGATAAACTGAAGTAATGTAGTAAAAATTTTATAAGAAACTAACATTAACATATTGTTTAGTTAATTAAAAGTCACTTTGTATATATACATACAAATATATACATATGTGAAATTTTTTCTATAACATCAACACAACGAAAGAGCTCAGCAGGTCACTCATACGCACTGTCGCATAGAAATATGACACAGAGACTGCATAAAGAGGCATAATGAGCAACCCCAGTGCAGAGCTACAACCTCAGTTGACGCTAAGCATCATGAGTCAATGTTCTTTTAATGTTGCTGTCAGTCGATTTATTTGCTATGGCTTTTGTCGTTGGGAAAGCTGACATGACGAGACAGTATACAGACGTGGCTACATACAATACACGTTGGGATGAGCAAATACAGAGCATACTCTCATGGAAATGGGTATGTACAAAAAACCTTTCAATTGAAATTAATGAATATTTTACTGCACACCAGATCCACGCAACACACCCACACATATATATATATATACATGCAAAAACAAAAGCAAACACTTCAATATATATGGGTGAATATGCGTATTTGAGAAATCTGTGGAATTGTGACATGTGGTCAACGGCAACCACTTCAACCGGTCAACCCCAGCTATTATTGTATGTATGTATGTAATATTGGCTGCCACTGGCGTAGCAAGTCCTTGTGCGCACAATTTTTTGCGGTTTTGTTTGCATTTCATGTCTTTTTTCCATATTCTCTCTAATACTAATATTATTGTAACATTTCTGATTTTTCTACGAACGCTAGTTTCGTTGATTGTTGGCAGATTTCGAATTTTATGCCACATTGAACGACCAACGATGAACAGCATATGCTGGCGCAGCCGAACCGAAACCAAGAACTAACCTCAACTGCAACCTAAACCCGGACGCCAACCGCAACAACAAATAAAAATGTTGATGCTGATAAGTATAATGATGTGTTATAACCATTGTCGTTGTTGTTCTTGTTGTTGTTGTGTCGTGTAGCCGTCCGTTGCGCTCACAAATGTACAGCTATGCCATGTAAAATGGATGTGCGTCACATGGCAGATAATGAAGTTGTTGTTGTTGCTGTTGACAGCTGGCAGTTGGCAGCTGTTGACCAACCTGAAGATGCTTTTATTGTGTAACTAACAAACTGTAGCTGCGGGTTTTCTCAATTGTGTTGAACTGTTGCAAAATTTGTGTGCTGCAGAAGCTGCTCCAAGTTCTTGGCGATGGCCAAATTGCAACGTAGACGTATTAGACCGCAAAAGTAAGCTGTGGAAAATTTTCACAACTAACACATACACACACTATGCATAAATTTGTCAACATTTTGTTACATAATTCTTTGGAGTCGTTTGACTTTTGTGCGCTTCCTCATTGTACGCTGTGCAATTTGTTTCGGTGATTGCTTTGCATAGACGCAAATCAATTTGTAAATTGAAATTTGTCTTTTCATATCCTCGAGCTTATTTATTTGCTGATGTGTTGTGGGTGCATTTTGTTTTGTCAAGGCAACTTTTTGTCAATTTAAAAGCCACAGTTTTTGATAACTAAAATTGGAATTTTCTCAAAACTAATAATTGAAAAGGATCTTCTGTAAGAACAAGCAAGAAGGTTTAAGCCATATGTAACCGAACATATTATATACTCGCAATTTGAGAGGCTCAAAGGTGGAGAAGTAATTTCAGCTGTTGACAAAACTTTAACCTGAACAAGTAAGAAAGGACTAACGTTCACGTGTAACCGAACATTTTATACTCCCGAAAAGTGCAAGGATCAGAGGCGGGGATATGCTTTCAGGTGCTGGCAAGAACCGTCAATGGATTACAATCATATTTGGTATCTTATTAACTTATATTACAGGTCATAGACTCATGTACTTTCATTCATATATATTTTGCTTCGCTTCAGAGATATTTATATTAAACTCTGCCAAAATAATTCAAATAAGATATATGCGATATAAACTCAACCAAAGTGGTTTAATAAATATTTTAGATAGATGAAGAAAAAGTATTATATTAGGTATATGGGGCTTTGACCATGGTCTAGACCGATTTCATTCATATTTAGCGCGAATTTACATTGTGTTTGAGAAAACAAATCCACTTAATTTCATTAAAATATCACACATATTGACCAACATAAACGGTTTAAAGTCAGCTGGAAAGTCGGGAATTCTTGTATCGGGCATTTTTGGGATAGAGGAAGATCTGCACTGAAACTCTAAAAATAAACCCTAAAAAGAGCTGATGTGATCAGTGACTAATTCAAGTATAACAGGGAACATGTTTTCACGCAATTTTGTGAAGGTAACTCACACAGTGACCGACATATTCGGCATAAAGTCTGCTAGATTAGCAAAAAGCATTACATGTAGTTTATTGGAGCTGGGATAATTCGCAAACCGATTTCACAGATTTTCGGCAGTAAACTATGGTATATCCGATATTACACGTTCACTTAATTTTGCTAAGATATCTTACATATTGAATCTTACACATATCTCACACACTGAAATATAAGGTATAAAGTCTACCGGTCTACCGTAATATTAAGTATATGGTGGCTATGGGAAGTATTAACCCGATTTTCACAATTTTTGGAAAAAAGGCACATTATTATCATGGAAAGATAATCCTCCAATTTCATTATAATATCTTACAGATTTCCCCATGTTTTCATTAAAAAGTCAGATAGAGGCACTGAGGTCCTAATGTTGGGTATCTGGTGGCTTGAAACGTTATAATCCGATTTCGCCTATTTTTACGCATCAAATGACATATCTTAACAGCACTATTTGTACAAAGTCCGATTTTCATATCTTAACTGCTGCTCGATTTATTTGCTGTAAAGTGGTGTAAAGTGTAAAGTAAAGGATCAGATGAAACTTAAAATTGTGTTATATAAGAAATAGGTGTGGTTTTTATCCGATTTCGCCCATTTTTACACCGTGACATAAGAATGTAGATATAATGCCATACACCTTCAACACGCATGTCACACACAAATTTGGTTGAAATCGGTTAAGGTGTTCCTGAGATATGGGATTTCGCCAAAAAGTGGGCGGTGCCACGCCCATCGAAACATTTTTATTCTATGACGGATTTCTATGCACCCATCATATTCGCTGCAAGATTTAATTTTTCTGACGTGTTCCTTCAGCGAGTTATCGCACTTTCAGTAGTTTTCAACATAACTTTTGTATGGGACGTGGGTGTGGTTATTATTCCATTTCACTCATTTTCTCAGTATATGAGGAGATGCTAGAAGAACTTAGTCGGAGCAAGTTTGTTTGATATAGCTTGGACGGTTTCTGAGATATATATATTAAAGCTATTAGGGGGCGGGGTAATGCCCACTTTTACAAAAAATTTTCCCACAGATGCCCCGTCCTACTACAATTCTCTTTACAAAATAACCCGTTTATATCTTTTGTTACTGCTTAGTTATAGCACTTTATCTGTTTTCGATTAATGGCATTTTGTGGGCGTGGCAGATGTCCAATTACGCCCATCTGCAATACCAACCGTCTTGTCGTCTTGTCATTCTTCATCTAAATATCTTCATTTTTACTCAAGTTATCGCTTGCACAGACGGACGGATGGACGGACAGTCACTCGGATTTCAACTCGTCTTTTCATCCTTATTATTTATATATATATATGTCTATATCTAACTCGATTAGTTCTAGGTATTACAAACAACCGTTAGGTGAACGAAACTAATATACTCTGTAGCAACAAGTTTCGAGAGTATAAAAATGTTGCGGAAGAATTCAACATTCATTATTCGAAGAAATTGTCAATGGATTATAATTATATTTGGTATATTATTAACCTTTTATAGGTTATATGCTCATTTAGTTTCATTACTACATTTTGCTTCACGTCCAAGACACTTATAGTAAAATCAACTCAATTAACACTAGAATAAACTAAAGAGGCTAAATTTAATATAATGGGTATGTGAGGAAAGAGTCAACCAGAGGATCGGAAATCATTATATTAGGTATATGCAGTTCAGACCAAAGTCTAGATCGATTTCATACCTATTCAGCATTAAGCCATATTATGGTAGAAGGGCGCATTTAGTGCGACTGCCTAAAGAAAAGGTGATTTTTGGCAATTTTTTTAAGGAAAATTGCTACCTCAAATATTTAAAAGATTTTAAAACATCTATACACACTTGGAATCTACACAAACTAAAATTACATAGAATTTAACTAGGGCATATCCAATGTTATATGTCTACTTAATTTGCTAATATATCTTGCATATTCATCGATATATACCGTATGAAGCCAACCGGAATTTGGAAATTTTTATATTAGGTATACGGAAACTTGGGGAAGTGTTGATTTTCTTCATTGTAGATACCCATACGTATAGTTATCAAAAAGAGACCCTCTCTGAATTTCAAAGAAATAACTGATATATTGATCGTTACATATGGTATAAAGTCTACCGGAAGGTCGAAAATCCATATATTGGGACTACTGGAACTATTTACCCGACTTTCCCCATTTTTGACACCTGATCATATTATAATCATGGAACGATAATCCTCGAAGTTCACTAATATATTTTTCGGATTTACCGAAATATATTGTACAAAGCCAAACGGTAGGTTTGAAATTCATATATATGGTATACGGGACAAGCGGTAGTATAGGTCAGATTTTATTCAGCTTTGACTCGAGGGCACAATATTATCAGACAAAGATTTTCTCTGAACTTCAATAATATTTCTCACAGATAGAGTAATATTTTCGATAGAAAGTCAGCCATAGGCATTGGCTAAACCTATACGGGGCCTTGGATATTGAAAAATTATTATCCAATTTCGACAAAGTTTGCTCCAATATCTTATTTTTTATCTTAACATATCACTATTTATATACTCTAAACTGAAGGAATAATATGGAGTTTAAAAATTCTATATGTACGAATAAGGTGTGGTTGATTTCCAATTTCGCCCATTTTCACACTGTAATATATACAGTAACAGTACTGTAAATATACGGATGCAAATATAATGTCACACATCAAATTTGGTTACATTTGGTAAAATATTTCCTGAAATGTAAGATTTAACCTAAAGGTAGGCGAAGCAACGTCCATTGTTCGATGTTTGCATTGATCTATATGAACCTATTCGGTGTCGTCTTGGCTGTGAAATCTAATGCTTCTGAGTGAACTATTACACTTTCAGTAGTTTTCAATATAAATTTTATATGGGGGTGGGCGTGGTTACTTTGCTACTTCAACCCATTTTCGCACTCTCTGAGGAGTGTCGGAGAGATTTGACCTCAGCAAGTTTGACTGATACAGCTTTAGTGGTTTGTGAGATACCAGTGATGAGTTGGGGCGGGCCACTCCCAATTTCCAAAAAAAAATTTTTGCCTGAAACGTCCCTCCATACTTCACTGACCTATACCAAATTACAGTGCTGTGTCTTAATTTGCCATTTGCAATACCAACCTCTTCAGAGTGGCAATAAACCTTTGAACTAAATTTCATCAAGAAATGCGAATTTTTTCAACTCGTTTCGTCATCTTGATCATTTGGTATATGTAGCCTCACACTTGGCTCCATTTGCCTCCTTTTGACTTGCAACAACACTACTTACAACAAATAGTGCCTATTTTAATAACAATACGCAAAATGATCATAGCAAGCAAGTTGACTTGCGCTGACGCCGTCTTTCTTCGCGGTGGCTCACTCGAAGCTAACGGAACACAAAATCGATCCTCATTCAGTCCATGCTGGCTGACTCGCGTGCATTAACTTAGCTGTCTTTCCGAGACCTATGTTGTTGTGATTTTTATTGATATTGTTGTAGTGTGGCTCCGTAGTTCAATTTTTTAGTCTCCGCTTATGTGAAGCTTACTTTAATTTAAGAAGAAAATTTAAGAATGAAAAAAGTACCAGTGGAAAAGTCAAGTTTAAGGGTTCCGTAGGGCTCTCGATGGTCCTCAGCCTTTTACTAGATCTCCGTGAAATCACTATTTGTATTCTTATTACCCTTGAATATTAATGAACGGCAAAGTGCGATCAAATAAAATGAGAACGTGTTACTCTCTTTAATGAATTCACAAATTACTATTTACTGTTGAAAGTAGTTTAAATATACGTAAACTCGTAAACACCTTACCACTTTTACAAACAACTGCTAAGTTCGATTGAAGCGACAACATTCTTCTTGGAAAGTGTTTATTCCTTTGTGCTAAGAGATTTTCTCTTCACACGCATAAAACTGTTGCATTCTTCTTCACTTGCTGCTTTAAGTAAAGTTTTGCAACAGCTTTATAAATGCACTGACAAAAGTTGTCAACAACTGAGTTTACTGTGTATGCCAAGTCGATGACAATGAAGAATGCGTCATATTTTTCCAACACAGAGCACTTGAAGGGAAAAAGAGCGGGGCCCAAACAGGCTTATCATAACTACTTCAGCATTCTTAACAACTTCATTATAAGCGCATGTCTGCAAATATGCAGTTATAGTTGTATATGTAACAGAATGTAACAGAAAATTTACATGCAGGGTGTTACAATGCAACAGGGTGCCTACATTCATTAAATGTACGAAGTTTCAAATATTAGGCTTAGTAAAAAGAAATGCTTTATTTTTCCAGTAGATGGTTTTAGTAATATGGATCTGGTTGTATATATGCGATCGAATTTAGCTGTATGGCGTTAGAAAGATAAGATTTCGTGCTAAAAACACTTCTCAGACAGTTTTGTGATTGATTGCTTGACCCAGTATTGTTTGAACACTTGTCAAAGATGCACACCAGCAATAAGAAAATACGTCACATTTTACAAATTTTACTCGATAAAAGCGAAAACGCAATCTAGGTGGCTGAAAATATGAATAGTGTTAATGGTCTTGATACTATAATAGCCAATCATGCCCAATTTTTGTTGATTCCGTTTTGGTAATTTCGATGTCAAAGAAGCACTAAACTCTGGAAGGCCAATTGTCTCAATAATCGATCAAATAATGGAAACCGTCGTGACCGGCCGTCAGGTAAATACTGTTTCGGTTGTACTTCAAAAAGAAGTTCGATGGATGGGTGCTATACGATTTAGCACAAAAGCACCTCTTGGAATCGCTGGTTAATTGCAACAAAATCGATCCACGGCTGAAACGGATGATTACTGGTGATAAAAAGTGGGTCACGTCAAGCAAAGACGGTAGTGCTCGGTGTATCTCCAGCCGGCGCAAACGGCGGCCAAGTCAGGATGGATGGTCAAGAAGGTTTTGCTAAGTGTTTGGTGGAATTGGGAGAGAATAATTTATTATGAGCTACTCCCCTACAGCCGAACTCTTAAGTAGGAACCATACCGTCACCAATTGGAACACCTGAAGATAGCGATTGCCCAGAAGTGACCAGTTTTAGTTAATAGGATCGGAATTGTGTTCCTTCAGGACAATTCCAATCCATACTCATGCTTTGATGTTCTCATGCTTCCACCTTATTGTCCGGAACTGGCACCAAGTGCTTACTACCTCTTCCTGGCCATGGCGAATGATTTAGCTGATGCAAAATTCCCATCAAGAGAAGCTTGTCAAAAGCGACTGTCCGCTTTTTTGTCAATAGGGACAATGGTTTCTATGATAATGGCATTATGAAATTACCTCCAAGTGAGAAGAAGATAATTGCAAAAATATATTAAAAATAAAAATAAATAATTATAAATAAGCGAAATAAAAATTGTTTTATATGCTATATAGACGTAAGCAATTTGGCGTATTCTTATTGGAACATCCTTTTATATTTTCACTTACATATTTGTATCTATAAGAGGTTTTTCATACATGCATATGCATATAGACACTTATAAATACATATATATAATATCTAGTCCGCAAACAAAATTTAAATGGGAAATGTTTAGCAAATCAGCGAACTTAACGCACCGATAACTACATTATTGCAACTTCAACAATTGTAATAAAGTTATAAAAGCTAACGCAACTGCAAAAGCAATGGCAACAACAACAGCAACATAGCTACTGAAGTGCAGTAGTTTGCGCTCACAATGAGCTATTTCCACGCTGATTCGATTACAATTATAATATTCTACGTACTCGCCATCGCTGCTACTTTGCTCTACTTTCTAACTCGCTCGCCTACCCGCGCACGTTGCGTCCTCCAGCCCATGCAACATGATATTTGTCTCTTGACGTTGTTGCTGTCACTGCAGCTGTTGTTGCTACTCCTGGAATTATTGCATTTGTGTGCAGCGCAAATGCGCATCATTCCGCTTCGCTTAAGCTCACGATATTTACGAGCGTATTTAACTATGTACGAGTACGAGTACATACTCACACAAGTGCACTGGTTTACTTGAAAGTGGTAGCTCAGATATGACAAATATCAAAATTTATGCCACATGTGGTACTTTTAAATCGACAGCTGTGACAGAATTCTCTAAAAATCTGGTATCGAACTCGAAAATTTTTCGAAATTTGATTTTCTAATTTTCTCAGTCAATTTGCGAGTAAATACTTATATGTACAGAAAACTATTATAAAATTTCCAATATTTACAATGAGAATAAAAAATGTTCTACTCGCGGATCCTTAGCATATAATTTAGTTGAAAATGTGCTGTATCATCATATATGTAAGGTTAGCCCTCAGCCCTTTGTTCATCAACATGCTCCAAGTACTAATTTGGAAATTTTTGCCCATTCTAACGTTAATTTGTGGAAGCTCTAAGAGCCCTCATAGTACTAAAGTATTGTACTTTGGAGTTTTAGAAACGGCTAAATCGCCTGTAACGCAGCAAGAATGTCAGGAGGAATGTAAAAGTCTAAAACCGTTCTTTTCAAGAAAAACCTTGATCATAGGCAACACCAATTACGGTTTGAAAAATAAACGAAAATTATAAGCAGATTTTAAGCAGAACGCTTACAAATTTCAGAACCAATTTCTCTTGGTTCCCGGGCACCGGAATAAATACGTCAATGAAAACTCCCATGAGTAGACTAAAACTTTTAATGGAGAACAAAACTTGCAATTCAAAAACAGAGTCCAAATTAGATGGAATATTTCTAAAAAAAAAGACATTTCTAAACAAAAAAAACAGAAAACATTTCCGAAATAGTTTTGACGAATGCTACCGGGTTGACAGTCCTTAACCGAATATAAATCCGCATTCATTTGAGTTACTTGGCGCCGACTGTTATGAGAACATTCCTTTAGGGCATTGTCCTTTCTGACCTGACCGCCATAAAAGAATCCTTCGAAACAGTAAATATATTAGAAAGTAGAAAAGAAGGCATTTTGGGAGTATTTTAAAACATATTTTTGACTTGAAGGACCATTTCTTTATTCAGAAATGAAAAAGACTTAACACGTATATATCACAGTAACATTGGGACCATCGTGGTCTAATGGTTAGAATTTCCGCCATCATTGTATTCCATGTCCTTACTATTCAACATAAGTGGTTTTTTTTTCCGAGAA
This sequence comes from Bactrocera minax, assembly GCA_021498325.1. Classification (NCBI taxonomy): domain Eukaryota; kingdom Metazoa; phylum Arthropoda; class Insecta; order Diptera; family Tephritidae; genus Bactrocera; species Bactrocera minax. The sequence continues at coordinate 2,186,170 of JAKEEE010000024.1, forward strand.
GCTCTAGAACTTTCACAGGCAATGGACACCATCACATTAAAGACACCATGGAGAGTATTATTCATTTGAAAAAGTTCACTCCACTCATCCACTACACGTCCGGAAAGAGATCCTAATATGTAGAAATAATAATAATTTTACTTTTTCCCGCGCGCACTACAAATCAAGAGAGGGGTCCAGTCAAGCATACATCAGACATAAATGTTGAGTTTCTGCTCTAATCAATTTATTACTTTTACAATATTTGTAATTTAAATTTAAATTTTTCCAATTTATTCCGCAACCAACAACATAACTTAACTTAACAAATAAGGCAACCAAGTATAGTATATAAGAAAGCATAAACAGTTACTTTGCTCTAAAATCATGTATTACTCCCTTATATATAGAATTGGGTAGTTATGGCGCTAGCGATACATTTTAAATATTCCATGCCTGATTATTTGCCTATAATGACTTTATTGCTTTTAACCATCAAATGTAATACCTACCTGTAAGTCAAGATACACGGACTGACTGGAAAACCAAAATGGAAAACCATTGCACTATTAAGCGCAACATAGTTTTGGTAACATCGCTATTAAAATTCTTCAAAATCTATGGCAAAATTTTATGCAGATAGTTAGTAAAAAACTGAAACAACAAATACCTAACTATTATTCTGTAGCATTTCTATACGCATGTGGATATCTTTATTGATACTAAATCAAATTCAAACACATTTATTGGAGCAGTGAAAGGAAGCAATTAAATAGTAGTAAATCCTGGGATTCAGTCAGTTTCAAAGTACAGCAAAATTTTTGAATTATTCTCCTTCAGCGCACAGAGCGCACTTTTATGGCATAAGACAGTTTAGTTGACTTTCGATTAAAATGTTGCCAAGTGTAAGACAATGTAGCTGGTGAGGGCATGGCATGAATAAGTGAGAGCATGATAAAAGATGAGAACAATGGAACTGAACTGATGAACTGGAAATTGGTACCAAGCGACAATGTTCATCATACGCAGTGTAGCACTGCCTTGATTAGGACTTTGGTAGTACACCAGCAAATTTTATAGTTAGATAGTTAGGGCTGTGAGGACACAGCAGAGGATTTGAAAGTTAGATGTGTATTATGGGAGAAAAAGTGCATATCATTGATAATTTTTAAACTGTATTGTACTTTACTCACTATCCATCCGCATTTTATTACCAGCAGGAGTTGTTGCTGCTGACAGCCGAAAGTTGGCAGTAAATTCAAAAATCTTAAATGCCGTTGGATTAGCCAACGGTTAATGCAATAGTTGCAGAAGACCGGAAAAAAACTGAATAAAAGTGCTCAATTCTTTGCAGTTTACCGTCAAAGCAGAAATGTGCGAAATTTTTGGCAACGAATTTTCACTTTCTTATCGCCACTAAACGGCGATTTAAGCAAAGCGCCAAGTGAAGGTGACAGCGAGAATCACTGGGACGCACACACAAAACGGTAGCTTAAAGAGCAGTTTCAGAGTGTCTCCTCTTTGTTGCAACCATGGCGTGGTGCTGGCGGCTTCTACACTTTGCCAAATTGAAATCGTTGTTGGAACTGATAAAGATTGACGGTGTTATAAATTTCTGATTATGTCACTTCCGAAATTGACAACATTTTCTGGTATTTTCCAACAGTCGTTGAATTCATGGAATGAGAAACTGACGGTTGAAGCAATTATTGGCTGCTGAATTAAGGAGAAATAAGATGCTTATGTTGAAGGTGTGAGTCTATTAGAACAAAAAAGATTTGTTTTACCACTTTATTAGGTACTTTTTATGGTTTACTGAAGGCTAAAGCAAACTTTTTAAGGTAACTGATTTAAAAAACGAAGGTCTGGTTTGTTCGATGAAGAGCTCTCTCGGAGGAGTACGCTTTAGTTGTCTATATATATTGACTAATAATATGAAATAAATTGAGAAGAAGTGGCAGTTAACATCTATAGTTTCGGCAATCTTTGGATATTTGCCGACGTGCCGGTTGCTGTAATGAAGGTCGATATGGTGGCGGCAGCTAACATTGGAAAACCAATGTAATAAAAGGAAAGAATGTAGTCAAAGAAATTCCTCATTCTATCATCACTTAAATAAGAAGATCAAAGATTAGTTCCGCAAGCCTTTTATCACGGGAGTGCTCTATGTAATCTCGCACTCGATATTTCCTATTATATTCTACCGAAGTTGGACTGCAAGCGCTACCTTCTGGATTGCTTTATTTCTAAGTAAGACTGTAGAAATCGTATTGGGAGGATGGATTGGACGGACTTTCTTTATAACTTCCCAAGCAAAATCTACCGTCGCCTCTTTACCAAGAGAGCCCCGAGGAACTATGAACTAAACAGTAAATGCTCTCTTTTAATATATTAAATTCAACAAGCAATATCCACGGGTAAGAGATGGGTACAAAAATGGATAATTAAACACCATTTACTAAGAAATTAGGTGCTTTTATTAGACTTCTCGTCAGCTTTGTTAAGTAGGATCAAAATTTATTAATTTAAAGATGGTTTTAGGTCCTCTGTTCGGACAACAATATAACTATCAGGTCTCCCCGGTTGAGGAACATACGTGAAAGAGCTGTCGTCTCGACCAACAACAAGTATACCGAGTTGAATCCGAACCGAAAAGTATCTAAAACATAAAATCAGTTAGGGGAGAATTGTCTGTAGAGAACTCTATTTACAATTTGAGCATTTAACGAAGAAAATCAAGTAGATTTGGTACAGATATAACAACATAAAAACGAAATACCTATTAGAGAAGTAAAATAAGTGTATATATAACCATAATAATGGTGTATTGGAACTTTGCAGAACATGTCGGCAAACCAGAGGTCAACAGAAGGTAGCACAGTTGTGAGCATTAACGGAAAAAGCAGTTATGTTTTTGCTCTGCCACTGCCGGAGGAAAATTTACAAAGATGTATGTGTAGCATAAATGTATTTTGAAAGAAAACCATGAGGTTTTAACCTAGTAACCCATGGAAATAGTAGGAAGTACAAAGGTCGCACGGCAGTGTATCGAAGCGGCGATTCTAATGTTAATCAAGTCAAATATCGCAGGCTCTGAATAACATGTTAACCAACCGCAAAATCATAACTAACCATATTCCATATTTAATACAATAATGAATAAATGAAATAATGCTAAAGCTGAGAAATTTATTTACTTAAAAACTACACATATTTTTATATGCAAATATATATTGGCCTATTCTTTTAAATTTTTATTTATAACTGAGCTCATATATTTCCATTAAAGTCGTTTTAACAATTTTTAATACGACAAGGTTTTTGATAAATTTTACAATAATAACTGAATGTTTGAAAGTCTGTGAATATTTTCACATTAGTTCATTTAAATTATGATAAAATTAAAGCGCAACGACTTTAAAGGGAAATATTCTGTCAAAAATCATTATAATATTCGGACAGGTTGCATTTTTAATTGGACATCCTGTGAAATTAAAGTAATTTACACAAACATATCAAATTTTTATCAAACCAAATTTATTTGCTCTATCAAAATAATGAACTAAAACAGAACACTTCATTCGTTTCGTAATTAAGTGCTGTAGCAAAGCGCAAATATTGCTTGTGTTGCATTAATAAAATTCAATTCCGAGCAACAAACATGCACACACACATCTGCGATAACATATACCTTGTAATCGTATACTCGGAAATGTTGTGCAAAAATATATTTTTAACTAAAATCTGTATAGATATTATATACAATATATGTATTTATGTATTTACAAACTGCAACGCACAGTGGCATATTTGCAATTTTCTAATAAATATGTATGCGCTTCTCATTCGTTATGTTGCTAGAGTTAGTATTGTTTTCACACACCAGTACATTAATGCCTCGATACATACACACACCTTTACAAATATTCGACATTTATTTATTTATATACAATGGCCAATGTGCTCATACATATATGCTTGTTTACAAAAACACATACATAAAACATATCCAGTTTAACAACGTACGCGTCTTCACACCAATTCAAATATTTGAAAGTTTAGAAATACTCGAACATTTTTCGAAACAAGTTCAGAAATTCATAGTTATTTAAGGTTGAGCCGAGTTTGGGGTTGTGGCATAACAGGCACATGCACACATGCACAACAACAAATGTGTGCAGATAAGTGCTGTTGTAATTCTTTGCCATGCACTTATGAATTGGTGCATATAATGCCAAAGTGAAAGTTGCTCTGGTTGTGCGAAATAGTTTGGAACCAGAAATATTTCAAATTTCCTTGCTGCCGGCATTAAACTCTAAACTTGACTACACTTGCAATTTGTTTTTATATTCTAAACATTTTATTATGTACTCTCACAGCTACCATTTTGAGTTCTAAAAGATGCAGCAACGAGAGCATAACATAAAATGTGGTAAATAAAATGCTAAGGCGTTGCATGCATATTGCTTTTATATTTTAATTTACCGCACTTACAGCTACGCAAATATGCACACACACACACATGCGCACACATACTGTCAAAATTCTTGGGAAATATGTGAGATAATGGGGCAGTCTGTAAATTGTTCATTTGTAATGCTGAATTGGACCAATTCAAATCTCTGTATCAGCTTCTTGCTACACGAACGTTGCTCGTTCTTTAACGATCGTAATCACTACACGAACATTGCTCGTGCCTTAACGATCGTAATTACTAATTACTACTTTTTAGGAATCGCAATTACGAATGTGCGAGTATAATCGACTGGTTGTGTTCGAACGAGTTGACTAAGTGAGAGCAAACATCTTCCACTGTGAATATGACATTTCATTCAATCGTTCTCAAACCAATGCTCTCAGAGTGATGCTACTTCTGCTATTTTTGTTCACAATGGAAGAAAGTAAATTTCGTGTTTGAGTAAAACATTGTTTCCTCGTTGAAACATCGTTAAAATCGGATAAAATGTAGATACATTTTTATACAACTGAGTCTAATCGGCAGCCCACATCAATGATTGTTACTCGGAGAAAATCGATCCAAGGCGGCCGAAAGCTGAAAAGCATGAAAAGTTTTAATTTTCTTTCTTTGGATCTACATGAGAAGAACCGAATACCTCGAACATAGTGAAATAATCAATAAACAATATAACCGTACATTATTTAAACGAGCACATTTGGCGAAGAAAGAAAAGTCATTTAGTTTGTGATACGATCGTTAAATTGGAGAAATATAATCTATAACGTAGTTCATCGACTATTCATCGACACAAAAAATAGCTTGCTGGAAGAAAATTTTCACTCAAATGAGGAGGTCAAAATAGAAACAAACACCTATTTTGAATACCACCAAGCTTTTTTACTGCCTCGAATTGGTGGTGTTGGAGGACCGTGTCTATTCTAACTTATTCTGAAAATAATCGCTCACACATACTCGACGAGTAATGCTTTGAGGTTATGAAATTAATCTACAATAGGTATTCCACGAAGCACTCTCATATTATGCATATTTGGAGTAATATATGGTTTCGCCCTTCGTCAACATAATTTTAATTAGACAATATATTTAATATAAATTGTGTTTAATTTTGGAGTACACCCCGAACCATTTGGAGTACTTTTCTCTACTCACTAAGTTTACAAGCTAATTTACTTGAGTTATTGCGCCGCATCTGCCGCCGCCATGATGTATAGGTGTATTCATGATTTATGCATATGTTTGTATGTGCATTGCAGATTTTACTTAGCATTAGAGATTAATTTGTATGCAGGCTAAGCTGATTGCTCTTACACTGTTTACTATTCGGCTTTGACGTTTTGTTATTATTCCAACAGCCATTGTTCGCTTACGCTGCTGTCGATATTCTCACTGCTGTTACTGCACACACACACACACACATACACACATACTTACTGAACGGATAGCTACTTGTGAGAGCATTTTATGTTTGCCCCATCGCCGTTTTGCTTAACTTGGCATTAAATCCGCGTGGTTGTGATCATTAAATTAAAATGCTTTCAATAAAGCAAAATCGTGACTGATACGCTAATGATGTTAGTGTAAGATTTCGCTTTCAAAGCAAAATCCTTGCTCACCCTCACCCACACCCTATCTCGGCAATCACTTCGACCCCATCAACGCTTGTTTGCGCTTATGTTGTGTGTTGTGTATGTGTAGCCGAAGCAGTGTTTTGCATAATTTCAAGCCGACAAAATTTTGAAACTTTCATCTGAACTTACTGTTATGTACTTTGGAAAGTTTTTGTCTACCTTCACGACTTGTCAAATGCTAAACGGTTTGACTTATTTGCTCTTGTTGGCTGTGCTCTGATTAGAAAAGCGCTGTGTGTTGTGGGTTGTGCTGACTTTGTCTTTTGCACCATATAAAATGTAAACTCGAATGCTTCAGTTGGTAGTATTTAGTGCTGTTATATATATTAATGGCTGCCCAGCACATTTTGCTATTGACACCTACAGCCCTTTTGTGTTTATTACAATTTATTTCGATATTTAATCTTAATCAGGAGATGGACGATCTTAATCAGTTAATCTTTAAATTAATAAAAATATAGTGTCGAAATAAGCAAAAATAGTGCCACTGAGCATTTTATATTTCATAACCCCAATCTTCACATAAAGACATGTGACGCTCTGATCTTTTTAAAGTTTGCGGATAGGTTAGGGTCGTTTCGATCCTAAGGCCTCTAATTCACTTTCCTAGATAAGATCACTTTATATAATAAAATATATAATGGTTCTGGCTGTGTTTACAGAAACTTAAGAGGGAAGCTTTTAACTTAAAAGCTTAACTTAAGAGGGAGGGAAGGGAAGGGAGGGAGCTACTAGTTGGTTCCAATGGTCTTTCATCTCTGCTCTAAATTTTAATAATCGATGTGCAAGTCGATACTTCGGTGTTTCGGTTTTTCATTAAGGTTCCCCTACCTACCTTGATCACGTATAGTTCACCTTTTTTCTCACCATAATCAGATTTCAGCTGGTAATGCTGTTGACATTTTTATATTTTTCAAAATCTTTACGACATAGAAATGTTTTTTAAGCGAGTTGTGTTTTACCAAAAGTAGACAAAGCCAAATCCTGTATGTAACGATGTTTTTTAAACAGTCAACAGATCGCTAATAAATAATAGTAGCTCTATCTATACTATGAAATATATCGAAAATTTTGTTTTTACCAACCTTGAGCACATTGGTATTGCCTTTATTGAAATTTGGTTGGGAAATCTAAACCATCTTCCAGTCTAGACCGACTTCTAATTGCCTTAGGCAAATTAAATCAAAATACTTCTCAAGGGGATAATTCAAACGCCCTGAATATGCTACGAGAATTTCTGGATTTAACAAAGAGGCGTACAGATTAAAAGCCATAGTTCATATAGATATAAACAGTTGATGGACGAAGTTGTTTTTGAATGGTAACACTATCTCTTGAGAACCCAAATGATATTCTCTGGTGACGTTAATGTTGAATTTTATGCATTATCTTTAGATTTCAAAACTACTTAGCCGATTATTTCATATTTGAGATACTAAAATACTTTTAAATTGTTTTATACTGTAATTTATTTTGGAGCTCACGTGATTCTTGTAATATATGTGTATGTGCTGGACCTAAGGAACTAAAACTCATATTCGAACAAAGCAAAGAGAATGCCAACATAAATGGAGAGCTTTTTGGAAGTTTTTGTCATATTTTGAAATACTCTGTATTACAAAAATATAAAAAGAGCAAAACATTGACAGAGCAAAGAGTTTCCAAATATGTAGAGTTTGAGTAAGATTTTGAAAAGTATTCGGGAGTTCTTCAATTTGAACATATTTTGAACGGTGTTGTCCCACCAAAGAAATAAGGCCTTTAAGTAAGCCTTCCTTATAGTCGGTAGGTCTTTAATAAAACAAATTTTGGAAACAGTTACCACATATCGAAAAGAGTAATCATTGAATTAAAGAAAAGGAGCTTTCCAAACCGTTTAAAGAGATGTCTTCAATTAGGCATATTTTGGCAATATATCACGAAATTTTTTTTTGTTTATGTATCAAATGGTAAAACTAAAAACTTTATTTGTACATCATTTACAAATTATTTTGTTTCAATCCATTTCTTCTCAATTAATTTGAAATTTAATGGTTTAACGAGTCAAACTAAAATTTCTATTTCAAATAGTATTTCGCTATTAATTTTTACCTGAGCAATTATAATACCTGCGTGGCCTATCGAAACAAAATTCACCTTTAGTAATCTGTAGGAACTTAAAATAGAGAGAGTCATCAGCAAAATAATTCAAATTGCTTTAGACATATTAGATGAAACACGTTTTTATAGAACTTGCACTCATCATTAATTTCTGCTCTCTGAGAGTATTTCATTTCGCGATAAAAACGCACGATGAGATGCAAAATTCAGCAGAGAAGCAGCTTGTCAGTGAATGCTGCTTAATGCATATAACACATATTCACTTTTCTTACTTCTTCCTCATGCTAATGGTTGTTGTCTTGAGGATATTCCTTGATAAATTTTTTGTTCGTTTTATTAATCTTTGAAATCAGAATTGTAGTAGTATCAGAATTGTAGTACAAACCTACCCTTCAGTATATTTATTCTTTATGCACATATTGAAGTAAACTTTATTTTCGAGACAAATTGGAACTCTTTCAAAAATATCGTTCATTGGAAAACTCTTCTCATATCGATAGAGTTATCGTGGTGGTTTCAGCGGAATTACTTCAGCGCTGCCTGAATAATTTTTACATATTTAGAAAATAACATTTCTCCACTATGCAATGACCGAATTAAGCTTTGGTAAGCGAACCATCAATACTCCTAAATCTTAACGATGTGAACATTATATATTTGTTAGTGTTGAATTTGTCCCACAATCTGCAATATATTCTCGCCGCAAAAGCATGGCCTACAACTAGTTTTTGCGCCAAATATGCGCTCTACACGCCAGGCATGCAACACTAAGTATGCAACAGCACAAGCGATTACGTACAGATGCATGAGCCGTTAGTGCCGCACAGCGTGAGAAATCCAATGAAAATTTGGCTGGTTACTTGTAATGATGGTTGTAGCAGTAGCGGATGCAGTAGCTAAAAGCATTTCAACACCATACATGAAACGGAAATGGCTCTGCACACATAAACAGAGGAATGCAATGCCGAAACACACACACACACACATACGCATATCCAAGCATACAAGCCGTCGGTTGGCAATCGCCGGCGATGGATGGATGCTGCGTGCGGCTAACATAAAATCTAGCATACTTCAAGGAGCGCGGATATACACATTTACGGTAAGATAGCATGTGTCGACGAGTGCATGTGCGAGTACATTGGGAGCGGACAGCACAGTGGTGCAAATGAAATCTCGAAAATGTATCGCTTTGATGGATTTTTTAAATTCGCTCTAAATAGCAAACTATGCAGAACGAACCAATGCAAGCGAGAGCGGCATGCAATGCAAACAAGCGCAGCTTTTACACCACTCATGCATTAATATATATAAGTATAGATATAACATAAATATAGATATGTATATATGTATATAAATATAAGGTATATGTGTAATGCAACTAAAATATATGAAGCGAAACGAAGAAACCAGCAGCAACGCTAACCAATGTTGTTGCAGGAAGGATAGCGAAACGAGTATTCCAGCACATGAATGCGTATAAATATTTATGTGGCTGAAGTTTTCAACTCTTCACATATACACATATCATGCACCTCGTGCTCGTCCTCGTGCTCGTCCAAGTAGTTCTTAGTGTTCCTTTAAACTCATGCACCACACAATATGTAGATGACAAATACATACGTGTATATACTTGTGTCTGTGCATTTACTATTTGCGGTATTCGAAATCAAACAGTGCATGAGGCGCAAAACTAAAATACAAACGGAAATAGTTTTCGTATAAGATTTATTGCCACTCTTGAGTGCCATAAAAACGGAAATTGTATACAATATCCTTTCGTTTGCCCACATCACCAACAGTGGCTCAGCTTCCTTTAGACTCGCTTGTCGGCAACACATTTCGTTGCGTTCCGTTCCGTTTCGCATTGCCATTTGGAGTGCGATTTTCATTTGTGCCGCTTCCTTTTAATATTTTAGATATTTTTGGTATTTTATTTGACACTTACACATACATGCGCCAGACGTGATAGTATAGAATGTGCATATATATAACACATATAGGGCAGTATATACATCATGTATATAGAAATGCCATTTGGAATTATTATCAATCAAATTTTGAAATTACATGTAAGTGACTGAGTTTTCAAATCTAGATGTACCAGCAGAAAATTCTGGTAGTTCTGCACTAGTCTACTTATGAAAGCAACTGGTTCCAAAGAGTGAGATTCAATGTTATAGATATTTATTTTGTCGAAATGCTAAGTACTATACTCTATGGACCAGAGATGTGGTTTCTCATATTATACGAAAGTTGATTGAACCAAATAATTTTATTAAACAATTCAACAAAGTATGTACATTTAAGTTCGGAATCTCCAGCTAAGATGAACATATTTATGGCACGGTTCAGCAAAAAGACAGAGTGGCTAACATTTTGCTTAGAACTTCGTTGAGCTTCATACCATTGTCATAAGAAATGGATTCATAAGAAACCAAATACTTCGAAACGGCTTAACGATAAAAGTCCCAACAACTGCCTGGCGGTAAAACCAAGCAGATTGAATAATTCATAGGGTTTCTATGAAAGTGTCACATTAGAATTGACTTTTTATATTTTGCAGTTAGACCTAAACATCGAAAAGCATGTTCATAAATTTGATTTTGATTTCAGTCTACGGTTGGCTAGAACGATACAGCATTTTGAGCAAGTTTCAGTATTTTGAAAAAATTAATTAAAGGGAATTTCGCTTCTTCATGAAACACTTCATTTTGATGAAGAAAAGTGGTATCAGCCAAAGGGTGACTTAGTGAGCATTATCCGAGCTCGGTGTCAATTTTAATCGCCTTGCTGAATTCCATTTGGTCCAAGAATTACTATTATGGACTAAAGCATTAAGAAATCCACAAAATGTATTTGGATGACAATGAAATGAAGTTAGAGAAGAGATATTGGACATTTCGTTAATGAATAGATATGCGAAAGCTCCGTACCAAATCGAGACAATACAATGTATTTGAAACCAATGAAAGCAATAGAAAAATTATTTTGAACTGCTTCATCATCCACTGTTTTGTCCAGCTCTGGCCTCCAGCAATTTTTTGCTGTCAGTTAATTGTTATTAATTTAATGACCAAGACCAACAGAACGACGAATTAAACAAATTTTAAAAACAAATTCACTGTGTAAATTGACTAGTACTTAATTCGATTGTTCATGCATGTACTTTTTAGAGAAACTCAAAAGTTAGAAAGTATTTTACCTACTTAATTCATTCTTGTCTACAATCTGTTGACTAAAATTAATCCAAATACACGGAAAACCACCGATAAACTTGTTTCAATGTGCCTCTATTTGGCACATACCATATATTTTGAGAAGCTCTTTTGTTACTTTGATTGTTTTGTATAAAGATGACGTAGCCAACAAGTTTTGATAAGAATATAATAGTTGACCTTTCTTTTACCTTTTTTTAGTAAATTTAATTTCTCGTAGACTTCTCGCACCCAAAAATAGCTTATTCGGCGGACCCCTTTGACTGCTATCTTCGGCGGTGTCACGAAATTGGCGAATCATTTGTTCTGTACAATAACCGACTAAAGTTTCTAGCAAGTGAGGAAGCCTGTTTTTATAATTTTAATTTGTAAAAGGAACGAAAATAATCGTAACTCTGTGAAATCTAATTGGGTACAGAAGGTCACAATAAAGAAGAGAATTAAAAATGTTGGAAAATTGGACCTCAGTAGTCTCGCATCTGACCTCCTAATGGCATCATTCTACTAAAGCTCTATGAGACGAACTTGGCACGCACATTGCCTTTTAAAAATTCTAGAGATAAGATCACAGCCAAGGGTGCTACCCATTTCGAATTATCTTATTTTAGAAAAGCCAAATCAAAGAATATGTCAAATCAAACCTATTACAAACACGATAGTGGCACTGCCATGTGGAATCAACTTTGAACTAAAAATGGTAAAAATCCGTCCATATTTTTATAGCTTCCATATGCCAAATATTATATAATTGTTTATGTCGCTTTGTACAAAAGATACATCATTAAAACTAGCAGTCGGCAAGAATTACCAACTATAAAGCCATCATTTAGCCGTAATTATATTCAGAGAAATATACATACAGTTGTTGAATAGCATTAACCTACTTCCGTCCATATCGCTCTGACATCTACAAGAGTTGGAGAGTATCGGGAGATATTATAGATAGATAGAGCCAATAAAGCCAATAAAAAAAAGCGGGCATTTTCGTTTTTCGAAAAAAATATTTATTCATTCGTCTACATTAATGTTGTCGCCTTCACAATAGTCTCCATTCGATATTATACACCTACGCCAGCGCTTCGACGAAACACTTCTCAAACTCGATCTTTGGGACAGCCTTTAACTCTGTCAGCGATGTGCTTTTAATGCCATCTATACCTGTAAAACGGTGGCCTTTTACTCCTTAAGGTCCCCTTATTTTTGGAAATAGAAAAAAGTCACACGGAGTCATGTCTGGCGAATGTGGAGGCTGTGGCATCGTTACAGTATTGTCTTTGGCCAAGAATTCACGAACAACCAACGAAGTGTGAGTAGGTACATTATCGTAGTGCAAAAGCCGTGCATAGTTTTTGCACAAATCCGAGGGTTTTTCTTTTGGATTGCTTCATGCAAAAGGCGTGGAATATGTAGGTAGTACTCCTTATTGACCGTTTGACCTTGAGGCGAGAATTCAAGATGTACTATGCCATTAAAGTCAAAGAAAACAGTCGAAGAACATTCCCGTAATTTTCTGAACACACCATGTAGTTAATAAAATTATAATAGGAATACAATAATAATAGCTTATGTAAACAAGCGCTGTAGTTAACTAATTGGTTCTCCACACTTGTAATACTCACTCAAGAGTAAAAAATCGCATTCTGATCAAATTGTTTCGTAATTGCAAATAAGCGGTAATAAAATGGTCCTATCATCATTTGCGCTTTTCGTCCGTTCACTTAACTTCCTTATTTTATGTTGCGACATTGCGGAATATGCGCTAAGCAGATTAAAACTTTCTGCAGCATATTCAGTGGCACGTGCAACTTCGCCATTAAAAGACTAAGGAAAGCAAACGAAATGCTATTTGCAAGAATATTTCAACTACAATAAAATCAAAGCAATACTCATTGATAATGTAATTGGCGCTTGTTGCACGTTTTGTCTACGCGAGCAATTAAGTTTAATTGTAACCATTGAAATAAATTGGTAGACACCTTTAAGAGATATTGTTCGTGTAGGAAGTACGAAGCATGAAGTCAATGTACGCTGTAAAATTTACCAACTTTATAATGCTTGTATTGGGTTGGAGAGTGATTGAGAGTATGATATTTTTGTTGGTAACTTCTTTGATCGAGGGTTTGTGAAATAGTGTTGCTCTTCGCTACAAGGTGTATATATATGGAGATTACTACAGATTACTACAGATTCGGAAGCGATACTTTTCCGACCGTCCTCCAATCAGTCAGTTCGGAAAACAAAAACTGAGAATGCTACCCATAAATAAAAGAGCATATATACTAGTTGTCCATAGAATCTGCTTTATTCCATATTGCTGTGAAAAGTCTGCATTTGATATTTAGAACAATATATCAGCCGAATTTCGTTGTGGTATCTTAATTTGTTTCGATAAAATCCGAAGTAACTTTAACTGATCAAACAGGAAACATTTATTGAGCTCCGCATATGAGAGTTATGTGAATACATAACGGCAATTCAGAATGCGTAACTAACAAACTGTGTGTCCTCGGTTCAAATCCCAATCAATATGGAAACCTTTGGGAGAAGTGTTTTACTACCGATCGTAAATAGATCACAATAGTCCTATGGCCTTAATGCGGCCGCTTGCGGTCAGGCGTTCTTGCGGCCTTCTTTTTCAATCAACCAATACTCTTTCTAAACTTATGTCAAGCCAAAAAATCAATCAGTTGACCAAAGGCAGCTTAAACCTTGCTTTTGTCTATCCGCATTCTTGATTCATTCTTTCCGTGAATAACTGACTAAACGGACTGCGATCAAATTATGAGTGTGATTTGTGGCTTTAGGGAGCAAAGATTCTAACATATATGGGGGAGCGATACACCAAATTAAAAAAAAAAATGCTTTTTTTGAGAAAGAGATTTACTACTCCTACTACTAATTACAAAAACATTACTATTTGCAAGTATTTCCTTACATTTAGCATATATTTTTCAGGCTCCTATATAGTCTGTTAGTCTAATGGTCCAAAAAGTCAACTGATGTATACCTTTTATACCATCTTCCCTACTAGAATTTTACGCCCTTTAGCATTACTACTTCGAGAGTTTTCGCTTTTGTTTTATTATTTTTGGGTAATACTCTTATATAAATAGACGATGGTCGCGGTTATTGTCTACTGACTTCGGGGTGTGACTTATACTTATCATTCTGATCACTTTAATTCGCATATAGGATTAGGGTTATTTATCGATCATCTTAAAGGGCTACAAGCGGTCGTTTAGTGAAAGGTATTATGCATTATATTGCGAAATTGTAAAGTTGTGTACTAGTGAAAAGTATTTCAATTTCAGAAACTACATAATTTCTACCGAAGGACTGGATAAAGCATAACTTGCGATTCTACCTTGATCCACTAAAGGATCTTTTACACATTCGTTTATATTCGTAAATGAAAGCTCTCAGAGAAAGAAATATATCGCAATCGGATTGTTGCTGATCCAAGTTTGACCCGAACTATTATTATATATAAACTAACAATATAATAAATAATAATAAAAATATATAATAGCAATAATATAATAAATAATATATTGATATATAATAAATTATATACAAATACCACATGAACTGTTTATATGTAGACATATACCATTATTATTCACATTTACAATGAGAATAAGGGGCAGTATTAAGAAATATTGCTCTTTTTAATTTAGTACGTTTGAGAAACCTCTTTAGGGTATTTTCTTACACCATCTTTTATTATATTTCCTCCACTGAAATATATAACACAAATATATAATATATGTATATAGGTATACCCATAGCACGTACTTAAGTCACATTCTCAAAAATATATAATATTAATGTCAGTACAATCGAGATTTAATATTGGCTACCGCTTATCGGCACCTTCATTTGCCATTGCGTTGATTTCATGCGGTGTGATTGCCAAAGAAAAAAGGGTCAAAAATTGGACTTGACCAACCAGCTGCTCAGCTGCTCAGCTGCTGGCGATATGGCAATATATTGCAAATTATCTAAGAATTTCCGCAACACCGCATCGCTTCGAAATGTTGCGCTGTCTCGGTAAGTGAGCACTCTCATACACGTACACAAATGTATTAGCATGCGTCGACATCTTGGCACGAAATTTTCGCAACGCGAACAATAATAAACCCAGCTATCGTACATGGAGCGTTCTTTGCGCGAGCACACACGTCTGCACATAAATTTAGTGAACTGACTTCATAATAGTTTGGCTGGCAACCAAGAACAAAGTCATTGCTTGCGATGACACCAAAAGATAGGCAGAGAGGCTCATCCTCCGTATCAGTTCTTTTTTGGTGTTCGCTAACTAAGTTGCTTCCGCTGTGCTTAATGGTCCTACACCGCTAGCGTGAGTATTTGGCTCACTGCAGGCACCTCATTATACTTTATTTTTGGGAGTAGGGAATGAGTTTAGTGTAAAAAGGAAAATGGAAACCTAATTCATCAATTTGCATTGCCACAAAATTCAACCGCAAGAGATTTGTGTTTCGTTAAAATTTGGTGAAGAGCACAATATTATTTGCCCTGAAAAAGTTTAAACATTCCAGAATGTGTATCAAGCTGGTGTGATCGGTTCTTAGAATGTTTAAAATTTCTTTAGAAAACTAAAGGGAAGATATGTAATATAAATACGCTACAAATTGGGAAATATTAACCAGTTCGTGTGTTCTTGTACAAAACCGAATACTAAACAAAAATTATTTTTTAAACAATGATGAAAGCTAATCGCATTTTAGAACTTAAGCAAAATCGTTCCCTGCAGCTAAAATCTTGCACCTTTCAGTTTAGTATGATTCAAGTAATTTCAAATCCCACACAATATATGGATAAATTAGCTCATCTAACGGGTCGAGTAAAGGTCTCTGTACATAATCTGTAAAAGGATGGTAATGGATACCAATATATCTGTGTCTAAAGCGCATACTTCAGAATTATAGAAACATTTATTCCGGTAAGTGAAGGTAGTTCATCAACTGCAATTTTTTCCACCGCAGCAATCATCACAATCCACTAATTCAGCGTACCGATATGAAGCCAGTGGGGAAGGATAAGCGAAAAGCACGTGCACCATTTTATGATTTTTGGCAACCGATCTTCTGCTTATCTTGTCCAACCAAATTCAGTTTCTTTAATACACCCGTACTACGTTATTGTCACTCTGACAGCATAATAGGTTTTTCAAATCATCGCTGTGTGGTCGCTTTCCACATTTTCCACTTCTCAACCTCCTTCCCAGATTTGGAAAAATAAAAGTATTTGACTGCTGGCAGAGTGAGCTGCAGGCTTTTGGCATACAAGTTATTGTCAGATCTTCTGCTAAAAATGTGTTTACTTTTACTGCAGTACAACTGAGAGCTCAGTTTGTCTTTCTAGTTTAAAGTTATTGTGTTTTATTGTCATAAATTATTGTTGTTAAAGTTGTGAGAAACAGGCGTTGTCCTAGCATTTAAGCTATTATTCGAAGCATTTAAATATTTTGCCGCACGAGAGCATTCAAACTCAGTTACCCAGCCCATGCATCAGTAAATCTAATTATTTGAGTTTGAGTTTAACAAATTTCATTTTTCTTATTGTTTTTTTCTACTAACTCGTATCAGCGTTGCGCTTGGCTTTGCTGCCATGACGCACACTGCTTCCTTGTTGCTGTCGCTTGATCATTAAACTTGCCCAAGAGCGTAACTCCCTTTTGTTTGCTGTTCTTATTAGTCCACTCCATTATTATATTCTCTTGAGCTTGTTGGCCCGAGACGTTTCATCATTTGTCTCCATTTTGACCAGACAATAAAGAGTTCTAAATACAAATAACTGTTTACTTTGTGTCGGTCTGTGGCTGTTTGCGACCTCTCACATATAAGCATATTTTTGTGGGCGTAGGAAATGCCATCTTCACAATTAATTTGTCCATTTATGTGGAATATATCTGTGGCCTTATGACAGCCAAGCATGATTTGTTCAAGCGAGACAGAAATGGAATTGGGAATAGAAATTCAGCACTTGGTTCAGTTTTTTTTCATTGAGCAAATTCGGCAAATGTTGATTGTTGTTCTAATAATTTGTTGTTGTTGACAGCTATAAGTTAACCACTAAATAACCTCAAACATTTTAATAATTGCCTGAATATAATATTCTTTGCTCCAGTTGATACTCGCTCCATTCGTAAGATTTGATTTGTAACATCTTAAAAAATATGAAAGGAAATACTGGTTGTAATTTTAGGAACTTAGAATTTATCATCGATTATTGTCGGATTATTTTTTTACAATAAATTACATTTACATTGAATTACAAAAGTGGAGTAAGAAGAAAATCGCTAATACTCTACTGTTAACTTAATACAGCGTACCTCTGTTTGGGAAACTCAGAAGTGGTCAGATAACATGAAGCTAGAGTTTATGGAGAGTTCCCGACATTCATATAGACTCCATCCGTAAAATATTTCACACCCCTCTTCTAAAGCAGCTGCCTTTCATCTACACATACCTCGTAGATGTGATAGCAGAGGAAAGATCACCAGGCTCGTTGATAAGGGGGTCTGGGTAATCCGAAATGAAGTCAAAGCATTCGAGGATTTCAGAGTGTCCAGCAGTATACAATATATCCAGCTTCTATGAGTCTGAGGCCAATATTTACTTTGTCAGCTTTTTTCATTTCCCTCCCTATCTTGAGAGCAACGTTGTCTGCATACGCAATCACCCGTCAGCAATGTTCCTCAATTTTTTCCGATAGGTCATTCACAATCATTATTCTGCAAAACAAGGAAAGAAACCGGGATTGCCGGTGGTCCTTTTCGATCTGCACGTGCGCCTCCTTATTCCTTGTGCACGATAGGTGAGTTCAGTACGAAAGAAGAGAGTCGTATGGCCGCAACGAGTGAGTTTTAGCTGACCTTCGCGACGAATGCGATCCTAACTTGCCACCAAGACTCCAACATGTGTCCAAATCATTGCCGTTGATGGCCTTTTCTAGGTCTGCTCTAGTAAAATGTCGACCAGACCAGGAGACATGAAGCGTTTGATTCCAGTTGATTCCACAAGTAAGGCGGCGTCCCCCTTCTGTCCGTTCAATTTATTTTTGTTAAATATATGACATAATAAAAGCGTAAAAAGCAAGTTTTAATGTATTCCTTAAGTCTTACCCGTTCATAGAGTTTCTTTACTTATTATTTTTAGTAACTGAAATTGAAGATACACTTTCCACAGCAGATTAGGTTAGGTTAGAATCCATGTCGTAGGTTGTGACTTGGTCAGTTGAAATAACTGTCCTTTGTATTGCCAAAACTTATAGATATCGACGAAGCATTTTTGGACTACCAAAAATCTGTTGAAGCGGCTAATATCGATTACAACAAATTTCCCTAGTTCGCTGAACATATGACAGCCAAGATGTTTTGAACTCAGTTTAATTAAAGCTGAACAGTCTAGGAGAACAACAACTAGCACCTATCAAAATATTTTGTCTTATCAATTTGGACAGTAGCCAGTTAAAAGCCCTACAAGGGGGGCAAGATGAAGCTTGTTGAGAGCACAAGTAGTTCAATGGACCTTTTGCATTTTACTCTGAAGAAGCTCGACTGAGTAGAGCTTCATCAAGCTCACTAGTGCTAGACCGCAAGAAGACAGTAGAGCTCCGACTCCGAGTGTGCCCTCTCTTGAAAGCTAATTGGCTATAGAGTTTGCAGCGTTCCACGTTTCATAAAAAAAGTAAAAAAATATCTAAATTTTTCTCTTTGAAAGAGAGACTAATTAAAATGGGTAAACTTATATTTTACTGTGCTGTATTAATTTATATTTAAGTTAATTTAAAGGCTCCCTTTGCTTAACCAGAAGCCAGAAAGCCAGACAGCCAGAATTCAGCTTTTATATTTACACTTTCTTATTGGTATCTGTATCTCCGACTACAAATAATTTGCCATACCTCTTCCGTCCCCCAATATGCTTGTACAATTTGTGATATACTTTTACAATTTCTTTCCTATTCTCATTGCTAATTTTGATTAATGATATCTTTTAGGGACATGTGTAAAAATTGATTGCCAATTTTTGGCGTTGGCCCTTTTTCCAGCAAATTAACTCGCATGTATGTTTGTTTGCCCGACATATATACGTACTTACGTGTTTTATTTGTATTGTGCGGAGTTTCTTATAAATGAAATTTCGGTTATTGATACATAAACACACACTATATACAAATATATTTCATTACAAACTTAAGAACGTGTAGTCCACAGCGCAGACATTTGATCTTTTGCCAAGATTAATTTATATTTTATAGCTTCCGTACTTTATTAAGCTGAAAATCGAAACTGAATGAACTGCACGTACAAACTGCCACGCGAAATGAGCGGCTGATAAATGAATCTTTCGTTGAATTATGAGTTGAATTGTTATTCTGATCTATTTAATAAAGCTAAAATTTATTCATAAAAGCATATCAATTTAAATTTCACATCAACTAGTGACTTTTATGGGCTGTTTGCAGCAATTTTGAAGAGTTACATATTGAGAGGACAAATAAAACATTTGAAACGTGCCATCAATCTATTGCGAAGAGATCAATTCAGTTTCCTATTTATTATTTAGTATTTTTTTTTATAGTCCCGTGATAGAGTCAACTTTAACAAGCCCTTTAACAAGCTTTTAGTGAGGAGTCCCAAGACCATTGAGAGAGTTCTTAGTAACGAATGATGAGAGAAGAAGTTGCTGGACATCTCTTACATTCGCTTTCGAGTATTATTTTATGACCCGCACCGGATAGCAAAAAATAAGCCATAAGTAACACACTTTGAAGTAAATTTGGATGGATACCATGATTATAATAATTATGAACTGATTTTCAATCCATCAGAATATATATTATGGAATCTCCTAAGATATTTTCTACTAAACACTATTGTTAATTTTAAATAAATATACCGATAAATTAAAATAAAACTAAAAAAAAATAGTATAAGTAAGGAAATGCAATTAAATAGGAAATGCGTACCCAAATTAATAACCGTGTATAAATAATTAACCTTACAAATTAAATAAACACAAATAATAAAAAATAATAAAATTCCAACTAAAATAATAATCAAATAAAATAATAAAAAAAAAATTAAATTAGTTTATAAAAACTTAATTAACATAATAATTTCACTCTAATTACTATTAATAACACTTGGAGGTTTAAATTTGATTCAAAATTTATTATTTCTATAAATATAAATTTTATTAAATAAATTTAATATTTTTATAAATAAATTTAGACAGTATATGAGATATATCGGTTAAACCTATTGAAGGTCAGGGCAACACCATGTCGAGCCAAAAAATTTGCAAACAATAGGTGCCTCTCCTTACTATGATCCTCTGCACTAAATTAAGGAAAGGATTGTTTCACTCAATACTTTATGTGATGTGATACGTGGTAGGGTTTATTTTCTTCCGATTGCGTTGAATGCGAAAACTTGGAAATACAGAATATTTAAATTAGGTTATTGAGTAAAAATCTATTAGCTATTTAGAGGCGGCTATTAAGATACATATATCACCTGCCAGATAATATCACCAAGATCACTTATTGCAAGTACCGAATAATATTACACTGAGCGTACATGTTTTTTCATTTAACACACTTTTACCGATGTGTGTGCGCTGTAGTCCAGGATCTGCATCAATTTCATCGATGATTTGGTGAATGTTCGTTTATCATTAAGGTATCTTACATAGTGATCGGTTCATAGGATTCACCAAAAGTAGATATATTCTTTTACGCTATACGTTATGCTTGGGCAACGGGGAGGTATACATGGATTTTGAAAAATTTGAAATCGGAGTTGCGACGTGACTCGTCACACATTTTACGAGCTCTCCATTTATGCCCGAGTTAACTATTGTAAAGTTTTATATTGACGGTTGTCGGTTATAAATCGGTTGTTAACATTCGAAATGGCTATATATTGGAAGTAGGCGTTTAACTTTACTTCTTTACAAAACGTGTCAAGAAGATGTTCGCAATATTATGAACAAATAGTTTAAAATTAGACAAATTGTGTGTAAGATATGACATTTCTGCTAAAGCGAGCTGTGCCACGCTTAACTTTCAACCTCATCCACATGTAAACTGGTGTATCAGTATTCCTCTCTATTCCCCCGAGCTTTTTCAAGATATTTCTGCATTTGTTTACGTAAGGGAAAAGCTTTCAATGCTATTGTATAATACTTAGTCAAAGTATGAGTAAAGATAAAGCGGACGAAAACTGGGTATTGACCAGAGATGTCGCACTCGCATAGCCATGAAACTGCAGACACACCTCTCACTTGCACACACACACTTTTTACCTTTAAAGTGTCAAAGCTTTCTTCATGTTTGCTTTTTTCTGCATCAAAATCATTGTTACGCAACAGCGGAACTTCAAACAGCAAATGCCTTCGTTTTGCCCATTTTTACTCATATGAGTATGCTGATTGCTTTTTGAATCCATTGAGCTAAGGAAGTTTACATTTTTTCTTCAGAGTGTCATTCGCAGGCGATTCTATGACAGAGTCAAAACCAACATGCAGCCTAATATGTGCGAATCCTCGTATGCTTGACATAATTTTCGCGTTTGTTACTTGCCTTTGCTTTCATTTCAGAGCTTTGCAATTAAACTATGGTGACTTTTCAGATCCGAACATCTTCTGCACTCCTTTTCTCCATATTTCGCTTTTCTGTGTTTGCTCATTCTTGTTGGTCATGTGTCAGCGTATTTCCGCATCCATTACACCACGCAATTGATTACCCTTTTCAATGCTTTGCGTGAGTTTTATTAGATTTCTATGCATTGTAGCTCTGGCGCCAGCATTAAAATCATGTCCTACTTCCGCTTTGCCTTAGATGAGGCCAAACTCCTCTTAAAACACTTTTTTCTGTTTACCGCCCCAAAATATATATTCTCATTCCAACACTTGCCCATTTTTGTGCTCGAAACCAGCTATCAGCCGAGATGAGTTTGCAGTCTACTCAGATACTAATTGCTTTTTTATGGCTTTGCTGCTTTAGCACTTTATCGATTCTCGTTTTCTGTCTAATTTAATGATGTCGATGATAGCATGTCCATATGTTACTCTCTACCAAGTGAGTTGATGAACTTGAATGGATAGCTAATAGCAAGCGAAAGTGAATTTCATGAAAGCATTTTTTGGTGTGTAAGCAGTTTATTTTACCATATCTTTCTGCCTTGTTTACCTCTTCGTCGAAGTGTATACCATATTTTATATATATAGTACGATCACATATCGCAAACCTCTGCAGAGCACCATCAAACATGTCCATAAGAATGGGTATATGGTCACAATTTCTATGATTAGGGAATATTCGAACACATTACAAAGATAGACTGAATCCATGACTATTTTTTTAGTACCTCAGACTCGCCGATTACCTCAGCATTATCGCTAAATGTCTTTCCAGCGAATTCCCAGTCGGATCTGGAGAATACGGTGATTTCTGATATAATTTGAAGTTCGATTCAAGCAATTTTGTCATGACTTTCATTGATATACCGTGCTTTATTTTGACAAAACAGCAATTTCTTCTTCTTCAAAATAGGTCTTTTTGAGATTTCAACCTTTAAACATTAAATTACGCTATATTGTAGGTGTGAATGATTTATTCTTTTCATGGTAGCCAAAATTATTTTATGCGAAGCCCGAAATATAAACAGTTTAACTTTGCTAGCTGATAGTTGCCCCTTCCCAGGCTTTGAATTTGATTCATCACTTGCAGCATGTGGACTCCTGGCAGTCTTTTGAACTCTGGAAAGAAAGGTGGTATCATGTTTTATTAATTTGCATATTAATGCAACAATTCGGGCTTATTAAGATTGAATAGCTCCAAATATTGCTCATAATTATAAGAACGCTTTTGTGAGCTCGCGCGACAACAACTTTTTATACCCAAATACGCAGAGCTTTCATATACCCAAATTTTCATAAAAGATATTTTAAACAAATTCTTTTGAAATCTAAAAAAATAACTAGAGAGAGAAGTCAGAAAAAAATTTCAATTTATGGTCATACAGAGTCGTTCTGTGGAGTTTTTGATGTTTTCTTACGTAACCACCTCTTTCGGCCGTTTGCGTTCATCGCCTTTGGTATTGCTCGGGCGAGTAGGGAATTTAGCAAGCCACTTACGAATGATTGCTGAACACTAATTAAGTTATTTTTTGGTATCAACAGATCTTTTTTATCAAAACACATTGTTCTATTAATACTCGAAATTCCAGTTTATGTGTTTTTTTGAACATTCAAAAACCTGTATCACTAAAAAAGGAAATTCTCTGACAGCTGTAAAATTTACACACGTGTGTTTTCGAGGTTAGATTCAATTATAAAACATACATATTCAATTCTAGTAGTGTCTTTCCATAGAAACGAAAGGAACCAGCCTGCATCGCCATTATCCACATCGGAACAATTTTAACAGTAACGGTACTCAAACCATCCTATAGATAGACTTTACATATCGGTTTCGACTAAATTTTCTGCAAAGAGTAAGTATAACACGACTAAATACATTTAAGAGACCTACAATCTGCGAACTTTTCCTGTTCGTGTAATATCATTTCGGAAGAACATCTTATCCCTACCTGGGCCTCTAACAAGCACTAGTCATGTTAATTATTGAAATACTTAGGTGTTAGTTAATTAGTTAGGTGATTTTAAATATATCTCAAGGGATTTCCTTGGTAGTCCTGTAGCCATGAAAAATGTCAGCTATTTGCAGACCTTGAAATTAAATGAAGAGATTTTGCTTGTTTTCATGTTATTACATTTGCTACAATATATACTGAAAAACTCAGATGAAAGTTTACGCTATTACATACATTTAATCTAAATACTTCCAATACACAACATGAAAAAGAAAAACTAAGCTCCAGCAAGTTAATATGATACTCCAGATATTTAAAGCCAGTAAAAGTTATGAAGAGTTGAAGAAGACCGAAGGAACGATTTAAAGCATTGGTCGAAAATCTTTTAGTTATAGCCTTACCTGCGTGGTTCAAAAGCTTGATTACCACATGAAAAGTGTGATTATTCGTTGGCGATTGCAATTTATAAGCAACTGATACCTATATGTTAGTCATAAATTCTTTGAATCCTCATATTTATCTTACAACCTAAAGAGTTAGCAGCCTTTTGGAGAAGAAGTTTGACCAAAAAGCAAGCTTAACATTATTATTATTATATTAATGGCAATAACTGCCGGCATGCCATCCTCACAGGGTTGAGTCTATTGAATAAATATTGCAGTTTATTCACAGCGGTAACGAACGGCAAAAGGTCTCAATCTTTGAAGTTACTGCCTATCTACTTGCGAAAGATGGTTGAGCTCAATACATTACAGCTTCCAGCGGCATTGATGTAAGCCACGGATGGCATATTTGAAGCAGAGTTGAAATTCTATGCGGCTGTACTTTTAAATGGTAATATAATAAAGAGAAATTGCTGCAGATGTTTCAAGTTTTATTCGAAGCAGAAGAGCGGATTGAAATAGGCAGCATACGAGTCCAACAACGCTGCAAGTGATTACTGTTGCTGATTACTTAGGTATAATTTGAATTTGTGGCATATCAAAGCTGCTTTTGATGTAACTCAAGAGCTTTCCCTACATTATGAGGTCAGATGCAGAGGAATTGCTTAGTAATTTATGCGAAGGGGAAAAAAAATAAAAGCCTTGCAAGGAGAGGAAGACTGAGGATCTAACATAATAAGTCATTCGCCATGCCACAGTCTTTTGCGAATTGAGGCATTCAGCATATGCTCTTACTTCATCGTACATCTACCAAGTATGCTGCATGTTGTTGTTGTAGTATGCAAATCCCATACAACTGCATGTTTATGTCTCTAGTATTTTTCTGCTTTTCTTGCCTACCTTTAAGTGTCTCTTTGCAAGAAGCGGACCGCAGTCAATTTTCCAAATGGATTTTCACTGAAATGCAAATAAGCTGGAAATCATGAACTTTGGCGAGCAGTTGCTGGCTGAAGAAAAAGTGCCACGAAATAAGATATAAGAATATGTGAAATGAAAAGAAAAACAACAATTGTAACAACAATAATGAGCACATGAATAGCAGCTTGTAAAAAATGTAACCCGTGGCTACAGCACCCACGCCTCCCGACCGCAACCGCCAAGGCCAAGTCAGCTATTGAAAAGGCTCACCGCACAAATGCAAACAAGCAAAGACTGCAGAGGCGGCATTGTTGAAGTACATGAAGGGTTAAACACACCTACGACACTCACTTGTTGTTTACCTTTTTAACTTGCGTTTTTATATTTTGTAAGAATGCAAAAAAAACATCAATGTCTTTTCTTATTTATTATTATTTTCTTTTACTTTTCTATAGTTTAGTAAGAACAGTGTTTTCTTTTCTGTTAGCCCTTTAACTTTTCATTCTCGGTTATATTTTCACTTATACACTGGCACAAATATTTACGTAGTGCATAAATATTTCGGGTTTTGGGTGCAAAACATCAACATTATCATCATTTCAACATCATTTCGTTAATTAATTAACTCCCACCAATGCTTTTAAGGGGTCTTTTAATGCTTTTATCTCTTCAGCCAGATAGTTAGCCAGCACAAAATTTTTATTTCTGTATCTTCGAAACAATTTGTTTAGGGTATTGAGGCACATATAAAATTATAGAATGTTATGTACATCGACTAAGGAAGGGCCAAGTTTGGGTGTAACCGCAATGATCAAAAGCGCGAAAATATCTTAAGCTGTTGGTAAAATTTTGTATTGGAAAATGGTGCATATGAATTCAGTTATCGTTATTCGATGAAATCTTAAATCGGTTACAATTATATTTCCAATTTCATTATCTGTAAAATAGGCAAAATTTACAATATTGGCTATATGAAAAAGTCAACTGGTCAGGTGAAAATCTTTAGGAAGAGTAGAACAAGATCTGGACCGACTTCTTGTTTGCATATTTAACACTAAAACAGATTGTGGTTGAGAAAATATGTCTACTTCCTTTCATTAAATTTTAAAGTCAGCTGGAAAGTCGAAGATCTCTAGAGGAAGGTGTGGGCTTTTTTAATTGATATTAGCTTTCGACATTTAACTAAAATATGTTCGAAAACATGTTTCCACGTATTTTATTAAGACAGAATAACGGTAGTCATTATAATAGGTATACAAGGGGGTAATTCGTGGACCGCTTTCACATATTTTCGGCACCAAACTATAGTATATCGAAAATTATACGTTCTCCTGATTTTTCTAAAATATTTTACATATTGACCGAGTATATGGTATAAACCAACCCGGGAGGATGAAATTTTAACCAGATCTACGTATTAATACCAGACCAGCGGACCAGATAAAAATAATGTTTGTCACCAGGCCACATTACTACCAGTAAAAGACTCATTGATATATCAGATATCTGATATCTCAGTTAGTGACCGATATTGTCGGTGTACATTCAGAAAACGGGAGAGTCAGATTTCGACTACTTTTTTGTACTTTTGCACTTTTTGTGCAAAGTTTTATTTTGATATCTTCATTAGTGCTGAATTTCTACATTGCAAACTAAGAATATTGGATTGAATTAAGAATTGTTTTACATGGGAAGAAGGCGTGGTTGTAATCTGATTTCGCCTATTTTCAACCCTTAAATTAATATTATACCGAAAATTTGGTCGTAATTATACAATTTTTATATCGATTCGCATAAAAAATTGTCCACAATTTTTACTCCAAATTAAGCGCTTCTAAAGTATTTCTGAGTATTACTGAGTTATCGCTATTTTAATAGTTTTCAACTTAACCGTAATATGGGGGTGGACGCTGTTACGAGTATTATCCGATTTTACTCGATTTACTTCGCATTGTATGATGAAGTGAAACTGTGTCCATCATTTTTGGTTAATGTAGTTTAGAATTTTGTGAAATATGTATAACAAACCTATTAAAGGGCGATCTAACGCCCACTTTTCAAAAATTTTTGCCACGGACAACCGTTCCTACTCGGATCATCTGTAAAAAATTCAGGTTTGTGGCTTGATTTGTGACCTATTTATGGTATTTTGTGGATGTGGCAATTTCTTTGGAGTGCCAGGGAACACGTATACCAAGTTTAAACAAGTTATCCGATTTTATACTCAAGTTATCGCTTGCATGGACGACGGAGAGACGACACTTTTGAACTTTCCCGAAAACATCGGTCAATCTCTGAGATATATTAGTCGAATTCAGGAGTGTCTTCTCCCGATAATAAAGCGCCCTTGTGTCAAAAATGGAGTCAATACTTCCCCAGCCACATATAGCTTATGTGAAGATTTTTTAACTTTAATAACCAATAGACTTTATACCGGTCAATATTTGAGTTATCTTAACGAAATTTACATAGCATGTTTTTCTGAAAATAATGGGTCCTGGCGCCGAAATTGAATAAAACCGGGTGAATACTTCCGGTTAACTTTATACCTAAATATCAGTCAATATGCCAGATATCTTATAAAAATTGAGTTAATGTACAGTATTAAATATACCATAGTTTAATGCCGAAAATGTATGAAGACCGCCTGAGAATTACCCCATCTCACACATGCTGCATATAACGAATTTTTTATTCTAGCCGATTTCATTCCGAATATATCTGTCAATGAGTGAGTTATCTAGTTAAAATTGCGTGGAAACATATTCTTGAGTATACTTATGTAATGTCAAATTTTACTGCAATCAGTACAGACCTTCCCATAGGTCCAATATACCCGTTAAAAGGATTTCCGACTTTCCACTTGAATTTAAACATTTGGATAATGTGTGTGGAATTTTAATGAAATTAAGTGAACTTGTTTTTTTTTTAATGAAATCGTATCATTTAACGACTTTCCTCCCTCTGATTAACTTTTTCTTCATATATAGAATTTATCAAATTTCAACCTCTTCGCTGATTTTATATCGCATATATCTCAATGAAAGATGTCTCAACAAAATTAAGTGAGAATATTTCTATTAGTATAATATTATGTTATTCCGTAATAGCCATTATGGCTATTCTACCTTCCCGCGGAACTAATATGATCGATAATGTTTATCAGTCTATGACCCATAACACAAGTTGATAAGATGATAAGCATGATTATATATAAATGGTGGTGAACGGCAGTCGGGTCCATGTTGGTTGTAATACCAAATTTTCACTTAATCATCTGACCTAAGAAAAATCAAACTTGTGTCCTAGTGGCAGTAAGTACACAAAACTCATTTTACGTAAAGCCAAATTGTGATATTAATCATAGTATAAAAAGATCGAGAGTACAAAAACTAGCAGTAATATAAATCACCTGAAATCAGCCTGAAATGAGTACTTTGTTCTGAAACTTAGGGAAGAACTTTTTTAAGAGTATATGCATGCTGAACTAAAAATAACTACTAACGTCCAAAAAAACCATTGACCTTATTTGTTACTCTAATGCATGATAAACGTCAATAAAGCCTAACTACAGCACAAGTAAATTCATTGATATCATGCAAGAGGTCCATTGACGACTACGACTGTGATATATACAATATATATATAGTAATATATATGACATATAGCTCAGATAGTGATAAGTATATATGATAAGTATAACGTCAATCCGTTGAGCTACAATAAGGTTTTGTTCATTGTTCATTATCCAAGGACTTTCATGTGGGCGTGGTTGATAATTGCATGGTTAATACACAAATCTGAACCATTTCACTACGTATTCATGAAACAAACGACTTTAGGTATATATGAAAGTGCAAACACACACATGTGTACTCATAAGAGGTTTATAAATTTACTGTTGCTAAAAGTTTGGTCACTTATTAATGAGCGGAAAAGTCAAAGCAAACTAGTTGGCCAACAGTTGTTTATCAACACTAAAAAGTGGCATTCATTACATACACATCTTACACCATACACATCTACATATGCACATACTTATATACATATAAGTACGAACTTATCGGATTTTGTTTGGCATTTTATAAATGCAATTTGTGCTACCACAAACTTTGACGCCAATTAGTGCTTAGCCATAAAAATACTAAAACTACACCACTAATCAGAGTATCTGCGAAAATGCCAAGGAAGCAAGAGAAACGAAAAAAAGCGAACGCTCATTAGGCGTTCATTAGATGCAAATATTTGTGATGGGAATGCGAGCTGACGTGCAGATAAATGGAAAAAGATAGGTAAGGTGGGCGCTATGTAAATAAATATAGGAGCATATACTAGTAGTATGAAGTCAGAGAAGGCACATACATGTACGTCTAATAGCCAAATATATCCGTATATATATATGTATATGTAGGACTCAGATAAAATTCAAGCTTTTAATTCTCACCCAAATTGGAACAATCTGTAAACTAGTGTGAAAGTGATGCAAATGAAATCGGAAAATAGGATCTCTTTAATTTATGTTTCAAGTACTATTCTCATATTTTAATTACTAGAATGATAGCTTATATATATTACAGTTTTCCTTGAGTGTTTCACTGAAAAAAAAAAATAAATTGGAAAAACAACCTTTCTTGTACATTAATATGGTATCTTATAGGAACTTGCGCAAATAGCTGAAAAGATAACTAATGGCACCTCAAACCCCTAACAACTTTATTCTCTCGATATCATATTTCATTAATCATAGACAGTAATTCAATAAACTTAAAAATGTTTTAAAGAACAAAATAAAAAAAAAAAAACAAAAAAACTTTGGCCGCAATTATAGCTAGACTGCCCAAAAAAAGTTGTGTACATTTCGGAGAAAAAAAAGGGGTTGAAACGTATTAAAATAAGACCATAAGGCAATTGCCAAATTTTAATATACTACTTAGACTTAGATAAACAACCGCATATCTCAAATGTTCACTACCGATTGACGTCGAATTGAAATTTTGTCCAATCGTTCCTCAGCGAGTTTGGTAACACTAAATAAAAAGACACAAAAACAACTATTTGCTATAAACATAGAAGTAGACATAAAATGGGACTACGAGAGATAGGCTGAAACTTTTGATTCAAAAGTTTCCTTCGTTACGTCTCAGACATCTTTGTATGAAGAAATCTTGTCCTATTTATAAAACTTAGAACTTCCGTCCAAAAAGTTATTATGAAAATTCCGCACTTATTCAGCGTTTCCCAACTACAAGAGCTTCTTCATGAGAAGAACAATTTAGTGCGTTAGTTTAAAACAGTAGCAGAGATGATGTCATCAGATCTCATCGCAAAAAATTGACAGATAGAGAGCTTGTCTGGAGACATAATGCTCGATGAAGTGGTGATTATTATGAATATTTGCAGATCAATTTCAACTTCGAGATATTATTCTTTATAGAAGAAAGGATTTATTGAATATTGTATCATAAACTCATCGGTGATGAGATAAGGTGAAGATGATGGCCCTGTAATATCAAACATCAACATCTGCATTGCAAAGAATTAATATAACAGCTGGAAATTTAGGGCAAACGTTCTCTGCCATTCCTCGATTCCTCGATCAATGCCATTTTTTAAGCCGAGCAAGCAATGAATTATGCAGTAGAATAAGAATAATGAAGAATATAAAAGAAGCTAAAATTTTGTCGGGACCTTTCATGATGATGGACATGTTCTCATTCCTCAAAACACTTCATTTCGCCCGATGCTTCTTTTGAATTCAAGCGACTACAGTTCCTTCCTCCTTAATCACTACCTAGGGGTCGCAAGCTCAGGGTCAGCCTTTTGAAATCTTTAGTATACATTTATACAAACATTGTAAATCTGCAGGAATTGAGTAAATAAAATTGTTAGGAAAATGTATCCGTTATTCTGTCTCTTATCCGTTCAGCGAATGTGTTCCACAACGTAGCAGAATACAGTTGATACTATACATAAAAGTTTCCATTTGCTTTGATAACCTCTTTTGCACTTGAGAAAAGGTTATTATCTCGTTAAAATCCCGCTAGATGGCACTAAATCGAACCATTTGCATATATTGCTTTGTTGGGCCGATTTGTGAAAATGAACTACACCTAAAGTGTTTAATCGGCTCGTGGTAGTTTCAGAGTCGAGTGATTTCATTTATTTCAAATTCTAAACCTATTCGGTGTACTACTGGGTACGCATATATGGATACTTGTATACATATTTCTATGACACCTGCACAAAGAGAAATTCTATAGTTCAGAGCCAACTCAAAATTTTTATACGGCTTACTCAGCTGTGGATTACACCGAAAATCGTGTTTGCGGTTGAACAGGATTGTTCACATATACATATACATATATTTCAATGTACTTGCTAGTGTATCAGATTGGCTGAAGCGGGTTAGCTGCCGATGCCATAACGTGGGATCTTCAGTTAAATTTAATTACCGAATAGTTGAGTTTGGGTGGCGGCGGTAAAATTAAATGAAAAACGATTTTAATTAGCATCACCACTCATTGTTGGTAGGTAACTCGTTAACTAACATGCCAAGAGTAAATGTTGACGTAGCAAAGTTGGATGGACGTATGTGAAATGTACAATCAAATAGTAGTATATGCATATATATAAATGTTTGCATGTGATTGCATATAAATATATAGGTACGTGAGCTCATCTAAGTGAAAGAAAGACAAGTCAAATTAGCAGAGAACACGAAGTGATATATATACTAGTTGTGCTCACACAACTTATGAAAAATACTAACGTAAACACTTGTACATATATACATATGTACATATCGCACGAACGTATTCACATATAGCACACATATACACTCACACTCATACTTATTTATAATATTGTAGTGAGACTCATAAATGTGTAAAGTATATACGTGAGTGGTTCAATGTGTACTTATCCTACAAAAACAGAACGAAAATGATTTATATCATCAATTGGCAGAAATTGTTGTCTGACAGTTCAGGGTCTCATTCAACTAATTTGCTAGTGACGATGGCAGAGATGTTACCTGTTGCTTTGATATGTTGGAAGAACCCGTTCTTAGCTAATATTTGGTTGTTTTTCTGTTTGATTGATTGATTGATTTGATGTCGAAACGGTCCAATAATTCGTCATAGTAGAGCCCTGTGACCTTTTTGCCCTACTCCTTCTAGTCGTCTTGTGAATCCCAAGAAAACGGTGCCCTTTTCGGCCGATAGGAGAGCCTTTTCCTCCTTCGGAGCAGGTTTGTCGGATAAAGTTTACTGTTTGGACTGTTGCTTGGTCTCTGTTGTGTGTTGTGCTTATTGTCCGGGCCTAATATCTCATACAGGATATAGCCCTCGTGATGTTTTAAGATTCCTACTGCCTCAGCCAACTAGCGCTCTTTTAATCGGCGGTTCGTTAATGCGAGATCGTGGAATTTTATCACCTTATGGTGGTGGTAACCGGCGGAAAATACGAGAATCTACTACACGATAGTAAATATCAGGTCGCTCTCGTGCTTTTACCAAACGGACGTGTCTAACGAACTTGACGCATTCGCAGCAAGATCTTAGATTACTACATACCAATACAAATAGGGGTAAGAAATCGTTCAGAATGCACAACTACATTCACATATGCATATTTACATATGTACATATGTTATGCATTGGTGAGGCGTTAGGGCGCCACCACTCAGTTAAATATGCTGATGAAGAGATAATATTGTGATCACGTACGTGAAGAATGACTAAAAACGATGACTGCGAACTAAAATGCAGACGATTGAAATGCCAGCAATGTTAGCAGCCTAACTGTCAGTTTAGCTTAGCTTGTAAGAGTAGCCATTGCATTGTCATTTGTGTGCAAACATATTTACATATCTACAAGGATATTATTTACTCATGCAAAAACGAGCAGTAAATTCCATATAGTATGTATTCTATTCATATTTGCTTCCAGAAAGTTATTACACGCACACACTCCCAGGCGCACCCACTTGCCCACATTAGACTGTGTACATGAATCAAAAACCAAAACTCGAAATACTCGAATATAAAAAGTGATATCCACTCTTAGTATACACCTTTTATGCCTTTCTAAATCAATATGAAGCTATACTATAGCTATAGCTTCTACCTAGTTAAATGAAATCGGGGTCTAGGCGACTGCTCCAATTCTTTTACTAGATCTAAATGCCTAAGGGTACTAACTCTCAATCATTCACACAATTAAAAGATCTTTTAATTTAATTAAGCTA
Organism: Bactrocera minax; assembly: GCA_021498325.1. NCBI lineage: Eukaryota > Metazoa > Arthropoda > Insecta > Diptera > Tephritidae > Bactrocera > Bactrocera minax. The sequence continues at coordinate 2,219,749 of JAKEEE010000024.1, forward strand.
TTCAATAAAATAAATTTTTTAAGATTTATTACAACTAATAAAATTTTGAGATTATATATAATATATATTGTTACCAGAGACAAACTTTCAATGCTCAAAGTCGGTAGTATACTGAGTTCAGTTTCGAATCATTTATAAAATTAGTAATATTTTATGTTCATTAACAAATATATTCAAAATCATATATTGTTACAGTTAACTAACTTAGAAATAAAATTTGAAATATTGATTTAAATTTTTCCTACTGGGTATTTTACAAAGCGGTGCTCTGTTGGCTTCAAATGATATGTCATTTCGCAATAAAAGAAAAGGTAGCACTGTTATTACCCAAAGTTGTAATTAATTAATGTTCAGTTGGTAGTTTGTCGTGCCAATTTCATTAATTAGGCTGCAGATATGTCTGTTGAAATGCATTCTGATAAGTAGCAAGGCGTCCTGTGAAGGCAAGTGTTTGTTATTTGTCTGTACTGTAAGGAGATTTTTCGATTATTTCTGATTGGAATAGCAAGTTTGCATGCAGTAAAATTTATTAAGAAATTATTCTACAAAATTAAAACCTTCAAGAAAATATTGAACGTAGTAACCAATCGAAGATGAAGAAGCCAAATGTATCCGACGAAGTTTTACGGAAGGTTGTCTTTTTGTAAGATATTTTGTCAATGTAATTTGCAAAAAGTTTTTAATCTCTTCAAAGCATGATAAATCAAGTGGTTGGATAATTAATATAAAATTGTTTATTTGTAATCAAAATAAAATAGATTAAACTATTTTTAAATCGGTCATACACGAATGATTCTTGCCTCCATTACACTTGAAACTCCTTGCTTTTTCATGAAGTGCTCCATATTTTCTTATGAATAAATTTGTTTAAATGGGCAAGCTACTGTGGCCTGCTGCCGAAAGTTTAACTTTTAGGGAAATCAAAATTTTTTTTTTTAAATTTTGCTTTAAATGTATTTAGAACTTACTTGAAAATATGGATAGATAACACCTCTTACCTCTTACCAACCTCGAATAAATTCGTAGGGGTTTTTCTGATTGAATAAATAATTCGTTTCCAGTACCAGTAGTAGTTCCGATTTAACCAGTTTACAAGGTAAAAGTGTGCATAAGTTGAGGATAAGTTAGTAAAGCTCTTTAGGTTTTTATCGACTAATTGGAGTTTTCGATTTCTTTCTTAAAGATAGAGTTTTGGAGTGAATATTCCCATTTTTTATAAAACAACTACGATTGTAAGCTCCGCTGATGAGTTTTCAGTTTCCCTTAAAGTTTGAGAGTGGTTGAAGCGAGTTTGATTTTTTTTTTGAACCTGTCCCCTCGAATTTATGCACTCAATCCCCTATCAATTGAATTGTTAGAGTCTCATTTCGGTGCAGGTGCGATGTTAATGGAACCAAGATATTTGTCACGTGTATGAGGATCACCCGCAATTCCTATGAAATACTGTTGCATTCCTTAGACCTTGCAGCCCTACCCCTCGTATCTGCTCACTCTATGAACTTTAAGAGAAGCTATTTTATGTTGTATTCAACTAATAAATTCGGAAGTTTGACCTAGGCCACTGGATCCCCGAAAATTTTCTATTTTTTCTATAAAATATTTGATAAGTGCGTACAAAGGGGTAATTATGTGTCATAAACCTGCTGCAATAAATATTCCAACTGCCTTGTTGGCATTGTTTGCACTGTTCCTGTTAATTATTTCTTTTATATATTTTGTTGTTGTAGATAAAATACAAAATTACGTACAAATTAACAGTGTCTTTGTATAAATATTAACCCCATTTGTTTTTATACTGGAATATGTAAAGCTCGCTCGAATATATACGCGCCAGCGGATATACTTTACCAATTAGCAAAGTACTAATCACATACTAGTCACGTACATGCATTTGCTGAGGCCGTGTGGGGGCTTTTGATCGATTTGACTTTTAATAAACCTGATGAACACTTAGCTCCGGTATGTGCTTATAAGCGATAAAATAGGCGCTTATGCTTGTTTATTCTTGTTATAGTATGCCATACGATAATTCATACTTCCTTGTAATTGTTGTGTTATGTATATATCTCTAGTGGAATCATTCAAATAAAATATGATATATGATATATGAATATAGGTCTAACCTGTAGACCGTCATTTGTTCAATGTTTGACATGTTCGATATGCGGTAGCTATCGAGCAGTGTATAGAGTTATAGGAAAGTTCATATCATTCTTTCTAATTGGCGCTGTAATCCTCCACAAAAGTGATAATCGATTTGCTGACGTCAACACGAGATTTCAACTGAAGCCAATTGTTTCCCCACTTGAACTTTTCAACACAGAGAAATCCACCTTCTTTATCTGTTTCCACCAGCTGATACCACATTAAAAAGATACGGAGCTTGAGGATCTGTATACACCCAAAGCATTAGCAAGAATAATACCTTTATTTTTTAATTCGCTGAACTATGATGATTTCGACATTCAACTTTTAAAACTTGTTCCACAAGTATTCGTCTGAATCAGTTCCCTAAATACTTCAATAGCCACTTCCGTACGACGAGCATGATAAGAGATGTAAAAAGTGTAAGCTTGGTTCACCGAGAGAGGGCTTTATTTCTGAATTTTCCACTCATTTAAAATAGCACTTGCTGGCAAACAAAATTTTACGCTGGATTTCGTTACTGACATTATTTTTGAAGTTTATGTGGTTTATAAATAGATAAAACATAACTACATACTAAGTAGAACACCCTCTATCGGCAAAGTGATGAAATAGTGGCTCGTCGCCAGAAGAAATATTATTCTTAACTAGTTTCCTAAGTTCTGGATAAGCCGTATGAGCACCGAAGTCGATGAACTGAATATCCAAAAGAGGCTTTTGCGGACCTCTCCAAAAGAGGCGAGAGAGATAAATCATCAAAATAATTTTGTATGACTGTGAAATGAGATAGATCTAGATAGTTATATAGATTTCAAAGGAACGTGCTGGATATATTGTTTGTGAATATCCCGATATGCCAAATGGCTTCGGATAGCTTCAAGACTGCTTTAATATGGGATTTTTTTAAATGATACCAACTTTTCAGCCTTCCTGTTTTAATAATCGGCAACTTCGGCAATCGAGCGGCAATACTTCGCTGTCGAATGATATTTAAATTCATTTAGTATAAGTGAGTATCCCCCTTTGGTTGGCTATATAGGGTACTGAATTTATTATAACTAGGTAATACTAGGATTAAATTTTACTTTTGTTTAATACTGTTAAATTTAATACTGTCATTCGTTAAGTGCTTAATGATTTCCACACGATCGGTGGTAGAGGCCCTACTATGCAAGGAAGAACCACTTTAGCGGGAGGAACTTCTGTTGATACAATCATATCAGGTAATGTCTAATTTAATTGCATAACAATATCATGCGATTTGACTAAGTTGGATTACTCTTTGTTAAATTAATCGCCTATGTTTTTAAACTGACTTCGAGTAACCAACTGGAAATCGATATTCGGAGACGAGATGTTTATAGTGAAGAAAGTGGTGCGAAATGGTACCGACAGAATAGTCTTGTTAGAAGTTAGATACGGTGGCCACATCCCCGAAATAAAGTTTCACGCTGGGGAAATAATAAAGCCTTAATATTATTTACTTCATTTATTTTCCTGTGTCTTATTTCAAATAATTGTTCTTACTTGCCTTCTTTCTTAATTGCCTTAGCAATTTGGTCGAGTTCGCTACAATGTTTGCTTTAAATCGCTATCTACCATATATTTTCGCAATGAACAAATTAATACCACAACGATATAGGAAGTCCTTCAAATTATTTCCAATATTCAATTTCTTTATTTTATTATAAATTGCCGGAAAATGTATTTGTGCATGGAAAATTGTACGTTAATATGATGTAACACATATGTTATAACAAAAGATAAATACAATAGGAAATACAATGATGTATTCATATTAAATGTAAAGTTTTTCTTGTGTTTCATTATAGCAGTTCCCTAGCTAAAATTTTGTTATCTGTATTAAAAGATTGTACACACACACGGTCGGTATTCAACACCTGGTTAATATTGCCATTTATTAATTTTTAATATATTTTTATTTCTTGGTTATTGGTTGTTGTAATCCTTAAAAATGCCAGCTGCTGTCAGTTGTTATGTTTTTGTTTTTGTTTTCTCTTACATTGGATTACATTTACAGTTTGTAAGCGCGTCGCATCACCAAATCGAAATAGGCATCATTATCAATTGAAGCACTAATTGTTGCATAATAATTAACGAATTCCTCCTTCGTCACTTTGCCGTCACAGTTGCCGCGTCCACCCTCGAAGTTATTGAGGAATTGTGTAAGTATCTCGTTCTCGGTCATTTCACCGCTTAGATATTTGGGATGATCCTTGACCGAGTACACGGTTTTCAAATCTTCAATGGTTATTTCACCGTCACCGGTGCGATCGATCTTCTTAAATGCTTTATCGATGATATCCAAGCGTGACTGTGGCATTGGTGGCTGAGCATGTTGAAGTGATGTGTAAGGAAATTCAGAAAAATTTATGCAATATTTAATATTGTTTATATATTTATATATATATATATATATATATATATATGGGATATGTACATAAAATTAAATAACGGAAGCATATGATTTTTAACGAGAAAATGCTTACCCGCAATTTCAGCAAAAATTCCGTCATATTAATTGAACCGTTGTTATCTTCATCAAATCTGCAAATTTGTTATAAAATGAAAGAGAGTTCGTTTACAAAATGAAAAACTGATATTTTAGCAGTTAAAATGTGGCAAGGTTTTGTGAACTTTCTATTCATAGCTTATATGGACGTGTATTTCGGTGCATGCATATACATATATGAACATACACTGTGTAGCAAAAAAATAAAGCAATTGTAATTCATAAAATAACATTAGAAACTGCAAAAGTATTTATTAGCTCCCGAAGGAGTTATCGGTACTCGTACATATGTAGATACTTAATTACAAGAAGTTCCATGATATATGAGAACATTTTTGCGAGTTTCATTTGGTTGGATTTCTGTCAGATTTCAAATAGATTTCCAATTTCTTCCTCTTTAAACTCCATAGAAATTAAAGGGCTAATAATTATTCACAAAAACTGCCATGGTTTGATCGAGACTCCGTGTTAGAAAGTTACACACTACTTTTAGCACACAGTGTTCGTATATCTATGATATATGTATTCACATATAATTAATTATAACTTGGCTTATGTTTAATCATCGTATATGAAATGTTAAATTATAACGACTTTGCCATTCTCTGAATGTGGTATATACTTATATTTATGTAATTATATACACTGAACTTAGTATATTTTCTAACATGCTGGCAGAGGAACGAAATTTCTGAAACCCATAACAATTTCTGCCGGAAAAATGGGGAATAAAACAAGCTGACTGCAACTAAAATATTTGTAAAGATATTTATATTTAGGTATTTGTACTACTGTAAGTGCACATACATTTCCTTGAATATATATGTACGTATATACAGTGATTGCCATATTACGTGCTACTAATACACATATTACGGAGAAGTTAACCACGTGTTCTTCTTTTTTACTTAAAATGGGAAAGTAAAATAAAATATTGGATAAACTAGTAAGGAAGGGCTAAGTTCGGGTCTAATCGGACATATTATACTCTTGTAATTTGCAAAGATCAAAGGTGGGGAAATATTTGCAGCTGTTTACGAAATTTTAAATTAAAAAAGTTGCGTAAGAATTCAACACTCATTATTCGTCGGAAATGTGAATGGATTGAAATTATATTTGGCATCTTACACTATATATGATCTCTATAGTACTCACTTAGTTTCAGTACTATATGTCGCTTAGTGTGCGATATATTTACATTAAAATCTATCAAATTAACACAAATGAGATATATGCTATATAAACTCAACGAAAGTGGCTTAATTAAATATAATAATATAATAATAATATAATAGGAATAAGAGTCTTAGACCACGGTTGTATAAAATATGTCCGCTTAATTTCCTTAAAATATCACACATATTAAACATAAATGGTATTAAGTCAGCTGGAAAGTCGGAAATCACCATATAAATTGTGTCTAGGGCTTGTTACATTAACGTTTGCTATTACGTAAGTATATTCGGTAGCATGTTTCTACGCAATGTTACAGACAACACACACATTGGTTAACATATTCGGCATAAAGTCTGTTAGCATAATGGTAATCCTTATCTAATATGTTGCATATGGGTGTGAGGTAATTCGTGAACCGATTTTACAAACAATATTTTCGACACAAATCTATAGTCTATCTCAGATTTGACATTTACGTTTTGCAAAGATGTCTTTCATTTTGACTGATATACACGATATAAAGTCAACCGGAAGTTCCAAAATCTTAGATATTATCTATATAGGAGGCTATGGGAAGTATTTACCCCGTTATATAAATTTTTGTGAAAAGAGTACACAATTCTCAGGAAAATATGCTTTTTTTTGGCTTGAAAAGCATTTTTCCGATTACGACCATTTTAAGAGGATTGGCATACTTTGTAAGTACTATTTGTGCAAAGGTGTATACAGATATCTTCCTTGGTGCTTGATATATATAATGTAAAGTGCAAAAATCAGGTGGAATTTAAAATTGTTTAATATGAGAAATAGATGTGCTTGTAGTCAGATTTCAGCCAATTTCACTCTTGTAGCTTAAGGGGATTGTGAGATATGTACATTAAATCTATTTTAGGGCGGGCCGTGCTCAATTTTTAAAAAAATTTGAATGAAAGATGCCACCACTTTCTGCTATTCCCTGTTTTGTATCTTAATTTGTGACTTAGTTTTGCGTTTTATAGTTTTTGGCTTAGCGACATTTCGTGGTTGTGGGAATGGTCCGGTTTGGCTCATTTGCTGTAAAAATCTTCTCAGAGTGCCAAGGAACACATATACCAAGTTTCATTAAGGTATCTTAATTTTGCTCAAGTTGAAATTGAACTCGTCTCACCATCCTGTTCATCTGGTACTACAAACAACATGCAATATGTTGTTAGACTATGAATATATCCACATCTTTGCTGAACTATTACGTAGGCCGGAAACTGAATTAAAAATGTTTTTCTTGCTCCAGAAACTCTTTGTAATGGTATATAATATATGATCTATTAAGTGTATTATGTATTAGAATCTTTTAGTAAATTATTAGTATTATGTTGAAAAAAATCTATGTCGTGGAAAGGAGTCGTTTGTGGATATTTGTAAGTTGCATACTCTGAAATTAATAATTCATTTTCTTCGTAAAAAGTTTATCAATTCAGCTTTTCAGTACAAATTTTCTTAGCCTAGTAAGAAATTCGTTCACCAATAACTATGTGTTTACTAAATATTCTTTACTCACTTATCAAACATATCCTTTATTTCACTCTCCGTACATTCCAAACCAGTTTCTTTGATGCCCTTACTGAACTCTTCGAAATTTAACGCCTTGCTGCCATCGTCATCCATATTTCGGAAGGTTCTAAAAGAAATACCATAGTATTACCTCTTTGGACGAAAAGTAATATTTTCTTAAAGCGTTTTCGATAACAACATACTTCCCTTACTACCTTTGTTATACCAAGAGAGAAAAACTTTCTCCATATCTTCAGAGGGAGCAAAGCTGTAATCGGCATTAATGGCTATGTTAAGGAGCCCAGAAAGCAGACCAACACTATGCTATCTTTTCGAAGGTTCATAATAAAAGAAAGAACTATTGGCACTGCTTTTTGTTTTCGTATTTCCGAAGTTCGATTTAACAAAGCATAATTTCTTTAATAATCCCAACCACCAAAACTAATTTCCAAGATTTATAATTGCTCCTTTTTAAAATCAAAATGAACTGGTGAAACTAAGCCCTTATATTCTTTAAAGAGGAACTGCCTATTGAACCAACTCGAAATTTAGTTTCCAAAATTTAAAGATAATAATATTGGGTTGTTCGGAAAGTCATTTCGTTTTTTCCCGCCAGAGGACTTAATTACGTTTTTTCGAAACTAACTTCACACTTAAGCCCCATAACCATTATATGTCATGAGAGCTGATATTGCAAGGCTTGTGTGTGAAAAAGTTCTATTAATTCTACCCAGTAGTTTTTGGTTGGTGCCTTTTTAAATATGGAGAGCAATAAGCAGCATTTTCGTCATATTTTACTTTTTAACTTCAGAAAAGGTAAAAATGCTGTCCAAGCGAGAAAAAAATTGACGGATGTGTATGGAGAAGGCGTGTTAACAGTACGCCAGTGCCAGAACTGGTTTGCAAAATTTCGATCCGGCAATTTTGATGTCGAAGATGCACCACGGTCTGGAAGGCCGGTCGAAGCTGACAAAGATGCGATAAAGGCATTAGTTGATGCAAATCGGCGAATCACCACACGAGAGATCGGTGAGAGGTTAAATTTGTCGAATTCAACTGTTCATGGCCATTTGAAAGGCATGGACTTAACCTCGAAACTCAAAAAAAAACGAAATGACTTTCCGAACAACCCAATAAATATTTCGATGCTATATCTCTGATTATGAAAAAAATATTGCTATGTACATATATACTAATCTTTTTTTTCACTAATTACATTTGCTTTACATGGATTCCCATAAACATTTCCTGCGACGCTGGCCAAAAAGAAACGCACTCAGTCTATAACTTTTGCACATACAACGCTCATTCATTAGGATTATTCTCTTTAAGACCCTCCATCTGCATGGCACTTTCCAGCGTTTTTTGTACACTTTCTACGTAGTTTCATTATTTTAATGCTCTGCAATGCTGGAAACCCATGTAGAACATACCGATAAGTGGTTTTCGACGACAAAAAAAAAACATTAAAAGTTTTTTCAAAGTAAAACCAACTAAATCACAACCAAATTCTCTGCCCAATACAGTCATAGCAATAACAACATTGAAATAACCGACTAACCAGCTGTCAGCTAGTCAACAGTACTCTGTGGCATAGCAAGATGCATTAAGTTACATGTTGCACGAATAGCAGCAGTACTCTTGAATAGTTTATATGGCATGATGACGACGGATGAGTGATTGGACAGCTGGTTGAATAGTCCGACAGTTGGACAGTTGGGCAGTTGGGTAGTTGGAATAGTTGCAGGTTGGGTAAGGTACGAGACTGTCGACCAGACGGCAGACATTTGGCAGGTGCGGGTTCTCACCGTTCGCTAGTATGGCTGCTGAGCGGCTGTGTCATCTGCTGGATTAAAATCCTTCGTATCGTTCAACGAAATGTTGAATATTTCATTTTATTGCATTGTATTTGCATTGAAATGCAGTTTCATTGCGGCCATCATCCGCATAGCGGGCAAGCTCTTCCAGCTTCGCTCGAACTCCACACCAGCAGAGGAATTTAAGGACAACCGCATTTGATATGCTCTATTTTTTCCATTTGTTTTTGTATGCTTTCAATGATATGCTTTGAGGTTTCTAGTTGCAAGTCTGTTTGGAAGTGCACAGTTCTATGTTTACACTCATGCGCTCATCTCTCGGGTCCATCGTTTATGTTGCTCTTCCAGCAACAAAAAAAAAAAACACACATATTGATGCTTACAATATTTGTTCCCACTTCCCACTCCCCCCAATTACCTGGCTAATCCAAGTATGCCGGTTGCACCACGACTGAAGCACTGCAAGCGTAATTTGTAGATTGGATCCTTTTCACGGCCGTCCGCCAGCTCCCGCTTGGAGCGGTTGATGAGTGAAGCCTCTTTGGAGAAGAAGTCGTCACGGCCACTCATCTGGAAATAATGCGATAAAAGGGCTTAAAAGGGCTCGTTTACCCACAGCAACTAATTTATGTAGTATTCTATTTTATTAGTATTCTTTTATTAACATTAGCGCATTGTTATTGTTGCTATTGCTAACACATAATTTTACTGGAGATTTGGTTATTATAATTCAATTTGTCACATTGTCTTTTGGTCGCAACTTTTTTACTTTTACACCCTGCTTCTCTTACATTTGCTGCTTCTTTTGTACGCTTCACTTGAATTATTTGTATTAGTAGTTGCTTTTCTACGTTTGTTTGTGTTATGTAAAGCTTTTCTAGTTTTCACAAATAAAAATTTTAATCGGCTTCAATTTTGAAAAGTCAACGATATTTTTTGTTTCGACAATTTATTTTGCTGTCTTTCGCACTGAAGGAAAAAGTGAGCGCATGTGTTGTAGAAATAAGTAAAAATTTATTCCCTTAGAAATTAGAACTTACTGTGAAAATGTCAAGGCTATGAAAAACTAAGAGCTTGGTAAAACTGAAATGTATATTAATATTATGTGGAGCTTCAGAGTGCTTCAGAGTTCATAAAATACAACAATACTATTGTAGACCGCTTTTCATATCATCCTGATCGTTCTCTTAATGAAATCACGTTTTACTACTTTTAATTAGAGAAAACACATCCTATTTAAGGTAACAGTAAATAGATCTCTGAGCAATATACGAGTATATATTTAATCAACGCTTCCACCTCTCTTAGATATTTGACCGATCTTCTGCTCTTATATATGGCGTGCACTTCTATCTTCTCTGCACAATGCGCCGCTTCTCTCTCTCTCTCTCTGCAATTTTATGGAATCTTTTACATACCAAAAGTACGTTTCGAAGTTTGCCCTTGTTATTTAGTGGACAACCTATCTTAGAAAATGCTTTTTAGCTAATGCTGAAGAACTCTCATGAAAATCAAGTTCTGCAGAGTGCAGCACATTTCAGATTTTTTTATCTCATATTTATCAGACGAAAACTTTAATATTAGTTCATCCTTATAACTGGATTGAAACTCACTAGCACAAAATAGGTTGCCTCTTTAAACTTTAAACCTGGTTGAGGTGAAATAAAAAGCTAAGCATTTGGTTGCCTATTTCGAGTATCTCCGACTACGGAATACATTATTTCACATAAATAATTTTGTATTTTCACAAATAAATTCGAAATATATTTGAATTGGAAAAAATAGTCACCCCAAGTTCGCCCATCATACTAAGTGGCAATTATTCGTAGATCGTTATATGAACCTAAAGCTAGATACTAACTGTTCTTTAAATAACGCACTAAAAATATCGTAGAAATTGTTAGTTTGATAGTGAGCATGAAAGCGAAGGCGACAAATTGTTTAGTAACACCACAAGTGGGGGGCGATTAATTGAATTGCTTATTTGCGCAACGTCCCTAGCAAAGTATAGTAATTGTTAGATGCAACACATATTTGAAAATACCAGACTTCGAAAAGTAATTGCGCAGCTTTGCAACTTTATTAACTTAATGTTTCAGAGTGAAAAAACTTAATAAATATATACTGAGTATATGTAGGTAAATGTGACCTAGTACATACACATATTATTTGGATTCAGAATAAAAACTCTAGAAGCATACTCTTAAAATTCAATGAAACATCTTTAAAAACCGTGGCGGCGCTCATCATCTCTGCTAAATGTGTAGCAAAGGAATTAAGTTTCTGCGAAGCGATCGGATAAACAAGTATAAGTATATATAATGTATAATAATATATATATAATGTATAATAGTTAGTGTTTGTGGTACTTGTTTGTTCCGGTTGTATATTCTACTCATTGCTTGCACTTCGGAAGAGAGCAAGGGCGTAACTGCAATTTGGCTTATCAATCCATTGCCATAAAAAATGGATTACACTATAGGTGGTGTGGTGAACATTCAAACAAACAACGTAAACGCCATTGGAAGCAAGCATAGGCAAATAGCTCAACCCTCATGGTGTGCTCCATCAAGTTTACTCCACCTTTAAGGTAAGGGCATTTTGAACTACGCTAGATATCATATATGTAGCACACCCTGTTTTTATGAAGATTACTATAAACTTAGGGTTTTTTTAATGTAAATGATCTTCAAACAGAATTCAATGCTGATTGAATACGCCGTATCTGAATAAAATGCGGAATATTTATGATCTATTAAAGACCTGTTTACTATTGGCAAAGTACCTACGTATTCTTATCTATTTTTTACCTACTTTTTTACCATCCATTACATATTTTTGGAAGTTTATGCTCATATGTTGTAATTAGAATGGATCAGAGTGGATCAGGGTGTACGCAAAGGGGTCGAAATTTTGATTATCATAAAGATACGCTAATAACCTAAATTTGTTTTCTAGACACCAAACTCGACGCTGCTATAGACGAAGATATTACATTTAAAATTTATTGTAATTGCAGCTAGTCTGACATTGACCCATGCATATATCTGCTATCAACTATAGTTTGTTAAATCTGATGTAAAAATTGTCTTCCTACATGGACGTGATTTCAAAAAGAATGGAAAATAATACGTTTAGGCTTAACGGCTACCTAACCTAACTTATGGTTTAAGGTTGGTTAATTGGTTAATGGTTAATTTAAACTTATTTTTTGTTTGAAAATATCAGTTATATATATTATGTATATCCATCTATATATATGGCTTTCATTGCAACAGCAGAATCACAGTGCGCAACAGATGGTAACTGTAAGTTACAAATAGAATTCCAATAGCTACTTTCCTTTAAATCAAATGAAATAGTTCAATTTTGAATATGAACTACTTACATATTATCACTCCAACATTTTGTTTAATTACAAGCACTATTCATGGCAACGTTGAAATTATTGCACTTAGACTCAACAACATTACAGAGAGCCTTCACTTGTCATGGTTGACTTCGGCTAGTATGTAAGTATGTGTGTGCACATATTTGTGTACATAGTAGATACTTCTGCTTGTGGCCTACTTGTCTATATAATACTAACAGGTGTTGACACAAACGGAGGTCAAGCTACTCACGGAGCAACAGGACAATCTAGGCTAGTAATTATTGTAAATAGCGACAAACTATCGATTATACTCTCAAAGAGTTAAGGCACAAGTTTTGATATGATTTGTGTGTTCCACAAAACAGATAAAATTATACACTGGACTACCGCCACTGCATTCGAACCCATTATGTTGAAATCAAAGTAACTAAGCTACGTGCATGCAAACTTCGCTGCTTCAACCACTTACAATTGGAATTGTAGAAGTGGTTTATAGGCGCAAATGTAATCGAATAGCCGTATCATCAATCAATAAAATTTACAAACTTTCTCTCCCACATATATATATGTATATATATAATATATCGGAATGTGTATGTCTCATTAGTAATCACGAGTACATATGACTCACGAGTATGTCTCATTGACACACAAAATTACACAAAAGTATGTCAATATTTATGCCCCATACGTACCCATATATGTATGGCATTGTGTGTCGGCGCGCCTGAAAGCATGCTACTCCCCGACACAAATTAAATCAGACTTACGTATGTATATATTCCATATAAAATTATCGATTTCATGTTATCTGTCACTAGAGAAATAGCGTTGTGATTGTTGGTTGAATGTACGTGTCCATTTCGTTAACAGTTCTTTGGTCATCAATATAAAGCGTGTCCACATTGGCATGCAAATTGTCTTCTAGACTCACACAGGTTTTGTTTAGCAACAAAATTAAGTGAGTTGTTGTAGTTAAACACCGTGAAATTTAATTGGATATTTTGCACTATCATTAAAAAAAAAACTAAAAAACTACGCGTTATATAGACATAAAGATAGAAGGTACATAAAAAGGACTACAGAGACTTAAATTTTACATGAAACTCGGCAAGTACGAAGCTTTAACCTGACATTAGTGGCAGCGGAACAATAAATATAAACCCGTTAAAAGATCACGCTGGCATCACCAACGTTTCGGAAGATGTATGTATCTCAAAGTATATATCGTTAAGTACCCTTGACTTACAATTGGTATAATTTATTTTATATTTATTATTATTATATACGATATTATATATTATGTTAAAAGTGATATGTAGAACATATGTATGTACCTTTATTTATTGTAGTTCTTCTAAGGATTTATAGGGAATATATTCTACGGGGACTGCCATTTTATCAAAGATGATTTTAATCAAAATCAAAGAAGTGCATAATCGTTTACTACGACTGGTTTTTCTGTTGATATGATGAAAAAAGTACTGGCAGCAATCTTAGAATGGAATTTACATACGATGGATAATCCATAAGTCGGTCAAAAATTATTTTATTTTTAATAAAACTGTAGCCACGTAAACATAAAGGGTCGGTTGCTCCAACGAGATAAACTTAGCTATCTTTATGACTAAGTTATTTTCAATATTCAGGAAAGCTAAGTCGATAATTATTTAACTCACTTCTTAGCTGACTTATTTCTGACTTTTAGCAAATCCAGCATAATACTTCTGGATTTTTCATATGGATGGCTTTAAATGTACGTGCTTAAATATAAAACTTTAAAAACAAAAATTTGAGTTGAAAGTTGAAAGCGATTTTGGTTTATAAGTTATACAATTGTTCTTAAAAGTAACAAGCAAACAAAGAGGCATCGGACTTATCTCATTACTATGATGGTTTGGATTTTACTGATGAGTTTTGCACAGGAAACGAAACTGCTTGCTTGGTTGTTTCTTCAACAAAAGTTCTTGCAATGAACTCCAACGATACATTTACTTTTGTTTTGCTGTGACGTAGTGGCTTTTTTAACATTCCATTATGACACAGTATTTCTCACGAATTTTTAGTACTAGCGCATATTATTAATATACAGTATATAGGAAATTCAGTTTTGTTTAATGGTATTTATAAAATAGCTGAAAGTTTGTTTACATGCAAGCATCGCCAGCGAACACCTTTTGCGCCAAGTCGAAAAACAGTTGAATGGAGAATTGGCTGAGAGCAGAGTTGGCTTTGTAGTTCCTCAATCTTAAGATTTCAGCATTTGCCGGCGCAAACCGATACGAGACATCATTTGCGAAAAGGAATTGTGTGTAGGAATTGTAGGAATTGTTTGTTAGTCAACGCGAAAACACATTTTTTAGCATAAGATTATAGTGCAAACTTTTATTGACAAACTTACAAGGATTTTAAAAACTCAAACGATCGACACAGTTATCTTTGTGTTTATTCATTTATTTTTTTCTTCTTTTGTTTTGCAAATAACCACTCGAAAATATGTACTGCAACCTACGCTCGATAATACAAGCAATAGTTTTGATAGCACAAGAAATTATAGCTGAGGTTAGATATTAATTGAAAAGTGCACGTAAACGCTTTTTAATTTATCCCAAAAATTATCTGTTTTAAATTGGCTGTAAAACCATTTCCGCTCTCCAACAAAGTGATAAAAAAAATTACTTGAAAACAATGCCATTTTTATTTTATGTGCCCTGAATTCGAATGTCTAAATAAAGCAAAGCAGTTATGTATCTTTCAAACAGCGTTGAACTCGTGGTTAATTCGTTTAAGATAAAGTATCTAATAAGATTATCAGAAATATGAAAGAATTGGATATACGTTCCTCGAAAACTATACTAACTCGAAGGGTTCCTTTGCTAAGTTGGTGCGACTACAAGAAAACTGAAATCAAAGTTAAGTAAGCAGGTATAATAATAAACTTAGAATAGTGTTGTGAATGTTAGGTTAAGCAAAGTGAAGTATAAAGACAGAGATAGCATCTTAGAAGAAGAAAATTTAGTTATTTTTGCTGAAGATTTCAAATAGTTCGCGAATATGCTAAATGAGACAACATCATTGCTCATTTTATATTCCTTTAACGAAATATTTATCTCGTGGTTCAACAAGTCACTTTTCCAGTGCACTAAGCTACTTATTCCTAAATGCGGTATGAAGACACTGCAAACTACTTGAACTATTCCGAAGGTCATGTCAATATTGAAGACCATAAATGAATATGAAAACATAACTCAAGTGAATATGAAAAGAAACACAAGGCGACCGAGTTAACGAACTGGTGAGGAATGGTAAACATACCATAGTAAGAGATAAAGGAACTGAGATATTTACAATGTAATAAAAATGATAAAAAGCAAACAAGGACAATAAATATGCCGCTAGGCATCAAAATAAATTATGAGGAAGACAAACCGACGCACAAAGCGCAAAGAGACAACGGACAACAATTTCACACGTCGTCAGCACAGTGCGGCACTGACAATAATAATGCTGCTGACGACAGCAATGCTCATATACGAAACAGCGGAGAGGCCCTAATGCAGATGTTTGTATGGGCGAGTCCTCATAAAGTAAGCGATGTGCGTCAATGCGCTCGTTTGCCGAGAAATAAAGCAAATGGGTCACGTTTTTGGCGACACCATCGATTTACCATAAATTGCAAGTTAAGCACAAATCAGCAGCATAACTAAGAAGGAGACTACATAAGGGGCGAGTGGGGAGTGTCGAGCGGCAGCCACAAAGGGAAGCCTGCAAACAAGCAAACAATAAAACGGGATATGCAGGGATATGCGCACGGCTGCAGAAGGCAACAATTGTCAAGTTAACAAAGTCAACGAAAGCGAAACAAAGTACACAAAATGAGGAAAAACGACAACAAAAGGCCGAATAAAAATAGTTTGTTGATGAAGAAAAAATGCGTTGATAATGCAGGACGTATGAGTGACGCAAAAAATTTAAGTATGATTTGTATTGACACACCCTAGGGACACATTGGCGGGGGGTGAGGGGGGGCGGCGTGGTGTTCCGTGCACAACTGGACGCACAGCCATGACCGTTGACAGATAAGGCGACAGCAAGCACGTGTGCACTCATACATATCTATATATATTATATTCATATTCAGCGAAAAGTTCTACGCTCTTTTTACACTGTTGCTTGTGGAAATGTTGCGCATTTTTGACTTTTTCTGTCATTTCACTTTTTTGGGGTCCATCTCAAGAGCACTGGCCAATATTTGACGCTGTCGCTTGAGCTTTTGCTGTCATGGCAACACGCCCAGGCGAGTACATTTGATGCTGTCATCACTAGGCAAGTCTTGTCTGCGAATTTTTCCTCACCGCTCTGTGGAAATTGTTTTTTCCTTGCGCAAATAAAATATAGGAGGCTTGATATTTATGAAATAAGTAAATAAATAAGGAAATAATGTGCAATGTCGGGCGTTTTTCCGACACAGTTGTAGCGAAAATTTTTTCAATTACAAAAATGATATAATTGGAAACATTTTTTGAAAGCAATGATTTTTGGAAAAACGTACAAAATTAGCGAAATATTATGAAATAAATTACCATCGATGCTACTCACTTTTTAATGTTTTTGTTCTTTTTATTAGAATTATGGAAGCTATCGCCGATAGCAATGAAATTTATTTACACGCTAATTAATACTGTTATTTAATTAATTTCCTCTTTTGCTGCTACAGTATTTTACTCAATAAAAACAATTAATATTTTTTCCGTTGCACTTTTCATTTATTCACATGTCAAAGCTACACACGCGACAATCGAGCAAAAGAAACTGAGCAAATGACTATGCGATTGCCTGGTTGGTAAGTATTCGAAGCGGCCCGAAGCAGTAAATTGGCGCACACACAAACACAAATGTACTTGGTGGGTACTGTTAGTGTGTATGTATGTGTCTCTCTCTACGTTCAGTTGTTGATAAATGTCGCACAACAGCCAGCCACCCAGCCAGGCTACTTGGTCAGACAGTTAGCAATTACCTCTACAATACAAGCTTAATACTTGTAGGCACACTATGTTTTTATACCCAGTGCCAAATGGTTACACAAGGCACTTATATCATTGTTCTTTTTGTTTATAACAGTAAGTGTAAACTTAATCTTATAGGTTTGAAATACTTCCACCAACTCTTGCCTTTTTATAAAATGGCTAAACTGTTTTCTAGTTAGGCATAAAAGGTATTGAACTTATTTAAATCAGTAATATCAAGGCTTTTTTTTATTTTCTTGGTAACCGACTATGTGAGGTCTGGGGAGTACCATAACCGTTTCCTCAATTCTGAAGGCGAAACAAATTTGTGTTAGTACATCCAGCTCAGTCATTCGTCACTTAATTTTTCCTATATACAGATAATACCAACTTTCCTCTGCTATCACCATCGACAAGTGACACAAGTGTCCCTCAACACTAGAGTATAATCAACCAGTGTATCCGCTAGATATGATATTTAAAATTCGTGTTATTCCAGAAAGCTCTGTGAGGTCACTCCTTTCATATTTAACCATGATTATATTCAACCCCATTTTGCATTACAGTTTATGAACATTCTTCAAAGTCGTTTCCATAATAGGCGCATTTCTGGTGAAATGTTATGAAGGAAGGGTATCCATCCAATATTTTAAGTTTCAAATGTTCTATTTTGTCAAATATGCACATTGCGCTCTACTTCTCGATATATTCAACCATTTAATCTATTGGTTGGCATGAGAGGGTGACTCACTACGACTGTGTGAGTGAACACGGAGGAAAAGACACCCATGGAGAACTAATTAACCTTACGTTTTGAGATTTTTCTTCATTCCCTCGTGAAATAAGCAATTTCGTACTTCTTTATTCATCTTATAAATTTTACGATTAAAAGGAATATATTAGACACTAAAAATCTTAACTTTATTGTATTTAAATTACCTAAAACACAAAATATAATTCATTACACCAAAAAGCATTCATAACCATAAATAATTTCGCGCAGGCCACATTTGCCTTATCGGACCAGTTATGCGCGATGTTATTTCGCCGCTGTCTCGACAAAGACTAAACGATAGATCATAAGTTTACGTGTGATGTAAGCTAGCACAATTGTGCTGTGAAATGCCGATCACTGTTAAAATTTGATCACATTGATGTTCTTGAAGCGGCAAAAGTCTCTCGAAATTCGAAATTCGAAAAAAAATTCCGTAAGTAATTTGGGAAATGTTGCCGAGTTGACAGTTCTTGGCCGAATATAAATCTGGGTCCGTTGTGGTTACATAGGATCGACTGTCGTTTAATCACATCTTAGGCAGCTGGAGGCCAAACGTGAGAAATGTGATCTTAGTTATCGTTTATATCTCAAGTGGAATTGTACATCCACTGGTGTTCTGCTGTGAATTCAGTTTTCAACAGCAAGCTCTTACGTAATGACATGTACGATCTATGTCGATGCTAGGACTTGATTCGATATGTAATGATGTTGCAGTAGTGTTCGACGTGAATGCAGTTTCCGTTTATAGGAAGCAGGAGTCGTGAGATAGTGATATTGAGAAGACTCTTAAATGTTCACCAAGTCCCCATAGACATGATAGGTCATTCCGTTCTAATTTTTCATCGCTCAGCGATTGCGAGGTTTGCATATAATTTACTTGACCGGTATATAGGATGTTGAAGACCAAATGGTTTCCATACTGTCATATCTATTTTATTGTTTACTTTTACCTGAAAAACTTATAGGGTTTGATGCCAAAATATTTAAAATTTAGCTTTTGTACTTTTCAACCTTAATTTCTTGTAGAGAAGAGGCCTGAAATCGAAAGAGTCCAATACAATTCTGCTCTGTGCCCATTTTACAAGAAAATTTAAGATATCTTTCAAAAAAAGTTAAATAAATTTGTTGACAATCTACATACATTTTACAAGTTATCTCAAAAATGTGTTCTTATATTATGAACTCAAATTTTCGAAAAAATTAAACTAATCATTACAATGAAAGTATTGTTGAATATGAGAACGTGTCGTCAAATTTGGAAGCTCCTCAGAATATAAATAAATAAAGTTATCTTTTCAATTTCCAAAACTTGGAAACTGGCAAATAGAACAAACATTAAAAATACTGACAATCAATTAAAGACGAATCAAAAACTTATAGTATATATACAAGGTAAGAATTTCGATTTTAATTAAAGTCTGAGGTAAACTCAGTTTCGGTTAAATACTTTCGGTCAATGTATGGATATATATATGGATATATATAAAGGATATGTATATGTAAAATAAATATAAATGAAATATGAAATATAAATGTATAAATGACAATATTTAAACCTGCTATGGCCATGGCAGTCAATCTCCAACCTTTATATTTAGAGAGGATTAAAATTTATTTGGGATATAAGAATTATAATAAGATATATTTTGAATTTTTTCTTTCGATGTACCCTTCGTAATCAGAATGATTCGACATAAGAGTTTCGGTTGCATACGAATTTTGACAGTCTTACTGGCTTTTTATTGTAAATACACACGCTCAGCAGTATTATACAATATTAAAATAATTTGGTGTATGCCATGTAATTTTTAGTGGCAGCGCTGTGCCCAGCAAACCAGCAATGTACATGTATGTGACACAATCACTACAATGATGCACATACATAGACATGCACACGTATATGTATATTTGATTAGTGTTTAGCTTTCGCCGTTACATTTTTCATTTTATCTATCTCGCCGTAGTGTCACCCATTTGTTTATATAGAATACTTTTTATTTTGCTGCTTTGCGTTTCATATTTCGTAAAGTTTTTATTGCACTTCGAATTTTGCCATTTGATGTTGCTAGCAATTTACACCGCGTACCTCCTTCTGCTACCTATGTTCCTGCAAAATGTATTTAGCTTGTAAATAAAACAAAATATGCCTTAATTTATAGCGCGAATCATAAAGAGGTGTGTCGTCGGCTGCCGTATGATAATTAGTGAAGTGTGAAATTATGTTTGACAGAGTCTTGATTTCTGATTTATATATTTCCATTTACAATTAATAGTTTCATTAAGATATCCGTCATTGCTTCCGTTATGTATTAATGGAGTTTACAATTTATTTACAACATATTTGTATTTATGTGTTCATTCTAGGCCAAATGAAATTCGAATATTATAACACATCAAGGGAATGAAAACTTAAAATTAATTAGTTTTGTTTTATTGGCTGTTAATGCATAATAATAATAAACCCAACCGATTACCCTCCTCCCGCCCAACCGATGCGAGTGGCGTAAGCCGCATATGTTTTGAATTAGCCGAGTCATGAATGGCAAGAGAGTTTGTTAAACCCCACGGTCTAAAATTGCTTAGCTACAGAAACAGATATTTCAAAAGCTAAGATTTAAAATTAAGTTATAATCAATTTTATATGATCTTATTCATTATGGGAAAAAAATATAGTTTTTTTAGTGCTGAAAAGTCAGTCTAATAAATCAAACGTGCTGGAATGAGTGACGTGCGGAATGGTTCGTTTAGTTCAAAATTTTATCTACATGATTTTAATAGTATGGGTCTAACCTGCTTAGATAAGTGAACAGGGATATTAATATTAACTTCAAACAAAAGAAAAGAAGTACAAATTGATGCGTTCGGGAGTTTCACTAAGAATAATATGCCCACAATTCTCCTACGACTAGCGAGTGTGGGAACATTTATAAGTTTTAAGCGACTAGTGTATGAAAGATGACGGATTTATGGAGGAATATGAATTCTAGATTAGCCCATCGGAAATGCAACAAGGAAAGAAGGAAATTTTGTTTTTCGGACGGACTCTAATTTGTCAGAATGGATTTGGTAACTAGGGTTCCATACCACAGACTATACCTTATTCTAATATGGGCCTAACCATAGGGGCTAAAAGACTTTTATTACCATACCGATCTTTAAATTCTTTAAACCATCTTTTAGTAAAAGTAAGAATATCTTTAGGTTTCAAAACCATTATTTTAAAATGAGGACTGAAATTCAGTTTGAAGTACATAGTAACTCACAAATCAAGAGAGTTAAATACTTGTTCTATGCTATAGCTTTTTATTACACAGGGAGAGGTAAACACGAATCAACTGGAAAAACACACCGCCTTGCATTTTTTAAGATTAAGTGGTATATCACTTCTATCACACCAAGTAGCAAAATTGATGCCTTTCGTCTATTGATATTTATGATTTAAAAATCTTTTCTATAACCGAATAAATCAGTTAATATGTGAAATATTTTAGCGACATTAAGTGAATTGTTATCCATATCGGTTCATAGGTTCCTCTAATCTCCATATAGTGAATTTGTGGACAAAAATCCTTGCCAACACCTGAAAATATTTCTCGACCTTTGATCCTTGGGAAAGTATAAAATCTTTGGCAACATCCGAACGTACCCATCGTGTACCCCTTGTTCACTTAATCATTCTCTTTAGAGTTTGACTAGTTCGCCGAGAGTTAGTTCGGATGCTCCATTATTTCGTCCTGTGTCCTGTAATCATATTTTAATAGCAGATGTGTGGCACTTTGTTAATAATAATTTTCCGGAATTCCTTTTTTTCGTTGCTAACCATTGTTCGCGCTTCCTTCTTTTATACTTCTTTCAATACTTAAGTGTACCTGAGAGTTGTACCAAGCAAATGATTTTTGACTTTGCCGGCCACGTTGTCAGTCTTAATGGCCTAATAATGGCTAATTAAAACTTAGAATTTAGAAAATTTATGGTTTGAAAAAAGTATAAAAAACCATATTTAATATTTATAGTACGAGGTGTGTTCAAGAAATAACGGTAATGTTCTTCGAATGTGTTCTTCGACTTTAATGGCATATTACATCATGAATTCTTGCTCTAATGTCAAACCGTCAATGAGGAGTACTATCTACAAGTTCAACGCCGTTTGCATCAAGCAATCCGATTCGGATTCGAAACACCCAGACACCACAACAATTCATGGCTTTTGCTCACTTTTGCTCAATCCTGCTCACACTTTGTTGCTTGTTCGTGAATTCTTGGCCAAAGACAATACTGTAACAATGCCCCAGCTTCCACATTCGCCAGACATGGCTTCGTGTGGCATTCGGGGCCGTCGTTTTAAAAGTATAAATGTCATTAAAAGCGCATAGCTTAAAGAGCCATAGGCCATCCCAAAAATCGAGTTTGAGAAGTGTTTCGACGATTGGAAGAAACTCTGGCATAAGTGCATAATATCCAAAGAAGACTATTTTTAAGGCAACAACATTAATGTAGACGAACGAATGAATATTTTTTTCAGCAAACCCATTATTTTTTGAACACCCCTAGTATCTTAGTACGAAAGGATTAAGTGTTAGAGTAAAGACATTTTCACAGTAGAATAGTATAACATATACAAACAAATAGTTGGCTAGTAAATATTTGTTAGTTAGTCGGGCGAGATCTTCCCCCATATAAGATCTTGAAAGAATCCAAAAGTATTAAACCACCATTGAACTTAGCATATTGGAAATATAAAACCACTGTTCTAGTTATTAAAATTGATATCCCATAATATTGCAATGTATGTCGGAAGCACTTAGTATCACAATTAGCTATTCTATAGAGCTATTGCATTATTTAAATATTTGTAAGCTATTAAATGCTTTTAAGCTTTCGGCATTATAATATGAAGCTGCTGCATAACAGCACAATTTGTCCTTACATCTGTTGATATTATATATAGACATATGGTAATATAACCCTGGCCTCCCTCCCTCCCTCGCCAACCCAGCACAGCCCTTTATAAAATTCGCGTGAAGCGCTACAATAGTTCCGCACCCCTGAAGTGGAAAAAGGCTTGGTGAGCTTTTAGACTTACATCTTCATGTTCTTGTACAAATCTCAAATATTTGAAATTTTCTTCATTAATATTTAAAACAACATTCAGGACAATTGTACCACACGCTAACTAGTTTCGCCGCTAGCGTTGCTGCGCCATAGAAATCGTTCTAATTGAGGTAAACATTGTAAAGGGCAGGTGAGCTGGCGACAGACTGTCGCATTGCCACATCGGCCTTATCTGAAATTTGCACTCGACCACCGCGGCAAATTCAGCAATAGAATTCAGCCCGTTCCACACCACCCATGCGCTTACTCCCGGGTAGCTGCAATTAGTTAGAAAAGCAGTGACTGCGTTGACAGGCGAGCAAAGAACAGTTTCATGTTAACACACTCATAAATAATGGACTCCCAGCGGGGCAAATATTTTAACAGCATATCATGGCAGCGGCCGGGACGAAGAAAATTATTAGGCTACGGCTCACTGGCTGAGGTGACAGAGAAAGTATACTGAGTGCGGCGCCCAATTAATGGCGAAATGCGCTGTGACGCTTGCGTATTTCGCTATGAGTGCGAAAATTAAGCGCTTAGCTGGAAATGAAGACGAACAAAAGGCCCAAATACCCAAACAAACACTACAGTTATGCAAACTCCATTTCCATGCATAAATGCAAATATCCGTAGTTGTGTGTAATGAAATTACATATATAGTGAACGTAGGTTGTATATGTGAACACTTAGCTGTATGCAACATATGCCGACACGCATACACCCACACATTTAGCAAGGTACGTGAGCTCACATTTTTATGGGCGACAAATTTATCAGTGCCAAGACGTGGAAGAACAATTCAGCGTAGATATAACAACGATTTGTCTTCTTTTAACATGACAAGACCATCAGCAACAACAACTACAACTACGCGGTGAACAAATTGTTCCCAACAACAATAATAATAAGAACTATTACAAAATGAAGTTGAGGAAGCATAAATTAACCGTCAAAAAGAAAAAACGTTTAGGTGCTGCCAACATATATCTGCGTGAACAATTTGTATTCAGCAAAGGCTGTACTATGTGCTGATGAAAGTACCGTTTCAAATAACTCGCTTTGCCATAGCATATAGTCGGGTTACCTGAATATTTCTTTCGGAGTTAATTTTATGCCGCTCATGAGCGCTATTTGATATCACGCATTAATCACGCTCACACAGTACACCATTTGCGGTGTCCATCGTCGAAGCGAAGTGGAGACAGTCTTATAAAACATACAGTTCGGCGAAAGAGTACTTAACTTCTGAACTGTCTCGTCAGCCCAAAGCAGCCGTTTTTCAAAAAAATGGTAGAATAATAATTACAGTACAAAGAACCAACATTTTACGAGGGTGATCCGATAAGGACTTAGCCTTACCACCACGTGTGCGAGATAGCTGAGACACCAGGCCTCTCAAAAAACCCCATGGTTCTTATATCCACATGTTTCAGTTCGGAAACATCGGAACAGTAGAAACAGTTGACTTCATTCAGCGAACCTGCTCTATAGAAGGGGGAGACTTGCCTTTCGTCTCAAAAGCTGATGGCCACCATTTTCTGGACTTCAGATTACAGACCTCTACAATATTGAATTGTTGTTCATACAGTTTTGTTGACTTGGCACATAATTACGACCTGTAATCATGCTTATGCGCAAGTGTTCTCTTAGTAAGTAAGTGTAGCCTTTCTGATGAATGGGGTATTTTCTAACAGTTCAAAAATTTCGCTCTCCCTCGTGAAGGGTATAAAATCTATGACATGGTCAAACATATCTATTCTCATATTTCTACAATTCTAATGCCAATGCCTTGAATTTGCCATTCTTGCAACTTGCTTCTTCTCAAGCTATTCGGTGAAAGTGTCATCAAATTGCACGCGCTCATCAACTAGAAGTTTATGTGACATCAAAGCACTTAATGTCAAGCTTATCCCATCATCACACTTGCCACAGCTCAAGGATTTCGCACGTGGGCGTAGCGAGCAGGTTCATATTTATGAAGATAGTATTTGTGATACACCATTCGCGTGGCTGGCATTTGTATCGCTTAGTGTCACTATGGCTGTCAGTGCGGCGTGTTGACTCCCAGATATGCTAAGCAACTAAAGATGAAGCATTTGCATAAGTATTTTTTACAAAAATAAATTTAACATTGCTGATTTCAAATAGCAAGTGGGCGTTTCGAAGCAAAATGGAATATCCACACCGCCCAAAGTTAAAAATGGCGGAGAGAAAGAGTAAGTCAGTTGCAAACGAAAAAGTGACGGGTCTTATCTAACTGTGGTCTTCGCTTTGTTCAAAAAAGGATTTGCATTTTTTGGTTGTTGTTGGCGTGCTTTAGTTTAGAATATTGAAGTCGCCGTTTGAGGTTTTCCATTGAGAATGCAGAGCATTTAAAAAATATTATTTAAAACATGGATATTTTATTCAAAAAAAAGTTATCTTACTGCCGATGAGAGGGCAATTTTGAATTGTTGCTGTGAGATATTTTAGCTGCACCCTTAACAAAAACAGTTTCATTTCATACAGATGGAAGCACATTGAGCAAATGTGAAACCTTAGCTTAGAGTCATTTTTCCATAGTGTTCCTGTCGACTTGAAAACTATTTTTTAATACAATTAGCCCATAATATATAAATATCATTATCATATGTTTGCAGGCTCAGTCCTCCGAATCAATGAGACCACATTGTAAAAGGGAAAGTGACCGCTAGAGGCACCACATACTTTTTAATTTTTACCGGAACCGCCACAGTAGTTGTTGTTGTCCTAGTGGTAGAAAACCTTGAGAAGTTGTTTCGGTCACTTAAACCAGACTGTTGTAGAAGCAATCTTAAAACTTCTTGCCTCTTTGTAGAATATGGCGATATTCTTTTTTCGATCTTCGTCTACCTTTGGATACATTCTAATCATTTAAAGGGTTGGCCGAGTCTAGGAGTTTAAACAAATCCAAATTTTTTAGTGGCTCAAGGATCTTCGCTCTGTTAGTCTCAGTATGTAAAATGTTAATCGCAATGTAAAACGATTAATTTCAAATGGGGTGACGATGGTAGTGGAGACAGTCTCTTGTTTCCGCTTACATTTTTAACTGTAGCTTCACAGTAACTTTATCTAGTAAACTAAGTACTATTTTTATACCCTCGCAACATGTTGCTACAGAGTATATTAGTTTCGTTCACCTAGCGGTTGTTTGTAACACCAAGACCTAGTAACGATTTAGTATAAACACCTCTTTTGTAACACCTAGAACTAAACGATTTAGTATAAATGATCAGGATGAAAAGGCGAGTTGAAATTCGAGTGACTGTCTGTCTGTCCGTTCGTCCCCCCTTGTGGGTCGGGGGATAAGAATAACCCGCGGTAAGGCATGCCAGTCGTACGAGGCGACTAAAATAGAAAAAAAAATGCGCTGCATTTCAAATAGACTTTGCTCAATCTATTTGGCTTCGCCATGTCAGAAATAGTGCTATATTACTTAGCTTGAACTTAGTTTATTTCACTTTAAATGTATTATGCACACACTTAAAGCGGCATTTGAGTTCAAGCTACAAATGCCACCAGTCGAGATGAATGGGTAACTCAACTGGTAGTAGCCTTTAGGCTACAAGTTCCGACGGGAGACATTAATCTGGTGCCACGGGGAGCAGGAGCCCGGTGGAGTTGCTTATCGCTCCATCCTGCTCATTGCGGTAGGCCCTTCGGGGAGTATCGTGGTGGCTGTGGTTTAACACCTGAATGCGGGTAGAACTGTCCGGGGCGGTACAGTTCAATGTGGAGTTGAATTGCAACCGGGTGCCCGACCCATAGAAAGGCAGAGTTTTTAGGTAGGCCTCGAACCCCACCAAGGTGGTTATTGTGCCATTCCACAATGCCGATCGGTACTGTTGGTTTTAGCGAAAGCTATTATAAACGGGGCGCTGATCGACGCATTGTATTGATCCGTTGTGTGTTTGAACACCGTGGAGTCGAGCTGACAACGGCAGGTACCCACGTAAATCACATCGGCTTCTGCCCGTTCGTCCGTCCGTGCAAGCGATAACTTGAGTAAATATTAAGATATTTTGATGAAACTTGGTGCACGTGTTCTCTGTCACCGTAGGGCGGTTGGTGTTGCAGATGGGCGTAAATGGACATGTACCACACCCACAAAATGCCATTATTCGAAAACAGCTAATGTGCTATAACTAAGCAGAAAATAAATATATAAACGTGTTATTTGATATATGTGTATACGTGTATATAGAGGATCCGTGTACAGTGGGGCATCTGTAGCCAAACATTTTTGTGGGTATGGCCCGACCCCCAAAATGTTTGATTAATATATCTCGGAAACCGTTCAAGCTTTATCAATCAAACTTGCTCCGACTAAGTTTTTCTAGCACATCTTCCTATATTAGGAAAATAAGTGAAATCGAATAATAACAAGCCCACCTGCCATACAAAAGATATATTGAAAATTACTAAAGTGCGATAAATCGCTGAAGAACACGTTAGAAACTTTAAATCATGCAGCAAATATGACATACAAGGGTTGCGTAGGAATCCGTGTAAACTTTTGAAGATGGGTCGTGGCACCGCCCACTTTTAGGAGAAATCCCATACATCAAAAGCCCCTTAACCGATTTCAACAAAATTTGGTACGTGACATTACATTTGAATTCATGTCATGACTCATGACTCATGTCACATCGTGAAAAGCGACGAAATCGGATAAAAACCACACCTACTTCTCATATAACACTATTTTAAGTTTCATCTGATCCCTTCACTTTAAGGCAAATAAATCGAGCAGCAATTAAGATATAAAAATTAAACTGTGTACAAATAGTCCCTTAAGGATATGTCGACTTATGCGTAAAAGTAGGCGCAATCGGATTATAAATCTTCAAGCCACCAGATACCCAATATTAGGACCTCAGTGCCTCTATCTTCCATTTTATCGAAAATATCGGGAAATCTGTGAGACATTGTAATGAAATAGGAGGATTCTTTTTATGTGATAATAATGTGCTCTGGTATCAAAAAAAGCGAAGATCGGATAAATACTTCCCCTAGCCCCCATATACCAAATATACAGATTTTCAACCTTCCTGTTCCTGAATTCCCGACTTTCCATCTGACTTTAAACCGGTTATGTTGGTCAATGGGTGTGATATTTTAACGAAATTAAGGGGATATGTTTTCTTAAACACAATGTGATTTCGCGCTAAATATGAAAAAAAATCGGTCTGCACCGCGATCTAAGCCCCTTATTCCTTATGTAATGATTTGCTTTCTTCTGTTTGACTTTTCCTCATGTATCTAGTATATTCAATTAAACCACTTTGTTTGAGTTTATATCGCATATATCTTATCTGAGTTAATTTGGTAGATTTTAATATAAATATCTCTGACACGAAGCAAAATATAACAATGAACGTGCATGAGTCTATGGCCTGTAATATAAGTTAATAAGATACCAAATATGATTGCAATCCATTAACGGTTTTTACCAGCACCTGAAAGCATATCCCCGCGTCTGATCCTTGCACATAGTGAAGGTATAAAATGTTCGGTTACACCCGAACTTAGCCCTTCTTTACTTGTTTAGTTTAATGTTTAATTTTTTAAATATTTAATAGTTTCGTGCATGTAATGGTTGCTAGTAACACCTTAAACTAATCGAGATAGAAATAGAGTTAAAAATAAATAAATGATATCTTGGTACACGCATTCCCTATCGCTCTGTGAAGGTAGAACGATCGCTCTATGAAGAAATAGGAAATAGATAGCAGATAGGCGTATGATTAGGAGTATGTACTACATTTAGCACAAGGAATCGCAGAAGGGAGGGACATCAGCGGCGAAAGATTTTTAGAAAGTGGGTGTGGCCCCGCCCCCTAATAGGTTAAATGTACATAGCTCACTAACCACTAAGGCAATATCTATCAACCTTACTGAGGACAAATTTCTTTGGCACCTCCTTAGACTAGAATATAATGTATTCGGTTGCAACGGAACTTAATACATCTTACTTGTTTTTTATAAACAATTTACAACAATTTTTTCTGACAAAAACTTTACCTTTGTTCAAGTGTCCGCCATTTTGTTAAAAATTTATGTAAATCTAGAAATATTCCAACTTTACCAGTAAGTCTTATGTATATTAAGATACCGATTGCAATTTCGTCTTATATTTCGTCCAATTTTCTTCCTGAAATCAGCAAGAAGGTGATTTCGAAGGCGGCCAAGTAGCCGCCATTTTGCATAAAGGTTTCAATATACCACTTTCTTAAACGCTTAAGTACCCGTTTTTAAGTATTAAAGAGAGAAATTCGGTTCCTTTTTTTAATCCTAGAATAAATTGTCGAAGTTAGTTCGAAGGTCGAAGGTCGAAGTTTTTTTAAGGTTTTTTTTAGGTGTCGAATTTTTAAGGTTCCAGAGTGACCTAACCTTCCATGTAACTGACCTTCTGATTTTTACATTGAATATCTGTTTGGATTATTAAGAATTAGGAGTAATTCATTGAGTAGGAGCTTAAAATCCTCAAAGATGGGAACGCTTCTTGTATATAACACGCATTTTGTAATAAATCCACAACTTCCGTGCAATAAATTAGGAGTAACAAAAATTCTACAAATCCATACAGTTTAATCAACAATGCCAAACAAAATTTCTTTCGGAAGTAGTTGTTAACTAGCAAACATAAGCTGTTTGTCTGACATAGTGATCAAGCAGATATTCGGAGGTGAGATCTGGTATAAATATTTACTAGGTGCTATCGGCTTGCAGTATAAGATAATCGCACAAATTAGAACATGTGGATATGATATTTGGAGAGACAGAAAGAGACCACTTTTTCAAATAATTTTACTCAGAACGCTCTCAGAAGAAAGCTTGTATAGACTTTACTTATAAGAACTGCGAGTGTAGCTTTACATCTAAAACACGAACCTACTTCTATATTCGATTTGAAGGCACTAAAACTAATTTGTTTTCCTATTGTTCCAAGTTTCTGGAAGAATTATTGTTATTCGCCTAGGATCCCATTGAAAAGTTAACCAAAAGAGCCCATAATGCAACTCATGTATCAAGCGGAGTTATGGAGCAATACCATTTATATAAGTTTTATATGTACTTCTACTTCTTTTACATGTACAGCCTAACTCAGCGCAGACAAAAATGTTATTGATTGGCCTTGAGTATAAAGGTGAAATATAGTAGTCAAAGGAAACAAATCTGTAGACATTATCTTCAGAAAAACCGTAATTATGTCGATTTAATACCAGACAGTCTATTAAATTGCCCAACACATCTCGAAGCCAAAATAAGAGCTTAGCTTGAAGCTGCTGTAAATGAAGTGGCTTTTCGGAAGTAAATCCTAACTAATTTTCTGAAATAAAATTCTGGTAAGCAAGGTTACTCTCTAACCGACATGGCACATGCACATGGGGGCGAACTGTGGGACAGAACGTCAACGTTCGGCATTGAAATACTGCAAACATTTCAAAACAAAACCCTTTGTATAATGGTAAAAGTTTTTCTAATCCTCAAAGACATTAGCATCCCAACTAATTATATAATTATCTCAGCAAATAGAATTCAACGACAAAGTCCGAGCTGGATCAGATTGCCACTACAACTGTCTTCGACTATTATTGAAATATACACTGGAGAAAAATTAAAGAGAAATATATTTGGTGAAATATCTTAAGCTTGGGAGATATAATTTTGAATGAGTAGTAATAGAAAAAAGTGTTCTAAATTTATTGTATTAATTCGACAGTAGTGGTCATAGACTGTCCTGGGAAATGATTGTTTGCTGTTAGATATTTTGTATAAGCTAAGACATTTAATAGGTCTTGACAGCAATCAACGCAACAAATTGCTATTTTATATTGAATACAAACTTGTATGCACGTCTCCATACATTATGACAGCGGCTAAAGCCATTAGAATGACAATAGCAACAATAATAATGGAAATTATGGAATAAATAAGAATATTTACATTTAATTTGTGTATGTGTATTGTGTATGAATCCACACCAAGTCAACGGTCACTGAGCTGAAAGCTGAAAGCGAAAGCTAAAGCTAAAAAGCACAAACAAAGCAAGCCTTGAATGAGCATAGCGACGAAAGGTCTGTAATACAAATAAGTGGGCAAGATTATACATAATAATGAAGCAAGTTTTTATATAATATATAAAAAAACACAACTTTGCCACAGTTCAAGTTTATTGCAGGTAAATATTATATATCTAAATTGTTTATCACTTCAAATAAGTATATAAGTTTTGCAGATTTGCAGGATGTCAACATAAAACAAATAATATATATATATATATTATAACTATATTTTATTCCGAAATTATATACTCGATTATATGTATGTGTGCATTTTGTTATACGTCCACTTTCGCTTGATCAAACACATATAATTCAAAGCTGTTGGCTATGCTTTTGTGCATGCCCACACAATGCAATTATAGAATACAAAAGGAAGCTATTTCAACTATTGCCTCAATACTGTCTTAACTTGTGGCGCCATATCGGTCAGCAACATGCATACGTGGGATCGCACGCTATGGCAAAATATTCACAAGCACACACAGCCCTGGGCAAATAATCGTAAACGTAAATGATTTGCGATTTATCGACATTGTTTCGGCATTTTGCGGCCACGGCGGCAGAATTGACTTAGTTGTATTAGCTGGTGATTCGAACAGTGTTAGATTTTATGAAAATGTGTTCCCAAAAGTTTTACTCATAATATACAGAGAAATTTTAAGTTGTCCGAGTAAACTTATGTTGCGTATTAGAAGCTTCAGATTTTGAAGCCGAGCTTCCGCTATGCAGAATTATTTTGTTGAAGATATTGCAATGTTTAAGTAATACTCAGAAATGTATTCAGTTTTTCATCTATAGGTGGTGTGTTCAAAAAATAATGGGAACTTTCGTTTTATACAAAAAATATTTATTAATTCGTTTACATTAATCTTGTCGCCTTCAAATTAGTCTTCGTTCGATATGATGCACTTATGCCAGAGCTTCTTCCAATCGTCGAAACACTTCTCAAACTCGATTTTTGAGATGGCCTATAGCTCTTTAAGCGACACGCTTTTAATGTCATCTATACCTGTAAAACGCTGGCCCTTTACTCTTTAAGGTTCTCTTTATTTTTGGAAATAGGAAAAAGTCACACGGAGTCATTCGCCTCCATATCTGGCGAATATGGACGCTGAGGCATCGTTTCAGTATTGTTTTTGACCATGAATTCACAATTCTCAATTCAATTAACAATTCAGAATTCACAAGCAATGAAGTGTGAGCAAAAATGAGTAAAAGCCATGAGTTGTTTTTTCACAAATCTGGGCGTTTTTTCCAGATTGCTCTACGCAAACGGCTTGACGGTTGAACTTGTAGATAGTACTCCTCATTGACGGTTTGACCTCAATGCAAGAATTCCTGATGCACTATGTCATTAAAGTAGAAGAATAACGGCCAACACCGTACCGGCCGAGTTAATTCAATTAAAATGTTTTAAGGTGGCAACCCCTTCAAAAAATATTTCCCTCTAAAATTTTACCGATGAGTCTTCAATTTTGATACAAATATTGTACAACTTCATTTAGGATAACTACCTTATTGAAATTAAATATATGAAATGTGAAATGTGGCAACCCTATTTCAAGTAACTTTTACTTATATGGGTTCCTCAAAACCTTTTGCTCGGCAATTCTCGAACAGAGTTTGATAGTTTTATTCACCTAACGGTTGTTTGTGACATCTAAGATTAATAAGAGAAGAAGAAAAAAAAATTAATTATACGATTATATAAACAAAAATGGCAATGTAATAAAATTAAATGTTAATTAAATAAAATTAAATACAATGCAATAATTATAATTCAAAGAAGTGTACGAAAAATGTGTCTACTTATTTGCATGCCTTTATCCCACTGCCCGTTACATTTTGATAGTATTAGCGGTTGCTTAGCGGTTTTTGCACCGATAACCTCAAATAGGATCTGCTCTAAGGCGCTGGAATGCAGTGTGTGTTGCTTTAGGTTTGGTGTATCTAAATGTTGGCGCTTTTGGTATCCTCAACGCATCAATTTAACACAATAACGGAAACAATAGGATTTTATTACTTCCCCAATCGGTATTATGCGGATACATTCAATTAGAAGCGAGTTAATATGTATTGCTTAAGTTGGCTTTTGTGTGGTTGATCGCCATGAGCACGTATGTATATAACTGTTTGCTTGTACATACATATGTAGATACATGTGAATAATGCTATACATATGGAGGGTGCATTAACGATTCACTTTATAATATTCGGAAACAAAACAGCCGAAATGTATTTTATTCAATTAAGTGTAAAATTTTTTCTGTGACTTTGATATTGAACGATTGCTTTATGTGAGTACCTGCCATTTGTACAGCCTAACTCCATGGTGTTCAAAAACACAACGGATCAATACAATGCGTTGATCAGCGCCCCGATAGTGATAGCTTTTTGCTAAAACTAACGGTATCGATCGGCATTGTGGAAATGGACACAATAACCACCTTGGTAGGGTCGAAGCCCATCTAAAACCTCTGCCGTACTTCGGGTCTGACACCCGGTTGCAATGCAACTCCACACTGAGCTGTATCGCCCAACAGCTCTACCCGCTTTCAGGTATTTAACCACAACCACCACGATACTCCCCGAAGGGCCTACCGCAATGAGCAGGCTGGAGCGACCTGTAACTCCAACGGGCTCTTGCTCCCCGTGGTACCAGATTAATGTCTCCGGTCTGACCTCGTAGCCTGGGCTACTTCCAGTTGAGCTACCCATTCAACTCAGACTGGTGGCATTTGTCGCTTGAACTCAAAATTTAAAGTGTTATACACTCAGTTCAAGCTAAATAATATAGTACTATTTCTGATATAGCTAAGCCTATTTTATAGCAAAGTCTATTTCAAATGCAGTGAATTTTATGGATTTTAGTCGCCTTTTACGACAGGCATATTAAGACATACAGACAGGGTTATTCTTATCCTCCGACCTGCAGGGGGATGTGACTTTGATATATAATATATTAAAATATAAAAAATGTTGCGTACACGCCCCGAGGTTCTATTATCCTTTTGTTAGTAAAACTATTTTCTATCTTATGCCGTAATGACGGATCCTTTGCGAATTCATTTGCAATTATGATTTCTTGCAGAAATATTTTTGCCATTGTTTGGGCACATTGTAATTAATGTCAAAGCATGGTAGGTAGATCTGCTGGCATTTGTTGAATGAGGCTATGGACTTAAGTGCTGTTAGTAAAGTTGGTTTCGACAATATTCCTTCTGACTTTATGAGGCAATTCAAAGGAATATTATATTACATATTAGTCTTTTTATACACGCTTATGATCTATATATTAAAGAAATTATACACTAATTATGGGCTAAACCGTATTGCTTCATATATGTATATCACAGTGTTTCACTTAAATTTTTAAGCCGGGTTTTTAGCGTTCCTTGTTTTCAAAATAAATGCTTCTTGATTTCAATAAAGAATATCTATCATTTCAGCAAGAATATTCCCTAAAGGGGAAGTATAATTAAAATGGAATTAAGGGCTTAATCTCTTACTACCTTAAATATTGAAAATTAACCAATATTAATTTATATCTTCGAATTGTTGCAGACAGATTAACTTTTTCAAGTTTTTTTAGGATATTAATATTTTGTGTACTAATTGAAAGAAGAAGACTTTGACTTGGTTTGGTAAACACGAAATTAATCTGAGTAGGCATTCCTATCAAAAAAGCCAACACCTTCCCCCAAAATATATTTAAAGAGATGTAGGGTTGTGCACAATGATCAGAAAGAAGAGACGATTTTATTTACTGAGTTCTCTGAGGACAAAGAAAATATTTCAATGGAATTTCATAAATAAACAAGCGAGAAGAGGTTTGCTGCCAAAACTAAATAGCAGTGTTGAATATTTTCTCCGACTTCTTATATATATGAAGAATATATGAAATTCTGTTTAGCATAAAAACTGATAACAAGCTTCAAACTAATAAATTGGATATTAACAGATACAGAGTGGAGATATAGTAATACTTTTGATTAGTTAATTATATGTAAAGTGTGAGAACTTTGGAAATATTTTATTTTATATTTAATATAGGTTTCAGTAAAAGTGAGTAAGTCCCTCTAAACAGGGTGTTGAAAATATTACAGAGCCTTCAAGAAATAAGGAGGAACAGAGATCACGAAGAACGAGTTTAGGACACCTTATAACTTACAACAGTAGGAAAGGTTTATTAAACAAGAATATTGTATATATATGTATGTTCTACATAGGCAAAGGAGCGTTCATTTTCCAACTTATTATATTCTGTAACTTACTTTTTATTATTGTATTCGAAACTTTTTTTCCGATACTTGTGTTTCAAAGGCTGTGTCCTTAAATTTGTTCAAGGAAGCTTTGCGCATTGGTTATTTCCATATCTAAGTGCCATTGTGGACAAGGCATCACAGTGTATCTTGAGAAAAGTATTTTGAGAAGGTTGCAAATATTGACTCACTCCCAATGAAGAATGGGCTGAATGACATCGGTAGTAACGGTGCGCCCCAAAATCTGAATCAAGTCAAATCCGTGCAAGAGACAATCAATGGACTTTTAGTGATGAACCGACTAAGCAGGAACTCCTGTCTTACAGATGTAAAAAGTAATGAAAATGCATTTAATTACTTGCTTTAAATAAAAAGGAGATAAAAAGGATATTATGGTAAGGCTGAGTCCTCATAACCAGAAAATAAGGTAACATCACCTGTTTATAATTTATATTTTATAAATAAAATTGTAAAATTGTAAATAAAAATTGCAAATTGTAATAAAATGTAAAAGCTACCGTTAGGAAGTGTGGTCACTTCAGTCTGGTGTCCTTTCCACCTGCCTTTCAACAAACCAACTGCTAACTTAAAAAATTCATTGCGTTATGAAATTCAGTTGAATAAAATAATTGGTCTATATATATATATTAATTACTTATAGTCTGAAGTTTTCGTTCAGTGACGAAACGGGGGCTAAAAAAGAAAAATTTTAAATGGGCGTGGGAATGTACTTATGGTTATAAATTTCGTAATTTCTTTTGTTTAAATACCTCTCTTGAATTTTCTAATATAAAATTAAGTGGACTGTTGGCATGTAGAGTACTTTTACAAAGTAAGCGAGTGATATTTGTTAGTATTACTGGATACGGTTTCTTCTAAATTGATCAAAACTAAGTGGCCGTGTTGATCTCCTATATACTCGTATAGTCATCTTTGCAAAGCTTAGGAGAAAAGAGAGCATCTGGCATCGATTCACATCATAAGATTCATATATGTCCATGAGTGTGTGTGTAGAGAGGCTAAATATATATATTTATAATGAAATATTATACACTTCGCTTATACTGGCCGTACTATTTGTCCGCCTATCATAATGATTGATGTTAGAAAAAGATGAAACTTTCTTTAAGCTGTGCAAGAGAACACTAGCGTTTAGCTAGTAACACAATATTTTCAGATTCGTGGATATGTCTGTATGTGCTGAGTAAAACAATAGCCGAGTACAAGCAGCAACATGGATAGCAAATGCTTTTCAATGCGCATAAAAGAGCCACACGCCCGCTGCCTTAAACTAGCCGCACAATGCGCTTCGATAATTTATTATGCTGCGCTACGGCATATTCGCCCCTAAATAGCGAAATACATGTACATAAAAAATGATAAAATGACGCTTTAAAAAATAGCCATACAAAATTTCCATGTATTTAGAATACTTTGTAAAGCTTTTAAACTGTCTCTAGCTTCACCACTTTGTTGCTGTTGGTGTTGCTGTTGCTGTTGCTGATGCTGCGCCACTATGACGCATTATACGGACGCGATGTGTGTGTGTGTGTGTGTATGTGTGACGGTATTAGCTGCCAGCATGCGGCGCTTTTGTGGAGTGCTGCGCAGCAGGACTCAGCCGCCAGGATATGTTATAGTAAATTGCCAAGTACATGAAAAGGATTCGCTTATTCACCAGCGCATACACGGACGCACACACATGCCATGCTCTTGCACTCCACTATGCTGCTTCGAACAATATAAATTTTTCAAATCCACATGGCTACATGCATACGTACACACTTTATTGCTGTTCCGTTGTTAAAGGGCGGATAATTTATGATGTTGTAACATGTTTAAAGGTGTCCGGCAATGTTCTTTTTTGTGTTTGTAAGTGTGGTTTTTAATTTCCCTTGCATAACCCGAAAATGTGCGCATTATGTTAATTTTTTATTCAAGATCAATTGTTTCGTGCATGACTGTACGGAATATTTAAAATACTACATGCTAACGCACATTGTGGAGGTAGAGCATAAAAACTCCATATAAAAAATGTATATTAGAAGGTACTTCATAAATTTGTAAGGCGTTGATTGCTTTTAAATTTCTGGAATATAAATAGATATTTTTTTCTTAAACGCATACTCAGTAAGGGTGATTTTTGAGGTTTTTTATTCACTGAATATTTTACTAATGGTTCTAACATGCGAATAATACATTTATGTTTGTTTAAAGCACTCAAGCATGTCTATCACTTATTTCTTTTACTCCTTTTCCCCTTTTCCTTTAAACAAACTTTTTTAGTTGCCTTGTTCAACACTTTAGTTCTCATTCGGACGTAAAGAGATGTCACGATGAGTTCACTGTGATCAAGCTTCGGTATGTTCATTTTATAAGCAAGAACCCCAATTCTTCAATCTTCGAAACTAAATGCCGATTGTGGATTTAAGTCTTAACGATTCTTCCCCTTCCCCTGTAGCATATATTTTCTTCTTTATTCTATCTTCTAATCCATAAAAAAAATTAAACGACTATGCAGAGTTGCATGAGCATGCATGATTTTCTATGATTTTAATGTTCGGTGCATCGCTGAAAGAGCTAAACGCTATCCCAAACTCTCCAAAAATCGAGTTTAAGAATTGTTTCGACGATTGGATGAAGCACTGGAGTAAGTGCATAATACCAAATGGAGACCATTTTGACGGCGACAACATTAATAAATGTCTTAATATTTTTTTCAAAAAACGTAAATTTTCCTTATTTTTAGTCTATCTAATAGACTGAAAAACTGCTAGAACTAGAAACACATCTGCTAAGAAAAGGGGAAATGACAAGCAAAGCTCAGATAAGATGGAATATTCTGTTAAAATTGCTAACGAAATTCGTCTGCTATAAATAGCATGAAAAAAAACAATAATTTCAAAGAGAGCTTGCATTGACTTTTAAAGATATCATTCTAATATCCACATACTAACGAATTTTAAGTCTTCTTACTATATCGATAACGAAGTCGTGTGGAATCTTGAATCACGGTTGAAGCAAACAAGGCTTCAACCACTCTGACATATCGAGATTAAAGATCTACTGAAGGTGACAGCATCTGTCTCGAACAATTTTATATTGAGTGTTTGTATTACGAGGTTATGTGTAGGGTTTGGGGCCTTGAGGTGATATACAGCCAATGTACAGCTTTAAGGTGAAAACACCTGACTTGCTCGAATTTATCTTTGTTTTTTATGATGTCCACTAAAAAGAAACTAGTGACAATGATTTTAATTGAAAAGTCGAAATGGTCCGATTCCTGATATGAGTAGGCATCTCGGGCGGATGGGTACTCTCCGTAGAAAGAAAGTGGGAAAGGAGGAAACCTTTTAGGAAATTGGCCTGTGTAGGTTTTATGGAAGTAAATAACTGTTCACTTCTATGTCAGCGTTTAGCAAGCAATCCCAGCCATA
This sequence comes from Bactrocera minax, assembly GCA_021498325.1. NCBI lineage: Eukaryota > Metazoa > Arthropoda > Insecta > Diptera > Tephritidae > Bactrocera > Bactrocera minax. The sequence continues at coordinate 2,258,984 of JAKEEE010000024.1, forward strand.
TTTAGTAAATACAAGTCCAATTTGGAACTTCAGTCCGTCGAAATGAAGCTTGTTTCAACCAAAAGTTAATTTTTTCGTACTTGGAATAAATCAAAGAACGTTGTTAATTCCCAGCGAGACAAAGCAGGTTTACCTCTGCTGTAAAAGTTTCTTGGGAACTTTCGGTGATGCACTGAGACTTATAGTTTTCAAGAAGACATATAGAAATGAACATCCGTTTATAATTAGTGAATATATTTACCCTTGCTCGAGCTTTCGGAGAGGTATATTTGAAGATAGTCTTGAGGAAAGTTAGTCAGATAATGAAAGTCAAAAGGTTAATACTCGACCTGCACTAGCCGAGATTTGAAATTAGACTAATTTATGTACTGTTTTCTCTAATCTAATATTATATATGTTAGTCAACAGCTTAAAAGCAAGAAGTAAAGACTTCTTCATTTAACTTAAAAAGAGAAAGTGAAAGATGGAAAATTAGTAGAAAAGAACATATTGTGCACAATTGGAAAGCACACATGTATATACATATCTCCCTTTATGTAACCGCTAAAGGCAATGGGCAACTGAAAGCTAAAAGCTGACAGCGCTCAAAAAGTAATGAGAAATAGCAATAAAAATTTCCAGAAGAAATGACCAGTGTCTTTGTGGCGGCATATGCTGGCATTAGAGATATTTTCGTAAGTGTTGTAGGTGTTTCTATGCTTTATTTTTATTATGTTCCAGTGCAGTTGATCCAGCGCATTGATTTTATTTCGATTTTAAGCAATGAAGTGGAATGAAAAAAACAACAGCAAGATATTAGTGGTGAAATACACTTAAGTAGACAGAAACTGAAATTAAATTTGCAGATATCCAGAGGAAAATTGCAGCAAAACAAAAACAAAACCAAATTACTGGCATACGAATGTGCACTCTAGCATATATACATACATACACATATTGTAGATTCCTACATTTTGTTAGGTGTATTGTATATATTTCTATATCTTGATCAGCACTTAATACTTGTATGTCTGTTGTATTGCGTATATGAATCTAAGGCGCTTCGCAGCAGTCTAAGGAAAGAAATAGCGTGCCTAACTTACCTTGTATGGGCGTGTCCTCATATTTGGAATTTTTGAATCTGCCGTACTGCCAAAAATGTTAGCTACAGTGGGAAGTTTCGAACTTTATGAAGACTAATTTTATGGAGACTAACCATGGAGGGAGTTTGAGAATTTGATATGATGGTTAAAAAATCTTTTGTTTTTGTCCTGTTGATTATGATCACTACTCTAGTTCATCTATCCCCAAATTGGTTCGATCGGTCGACACAACTTTCTAGCCTAGGCGTAATTTGGTGAACAGAAAACCCTGCTTTGTAATATAAAGCTTTAAGCCTGTAAACTAGCTTTTTGGGATCAATACAAACATGAAACTGAAAATTTTCCATACACTTCGTGTAGACCTGGAGTGGGAAGGGCTTTAGTGGTATTAGCTAACTTTTTTTAGTATATCAATTGAAGCCCAAAAGTTAGTGTGCTGCGGCCTGACTTCCTTTTGCTTCAGTTTCGCTCTTGCGACTTTCCCAGTTGGTACTTTATTTACCAGAAATTCAAGCCTTTTTAGGATAAAATCAAATTATCAACCAAAAATTCTGAGCTGACCACCAAAAGATTTTGAAAGCCTTTGTTAACTCTCTTGTGCTGACGTGACGATGAACTCAGTTTATTTTTGCGACTTATAGTCGTTAGAAGAGGTGATCAGTCGCATGAGATAAGTTTGGTACGAACTCACGAACCTTACCGATTTCTTTGGAGAGGCAAACAAGAAAGCAATTTATATATATCACTCAAAGCGAACATCAAATTCATTTATATTAACCTATAAAACTTTTTGTACCGACTACATTTCTAGACGCAGATAGAATAAATCTTCCGACAATACACAATAAAATTATGCATATACGGCCTGATTGAAAAGTAAAAAAAAAGTGATAGAGATACGTAAATACTTAAAATAGACGTATTTTTCTCGAAATGAGGTTATAATTTTTCCAAATTTGGATCGTTTTAATATAAAATAACTGCGTTGATGCTCTAGCCACTACAGATTACCCCAACTTTTCATAATTTTCGTAGAGTTCTTAACCAAAAACAATGCCTCCCTCGTCATTCATAATATTTACGTCATATTTCTCGTTTTGTCACGGTTCATTGCACAAACTGAATAACTCTCTATAGCTCAACTTTGAGTATGAATTTCTAAACGGTTATATTTGAAAGCAAAAGTGATGGTTAAAGTTTTCAAACGGGAAAACTCATTGGCAACCAGTGATTACTGAGCTTTTCTCGATCACGTTTCAATGTATAGAAATAACAAGAACGTCGTTTCATAGTGCTTTATCACAGTAAGATTATTCTTTTTCATAACATGAAACATAAATTTCGTAATTCGCACCACAAAAAATTTTCTAAAAAAAAAAATGCATCGTGAATGTAAAATATTAAGCCACTGTCTCAGCACACTATTGCAAGCCACTTTGAGCAAAAATAAGGTAGAAGTAAATTCTGGCAATCATCCCAAAAAAAAGTGAATAAAAAGAATATGAAAACCAACAAGCAACTTAACGCCAGCGAGCATGCAACATTGCAGCATTGCAAGTTTGTTGCGCTGCTGCTGCTGCTGTTGTTGCTGACGAAAATGTGCCACATCGTAGTGGATAATGCAATCTTCGACGGCAATCTTTCAAACCCAGCAGCGCCAAGCAACTTATTTGATTTGCTGACTTTTTAACTCTTTTGCTTATTTTCAATTTTTATCTTTGCACTTTTGGTTGCACTCCGTCGCACTTTGAGGCGCAGCTTAATGGGAATTTTCTTGGGAGCAATTACGGGTTTTTTGCTTCCTTTTTTTTTGCTGTGGCTCCGTTGCTTATTTGCGGTTGAAAGAAGTGAAGCGCGTAATTAAAAATTTATTTCACTGGTTTGACGGATTTATATTTAATTTCATTATTGCAATACAGCAAAGTAAGGCCGCGCTGATACGCTGTGTACTTGCAAGTGCATTTGAAACAATTAAGGTGAAGTCCTCCAATACCCAGCATTATTCAACACGTTGATCCATCTAAGGATTGTTGTCTTTGTCGGCTTCAATAAATTCAAGTTGATTTTACATGCCCTTCCATTTTGCTATAGCATTAATGCGCGCGAATTTGCATTTACCGTAATGTAATTCAGTTTTAATGCAATTTGCAATCCCACTCGTATATTTACTAATCAGCAACGACCTTCGTTAACTGTCACTTCACACTTGCGTACACACAGGCATGTTTTAATTGCATTCGATTATTAGTGTCAATTATTTGCTAAATTTGTCCTGTCCTCGCCTAAATGAAGCAACCTTGAACCATTGCATTGTTTCGTTGTTATTGTTGTTGTTTAGTCATTTGAATTTTTAGAATTTTGTTGCTCATTAATTTTTGCTAATTTAATTGGTATTCAACAATTTAGTTATTCGCTAATTTTAGTGTTTTCGCCACATTTGACTCAACTGTCCGTTGACATTTGCAGCACGTGTGAGTAAATGCAATATTATAAATTACATTTTAATTGCCTGTCTAATTTAATATAATTGTTGAGTTCTAGCATGCAAATTACAACAAAGTGAGCATGTTTTGTTCGGACGTGTGAAAGCGGCTAGCAGAAAGTCGAATTACAAAAATTGGAATTTTGTGATATTTGGGCCCGATTTCCGAAACGAAGTCGTACCTTTTGTACTAGCTTAAAAGTATTAAGCTCAGGTGCTGCTAAGGTGTCTCAGTCAAGAGATCAGTGAACATAAGGAGGCTAGGCGAAGCCGCAATGTTGAGATTTCGTTGTTAAGTTCAAAATCTAGGAAGTAAAAATGTTCGGAAATAAGTTTGCAAACAAACAGTCATTTGAGAAGAAAAGATTTTAGAAATCTAAATAAATAAATAATCTAAAAGTACAAGGCAACTTATGTATCTGTTACAATAATGGTAAAACGACCAATTGTAGACGAAAATGCAATTTGAATGCAACAACTGCTCCTTCTTCTCTTGCTTTTGGCGATTATAAAGAAAACAACGGATTTTACTATGCGCCAAGACAGGCCTGTACAGCGGACTGCTCTTGAACTCTAACTTTTGGCGGGTCAATAAAGGTTTTAGGTACACCAAAGTGGGCGAAGTCGCATTGTTCTGATGAATGCTGATTTAATACATTTTGACTTTTTTACAATTGTGGCAAAAATATTGTAATACAACATTCAAAATGTATCGCTTTATATTACTCTTATTCCATTATAGGCTTATATGGCATTAATATCGAAAAATCTGGTGAGCATATGCTTCGACCTGACATGTGTCGGAAGATGTTGTTGATGGATTTGACTTACTTACACCTTTCAAACGGTCGGTAGTCTTTAGTCTAGAGTTCTTATCATCACATCTAGAACTGGTGACTTTGTGATGTTAGTCATAATATAATTGTATTCCTTCAGCATTTTCTTACGAATTTTATTTCCTAATAACTGCTACGATGGTTCAATATTTCACTGAGTAACCAGAGGAGCTTTTCCTTCATTGAAAAATCCTTTTTTTACAGCAACTTGTTGTGTTACTAAATGATACCGCTCGTTCAACATATGATCAGTCCAGTCTATAGAATGGAATCGAATTTAGTACGTCCGGGCATTGACTCAGTTAAGAATATAAACTTTCGAAATATTGTAATTAATTTGCTTAAGATTGTAAAGTTGGTCGGTCGAGAGGGGGGTCAACCGAACTCGTATATATAGAAATTACCGATACATTTGGAGAGTGAATAGAATAAAATCGTATCTCTGGAATCTATCTATCAAAAGAGGATATTTAACTAAAGTTGAACGAAAATGTGCCAAACACGTTCTGTGAATAAACCTAACCCGCTGGCTTCTTGTAATGTCTCAGGCTAGGTTTTTCTCGAGCGATACAATTTCTTAAAAACTTCATATGTAAATACATACATTACATAGTCTTTGTCCTGACCGTCTATCGCAGGCTTAGAGTAGTAAACTTAACTAGAATGCTGTCAAATTTCTGTAAAATTTTATTTAGCGTTCTCAAATTGTTGGTCTCAAAGGAATGAAAGCTTCATGAAAGCAAAATATTTTCCAGGATGGGGAAGGAACCACTGATTCAGAGCAATGACTTGAAAAGTGTTGCCAGAAGTAAATGTTACGACCCATAACAGTACCAGCACAAATGAAGCACCTCGTTCAGGAAGGATACAAGAAGCAGTAACGCCAGAAAACATCCCCGAAATTCGTGAAATATTATAGGGTGTTCGTAAAATTTAATTGAGTGAGTTCATTGACATCATTGGTATCTCAAAGGAGTTCAAAGTTACGCCAAATTGTTAGGTCAAAGGCTTTTCAGTTCAAGCTGTACTTTTGTATGATAAAAGGGTTTCCATTACAGGAGATGCTTTCGTAGTTCAAAATTACGTGTCTATTTGGAGGACAGCCCCGACAGTTTGGTTTATATTTAAGGCCTTCTATTGAGCTCCAGGTTTCATTGTAACTAACCACTGAGAAATCATTCGCAGCGAGAAATGCCAAACTAATATATTCTTTAATTTCATTTTTTCTCTACTCTCTTTCGAGACTTGAGACGTAATATACACGGACTCATATTATATATTCGTGTTCTTTAAAACGAACGTATTCGTTAATTTTACTAATTACAGTTTCACAGCGCATTTAATTCATATTAATAACGGTGTACTAACAGCAATAAAAATGCGGATTTACTAAATTTACTAAGGAACACAAAATTATAGCTCAACACAAGCAATTACATGTAGAAGAACTGTTGTTAAATGTTAAATATAAATCAATTGATACAAACATTTGTGCTTTTGTTTAACTCTTTTTTCTTACATTACCAATATGCGGAATTTCACAGATAATGCTTTATCAGGTGTACATGCGCGCAACAAAAACAAGCAAATTGCAAATGTGGAGAAACCGGGCTGAAGGCAGCAGCTAGACAATAAAAAATTAACGCAATGAATTTTATTGTGTCGCACTACAACAACAAAAATCGCTGCCGCGGTGGTGGCGGCAACAACAATGCGCTTTGCAGCACTTACACTCATACATTTATTAATTTGGTTGGAGAGTGTAGCCAGATCGATATTTCTTATAATTTCTGACATTCGTTTTTGGTAGGTGTATTTTCAAAAAGGATATTTTAATTACTGGTTCAATTTCATTGATTTCTTCCTTGGTTGAACTTTCAAATTTCCTCACAACTTTTCTAATAAAAGAGGGCATTATTCAATATAAGTGAGCCTGCCATTAATAGGTAAGAGTTGTTGAAATTAATTGAAATATTAAAATATGCCATAATAAATTAATATTCCCAACTAATTAAAACCTCATCAAAAGTACGCGACTAAATATTACACTAGTAGAAAGTGTTTCAAGGAGTCCTGTGACCCTCACGAACTACTCTACTTGATTCCTTATGTAATTAAGTACTTGATGACTTTTACTTATGGACTTGTATAGAAGTTGGTAGAAACTAGACAATCCTAATCACTCAAGTAAAAACATCCCGCAAAATCGACAAGTCGCCCTGAGACAGTTTCAAGCATTTAAATCTTTACATTTGTCAAATCAAAAAATTTAAACTTAACTTGAATATTGCCAAAGTTTCATGACATTTCAACCAATTGTTCTCAAGTTATTGATCTCAAACTGATTCTGCCTCTGACATTTTTGCATAAAATAGAAAAATGTTAACTTCGGGACCAAACAAAGGCTGGATAATTGTTACATCAAACCTGCCACAGCACATTCAACGGCCAAGTACTGGTTTACTGAACTTCGTCTTAATCGTACCAAGGGGCACAAACGTCAGAAATCAACACGAAATTCGTGAAATTGTGTTGGGTGATCGTAAAAGGAAATCGAGAATAAAAGTGGAACAGAATACTATGAAATCTTAATCATTGAGTTAACACTTCCAGATAAGAAAAGTTGAAAAATACGTAAAACATATTTAAAAGCCTTATATTCGACAGCAGTTGGCTTGGCTAGGAAATGCTTAAGTTCCCAATAAGGTGCATACTTAAATTGAGTGAGGGCCTTGAGATGTTCTATTCACTATGTTACATTTCTAGAGTTATTATAAAGAGGCACAGCCAAACAAATTTCAAGGATCCACATTCTATGAGATGTGGGTTCAATGATATGAAAAGCTCTATAAACTAAAATTTATATTGAACTAAAATTTTATAATTTTTTCAGAATCCTCAACCACATCTATTCGATACGTATTTGTCTTACATTGGATTTATATTCTATACGCTATCTTTGGAGGCTTAAACACTTAAAAATATTTCTCCAAATATTATACAATATTTAATTAATAGTCGAACTATTATTCAAAATTAGCTTGCTTCAACAATCGCACTTTGTTATAAGTCAAAAAACCTTTGTAGTAATTCTGCCACACAAAATTTGAATAAAAGTACTTAAAAGTCTAATCTTTTCGAAATTCGTCTACCAAACTAAATTATTACGATTTAAATGGGTATTTTGTTGGATTACAACTGCACAGGTATATACTAGTAATGCAATTTTAGCTGAATGTCAACTTAAGATCACTTTAGAATACTTCTCGTGCCGACACAACGCATAGCAAACTAAAATAATTAAAAAAATTTATTTAAAAAACTGAATAAAATAATGCAAAACTCGCAAGTGGCAACACCACTGCTGATTGCATGCAACACCGGCTATAAATACCAAACAACAGTGGCGTGTAGTAAAACCGTTGAACGGACAGGAAAGCAAATGCCACATGCAACACATTAATTTGTGTTGCGTTGCAGCGCTATCAGCAGCAATAATAATAACAGAAACAACAACAATCAACATTGACAACATTGCAAATGAGCAGAGGCAACACTGAAGTTGAGCGAACGAACAACACAGCAACGCCGAAAGTCAAAACACCAACGCAATGAACCGCAGTACATTGCCGTCAATATATAAATATTATATATACATATGTACATATGTATGATTATATGCATTTGTCATGTGCGTGAGCTTTGCGCGGCTTTGCAGGCTCCGCGTTCTCCGTGTGGCATTGGCAATTTATGGAAATTGCTTTCAATTTGTTTAGTGTCAGTGAGCGCTGCTTAAATTTTACGCTCATTTCACAAACATACGGATATCACCGCAAGCACATGGTATATCTAGGTAGTGCAGCGATTTGCATTACACGTGTATATGGTTTTACGTAGAGTGCAACTCAAGTATACAGCATAGTTATAAATATATTCAGTTGAAGGTTGCGGGGGATGGGCAAAGTCAATTCCTGATTTTTATTGCAAATACAATAGGTAATTCAATAGGTCTTCATTATAGTGTCACAAAAGTGATTCATCAAAAGGTTATTCAGAAGTGAAATCTATAGCCATAACAAATAAAACCGACTAACTATACTTTTGTGTTACGTGCCTCTAAATATTTGATATTTCTATCTATCTATAGATCTGAATCGACAAAAGTGTTGTAAATCTGGTATTAAATGGCATTAATCCATTGGTAGATTTTTGGGCTGTAGGTGGGGACTCCTACCAACTGTAAGTCGTATATCATTTTTACTAAGGGGTTTGACCTTCCTCCATTCTTCTTCATTCCATCCATTAATTCTTTTTTGCAATCCCCTAAATCAATGACCTTCAGAATGAGAGTTGATTACGACATGTTTAACTTTTTTAACCTTGCCTTATCTTCGTTAAAAGTAATTTTTTTTTTATTATTTTATAGAAATGTGTAACTTTAATTCAAAGTCTCTACAAATTAAACCAATCTTAATGTCGGTTTAAGGAAGAAAAATATTGTTACTTTATTTCGCTCATTCAAAAAAATGTATGAAGGTGGCGGCTATCGATATAGAATTAGCAATTCTATGGCGGTTAATATCGTTTAATTAATTAGAAAGTTAGTACATTAATTAAGTGTATATGATCTGTGGTTAGACCAAACTTTCAAATACAGTTGTATGTAAATTTTACAACTCTCGGACAACTAAATTCATGTAAGAAGCATTTTAAAGACGGAAGTTTTGGTATTTTGAAAAAATTGTTGATCGAATTTTGGATAATAACGAAACATATTTTGTAATGAAAAAATGCTGCTGATACCAAAGTGTAACTCGATGACAGATGAAGCAACCATTAATATCTGACCTGCTGAATTCCGCGCGAGCCGAAGACAATACATGCTCGTGTAGAATTGATGCTAGCGATCGAGATAGCTGAAACTCTAGAGTTACGACTTTAAGACATCGTCAAATTATATGTCAAGATTATGGTGGCAAACAAGACATCACCGCGATCGAGGCCTATTTTGAAGTAAAAAGTAATTCATTCTACAAAAAGGGTATCGAAAAGTTGGACGATCGCTGTAATAGGGGATGTCCCCCGTTGACATATATCTTGAATACTTTTCTCTAAAACAGTACACACTTTCCAGCCTAACTGTTATGTTCAATGGTAAGGTATGATATCGTTAAAAACCTAATACCTTTATTAAAGAAATTCCCGAAAATATTTTAATGAATTTGTTATTTCAGATCAAAAAATTTGTGAATGCAAAATTTATCTCAGCATCGTTGTGATCTTCAGCAGAAGATTTCTGTGCTTAGCCGTTTTGAAAAAATTTCGGGTATAAACTGCAAAGTTCGAAATTTTTTGTTTTTAAATTAGTAGTCTAAATTCAGCAAATTTTTAGCTTTTTTTTACTGTATCCAACCGCTTTCATGTTTTGTAAAAGATTTAATTTTTCGGGTCCCTGTTTTAACATGCCGTATTGAATAATGTGATCTAAACTACATAACTGCAGATGACTAACACCTGTGCATAATGACAAACGACAGCCAGAGAATATTTTAATCCAAAAGCAGTCCCTTCCCTAAAAATAATATGCAATTACCGAGGTCATTTCCATCATGAATAGCTACTACTAACAATATCTAAACCATATAGAGGCTGTTGGTTAAAACTCTCAAGTTGATTATAACCAAAATTTCGTTATTAGTTTGAAATAAAAGTCACTCAATAGCATGCACTTTTTATATTTTCAGAAATCCCTTGGCATTATATAAATTTTACCACATCAATTTATATATGGTATCTCATAAATGTATGCCTTGAAAGTTGGAAAACTATTTCATTTATAGTAAAAAATATTTTTCGATGTCACCTGTAAGCTAAACAAAAACATTATTCTCCAAAGACTACCTACTCTGCCATACACAAAGCTAAATAGCTGTAATTAGATGCGGTCGAAGTGGCTTCGAGTTCACAGCAAAAAAATTCATCAAACTCCACAAGCATATTAACTAGGATAGAAGAGCTGGGGTGGACATCGAAATTTTAGCAAAAAAGCTAATGCGAACGAGCAACTCAATTACGGCCTTCCATGGCGGTGCATGTACCATGGATGGTCATTTTATTTGTAAGGACCGAGGCGTGAGTGTGTATGGGAATGTGTGCGTTCATAAATTTAGATCGAGTAATTTTAGTTGCGCCTTTGTTGCAACTACATCTAATCAGTATCGGCATGAGCCGCCACCGGCAGTTGCATGTGCAATAACTTATCGCGTGCAAGCGAATTTTTTCGATCGAAATTACAAAAATTTTATGCAAATATACACAGCAGTGTGCAGCGGAAAATTACAAGTGCAAAATTACAATTTACGAGCATGTAGGCGAGTGCGCGCCGTTAATACACGGTATCTGTGTGTGCGTATTAGCGTTGCGACAACAAAATTCAATTTGAGGCAGGAAACGGAAACTCTAACCCCAACATGCCACTAAAATTTCACATTTGCTGCGCATGATGCAGTTGCACGCTACTCTTTCCTACCTGTGTGTTATGATTAGATCTTGATTTCATATTTTTAAATCGATTTTTGCTTTCAATGCTCGAATATTTACAGAATTAAATATTTTACTCACCGTTAGTTATTGGCTGAGCGGATAAATATATATTATAATATAATATAGATAATATATATTAGATAAGATATAGAACATAAAGTTAGACACGTGGTGTATTCAAAAAATAACGGGAATTTTCGCCTTCAAAATAGTCTTCATTCGATATTATGCACTTATTCCAGTGCTTCATCCAATAGTCGGAACACTTCTCAAACTCGATTTTTGGGATAGCCTTCAACTCTGTCAGCGATGCGCCTTTAATGTCATCTATACTTGCAAAACGACGGCCCTTTAAGGTTCCCTTTACTTTGGAAATAGGAAAAAGGCACACGGAGTCATGGCTGGCGAATGTGGAGGCTGGAGCATCGTTACAGTATTGTTTTTGGCCAAGAATTCACGAACAACCAATGAAGTGTGAGCAGAATTGAACAAAAGTGAGCAAAAGCCATGAGTTGTTTTCCACCAATCCGGGCATTTTGTTTTTCGGTTTGCTTGACGCAAACGGCGTTGAACTTGTAGATAGTACTCCTTAGTGACCGTTTGACCTTGAGACAAGAATTCATTATGCGCTATGCCATTAAAGTCGAAGAACACAGTCCAGAAACATTCCCGTTATTTTCGGAACATACCTCGTACTTATTCAGTAGTTATAAATATAATACTATTTTCTTGTACTTCAAAAATGCATCAATGGCAATGACTTCACCAAAGTGATGCTAACAAAAATCTATTGGCTCTCGTATGACATCATTACAAAAGAGCTTAAAATGTCCTAATTTCTTTCATTCTTCAGAAAGGGTTGGAAACGGAAATTGGGGCATAATCTGTATACCAGGTAGGCTTAGAAGTTTGTATCATTCCATCAAGAAAATTTCATTTTCAATTCAATATTCAACATAGCGGAACAACAGAAAAAACTCGCTGGAGACACTCCCGCTGAACAAGGTGCACGTGGAAACAAATCGAAGCCCGATTCATAAAGTTTTGTCCAATTTATTTGATTTGTGACACAGTGCTTTGTCTCGATTGTGAGTTCACGCGGCAATTATTTTATTAAAATCGCATATCCACCCGATAATTCTCTTTAGAGTTCTCTTCTTTGGTTTTTTAAATACGAAAGCTTGCGTTTCTTAAAGTGCTATGTCACACAGACTAATTTTACGGTTGTTAACAAAATTTATACTAGTGACTTTAAATTTTAAATCCAACTAAATGGCATGTGGATTATATTATAGTGGCGTCTCCTGATATAAATAATACTTTTCAGCCTACCTCGAATACATGCGATTTTATACAAATTTACTAAAACAATCGACACTAACCGCTTTGAAAAGTCCTTGTCTGTCCAGCCCTTATCTCTCCTTTGCAAAACTCTTCCTTACGGAATTTGGGAGGAAAAAATTAAATATTGGTATCACAATTTTGATTACGGCGACAGATAGCTCAAGCAGTTTGGTGATAAATATTTCTCTAAAAATTTAAAAATGCTCCATTCTTGCTGACTATCTTCTAGTCCGCCGCTCGTTGTAAGAACAAGTAATGTCTCGGCATATTTCACATGAAGCCTTCGGCTTGTTTTATCTCGAAGACAGACTCTTAGCAAAAGATGTGAACTTTTAGCTAAAAGTAGCATATGGAAGTTCGAAATATTTTTTTAACAGTTCTCGGTCTTTAGAAATGCCTACTAATATATAGGCAAATGAAAATAATTAGTTCATTTACTATAAATTAAAGCATTCTGAAATAAAAATAAATTGGGCTACTTTTTCCAAATAACAATTAAAGCAACGTAGTGTTATTGAAATAGACTGGCGGAGTAGAAGTTAATGGCCCCGGGCAGAGCACATACACACACACACACATGCGTTTAACTAGAATCAACTTCAGACAAACCGCTAACCACACACAGACATTCGTGGTCGCATAATAGTTGGAATACTTAACAGCGACATACATAACTGCGAGCGAAAGCATAGCTATGAAAAAAGCTTTGGTAGAGGGACGAACCAAAATAGATAAATGGGACGGCAAAGGTTGATGACAGCAGCAGCAGCAGCCGGAGCAACTCCCTAATAACCCTTAACTTTGCTAATGAACTCAGCAAACTAATGCCGCCACTGAAGCCGTCATAAGTGACGGTCAACCGACATCAAAAACACAAGCAACAACAGCAGCTAGTTGACAATGACATTTGTAGCGATGCTGAAGCAAGGCCTGGGACCAAACCAGCAGTTCAAAAGTGGATTCACTTAACAGCACGAGAATTCAAATTAGGGAAGTAGAAAGGTGAATATGAACCACAGCACCTTTTTGCAAAGACAAACGAATCCCAACAACAAAAGTTATATTCACATATAGACAGTTATGCATATGTAAAGAAAGCCTGTGGGTCTTTAAAGATGTCATCAACAGCGCACACTTCATTGAGCTTCATTTACTGCAGATTCGGCTACCGAACAAATTCGCTGGGACACTGACTTTAAAACACCCTCGCAAATTCAGTAATTTAAAACGAATTTCATCAAATTTAGCTTAGTTTAAAGGAGTTTGTGGTTATGCGTGAAAACATAGCACTAAACTGATAATAACTGGAATGAAATACAGTAAAACGGAAGAGGAGTTGGAGGTAGAGACGAATCAACTGATTGCAAGCACATGCACGAACTTTTTAAAACAAATATATGAATTAATGGAAATGAAGTCGAAGTTTTTGTTTAACAAATTGTATCGGGCCATCGAAGAGTTGAGAGACTTCTTAAGAAATGTTAATATAAATTCTCTTTATACCGATTAGTCACTAATAATACAATATTTGAAACTCTTTTTCAAATAATACACGATATTAATGAAAGTTTTACCGTATTCATTATGGTGGGTGATTCCGTGTGAACCCCAATAAATGCTAGCTAAAACTTTGCTGGCTGACCGTCGCATTTTCGAGTGCTGTGGACGAATTTCAACAAGCAACAACTGTTCGCGGCACTGCCAATTGAACTCAGATATATAAAGTTGTATCCACGTTCATCCATTATCCCAAATCGAAGTAAAACTTCGTTCTTACTGCATTTGACCAGTCACAGATTTTACTCTAAAAGTAAAACTTGTCGATGTTCTTCTTTGTCGATGTTCAAAACGGTGCGAAATGGCAGCCCTACCTACGCGTTCTTCAAAGATGCCAATGTTGTTAACTAACTCATTCCATTTCATTTTGCGGTCAGGCAACAGAAATTAGCGAATTTTCACGGTGTTTTCCGGCGTTACTGCCGCTTGTAGCCTTCTGAACGGAGTGCATCATACTTGAGCCTTAAGCACATTGGAGCATCAACGGTGTTTTTCCTAATCTACATTTTTCCTACAATAAAGTTCTATCAAAAACATAGTTCACATTTTTACTCACTTTGATAGTATTCTAGTTAATGTTAGTATTATAAGAGGAGTATATATATATTCTTGTAGCAATCTCCGGTAAAAGTTAAAGACTTTTCAGCTCATTTAATAAAGGCATTGTGAGTTAATATTTAGCTTTTATTGCAAATATGTTAAATAGAGTGAAATTTTGAATCCCGAAAATATTGAACACAAAATTGACAGGAAGTTGTTAATTATTTAATGAATGTTTATTAAAAGAATATATAAGCAAACGTTTGCTAATATGATATCTTATAGTGACAGTCCCAGCAACAGTTTTAACATAGAACTCACTCACATAGACTCATCACTCGGGTGCCAGATGTTTTTGTCATGTTTAAGCCTCTCCCAGCCGGTTCATTCAACCCAAATTGCAAACTGACGTCAACTTTTGACGGGATTACCGCCGACCTACTGCTCGCTTTGCCAGCAATTATTTTTTATACTAAAGGAAATATTCCAAAGCCGTAGCGTAGTTGGGTCTTCTTTTACTATGAAACTCATCATTTTCGTTCCACAAATCATATACTAGCTTATGAGCTAACCGGCAAGGTTGTCTACAGATTTAATTACAAAACTGCATTTTTATTACTTTTCTACTTCTTACATTAAATTAAAATATGATTCAAATCAAATATAAGAGCTACATATCTTAAAATTATAGGGTTGTTCGCTTTGAAATATAATTTAGTTCACAAAACAAATTTCATATGGTACAATTTTATTTGTCAATTATTTGAATTTTAGCACTAAACTGTTAACTTTGCTTGAATTCGGAGAGCTTTCGTGTGTGCGACAAAATGAAAGCACACAAATCTGAAAGACCCCTAAACCTTGCGCAAATATGACCGTTGCATTGGTGCAAGTTCGCTGCAATATGAATAATGTCTACAGACATATCAGATTTCATCATTCTCCATTGTTCTAATGCCACGTATCTAATGCCACTTAACTTGTAATAGAAATAAGTCAGCATTTATTTCTACAAATCGCGCGAACTAACAATGTTGCCTTATAGCCAAAAGAAAAAACTCAAATATTATATAAAAATAGGAAGCATACCTCAGCTCCTTTGCGTAATTGTTCAGCAAAATTGTAACGATGCCAACTTTGTATATGTTGCAAAATTTGGTTTTGACAACAGCATTTGTGCGCATAGTCAGCAGCGTCTAGTCCGTCAGTCTGCGGCGTTGTGGTTGACGCGGCTTGCTGCGCGATAGCTGCTTCACAGGTGGCTTCACAGCTACCGAGTTATGGGAAGTCTACACTAAATGCTTATTCAAAGATATGTGTGTAGTTTCACTTTTAGGAGTTCGTTGAGTTTGTAGCACAAGTAAATCCACAAAATTGTTGGCATAGTTTTTGGCTAATAGTGTTTGCTGTAAGCACGCGGCACACGTGAAGCTCACACTTTAGAGGGCGATGAAGCATTCCGACAAGCTAAACAATGCTTTGGCGCTAAGTCACCTCGACTGCGTCAAGCCACACTTTGGTGTTGCTTTAGCATGCCATCGGTCGTTGCCCATAAATATGCAAGTATGTTGTTACTTAAATATATTTTCTTACGTACAAAAACTCTTACGTCTTACGTCTTAACTACTTCATAAATGTTCTAATACTAATATAAAATGAAAAGTGGAAAATTAAGATACAAATTCATAATAATAAAACGATAACTGAAACACTATTCGTTTATGAAAAAAAAAATGCTGCTAGTGGCGGACCAAGAATTTGCAAATGGTTTAATAAGTTCAATCAACATTCGCTTACGTAGTGGTCGCCCAAAAGAAGCTTTGGGTACGAAAACATCAGAAAAATCCACAGAAAGAATCGAATAACCGTAAATTAATCCATGATTAATCAAGTTGGTTGAAAATGGTCTAAAGATATTAAAAGGATATATTGTTCATCAATATTTGGCTGTGGGAAATTATTGGAAATTGGGTGACACACGAAGTCGCATTTGACCGATTCAGCCGTGTTCCAAATCAATGAAAAGGGTGGCGGAATTGCATGAATTCTACATGAACTCGCTTCTGCAGCCACCATATTCAGCACATCCGTGCCCAGCGTCTCATTCTAGATTTCAGATCTTAAGGGTACTTTGGCTCAAATGAAATCGCTGAGACGGAATCCAGGAAGCAAAGATAAATGTGCTACAAAAGTGGTATGAAAAAATTGCGGAGTCGCTTTAATCGGTATACGGTCCAGGATTGCTATGTTGAATAATACAACAGAATTTTGTCAGAAATATGTATTTTCTTTAAAACAAACTTAATTTTTGCGCCTTCTTCTGTGCACTCAAGCTCAATTTTATTTGGACACAATTATGATAGTTTTGCTTACGAACTGGACCGGGTTATGACGCTAAGCTATGATCCAATATTTCAAAATTTTATAAAGGACAATCAGTACAAAAAAAAAGCGTTTTTCAACTATTCAAAGGATCTAAATTCAAAACAAAAAGCGTAAAACTGCTCAACACATCGAGAATACTCGCATATTTGGTGTGCAGAAGGTTTTAATAAAAATAAACCAGATTTTAGCAACCCGGAGCTTTTGATTTGGGCTTTTCCGGATGGATCGAAGCTCCGGAGAATGGTTGGAAGGGAGTCTTCTGTCGAGAGCTCTTTAATAACTCTTACTTCAGTCTACCAAACCACTGCAGTCTTTTCCAAGCAGAAGTGGCTGTCATTAAGGTAGCAGTAGACGTAGCAGCTATCTTCAGAGAGGAGTGCATTACCGACTTGTTTGTGCACCCGGGCATAGCGGAATCAACGAAAACTGCAAATCCGGCGAGCTTGCTACAACAGGCACCCTCACCCAAATTTCATTAAAATAGTCGTAGTCTTCTTGCGTTCTAGCTCTGGATCTATGAACGATAAGCACTTATGAGGCTGCGAGATCCCTCTGGCCCAGAACGGAACGTAAAGAGCCTATTTAACTATTTGTTCTAACCAAGATTAATTTTGCCGCGATTGCAGGAGTCTCTACCAGACGCTTTCCAATAGACATATATGTGGGACATATATACATATATGAGATTGGAACATCTCCTTAAGAAATTTGTGATATACCCAAGGTGCTTCGTCGATACATGATAGTCTTTTGATCCATATCTATAAGTCCTTAGTATTATATAGGATCGGATTTCATGGCTGTTCAATTGATATCCTTCGTTAGCGTTGTCGCAGGGATCAGCCTCTTAACCTAACCTATTATAACTTTTAGCAACCAATTTTAACCTATGTTTCTCTTCTTTATTTGTTTCCAAATAAATTTTATCTCCTTTTTTCTGAATCACTATAAATAGCCAGAATAACTGTTGGCTTTATTTATTATCAGAAGCGAATAGATATTAATTTTAGGACTTTTCTGTACATCCTAAGAATAAAGCGAGGATATCCAAAGAATGTTAAATCTTTACAAACGTATGTGTTTTTGTATATTCATATTGCACTAAAATAATGTTGTACATCAATATACCGACCGCCCGGCAAAGAGAGAAGCAAACAATTTATGATGACAATGTACAAATATAAACAACTTATATTTATTTAATAAAAGATACCTACAAGCACACATCCTTACATGTAGATGCACTCGTTCAATAAACAGTGAAATAACATAACGCGTTAAGCGATAACCCGAAATACCCACACACACACAGCCATACGCACTCGATGTCGCCGCCCATCAAACGAATGAACAAGATGTTTGTGGTTAAGAACAACAAAAACCGGAGCAGAAGAAAGAAAATCAAACGCAACAGTGCGTTCAATGGGCAATAACACTTTCCACGAAGGCAACACCTCATAAACGGGCGACCGACCAGCGGACAGCTGACACATTTCATGCAGTTAACCCGTACCACAAGCGTACGGCTGCCTGGAGATTGTCGCCACGACCAAAGCAACTCATCACGGCAAGCAGATGTGCTGCCATAAGCGTGTGCGGACGTACTCAGACGGAATGAATCGATCAATTCATAAGCTCGTACTGTTTGTTATGCGTACTTTCGTTTGCCAACTTATTTCGATTCGCTAGCTCCGTCACCTTTATTTGGGGCAAGCAATGTGAGTGGAAGACATGCATCGATAAAAATGCCATAAATTATAAGCAAAATAATTCATGTTGTTGTAAGAATTAAAAGCGTTGCAATGCTGCTGCTTAACAGTGCTTCAGCTGGTGGTTAACACAACTCATTCACGCTGGCATAATATGGGACATACGAGAGTGGTTCAATAAATATTGTGTGTGGTACATTCTTGTAGAAGGATTTTGTTAAAATTTTCGAGGAATCAGACTCGCAGTTTTGTTTTGACTGCGTGCACAAACGAACATGTCAGTGGGTTTTATAAATATGGAAAAGCAGCAATATTGGTGGTTAATACGATTCGTGTTTTTTGAATGGAAATTGCACATTGAAATAAAATAGCGTTCGAATGCTGTAAACTCTCTTCCATCCGTGACGACAGTCAAAACTTGATTTAACGAGACGACCAACGGTCGCACGTGGCTCTTTGATGAGCAACTCTCAGAAGCCTCGAAAACGGCAACCATGCTGGGTAATGTGAAAAAGGTCAAGGACAAAGTATTGACAGAGCGTCCAGTGAAGGAGCGCGAGATAGTTGAGACAATGATAATCTCCAAAGATCTCTCGGATCACATGATGTATGAAATATTTAGCAAGAGAAAGCAATCGGCAGAATGAGTGCCGCGTTTCCTAAAACTGCACAATAAGTACAAATGTGAAACTACTCCACAGCAGTGTTTAAAATTGTTTGCGTACAAGCCGAAGAGGGTTCCACTTTCGCGCCCGTCGAAAAAACATGAATCGATTAGTACACAACGGAGAGCAATGAACACTCGAAGCAGTTAATTTCACCCGGCGAACATGCATTGAAGAAGGTGAAAAATGTTCTATCCACCGAAAGGTAATGTTCAATATTTTATGGGATTTACAAAGTATGGTTTTAGCAAAAAGCTATTACTGACGGGGCGCTGATTAACGCATTGCATTGGTCCGTTGTGTTTTTGAACACCGTGGAGTTAGGCTATACAAACAGCAGGTACCCACGTAAAGCACATCGTTCCATATCGAGTGTTTGTGGAAGTGCTCTACCATGCCGAATTATTACACTGATGTGATGCCGAATTTGCTGAAAAATGATTTCATTTGGCGAAGAAAAAACTTTCTTCCGCCATGACAATGCACCGGCGACTTCTTTTTGTTTCTAAATTTAAAAAGTCGCTGGCGGAATAAAAATTTGAGTCGATTGAGGAGCATGCTTACTTTTCAGACTTCCGAAAAACCTATTTTTCAGTGGGGTTAAAAATTATCAATTTTCCAAAGGTATTGAGCTAGAACTTTTCTAGACTAGACTCTAGAAACATAAGGCGTAATTTTCGTTTGTTTTCTAGGCTAAGTATTTATTGGACCGCCCCCGTATATCTATATATATATACATATAGATGTGCATGTCTAATGGCAACTATAGGGCAATTGAACTGTCAATCAGCAGTCGGTCAGCAAGCGCTCGAGTTGAACTCATCGAAGCTCTGTTTTTGTGAGCTCGCGTGAGTTCGGCATTTTATTATTGTACTTATTACCAAACGCAGCTGTTACAAAATGTTAAGGACCTGCACTTACTGTCATAGAGCCACGCTCATTCGGTATCTCCAGCTGTCACTCAGTTCGCACAATTGCGAATTCATAAACAATTTCATAATCGAGTGGGTGTACGCTTGTGGAAGTGTCAACGACTGCTTCGATGAAGTTAAGCGCATAAAAGTATGCTATATTCATGCATAGTGCAAGTACTACTTATGCGGCCGTCCCAGCGATTGTAAATGCATGTCCAGCGCGTTAAGTGCGTGGTTTATTGGTAGTATCTGTGTTCATTTCGAAAAGTACATATACTTGTGATATTTGTTATAAATGTGTGCTGTGTTGAGGGTTATTTGTATTTGTATGAAATGTTCACTGAGTGCACGTTCACGGCATATAGTCGTGGCTTGTGCTCGAGAAGGCCACGTGACGTATGAGTAGCGAATGTTACGACTGCAATAAAATATATAAGAGTACCGTAGCTGAATATGTAAAATATATATAATATATAGGTGTATATACTTGCATTTCTACTGTGACATCAGCTGTTTCAGCGCTTGTTAAAGCAATTTCCTGAGCTCCATCGGTTGAAGATTTATTGACTACAAATGGGGTTATCGATACATATTTGAATATTGCACCAAAGTTCTATTTGGAGGAATTAAAATGCCTAGATATATATATAAATCGACTCATTATTTTATACTACATTCACTGTGCTTTATGGAGTTAGTGATGAAATTTTGACCAGTCGACATTGATGATGAGTCAAATTGACCCACGGTTAAACATATTTCAAATTTTTGACTTGTTTTGGAGAACATGTAATAAATATTTTATTTCGCTATACTTCTGTAACTAAATGGTGTGGATTTTTATAATTTTATAACAAGAAAAAATTTGTTCAAATAAATTAAACTGTAATAAAATGAAGAAGCGTTTCTTTTTTTTGTGGAATCCAACATAAATCCACAACGTTTATAGAGAGCGGATGGAGTTGTGTGAAGAATTATGAGGTATTCTATGGATCATTTTCGTATCTCTAAGGTACATTGTTTAGTATTAAGTTGTGCAGGTCACCAAATGTTTAATTCATGTTTTCGAACCCTCCAATGCAAAAAATGCTCTTTTCAGAGGACTTTGATGTTGATAGTGCCATCTTTCTTAGTGTAAAAATATAAGAAATTCGATAGTACCAACCCTGGTACTAGTTCTGTTACTCTGTGTTTTTCACAGATATTTTTTAATTTCCGGAAAGAGAGAGACGATAGAGTCCGGATACTGTGGTCGGCGGATACATTCTTGCGTGATCCGGAAAGTAGAGAGATTAACAAGTTTTAAATCACCTCTGAAGTTCTAAGCAATTTTATCAAAATTTTTTCAAAGCAGGTTTAACAAGCATGACCTTCATTATTAGAAATAAGATTTAGATTGAACTGGTTCTGCAAGATTGTTGTGCCCGTAACGTAATTAAAATACATTTGTTTGTGCAAAAGTTTATGAGATTGATGTGAAGGTTTGAGAATTATACTCAATCTCTTTTCAAATATTCAAGTGAGTATGAAATATCAAGGCTTGAGATTATTCGCTGACAAAGCCTACTTTTCTACAAATTGAAAGAAAACATTGGATTTGTGTCATCGGATTTGTGTAAAAATCTGAGAGAGTAATGATGCCGAACTTGCATTTTGAAAGTGAAATCACTCAATGTATGATGAAGTAGATGAATTTATGCTACTAACGAAACCACATGAAATAAACATAACTCAAGGTGACTTTAATACAACAGTCGGAAGAGAAATAGTTTGGGGAATCGCAGGCCATTATGACTTAGGCGATAGAAATGAGAAAGGGATCGACTAATTCAGTTCTGTCAAGCGCATAAGCTTGTCATCTTAAAGATATTATTTAACCTGCCTCCTAGAAGGATTTATACGGGGAAATCCCACCTGAAACTGCTGAGAAAACTATATGAAATCAACAATTTTACTGTTCCTTACCCAAAAAGGTCATCACATATCCAGGAGCGGATGCAGCTTTGGATCATAATCTATTAGTGGAAAAATTACGCATTGGAGTAGCTATATTTAAGAAAGTAAGCCTCGAACGAAACAAAATTTAGAAAAATTGAGAGATGAAAACGAAAAAAGCCTATTGAAATGTAAAATGGAATTGAAGAGAGCTAAATGAAATAATTTATACTACAGCACAAAATTCTTTCGGAATATATAAAAACAAAAAAAATAGAAATTACTAGCTAAGAGATGACATATTAAAACTGATAAGTAAACGCAAGTAAAAATAACAAGTAAGGATGGGTTAAGTTCGGGTATAACCGAAAATTTTATACTCCCGCAATTTTACAAGATCAAGGTTGGATGCATATTTTTGGGTGCTGGCAAACCTTTATATTAAACAAGAATTTTTTTCAAACTTTGTTCCCTTCTAAATGGAAGATCGTGTAACTTCAAAACCCTATATAAATAGATATAGCTGTTGTTTTGACCTTTCCTTGAAAAAGTAATATCTGCATTGCTTTAAGGATCCATTATTAAAGAACTATATTACTTGTGGTAAACTGTAACCGATTTTAAAACTGGAAATGTATAATCGAAATACTTGATTTAATACTTTAAATTTTTTTTTGTTTTTCACAACTATTAAAGATCTACTTTAATTTTGAAGAAATTTTTTATTTTAATAATGGCATAAGAAGAAGATAAGATTATTAATCAATTTCTTACATATCTTTCAAACAATCTTGCATAATAGCACAAATAGAGCGGATATAGACAGTTTCAATTGTTTTTAAAATCGGATACGTGAAGAAGATTCTATTAGATCAGTTATGAAAAACTTTCACATAAGCATAAACTAAAGCGCCACTGTCAGAAGAAATTCGTTTGTTTACCAAACTCTTTCTAAGAATTTATTTGTAAGGACACTCATTGTAGAGAGATAATTGAATCATAATTGAACCATTCTTTAAAAACTTATTCCTATACGTAATAATTTATACAAATTTTGTTTAAAGCAGACGGGTATTCTCTTGCACGCAAGTTTGAAAACAGCCTTGAATTTTAAACACACGAATTTTATTTAATTACTTTTGAAGATTTATTAAAAAGCTGTTTTATAAATGCCTCCATTAACCTTGCACAGGACTAAAAACGTCTTGGATGCTATAGGTAAAAAAGAAAAAAATGTGAAATAGGATTATATAAAAAGGGTAGACAATTTTTTCTGAAAGCATAAGCAAGGCGAGATTCGACAAGTAAACATCATATGCAGATTATACAGAGATAAAACAATGTTGAAAGGTCCCGAGACTACTTTCGCAGCTTCCGTAAGTAAAATATAATTTTTACATAATTTATATTTTAATTTTAATGAAATATCTTGTTAATTTTACAAACTCTCATAATATATTTCTATATATTTCAGGCACAATACCAATTTGGTGCATCGGCATCCGTCTTAGATCTAACACTTCTTCGCCAAGATGGGACTCGGAATGACTCCAACCTAAATTTTTTCCAAACGCCGCCTAGAACAGTTTCGCCAGCCGATAATGGCGAATATTCACGAAAAGTGCATACTTCTCAGCAAGCGGCCAAGTTGGAGCACGAGTACTCAGTTTGGAATTTTGCGAGACCAGCACACAGAAGGGAAATTGCAAGCCGTATAGGCGTGGACGAGATGAAGGTGCGAACTTGGTTCGATAATAGGCGGACGAAGGATAGGAAGAACGCTTCAGCCAATGAATGCAAGGGAACCTCACTTTTGTTTATCAACGCGGATCGTTTTTTTGACTCACATCAACAAATAGAGGCATACGAATAAGCATAAGCGAAGAGGCATTTGGATATTGTCGAAATATTTCTTCGTTGAAAAGGCCCAGAAGTGAGGATCTGGACGAGAATCTTGAAGTGACTTAGGACAATGCTCATCAAGCAGCATCAGGACTGCCACCAGCCCCAAAGCTGAATGAAAACTTGCAGATTTTGGAGCAACTTGTAATGCGTCTGGGTACAAATTGTTGGATTCGAATACAATAATGTGACGTTATTTCAGCGACAATCGACAAGAAGAAATTTTTTATAATTATTACCAAATAAAAATTTATCAGCGTTTTTTAATCTATGCAAATCCACAATGCTTACCTCATATCTATTGTGGGGCTAATTGATGAACGAAAGTAATAAAAGATAGAATAAACAGCAAATAATAGCTGCCTAGCTGTCCAGGTATGTGTACAAATACATATATGTAATATACATAAGGAAAAGCGGCCGTTAGTAATCTTTGTGTGAAAGATGCCTAAGATCATTAGCAAGGCAATTAAAAAGCTATTAGTTGTTATGCAAAAAAAAAAAAAAAAAAACAAGAAGGAAGGGCTAAGTTCGGGTGCAACCGAACATTTTACACTCTCGCAATGGGCAAGGATCTGAGGCAGGGATATGCTTTCAGGTGCTGGCATAACTTTGTATTAAAAAATGTTGCGGAGGAATTCAATTTTCATTATTCGACGAAATTGTCAAGGGATTGCAATCATATTTGGTATCTTAGTAAATTATATTACAGGCCATAGACTCATGTAGTTTCATTGTTATATTTTGCTACGGGTCAGAGAAATTTATATTAAAATCTACCAAATTAACTCAAACAAGATATATGCGATATAAACTCAACCAAAGTGGTTTAATTGAATATACTAAATATGTGAGGGAAAAGTAAATCAGAGAAAAGGAAATCATTATTATAGGAGTAAGCTGCTTAGACAACAGTCTAGATCGATTTCATTCATATTAAGCGCGAAACCACATTATGTTTAAGAAAACATATCCACTTAATTTCATTAAAATATCGCACATATTGACCAACATAAACGGTATAAAGTCAGGTGGAAAGTCGGGAATTCTTATATCGGGCATTTTTGGGATGTAGGAAGGAAGATATCCACTGATCACATTAACTCTTCATTATTCAAGTATATCAGGGAACATGTTTTCATGCAATTTTGTTAAGGTAACTCACACAGTGACCGACATATTCGGCATGAGTCTGCTAGAATAGCGAAAATCATTATATGTTGTATATATGTTGTATATGTTGTATTTCACACATTTTCGGCAGTAAACTATGGTGTATCCAATATTTCACGCTCTATTAATTTTGCTAAACTGTCTTAGAATATTGATTATTATTATTAATATTATTATTTATTATTATTATTATTATTGATTATTGATCGAAATATATGGTGTAAAGTCTACCCGGAGGTTGAAAATCCTTATATTATATTAAGTGCACAGATGCTTGGGGAAGAATTTACCCGATTTTCCATATTTTTGACAGAGGGGCACACAATTACCTTGTTAATATAGTGGTCGAATTTCATGACGATAT
Source organism: Bactrocera minax (assembly GCA_021498325.1). Lineage (NCBI taxonomy): Eukaryota > Metazoa > Arthropoda > Insecta > Diptera > Tephritidae > Bactrocera > Bactrocera minax. The sequence continues at coordinate 2,284,415 of JAKEEE010000024.1, forward strand.
CAAATTCATTTACCGATATTTTCGATATAAAGTTAGATATAGACACTGTGGTCTTTATATTTGGTATACGAGGACTTGAAAAGTTATATGCCGATTTCGACAATTATCACGCATATGATGGTATATCTTGAAAGCACTACTTGTACAGAGTTTCATTGCCATATCTTAATTGATGCTAGATTTATGTACTTTAAAGTGAAAGAATCAGATGAAACTTAAAATTGTGTTATATGAGAAGTAGGGGTGGTTTTTATCCGATTTCGACGATTTTCGCAGTATATGAGGACATTCTAGAAAAACTTTCTTTGAGTTGGTTTAAATGATATAGCTGTACCGGTTCGTGAGATATGTGAATTAAATATATTTTTACCGAATTTATACCCACAGAAGTCGCGCCCAACTGGGATCCTCCATACCAAATAACACGTTTCTATCTTTATTTGTTGCCTTTGTAGGCGTCGCAGATGTCCAATTACGCCCATCTGCAATACCAATCGTCTGATGGTGACAAAGAACACATGTACAATACCATGTTTGATCAAAATATCTTAATTTATATTCAAGTTATCGCTTGCACGGACGGACAACCGTTACCAACCGCACGGTCGTGAACAAAACTAATATACTCTGTTAGCAACATGTTGCGAGAGTATAAAAACTTTGAGTTATATCGACAACATATTGGAGAAATAAGAACGACGTTCCGTATTGCTAAAATAAATTTGATAAACACCGAAAACCAGGAAATTGAACGATTATTAATTTACATAAAAAATTGAAAAATCCGCTGGTATTCATTGCAAAAAGGAATACAATATGGTAAGAAATATACTGAAAAATTTTTTCGGATGACAGGAGATCGAACCAGTATCTTCATTCCTACCGCAGACCAACAGGAAATCATATTACAAAGACGAAATAGAAAGACCTATACAGTCAATAAAAATTAACAAAGCAACAAGTCTGGATGAGGTTCCCGTTGAATTTTTAAAATGTTTAAAATTAATAAATGATAATAATATGATAAGCTTATAGGTATTCTTCAATCAATGGGAATAGATGACAAAGAATCCGTTGGATAGGAAATTTGCGTTGGCGACGAACTGTCCATGTAAACAGCTGTGATATAGCTAAAGAAATACTATTTCACGAGGCGTACGACAGGGAAGCATTCTATCACCCTTGTTATTTAACATATATTCGGAAAAAGTTATGCAAGAATCGATAACCAAATTTGACCAAGATGTGAACGTAAACGGTGTTTTCATCAATAATATATGCTATGTAGATGACACAACCCTGATAGGCTATAGCTTAATAGGACTACAAGAACACAGTCAATTTACGTAGTAAAGAATTTTGCCTACGTATTATCATATAAAACACCAAGTACATAATTTTAAGTAGAAAAACATATACAATAATACAAACTCATTGATTTACAAGAAGCTCATCGAAAGAGTAAAAAATGGTAAGTACCTTGGATGTCACATCAATGAAAACTGGGATTCTTCAAAATTAATCACATATTGACACACACACACATTGACAATGGGCAGGAATACAGAACATTGGCAATCTCACTGATATGACGAGAGACAGAGAGCAATATGCAGCTATAATTTAAAAACTGTGATTTTCTAAAATATATTTACATTTCACAAACATTTAATTTTTATTCTTATAATTATTACCATAATTTAAAAACTTATAGAGAAAGGTGCATATTGTTTAATGTTATATGATCGCTAGTATTCGAGTACGAATTGGCAAATAAAAAAGAAGAAGTCTAACTCCTATTAAATGGTTCGGAACCGTATATACTCTCTTAACATCTCTCATGAACATCCTCTGTCTGTACCTGAGTGGTATAGAAAAACGCCCAACGTTTTTTTAACTATCGGAAAATTACAGCGAGAATTTGAATACAAAATCTTGGATGATCGTTGATTTAAGGTTTATGGTGCAGCTTGAGACACGATTCATATGATCGTGCTAAAATTTTGATAATCCTGTTAACTTGTAACGGTGAGGCTAGCTAACGCCAAACAATTTATTAGCGACTTTGGGCTACTGCGGTGAATATACAGAAGTTCTCAACAATGCCTTGAAAAACTAAATTATATATAAACCGTACTTTTTAAAATATAAGGAAATCGAAGATACTACTATTTTTGTACATTTTTAAATTTAACAAGCAACAGCTTTGTATACAGCCCTTCGATCTGCGTATTCCGAACAGTTCTGTATAAATATCTGTACAACAATACCACATTTTTTGCTATGGCTGAGTTCACAAAATGGTGTACCCAATACATAGTTTCTTATGTCTGGCACGCAGGATTTTGAAAATGCGCACTGTTAACATGCCGGTATTAGGATACCTGGTGTTATGTGTATGAGAACTCTGCGCTACACCCAGAATAATATGCTGTGTAACTAAAACAAAAGCGGCTTAGAAAATCAGTGTGTCAAAATAAAAATTATGTTGCGATTGCTGGTCGAGTGGTTGCCATGAATTTGTGACGGGTCCACTCTATATATATGTACATTAACGCAGATACATTTCTCTTGCTCTGATATAAGAGTATTAGATATACACACATACATATAAACAGAGGTTGTGGGAAATATGACCAATGCCGACTGGCTCGCTTTTGACTAATGATGTCCAAACATTATTCACTTTTTTTCGGTATACACGGCTGCCGTCACCACAAGCCAAATATATGCAAACGATCCACAATTGTTTGGTTTAACGAAGCCACCGGCGGTTGGAGTTGATGAGCGCGGCAAGCGGAAACATGAATGAGTGGAGCAGTGCGCTTTCAGCAACACAAACAACAGTGGAAAGTCCCATTTTCATGGGCAATCGCTAAGGTAGTTACGCAGTGGCACACGTCATTCACGTTTCACATTCCGTTGGCAAACCATCATTTGCTGCAACAGCACTGTGGCAACCATGGTATCATCAACAATGGATGCGTCGTGCATTTCAGCAGGTGCTAGCTCACAGCTATTGTTGGCTGACTTGTCAGCTGAGCATGTGTTTAATGTATTAACGCATGTGTTTTGCGTGGTAAGTTGTGGTGGTGCGGTGGAATGTGCAATTACTCACACCAGCCTGTGGCGCAGGTGCATTGAAGCAAGGCGAATCTATTGGCCAATATGCTATTGCAGCGTTGCGTCGTTCCTGGACTCTGCATGCGTACCAAATTGCATTATTTGTACAAATGCGCGCATACTCGCACATTGATGGAGATGGCTGACATATTTCGTATAAATTCTACCTAAGCTTGATAAGATTTTGTAGAGAATAATTCATTTGTTTGATTTATGTGCTTGTTAAATATTAAGCACTTTCCGAGAAATCAAGAAAGTGAGCTAAGAAACTTTACAAACTCTTCTAGATCCGGAATCAGTTATCAGAACAAATTTTCCTTTTAAATGACGGCGGCTTACACTTCGGCAACTAATATCATAACTTTCACATTAGGACCACCAACGACCAACAAATAGGGTTAAGAAATCCTCAACAGCTAGAGACATAAAAGGAAAGTAAATTTTCTGTATAGAGCGTTTCTCATATCGTTAAAGTTCCTATATCGTTCCTCAGAAAGAAATCAGCCGATGGGAAACAGCAATGAGTTTCAAGTCTGATATTTTGTTTAACAAGATTGCGTTCACGGGCTTGAAGCGATGAAATTGATATTTCGCATTATTGGAAATGAAGTTAACAACTTTATATACTCCCGCGTCTTATTAATAGATGTCACTTGTTGTTTGAAGTACTATAAAATAATAGAAGTACTCGTATATATGCGGTTATACATATTACAATAATGCGAATGATGAGACGAATTGATTACATTGATCACATTATATGTCTGCCAGTATGATTGTGTAAACGAAAATTTCATTCAGATTTTTGCTTTACAACGAAAACACCAAATGCTTAACACCCCAAAAAATTGCTCCACAAAAGTACATATTTCGACAGATTAAATTTTTTGAAGACTAAATGCAATACATTGAATCTTTTTATAAAATAAGCCCAACAATATAAAAGTAATATATTATATTAGTTCAAAAAAATACCTTGAACTCCTTTGAATATATATATCGCTCTTTAATAAGAGAGTTTCTGTGACTGTGGACGTTAGAATTCATAGAATTTTTGACTGCGCAGCACCTGACTGTTGTATACGATACAACCTTTTTGGTTTTCTTAAAGATCTGTAAAACAAACCTTTTTAATTTAGGCAAAAGGTGGACTTGCGATTTATTAGCCAGTGCAGATTCGCAACTCTTAGACTAAGCCTCCCATTCCTCAGAAATGTTTAGTTTCACCGATGGTCATGTTTTCTTCTTTTGGATAAATGCAAGTTCTGTTCTGTTCGTCTTATTCTCCAATACACTGGCCTCATAGACTGGTGTTCCGATTTTCTGTCATATTAGCGTCTGCTGAAAATTTCGAATATATATATTGTATGAATTTATTTAAAAGTAAACTATGGAGAGGCTAAATTCGGGTGCAACCGAAAATTTCATACTCTCGCAATTTTACAAGATCAAAGTTGGGTGGATATTTTTGGGTTCTGGCAAACCTTTATATTAAACAAGAATTTTTTTCAAACTTTGTTCCTTTCTAAATGGAAGATCGTGTAACTTCAAAACCCTATATAGATAGATATAGCTGTTGTTTTGACCTTTCCTTGAAAAAGTAATATTTGCATTGCTTTAAGGATCCATTATTAAAGAACTATATTACTTGTGGTAAACTCTAACCGATTTTAAAACTGGAAATGTATAATCGAAATACTTTATATAATATTTTAAAATTAATTTGTTTTTCAGAACTATTAAAGATCTGTTTTACTTTTCAATAAATTTTTAATTTTTATAATGGCATTAGAAGAAGATAAGATTGTTAATCAATTTCTTACATATCTACCAAACAATCTTGCATAATAGCACAAATAGAGCGGATGTAAACAGAATTAATTGTTTTTAAAATCGGATACGTGAAGAAGATTCTATTAGATCAGTTATGAAAAACTTTCATATAAGTATAAACTAAAGTGCCACTGTCAGAAGAAATTCATATGTTTACCAAACTCTTCCTAAGAATTTATCTGTAAGAACACTCATTGTAGAAAGATAATTGAATCATAATTGAACCATTCTTTAAAAACTTACACCCATATGTGATAATCTATACAAATTTTGTCTAAAGCAGACGGATATTCTCTTGCACGCAAGTTTGAAAACGGACTTGAATTTGAAACACACGCCTTTTATTTAATTACGTTTGTAGGTTTATAAAAGCTTTTTTTATAAATGCCTCCATTAACCTCGGACAGAGCTTAAAACGTTTTGGTTGCTGCAGGTAAAAAACAAAAAAATGCGAAATAGCATTATATAAAAGGCGCAGACAATTTTTTCTGAAGCATAAGCAAATCCACATTCGACAAGTAAACATCATATATAGATTATACAGAGATAAAATTATGTTGAAAGGTCCCGAGACTACTTTCGCAGCTTCCGTAAGTAAAATATAATTTTTACATAATTTATATTATAATTTTAATGAAATATCTTGTTAATTTTACCAACTCTCATAATATATTTCTATATATTTCAGGCACAATACCAATTTGGTGCATCGGCACGTAAGGCATTGACCTTAGATGAAACACTTCTTCGCCAAGATGGGACTCGGAATGACTCCAACCTAAATTTTTTCCAAACGCCGCCTAGAACAGTTTCGCCAGCCGATAATGGCGAATATTCACGAAAAGTGCATACTTCTCAGCAAGCGGCCAAGTTGGAGCACGAGTACTCAGTTTGCAATTTTGCGAGACCAGCACACAGACGGGAAATTGCAAGACGTATAAGGGTGGACGAAATAAAACTGCGAACTTGGTTCGATAATAGGCGGACGAAGGATAGGAAGAACGCTTCAGCCAATGAATGCAAGGGAACCTCACTTTTGCTTATCAACGCGGATAGTTTTTTTGACTCAAATCAACAAATAGAGGCATACGAATAAGAGGCCTTTAATAATTTAATCCAATATATTACGAATTCCAATACTGCTGCATTTGGATATTGTCGAAATATTTCTTCGTTGAAAAGGCCCAGAAGTGAGGATCTGGACGAGAATCTAGAGGTGACTCAGGATAATGCTCATCAAGCAGCATCAGGATTGCCACCAGCCCCAAAGCAAAAGGAAAAGGTGCAGATTTTGGAGCAACTTGTAATGCTTCCGGGTACAAATTGCTGGATTCGAATACAATAATCTGACATTATTATTATATATTTTACATCAATATTTTGTATTGAATATTTTAGAAATATAAACTATTATATTAATTAAATAATTTGTTTAATTCTTAAGTATTGAAAATCAGAACTAGTACAAAAATATAAATATTATAGTTTTAACCAAATAAAAATTCATCAGTGCTTTTAATCTATGCAAATCCACCATGATTATCTCATATCTTTTGTGGAGCTAATTGATGGACGAAAGTATTTAAAGGAAAGTAATAGAGATAGAAATAAAGAAAGTTTTCGGCGAAATTGTTAATGGATTGCAATCATATTTTGTATCTTATTAAATTATATTACAGGTCATATACTCATGTACTTTAATTGTTATATTTTGCTTCGTGTCTAAGATATTTATATTAAAATCTACCAAATTAACTCAAATAAGATATATGCGATATAAACTCGACCAAAGTGGCTTAACTGAAAATATTAGATACATGAGGAAAAAGTCAACCAGAGAAAAGGAAATCATTATTATAGGAGTAAGCTGCTTAGACCATAGTCTAGATCGATTTCGTTCATATTTAGCTCGAAATCACATTATGTTTAGGAAAACATATCCACTTAATTTCATTATAATATCACACATATTGACCAACATAAACGGTTTAAAGTCAGGTGGAAAGTCGGGAATTCTTATATCGGGCATTTTTGGGATAGAGGAAGATCTGCACTGATCACATTAACTCTTTTCATTATTCAAGTATATTAGGGAATATGTTTTCATCCAATTCTGTGAAGGTAACTCACACAGTGACCGACATACTCGGCATAAAGTCTGCTAGATTCGCGAAAAGCATTACACGTAGTATATGGGAGCTGGGATAATTCGTAAGCCGATTTTGAACATTTTCGGAATTAACCCACAGTATAATACAATATTATTCGTTCATTTATTTTTGTAAGATATCTTATATATTTACCGGTATATACCTTATAAAAATCAACCGGAATTTTTGAAATTCTTAAATTACCTATATGGGGTAGCGGAGGCATTGACCCGATTGCATTCAATTTCGTTGCAGGATTAATTGTAAGTTGTAGTAAATTGTAGTTGTACTAAGTTACAGGATGATTTGAACTATTTTTAGAAGTGAGATGACATAAGTTAAATCCGCTATTTGTACCAAGTTTTATTTCGTTATCTCTATTGGTGCTTGAGTTATATGTTGCAAAGTGAATGAAGCAGATTGGATATAAAATTGTATCAAATGTTAAGTAGGTGTGGTTTTAATCCGATTATGCTCAGTTCCAAACCGTAGCATTAAAAATCTGCAGATATCGTTATGCACCAAATTTCGTTGAAATTGGCAGATCAGCTGTAGAGGTATGAGATCTAGCCTAAAACCGGACGGTGCAATTGTCCAATTTTTGCACCGATTCACATGAATTTCATTTGTGTTATCTTTGTAGTAAAATTTATCGCTTCAAACGTTTTTATTCAGCGTGTTAACGTACTTTTATTAGTTTGTAACATAACCTTTGTCAGGGGGTTTATTACCCGATACCATCCGTCTTATCTTTCCTTATCCGTCTCTTTTTTGGCTTAGTTATAGTGTTTTACTAATTCTGTTCAACGGTACTTTGTGGATTGACGAACCACTGTCAGTTTGATTTTAATCATTTGAAATACCAATCTTCTCGTAGTGTTAAGGAGCAACTTTCATTGAGATAGCGTAGTTTTTATCGCGAGTTATCGTTTGCATCGATAGACGTACGAACAACGCCCGTTGTTTTTTACGTGGGTATCTGCTGTGTTTACAACCTAACTCCGTGGTGCTAAATGGCACGGCGGATCAAAACAATGTCTCGATCTGCGCTCCAAAAATGCAAGTCGTTATTTGGTACCAATTGTTGAGGTGAAGTGGGGGTTCAGCTGCCGGCTACAATGCAACTCAATATCGAGTGACACAAGGTCAACTCTATCCTGCATGTGGGTGTTAAACCGCAGCCACCGTGATACTACCCGAAGGGACAACCGTAATAAGCAAGGTGGAGCGAACTCAAATAGGCTCCTGCTTAACGTGGTACCAGATTTAAGTCTCGGGTCAGATCTCGTAGTCGAAACTACTTTCGATTCAGTTCTCGACTGATGACATTTGTAGCTTGAACTCAAATGCTTTTCTTTGTATATATCAGCTCAAGCTGGAGTGCTACAGCGCTATTATCTGACTAGATTAAACCAAAAGCAAAGCCTATTCAAAAATGCATAGTGCATTTGTGGATTTTAGTCGTCTTAGTCGTCGAAATATAATAATTATTTTTCTGCTGTGATTAATTTTTTTGTTACTAGCAACCGTTAGATGGACAAAACTATTTACGTCTATTATACGTTATAACTGTACTATAAGATCGGTGGGACATTGAATTTCCCTCATCTTCACAGAGTAATACTGTGAAAAGGGATAAAATTTATGTACCCATATTATATAGCTTTAGGACCAGCAAGGATATCGAAACAAATTTCAGCTCTTGCTGTATGCTGAACATGACATGACAACTATTCTTAGACAACAGGCAACTATCCAAGAAAAGCAAAGTTCACCTGTTGGACCGAATAAAAACTCTTATGTCCACCCAATCGAATAAAAACCGTATTTTGAGATCGGTATATTAGATATCTCAATGAAATTAGGTAAGAATCTTGGACTTAACCCAATTCATTTCTGTTGATAAAAAATCATTTAGCAAAATCAAATATATATACTTTTCATTGCCGTGGAGTAAATTTGCGCAAAGAATTGAAAAAATTGCTACATAAACTCGTTTAAAGTAGAGTAATGTTACAGGTTTCCATATTATTTGTAATAAATCAGGAATAACCCATATAATTGCCGAGTTATTGTTATTTGGGTTTTTTTTTATTACAAAGCTTGTGTTTGTGTGTTTCCTATCCGTTCTATATTTGCTCTCTTGTCGATCTGGTCTCTACGCTCCATACATACACAGTTATCATACCGAGCAGCATTTTTAACTCAGCATCTTTTCGAACGTTCCAATATCCCTATAATCTTATTTTGTTCTTATAATCCTGCAATTTGTACGAGTATTTAATTTCGAAACTTTCCATTTTTATATAGCTTTACTCTTTATTGCGAAAAATATTCAGTTCCATTCCATTCCATTGAGTCCTTACGAGCCTTAGCAGCAATTGTAGTAAAATGTAGGTCAAAAGTCACAGTTTTGGGAATGTAGAAAATGACACGTAATGCTACTAAAATTGGTCTATAAAAATAACAAAGGTTGTCGTCGAAAATCATTTACGGGTTCAGCCTGTTTTGCCCAGCATTCGTGACCAACATTTAAAGTCGAGTTTATATGCAATTTGGTAACTCTAATTTCTAAATTTATGAATTATGAATTTTTCACTCATTTCCATTAAGAAGATAGATAGATAAAAGAAGCATGAAAATCCGAAGCAACTACACAAAGCCAAATAGAAAGTAATAATATGAAAATTTACCGCACAAAGGCAATAACAACTCCACAAATTGCTATTTTTGTAAATGCTAAGCAGCGCTCAAAGGGCGGTCAGTCGTGTACGATAATGGAATTTATTGCGTTTTTAGCAGCAAGTGGTGGATCTATAACAATTGCCCTTATATATGTATATGTGTATGTTTTTATTTCATCATTGCTGCTACACGCAAGCATATTTTAACAATTCATTTTGTGTGTGTGCCTGGCTGTTTGCTTTGTTTAAACATTTGCGTTGATAAATTTTGTCTGCTTTTGTCATTTACTGCCAACGCTGTGCATTGTTTGCTTTTTACTGTTGACTCTGGGTCTTTTGTGCTTTATTTTTGGTTTTTCGCCAGATTTTATTTCTCTGCATTTTTTGCTCTCACCCTTTTTATGTGCGCATATAGGATGATGAGCGCAAACATTTTATTTATATCAGGCATTTTAACACCATTGTCCTTGGACTGGGGAAAAGTTATCACGTTCATGTTTATATGCGAGTTACGTGTGCTTGATTGCGTGTGTGTTTGTGTGTGTGTGTGTGTGTGTGACATGACCAAATACACCCGACTGACCAATGTCGAACGAACCAACTCTTTGCCAACTTTGGCATATTTGGTATATTTGGCATTTTTCATTTGCTATTTGGTTGATTTCTATTTTATTTCTGCTGCTGCTGCTATCCTGTATATTTACTGGTGTGACTGCAGGCATACATACGCACACACATGTATGCACGTTATTCACTCACTTACTGTCCACACATAACCGGATATACAGTTACATTGCGGCATAAGTACAGGCGCTTGTGGAAATGCGCGCCTCTGTGTTTGTGTGTGTGTGTGTGTGCGGCTTTGACACACAATGATAAGGATTCGTTCATTTTTTATCTGCCCCCAGGGAAATAAACTGAAAAGGTAATAAAACATGAAGAAATCTACTGCATTTTTGCGAGTAACCAAACCATTTACGCACGGTCACACCACACACATACTACTGCTGTGCATGTATCAAGTGTAAAGTTCAGTAACTCACACTCTCACTTAGCTATGTGGTTACTTGCTCACAGCTCCACACATTCGGTGGCATGTCCGATATGTTGCACACAGCGCAATCTTCTCGCTCCTTGCACGACTTGCAACAACTACATCGTGCTTGCTCGCGCGTGTGTGTGTGTGTGTGTGACTGATTTCATCTTTTCTTATCTGTTTCACCCAGAACTTCGGTTTGGTCTCGGTTTTATCCAGTAGTCGTTATTATTTCTAGTAATTTTTGTTACTCCACTGCGTGGTTTTATTGTTGTCGTTCCATCCCGCCTTTCACTTTTACCTTAACCGCTTGCTTAGAAATGAAAAATGAAATCAAGTGTAATATTTGAAGCGTGCAGATTATATAGAATATTGTTGTATGTATACACATGCAATTTTTCCCTTTTATAGTAATGTTCAGAAAAATTTGGCGAAATTACCGGAAGCTCGCTTTGGATTACGCAGCATCCAAAGGGAAAGGAGCAAAATTGCTTAATTTCTCCAAATCAATCTCTTTGTCTGTATTGTGTTTGCAGTGCTTTGGTCGGCAACGAGCGAGGATAGTTCCGAAGTAATTAGTCAGCCGATCACCAAATTAAATTAAGACTTGTTAGACATTTCAACCACTAAATCAATTCACATTTAAAGTAATGGTCTGGATGTGGTTTCCATTGGGATGTACTGGACTGAGAGTGTAATTATTACTATTATTAAAGCGCGAACACGAAAGGAATAATAACTGAAGGATTACCTCCCATATGAATACCATTTCAGATAATACCGATATATATAGTATATATATGTATAGTATTTACGTAATAAATTTTTAAATAGTTATTTATTAGTAATTCGTCGGGTTTGTAATGAGGTGCTCACAAAAGCGGTGGAATGCGAATCCTTCCCGGCTAGAGTGATACAGCTACACTAGCTTCGGGAAATCGTATGCAGAGTTTAATGCATTTGTCGATCACTCCTTAAAACCCAACGATATTTACATAAAAACTTGCTTCAAAAGTTGAGGCATTCGAGACTAGCCATAACGATGGCGATCGGAAAAGCACTTACCTAGTAGCAGTGGAATAACAAAACCACTTTGCGTCTGACTTCGTAATTCTAGTTCAATAAAATGCTTTATTTTCAATTGTTTCTTTCGTTAAGTTTAGTATTGCAATGTCCTTCAGGCCAAGTCCTGCACAAATTTTCAAGACAAAGGTTAAGTGTAGGCTTAAGATAATGATAGCATACAAATATTAGGAACAGACTAATGGCAAGTAGTCCGGTGAAGTCTGCTATCTGCTCTACTCAGATATGGGCTTTACTTCTTCGCTTTTATTTCTGATCTTTTCCATTCATTCAAAGTTCAAGAGTTGTCTTGCGAATTTCAACAGTATAGTTTATTTATTTAAGAATATCGTTTTTAAATGTATTCGTTTCTTCAGTAATTCCTTAAATGGATAGAAAGAGAAAAAGTTCATATTCCCTTGCTCTCATAAATGTATGTAATCATGCTTTTCCCTAGTTTTGTGCTGGTTGTCTTGATTTGGTCCCTCAAGTCGAAAATCTTCTAAGGTCTTGCGGATTTTATGAGAATATTCAGAAGTTCACCTTCCTAAATGCGAACCAAAAAAATTTTTTATAACCGTATTAATTTCGTAGATTTCGTAAATATTTCTTCAAAATTGTTTAGAAGCTTCTTGTCTGCAACAGTGTTTTCAAGCCGCTCGGTTAATGCAGCTATTCCTGCGTTTACATTTTTCGGCATCAACATTTTAGATAGTGAGATAATTAAAGATGCTAAATGGTGATAATCCAAAATTATTAAATAAAATGTTTTGAAAGTGGAATATAGTGAGTCAACTATTTCCTGTATGTTTGTAACCCAGTCGCATTAACTGATCAATCAAATCTGAGTTTTACGCCATAAAAGCACTAACCTAACACGAATTTATGTGAAAACAGAACAATTGTAAAAGAGCCGCCAATTCCTGTGAATAATTTGAAACAAAAGCGCTTTGAACCAAACACAGTGCTACTGGAATGTTGGAGTTTTCCCAAAAGTGGGGGTTTTCAGAAATGATATATGGCATGTTCTCAAATGAGTTTTAGATTCAAATGCCTAAATAATTTAACCTTTGATCTGATCGGAAATCTTCCAAAGGCAAATGTAAAAGATTTTTCTGAACTGAATTTAACATATCAGAATTAACATGATCACTAGAGTTCCATACCGCTTAATCATATGCGAATAAAGGCAAGTTTAACTTCTGCAAGTTTTCTCTACACCACTGTTTTCAAAATGAAATGAAGCGCTGGTTACTACAGTGGCATGTTTTTGCACTTATTTACTTACATATACCTACAAATGGTTGTAAGCAAGTTCGGTGGTAGCAAGTGTACCATGGCGTATACGTAACCTTAACAGCAAAGCAACAGCAATGAGTATAAAAATTTTTGTAGTCCCATAAGCCCAATTCTAATGTCCTTTCTGTCTGTTTTATATTTCATTTACACTGTGATTGTGATTGTCAGCGAGCACGTGTGGACGAATGTGTTTGTATTTGTGTGCGTTTTATGTGCGAATGCAAACTTAAAGTGCATACGGAGAGTTAATGGCTTATGTCATTTTCGCAGCAAAATGTAATGAACACAAACACAAAACACAAGTCCAAACAATAACAACTTCAATTACAGCAATAAAGAAGCAACAAATACATACACACACACACTAAGATATACATCAGAGTTGTTATATAACGGCAGAAGGAGGCAAGGTAATAGCAACTGACGCAATACGCATATTCGACAGTATGTAGTAAAAGCCAAACATGTTGTGGAGAATTATTGAACGAAACCGCAAATGTCCAAGAGAAAAAAAAAAGAAGTGAAAGGCACAGAAGAGTGAAAAAGAAATTCGCATTGATGGGAAAATAGTTGTTGTAGTCTGCAGTGAAGTGCGTACGCGTAACCTCAACACACACATCAACTGACACGTGCTGCCGCCACACAGAGGCAGCCGTCAAATACCTCGTTATAAGCATTGTCAAATGACAAGCCGTCCAAAGCAATTAAATTTGGCATATCTTTTTATTTCATTTCTGTTGCTTTGTTATTGCACTGTGACTAACGGCCTGCGTATTGTGCGCTTGTGGCCCATAAAGTAAAATTGCACTTATTCTCATTAAGCTTACAAAGGTAATCAAATCTTTCAACTTTACTGGTTGGTGGACATCAATCTTATTTCACTTTGCTTATCAATGCTTTCAATTGCACTGTCTGCACGTACTGTAACGACTTATCTATGCTTTAGGAACATGCGGGCTTTTTATGATAATTATTTTTGCTGATTTTTCTTTTCAGACGCCTATGCAAGTATCGCGGTAGGACCTTAATTGAGAAATGCATGCAAATTACGTTAATGTACGAAAACAAATTTAATATTGTGTGTTTTTAAGCACTTTGAGAATCCTAGTATGATCTGGTAATCAAAAGAGAATATTTGGGTTTAACATGTTTCAAGTACCTTACCAGTAGCTCTAAGTAATTTAAGAAAGGAACAAGCATTCTATTTTATGAATATTTGTCGATCGGTTTGAGCTCAAGCGCTGACTCTTAAAGCTTGATGAAAGTTTGAACCACTGAACCACATTAAATCATGGTGAGTCCAGCTAATTTGAATGGTAACAGATTCAATTATTGAAAGATTTTTTAAACGAAAATGGCTGCCCCTGCTGCTTAAGGCAGCGTTCCATATCACAGCCTCTTTCAGCGGAGATTAGTTAAAGAATGCCTAGTCTCACTATCAGTGGCATCAAGTGACTTTATAATTAGACTAGCTAATGAGCTCGGAAGGAAAATGCTGTCATTTTGCGCCTTTTTATTGGATCGTTGGGTCTTCTAAGTGCTTGACGGGCACTGGTCAGCTGTATGCACTAGCGCAAGCACAATATACTTCTGACCCAAGGTAAATTGTGCAATGAGCTCGTCCTCAGCAAAGTTCACATTTCCCTAGTTGTAAAGTTTTCAGTGACCATTGGTCAATCGAGGTTCACGCGGTAGTATTAAATACCTTACTAAGTACCTATTGTAGCATCATCTAAACATTTCCTTCTAGACTGTCCCACCTCTGCGGGATATATATTTTCACACTCTGTAAGACTTGTTAAACATAACAGAAATTAGTCGAATAATGTTGACATGAAGAATAACAAAATCGAGAATCATTTTCCCGTAGCGTTTACCATAAGCATTAACGTCACTTCCACAATTAGCTTTAAAAAAGTATAGGCCATTACTGCATAATAATGTATAAGTCGTCATGCGAGCCGCTCCTTCAACAATTTTTCTGACTTAATGAAAGCCTGGAGAGTCTCTTCAGTTTTGCTTTCTCTCGAAATACAGCAGTATTGATAATTGATATGTTATATGTTAGCTCTGTTAATTTGCCGCACAAAATTTTTAAGATTTTTAAACGATGATCTGGTGTAAGCTTTTTGAAATATAGTGCAATAGAATAGCTTAGGCAAAATTCAAGTATCGGTTCTCCAATGAGTTATGTTACTTTAGTACTTACGTTGATCAGAGGAAAAAATTAAAATTAGAAACTATCATGATTCTTCGACACTGGTCAAGCATATACACTTTTGTTCTTTGGACGGAAAAATTGTCTGTTGAGCATGGTAAAGTGAATGCGCAAATAGTCTAATAATTAACTAGACAACGAACAAGAATATCCTGCTACCAGAGCCACTTGTAACTATTTGTCCATCGAAGCACCTTAGTGCTAAAAGCTTTTTATTGTATGTATATGATTGTGATCGTCAAGTCTCCCTAAATCATTATCAACAAAGGTCCATTGTGGGCTGGGCGATGCCAGTTCTTTGGAAATTTAATACGAGTATTGGTTTAAATGAAACGTGCTGAACTGGGCTTTTTTCTGGTCTTTCCGGAGTATTTGAGACACTTTTATAAATGTTAGAAAAATTCTCTCGAAATTTTAGGCTCAGATCTGATTGAGTGGAGTCGACAGCAAGCAAAATCTGTGAATGTGGAGTGTTGCTTAACAATAAGTTACACAAAAAAGTGGTCAATAAGACTAATTCATTCGATAGATAAATAGTTAATTGATTAAAAAGAGTTTGACACATTTATTTATAAAAATGATTTCGTTAATTTGCCAGCCGGTTTGTACTGTCTGCGTATAAAAGTATTTTCCAGCTTTGCTAGATATGTGACACGGTTTCAATAGCCATTATTTTTAGCGCACGCGCTTTGCCTGGGATCCACATAATTTGAAACCACTTCGCGACGCAAAATAAGTTTTGTCAAAAGGTCTTTCGGGAGATAATATTATCTAAAGTTATTAATCGTGATGAGCACTTCGTTTTATATATAGTAATTTTGGTAATGTCGATAACTTCAGAGATTTACTCGGTATCAAAATTATTCCCATTTATATTTTTCACGATTATGCTTTTCAGAATACATACTGCTTTCTGGCATAGCATTAATTAGCCCTATAATTTATGACTTCTTTTCAAGTGTCCCTCCTTTTGCGTGTTACCTACGCCTGCCTACTCTGACTTCATACCCTACTCAAACAAACAATCGCAGCAGACAATATTTCTTAATACTTGCCAGCAAAGTCAACAGTGTAACTAAAAGCGACATAATGCTTATTATTAAAAAAAGGCCTGAGGAAGCGGCAATATGTTCAACTTTTGCGCGCCTAATTAAATTTGCCGTGCATCCTTTTTTCCTATCAATGCGACGGGCCTAAATCCCGGCCATTTACAATCGGCAAGTCAGTAATAGTGATTCTTTGTTCTAGCGTTTTCTCTTATTCCGTTGTTTTTGTTTTTGTTTTCGTGCATGACTGCTTAGTTGTAAAATTCACAAATGAAACAGATCCGTCGTGCGCAGACGGTGACCGAAATCATTTGCCATTTCTTTGCTTCGCATTTTTGTTTGTCACGCTAGTACATTTTTTTTTTTTGACTGGGATAGCATGACATCCCATGACTTTTTAAAGGTTTGTTGTTTTAAGCGTTTTTTTTTTGGCATTTGTTTAGCATGGCGCGGCTGCCAAATTGAAAGCCAATTAATCACAGTGACTCAATTGAAAATGAGTAAAAGCAAAATTTGGGATAACAATGGGCGTAGTTAGTTAAGAATTGGCGCAGAGCTGCGTTTTCGATTTATTATTGTTATTATATACATTTTTTTCTATTCCTTTTTTGCCTTTGCTTGGGATAATGAGGCAGGTTAATGCACAAAGTAAAAGCTTTATGCTAACTTAAAATGATCTCTTACGCTTCGCACATCCCCCTCTAGGGCCATATGCACTTTGCTTAGGTTTCTTAACCGTCGCTATTTGGAAAGAAAAAAAAACTATGCGCCGAAAAGTTTTCCATACAATTTAAACGCCGTCAAATAAATAAGTGGTCGTTGGAGGTAAAAGTCAAAACAAATGCGAATGGGCGGTTGAAGTGGTGGTTATAAAAAAGCAATTGAAAAGTAAAATATTTCAAATGGCCGTGAAGAGCAAAAAACAGTATCAAAGTGAAAAGGGACACCAAAACTGAACAGCCAATTTATTTATTTCGGGTCTTCATTAGTAATTTGTCTCAAAGCCACCGCATGCGCGTATGTGTGTGCCTTACAATAATGCTGAGTGCTATTTTAGGACCTAGGCAAGGCAGCAAAAGGAAGCAGATATCCATGCGACCAAAGGCGGCGCGGAATTTATTAGACAAGCAAAGGAAAGAAATAAGGCAAAAGGTAAACGAAGAAATTAATTTTTAAAATCATCCCACAGCAGTCAAATATTAATGCGCAATATTTACTGGGGACACAAAAATACATGCATACCAATATGTTGTGGCGAAAAATTTCTAGTGGTAAGGGATGATCTACCCATATTTAAATATGAAATATTGTGCATAAAATATACTTTCAATTACAGCACAGCTAATGTTTCCTCTTTGATATTATTTGACCTGAAAGTTCTTGCGGTTTCTGTAAAAAGCATACAACAGGCCTTCACCAATAGCACATATGTTGCAAATATACACATATGTATAATGTATACCACTCATATAATATGTATGAGTTTAATATGCATACTAAGCTCTGGAGTACATTAATGCGGGCGTGTAAGTACTTGTAACATTTTTGGTTTCTAGTTTGGCTTCGACTTTACTTTACCACCTTTTGCGTGTTCTACATGAAAAGCCCAACGTAAACTTTTCCATATTCTGTATCTAATTTTATCAAAAACGAACATGTTTTAAAGTTTTCATGCAAATTTGCGGTCGCATGTGCGTGTACAGTCTTACTTAATAGGGCACAATATGAGACATGTATATATGTATAGATATATATTTTTTTTAACAAATTTAAGTAGTTAGTTTCGAACACTTTTCTGCGAGAGACAGCTTTAAGGAAACTCACCACTACTTAAAAAAAAGAAAAAGATTTTTTAGAAATGTTCTTACCTCAGACGCTTCCCGATATCGGTGGGAAGTTGATGTGTTTCCATTAACTTTGTACGCGATGTTTTTATCTCTGGCTAATCTATAAAAGTTGTCAGCCGTAGCATTCAAAGGTCTACAGCAATTTTCACCAAAATTCACATAGTTCTCTGACGAAGTAATTTGTTCTCCTATCCTAATAAACCGATTCTTTGAAAAAAGCGACTTCGAAGCAAGTCTTCCATCAATAGAATTGCACTTAATTTATTTTGTATTCTTCGACTCCGAGACAGTTATCATAATTTCTTTCATGATGATTCGCTAAACTCAACGATCTTCCCTTTAGTAAAGTGGCAAGGGCACTGATTATGAATTCATTCCAAATTTCCACAAAATTCTTTTTTTTTTTTCTACTTTATATGGCAGATATATTAAGACTAGACTTTCTAGATGTAAGTTTATGAATGAAAGTGCTTTATTTTCAGTGGTCATAACTCAGAATAACAGGTCCCATTAAACGTATTGAGTTCGTTTCCATCCAAACTGTGCTTTTAGTGGCCAGTCCTAATTATAGCGCACATCTTGATTAGTTAAGACTTAAATGATATGGATTATGCTTTCATAAAAAGCTGTTTATTTCAAAATAAATGAACAGAAAAGTCATTTCTTTTTGTGAAAAAACCGAGCTGAAATTTTCCGCAATGATACAAGACTTAAGTTAAAGGTATACGGCTGGATTGAAGTCAGTCAAGCGACGGCTTAGCCGCTTCTGGAAGCTGGATAGAATAGAAGATAAATTCAAAGGCTTTTAGGGCCTAACCTGGCTAGCCACCCTAGGTAGCCACCACCAAACCTAACAGCAGTATTTTTTTTTTGACTTACAAAATTTTCATTATTAATTTTCTCGTATAAATTTTTTTTGGTTCTATACCAAAGTACTATATACAAAATACAAAATATATGGTCGGAAATAAATCGAGCCTTTGGGGCCTAAGTCTGGGGTGAACATTAATAATAATGGTTTAGCAATTGTTTTTATGTGACTGGGTAGATCAACATTTTCAGTTTTTAGTACATAAGAGTCACTGTCAATGCCGCTGAAGCTAATCTTCTTAGGTTTGAATTCAACGAGTCTGTTGTCTACTCAATGGATCTTAGATTTATAAAAGACATGATTGTAGAAAAAATAAGTGGATAACCGGTTCCAACGGCTTACTAAGGCACCAAGATTATGCTACTAAGACAACAGGAGCACTAAAGACAATTTATGGTTATGATTCAGGACTAAGTCAGAGACAAAATGTGAATAGCAGAAATATATTTTCATTACAGCATTTATAATGTCACGCAATTCTTTTAAGAAAATCTTGCCTACGTCAGAGTTTGATTCTTTGTGGAGACATGCTTAAGCCCGTGCTTAAATAATTATAAACTCACGCAGTCAACCAACCAACAAAGAAACTCAGCAAAAACTTTTCTCAACATAACATAAAGTGGTGTATTCATACTGTGTGCAGTGTTGTGAAAAAGTGTACGAAAAGTTTGGTGATTAATGTCATATGCAATCTAAAATAAAAACACATGACACATGACACATGACACACAAATAGGGTTTGTGCTGACAGCTTTGAATTCTTATGTACTTTACCGCTTTCACACATAAGACAATATACTTTACTGCTAACAAACATATACCACATCTTAAATGTTTCTCTTATGTAGAGCTCATTATTTTCTGTTTTTGAACTTCCATTGGGCATTAGTGTTGACATTTTAAAGACTTTTGACTTACCTTAGTGCAAGCTGACATGCAATATGGTTTGGCCTGATGACTTTGTGTTTGGCAGCAGATGTTATTAACTAATTTTTAATTGGTGCACTGTTGTGGATGACAGGGCATAAGCATTGTTTTTTCATAGTACGAAGAGCGTATTTCTATGAAGATTCAAAACCCTCATAGGTTTCGTAACTTCCGTAACTCATCAAGGGAATTTCGGCAGCCTTGACTTAAAATTTGTATTCATATTTATATGTAAGTTCATATTCATTGTATTGTATTGTATTGCAATGTATTCATAGTCATAGTCATATTCATACTCACCTTCGTACTCATATTTATATCCTTACTCATACTAATATTCACTGGTATTCACACATATATTCACATACTCATATTCATACTCACGTTCAGACTCATTCAAATCCATATTCAAGTTCGTATTGTTACTCCCATTGAAGATGATACTCATACTTACACTCATATTTATGTCGACATTCATATTTGTCTCATGTTTTCATTCACTCATTCATATTCGCCTAGATTTTTTTCCGGAATATTTTGCCGTCTGCTCGTACAAATTAGAGGTCAGTTTCATATTATTGCGCTCATACAAATTCACAGCGGTTCGTACGCACAACAATACACTCATACACATATAGTAATTTGCTAAGTCAGTTAAATGTACATATATATGCATGAAATATATATATATATATATATATGTATTTACTCACCCTATCGACATATTGTCCCATGTTAAATTGCATGTGGCACCACTGCAACTTTCATTGGTGCGAGACGATTGCACATGTTGCAATGTTACATGTAACCCTAATGAAAAAATGTTTGAGCTGCTGCTACTGGCATCGAAATGATTCAGTGAATGAATGCAGTATATGTTGTGTATGGAAGGTTATTGGAGCGGAGCATAGATTAGAGATGAAGTGAAATTACAATAGTAGCCATAGTCAAATCGAATCTACAATTCAAAGAGAGGCAAGTGTAACTGTACAAAATTGCATGTGCAGCGGGCACACACACACACATAGACACAATATGCACATTCTTGTTTTACATACATACCAGCATTCGAATATGAAATCAAGTCAATCAATATGTATGACTGGCTAAAGGAAGATGTTCCACTCAGTCGAGTCTGCTTTAAAACAGTTCCACTTTTAGCCCAATATTTTTGCGTTGTTCATAAATAATATTTTACTAAATGAGAAATTCATATAGTATAGCGCCTACTTCAGCAATTTCCACATTTTGAAATCAAAATTTGAAAACTCAATTAACTTTTCGGCTGAACTTCAGTGGTTTCTCTTTTCGGACTTGTCATGGCGTATACGTAATATCTGTGGTATTCAATGCATTTGGAGATTAAGAATTAAGAAAGTTTTTGGCAAGTAAAACGCATTGAATCTATTAGCAATGAACTCTTAGAAAATGCTAAGCTTTGCGCTTCGTAGTTTCAATAAGAGTGTGCTTGCAGAGTACATTTCCCCAAAAACTTAGTCATGAATTGCATCCACTATTAATTGGCACTTTCTCAGAACAATACACATCTTAGCATGACTGTGAGCGAGCATTATTGTATGTGGAATTGTACTGTGCTTTGAAATACTTAAGAATAAAGCAATGTGATCTACCGTTCCTTTTATAACGACTCCAACTTTAATCAATTCACGCAAACAATCTGTTTATACTAAATACAATCTGATCGCCCATATCCTTTAAAATCAGTCATGTTTCATATTTGGGACACAGAAGAGGATACCTGCCAAATTCTCCCTATTTAGAAAAAGTTTGCCTCAAGCCAGGAATGTGTCTTAGAAAACCTTACCTTCCCTCATGATTATTAGCTATCTTCGATTCGCCAAGCATTAGGAGTAGCGAATCGAACAAACTATGGCAGTTGTTTTAACTTTGGTGTAGAAAGAAGAATTGCGTTCATCACTTATGTTTTTTATAAGCAACTGTATTTTATTTCAAGTTTTAAGATTTTAAAATCGAAAAAGAATTCTTTATATTTTCAGTTTTGGCCATAGTTGGTCACAGGAATCATTCACATCAGTAACTTGTCTGAACTCTGTAAAACAAAACTTGGTAGCACTGGAGATGGCAGTATAACCATTTAAACACGAATTCGCTTATTCGCTTCTATCGGAATGAATTTCTTAACTTTATTGTTGATTTCACATATAAAATAATTGACAAGGGAGCAACGTGGAAAGATGCCGAGCAGAAAAATGGCGAAACAAAGACAGCTTTGTTTAATGATCACACTACTGGAAAGTTTATGAGAGCAAGGGAGAGATTAGTATGCTTGATGGCAAGTCATAGAATTTGAATCCAGAATCGGATAAAGAATTATATTAAGTGCTTCATAGTATATGGAATGTAAAAATAATGGCGATCTTTAATTTTCCGAAAAGAACATATCTGGAAACGAATTCCGGGTATATATTATATGCCACGTCTCAACCGTTCAAATGTCAAGAACAAAGAAGAAGCATGACAGGAAAAAGAAGGGCAGGCTCTTTTTATAGTAAAGTGACAACGTGTTATTGATTTTTTTACCAAAAACAAAAAACACTACAATAAGGCTGACGCAGCAGCGAATTTAAGCGATTAATTTGGTGCCACTTTGTAATGCTTCTGAAGCTGAAGATACCCACGAAAACAATTAAATATGCTAGCATTCAAAAGTTAAAAGTACATCAGTAGGTTTGTGGCGATTTGAAGGAACACTAGTGTAAGTGTAGTATATATGAAGGGATTTTTTGACTGAAGTTTTTGATGAAATAAAAATTCACATAATAAATCAAAGATATGCCTGAATTTGATAGCAATATTTACTTCAAGTATCTATATGAGAAAAGTCGTTGGTTGTTAATAAATAAATGAGCAAAATGTTGTAAAAACCTCATAAAAATCAAAATTATTCTCATTATGTAAATAAAAATTTGAGTTATATACATATAATAGTTACGTAAAAGAAAAAAATTCCCAAAACTTATTCTGGACCGTTTTCAATTTTTAAATGAGTTTTAGAAATAGATGTACTTATATATACATTAGGTCTAGTAAATCCATTATATTTGCATATATTTTTTTGTATTTCGTGTTGAATAAGTTTGATCGGGTTACCCTATATAGCATTAAAAATATAAGATTTCGCACTGAAATAACTTCTCAGACAGTTTTGTGATAGCTTAAGTCAGTATTGTATTATTTGGACACGTGTCAAAGAATAGAATATTGAACACACCAGCAATAAGAAAATACGTCACGTTTTACAGTTTTTCGTCGAAAAAACCAAAATCGCAAGCCAGGCGGCTGAAAATGTGAGTAGTATTTATGGTCCTGATATTGTAACATCCAATCATGCGCAATTTGATTTCGTCTATTCCGTTCCGGTAATTTCGTTTTCAAATCTACACTACCCTCTGTAAGGCCAATTGTCGAAAATATCAATAAAGTAATGGAAATCATCGTGTCCGACCGTCAGCACTGTTTCCATTGCCCAGGAGCTAAACATTGCGCAAAAAAGCCGTTTAGAACCAATTAAATCAGGCTGGGCACAAAAAGAAGCTCAATGTATGGGTGCCACACCAGTTAACGCAAAGAAAACCTCGTGGATCGAAATTCCGTCTAAGAATCGCCGCTGAATCGGAACAAAATTGATCCATTACTGAAGCGGATGTTTAGTGGTGATGTGAAGTGAAGTGAAGTGGGTCACTTAAGACAATGTCAAGCGGAAACGGTAGAGCTCGAATCTCGGTGTGCCGGCGCAAACGGTGGCTAAGCTAGGATTACCGGTCAGAAAAATTTTGTTATGTGTTTGCATATTTGCAATTTTGTTTGTGCATTCAACTTATAGTCCGGACCTGCCTCCAAGTGTTGAGTGAATATTATTTGTTCTTGTCCATGGCGAATTATTTTACTGGTAAAAAATTCGGCTTGTGGAAATCGACTATCCCAGTTTTTTGCCTATATAGCTTTTCTATTCTTCTATGTGAGTAGCATTATGAAATTACATACAAAATGACAATGAGTTATTGAACAGAACCCTGCATATTTGACCCGAATCGGTTCATTATAAATATGCTAAATAACATATGCAATGTAATGCAAATGTTATGGATTTATTTGTACTAGACATATATATATATGTACTAGATGATATATCATGCAACTTCTATTATTTCTATACTAGTGCAAATTCTTACATATTTACAACTATAAAGAAATATTTCATATATCGTTGAACTTCTTATATATGTTTATACATGGACACATAGTAAAAACATAGAACATACCATTACTTTTAAGTGCATTTTGCATAGTCATGATTATGCAACAACAATACACTACCCTTTTACACTTACCACAAATAAGGAAATATTAATGAACAGACGATATATATACACATAAATATATACATATTGGTATGTATTTCCAAATGACTACATTCTTCTGTACAGTTAGATGAATGAATACACTTAGCCCGATATGAGCCACTATAAGCGCGCCAATACAAACTAGCAAGAAATTTCTTAATAACAAACTAAATTGTCAGTCAGCCATGAATTGCACGAAATGAAGTGTAAAATTGGAGTTTCATCCAATTTGCAATTAACTTAATGAAAAGATAAATTTTTTCAATTTCCAGTTATAGTTGTATGCGTTGCAATAGTTGCAGGCGAACAGACGCGCATAAGAGTACATGCCACATATGCAAGTATACAAGGGTACTTACATGCTTCCGTTGCCTTTGCGACAGACATGTTGCAATTGCAGCGCTGCCTGCCTTTACACGCACGTATATGCATATTTGTGCATACTTATACATAGTTGCATGCATTGAACTCGCCAAGTGCTCCACGCCACTTGATCAATACATTGTCGATTGGTTGGCGTTTTTATACTTCCGCCAGTGCGCCAGTATGCGCTCCTTTTGGTGGTCTTTCGAGTTAAAGCAGCTTACGATTACATGCTTGTATGAATACAAAATTGCCGTTGCAATAACCCAACACAGACCCGCACAGACCCGCACAGACCCACACAGACCTACAAGCCCATATTTAGGTGCGCGCTGGAGTCATTGAACGCGCAAAAGCGCACACGCTTAGCAAGCGAAGCAATAAGATTGAGGTGTGTGCATGTGTGTGCATTTTCTGCAATTAAAATTAATAGGTTAATTGTTTTAGTATTTCGGAAAATCACGCTAGTTAGCATTACAATAAAATCTTATGAGTAAGCTGTACAAAAGTAATTTGCGTGGAAATGACTCGTGCAACGATTGCGAGATAAGAATTTTAAAGATTAGTGGAAACTTCTTATTGTGCACCATAAGTGCTTACTTGCAGAATGTACTTGCTGAACACCATTGAGTTCTAATAGTTCGTCGCAAAAGAGGCGTTTCTTTTCCAGTATGGATTACAAGTGTAATTACTATGTACCTAATAAATTTTCTTAACCCTCAACTTGTTGTATATTGTATAACAGTTTTCTGCATCTAAAAGTTAATAGTCGCGTAACCCATAAGTCGGGTAAAATTTTTGATATCTTGATAAAACTTAGTACACAAGTTCCTTGACAATCGGGGTAGGCTAATAGCCCATATTATACCCATGAAACCCCGTAATTAGTGGAAAGCATCACATTGCTTGAGTCATTTACCAATTAAGCGACAATACTCAAACTTGGGAAGGTCTGACTTGGTATAAAAAGCATAACTGGTTACAATAGGTCAGCAAACATAAAGTATCAACTACTCAAGCGATATCAATCAAACTGTTCTTGAACGATATGGTACCGTCCCCTTCAAGTTGTAATTTAGAATCCGTTATAACAAAGAGTGAAATCTGACACGCTTAGTGTTTATAGGGTATATACACCCTTTTCCAAAGCAATGCTATTTTAATTCCATCACCTTATTCTTTTTTTAAATAAATAGTTGTTGGCGTATGAAATTTCTGATATTGAAATCGGTCCAAACCTTCCCCTAATCTTCGCAAATTCATTTCTCAATGAAAATATTCAACTAGTATAATTTGCTTGTTTCTTTTCAATACCTTTCAGATTCCATATCGTAACGATTTGTAGGAATTTTGAGAAAAGTAAGTCAATGCTTGATATACAACTTCGTATTTTATAGGATCATAGGATTATAATAGCATTTCCGGGTAGTTCATTTTGTTCTCTGACTTTCTTTTTGTGCAACTTTTTTGAGCTTTAAAGCTCACTACTCACGAAAGTTGAGAGTTCTGCTTTCTGTGTTTACAGAAACGAATGGCCCTCCTTACAAGTTTTTTTCATCTTCATTATTCGAAACTTTATTCACTTCAACATATTCTATCTATTTTTATTCCCTTTTAAGCTTTTACCGACCGCTCTAGGCATTATTTACACACAGCGATTCTCTAATGCAAAAATCAAAAGCAGTTACTATGAAAAACTGTAAAATATTTCGCATCAACTATTACTAAACTGTATACCGTTAAGTGTATGGTACAATACAATATGCTACGTGCAACCTTCAATGCTGCACCCGGAGCATTACTCATGAGGTAAAAGTTGAAATTATGAATTTTTCATGCCGTTGCACAAGATATTTTAGTAGCAAGGCAACAGTAGCACAAAAAAGTCAAGAAACGAACGAATGTTTTAGTGTAGAAGACAAAGTAAACATACTAGAAATTAAAAACAACAACACTGAAATGTTATACCACTTCACGGTAGTAACATTACATACCATATAAATATGTAAGTACATATGTATGAGTGCAGAATTTTATTTGTACAAGCAAAAGCATGCACTAGAAATTGCGACAGAAAGGCTAAACATATTTCGTATATAACTTTTGCTCGAATTGGTGCTTTGGTCATGCATGTAAATGCAACAAACAACAATATTAATATCACTTGTAACGCAAGGGGTCTTGCAGCGCAGCAACAAAATAATACAAATTTTTTTTGCGCTGTGCTTTTTAATTCTACTCGCTTTGCTGTGCTGCTATTCTATGCAGGAAATTTATTATATTTCAGTCTCGGTACATTTTTCGGTACAATCACGAGCGCAAGGACAAAACGGTATCCAAAAAAGATGTGTCAAACATTGCCAGCAATGCCCCGAGTGGCAGTGGAGAAATGTGGTACTCGAGGGTGGATATTGGGGGCGGATAGTGCAGGTGGCGTTGTTGCAAAATTATTCCTCTATACGGCGTTGTGCAATTGTAGCAATTTTCGTTTGTTGTTGTGTCGCTGATGGCAACGCGTTTGTGCCAGTAACTCGCTACGCATTAATCATAAATCACTTTCACTGCTTTCGAATGCGACCTTGCGTATCCTTTTTCTCCTTTCGTGCCGCTTGCACATTACAACAGCTGCTATTAATTTTTGCAATTTTTATTACGCCCCTCTGCTGCTACTAGCTGGCGAGCGATAAGCTGCGAAAGCTGAAGCGGCAGCAAGTAAATCGCAGACGGACATACCTGCTTACTGTGTAACCAGAATGCTATTGCTGCGCTTATGTGCGCCAACAAGCTTTGCCAGTTGGAAATTACACAGCTTGCAACTGGACAGTTTTCAACTTGGCTGCTGCTGCTGCCGTATTGTCCATCCGTGCTGTACGTTGCAATGCCAACGCTGTCACTTCAACTTTACATTTTGGGAATTGCACTTTTGTAAGCAGCTCGACCAACAATGCGTCCTATCGTCCGAATTGCCGGCGTCAGATCGTCCAGCTAACTGTACAGCTGACTGGCTAGCTGATGGCTATTGTTTGATGTCAAGCTTGCATCTTCAGCTCAAGCAGCGCGTTGCAACTTTTCCGGCAGCGCTGACGCGTCGTTGGTTTGCGTTACCGCACACATACATACATGGAAGCATACAGCGCGTATATATATATATATATATATATATATAGATGCACACATGCACACGTGAGTTTGTGTATGTGTAATTTGCGTAAAAATTCCAGTCATGTGTCCAAAACAAATCCCTGCATTATTCATGAAATGATAAGATGACTTTGTGGTGCTGCACGTACGACTTTAAGCGCTTGCATCGCACGCGAGTACACACATGCACGTCTATGTTGGTGTGCGTGTAGGTGGTTTGTGAATTTTGCGGTGTAAATATTTTTGCCCTGCTACCTACTATTACCAGTTCGTGCTCTAATGCTGCAGTTTGCTTTTTCACAGTTCAGCTTCGTACATTCTTCCCAATTTTGCTTTAATACTCAGTTGTACTTAAGAATGCATTTTTCCTCTACACCAAACTCTTCCATTTTGTGAAAACACGAGAATAATAGGAACACATAAAATCTGCTTGCGATATTAAGTTTAGACAAGGTAAGTTAAGAGAAATGAGTATGAGTCATATTTAACACGAATCAGGTTGACGTCCACCGCCTAAGGACTTACCTTTTCTAGCCACTTATCTTAGTGCAAATGATTAGTAACCCACAGTTAGTGTGTATATATAAAGAACTCTCAAAACTAGTCAACTTCAATTTGAAGAATGCTTTGGAAACAAGATAAGAGATTTAAGATTAAAATCTTGTAAGGAAGCGCTAAGTTCGGATGTAACCGAACATATTATACTACCGCGATGAGCAAGGATCAGATGCGGGGATATGCTTTCAAGTTCTGGCATAACCTTATATTAAAAAATTTTGCGGAAGAATTCAACTTTCATTATTCGAAGAATTTGTCAGTGGATTGCAATCATATTTGGTATCTTACTAACTTATACTACAAGTCATAAACTCACGTACCTTCATTGCTATATTTTGCTTCGTGTCAGAGATATTTATATAAATCTCTACCAAATTAACTCAAAGGTGATATATGCGATATAAACTCAACCAAAGTGGTTTAATAAATATATTAGAAACATGAGAAAAAAGTTCACCAGAGTAAAGCAGATCATTATATCAGGAAGAAGCGGCTTAGACCATGGTCTAGACCGATTTCTTTCATATTTAGCGCGAAATCACATTATGTTTAAGAAAACATATCCACTTAATTTCACTAAAAAAACACACACACATATTGACCAACATAAACGGTTCAAAGTCAGATGGAAAGTCGGGAATTCTTATATCGGGCATTTTTGTAATAGAGGAAGATCTGCACTGATGACACTAAATCTTTTCATTAATTAAGTATATTAAGGAACATGTTTTCACGCAATTTTCTGAAAGTAACTCACACAGGTCCCGACATATTCGGCATATGCACGAATAGCGAAAATCATTTTATGTTGCATATGGGAGCTGGGATAATTCGTAGACCGATTTCAAATATTTTCGGCAGTAAACTATGGTATATCCCATATTACACGTTCACTTAATTTTGTTGAGATATCCTACATATTGACATATATGAAATATGTGGTATGGTTGAGATATATGGTATAAAGTTTACCCGGAGGTTGAAAATCGCTGTATTAGGTACACAGGGGTTAGGGGAAGTACTTCCCTGATTTTATGCATTTTAAGCACATGGACACAACGTTATCAGGAAGAGAAGCTCTCTAAATTTCAAAGAGATACCTCATATATTGACCGTTAAATATAGTATAAAGTCTACAGGAAGGTTGAAAATCCTTATATTAGGTATATGGGGGCTAGAGGTAGTATTTACCCGATTATCAACATTTTTGATCAGAAGGCAAACTATTATCACGGAAAAAAATCCTCCAATTTTATTATAATATCTTGCAGATTTCCCGATATTTTCGATAAAAAGTCATATAGAGGCACTGAGGTCCTCATATTGGGAGATCTGGTGGCTTGGAAAGTTATAATCCGATTTCGTCTATTTTTACGCATAAGTTGACATATTCTGAAGGTCAATTTTTACAAAGTTTGATTTTCATATCTTAATTGCTGCTCGATTTCTCTACTTTAAAGTGAAAGGATCAGATGAAACTTAAAATTTTTTTATATGAGAAGTAGACATCGATCGGAAGAGATGCTAGAAGAACCTAGTCAGAGCAACTTTGATTGATATAGCTTGAAGGGTTTCTGATATATATATATATATTAAACCTATTTGGGGCGGGGTCATACCCACTTTTACAAAAATTTTTGCCCACAGATGCCCCACCCTACTAGGATCCTCTGTACGAAATAACACGTTTATATCTTAAGTTTCTGCTTAGTTATAGCACTTTATCTGTTTTCGATTAATGGCATTTTGTGAGCGTGGCAGATGGCCAATTACGCCATTCTACAATACCAGCCGTCTTACGATGACAAAGAACACGTATACCAAGTTTCATCAAAATATCTTACTTCGTACCCAAGTAATCGCTTGCACGGACAGACGGACGGACGGACGGACGGACGGACAGATAGCCAGTCACTCGGATTTCAACTCGTCTTCATTTCGTCCTGATCATTTATATATATATATGTCTATGTCTAACTCGATTAGTTCTAGGTGTTACAAACAACATGTAGCTCTACAAACAACTCTGTAGCAACATGTTGCGAGAGTGTAAAAATGTTGCGGAAGAATTCAACATCAATTATTCGACGAATTTGTAAATGTAAAATATTGCAATTGTAAAAAAACCTAATTAATTTATAATAATCATCACCGGTGCCATATTTTTTGCTACCAAATAATATAATACTAATCTAGATATTCTCCCTAAATTTTGTTGAGACTCTTCCATTGAGATATATGCGATATAATCTCAACCAAAGGGATGAAACTTGATATTTTGGGTACATGAGAGAAAAATCGACCAGGGGCGTACATCATTATATTGAGGATATGGTGTTTAGACTCATTTCATCCATATTCAGCTCAAAACGACACTATAGTTAAGAAAATTTTTATTTTCATTAAAACGTGATACATATTGACTTAAATAATGGTTTAAGGTCAGCTGGAAAATCGGAATCATATACGAGTACGATATAAAGCCAAAAGGGTGTTTGAAAATCTCATATTAGATAGGAGAGGGCTATTGGAATTATTGAAGATTCTTTGAATTTTATTGGGATGTTTCGCAGACTAACCGCTGTGTACGCTATCGTTGTATTAGATATATGACGGCTAGGGGAAGCATTTACCCGATTTTTACCAACTTTCAACACACAGGTCCATTATTAATAAGTAAGTATGCTCTCCATGAAACGGTGTTAAGTTAACCGGAAGTTTGAAAGTTTTTGTATTAACTATGTGGAGGCTAGGGGAAGTATTAACTCGACTTTACGCATTTTCAACGCAAGGGCACATTATTATTAAACGAAGATAGAACGAACGAACGAAGATATTATTAAACGAAGTGAATTTCATAAACATATCTCGCAGATTTACCGAGAATTTCCATAAAAAGTCAGGCATAGGCACAGTGGTCCACATATTCGGTATCTGGGGCTTGAGAGGTTAAAGTTCGATTTCTACCACTTTTGGAAGTTAGATGACATAACATGAAGGACGGACGGACAGGCAGATATCCGTAATTGAAGTCGTCTCATCAACGTGATCGTTTTCATATCACATATATG
Source organism: Bactrocera minax (assembly GCA_021498325.1). Taxonomy (NCBI): domain Eukaryota; kingdom Metazoa; phylum Arthropoda; class Insecta; order Diptera; family Tephritidae; genus Bactrocera; species Bactrocera minax. Next base: position 2,316,029 of record JAKEEE010000024.1, read on the forward strand.
ATTCTATATCTGTGTCAATTAGTTTTCGGTTTTACAAGCAGCCTAATAGATTTTGTGCCGACATCGTACTCGTTACTCGTTTCGCAACTCATACAAATTATTCACATGCGTTACATTTTACTCACTGTATTTAAAAGCCGGAGATTGACTTCTTTCTAGTATAGAAATTTTAAAAAATTAAAATCTTTTTGTCATACTTCGATAGTGCAGATATTCAATAATATATATTTAAACTGATTTTTCAAAGTTCAAATTATTACGAACCTTTTCTAACGTAAAGAGGGTGCTTGAGTGTAGCTCGTGAAATTTTCTTCCAGAAAGGAATATTCTATACTTTTAAACTTATCCAAAATGGGTTTACTATTTTAAGATCCCTTGAAAGAAGTTTTTTTAAGGCGAGACCACCACTATATTGAGCATTCGTGCTTTTTGGAAGATATATAGAACTATATTCGTGCGATTTGCTAAGAGATGGTGTAACTTGATTACTCTGCAATATTCCGAACATACGTTGGAAAACTATATGTCGTACATCATCATCTTATATTAGGTATATGGGGGCTAGGGAAATATTTACCAGATGTTATCCATATTAGCCACAAGTACACAATATTATCATGAAAAGATACTCCTTGAATTTCATTAAGACATTTCACAGATTGACCGATTGTTTCGGTAAAAAATCAGTTATAAACTCTGAGGTCCACATATTCGGTGCTTAGGGGCTTGAAAATTATTTTCCAATTTCATCGGTTTTTGGGTAGGAAATATCATACGTAAGATGCACTATTTATGAACAGTTTTATTCCGATACCGTCACTGGTGATTGATTTATATACCATATTTTTTTTATATTTTATATAAAAATTTTTACAGTATATAATATTTATATACTAAAATTTATTATACCAATAATATAAAAACAATATACCAATATTTATATACCAATTCCATATCATATGGAATTTAAAATTGTGATATATGGGAAGTAGAAGTGGTTGTGAATCTACCTTTTTTCCGATCGCCCATTTTCACACTGTAATGCAAGGAAGCAATTGTAATCTTATGTACCGAATTTGGTTGAAATTTTGCAAGCAAATTCCTGAGGTGTAGAATTTCATCTAAAGGTGTGCGGCGTGACGTCCATATTCACATTTTTACACCGATTGCTTTGAAGGCCTTAAGTACTGTCTTGACTGCGAAATTTAGTGCTTATGATATATTTATTTAGTGAGTTATCGCATTTGATGAGTTTCCAACATAACGCTTTTATGAGGAGATGGGTGTGATTATCATCCGATTTCACACTCCCTTCTAATAGAGGGAGGGTTTTGTCTCCAGCGAGTTTGGTTGATATGACTTTAGTGGTTTGTGAGTTATGTGCATTAAACATATTAGGGGCGACGCCATACTACATTAAATGCCAGAGATTACCCTCTCTACTGTGATTCCCCATATCATATTCCAGGTTATATCTTAATTGTGAGCTTAGTTATAGCATTTTATAAGTTTTCGACTAACGGTATTTTGTGGTGGTGGCATTTATCCGATTACGTCCATCTATAACACCATCCTCCAGAGAGTGCGAAGGCGCACGTGTACCAAGTTTCATTAAGGTATCACAATTTTTATCGCTTGCACGGACAAATAGACGAGCGAACGTATAGACAGACATCTGGATCTGAACTCGTCTCGTCATCCTGAACATTTTGATATACATAATTCAGCATGGTACATGGTCTCATAAATTGACCAGTATTTTGGGTATTAATGCAACCATAGGCATGAATATCCTCACTTATTAATTATATATTATATTAGAACTAGAAAAGAAAGAGGAAATTTTCGATCATTATTAGATGAGACTTGCCGGATATTAGAAACGCTATTGTTTTATTCCCATATCTTCATTTAAATTTGTAAATAAAATGACATTATGAAATCATAAGAAATGGTAATGGTAATGGTAAAATGTAATACAAACGTTATTATTATTATTGCTGAGGCACGATATTTCGCTAAAAAGTGGATGAACTGATGCATATCTAATGAGTATATTCATTTGCATATGCAAGTGATAAATTTGATGAAAATCCAGATATTCTGAAACTTTTTAGGCTGCAGTACTAATTACAACACTGGGATCCCACACCTTACACAATAATTTGAAAATGTTTCGTGTCGATCAATAACCACACCCAACTTCCACATGCCTGTTGAAAACGAGTAAACGGCAAGAACTCTCTAAAAATTAATACCTGAAACGAAAAGTTCGATGATAGATTGGAAATGGGAAAGCTTGGATTAATAATCGTTAGGTAGTGTTCCATCCTAAAATTTTCGAGGGTGTGATATTTTAATGCCATCAATAATTTTATCTGCAGCTTGACAAATATCAACCTCAGTCGAGACAAAAATGTTCATTTTGATTGAAATAAATTTATATTTAAATCAATATGCTAACACTTAACTCCCACATGTTCAATTAGAATTCATTAACTGGCATTTTCAAATATTATCCAAATATGTATTAGTAAATATATATTCTTTTTAGAGAGTTCATCAAATGCATGTATCATTTTGGTGAGGCTCCCTTGGTTTCACTATTGATCAATTAAATCGTTTAACACGTCATTACGTGCTACAACATTTTGTGGCCAACAAACACAACCACACAAGAACAGCCACACACCTACACAATAAAGCACAACAACAATAACAAAGATAGAAGCAACAGAAACCTATTACCAAATACTCCCAAAATAATCGTAAATAAAATACCATACCTGCTATAAATGTGTATGTGTTTTCGAAAGAGTCGCCTAGTTGAATTAGTCGGGTACAATTGAGCTGAACGTCAGCACAAATTTTCCTATATGTATGCACTTAAAATTATTGGAGCATTTCCGGTTGCGGCTTTAAAACGATAATCATTTTTGGTGTTTTCCAAAAAATTATTTGCAAAGTTAACCCGTACAAAAGCGGATGCACAATCAAAGCCATACAGACATAGGTACTATTTGCATATCTGAATAAAGGATTGTATATTCCAGTAAAAAATTGTGCAAGCAAACTTTAAAGAGAGTATACGCGGATGGCACTTTATAGGATCAGAGTTAGTCCGAAAGAAATATATTTGCGATAACATGGAGATTAATTGCATCAAAAGTAATTAGTGTAGCCCAGAAAGGTATAGAAAAGCAAGAGCTTAAAAAGTCCCCTCCCTTCATGGCCTCTTCATAGGATATGCTCGAACAAAGAGGAACGGTTTGTTTCATAGAAAAAGTATCGGAAATGTCATAAGACACATGTTCCTTTGTGACTGATATTTGCCATATTTTCTGCAAATATGCGTGGCGACAAAACTGAAATTATGCGACGCACATATGGAAAAAGTGTTATATCTAAGTGAACTTGAAGTAAAGCACTAAACCGGTTAAGGAAAATACTTGTTTACAACCGGAAGTTTCGAACTGAAATTGAACTAGGCAAAAAAGCATCACTCTTAAAACAATTATTTTTATATTTTTTCTATTAAAATAGTGCAGTTACGCCAGCGTATCATATTTCTTTCAATAATATTGCAAATGATCCGAACAAAGTCAAAATTAAAATAGTTTCTGTAGATATGAATTGACATATGAACAATTATGTATTTGTTTGGAACTAGTATGGATACTGATATAAGAGGTTAGGTTATGGGACTGATCCCCGCAACAAAGATCACGAGAATCCTATTTAAACAGCTGACGCATCGAACCTTTGTGATGCCAAATACTCCTTAGTTGGACGTCTTTGACCCCACAATTGATATCTCACAATACATAGACGGATAAAAAGTGCGAATGACGTGCTGAGTCATGAGGCTTACAGTTAGCTGACTAGTTATCCATGTGGTTCATACTAACTACTGACTTGACTGCACGGTTCAATAGTACTACCCAATATATGGACAACATATATTTCTAAGTCCATACGAATATGGCAGTGCGTTGCTGCGGTTCGGCTCTCATGCGGAATAACCGATATTACCTTTGTTGTTGCTGCGGTTGCTTGTTGTCTCAGCTTCACCTATTTATGTAACTTACCACAACTGCTTCGTCTTTATTTTCAATTTGTGTTGCCACAAGCCAAATACGTAGGTGATTTTTATTATTTAATGGCGGAGCTGGTCACCACTTGTGTGGTATTATGAATACGCTCCTAGCCAATTGCAAACTTAACTGGTTAAAGTCAACAAATTTGGTATTTTTACTCTCTACCGCAACGGCTCTGTCACGACATATCTACGGTTATTTGCCATTTTACCGTTATACCGTTATACCTTGCAGTCACAGTCACTGCTTTTGGCATATTTGCTATGCATATATGATTGTTGTTATTGTAATTCTGTTTTACTTTGTCAGTTTGCCAAAAATAGTTTCATGAAAATTTCATTAGCGGTCACATATGAGACAAGTGCCTGATGCACACACACACACGCACATACACACACATGCGCAATAAAATTTATACGAAAATATACACATTACAGTTTCCAAATTTACACATATACACATTAACTAACGGTAATAATATGCTCACACATACACATGCGTGTGTGTGCATCACATACAACTTTATAATTCGAGTCGTTGCACTTAGCAACTAGCTGATTAGCTGACCAGCGCCCCTCCACAAACGAGTTGCCAATTTGTGTTTCGCGTCACCAAGTAACGGGTTATTAAAATTGAATTCTGTGTTTATGGCTTTTTTTTTTGCAAAACTGACAGAAATTTTGAACAAGCATTCTGTTCAGTGCATATTACGCTCATATAATACGTATATGTAGTCATATGGGAGTGTAATTTAAGTTTAGATATGGATATTGAATGATGTTGTTTCTTTCTACAATAATAACTAGTATATATTATAATTTGATTTGTCAAGTGCGGTCGAAATATTTCACCAAATACTCAAAATAAATGGCGAGAAATGAAGTAATTTTCAGCGGGGAAGGTTTGCGGGAACATAATATTCCATCACTAGTGTCACTTGATGTTGGTTTACAATTATTTTTATACACTTTTACATTCTTTTTATACGACTTCGGTCCAATCAGCACTTAGTATACAAAAGAAATACTAAATTTTTTTTTCGCTTTTATTCGAAGAGTGCTTTTCTCTTTGCCAAATGGGGCATTTTCTCTTTTTATCTGCAATACGGTGTTTAATCAACCCAAAATTAGCATTAGCATTGCAACCTTAGCAACAGTCTAGGCAAGGAAGCAAAGATGCTCCTAATGGTGAATATGCTGCACGGGGGTGCAGGTATAGAGAACAACGAAACGAACATGCTCTTAAGCTCCTTCAAACCTTAAGTATCAACGAGAAATATATCATGCCACAAAATGCCACTAGCACATATCGGAAATATCGAAAGCACTGAAGGAGCTTTGCTAAATTTCACTTCAATACGATGCATCCGTAGGTATCGGAAGAATAGAGGATAGTTGAGTAGAGGATAGTCTTTGATGAGGATTAAACTTTATAGTATTACCACCACCATGTCTATCACTGCATACCGCCGAGCAGTATTGTTTGGTATCTGGGATCACTATTAGCGGTTTTGCTGGCTTTAGTAAAACCACTTAAAATCAGGTATCATCTTGATCTTCTCCTTCTATATAACAGATATGAAATTTATGCAGTGAAATGCACAACAATCTGGTATGGATCACAGGGCACTTGACTCTTTGTAACGGTAATCTCAGATGGTTTTATATAGTTCAAATAGCCAGGGATGTTATAGAACTCTTAATTCGAACAGATTTTCAAAAAAATTAGTAATAAACAAACTACAATTAATAAACATAAATAAATAATAAACCATAAATTTTTAAATCTACCAAAATAATAGCACAGAAGTATTTTCTGAGTATTTACATGTGTTATAGAATCACGTCCGAAATTTGCGTCCATTAGACACTGTGCCGAGACACAATGCTGATTTTTGAGGTGACGAACAGTTTTCGATATTTTAAGTCAACACGCTATTGACAACTACTAGACTACTATATCGCTAGTAGACATATTCTTTAGTTAGGAAATAACGATTCGGTATTTGTTTTATTTTCAGAAATATACCTCATGTAAGGTATATTTCTAAGCTTAGGTACATCATTTCCATAGCATCGAAATAATTGTAATATAAAATGAATTCAGGCTTAGTTTTAAAGATGCTCGTTAATACTATTAACGATTACTATTAACTATATACTATTAACTATTAGCTTAATCTAGCTTGGCAACTAAGATCCATAAATTGGACAATACATTTCGTATTAAAGTAACTTACATTTAGTAACGTTAGCTAATCTCAAAGCAGAGTAACATAGTTAACTAACATGCTACAATTGAAGTACAAGTGAGGAATGTTATTGAAAAATTCTCTGACATACCAATAACAGTATTTCATGACCTTAATGAAACGAAATCTAAAAGCTAACATATAGAAATATGTGCAGAAGAACTGACGCATACCTATGTAAGCTCAAGTACAGGGATGTCATGCAAGCACCACAAAGCGACAAGAGAGCTTTTAACTGCTGAAAGCGAATTAGCAAGTTCAAATACTCTGTTTATATTACTGCGAGAGGGCAAACTAAAAAGCGCTCGAAGAACACACACACACACGCGTGTGTTTGCGGCACACTCGCGAGCGCCAACGCTCAGCATCCGGACGAAAAGCCGAACGCAGCATCAGCTGAGACCAGAGGCTGACAGCAACCGGACTGACGAATGTTGGCGAATACGTGCAAGATACAAGCCGAGACGAAACGAAGGCCAACTGCGGTGGCCAATATCCAAATAGGCTGCTCAATCAGGACAGCTGGAGCAGCTACTCAGCACATTTGACACTTCAGTCAGTTCATAAACTTGAAACAGTGTAGTAAATGACAACGGAGACTGTGTGTGAATGCGAAAACAAAAAAAAAAGGGCGAGATATAAGTGAAAATGCAAAAGGATAAAATAATATTACTAGTTGCAGTTGAAAAATCGAAAATTGTGTAAAAAGACGATTAATGTGTATAATTAGGGTTATCTAATCGCTAGCTAACTCGAATTAGCCATTACAAAACAAATGCGAAGTGTAGTGGACAACGTGTACGCACACGTAAGCGTAACGCTGTACATAGCGTTTATGTACGCGTGCATGTGTGCGTGCGTAAATTCACAACAGACAATAAATCACCAAGTGTGGAAAGTGTATCGATAAGCTGTGTTTCGGGAATCAAAAGCGAATGTAAAAGAAAGTGAAAGTAAACTATTAACAAAGTGCTTCGATGCCTAAAAGCACGCAATCTTCCTGGAGATAAGCGTAAATGAAAATCTCAGTTATTATTATTATTTATTTATTTATTTTTTTTTTGTGCTATTGTTTCATGCATGCTCATTGCCGCTGATAGCAAAACAAAGCCATGTAAGAGCCGTTCATATCTTGCTGTGAGCGTGTTGCGTTGCTATTAACGAGGCAGCAAAAAGCACATCATCTATGAGTAGAGTGCAGACCATATCTAGTGAATGCTGCTAAGGTTGTTGTTGCACTGGCGTCAATTTATCTATGTTGTTGTAGTTTTTGCAGTTGGCAACGTGGCCGACTATTTGCACTTGCCGTGCTGCTATTAATATCAAACACCAACCTCACACACACACAAAACTACGAAAACAACAATAACAAGCATCTTTATAAGTCTCCGCAACGTCACGGCATAAAAACTATTTGCAGACGTAGTAAGGAAAGTAGTTGGATTTCGCTGCTAAACCTTTTTTACCCATCGCAGGTGGTATGTGGAGGAAAGTATGCTAAGCAAAGTTAGCAAAGTAGAGAGTATAAAAAGGGATAATTAGTTTAAAAGCATTCTAAGTGCGCGCGTTATTGGAAAAGCAAAGAGCTTGCATTACATTTTCAAAGTGGCGAGAACGAAATTTAAATTCTAAAAGCATTATGCGTAGAATATTTTATACAAAAGTTGGCAGATGCTTGAAATAATATAAACTAACTTAGTAAAAACGTTTCGAAAGTTTGCTACCAAGAAAATTGCAGAGCTCCGTAGATATTATTAGCCAAACTGAACATTAAATTTTTTAATAAACAAAAACTATATAAATAGACTTGATGCTAATGGATAGTGAAGTTTTTCAGTGGCACTGTGTCGGGCAAGTTCGAAGTAATTACTAGCTCACAATATAACTGTGAAATGATAAGCAGATAAAAGTGAACTAAACAACACGACATAAAAACAGAGCTGAAACGAGTCTCTTTAAAATTGTCGAATTATACAATGTAGAACATGCTTTCGGCGTGAACAATAAGAGATTGAAGGTCGACAGTTAATGTGAAGAAACAAGACTTTCGTTTTAATAACCTTATCACAATTTTTGTAAGAGGTTAGGATCATTTTTTTTACAAGACCTAAGTTAAAAGAAGGAAATAATAAACTAAGTAAAGTATAGATTTTAGCTTCAGAAGCTTATATTAATATTTCGAGTAATTATTTTCTCATACCTCTTGTACCCTATAATATTGATTATCTATATGGCACAGTCTAATCCTAATTCCTGATATCAAAGTGAGCAAAATATAGGGCAGATACATATAAACTCTAAAGTGGAATCTGCAAGCATGGCTTTTAGATATTATTTACTTTTAGTTAGTCTTTGGTAGAGCTAAACAAAATAGAACAGGTGGGGGTTAATAGCTCAGATTTTACACCAAAAAAATTTACCCATTCAGTGTTATTGCACCATGCCACTCATTCGCCTTTTTAAGACGGCATAAGCATTATTGTAGAATGTTTTTTTGATTTCTGAGAAGTAGACGTAACCTCTGTATGAAGGATTTCCTTGATCATATAATCTTTAACATATTAGGAAGGGCATATTCACATAGTTTTATTCTATTCAATATCACTTTATACATATATAAATCTAAAATCTTTTTTGTTGAAAAGATATGTTTCCATCTCCAGCTAATGTGTGTGTCCATGCTAGTAGGAACAAATTATTATACTGCGCTTTTATTAGCTAAGAACCAAACCTACCAGTCTTCTATTCGCATTCGCTTAATTCACAATTCTAATATGTACAATAACCTATGTTTTTATTTTTCGAGGATAATCTAATTGTACTTCAATTTTGTAAATAAGAATGTGAAAATTTATATAATATGTTAACGGGAAAATGGGGGAAAAATTACAAAATTACTTTACATTGGCAATTATTATATTTCATGCAACTAACCAACTTCGGTTCAGCTCGACGAAAAGCCTTCATCGAGGCACCATACATTATTAGTTAATCCTATATCGGTAAGTGAATATAGTGAACATGCATTACTTATCAGGGGACGAAATTAATCAAAATTTCTTTAAATTCATTAGTAATGAACTGAAGATATTCTATAATATATCGATAAACCATACCATAGAGTATTAAGTGAAAGTAATGGATTGCAATGATTATTCATTCTTTATGGAGTAAATTCTTTGGAGTTACTTCTTTGAAATGCTTTCGTAAGTTAAATATTGTGCAGACTTTTGCCGACACATAACTGAACATTTTATGCTCTCGCAATTTGTCAGGCTCACACACGTTCAACTATTTTAAGGTGTTGACAAAACTCCAACATTATACGTTCTCATAATTTTGCTGAAATATCTTACATATGTACCTATATATATGGTGTAAAGTCATTTACAGGCACTGAGGTCCAAATATTCAATATCTGGGGACTTTAATAGTTAAAGTCGGACTTCGAGAATTTTTAGTCATGAGACGGAATACCTTGAAGGCCCCATTTGTTCAAAATTTTATATCGATATCTTCATTCGTATTTGATTTGTATTCTGTAAAGTGAAAGAATCAAAGGGAATTTGAAATTATAATATGTGGAAAGTAGGCTTGCTTGCACTCCGATTTCACCCATTTGCACAGTGTAACATAAAAATATCGGGGTAAAGCTACGTACCAAATTTAGTTGAAATTGATACAGTTCCTGAGGTATAGGATTTCACCTATAGGTGAGCGGTGCCACTCCCACTTTGCAATTTTTTTATCAATTCCTGAGAAGCTCTTAGGTACCATCTTGAGCGCGAAATTTAATGCTTATCGTACTTTTAGTAGTTTTAATATAACTTTTAAATGGGAAGTGGGCGTGTTTATCATTCGTTTTCACCCATTTTCACACAGTGTGAGGAGCTGCCGGAGTGATTTGTCCTTAGCAGGTTTGGTTGATAAAGCTTGAGTTATATACACTTCCCTTCCCGGAAATCGGAATGGATTCCATAGATTATTTTTATGACTTATTAAATTCCGCCCATATGCATAGATGATAGGAAAAGACCGACATGGATAATATTACATTATTTACTTGAAGTCTTCATCAAGCTTATTGGAAACGCAGTATATATATATAGTAATACACGTTCGCCATCTGTTTGGAAAAACAAAAATTTCTTAATTTAATAGGTGTATATTCGCTTATACAGGATGTGTTCTTTGCGAAATAAAAAATAATTATGAGAAAATATTCATAGAGATGAACACATGTAGTTGTGGAAGTTTTCGCCAAATTATTACAGACTCTCAAAATGTGGATGCCACTGAGGCATAAGTATAACAATAAATTCAGATTATAAGCATATTCAGGTTATTTACGCCATAATCAAAGGTATAAACGAAGCGGGAAGCTTAACGAAAATAATTTGAGGACTTATCAGGAAATCGCAAGCTAGGCAACAGGGGGCGTATATTTGTGTGTATGTATATATATTACTTACACAATGCATGTAAAAATAGCGGCAACTAATCTGCGCTCAAGGCCATGTAATCTTATGTAAATTGTTTATTTACACATGAAGCCAGCGAGTGAACGACACTCGCTCGGCGGCGAATGCCGTGTAAAAGCAGCTGGTTTGCTTTAAAGAAAATTATGCTCCATATAAATGGATATGTATGTGTATATGGTATATGTATGTACTTGTACCGTGCAAATGTTTAAGGAATTGGAAAATTTCGCTTGATCACCAACAAGCACGGAAGAGAGCAACCCAGTTTACCACATGGCTTGATGGCAAAAAAATTCGCTTCGGATACCGTAAACGTAAACATATTTGTAATCATTTCCGTTGAAATAATTATTCGAACACACACGCAAGCATCATGGATGTAATAAGCTAGTATAAAGACAAATATAAACTTTTTGGCATCAAGAACGGCTTCTTGCTTGAAACCACTGCTGGCAACAATGATGGAATCGAGCATTTCGTAGAGAATTATGCTTACGAACATTCATAATTGAGACTAATGAAATAATGAGACTTTAATTTTTCATGGAAAAGCTTTAATACGAGCTTCTACAGTATAACAGTAGAGTAATCGTTATGTCGTGAATCTTTCATTTTCATGTGGAATAAAATATCAATAATAACTTCAAATTTCTTCAGCGGAAAGAAAGAACTAAGCTTCCAAAACTATAATCTACTAATGGAGAGGAGAAAAGACTTATTTACTTTTAAGGTTTTGAACCGGTTCAACTTAAGCAGGAGTTATACTTCTCGGCAACGAGTTCTATTTTGTGGACTGGTTTAAAGCAAGCTCTTCATACAGCTTCTTTATCAACGCAACCACTTATTAAAGGAAGTGAAAAAGAGATCAGTGAACGTGTTTGCTCGTTATTATCCAAGATCATTTCAAGGAGATGAGACCAGGCAGCACGTTATAAACATTTCAGTTACTGTTAGAAACTTTTAAACATTTATTTCCAAGAATTTAGCTTAATAAGTACCATTGTCATTGTATATAATTACATCCGTCATCTCTTCCTATTATACCTACATATTTCATTTCTAAGTTGGGTTTGTTTGGTATATAATTTTAATTGTACGCAAATGTAATAGGTCTTTGTATATGTATGAAATAATATCTTATAAAATTAAATCACCACTTAGAAGATATTTAAAAATTAACATTTCGATATTCACGGTGAAAAATAGCGACTCGCAGGAAATACAGTTAAATCGCAGTTGCAGGAATATGCAGTTAAAATACTTAATGAGATCGATAAGCTGAAACAAAAAAATTTTTACGACAATCTCAAGTTCGTATCTTTTGTAAAAACTACCATTCCTTATTTACATATTTATTTAAATTATTTACATTATATTATTTACATTGTCTTATTTACATTATGTACATAAAGGGCCATCTTTTTTACCGTTAAAAATTTAGGAATTTAATAAATTTGATATTTACTAACCTCATTCAGTATAATTCTTACCTTGACTCAATTCACAACGCGCCGAAGTAACCACCCTACATTAGAAATAGCGGTTCCCTAATGTTAACTCACGCTCAAATTTATCTGGCGGCGCTAAAAACAAAAATCATTTTATTCAAGGAAGAGAATATTTCTTATGTATATCTTAGAACAAAATTAAATTGTTGATGGAAATCGATTTGGGTTCATTGTGTATGTCTGAAAAAGGACTTGCCCTACATATTATATATATGTTCAAATATTACAATATATATATATTATATTCAGGTTATACAAAGAAATCTCTGTACCTCTGAGTTCGATGACATTGACTGACCACCCAGATCTCTAGATTTGACTCAACGTGGCTGCTTTGTTTTAGATAAATATCCTTGCTGAAATCAACGCCGTGCTTCCCGAGTTGCACGAAAGAGTAAAGGAAAAGCATTTTTTGATCATTCAAAGAAAGTCAGTGTTTAGTTCGATGTTCTACTTTAAAAAAAAAAGGCTAGAATCATTGTAAAAGGCTTACGTAATTAAAAATATTTTATATATGAAAGGCGTTTTTTAAGTTGCTCACTGTTTACAGGCAGAATTAAAATACAACTAACCACTTATTTTGACTAATAACAAACCCATACACACGAAGAAACGTTAAATAAAAAAATGTCGTGAGCAGTGAAGCTAGTTAACAATCTATTACTGAGAATAGCTCGCAATAACAACATCAGATATTGACAAACTCCATTTTGAATGCCCTTGACGGTGGCGGGGCAAGTAGGCGTTCAAAGTATATATAATGTATAATATAGTGGTAAATGAAAACTGGTCAACACTACCGATCGATTCACTAAGCAGGGAACCCAACTTAGGATAGAGTTAACAAAAAATCAAAGATTGCATGAAGATTATTAATAACGAAATGAAAATTGTGTGATTTATTACTGAGGCTATAATGAAAGTAAAATGGTTAATATATGATATTTGAAGAGTAGTTTTAAGTACTTTGATAAACTTATTATTTTTTATATGTGAGAGCAAGATAACTTAATACCGATAATTTAAAAGTGTGCTTACACTTGAAACAGGGCTAAAAGAGTGAAAAATATTACCAAACCTATTTTAAAAGGCTATGATAACACAACATATGCACTGCAAACAAAAAACAGCTAATCAAGAAATGCTTGAATTAACTAACGAAATCCGTTAAAATTAATAAAATGAGATTTACATAAGTGTTAATACAAATAAAAATTGCAAAAAATATATTTGAAAAGTAATCGGCAAAGATCTGAAAGCCCACCCACGCGCTCTGCCTGACATCGTCGCTTTGTGCAAATAAATTGTGGACTCCAACCTCACTCGAAGAAACTTCGCCTGAATAATTTCAAATTCCCTCAACTGTCGCGCTCTCGCTCCCACCACGGCTGCCAGCGTTTCGGCCCCAACATGGATATCGAGCAGCTCTTGTACTGCTTCATTCTGCTAATCGCGGGTAAGTCGCTGCTTTTGTACACGATTACACTCTCTCTTCTTTGTTGCCCCTGTCATTTTTAATTAAACACAAATGTAACGCAATAACATTTCAAATTTTTGGCATTCTTATTTTATTGCCTCTTTCAATACCAATTTAGTAGAGATTCTTTTTGCTGTGTTGCTTTTTTGCGTACTTCATTTACTGTTTGCTGTTGAAATTCTTATGATTCGGATTTATGTAGCAATGTCCTTGGGATTACTGCGGATATTTTATGGGGTTTTAGTGAGATTGTGCACGCTCACAAACAAGCACACGCACATATACATACACGAGCACTTCAACAAAGCAGTCTGCATGTAAATTAATGTTTTTTTTTTGTTTTGTTGTTTTATGTAATCTTAGTTGTAAACAAAAAGTATAAATAAATAAAAAAAAATAAAAGCAGTAAAGTGAGGATAATCAGTAAAACAATGGAAGATTCTTTGCTTTTGCTTCCAAAGCCACACACTCGCCTTTGTATAGAATTGTATTCAAACGAAGGCAATCAAGTTAAGGGTGTAGAGTATGAAAGTAATAAAATCCATAAGTCATGAGAGCGAACTGGAGAATTTTGTTTTCTGTTCTTCATTCTTAGAGGTATTCATTATACCTATCAATATTATTTCAAGCTAATAATTTTTCAAGTGTTTCACAAAAATTTTGCTCATTTATAGCGTTCTTGACTACTTCAGAATACAAATACTCAATTTACGGAATGTCCACAAAAATAATGTCCCATTATTTGAAGCCAATATTTCGGCCAATGCTATCTGTTTCATGGAAATATTGTTGCCATTTGGTAATTTTGAGCGCATTCTAAAAAGCTCATGAGTCAGCTTCGCAATTTCTTAGTATGCACGTCATAAAATTCATTATGCTCCAACAGTTTTCATATGAATTTGCTTACGTACTAAATTACTTAGATACAACACACATTTTTCTTTAGGCAATGCTGTTTACTTTGTCAAAAAATTCATTGCTAACATATTACAAAGTCTCCTTAAATTTCCTAAAGACAAGTACTCCAGTTGCCTCTTTTCCTAAATTTCATATCTTGTTTTTTTTTTTTTTAAATATAAAATAATAATAAAAATAAAAAAATTTTTATACAACAAGTAAGAAAGGGCTAAGTTAGTTTATAACCGAACATTTTATACTCTCGCAGTGTGCAAGAATTAGAAGCGGGGAAATGTTTTCATGTCCTGGCATAATTTTATATTAAAAAATGTTGCGGAAAAATTCAACATTAATTATTCGAAGAATTTGTCAATGAATCGCAATCATATTTGATATCTTATTAACTAATATTACAGGTCATAGACTCATGTACTTTCATTGTTATATTTTGCTTCGCTTCAGAGATATTGATATTAAAATCTACCAAATTAACTCAAATAAGATATATGTGATATAAACTTAACCAAAGTGGTTTAATAAATATATTAGAAACATGAGAAAAAAGTTTACCAGAGAAAAGCAAATCATTATATTAGGAATATAGAGCTAAGACCCATGTCTAGACCGATTTCATTCATATTTAGTGCGAAATCACATTATGTTTAAGAAAACATATACACTTAATTTCATTAAAATATCACACACATATTGACCAATATAAACGGTTTAAAGTCAGATGGAAAGTCGGGAATTCTTATATCGGGAATTTTTGGAATAGAGGAAGTTCTACACTGATCCCATTAACTCTCTTAAATTTTCAAGTATATTAAGGAACATTTTTTCACGCAATTTTTAGAATGTAACTCACACAGTGACCGACATATTCGGCATATGCACGAATAGCGAAAATCATGTTATGTTGCATATGGGAGCTGGAATAATTCGTAGACCGTTTTCACACATTTTCGGCAGCAAACTATGGTATATCCGATATTACACGTTCACTTAATTTTGTTAAGATATCCTACATATTGATATATATGAAATATGTGGTATGGTTGAGATATATGGTATAAAGTTTACCCGGAGGTTGAAAATCGTTGCATTAGGTACACAGGGGTTAGGGGAAGTGATTCCCTGATTTTATCAATTTTAAGCACATAGACACACTGTTATCAGGAAGAGGCGCTCCCTAAATTTCAAAGAGAAAACTCATATATTGACCTGTATATATGGTATAAAGTCTATAGGAAGGTTGAAAATCCGTATATTTGGTATATGGGGGGTATGGGAAGTATTCACCCGATTTTCACCATTTTTGACACAAGAGTACACTATCGTCATGGAAAGATAACCCTCCAATTTCATTGCAATATCACATAGATTTCCCGATATTTTCCATAAAAAGTCAAAAAGAGGCACTGAGGTACTAATATTGGATATCTGGTGGCTTGAAAAGTTATAATCCGATTTCCCCTATTTTTACGCATAAAATGAAATATCCTGAATGTACAATTTTTACAAATTTTGATTTTCATATTTTAATTGCTGCTCGATTTCTCCACTTTAAAGGGAAAGGATCAGATGAAACTTAAAATTTTGTTATATGAGAAGTAGGCATAGTTTTATCCGATTGGGTCGCTTTTCACAATGTGACATAAGAATGTAAATGTAATGTCACATACCAAATTTTGTTGAAATCGGTTTAGGCCTTCTTGATATATGGGGTTTCTCCTAAAACTGGGCAGTGCCACGCCTATCACGAAAACTTTACACGGATTCTTATGCAACTCCTCCGCGTCATATTCGCTGCAAGATTTAATATTTCTACCGCGTTCCTTCAGCAAGTTATCGCACTTTCAGTAGTTTTCAACATAACTTTTGTATGGGAGGTGGGGGTGATTATCATCCGATTTCACTTACTTGCTCAGTATATGAAGAAATGCTAGAAGAACTTAGTCAGAGCAAGTTTGATTGATATAGCTTGAAGGTTTTCCGATATATATATATTAAACCTATTGGGGCGGGGCCATACCCACTTTTACAAATATTTTTGCCCACAGATGCCCCACCCTAATAGGAACCTCTGTACGAAATAGCACGTTTATATCTTAAGTTTCTGCTTAGTTATAGCATTTTATCTGTTTTCGATTAATGGCATTTTGTGAGCGTGGCAGATGTCCAATTACGCCATTCTACAATTCCAGTCGTCTTACGGTGGAAAAGAATACGTATACCAAGTTTCATCAAAATATCTTACTTCGAACTCAAGTAATCGCTTGCACGGACGGAAGGACGGGCAGACGGTCACTCGGATTTCGACTCGTTTTTTCATCCCGATCATTTATATATATAGATGTCTATATTTAACTCGATTAGTTCCAGGTGTTACAAACAACCATTAGGTGAACAAAACTAATATACTCTGTAGCAACATGAGAGAGCGAGAGTGTAAAAATGTTGCGAGAGAATTCAACATTCATTATTCGAAGAAATTGTAAATGGATTATAATCATATTTTTTATGTTCTTAACTTAGACTAAAGGTCCTATACTCACTTAGTTACATTACAAATTTTGTCTTCATGTCCGAGACATTCTTATTGAAAACAACCTACTTAATTTATAATTGCCAGTGCCATAATTTTTGCTACCAAATAATATAATACTAATCTAGATATTCTCCCTAAATTTTGTTGAGACTCTTCCATTGAGATGTATGCGATATAATCTCAACCAAAGGGATGAAGCTTGATATTTTATGTACATGAGAAAAAAATCGACCAGGGGCGTACATCATTATATTGAGGATATGGTGTTTAGACTCATTTCATCCATATTCTGCTCAAAACGACACTATAGTTAATAAAATCCTAATTTTCATTAAAACATGATACATATTGACTTAAATAAATGGTTTAAGGGTGACATAAGAAATATTTGCATTCTTCAAGTTTATTCTTTAAGTCACAAACTAAATTTCGCTCAAATCGGTTAAAGGGTTCTTGAGATATGGGTTTTCTCCTTAAAATGGGCGTTGCCACGCACATTAACACCGAATGCATGCATAGCAATCCGTATAAAGTCCGTTAACTTCGCTAGTTCGTTAGTTCGTTATTCAAAGTTCGTTTAATTTACACGAATGCCTATGTAACCCTTTCGTACCATGTTTTAATTCCATATCACTGATTTTCTCAGTATATGAGGAGATGCTAGAAAAGCTTACTCGAAGCAAGTTTCATTGCTATAACTTCAACTTATTTCGAGATATATATATTAAATCTATTGGGGGCGGGCCATGCCCACGTTTACAAAAAAAAAAGGTTTTGCCCGCGGATGTCCCACCCTACTAGGATCCTCTATACTTAATTACACGCTTATGTCTTAATTTGCTCCTTAGTTATAGTTTATTAGTATATAGTTTAGTTATAGTTTTCGATTAGTGGCATTTTCAGGGCGTGGCAGATGTCCAATTACGATCATCTGCAATACCAACCATCTTGTCGTCTTGTCTCAACCGACAAAGAACACATGTACCAAGTTTTACCAAAATATCTTAATTTTTGCTCAAGTTATCACTTGCACGGACGGACGGACGGACAGATAGACTCTCGGATTTCAACTCTTCTTCATTTCGTCCTGATCATTTATATATATAGATGTCTATATCTAAGTTGATTAGTTTTAGGTGTTTCAAACAAGCGTTAGGTGAACGAAACTAATATAATCTGTAGCAATAAGCTGCGAAAGAATAAAATTACGTAATATTTTGTCCATTCATTAAATATTCAGTGCTCGCTTTATGAAATGTGACCAGAAAGTAGAGGATCGGCCGGATGGTAAGTTCTCCCAGGTCTTATTCTTGGATGAATTGGTTTATTTTATCTGATAGCGATTTATTTATTGAGAGCTTAATTGAACGATGGTTGATTAAATATTAACCATGACTATTGCAACGTTAATCGTATCCCAATCAACAGATCAATTAGCATTTCAAAGAGTTCCCATAATTAATTTGTTGAGTGCATCGATATACTACTTTGGTCTTACCAAGACTTTTTAAACCAAACGTATGTATTACTCTTAATAATTTCATTTGGAATGACAATTTATATACTTATATATTGTTCCTGTACATGAGGGATCAAAAAACAGGAATCGCACTAAACTCTTCCGAGGAAACGAGACCCGAGAAAAAGGAATAAGTAACCATGAGTGTAATTTACTCCAGCTGCTAAGCTAAAGAAAGTGCGTTGAACTAAAGTAATGTTATTACACCAAGATATATCTAAGACACAATCATTTGGTTATAGTCCATATTTGTCACTATTAAATAATGCTTTTTCTATAACACAAAATTTTTCTCTAAAAGATTTTGAAATATGCCTAATTAGTGCCGTATAGAATAAATCCAAATACACTCATTACATATTAAAATAAATTGCGTTGGATTAAAAATGTGTTTAATTACTTTTTGGAAACAATGTAATACTTAATTAATCAAATGTTGCTCAAATTTTTCAGCTAATTCTTCACCATATTTGTATTTATTTTGTATGAAGCCATTTAAGCTCTTCCATTCCTGCTACATTTATTCCCGCTATTTCACTATTTTCTAGTTTTCAGTGCTCAGAAAGGAGCACAATGTACTTTTAATGAGGGTAGTAAAGACTTTCTGGTTTCTATTGAACCTACCTTTTGAATTTAGTATCCATAACCATAAAGAATTAGGAAATATAGGAGCGCATTTTATGGATTAGCAAACAAAGTTTAGTTGATTAAATTAAGTATCAATGAATATCAAATAACAATTGAGCGTAGATTGCATAATAAAGCATGAAGTAGTTTAAAAGTATCCTACTGGAATGAGGTGAATAAAAGTTTGTGTATACGCCAAGGTAGTAGTGGATTATGGGTTACAATAACATGCCCAAATAAAATTATTTACAAAATTCTGCAGAACTGTTCATGGAATTTCTAAATGTGGAAATTTTGTACGGAATAATAATCTACAGTGAGTCTGATGCCTTTTAATAACTCAATATGTATGTATTTTGGATCCCAAAATCAGATGAACAAACTTTTAAGTTTATGTAGGCGATTGTTAACCTAATTACTTTGAACGAAAAAATAAACAAAAAAATTAACTCCTAAAGCAGGCTTAAATATTTTACAAACATTTTTATAGTTATTTACAACATTACATATTTAATGCATGGTAGTTGCTCTATCTAGCTTGATCAATAAAGTGCTGCTTTGGATAGTATGTTAAACAGAGCAACAAGTTTTCAAAGTACAGAAATTTTAAATTTTAAGGTGTGCCTTACTTGACCATAAAGGAATATAGATGGAAATATAGATGGCTTAAGGAATTTTAATAGAAATCCACCAGTCAAAAGGACAAGCACATTACCTGAAGTTTCAAGAACAAAAACATACCATTATTACGACCGTTATGACCCAAAATAATGGAAACTATGGATAATGAGGAATAATGATACCTCATCGATCGCTCGATATAATCAATTCGCAAGATCAACTCTGATGGTAGCGAGCAATCTGATAAATATACCTAGGTTAAGTTGTTTCGAACGAAGAGCACCACAAATAATAATGTTGATCGTTTTATTATTTTATCTGGTGTCTCCTTGCCACCAATATCAACCTCTTTGAACTCAATACTTTACTGGCTGTCGCATTGGACACGAACTAAGAAGAGTAGTATACAAAATTACATATTTGGAATTTCGAAAGATAGGACTTGTTTTCGCTTCACCGCTTCTTTCGAAATTTTAAACCTATATCAAGTCTTTTTCTAGTTCAGATCGAGTTGCTTGAAAAAATTGGTTCAACAGCTCAGACATTGAATTATGAAATTACCTTAAAAATCAAAACGAATTATAGAATAAAACAAATATATGCAAAGTAATAGTCAAATATGCACCAACCTAAACCGGCCCATTCGAATTATGCTTAATGAAACCTTCAATGTAATGCAAAAATAATGGATTTATTTTTACTAGACCTATTATATCATAGACCAATAGGAGACCGACTAATCTTCAGAACGTTAATGCCGTGAGCGTATTACCTCTCGCACGCCTCTCATTAGTCAGATGTATGTCCTAAAAGGGGCAGAACTCAGCCGCAATTCCGCAGTGCCAGCAGACGATGACAATATGAGTACATATTGAAAGGTTTTGTCAACCATCAATTTTTGCTGTTTTCCTTAAGTAATTTATAATTACCAATAACGATTTCAGATGAATTTTCATTTGAAATTTTCTAATGAACTCAACAATTAGTTGTTATTGTTATTACACTGACAATTTGTTATGACAATGAATAATGAATTACAGGAGTGGCGAAGAAGCCTTGCAAATAAAAAGTCTAAATCGATGTGCTGAAAATGCGCACGACGACAACTTAGCAGAAATAAATCTTCGAAATGGCGAAAAATCCATCGAAATATCGTTTAGTACTTCGTCAATTGTTGTTGAAAAACTTATATTGCTTACAGTCACTATAACTTTAGTGAAACTCGATTTCTTGCAGCTCTTTAGCTACTCATGCAGCTGCTGCTTGCTCGACAGTGTGCAACTTCTTCCGTTCGATATTATGCCTAAGTAGAGTTTAAAGTTAAATTGCATTTAAAGCGATCGTAATTAGGAATGCTGCCAACGGCGTTGACGACGTTAACTGGCAGTTGGCAGTGAAAAATAACGATAGCGCTGAAGAAAAAGTAGAGCACGAAAGCGAAGAGAGCAGCGTATAAAATCTTACGAATTGCTTGCGTTGTAAAAGTTGTTAAAGTTGGAGCAATGGAAATGAATTTAAACGCTACACACCGCCTCCATTAAACTCGTACGCACCCACCGCACACACCGCTGCCACTGCTCCCCTTCCTTCTGATCTTGGCCAGTGCTGGCGCTGCAAACGGAAAACTCAGACATACAGCCGGTCTGGCAGTGAGGCATCCAAGCAACATCCAACAACAAGAGAAAACTATGCAAAATGTCATAATGACTTTGGCGAAAGTTTGCCAACTCCAGCACATGCGCGTAGACACGCACACAGCCGCACAAGATATTACTATTATTATTATATAACTGAGCGGCAGCGAATTAAATTATTTCGTTTTTCGTAGATAGAGAAGCAGAAATGCGAACTTTAAAATATTTTGCTGCAGCGAAGGAAAATCAGATATGAGTTGTTTAAAATAAAACTCTCATTTCCTAGCAACACAAACAGGTTTGTAACAAAGAAAAGTGCTAGTATAATGAAGACTCAGCCAAGTGAAATGCAAATGAAAATTATTGTACTATAAAAGTATTATATATTATACTATTTATACTATAAAAGAAAGCATAAATTTCGTAATTTAAATTATATGCAAAATGTCAACTACAAGCAGACGAGCACTTACATGTATACATATCACATATATACAAACGAGTAGCAGAATGATGGGAACATTATTTTTCAACGAAATGTGACCTAGCTAGCTTGATGTGCGACTATGCTGCTGATTGTACAAATACAGACGGAATTTATAGCAAAAGTTTTTGAACCTGTCACTTACACGCCCATAGCTACGCTACTTATGCACACACTCACGCCTCGCTTGTGTACGAGTATTTTAATTACACACATAACATAAAAAAAAAAAATGGGAGAATTTTTTTCAATTCAACTTAATTTGTTATTGAATATAATTATTTGTATTAAATATATTTTAAGTTCTTAGACAATATGTAATAATTTGTATTTAATACACTTTAAGTTCTGATAATTAAGAAATTTGCTCTGCACTCTATCCTCTACCCACTACCCTCTATGATGATCATGATGTGTTCATATCGATTGGCTCCCGCTTTGCTTGATCGCTCAATCAGAAGGCGCCATGTCATTTCATACGTAATTTAACAGGACTGGCCTATGAAGACTACGTAAATTGTGCTGCCATATCGTTCGTAACATATTCGTAGAAGTAGTAGTAAGTAGCCGGTTTAAGTGCTAATAAGTGCTTAGGGCGCACAAAGTAGGAAAACATTTAAGTCACAAATTTTAAATTGGCTTCTTATTCTGTTACAAGTGTCTACGAGAACGATCTGGATTCAGTTGCGGTCTGTGCACTTTGTGCAAGTACCTTGCCAGATGGCAGTTATTTTGTAACATGCTTCCCGACATACGGACTTCACTTGGTGGAATGTCGGTCCATGTAAAATAAGCGTTGGGATAATGAAAAAAGAAGATTACCTTTATATATTGTAGACCAATTTGCCAGGTTTCATGGACAAACGTGCTTATCATCATCATTGGATGAGTATCATCAATCACCACCTCGGAGATCATTTTCCAACAAGGCGGGGATTAAAACATATGGCAAAGATAGTGAAAAATTAGTTTCGCGTTCAAAGTTTTCACCTCATCCAGTGGCCTGCTCAAAGCATAAATCTTCACCGAATAGAAAATGTATATTGAAAAACACAGTTGGCTAAGTAAGAATCTCCACCAAAAGGATTGAATGACCTTTGAAACTGCGTGCAGGTGGAGTGGAATAAGATTCCATGCGATCACATACAAAATTTAGTTGACAGTATGCCTAATCGCATAAATAGTGTGATTAAAGATAGGGGCCTTTGGATAAAATATTTAAAAAATTCTTTGAATACGAAAACACTAAAACGTGCAAGAGTCGATACTTCGCCTTTTTTTTTTGTGTATTATAATATGTTTATGAAGTTAATTTTTCAGAAAAGAGAATGCTATTATTAATAATAAGGAATGAAACCAAAAAAATATATATAAAGAAATCACAAATATGGATGCATTTTTACTGACTCTACAGGTATGCAAGGTCAAATGTGGTAAACATGTATCCACATATGCTCGCCATTCCAGCTGCTTTAGAACATACGATAATTGTGAAAAAGATTTTCCAAACCATTGGACAATTGTGCGTGAAGCGTAAAATGCGATATTGCGGTAGAAGAAGTCATACTAAAGTCATGCAGATTAGCCCTTTACTATCAACATTTGTATCAAACATTTATTTTAATAGCGGCTACTCCTGCAGAGCCCTCTCGTAAGCAAGTGGCGGACACTCCGAACAAAAATTAGTTAGATTTATGAACCCAGGCTTTACTCATACTGCTAGAAGCATATTCTTCATTATGCAGGAAAGTTGTGTGCCTGCAATAAAATTCTGCTCGATGTTATGCTTTCTAATATTTTGTAACAACGTAATAACTGATTTACTAGGCTTTTCAACACAGATCTCTTCTAAACTGTAATATTGAACGCTTTTAACGGTGAACACACCTTAAATTCATACAACATCACATTGAATCCTTCAAGTATAACTATTTTCATAAACAGAATTATGGTTAATATTATATATGTTATTATATATAGCACAAGTGTATATATTTTGCCCTTCCTTTTTTTTGAGGAGTTTGACTTAAGGATTTTACGATATGGCATATAAGTAAGCCAGCCGAGAAGCGACATCTTCCAAACATATTTCTGCACCAGATTTATTCAGTTCGAATTTTATTTAATCGAAAGAAGGTGCTTGCTTAGTCCGATAATATCGATGTCTTAGTCAGAGGTAATATTGTAGTTAAAAATTTGTGATCGTAGTGGTCCTATATAGGCAATGATTTTACGGGGAAATACATATATCGCACTGAATACGATTGTCATGTAGTTAAGCATAGCTCTCAAAGATTAGAAAAGAAAAACCAATCGTTAATCTGGTTCCATGCTCGGATTGTGTGAAACAGTAGAAGGCTTTTTATATTTAGACTTGATTAATTTCGGCCTGAACTAAACTTATCTGCACAGCAAACTACCTTCTTCTCCTTATTATCCTTAGTTATGTGCTGCAACTACAAATAATATTTATCCCTAAATATATTTCCCCTCACTGTAGGAGTTTTGCTAGAATGGGATCGGACATTATTTTCAGTTATGAGCATTGCAATATCAAAAATTTCCCCGTCCTCCCCATCGCATCATTGTATTTTTACAGTGGTCTTGTGTATTTACACTTCAAACGAAGCCGTGAAAATTATGTCCGTGGTAAAGGTACAAAATGGGGTTCTACCAGTTATGTTGGGTTCGATGTTCGATATGTTGTTTTAAGTGGCCGTTCTCATCTCAACCACCTCATAGGGAACACAGCCCGCTTGTTCTATAATCCACTGTATTCTGTAAGCTAAAATGTCGGCGGGTTTCTAAAGTTCCCAAAAGACACACTTCTGCCTCAATAGTGAATTCAAGATTTTGCTGGAACTTAGCAATTCCTTACGTGATTTATATAAGCAAAACAAAGTAAAACCATTTCACAGTTGTCATGTATATTTTGCGAATAAAAGCAATAAATATGAGAAATAAATCAGTATAATTATTTTTAAACTGAGAGTATGCTTATAAGTATTATGTATATACCAGAAATTGTATAACATTTAAAAATATGTAAATTTGAATTGGCGAAATTACTTTTAGCAATTCGAGCAGGTGATGAAATGTTAAAGTTTTGGTAGCAAAATAATTACTACGTTGTTGGCAATAACTCATAATATCTACAATTTACTTGGCTATGTTTTTGTTTTACAATTTGTTGGATTTTATTTAATACCATTTGCTCATTCACTTTGATTATATACAGAATATGTGAGAAATATTTAAAGGATCTTTCCGTAATTACTGATATAATAATAATTATCGTTTAAATATTATATCAATCAAAGACTACAATTTTAAAACTACTAACTCATTTTAACAACATATTTTTACAGAAATTTGAAAACTCAATCAGATATACAGATTATTTTACGTACGTACATATATTGCATAAAAGAAACCCTGCGTAATGCTAAAACGTATTCGTTGAACAAACAAAAAAAAAAGATATTTCTTAAATGAAATGTAAATATTAAATATTTGTTTTAGAAGACGAAGTTTAGACATAAAATTGTCGAATGCAAATGAAATTGAATTTCAAGATTTTAGATTTAACAAAGAAACCGTTGCATGCCACATTCTGTATACGGTATACAGAACAGACTTTTGTAAATGTAACACACATTTTGCCATCAAATATTAAAATCTCAATTTTCCATCATTGGCCAGCAAACACACGCACATTTTAGGAAATCCAACAACAATGATTGAGGCAAGCACAGAACAAGCATACCACTTGTCAAAAACTGAATGTTGCAATGTACATATAATACATATTTACATACACATATGTCCTTATCGAATTTACCTAAAAAAAGAATAATTACTTAGTGCAGAAGCTGTCCAAGATTCAATGGAAAATATGCTTATTTGTGTGCATCAAAAATTTGAAAATTTCTTGCATCGAGTATATATTATTTAAATTGATGAAATATGTCTAACAAAAATTTTTTGGAATACCCTGCAAGAAATTAAACGAGTGCTTTTTGGATGCTTGAAATCGGCATACTTTGGAGATACTCTCATTTGATTGAATCAAAAATTAAATTTTCAGCCATATTACTTAGTAGCATGCTGTTTAAGAGTGATCCAACGCATTACTGGGGCATTAGCCATTTAACCTAACCTGACTAATCTTTGTAGTATGATTTGTGTGTAGAAAATTTTAGCGTACAAAATTTTTGGGATAATCGGAAATTGTTACGTAGAAAATATAATGATCCATAAGTTTCCTCAACTGTCAGATAATAGATGTCGTCGATTCGCCAAGCGTTAGAGAGTTGCGAATCGAACACATTACACCAGGCTAGCATAACCTTATGCTAATATGCCCGCTGTGTTACGCTTCTCGCTTTTGTGACTCTTTCCACACCAAATGAAATTTTAGCAACCTCTTGCTTTTGACTAGCATTCTTGCCTTACGTTTTCAGTAAACAATTTTAATTTACAGCAAATCTTAAAATTTTAAAATCAATAAAAGTAATCTTAGTATATTAATTTTTGACAATAATTTGTTCTTTGAGTCATTCACAATAGTAAAACTTCTCTAAATTCTGTGAAAAAAAGTTGGTTGCATTGAATAAAGCAGTTAAACCACATTATATCATTTATTTTGTGACCAAATCTTAAAAAGAGTACCCACTGTAACAAGCAAATTTATGAGAATTTTTGGTTCTCCCTCTTCTCGGTTTTTTTGAGGCTCTCAGCAACAGTTTTCAGCCACATATTTTCCAATCTGCTATTGCTACATATGGAACACATGCAACCGAGTTAGTGTGAAATATACTGTATTGTTTATGCACAACTACATAGGTTTAGCTCTCGCACACACACACACACACACGCACAAAACAAATACACAAAGCTCTTTTAGGAACGTAAACACCTGCAACATTGTGTTGTTCTCGGCATATGCAATTTATTTGGGTGCGTTTGTGCTCGTCCTGCACTTGTGGCAGAGTTTGCTCGTTTCGTCTTTATTATCTTTCTTATCTATGCAAATAAATATGCGGTGACCCAAAATACATACGCACTTCTATCTATCCGAAATAACAACAATTTATTGCCTTGGCAAATCATGTCAGTGTGTGAGTGTATTATTTGTGTACATGCGTGCTTTATATAAGGCTTGCTTATCCGAAGCATTTCATCACTTGCTGACATTCGTGTCACGCTCACGCTCCTGAGCAGCGTTTTGTTACTTTCTGGATATTTGCATACGTTTCTGTGCGCACAGATATTGTTTCCATAGTCTCATTATTTTGCTGTTTTTGACACGATACGTACAGCATACATATACAAATTATATGCACAAGTAAGTATCATAATTTATATATTTGAAAAATTTTTAAAAAAAATTCTTTTCTTTCCTTTCCTTCGTGGATTTTACTGCAACATAGTCACGTGGTTGTTGTTTTTGTATATTCTATTTAACTTTTCCAATGTTGAAAAATTTTCTGCTTTATCGTTGCCTATTTACATTTGCAATAGATTTTGAAATATTTACAACGTACTTGAAGCACGTCTCCTGTGTCACACCAATACATTTAAATATATAATATTTGTACTGAAAATAACTCGCAAATAAGTTGTAGCTAAATATAGTTTTTGGAGGTGACAAAGGTTTTTTATGTAGCTTAAAATGGTTTCGGAACTTTGTGCTATTACTTCAAGCCAAGCTTTATTTATTTAAGTTGTGCTTGATGATTTAATTATTTGGCAGATGATCGAGATAGTTACAGCCATGTTGCTCTTATGAAATGCTACTTCAGCTACTTGGGTTTAAAAAGCTTTGACCCTTGGTGTGACCGCTCTGCAAACAACAAGTTTCTAACCTTCTTGCAGAGTATTAATCTTCCGTATACCGTATGCCATTTTATTCTATCGTTCTCAAATTATTGAACTCAAAGTGGCCCTTCATCTTCTTTTTCTGCTTACAATGAAAAATAGTGAAATTCGTGTCTTGATTAAACCACATAGAGAGCATCACCGTTGATGCAAAGATGCTTGATAAATGTTGGAGCAAATCTGCCCCAGCAAATTTCAGAGTTCGGCATAAATTATATTTCCCGTCCAGGAAGGCCACAGGAGATAGTAACGCCAGAAAACTTCGAAAAAATTCGTCAAACTGTGTTGGGTGCCCGAAAAGTGAAACAGAGTGAGTTAGTTAAAAACATTGCCAGCTCGAAGGAACGCGTAGGTCATATAATCAACAAATTTTCACAAAATTAAAAGCTTCAACGACAACTGTCGCCTGGCAAGATCTGGTCTACTGATTCTTGTTCTCATCCGTTGTATGAAATCTCGGTAAACGCATAAAAACCAGAAATTATGTTCGCCTAAAACTCAGTAATGAAATCACTTTTGAGAAGAATCACTCTTGAGAGAACTGAAAAGAACAAAACTTATACTTTATTTATTATATTAGACCAAATTATTTTCATTCGTTGGTAACGATAAACTCGTATTAGAAAGCACGAAGAGCTGTATGACAGAGGCTAAGGTGGATCAACGCGTCCTTGTTCTGAGGGTTTTTATAGTAATGTCAATTATTAAAACTAATTCAAAAGGAAGATCTTTCTTAGATTGCAATTACCCAGTGGAATATACTTGTTGTTGTTCGTTTGAGATGAGTAGAAATTGGCAACAATGCAGCTAATAGATGGAATTATAAACCAGCAGTTAGTAGGATCACCTATATATATGTACCTTAAAGTTTCTTAAAATAATCTCTCGGCAAATTTCGTGCAGTGCTTTCTCTGCGAAGTTTTGCCTATAAGTCTTCTTGGATGCCGCTCAGCTTTGACAATAAAATCAACAGTGAATATTCACCGTGAAAGTGAGGTTGAAAGTTGCAACATCTCACCGCTTGAGCTTCCGTGCATATACTAGGCCAGAGGTCAGAGGTTTAGGTTTCTAATGCTTTTACGTATAAAAGCTGCTTGTTGTTAATAGTAAACTTTGCATGGTTTTGCTTTTGCAGCTGAATATTATTCTACAGTTCTAACCTCATAAAAGGCATGAAGCTGCAGTTGAAATGCGGTTAAGTAACCATCATAATCATTTTCTCAACTGAAATACCTAGAGGAATGGCTGAATAAACGTAGCAACTTTAAAATTCTTTTCTGTCACAAATTTACACAAAACCAAAAACGGAAGATATGCCGCAAATTCAGCACGACACACACGCTGGCCTATAAAGCGAACTTCATTTATACCATGAAAAAAATACAAATTGAATTTACGACAGTTATTTGCTTTTGCACATTTTTACAACACCTACAATTCCTTCTGCAAATACACAACGGGTTTGAGTGTACATATGTACGTGTATTTGTAAATGTAAGCACGTAGGCGCATACATCGCGTTTCGGCATTTCATTTTAATAGTTCTTGAAAAAATTACACACTGACATGGCTTTATTTGTGCAGCAATTTAAGCGTTTCAATGCTTACTATAAGCCTTTGCATTTATGCCTATATTACAGTGCGTGACAAAATAAATGTCACAGTTGGTAATATTAAGTTATTTTCATTTAAAAATATGACATATGTTTAGTTTACAGTTTAACATTCCGTCTGTTGTGCATTTTATAACTTTTTTGATATTCTAAATCGAATATAAAAATCCGCTCTTTTGCTTAAATGTGAATATTTGCTTGAGAAATGGCCAAGTTTTAAATATTTTATGATTTATGTGCGTTTGGGAGGGCGCATACAACAAAAACGTAATTTAATAATTTAATCGAACATTTGTCTGGAAGTTAGTGGAATGTTGAATGTGAATGGAAGCATATTTTCGCACAACACGCAAATGTGTGCGAGTCATTACTATGCAAGGAGAATATTCAATATATTTTGTTTTATTAAATTTTACGTATGCATTTAGGTGTACGAAGTGTACTACTTTACTTGCATACAATACCAACTGACATACTTCTTTTTACAACATATTTATTTTTACTTCAAACATTCTATATATTCGCATAAATCTCTGTACATTTTTATTTATGCATATGCAGATGCTCGCTTTAAATGCAAATTTCTTTATTCTACTTCATTGCGTATTTTTATTTACATATTATCTTTCAGATTTTCATCGAATTTCCTGTCTCTTTGTTACTGACATCAATGTTCCGGAAATTGTGGATTTTCGCGATAATGTCACGTTATCCTGCAGTTATGATATGAGCGGACATACGCTGAATTCCGTAAAGTGGTATAAGGATAAAATGGAATTTTTCAGGTAAGCGCGTGTGACATTTGCTTATATACGAGCAAAAAATTTACATTCATATAAATATTTAAAACATAAACAAAATCAGCAAAAAATTCCATCAATTGCTGCAATTTAAAAAAGGTAGCATTGCTATTTACCCTCTGCCCCCCATTGCGTATACTTAACAGAAAGCGACGGTAATCTGTTAAATTGCGAAGCTTCCTTTTTAAGTAGGCATATGAAGGTATATTTGTATATATGAATGTGTTTAAGTCTACTCTAATATCTGCAAGTGCGTAAGTACACATTGAAGAGCAGCTGCGACAATATCTGCGATTTGCAACCTTTCCACACAAAAATTCGATTATGTCAAAACTGCAAAACGAGTTTGGATAATAGTGTGTGTTTACATTAAATTGATTCAGATGAGTTATTGAAACACACAGGTTTTGAAGCTTAAAATCTACTCTCCGTAGACATATTTTGTTCTCTCATCTATTTCGTGGTTTACTCTAGTTAGAATACTTTGGCCACGGCTTACCCAAATTAAAACAAGAGCAATGCTTTCTTAATTTTCGAAGGTACTCTTTCTTACGTTTAGACGAGAAAAACTGAAGCATTATTTCGTTCTAAATCTCACACAAATCCCAGGTTAGTAAAGCATAAAATTCGGCGTCTCCACTTTCTTTTTTAGTTACATAAAAGTCTGATTCGTTTATAAATATCTGCATTATTTTGCATTATATTTTAACAGAAATATTACGAAAATATTTTAGAACATGTTTTTATACTCTCGCAACATGTTGCTACATAGTATATTAGCTTTGTTCACCTAACGGTTGTTTGTAACACCTAGAAATAATCGAGTTAGATATAGAGATATACATATATCTATCTATAGGTCAAGAGGAAAAGACGAGTTGAATCCCATTTCACCATTAGGAAATAAGGACTTAACTTATTATAATAACTTAGGACTATTAGGATCCCATCTCGAGAACCCCTTAACCGATTTCAACAAAATTTGGTATGTGACATTACATTTGCATTCTTATGTCACATTGTGAAGATGGATGAAATCGGATAAAAACCACGTTTACTTCTCATATAACACAATTTTAAGTACTTACTACATACTTTCACTTTAAAGTAGATAAATCGAGCAGCAATTAAGATATGAAAATCAAACTTTGCACAAATAGTGCCTTAGGATATGTCATTTGATGCGTAAAAATAGACGAAATCGGATTATAACTTTTCAAGCCACCAGATACCCAATATTAGGACCTCACTGCCTCTATCTGACTTTTTCCGAAAATATCGGTAAATCTGTAAGATATCGTAATGCAATTGAAGGATTGTCTTTCCATGATAATAGGGTGCTCTGGTGTCCAGAATGGTGAAAATCGGGTAAATACTACCCCTAGCCCCCATATACCTAATAGACGGATCTTCAAAGTTCCGGTAGACTATGTGCAATATATTTCGGTAAATCTGTAAGATATCGTAATGAAATTGGAGGTTTATCTTTCCATGATAATAGTGCGCTCTAGTGTCAAAAATAGGAAAACCTTCCTGTAGACCTTATACCATATATAACGATCAATATAGGAGTTATCTCTTTGAAATTCCGAGACCGTCTCTTTCTGATAAAAGTGCGTCCATGTGCTTAAAATGGATAAAATAGTATAAGCACTTCCCCTAGCCCCATGTATCTAATATACGGATTTTCAACCTCCGGGTAGACTTTATACCATATATACAGGTCAATATATGAGTTTTCTCTTTGAAATTTAGGGAGCGCCTCTTCCTTATAACAGTGTGTCTATGTGCTTAAAATGGCTAAAATCAGGGAATCGCTTCCCCTAACCCCTATGTACCTAATGCAACGGTTTTCAATCTCCGGGTAAACTTTATACCATATATCTCAACCATACCACATATTTCATATATGTCAATATATAAGATATCTTAGCAAAATTAAGTGAACCTGTAATATCGGATATACAATAGTTTACTGCCGAAAATATTTGAAATCGGTCTACGAATTATCCCAGCTCCCATATAATACATATAATGACTTTCGCTAATCTAGCAGACTTTATTCCGAATATGTCGGTCACTGTGTGAGTTACCTTCACAAAGTTGGATGAAAACATACTCCCTTATATACTTGAATAATGAAAAGAGTTAATGTGATCAGTGCAGATCTTACTCTATCCCAAAAATGCCCGATATAAGAATTCCCGACTTTCCATCTGACTTTAAACCATTTATATTGGTCAATATGTGTGATATTTTCATGAAATCAAGCAGATATGTTTTCTTAAATACAGTTTAATTTCACGCTAAATATAAAAGAAATCGGTCTAGATCATGGAAAAAGCCCCTTATTCCCAATATAATGATTTCCTTTTCTCTGGTTGGTTCATCACGTTTGAGCTAATTTTATAGATTTTAATATAAATATCTCTGACACGAAGCAAAATATAGCAACAAAAGTACATGAGTCTATGGCCTGTAATATATTTTAATAAGATACCAAATATGATTGCAATCCATTAAAGGTTTTTGCCAGCACCTGAAAGCATATCCCCGCCTCTGATCCTTGCACATGGCGAGAGTATAAAATGTTCGATTACATCCGAACTTAGTCCTCTCTTACTTGCTTTTTTTTAATTTTAATAACAAATTTTTTTATAAATTCATTTTAAGTGCATGCTTTTGGAACCTCTGCCCCATGTTTGAAAGTCGCCTCTGTGTAGCCGCGCAATTCCCTAGAGAAGATAAGAACTGCCATACAGGAAAATTCTACCAAAACGTGCAATGTAGGACATCTTACAGAAAATTCCGAGACCGTCTTCGTAACCAACTGCACCATTTGTCATCCAATTAGAATAATTAAGCAAAGCAAATGTTGTGGGTCAACAATTAAATAGCCTACTATCTTCTCAGCCTAATATCTTCATTATTCTGACATAATTTACAAGCGGGAAATCTTATACAACGCATTATAGTTGAATAGTAGAGATAGGTTCGATTATTGGAATACGCTTAAGTGTTATAAAAATCATTCAGTCTTGCACAACATTTTCAAAAATATATTTAAATTCTTTACCTTTAATTCTATAATTTTTCTGGTTCTACTCGATTTCTAGACACTTTTTATACTTCCAAAACGTACACAGTTTCGAGCAATAACAGTAAGCTAAATGTTGATTGTTTAGACGCTACTCAACTACTTTTGGTGCAAACAACTTAGGACCAATTGTTTAAATCTTATCAAAATATTCTTATTAGCCATAGATTTGAAAAAAGACTGCTGCATTGGGGGAAAAACATTGCATAAAGTAATGCGAATTAAAACTCATTTCATCTAAAAGCAACAAATAGATTATCACTTTTAAAGAAGAATTGAAACTAGCCCTGATAGTTTAAAATCAGTTTGGAGGATCCAACAAAAATGTACAAATATAAGTTGCCGAAACTGTTTTTCAGTGAGAAAACTGGTTTTACAATCAAATGTTATTTTGAAATAAATGTATCATCTGAAGATATGAAAGAAAATCTGTTTTTAAAGCAAAAACTTTAGTAGCAAACAGTTTTTTGTTTAAAGAAAACTATACCATATGAAAATTTTATAAGATCCATCTATGTCACTCGAGGAACAGCAGCCTAAGAAAAGGTTTCTAAAGAAAAAAATAACAATAAGTTGAAAACATTTCCAAACATCCCCAAATTCGAACTTCTCTTTTGTTCTCAATTTTCTCTTTCTTTCATAAAAGAAAAACTATGAAAGGGGTAGAGTGTCCAGAATATCATAGCCGTAGTCAAAAGACGATGGAAGTTCAGAAGTGGAACCAATTATATTTTTGTTCACGTTTGCATTTAGAAAAGTTTTCGGATGATTACCATCGCATTCCAGAAGAAAACAATGCACTCTCTTTAAATAAATAGATTGACAACTTGCAGCCTTAGTGGCTTACAGCTGTGTGAGTTGAGTGTGTGCTGAATGAGTCTTTAATTCTAACATACCAAGATAACTGACTCTTAATTTCACTCTCGTACAATAAAATTAAGTAAGCAGTGTTAAGCTCACAGGCAATTATTATATCATTAGGACTACACAACATTTTTAAATTAACTAAAAAAATATGCTCTTCGAATTATTTCGATTAGACACTGGTGACATATCCTCTTTCTGACATATGGTTTTGATAAATTTTCATTATTTCGCTGACCCAATTTTAATGGTGTTATATATTGTGTCCCTACTTATTAATCATAAAGCTTAGTCTTTTCATATTTGGTCCACAATTTACATTTCCCAAGTAAAAACCAGTCCAAAATGATAGATAAATCAATAATAAACCTACACATGTATGTTGGCTAACACTTTTATTAACACTCTATTCAAAAAGTATTATTCACACCAAATCCTCTGTTTTTGTGCTGTTAATCGTATTTTTGTCAAACCCAAATTCTTTTGTACTTCGTTGGTCTCTTTGGTGTGCATGTGACCTACTTCGTTATTATTACACAATATGTAGATCGATACAAAATGCTACTGAAACACTTGTTATTTGCACTTTCGCCTAGCCACATCAAAAACAGACCAACGTAACCATTGGCTCAGACATTTCTCATTAACAATTTGAGAAACTAAATTTGAATTTACAAAATTTCTCTGTTTGTATGCATATATAGGTATGGATATATAGTTGTGCGCACATTTTAGCAGACATATATATACACGTATATATACATCTGTGCACGTGGTGAGTTATAATTTAGTGAAGTATTAGAAATGAACTGAGATGGCATAGAACTAACAGTTCAATTTGTTCACTCCATTGTTACATGAGGGTTATGGTTACATGTCGATTTTCGAAGTTTATCACAAATAAGTGAGCAAATATAAAAATGTCAGTACATATTATTATATCTAAGGCACTTTACTTAATTTTAATTCCCATTAATTTTAATCACATATTTCTGCAATGTAGATGTAAATTACTTGATCAAATATATGGGATTGAGATTCTTCCATTTTATTGCATGATTCTGCAATATGGGTTCAATAATTTCAAACGTGTGCATGTATATGTTTTATTCGAAATCTGCATTAATTCATAAGTGATATGCGACCGTTATCATACAATGCTAATTATAAAATACTTAACAATACTGGGAAATTTTTATGAAACCTTCATGTTGCCTGCAGCAGAAGGGCATAGAGAAATAATGTGTTCAAATTTTAGTAGCTCATTTGTCGAACCAGATACACCAAGGCATTTTCAGACATAGCTCTATAATACCAACAATATAGAGCTATTGTCATTATACTATCAATTGTCAGTGGTTGAAAACGAAAAAAATTTCTAGAAAATTTAAAAACCTACTTTATCAAGACGTCGGCAAAAGCAACATTACGTTTACCAGTTTTCTTTCTTTATCAACTGCAACTTCTAACCTACTATTTACATAAATTATAACAACACCTGCTACATTATAATTAGGTCTCTGCGATTGCAATTGATTTTAGCAGCCATCGGAACGGCATATTTTTAACTAATCAACAACTGTCAAACAGAAACTGCTAGTATATTCGAATTAACTATCAAAAGCAGTCGGAATCTGCTGCTCCTGCTGTCTCTGTCTGTTTCGGCTTTATTACAACATGGAACAAGGTAGCTGTCACGTCTTACTTGCATATATGTACACTCTTCATCCGCCTAACGTGCGAACCAAATAGGTACTACTACCAAATAATACTACTCTTAATAGTTTTGTTCTTAAGACACTTACTACTACTACTACTTAATGTCATGGGGAGAATTTGTACGATTTTATCAACAGAAATACTATCTAAACATCTGGCTTTCAGGCAGCATATATAACTTAGATGTAAGCCGGTTACTATGTGAAGTAGGTGATAATCAAAACCAAGAATTTCCTCAGGGTCCTTTACAGATGTCGATGTTGTCCTCTTTATCGTCTATTCATTAAATATTAACCAAAACTTATCGGACTAGTTGAGTCATATGCTAAGCAAGAGACGAGCTACATACACTCAGCAAGGTTTAAAACTTACTTAACAGATTATTTTGATATCCTGTAAAGAGTTTCTTATCCCCTTTGCTTTGGGTATTCTGATAAATGACGTGCCCTCCTGCTTGACGAGGAGAATTTTAAAATAGTTTGCTATGTGGATAACCTTGATGTACTTTGTTCAGGAAGGAACACCCTTAATATCTCCGCTAACTGGGTGAAAAGGCACGAACTCACTATTAATTAGGAAAGGGAAGACCAAAATCCCACAAGTGAATCTCTCACTTCTAAGTGGTAAAACCATTGCACTTTTGCGTTATCCCCGACAAAATACTAAGCTAAAGAGAACATAACGAAAGCAGAACTTCATTAGCTCATAAAATTTGTAAAGCCTAGAGAGGTGAAAGACAAAGTATATTGCTGTATGACCTAAACTGGTAAAATTGGCTATATAGATGTAATATCCGTGCCGAACTAATATACGGTGCATTGTATGGTGGAAAGCATTAAAGCGCTGAAGTCGATAAAGTGCTCCTCTTTATCGGTAAAGCGCTGAGTATAACTTTTTCTAAGAGAACTACCTCAACCAATTTCATGGAAGTCGTTCCCAACAACTGCCAAATTCAAGTAGATTATGAGGTAGCGTTTACAGCCGGCCACTGGGCCAGCGCCACTACGGACACGGCAAGACTTTATTAGGCTGATTCACAAAATCACTTTTGTGGTAGTGTGGAGGACGGACAGTTCGAAAGGACTGTACTTTAAAAAAAGAGAAAATTCAGTTGTTTGCGAGTTTTTGAGTGTTGCTTAGTCGGTATTAACTAGGGAGCGCAATGAGTCTCCTTTCGACTTCCACGTTTAACGAACTCACAAAATACCTAGTATGATTTAGATTTATTCGATTGATGTTTTGGATTTCACAAGTGTTTGCATTGATACACTTAGATTTAGAATTGCGGTCCCTGCACAAGCGATATTCAATGTCTTCCCTTCGAGGCTTTATTTAGCTTTTCCTAACATGATGATATCATGTTGACATGATGATAACATGATGTTGGCAAAGAACAACCGCTAAAGTTTTACTCAACAACTTCTAAAAAAATATTAGACGGATATTTTTGGAAGCGTTAGAGTACCGGAGTTAGCCTAGTTATACGTCTTCAGCAAATGACGTTTAAACCTAGAAAAACCCCCGGATCGACCTCTTTGACGTTTAATAATAATATTTATCAGGTTACGTAGATCAAGTCTAGTTCCCTCTGCTATAAAAAAATCATGGGCCATTGCCAAGTTCAATTGAATTCCAGCACCATTCCAGTATGATTACCCACCTTTCGCATAATTCTTAATAATCGTTTTTTGCACGGAACTATTACGGGCATTACAAAATTCTTCATTTGCACTTTCAGATACTCGCCAATGATGCATCCGGTGTATATGAAATTTCCCGTTGCTGGCGTCCAAGTGCAAGATGGGAAATACTTCTGCAACGAATCGACGTGCCGAGTGGATTTAAGTTTAGTCGGCGCCAAATCAACGGGCACATACAAATGCGAAGTGTCTGGCGATGCGCCACACTTCAAGTTGGCGGCAAAGGGGGACAACATGACGGTAGCAGGTAAGAATCCATACTCGTTCCTTGCAACTATCGAAACACAAACTATGCACACACAGTACTATGCGCAAACAGAAATTGTATCGACAACTAACGATCGGAAGTAAGTAGCAAAATCAGCACGAAAAATCACGCAACACCGCGTTGTTAGCGATACTGTTTCTTTTTTTTTTCGAAGTCTTAGTTGCAACAGTGCAATATCCACTTGTGCACGAACTGCTATCCAATGCAATGCCACTTTCAATTTTCGTAACCTTCTCGCTTATTTCTTTCGCACGCATTCGCAGCGCTGCCTCAGAGTGACCCGCTGATCGACAGCTTCAACTCGATGTATCGCATGGAGGAATTGCTCAGCGCCACCTGCACCTCGGACTATTCGAGTTTACCCACGCAACTAACATGGTACATCAATGGCGAACAGGTGAGTGGGTGTGCATTGAAATGCGCGCACTTAAAGACACTCTTTTCAAAAATGGTTACATTTATCGGAACTACATTGGTGATTTGATTCTTGTGTTCTCTCTTATTGTGCGCTATAAAATACTCTATTTTCCTATTAATATTTCCACATCATATTAGCCAATTGAATAATTGCGGTATCACAAATTGATGTTTGTATATTATTTCTCCTTGTTCTCGCTCCTTGTCGTGCGGCACACAGGCTTCGCTGGGCGAACTGCAACCCAGTATTGACACCAGCATTTCGGCGCACGATTATGTGCTGCGTCGCCAAAAGCTTCAGGTGCGCTTTTATTTGAGCGGACCACGCTTTTATCATGCAGGAAAAAATCTGGAATTGAAGTGCGTGGCGGAAATTGAAAATTTCCCGGAACTGAAGCGTGAAACTTCATTGACTGCTGCAATCACACACTACGACAATTTGAACAATCAGATGCTGATACATGCCGGCAGTGGGGCGAGTGGTGCCGCGCCCGGTAAGTATCTTAAATAAGTGCGGCTATTGTGAAAATGGTATAACGGAAGGGGAATAAAATATGAAAGCGACACTAAATGTATAAAATTATTGATTGTCGTCATTTGATTGCAGTACGTATATATAGGGATATACTTTATTGCATAATAATACTTATATATTTATATGTGTATTAAGGCATTTCTTCTCAACTTTTACAAAGTATGTGCATCCATATGCAATGGATGGAGCATGGCTTCGCACACATTTTCTTGATTTCTGAAATTTTAACTATTTATGCATGTCGATCTTATAATCGACGCATAACAATTCGAAAATGAGCAACATGAAATACTAACCACGACAACCTGAAGATTAATTGTCTAAAAAATCTTAGTGTTTGGTAAAAAGTCTTAGAAATCGGATCACTACAGTTAGCTGTAGTTTCACCTTTTTCTAATAGCAGAGTACCATGGTTCCGCAGACTTCTGGAACCGGTATTAAAATGAATACGGTCGAACGAAGCTGGAGAGTATATGGTTTCATACCACTCAGAAATAAACATCACTGAAAAGTCAGTCACTAGAACGGAGTTGGTAATAAATAATAGAAAAAATATGTGACAAAAGAATATCTAATTGAACTAATTTAACAGGTAGATAAAAAAAAATTTATATAATTTTAAACAGAAAGGGTCGCTGGTGGTTAAAAACGGTAGATAAAGTAGATTTTTAAACAATTCGAATTCGGCTCACTGTCGATTGCATTTCGGAAAACATTTCGAAATGTTGGTACAACCAAGTATCTCTAAACTCTGCTAAGAATAATCAATTCTCATAGTTAAATCAAAGAGCGCTTTTCTGCTGTATATGGTGAAACTTAACGAGTTTTAACGAGTTAAACAAACTGATGCACGAGATGAGACCGCGTTAGCCAAAAAATGTCACAGAGCTCTACCATGCCAACTATTCGCTTGAAAAAGCGAAGAAAAAGTTTTCATGACAACCCATTGGCTCAAGCGACCGTCATGTCTAAATAGGTTGAACTATCCACCAAAATGCTGCTTTATCCAAAGTGTTCTCCAGATTTAGTTCAGTTTGACTTCTTTGCTTCTAAACATCAAAAACGAAATTTCCCGGCCGAAAATTTAGTCAAATGAAAAAGTTATTGTCGCCACAGAAGTAGACCTCCAAAAAGTTAGTACGGAGATGAAAAGAAACTATGTGCAGAAAATTTTCCAACATTTTCGCTTTTGTTTTGTAGGCTAAGTACTTATAGGATTACCTTCGTATTTACGTTAGAGATTACATCGATGTAGTAAAAAATAAGGTAAATTTCAGTTAGTTAAATAATTTAAACTAAACTAAATTTATATTCTGATAAACAGAATTATCATATTTCTTTAGTATTACTAAAATGGGAAAATTAGATGGTTATAAAATTTTAACTTATTTTAAAAGAAGGATGGAAAGGTTTCTTGTAAGAATGTTAAAATAAGTGCAATGAACAAACTCATAAGTTTTGGAATAGTCCGTCCGATTTTTGATTTAACAGTTGACTCCTAGCACTTTAAGGATGAATCGGATCTATTAAATGCAAAGAGCATAAGACAAATCGAATTATAATTTTTGTATTTATACTAATCTCATAATAAGGACTGCATTTCAGCAATCTGGATTTAGTTCATTTTGCGGTCCTCTGAAACTATTTTATTAATCTTTATTAGGTTTTCCAACGTAACAGACCCTTTTTATGCATGAACAGCGTTTAGCGCCTAGGGTGCCTATATGACATATGCCGAATTTGGAAATCATTTACGAATGAAAATACTCATCAAGCAACTTTTTTTGATATCAACTTGCTGCGGTATCATCAGCAGTTTCTTTTCGTTGAAAAATCTGTGTTTCAAGGAAATTCGTTTTTATCTTTTTTTTTCAAAATACCAAAGCATGTATCACCTAAAGAGTGGTGAGAAGAAGAGAACGGAGAGAGAGAGAGTTATACACGTGGCTTTTGAAGATTAGGACTAACTACATTCAACTCTAGTGGGATCCCCTCATAATAGAGATATTTTTCGGTCTGTCTCGAGGGTACAGCAAGAAAGAGTAATTGATTTTATCAAAATAATTCAAGAGAAGTGGGAAGTCGTTGTAAGCTGTACCAAGCTGCTAACGCTTACTAAAAGCAGACAAAAAACACGAAAGAAAATCTTAAGACTAGGGTGTGTTAATCTTTCCAACACAAAGATTATCATTTGGTGTTAAACTATTTTTAGTGAAAAATCTACGTTTTTTTACAATGAATTCAAACAATTTTGATCTCTTTCAAAGTTGAGAGATTGGTTGGCTAATTTAACAATTTTCAATTATTTTTGTTAACTCTTTATAAAATAAAATAGCTACATAGTTTATCAAATTGTGTATTATATTATGCTTTAGCAATGATCAGTTTAAGATTGTGGTAATGCTGCACAAGTTTCATACTAAATTTTTTATACTTTACATTAAACAACGATGTTATTCATTTTCAAATGTGCATCTAGTATAATATTTCTTTAAAACATGAATTTTTCCCCACACTCCTTCCAGTTATTCATCAACACATCTCTTCTAGCAAAGTTATGCTCATCTTGATTGTGATATGTTTACTGTTCAGCAGCATGTTGCCCTCTTTATGATCTGCATGCTATACACTTATGATCAACAAACCAGAGGAAATCAACAAGAGACGGCAAATGGAATTGGCGAACCAAACAACAACTGTGGCAATGTGGCAACAGAGCCAAGCAACGACGGGTGTAGCCATGACTGCGTCCAATATATCACATTAGTTAGTTAGATGTAACCAATTATGATGTAAATACAATGAAAAAACGAAGAAAGGTAAATTATAAAAATACAAACTACTAAACGTAATATAAATTTAAATTCAATATCACCAAATGAGGAGTGATGCTGGAAAATATACTTAATTAAGCAGATTATATAATTGAAATGATAAGGGAAAGTGATGTACATTTAATTATAATTTTAAATTGATTGTCGGAAAAGAATTATTTTAATGGAATATTTAAACTAGTAATTAAGTATAAGTTCTCAAAGGTTGAAAGGTAAACTCTTACCGCTATTTTCGTGTATTGAGTTCAATGGAAGTTTGTGTTACATAGCGCTTACTTAGTTACCCAACGCATGTGCGCACTCAAAGTGCGCCTGCGCAGTGCCAGTGCTTAATAATATTTGAAATTTATTTAAAGAAATCATATTTTTACGCTTTACAACTACAAACTTTTGGAAACGTGAATGCATTCAGGTAAGGCAGCACTACTATTATAATGACAATTGAACTTAGTCATCAAATATACCAATATATGTAACTACTCACTTATGAAAATTAATAAATACATACGTACATATATGTACATACATGCAAATATATTTTTCTAAAAGCAATAATTATTGTTAATAAGTAAATACATTTAGATAAATTACAGAGTTTTCTTTTCCTTAAAAACAAATAATTTCTATTTTCTATAATTTTTTAACTCATTAATTTTTCAAAGGGCTTAAGAGATACGACGGCGGTCCAATAAGTACTTT
Source organism: Bactrocera minax (assembly GCA_021498325.1). NCBI lineage: Eukaryota > Metazoa > Arthropoda > Insecta > Diptera > Tephritidae > Bactrocera > Bactrocera minax. Next base: position 2,358,602 of record JAKEEE010000024.1, read on the forward strand.
GAAAAAAGGCAATTTATTGCTCAATATATTCGTCTTCTAGTTCCATAAACTAGACCTAGCAATGCTCGGAATTCTCTTACACGTCTGGAATATACTTTTTCGGGAGGTATGCAAAGTAGCCCAACGTTTCACAACAAAGACAAGTCGTATGGTGATAGTAGTAAGTAAGATAGTAGTAACGGTAGATGGGCCAGCAGTTCGTAACCTACTTCTACCAAGTTGGTCATGATGATGACGGAGGTATAAGCCGGTGCGGTGTCTGGTGGAAGAGCACTTTTTCTCACTAAATGGGCCTGTGTTTTCTTGAATTCGACGACTAATTGCCCTACTAATTCAGCATAGTTTCTCATTTTCTAGTTATTCACTATAGATCATACCTTGTGAACCACAAAAAACGGTGGAAATCATCTTTCGCGCTTATAAAACAGTTTTTGGATTCTTTGGAGCTGGTTTTGGGGGTGATGTTCACTCTTTCGACTGTTTCTTGGTTTTTGTTGTGTACCTCAGTAGCTAATTTTTAAAACGAATTTACTTTAACAAAATTTTAGTAATAATAGAAACGCCATGGCAGCACTTTCAAAAATATGTGGTCAGATATTCCATGAGAATCTACAGTGCCACCGTTGTCCCTAAAATTGTTTTGCTACATGCGATGAAAAGTCTTTAGTATGATCGAATTTTCGCGCCACAAACTTCAAATGTTTATCTTTTCCTCAGAGTACTAACCTTGACAAGAATACTGTCAAAAAAGCCATATTTTCATTCAAGAAAACTTTCTTTACCTATTAGGCTAAGGACTTTTCGGCAGTAAAGAAATTTAGAAGATCATGTTTTCGATTTTAATTTTATTTGAAAGCTTTATCTTTAATAAATGACATCTCCGAAGTTGTATATATATTTTGAGTTTCTTTCCTGCATTTGCATTCTTAACTTTGAGTTCTGTTATAATGACCCGCTTCATTAAGAATGTTCTCAAATTTGTTTATAATAATTTCAAGAAGTGTATTGATCTTTATATTAATTTAAAGTGTACTGATTGAAATAATTATTAGTTTGCAGTTTTCTTAGTTTATTATTAATACCCAATTATATATAAATTATTATCTCTTTATTTCATGTCATTTGGCATATGTATATATATACATTCCAACATTTTTAATTTTACAAGAAAGAAAATTTGTTAAATATTTTAAATCAAAGCATATAATGCATTTCTTTAAATGTTAACAGAATGCTACCCAATATTTAGACTTAAAATAAAATTTTATATTCGTGTTTCATTCTGCACCGAAATTTTCACAAAATAAATTGCTAACGAATAAATTAATTAAAACTTAAAATATGTGTACTCACTCAGACATACACAAGTTCACAAATATTAATGTAAATTTTATAAGCAAAAAAAATAAAAAAATTAGAAAAATCATTTTGCACCAGAAATTCAAAAATTCAATAGCTTGTTAAACAATAAAAAATACCGGTTAGATAGAAAACCCTGAAGCTGAAAGTTCCTTTGCTTACAAATCTTGAAATAAATTGAGCTCTATTTAATAACTAATGCAATTCCACTGTAACTTACCTATAGCTGTGGACTTAGCAAGTAAATTCTTATCTATCCAAGAACATTCTATCCCACATTGCCCCTGGATAAAGACAGCTAAAATCAAAGTAGTTCAATTGTAGCATGCAATTGGGAGCCCAGCGGTAAAAAAAGGTAGTATATATAGTAGATTAGAGAAATGATTATGATTGAACTTTATTGCTAGAATTTGCTTGCTTTCTTTATAATCTTCTTCTTATTGCCTTTAACTTATCTTGAATTTCGCAGAAAGGGTTTTCTATATAATCGAACCTAAAAAGTATATAAAATATGTAAAGTTAACTAAAAAAATTTAAAATTAGGGTTCATTAAAGAACTTTTGTAAATATGAAATTTTAAAAAGCTAAAACTAGAAATATATTAATTAATAAGTAAACGATAAAAATTAATAACAAGAAGACACACTCTACCAATGTTAACTTATGGCGATGAAATGTGGAAATGAATTCTAGGCAATATAAAACTGAAAGAAGCGCAAAAAATGTATCAGTTGGTGCAATTATACAAATTTAGAAATAGCAAAAAAACAAGACAAAAGAAATTAAATGTAAAGATTACTATATACAAGTTAAGATACTAAAAAATTTATGAAACTGAAAAAGACCAAATCTGTAAAATAATCTTTAGGCTAATAAAACTAAGTATATAAGGAAAAGTGAAAATGAATTGAATTCGAAAACAAAATGCCAAATAAACTAAATAAGACAAAAATCCATTGTTCGGAGAGCCTAGTATACCGAATGAAGTGGAGGAAAGAGATAAAGGGCAAGCTCAGCAACAAAAAATTACAACTGATTGCTAAAATAAAATCTGAAGAGGGTTGTCTGTCTGTCTCATAAAGACATGCGGATATATGTAATTAAGTAAACAAAAAGGAAACCTAATTATAGATACTAAGTTATTGTTAAATGTTATTTTTCTCTGATTAAGTACTCACTTTTTATTTTGTTAATATTTTTTCCCAAATGTAAAATACTAACTAAGTTAAGTGAAAATAAACGGAAAGCTGGAAATAATAAACCACTTACTTCTTATTTTTCCAATGGACGAATTAAGTATGTTTTATGATCTTCCTCTCTCCCGGGATTGGAGCGACCGCAAATATTCCGTATATATATAAATATATATACATTATTAAGTAAGTTCGGTATTAAACTAATAAAATATTACCGTGCTTTTATACCCTCGGAATATGTATAAATATAAATATATATAAATATGTAATATATATATATATAAATGATTATCTGTCGGTCTGCACGTCTGTCCGCGCAAGCGATAACTTGCGTAAAAACTGAGAGATTGTGATGAAATTGGTACACATGTCTTTTGGCAGTATGAGAAGATTAATATTTCAGATCGGCGAAATCGGACTATTATCACACCCACAAAACGCCAGTAATCGAAATATTATTAATGGCTATCACTAAGTCACAAATTAAACTACAAATTGGTAATTCGGTATGGGACATCAAACTAAGAGGGGGCATCTTCATTTAAACATTTTCAAGACGTGGTAATGCCTCGCACCCTAATAGATTTATTGTACACATCACATAAACCACCAAAGCTATATGAACCGACTTTTCTGGATAAATATTTCATACGATATGGAAATGGCTGAAATCGGATGATCACCACGCCGACTTCATATATAAAAGTTATGTTGATAACTACTAGGAGCACGATAACTCACTAAAGAAACACGTTACAAGCATTAAATTCTACACTGCAGATAGTGCAGAAGGTTTTCATAGAAATCGATGTCAAAATTGGACAATGAGCACAGTACCATCTCAAGAACTGCTATACCGATTTTAAAAAAGTGTATATATTTATGTGCAACCTTATCCTTATCATATACGTCTTTATATTACAGTGCGAAAATGGCGAAATTCATCCTCAATCACGTCTACGGCCCATATAACACAATTGTAATTTCATCTGATTCCTTCACTACAGCCCTACGGCATGTAAATCGCGAGCCAAGGAAGTTATCAATAAAAACTTTGTAGAAATAGTGCCTTGTATGCATGCCATCTCGCGCTTCAAAATGGTTGAAATCAGATACAAACCTTTCAAGCCCTCCGATACCGAATATGCGGATCCATTGCTGAGTTCTCACCGCAAATATTTGTGAAAAAATTTGGTAGAAATCAAAACAATAATATATGGGGTCTTCTAATAAATAATATAAAGATTTTCGAACTTTCGATTGACTTTATACTGTACATATAGATCAATATATTAGATATCTTATCTTATATCTTATCTATATCTTATCTCAATATGTGGATATCTTAGCAAAATTAAGTAAACGTATAATACTTGATATATCCTAGTTTAATGCCGTAAATGTGTGAAATCGGTCGAACGAATTACACCAGCATACTACATATAATGATTTTCGTTATTCCAGCATACTCTATGCCTCATAAATCGGCCAAATTGTGAATTGTTATAGAAAAAAAGTCTTAATGTTCCTTCGCCTTTGATGTTATCGCTATTTTAATTAAAAAAATTTTAAGACAGAGAAAAACACTTGGGAGCTAGGAAATAATTATGTTGATTAGCTACTATAATCATTTGTTTAGGTTAATAAATATTTTTGTCAAGCTTACTAAGAAAATTAACAAAACATGAACTTTTCTGTCTCTTCGGATTTCGTTGTCCGCTCTATGTATATATATACAAAATCCAGTAAAGAGATCTAAGGTCAATTGCAAAATCCAGTTTGTCACCAACATGAAATGTGGAAGGTTTTAAATTTCACATCAAAACATATGCCCGAATAAAAGTAGGTGGATCGTTCTTCAGAGCTTTAAGCCTGGTATATAAGTATATGGGCCAGATTACACACATATTATGAGAGATATATAAAGCAACTTATTTGCCTTCCTTGCATTGTTAGATTTATTGCTCCAAACAAATTTTAACCAAGGTTCCGGACCTTTCAAGCTGGAATTTTTGACTGTACCCAGGTTTATGCCTTTTTAAGCTAGTTCAACGGGGTGGTAGACTCAAATCGGAGTCATAGTCACCATTTTATCCAAAATCCGTTGTAAAGTTCTGGTTTTTTAAATCGCTCTTTTTCGCACGTCAAGATCAAAAAGCCTTTTTTCTTTAATCATATATCGCATTTCTTGAGCGAGGGTAATACCGGCCTATGCCTTCCAAAGGTTTCAACTATGCAATCAGAATCGTCTTCATTAAGTGAACGAACGTTCCAGGTACATACCTAAAACTCATAACCTTAAAACGCCAATATCGAAGCTTTTAGATTCCTGATCTAAGTGGAGTTTTCAATACTTTCAATGAATTGCTCACGTTCCTGCTGGGTTTAGGAAATGTTAAATTTTCCCTGCAAAAGCGAAAGAATTCAGGTTTGATTATTATCTGTGTTATAAAATCGAACACAACAAAGTGCTACCGATACACATTCCACCCCTTGAAGGGCACTTCTAATCAGACCACTTTACAAAATGCTATATAAGACACTTACGTTCAATTTGAGTAAAAATTTAATAAGGAAGACTTCTTCCAAAGTAGTAAACTCTGATTTCGTTTCAAAGTAGTAACTTAACTAATAAATCAATGAGAAACCACGGATACTTCAACAGCTAAGACCATCACCATTCCTCCCGTTGGCGTTTCAAGTAAATTGAATTCTATCAGAATTTGTAAATTTAGTTAATGTGATTTCACTTGAAACCCTACCGGAGGTCACATAATTTATACATTTATTAGAACTCATATATGTATGCCAATTTGTATACCTAATCTTCACTAATGAAATGCCGAGTTATTGCATTTCACAATGCACCCTTTCACTACACGATTTTTGCTCCTTCAGAAGTTATGACAGATCAGAAAATTTACTAATTATAAATGCGCGGCACGGAAGACGTCAACGATGTACCCCATAGAGATGAAAATATTATTGGAACAATTCATGCCGGCTGGAAAATCGTCCTTCACGGAGCTATCTGAACGTAACCGAAAGGGCAATAATAAAAAAGATTACAAGTCTTACAAAATGTTAAAGAGGGCAAAATATGCCCAACATTAATTTATTTAATTAACGGAATATGTACAATTAATTATGCTAAGCACACTTTTTCACTCATCAAAAGGCATCCTTACATCTTGGTGGAAGGATTACATAATTAATTTACTGTACAGCGCGCCATTATGCTCGGCCGCGGCACGATGAGGCCACTTTAAGATGCGACCATTTGGTGTGGTGTTTAATTTTGCATGAATCCATTAGTGGCTGTCCCTCTAGCGCCGGCCGAACAGAATCAAGTATAGCCATCATATTTAAACAGCAAATACTGCAACACTGGCAGAGGCGGTGGAGAGCGAATGATTTGACGACTTTGGTAATTTTGAAGTCAAAAAGTGAGAAATGGCAAGTTTGGCACAGCTTATATAGAAATGTGACAAGTGCAGCTGAAGTGTGAGGTTCAGGCGAAAGAAAAATTTAAATTCTCTGCAAAGAGATTGCAAAGAGAAATGCTGAAAACGGGTTGCTTGCTTTTTTTTTTAGCTCTCTTTTCATATTGGAGCATACTTTTTGATTAAAAGTGATTTTGGGATGGGATGATTGTTGCGTCGACGAAATTGCTTCAGCTAATCAAATAATGTTTGCTGCATTTTGTAGCAGAATTTGCTACGGTGCGTGTGCGAATGAAGCTTATTAAGAGAAGGGTCAGAAAGAGGCTTCACAAATTTTATACAAATCTAGTATTTTGTGATCTTATTAGAATGCTGAAGTGTAAGTCCAAGAGTGTGGACATTTTCGTTGCGAAATGCTTTTTAACACCTCAAGCACAAGAAGTACTTGTTACATGGGATCGATATATAATGGGGAGTTGGATACGCCTTTGGTCTGGCCAGGTCTAAGCGATCCCCAGGTTTTGATTGTTTGAACGCAGAAAGTTGAAAAAACTTGTGGAAGTTAATTCCGGAGTACTTGAAGCCCAGGCTTGTTCCTAAAGTAAACCGATAAGATCAGGTGTGATCCTTGTTCTTATCGGACCATCAGTCTCCTTCCAGTGTTTGGAAAAGTACTGGAGAGAGTTATGGTAGAACGGCTTCAGGATCTAACACGATTTAGTGATCGGAAAGGCAGTATAGGTTATGGAAACGTCGTAGTGTAGAATATTCATGGCTGTATGTGCAGAATATTGATAGGAAGAATGTTAAAAAATATGTCCTTGGCATATCTGTTTACTTCAAAGGGGTCTTTGATTACCTAAACTGGGCCGAGTGATCCAACGATTAGAGGAACTTGTCTATTGGGAAATTTCTATTCTGACAGTCTCTTTTGTTGGTAAGAATGAGATTGTGGGGATCACAGAGACTCGAGGCTGCCCGCAGGGTCCATCTTTGTTACCTATATAACCTCATTATGGACTTTGCGTAGAATCAATCACAGCGGTCGTCGGTCGCCGAAAACTTCTATCTGCACAGCGTTGTACAATGCTTACTGGTTTACCTGTTTGTCGCAGCATTTCTACGACGCTGGGTTAGGTGCGCCCCTCTTGACTTGATTGTAATACAGCGTGCTGTTAAGTGCGTCAATACTGCGTCAATACAGTGAGGGAAGGATATCCAAGAAACAGGAAGATTCTAGATGAGAGGGTTAGGAGTAGGTAACAATAAAGATTTTTTGCATCAGAGACACCTATCGATAAGTCGGAGTATGTATGCGGATTACCCGATGTACTTGCACATTCGAAATTTTATGGGTATGGAGATTAGTTGGACTGACGAACAGTTAGATGCTTGTCACATGGTCTTCACTAGTCGAAATGCCGAACAGTTAGAATTCTTTAGCTTGTTTGCATTTGCATTTGCTATGCTTTTGAGCACCATGGTTTAAGGCTGTCGTTAGCAGAGCCCTATGTTAAACACACCGGACGCTGTAAAATTTCTCAAATTTTGCGTATGGAAATTTAAAATAATACAGTTCCTATTAAAAATTGGAAAATCCAGCAGTAATTCTCAAAAGTTTTGAAACCAATTTCAACCTCTTCATTGGTTCCAACTTGAATAGTTAAGCACAATTTGTTACAGTACTAAAACACTTTATTCAGTTCACAGCCGTATAATAATGTTTCGATGGCGGCAATATAAACCTACCCAGGACGCCAAAAAAACATGTGTGTAAAGTGACTTAAGGTATCTCACATTTTCTTTAAATTATGCTGCCGTAGGTCAGGTTTATTGAATTTGAATGCACTTTATTAATTTTCTTTGGAATAACTCTTTCCGACGAGTTGATTCTATGCAGTACAAATTTGTGATTTCCAGATTTCTCTGTATGCTGTATTGCTAAACTTAGCATCTCATTCAATCATTCTAAAGTTATTGATCTCAAAGTAATGCAATGTTATTTGTTTACAGTGGAAAGAGGTAAATTTCGTGTTTTGATAAAATTTTAAGTGAAATTGAGTGAGTGAGCTAATATCATTGGCATGCCAAATTTCATATCATCAACGAATTTTACAAATAAAAAGTTTTGCGCGCGATGGCAGCCGCGTTTTTTAAACATTGATCAGAAGATAAACCCATTCGACTATCGAAAGACAAGTTGGCACTAATCAAATGCAAAAACTATAAACATGCACATATCATTACACACCTGAGTCCAATTGGCAGTCCGCTGAATGCTTCCTGCCCGGTAAAAGTCTCCCAAAGTGCACCAAGTGCAACAGTCGGCTGTTAAAGTTTTGGCCAACATTTTCTGAATTCGCAAGGAATTATATTCATTTAGTACTTCGAATAAAATTAAACATTCAGTAAACAATATTTTTGTATGTTCTTGTATCGATTAACCGTCGAGATCAAAGTTGAGTTATACCAAAAACTTTTTAGTCATGTAGTAAATGCTATATAACCTTGAAAAACCACCAACAGAAGGCTCATCAGAAAATTAATTTAGGGAAATGGTTGGTGCGTAGAACAAACGAAATATGAGCTCCTAATGTTCCAATTCAAAATAAATTGGATAGCCAAGTTAGAAAAAAAATCATTAAATACACTGAATTGTTAAAAGAATATATCTATGGAAAATTTATTTCTCTAATGGTAATTACACTTTTCCCAGTAATCAATAAACGGTAGTAACAGAAACGATAGCAGTTATGAAATTCCTGAAATACTCGGCCTTGTATGAAATTCTAAATTATAAAAAGCTTTTTATGAGTTTCATTGTTGAAGAGCACGACAAGGTTTATGTCAGCAATGAAAGCGATTGCAGATAGTGTCGATTGACATTTAAAACATCAAAGCCTAATTATCGTAACCTAACTAATCGTAAAAAAAAAAAATTGGTTACAATAACAATCGAGAAAACAGCGCCAATGGAAGTGTTAATGACATCTAAAGAGATCAAATGCTAAAAGTTTTGGAGCACCATATTCCAATATCTCCTCTCATTTCGCTTGGCACTTTTGCAACCGGGAATCGTTGCCCTTGTCACTGTCTGTTTTACATTGAAATGCCGCAAATTAAATTAAAAGTTTTCATTACGCACGAAATCTTTCTGTGTTTGATGCATTGGCAACGGTTGTTTTTTGTTTTTGTAATTGAACTTCTGTTTCTCCTTTGTGCGCATTTATTCTACTGACTTGCAGAGGAATTGTTTTGTGTGGAGTTAAGAGATTCTGGAATGGGTTACTTGTAATTCTAGAAAGATTAATTTTCTCCCCTAAAGCATGTGATTTTGAAGTATAAAAAATCCGCTTTCTTTTAATTTATTTTCAATTCAGACGGCAGTACTTCAAATATCTTGCAAAGTGAACGATTTGATATTTATACCCGACTTGTGTTATCAAAAGTACTATACCTCTAAAAGATGCTTCTACATACTCTTCAATAATTTCGTCTCTAAATATCTCGCTGCCCAGAGGCTTAAATGAGCGATACTCAAAAATTATTATATTTAGCAACGCGTTGCACAGTGTACAGCAGCTTTGTCCACCGAACGGTTGTTTGAAACACCTAAACCTAATCGAGATCTGAGTGACGAGATAAATTGATTTGCGGATACTTGTCTTCCAGTCCGTCTGTCCCAGTAAGCGGTAACTTCAATGAAAAGTAAGTCTATTGGCCTGGGTACAGATGTTCCCTGATACTTAGATGAGTTTAGACTAGTATAATTCGAAAATATGTAAGGTATCACACATTAATTAAAAAAATTTGGGAATATAGAGACTTTGAAAGGCCTAAATGGGGTTCTCAGGTCACATTTAGATTTACAGCAAATTGCTCAGGCTCACTAATTGCAATTCCAGTTCAAAGTGGTCGAAACCGGCCCATAATATTCTTTAACCTCCGTATACCGAATATGATGATATCATTTCCACCATTTGAATATTATATATACCACATATATCAATAAATATGTTAGCTAAAGAATAATAATCAGTAGTTGTGTTTTAGACCTTCTCCTAGCCCCCCTTACCGAATGTAAAAACGTTCAATCAATTTGTTTAGAAAATTGTTATATAGCATAAATATTTATATAGTTTATATAGTTATGTAGCAATCATTAGTTCCTTGGGCTTTGTGTTACATATATCGAAGTAAACAAAAGAAAAGTACTAATATAATAAAGATACTAATTTCTGTTAATCAGATTAATCTCCAAGTGAACATTTTCGTTATTAAATGAGTTATAGGACTGAAGCTAGGTGAGGACGTGACTTACAATACGTATTACCTGAAGTAATGTAAGTTAATCGAGAGCAATCAATTTAGAAATCTGCCCAATATTAACTGTTTATTTCATACTCTCGTACATCGCAATGTAAAAGAGTATCTAACATTCAGCTGCATCCGATGTTAACTCATCCTTATATATATATATATATATATCTTTTATTTTTTACGTGATTCTCTGTGATTCTTGAAATCATTTTATTTATTAAAAAAATTAATTCATAATTTTTGCGGTAAAATTTGTATGCATTAATTCTTTTGCAAACAGTTTTCTGCGGAGCTCTGAGCTGTAGCTGAGAGGAAGCGCTAAGTATTCTGCAGACAACGTCACGTCAACACCAAGTTCTGCACTTTGCAATTGCGAATTGTTTGCAATTATTTGCGTTAATTTGAATTTGATTCATTTCCCTTAATCGTTCTCTTCCACTTCTACTTAATGCTGTCGAAATCATTTGCATGACAACAAGTAAGGAGCGAAAAAGCAGAAAAAGTATATAATTAAGTATTCGCACTAAAAACCACTCAACAGATTTTTCTACACTTTTTATAGTACTTCACTCAACTTTGCCCTCCTCATTTGTTTTTAGCTGATGTATTGGCGATAAAAAGAGGTAAGATCGATTGCTATGCAAAAATCGGGAAGTACTGCAAGGAAGAAAAGCTGTTTGTGAAAATCCATTATGTAACATCCTTCAGCTTTGAGGGATTTCACAAGACAACAACAGATAGTTTCCCATTTTTCCTCATTTAATTTTTAGTTTGAAAGGGAAGTGCTGAAATTGAGTGTGCAATTGTGTTCGCAAATAATTGAGCCTTTGACAGCCTTAGTCATAAGCTGAGTGGGAGACTGCTTAAAGCAAAGGCCGACAATTTGTACTACAAAATAAGTATGAGGATCATGAATCAATTATTAATTAATTTTTTACCGATAATTACATAATATCTGACACGAAATGACCTAACAAAAATGTGCCAGGAAATATCTGGACCGAAAATACTTCTACTTTTATTAAAATTATGCTATGCAATGCTCATATTTTTTTAAAGCCATACCTTATAACATATATATTTTTATAACATATATTTTATGACATATATATATTTATGGAACTTCGTGATCTCTCTTTTTAATTTTGGCACACATATTCTTCTGCGATTTGAAAATAGAATGTCGGTTTTGCTGATGGTTGAATATAGGCCTGTCTGTGTACCGGAAAATTATTCTCTAATTTGGACACTGTCAAAAGTGATAAATTTTTGCAATTCTTATACGGTAATGAAACAATATATATAAAATATCCTCTTCTCCACTTAGATAATCTTGTTATACTCTCGAAACATGTTGCTACAGAGTATATTAGTTTTGTTCACCTAACGGTTGTTTGTAACACCTAGAACTAATCGAGTTAGATATAGACATATATATATATAAATAATCAGGATGAAAAGACGAGTTGAAATCCGATTGACTGTGTGTCCGTCCTTCCGTCCGTGCAAGCGATAACTTGAGTACAAATCAAGATATTTTGATGAGGATTGGTATACGTGTTATTTGTCACCGTAAGATGGTTGGTATTGCAGATGGGCGTAATTAGATATCTGCAACGCTCACAAAATGCCATTAATCGAAAACAGATAACGTGCTATAACTAAGCAGAAACTTAAGATAAAAACGTGTTATTTGGTATAGAGGATCCTAGTAGGGCGGGGCATCTGTGGGAAAAAGTGTTTGTTAAATGGGTATGGCCCCGCCCCCAATAGGTTTAATGTATACATCTCGGAAACCCTTCAAGCTATATCAATCACACTTGCTGCTTGCTGCTCATATACTGAACAAGTAAGTGAAATCGGATGATAATCACACCCACCTCCCAAACAAAAGTTATGTTGAAAACTACTGAAAGTGCGATAACTGGCTGAAGGAACGCGGTAGAAACATTAAATCTTGCAGCAGATATGATATGGAGGGGTTCCATAGGAAACCGTTTACAGTTTTGGTGATGGGTGTGACAAGGCCTACTTTTAGGAGAAATCCGACTTTATTCCGGATATGTCGGTCACTGTGTGAATTATTGCTTGTTACAAAATTGCTTGAAAACGTCTTCCCAAATATACTTGCATAATGAAAAGAGTTAATGTGATCAGTGCAAAAATGCCCGATATAAGAATTCCCGTCTGTTCACCTGACTTTAAACCGTTTATGCTGGTCAATATGTGTGATATTTTAATGAAATTAAGTGGATATGTTTTTTTAAACATAATGCGGTTTCGCGCTAAATATGAATGAAATTGGTCTAGAGCATGGTTTAAACTATTGGTATAAGCTAAGCCGCTTATTCCTAATATAATAATTTCCTTTTCTCTGGTTTTCCTCATGTACCTAATATATTCAATTAAACCACTTTGGTTGACTTTATATCGCATATATCACTTTTGAGTTAATTTCATAGACTTTAATATAAATATCTCAGACACGAAGCAAAATATAACAATTAAAGTACATGAGTATATGACCTGTAATATAAGTTAATAAGATACCAAATATGATTGAAATCCATTAACAATTTCGTCGAAAACTTTCTTTATTTCTATCTCGATTACTTTCCTTTAAATACTTTCGTCCATCAATTAGGTCCACAATATATATGAGATATTCATGGTGGATTTGCATAGATTAAAAAGCACTGATAAATTTTTATTTGGTAATAATTATAAGAAATTTCTCCTTTGTCGAGTGTCGCTGAAATAGCGTCACATTATTGTATTCGAATCCAGCAATTTGTACCCGGAAGCATTACAAGTTGCTCCAAAATCTGCACCTTTTCCTTTTGCTTTGGGGCTGGTGGCAATCCTGATGCTGCTTGATGAGCATTGTCCTAAGTCACTTCAAGATTCTCGTCCAGATCCTCACTTCTGGGCCTTTTCAACGAAGAAATATTTCGACAATATCCAAATGCAGCAGTATTTTAATTCGTAATACATTGGATTAAATTATTAAGGGCCTCCTGTTCGTATTCCTCTAATTGTTGATGTGAGTCACATTGACTATCCGCCTTGATAAACAAAAGTGAGGTTTCTTTGCGTTCATTGACCGAAGCGTTCTTTGTATCTTTCATTCGCCTATTATCGAACCAAGTTCGCACCTTCATCTCGTCCACGCCTATACGGCTTGCAATTTCCGTTCTGCGTGCTGGTCTCGCAAAATTGCAAACTGAGTACTCGTGCTCCAACTTCGCCACTTGCTGAGGAGTATGCACTTTTCGTGAATATTCGCCATTATCAGCTGGCGAAACTGTTCTAGACGGTGCTTGGAAAAAATTTAGGTTGGAGTCATTCCGAGTTCCATCTTGACGAAGAAGTGTTTCATCTAAGGCGGATGCCGATGCACCAAATTGGTATTGTGCCTGAAATATATAGAAATATATTATGAGAGTTGGTAAAATTAACAGGATATTTTATTAAAATTATTATATAAATTATTTAAAAATTATATTTTACTTGCGGAAGCTGCGAAAGTAGTCTCGGGAATTTTAAACATTGTTTTATCTCTGTATAATCTGCATATGATGTTTACTTGTCGAATGTGGATTTACTTATGCTTCAGAAAAAATTGTCTGCGCCTTTTATATAATGCTATTTCGCATTTTTTTGTTTTTTACCGGCAGCAACTAAAACGTTTTAAGCTCTGTCCAAGGTTAATGGAGGCATTTATAAAAAAGCTTTTTAATAAATCTTCAAAAGTAATTAAATAAAAGGCGTGTGTTTCAAATTCAAGGCTGTTAGCATACCTGCCTGCAAGAGAATACCCGTCTGCTTTAAACAAAATTTGTATAGATTATCACATATGGGTGTAAGTTTTTAAAGAATGGTTCAATTACGATTCAATTATCTCTCTACAATGAGTGTCCTTACAAATAAATTCTTAGAAAGAGTTTGGTAAGCAAACGAATTTCTTCTGACAGTGGTGCTTTAGTTTATGCTTACATGAAAGTTTTTCATAACTGATCTGGTAGAACCTTTTTCAGGTATCCGATTTTGAAAACAATTAATTCTGTCTTTGTCCGCTCTATTTGTACTATTATGCAAGATTGTTTGAAAGATATGTAGGAAATTGATTAACAATATTATCTTCTTCTTATGCCATTATTAAAATAAAAAATTTCTTCAAAATTAAAGTAGATCTTTAATAGTTGTGAAAAACAAAAAAATTTTAAAGTATTAAATCAAGTATTTCGATTATACATTTCCAGTTTTAAAATCGGTTACAGTTTACCACAAGTAATACAGTTCTTTAATAATGGATCCTTAAAGCAATGCAGATATTACTTTTTCAAGGAAAGGTCAAAACAACAGCTATATCCATTTATATAGGGTTTTGAAGTTAAACGATTTTTCTTTTAGTAAGGGACAAAGTTGGAGAAAAATTCTTGTTTAATATAAAGTTTTACCAACATCTAAAACATGTACCCGACTTTGAACTTTTAAAATTGTGAGAGTATAAATTTTTCGGTTACACTCGAACCTGAAACTTTCTTATTTGTTTTAAAAATAATGTCAAAATTCAATATAATATCAAAAATAATATTAAAATAAAACAAAAGAAAAGGTGAATCAGTAAAGAACGAGTTCAACCTTATAAATAAATATGCATGCTATTTTTAGATACTCATGGATCTTTTAAGCTCTCATTAGCTTTTAAGCGAAAATCTCAGAAAAGTTCAGAATTGCATTATCTACGGCGTTAATATATCGAAGATCTGAAAATTTTTGAAAGAATCACAAAAGTATAATTTCTAGCTTGTGAAAAAAATGTGGATGAGTTTAATTGATAAGAGGCGATTTACGATTCACCAACTAGGAAAAGTCCTTTCGCATTCTTACGTAGATTGTAATGTTAAACACAGCCATTTTTATACTCTCGAAAGCTATTCTACAGGGTATAACGGTTTTATTCAGCTAACGGTTGCTTTCAACAACTAAAACTAACAGAGGCAGAAGTTGAGTTCTATATATCGAAATGATTAAGATGACGAGACGAGTTGAATTCCGACTGTCCGTCTGTCCATGCAAGCAATAAATTGAGTAAAAATTTAAATATCTTGATGAAACTTAATGCATGTGTTACTTGGCACCCTTAGGTTGGTATTTCCGAATGAGCGGAATCGGAAAACTGCCACGCCCACCAAATGCTGTAAAGCGAAAACCTTTAAAGTGTTCTAATTAAGCCACAAGATATCGAACCGCAATGTGGTATGAAGCATGCAAACAGTGAGCATTTGTATGTTGAAGGTTTTTAAAAAGAGGGCAGGGCTCTGCCCCTAATAGGTTTAATGTACATTGCTCACAAATCAATAAAGCTACATCAATCAAACTTACGGAGGAGAAGTTTTTCTAGCAGCTCCTCTTACAATTTGAAGACGAAAATTAAATGAACATAAAATCGGATTGTAACCGCGCCAACCCCTCATATAACGGTTATGTTGAAAACTGCTAAAAATAGGATAACTCATTAAAGAAACACGTCCGAAGCCACTAAGTCCAAATTTTGTACTCACTAAAGCATAAAAACCCCATTTTTGTTATATGTATAACAAATAATTTATGGAACGAAAATTGCTCGAATATTTTATAATATTATAATAGATAATATATAGATAGTAAATATATAAATATACTAAATTTGAAAAATTAAATTAATAAAAAAAAAAAATTGCTAACACCATGCAAATGACGAGGTAAGTAAATGGTAAGCTTTCGTTGAAACGCTACTGACACTCGAGCAAAATTCTCGCCACTCCCCACTAAATTTCACACTTCACATTCCGTTCTCTCTTTGGGCTGATGACTGTATTTTACAGCCTATCTTTAAATCAGTATTGAAATTTCCATTACTAGATTTTCCAACGTGCCTGCTTCACGTTTCGTGCACTCACATCTTGTCTCACGTCTTGTAGAAACAGTGCAAGCCTAAGGCACGTTAATGGCTTAAAGGCAGCGAAAGCCCAGCAACGCCGCCTATCCTTCAACTATTTAATATTCCACGAGCATGCTACACTTCAAACTCGTTTTGACATACAAATAACTTAGTTCCGTGAAAAGTATATTCCTATATTTGAAAATGTTTTGACTTTGCCATTCGCTCCGGTTGGTTAAGGGCTACAAAATGTAAATAACAACTTTCAAAAAGAAATAAAGGAACTTTTTATATTTGTCTTTCCATTTCCATTTCTATTGCTATTTCCATTCCGAATGTATTACTAAATTCCAAACCATCTTTGCTTTAGTTCAATGTATGTACGCTTTGTTGCTCTTTATGCCGCCATGTTGTTAAGTTATTTGCGGCATTTGCAAGTGGAATTTACATGTCAACGTGGCAAAACGGTTTGCTCAAGCATATAGATTTCATTACACTCCGAATGCCTGGATCGAAGATATCGCAATCTTCTTGATGGCTTACTTAACTAGTTGAAAAGTGAGAAGCACGTCGGAATATTAATAGAAATAGATTTGATGAAAAGTTCTTTCGATAGTATTTTAGTAGAACTTTTTTCCTAAAATTCAGTTCTTAATATAAAAAAAACATTTTTTAATGATTAGAAGTTATATTGTGATTTGGTAATTTAAATTTTGGTTTCCAAATATGGTAATTGTGATTATTATAGAGATATGTCCTCTATATATCTCTATATGTCATATGGAGATGTTATGTCCCAATAATATCGATGTTCGACAGTCGTACTAAACGACTAAAGGATACCGCCGAGTTTTTTCCGACGACGATTCAATAGGTCACAGTTCCACTTAAGCTAACTTTAAGGAAAGCGTTTATTAAAATCAATGAAGCTTACAGCCAGTCAATAATAATTTCTAATTTTTGCCTAAATAAGTAATCTCTTTTTTCTTCTTTTTTTCTTCTTTTTGCTTCAAATTAACATTATCTAATAAAGCATGCTAATTTTATGCTATGACTGCAACTTTTTTTATAAACAATTTACCGCTATTTTTTTGGTAATTTTTTCACATAATATATACACAGTATATACATAATATTTTTCGCAAGTCTGCTATGTGGAGAAAAATGTATATAAAGCTGTTAACTGTACTAGCAAGTATTTTATAGTTTAAGGTCCCATTTTTATTCTTTTTTCAGGTAGTATAAGTTCCTGCAATCCCTTCCCCCTAAAGAGGCCCTCATGAAAAAGTTGATTCCGCTAATTGGCCCAGTAGCAGCTATTTTGTATCAAAATGTCAATATAACGCTCTTCTAAACACTCAAATCCATGTTTAATAAGGAAAGATGGAAACTGCTTTTCACTTAATTCTAGACCAAATTGTTACTTTACTCCTTTTTTGAGTGCTCTGTTTGGCATAAAAATTTAACAATCTATTATGATGATTACATTATATCTGATATATATAATGTATTTGGTAATATTCTAGCAATAATCAAAATTTATATCCACTAAATTTATTATATCAGCGACCATACTTTCTAAAATGTGTGAAATTTATATTACGTTCTTGGACAGTAATTTAGTGAGTTGGCAAAACAGGAATAAAATAGAAAAACAGGAAAAAATATATTAAATAATTAGTAAACTAAAATTATTTGCGGTCAAAAGCAGCGCTATTTGTCATTTGTATTGGACACTAATTCGCTAATGCTGATTGCTCGACATTAATACATTTGAATTATTAAAACAAATTGAATTTTACATATACATACATTATATCACGTATTTAAATAATTTAATGAGCAAAAAATTGCAGGAAATCAAAAAACATACGTCAATTTGTATCTCCCTGAACATACTTACCCAGTTTTATTTATATTATTTTATAAATAAAATATAAATTCTTATATTTGATTTATATATTAATAAGAGCCATGCAACCATGTATGAGGAACAGCTAGGAGATGGAATAATGAATGATTTGAAAATAATAATCAGGCCATAGTAAAAATAAATAAGACTAGGACCTACCTTCTTTAAAAGTAGAATTTCCATTAATCCGTTTGCTTTTCAACTCTTTCACTTTCAATGAATTTTGTATGTTTTGCTCTTTGGAAAATTTAACATCCAGACATCCTTGGATGTCCACCAAGAAATATTCTATTTATTAAATAGAAAATTTCCAAACCGATGACATCTTATGTTCAGGTAGGCGGAAGTGCTTAAGAATGAGTCTGTTTTCCTATGACATATATCCATTCATCTTAGAGATTTTTTGCTAATGAACTGCTTCATATATATATCACCTACCTGTTTGATTAGAGTACGATTTAGACTTGATTTATAAATCAGCACAACTTTACCATATTCATGTAACTTGAATAAACCGATGCCATAACCCAGATTTGCTAGTAAACAGCTCTCAAATCATATATTGAGTTTGCAACTACCTACTGTGACATATTTGTTCATAATCTTGAGGTCTGCAGCATTCAAAAACTGTCTATTACAATTTTATTACCGAGTGACGTGATGCTAAACGAAATATGCTAGCTTAATTCACTGAGACATCTTCTATAGAGATGCGACATAAACTCAACTAAAGGAATGAAATGTAATATATTGAGAACATGAGAGAAGAGTCAAAGTGAGTAGCGGAAAGCATTATATTAAAATTATGGTGCTAGACCACCCACTGGACCGATTTAATTCATATTCAGCGTTAAACCACATTATGTTTAAGAAAGCCTATTCGTTTTTTTTTTTAAATTTTTACTCTACAGATACCTCTTATTGTTGTGATCCATATAGTCAATTATACTCGTAGTTTTGTATCTTAATTTGTGGCTTAGCTATAACTCATTATTTTTATACTCTCGTAACATGTTGCAACAGAGTAATCAGTTTTCTTCGCTTAACGGAATTTTGTGGGCATGGCAGTTGTACGATTTCGCCCATCTGCAATACTAATCTCCTCAGTGTGCAAAGGATTGAATTTTTATTCAAGCTATCGCTTGCATGGTCATACGGACGGATAGATATCCGGAATTCAACTCGTCTTGTCATTTCATTAAATAATTTTACGTTAGTCGTTTTATTAGATTAATTCTTAGAAACAACCGTTAGGTGAACAAATAAATAGTTAAATTACCGCTGTCTATTCGTAATCCTCTTCATATATACACGTCTCATAAATGAATAAGTTAATGTCACATAACCTTGTTGGATGTTTGGGAATATTTGGGGTGGGTTTGGTTTGGTTGAGAATATTTGGTTCGGAATATTTCATTTCACTATTTTAAAAAATGGGGAATGATGGACCATTTATATTAAAATTTTATTCAAAACATTTGGAAACGAACAAACCAGACTTTAAACAAAATCCGCTTCTCATAGAAATCATATGTCTTACGAGCATTAACGAAAGTATAAAAACAAAATATGCCAAGACTTGTGCTGCTGGTATGTGGCTACTCAGACCCAAATTAGGTGCACCGGTCCATACCAAATTCGAAGATCCTGTAATGGGGTGACTGTTAGAAAATTTCTTTTTTTGCAATTTTCTATAATAGCCTGATTGAAGATTTAAAAATTGAAACCCAAGTCTCAGACAGCAAGCTTTTAATGGAATTTTCTTACATGGATTACATCTACAAATATCCGAGATATTAATTCTCAATAAAGTCTCGACGAAATAGGATAGGAGATATTTATTGATATTTTATAACATGAAGAGTATGAACAAATTGACTTCATCATCACTTGTGTTAACAACATACAAACATATGCTCACCAAAAGTAACACCACTTATTATACCTGTTTATAGCTGTTATAGCTGTTTATTTCTGCATTCTCACTGGCCGCACTAAGTTTGCTTTAAATATATTCGACAAGTGTACCAACTATATGATACAATATATATGTATGTGTATGTGCAGGTTTTGACATTTTCGCAAATGACGAAAAGTCGAGTAGTTGCAATTAAAAGTTTGGAAATGCAATTTGTTTATGCTACGAGCAACTGTTAGGCACATAATTAATGAGCGCAAAATATCTTTTTCTCTCAATGGTGGAGTGGTGAGAAGCTTCGACAAACAAGTAAAATATATGGATACTACCGGGAGTATGACAACAGACCAAAAAAACAAACACAAAAAAAAAACAAAAACAATGAAAGAAACAAATGAAAATTTTCATGAAATCATTGAAAGGAAAAACGTTGCCTAATTGGAAATAATGTTTTGCGAGGATTGGCGGGGGGAGCGAAAGAGAATCGAATACAAAACTTTTGATTAATATGCCGAAAAATCTATGTTTATATATACACATACACTTACATATACATATATACAACTAGCCGATTGTAAAGTTTTAGCTGATGCGAAAGGAGAGCACTAAATTCGAGCACTATGGCAGAAAGTGCTTATTAATGATGAATAATTTCCAGAAAATATGAAGGCCTCGATTTTTGCTCTCTCTTCCTCTTTGATTTTTAAAGGAGTATAAACTGTCAATTAGTTGCTGGCTGGCCAATATAAATAACTGCCGATTTCAGTAACAAAATGTTTGGGCAGTCATTAACTTTAAATTTTTATTTGACACAACATTTCTTTTATTATTTATTTAAATAAAGAAGAGAAGGAGAGATTTCTTTAGTGCTTCATCGGCTTTTTTGCCACTTATATTATGATATAATACATTTATGTTAAGTTCTTCTTCAAAACACAATGTTTATACTTCCTCTTTGGTGAATGGGGTCAACTCGTTGAAGCTCCTATAAATAACTCTTATCAATAGGGAGAACATTCTCCTAATCTATGGAACAAGCAGCATATTATATTACTGCTTAAACCAAATAAAAGTTTCTGATAGCCTTTGGAGCTATTTGTTGAGAATTTTTCCGGCAAAGTTGTAAACTATAAAGCCCTGGAAGTATATATGAAATATATAATATCAGGTGGGGCTTCACTAAGTTCAATATTGAGAACATTGCTATTAAAAGTAGTTCTGATGGAGTACTGAAACTTAACATCCTGAAGGGATAAGATAAATAGAGCTCCGAGACCATATTGCGATTATTGCAATTAGTATCTAGGTCCAACTTTAGAAATATGTAATTCGATTGTCGGTCAATGACTCGACTCCATTTAACTTTTTCTGGTTGAAAACAAAATTAAATAAATACTTATCCTCGAAGAAAATATTTGAAACTTACAGTATATTTTCGAAGAAGTCGGAATAAAAGGAAACACATAGATAGAAATAATTATAACGACTGAGACCAAAGGCCAAATAAGGAACCATAACTAGCAGTAATGTTAGGTCGAAACCTAACCCTGTTGCTGAATACCAGTATCAGAATATACCACATCTATTTGAGAACACAGTGCTTGCACTATCATTTTCTTACCTTGAACTTTTTGGCAAAAAGGTAAAACTTGCAATACCAGACTATGTGATAACCACTCAGAAAAATAATAATAAAAAAAACTAATAATAATAATAATAATAATAATAAAATAAATAATAATATTAATAATAAGTATTCCAATCCCATTGTTCGGTTAATTTTTATACCGACATTGTTTTAACCGCGAATATAATGACAAGTTCGACACCTGTGAATGAGAAGTTCAGGAAGAAGCGGTCTGTGTCATTGCAATAGATTTCATTCACATTGCACACAGTATTTCAGAGTATATTCAAAATTGGGGGCCTTGGAATACTATTTCCGCATATAAACACATATATGTTTTCCAAGCCATGTGGAATTGAAAAATTCAGCATTTCTGTGACATAAATTAAATGATTTATGAAACTTCACCCGAAAAATCAAGGCTCGAATTCGGTTATGATACCTTCGAAACACATATATTGCAAATAAGTTCATGAAATGGATGAAAGTCATAATACTGGTAGCTTATATGAGAGTACAGGAAAAGCTTCAATTGATCGAAATCTAGTTACAAAAATAAAAAAACAGAACACTTTAGTAGATTCTTTGAAACTTTGAGACTCCTTACTTTAAAATATATATTTTTGACCGACACTATTTTCCGGTGGTAGAGCAACTCCGTTTTTTGTATCCATCTAGATACAAGAGAGCTGTGATTTTCCTTCTTTAAGAGGTTTTTTTTTAGAGAAACGATCAAATCTTTCTCGCTTCATTGAGGTATATTTTATCTTTGCTTATTCGCCTTCCCCGAATGTTACTAATGTGTTATAGCTTGTAATTTGGAAACTTTCTAAGTCTAGTGTGATGTGCTCAACCCAGGAGTGCTTTCATTTGCACTTTTCGCTGGTATAGAATTGCTTGTGCTTCCCTTCTAATCTTACTAATATAATCAACAGCTATCTCAATCGCCACCTGATTTGAGGCGGCGTCTTCACCGCAATCTATAAGATATAGCCTCGGATTTATACAAGATGTTGTCATCAAAGTCGATGTTTCTGTTTCCGTCAGTGCTGTTTTCATTATTGCTTTCATTTTTCGCTTATTTGTATTCATTTACACGTCGCTCGAATATACCGGAAAAGCATTAGTCTTCATCTGTGGAGGTCATGAGTAAGTATAAGGTTTATTTCCGCTGACTATTAATCAATAAACGCGGATGTCTTCACAGTTTGCTTTAGTCACACATCACATATTCTTCTTAGTCGAGTAGTGGACGTAAAGCCAAATGTTCATAGCAGTTTTAAGAGTAAGTTGGGAGTTGAGTAGTATCTTGAAAAAATTATTCAACATTGAAAATCATTATTTGACTAAAATTATAATAAAGAAATATGAAATCGTCGAGGACCAGATATGTTAGCTATTCTACACCATACCTGTAAGTGTGACTCTATATTTGAATGTGTATTGTAATTTTTTTGTCCAGTATCTGATAAAAATGAACATCCATCAATACGCAGCTATAGCTAATTATAATATCTAAGCTCCATCTCGTATCTCAGTGGGACCACTACAAAGGCGGACACAAATTATGCGGCTAATTTCGTAATTCAGCTCGCAATCAATTCTGCAAAATGGCCTGGTTAACTGCATATATGCCTATACACACATACATTTATGGGCACTCGTATGTAGTTTTGAATGAATATTTGCATACTCATATTTTCCGGCTGTATATTCCCCCTATCATAATGAAGCGCCACCAGTAGCGTTCTTCGACACTTTTCAAGGAATTTAAAGCACAGATGCAACACAACCAATGTCGAACACTAATTTGGTTATCCGGTAGCTATCAATATATACACATACACACGAGTACATGGTAAGCGAGTCCACACAACCACATGTGGGGAGACGTAAATGGTCACATAAAACTGTCAAATTGGAACTGTTATCGATTGCATTGCAAATACGCCGACAACAAGCTGTGAAATTTATGTGCCCAATTGTAATTCGTTATGGAGTAGTGGCGACATCAGCAACAGCAACAGCAACAACATGCACAGCATTGGAACTGTTAACGAGTATGTGGTAATCAGCATGCCTCCAATAGCAACAACTCTCAACTGGCTAAACTGCTCTATATGTAGGCGTGAATGTGCCTACGGATGTATGAGTGGAGCATTTAGTAAACTATAAACAGGACTAGTTACATAATAAATATTTCAACATTCAAATTGGGTATGAAAATGTGACAAGATAGGTCCAATACCAAGTCTTGTATTTGCAGTGAGCTCTTCTGGTAATTTATTAGTGAAATAAGCACCTAAGCGATTTCCGGCCGATTTCCGAACGATCTTCGAACAATTTTCGAATTTCCTAGGAAAGCAAAGCCTTTATATAGAATTTTAGCTCTTGTAATATTCAGATCAATTTATATATATCAATTTCCTCAGTGAAGAAAATGTTTTATTTTATTTACATCAAAAAATGATATACAACATCTTCTTCATTAGCCAACTCATTGCATGTTGTCAACCAGCCAGACTAGTTCTACTCCCTTTTAAAGTAGTGCCGCGCTTGTTTGGAAATAGTTAAACACTCCAGTTGGGTTTCAAGGCTAAGGCGACGAAAAGCAATTCAATCTTACGAATTAAAGCTGAAATATTGTAGTGCACATAACGTCGTGCATTGATCAAGCTTAGCCATCAATAACACTATGAGAGTGCAGTGTGTAATCTATGCATAACGGAATTTAGTAATATGCACAATTATCAGGTAGAAATGTGATCATTTAATTACGTTAACCACTAACATACACATACGCAAATGCTTTCGGTAATATACTCGAATAAATGCATACCTAAATATTTAGTGCTTCAGCACATATACACACACATATGTACCCAAGTATAAACACACTCACCTGCTGGTAGGCATTGTGGACATTTGGCGCCGGCCAGCCAGCTGCTTAACTGCATTCAAATAAATATTTGCTGCAAATTGTAGCAAGTGTGTCTTCTGTGAAGACCGCATGGGTTTCATTATTTCCGATGAAATTACTTTAGTAGTGGTATTCCTAATTGTATGGGCATGTATATGTGTAAAGTTACTTGGCGTTTGTTATCGATTCTCTGTCGTTTTCATCAAGATACTTACTTGGATCTAGTATAATATTTGCCGGAAAGTTAGTTGTTGACAAAGCAATAAAGCGCTTTGTCACCTGAAATTTGATGATGTGAATTTCGAATTAAATGCTTCATTTGCTGACGGAAATCAATTGCATAATATTCTCAAATCTATCAGTTATTCCATTAGATATATTAATATCATAGTGCAACTGTATTATTTTCTAACACTGAAGAGAGCCTGAGCCCTCACAATCGGCGTACACCGAAAAGTAAACCGAAAAAATTAAACCTTTTATTGACCGGTTTGTATAACATACAAATTTTTAGTCTGGAGATATTTCTTGACCTAATAAATAAGAATCGGTGAAATAGGTATAAGCATAGGTTAAGAAAAACAAGCTTACAACTAATGAGAATAAAAATATGTGTTGTTGTTATATTGTAGCGGAAAGAAAGAGATATTAGTTAAGCTAAGTAATCAATGAGAACTCAAAATAGTAGGATATGAGGGGCTATGAGAAGGGAAGTAAGAAGATAAAGAAAGTGAAAGTATACGCTGTTAGTGGTTTGAGTATCGGTATGTTATTATATGCTTCGGAATGATCTGTTACTTCAGTACTTGAATCCATATTATTAAACCTTTGAAAATAAGATTTTCAAACTCTGTATTTCCAGTGGCAAGATCATCTGCAAATACATCAAAGCCATTCAAAGATTTATCATATAATTTCTGGAAATTACACATTTCTTTGATAGCTGAAACATCGCTGCTGTAGCCTGAATTACCTCATAAAAAGTCTTCCCAAAAGTATGGTTTAAGTTTGCTCAGGCGCGTAATAGAGGTGGTTGATTCTCAATTAAGCAAATAATTGCAAACATACCATAAGTTGGTCTACTCTGTACAATGAGCGAACAGACCCAATGATAGATTACGTGTACCCAGTTGATTGTCAACAAATCTGTAAATGTTTCTGACCACTGAAAAGATGTTAGAAGTAAACTTGAAGTAATCTTAAGTAATCAAATCTTGAAGTAATCAAATCTTATATATGTATGAAATTTTACTTCGAATCCTTTTTGGAAAAGCTGACAATTTGAATCGTATCCACAAAAATTTTCAAAATTCCGTCTTGAAAGCAGTATCAAAATTGAAAAACTACAGCGTGGACAATGTCAACTTCATATGAGGGTTGATCGGAATAAATTTCTGCAAAAGATTAAAATGTAGATATATAAAAACCTTAAATATAGGTTCACTTGTGTAAAATGCTACTATGAGTTGTGTCCACATATCAGGAGCTAACTTTTAGTCTTCGTTGGAAGATAAGAAGTTGTAGATCACCGTAATAGAATTTACTTGTTATTTATAGTATCGTGTACTCATTCAAAGTACCCGAAGTGGTTATAGCTCTAAAGAAAAGAAAGAAGTGAGTATAATCATACTTTCATTGAGTAAACGAACTTTTACAAAATTCTACTCACTTATATCCAAAGCCTACCCCGATTTTTAGAGAAATTAAAGTCTCAGTTACAACCGACTTTTGACTTCAACGTCACATTTAGATCTTATACAAAATGTCGTAAAACCATTTTGGTGCATTTCCATTAAATGTGGTAAGCATGGATTACTGAGGATTTATCTAGGCTTCGAAAGAAATACGATTGTGGCAACGTTTTAGAACTTTGCTCCATATAAATAATGCTCTGACCCTGGAAAATTAGCGAACCCTTGGTATTTCAGTAAACAAAACACGTTCAGAAGCTAAACGCTTTGAAAGAGCTTAGTCGGTGAGGTTTAGTGTGATGATGACACAGGCAAGCCACTCAACAGCCACAAGTTATTCCCATCGCGATTAAAAGCCTCCTAGTACTAATTTAAATTGATCAAAGGAGTTATACAACTATTTGCTTATACTTATTTCATTTGAGAGTTATTGCATTTAATTCATATGTTTGGTTAATATAGAGTACCATTATGGCCGAACAAATAAATTGTACATCTTAAATATATATTTGGCAGTCTTATAAGATGCTGTTCTGGAATAAAATCATAGCACAATACCTAGACCCTCTGCAGTGAAACTAAATTCTACCAATAAAAGTAGAAAGTCGCTGATTTAGTTACGCTGAACCAAAGCAGACATATTGCGCATTTTCCAATAACTGAAGTCAACACGTTCAATTACGGGCCACCAAGGTCTTCTGTGAGAGACACAAGCACCAGCACACAGCCATCATACAGTTTGCCTGGCAAACTGCAGCAACGGAATAATTGAAAATATTATGTAGTTAAATTATTTTCCAGTTCTTTGCGCAAAACTTTCTGCTAAACTACGCACACACACACACACACACACACACACACAATTACATACAAAAATACATATCTCCATGCGCAATCATCTTGGTAAACATGAATTCGATGTTTGTCACATTCGCAGGAAGAGCGCAACCAACAAGGAAAGATATTGAAATACAAATGTATGTTTTTGTGTGTGGGTGTGTGTGTGTGTGTGTGTGTGTGTGCCTAAGAAATACATGTGAATTTGCTTCCGTGTATAAAAAGTGTGCCACATTTACTTTGAGACACACACAAGCACACACACACACAGTAAAGCGCTGTGTCAGCCGCAGACCACCTTTGCAATCAGCAGCATTATCTAACCACTCTGCCACTACCAACTCATCTCATCCCCCCCTCCCCCTAGTCAACGCTATTCATGCCATACCGGTGCAAAGGCTGCGGTCGACTAAGTGCTGGCGGTTCGCGTCGAAATCGTCAGAGGAAATCTTTACGTTAATATGTGCCGTGCTGCTGTCGATGCCACAGATTGCTGCAGCGCTTGTTGTTTTTGTTTTTTATCCCTGTTGCTGCCGCTGTCGGCACAGTTCATCGATTATGGTACGCGCCAAACGCGAGCGTGCGCGCTTCAAATAATGGGAACATGCAGCATATCGGTTGCAAATTGCTAGGAATGGTAAGAAGCAGCAGCATGCAGATGTTCTAAGGTGAACGGTGCAGAAGCATGAATGTATGTGTACACACTGTAAAATGGAAATTCTGCTTTTTTACAAGCCAAGCGTAAACGGAAACGTAATTCAAGCGGAAAATTGGTGTTGCCTTTGCCGCTATTGCTCCCTCCTTCTGTCGTGGCATATTTTCCTCTATTACGGTATTATTGTAAATTTTGTTGTTATTGCTGCAGTACCGTTGTTATTGTAGTTGTTGGACGCGTGCTGGCATGTCTTTATGATCGTATAATGTCTTCTTTAGCATGCCACTTCCATTTGGGGTTGTTGCCGTCGTGGTTGCCTAAGCAAGTATGTATGAAAATATGCATATAAGTAAGAAGTAAGTAGCGTTCTTAAATCGGGACTCTTATATTTCGCATATTAAGGGTCATTACATTGTGCATTTTGTGTTCAAATTGAAGCTGACCGATAATGACAAGCGCATTGATGTTAAGCCAATCTTGACAGCGTTAAAGTACATGTAACGAAGAGATTATTCCTTTCTCATCATTAAGCGTTAACCCACTGGCGAAAAAAGGAAATACTGAAGTAAACAACAGAATGAACTGATAGTGTTTAGTTAGTTTCTGAAAATTGTGTGGTGTCTCCAATAAATAACTCGTAAGACGTATTGCGTCAGTTTTGAAATCTAAGTAATAGAATGACGAAAATTTTGAGGTTAAATCACCAGCAACTGGAAATCATTAAAATTTCCAAGCAATTTCACACATTTTGGAAGCTAAACAAATAATTTCTAGTACCGAAAACTGACTTGATTCAAAATATTTGGGTTCTGTTTCAGAAAAAACTACCAATTGTGGGAGATTTACTAAATTATGTACAGTCCATATGAGCACCGAAGGCAATGAGGCCAGTGGACGTCCAAAAGTGGCGGTTGGACGAAAATATGCAAAATTCTCCAAATATTTTTGGATGACCGTAAAATCAGATTGATTGAGTTAGCTGCCATTCTAGAAATATCAAATAAGTATGTTGGACATAATGTTAAAGAAAGTTTGGGTTAGCGTAAACTATATTTAATATGGCGCCACGCAATCTCACAATCGGGCTAACCATGTACCATGTCTCAAATCAAGAAAATCGAATGTAAAATTGCATGAATTTGGCTTCGGATTGTTTACGCATTAGTTGTATTTGGACCCAATGACTTTTGTCTATTCTCCAACGATCTCAAGAAAAGAAAAAAAGAAAGAAATTTAGTGACAAAGCAGAGACGAAGACCTACTTGGAAACAATATCAAATATGTGTTAAAAATATTGTCGAAAAGTTGGAAGGCCGCCAAAGTCGGTATGGCCGCCCTCGATGGAATCTGCCTTGCATAATCAAATCCAAATTTCCAAAAAAATGTTCGTTTCATTTCAACAAAATGAATTTTTCAGCCTGCCTATTAAAGTGATACGAGGGCACATATTGGGCTATATTGCTATATCAAGGGAAATGGACCGATTTCGTCCAGGATAAGAATTGTTATATATTTACTGAACTTTATTCCTCAAGTTTTATTACGGTACCTTTACTCTGCTGAAGTTAATTTATCACTAACTTCGTTAGTTGATTGCATAGTTTATGAGGCATGAAATTGCCAATAACTAAATTTTCGAAAATTCTCATGTATGAATAATACATTATTCTTTTACCTTACCTGTTTTCCCATAATAATATATAATTGCAGATTTTTGTCTGTTTGGATAATACTGTTTAGAGGACGTGGTTGAGTCTTTTCCAGATATTTTATTTTTTATGCAAACTAGATTTTGTATAGGAGGACTCCCTATATGTAAGGATGGAGGAAAATAATCAATTTCAATAATATTATATTGAAAAATCTTGAAAGAATTTTTGAATTTTTAAAGAGCACTTGTTTGTTAGAGTTCAAGATTGCCATTATGATTAGTGCTTGCTAGTCTTAACATCAAGGTTGACTGAATAATCTTCGATTTCAGTAGAACCAACGATATCTATTTGATCACAGCGGTTGCTTCAATTTATTCAACATTAAACAACATTAAATTACAAAACATCTACTTAAGCATTAGGTTCAGAAATATCTTATCTTATCTTATCTAATTGATTACCAAACTCATACAGGGGGTTTTGTCAAATCCGAAGCGGTTTAAGTTTAAGTAAATAAGTTTTACTCCGTAAGAAGCCGGCTTAATCCCGAAATACAATACTTAGAACATTAGAAACTAATCACTAGCTAACTTTTCTCTCATTATTTGTCTCAATGATTATGACTAAGCGATCTTCTAACAAGAGTAATACTTGTTGCACAGACACCAGCAGTCCTCCTTAATCCAAAGCTTCAAAGAGGTTGGTGGCAGAACAGATTGTCCAGTTAGTTCACGTTATTCAGGTTATGCAGTCCTGGAAACACGGACATCATGAAGCATAAACTTCAACTATCGCCACCAAAAATCAGTGAACTGCTTTATTGCTATTACAAAAGAAAAAAAGACACCAATGGCAAATACTCGGCGCTAGGTAACTTGTATGATTTACTTTATACTTTCCGTCGTAAGTGGATTATTTCATTATTTCATTCAATTCATTCAACATTCTTTTTAAGTGTACTAGTTTCAAAAACCTGTATTCCATAACAGTCGAATCACCAGCATTACCAAAAGCTCGTTGAAGAGCGCTGGCAGCTAAGAAAAAATATAACTGTATACATAAGAGCTTTCTGGCACGGATGCGTTATTAAACAAATCACTCAACAGCACTAAATTTTTTTGTTAATTCCATAACATGAAGACGATGTGAAAACGAGTTGAAGCATCATCAATGCAACTCCAGCAGCGCCATCACAAGCGCCATCACCACCACCACCACCAGTATCAACCATCAATGCAATCGTTTTCATCATCAACGCCATTAAAGGCAACATCAGCAGCAGTATTATCGCCGCCAGCACCATCAGAATTCTGCGCCACGGTCGCGTTCAATAGCACACAAATGCCTTTCAATCAGCAGCGGAAGCGGAAATTGTTGCACTCACCATGGCACTCACATCGTTATACTGCACATATGTATGTACACCAAGTGTTTGTGCTGCTATATACACCATCCCCTATATGTATATATTCATATGTATTTGAGTACTGATGTGTGAATGTGCTGCTTCATATGTGTGCAATCTGAAATATCACACTTTCCATGCTTCGGCAAAAAGGGTTGTTGCTATAAAAAATGCATATCCTACTAATAGTTTAATAGCGCCAATACGATTATGAAAGCCCGCCACTTATTTGGTCACGAAAAAATGATGCATACAAGTGCCCAGAAAACAGGATTTCATCAAATATATCGAATTCTGTCCGAAATCCGAAATCCGCTGTAAGTACACAAAGCATGGATATTATCCGATTTTGTTAAAGTAATAGAAGATCTTCCAATGGCATGAGATCTAATCAATTAACAGCCGCATTGTTAACCCTTCATTCACCCTTAGAGAACCCAAAACACTTTGTTTCCATTATTCCACGTAGCCTGTTTCTGATGCTGACTCTCTGGCGACCTCTGCCATTTAGCAGACAATGACGACACAGTTGCCTCAGCGAATCTAACTGTCTTCTTTAATACTCAGCAACCTTTGTGCCCAAAGAAGTAGTTGGCTACTGTTTAGTACCTGCTTTCTTGGCTCTTCAGCATTCCAAAAGATTGGTTGATTAAACAACGGTCTAAGTTCATTACCCGGTGGAGGTCCCAATCCTCCCGTAAATATCATTGAAGTTCCACTGCCACTGCAAACTAGCGAACTTCCTACTTAGGACAGTATCAGGTTTGGACGTCAGTTCCGACCTACCCCACCAACTTAATGATGACAGAAGTGGATTGTATGCCTGCCAGGGTTTATGGGCATATAAACAATTAAAGGTATTAGCCATAGCCATAGTGGCTTTAAGAGAATTTCAATGTCACATGTCATACTCGTATTGCATCTCATGCCAGTGAAGCAACACAGTGCAACACTGCACCAACTTCTGTGAGCAAAATTAACAAAGTTCTCTCTCTTCAAAAATTCTCTTGCAAAATTAATAAAGTCTGCGGCGATACTGCAGACTGCAGCTAAGGAGAATACCTTAATCAATAAAATTAAGATAACATATGTATATTATTTCCTTCAACTTCGGTTGGATCGCAGGGCCAATTTAGGTTTCAGTAAACATGTATCATCACAAAGAAGGATGATTAGCTCAGGTCCCTAGTTCGTTGGTAGGGCTGCTACCTTGGCCTACGAACCTGCAATAAAAATACTCGTTTATAACACGAGCTGCTTGCTCCAAGACCGACGCCCGCTGTAACCGTCACTATCATGTAAAACAGACGCTACGTGCTCCCTCGCAGAAGGAATGTGTTATGCGGATTGTTTCAGCTTCGGTGCTCACCTTCGAGCTTTACGGCTTGGGAGGGGCTGCCAGTAACTAAGCTACAGCCGGTATCGCTCTAAGGATCATTTCACTTACTGTGCCCCCTCACTGCGAGAAGAAAACAATCCTCGTGGAAGAGCTATAATAAATATATTTTTTTCCATCCGTATGAACCGATTTCAATCGTAGTTAACTCTAAATCAAATTTTTCATCACATCAAACTATATAAACGGCATAAAATCAACCGGAAATTCAAAACTCATTATATGGGTATATTGAGGCTAAAGATCTGAAGAGGTGTGAGCTGATGGTAATTACTTTCGTTATTAAACCCTACTATGCCCTAACGTTTTTCCATGCGATTTTATTAAACTACTTTACAAAATGGCCGATATATTCGGCATAAATTCTACTAGAATAACGAAAATCATTGCATATGATAAATCAGTATAGTATATCAGATATAATAGTATATGAGGTAGTAGTATTCATATACTACGAGGCAGTGGTAGTTCATAGTATATAGTTCATATATATGTAGTAGTTCACCAATTTCACAAATTTTCGGTATCCGTAATATATCGATGGTATTCTCAATGATTATGTTCACTTATTTTTGTATAACTTATACTTACGTTTACTAAGTGTGCCGGAAATTTTTAAATATTAATACAGATACTTCAACAAGATATAGATTGACTGATATTGTCGATATATCATATATATTGTTAGTCATAACCACTGAGGTCCTCCTGTGTGGTACCTTGGAGCTCGATTCATTAAGCTCCAAATTCGACCATTATTAGAAGACAGATAACACAACTTAGAGGCGCTTTTTGTGCAAATTTTTATTCCAATATCTTAATGATTGCTTGATTCGTATGTTGTAAAGTTAGAAAATGTTTATGGATTAGATCCCTCCAATTGTAAAAAATTTAATTGGAAATTGCGGTATATTCAATTCCTCCTTGTAACATGGTTTCCATAATTGCCTACTATTTTATAGTGACTAGTTCAGAAATTTCAATGCTGTTGTTCGACCTATTGTTTTCATCAGTGATAATGTTAAAAATATGCCAAGAATTTGCTAGTGGAATTTAAACTGGAGTGTGCTAATAAGCACATCTTCAACCAAAGCGATTGCGGCGGTTAGACGATTTATAAAATATATCGGCGATAGTGAAGGAATGCAAATTTTGTGCACAACCAGAGTTACGGTGGCCTGAAAAACGCCATGTGGTAACCAGTCATTAACAGTAATTTTACATTTGGCATTGTTGGGCGCAATGAGGATGGCGGTATAATAAATTACTCCTATCGTAATGCTGTAAAGTACCTGCCAAGTAGCGTTTTCCTCAAAGCGCTTTATTACCCATACAACCTGACAACGCTGCCTAGCTCAGACACACACGCGCATTACATGCCCGCAACATTTCTCAGCAGCGGATGTGGCACAACCACCCTCAGTTGCGACACTACACACATACACAAGTAGCAGCGCATTGCTGCCCGACTCGTACGCCAACGCAATCACGTGATGGTGATTTTCGCATTTAAAACGTGACTGAAATCAAAATTTGCCACTGTGAAAATACTTTTATGAAAAGTACGGCATAATTTATGCACAGCCGCAGTCATAGCTGCAGGACCGCCTGCAAAGGCCGCACCTGCGTTATAGGCAGCGTGCAGCAGATGACACATGTTGCCACATTCATTTATTGTCAGTCGAGCATGGCACAGCACTGTGTTGGTAAAAAGGTCCGGACGTACTGATTGCGGGTGTTAAGGCTGAAATCCACTTGCACAAATATGTGTGTGCCTTTGTGTATGTGAATGGACTTGCCGTAATGCATATGCTACCGCCAATATCGGTTTGATCTTAATTCGCACATTTACAACTGACATCTCACCGCACGGCACTAATTTAACAGTGAAATAGCGCGAAAGAAATTTTCGCCTACTCACTTAGCACTTTCATGGCATCCGAGTGAAGCCATGTAGTTACATGTCTGTTAACACACACGCACACATATGTTGCACGTTGCAGCTGCGTATAAACATAAAAGGGTTAATTAAATTTATCAACACAAAATAATCGCATTTTACAGTTCGCCATAATTGATAAAGTCGCCGTTGATGAGCTCAGCTGTCGCTATGGTGGAGTGTGTGTTGAGCGCAAAGTATATGTATGTATGTGTAGGTGGGCATTCTTGTAGCTATCGCGTGCAGTCCCACGCCTCGATCCACTTTGGCCACTTACTCGCGTTTGTGGTGTAGTTAATTTTATCAGCATTTTAGACATTGTAAAAGTCACGTACTTATTGACCCGCCCTCGTATATGCCGACTATCAAGTAACAATTTGGGAAGTCCATTGCGCTTGTTTAGGAAAGGCGAAGGTACTTGGCGACCCTGTGGGGATTATCACGCCTTCAACGCTCAAACGTTCCACTGCCTTACCTAATTGATTTCACGAATGTTTTAGCAGAAAATACGATTTTATCTAAAATAGATCTGCAAAAGGAATCTCATCATGTGCGAATACATACTGACGATATATGCAAAACGGCAATAACAACTCCATTTCGATTAATTGAATCTTTATTTATGATATTCGGTCTTTGAAACGCCGCTCAAACTTTTCAACGCTTAATCAACAAAGTTTTGCGAGGATTATATTTCCTATTTCCTTATAAATATAAACGATATTTGTGTTGCATCATCTTCAGTCGCTCAACATTTGTACGTACTCACAGGTAAATTTTAAAAGGTTCCGAGAATATAATCTAGCCATAAACACAAAAAATGTGAATTTGTTAAGACCGAACTACGTTTTCTCGGACGCAAGATCAACTCCGAAGGAATTAAACCACTACCGAACAAAGACGCAGATACCAAATATTTTGCTAAACTGACCATAGAAATGGAATTAAAAAGTTTCACCGTTATGGTAAACTCTTAGAGGCTTAACACCAAATCGTCGAAGGGAAACCTTCCGACCTTTGTTATACGCCTTCCGTCAAAAACTTTAAAACGCACCACCTAGATGAGCAGGACAATTATTTTTTATTGTTCAATTACCCACCGATATTATATACATCTCAGGAAGAGAAAATACTATTGCTTACTTCTTATACCGCATTTAGGCGATTGAAGAAATCATTGACCACTAAAAGATTTTTTGTTCCCATGAGTGTGACGAGAAGCTGCCAAAGCTGGAATACACAAGAGGTAAAACCTATCAACAAATTATATTAACTTCAAATCATTCCCTAATCCAGGTTCCGATAAAGAGCTTTTATGCCTCACAACAAGATCATTTATAAGACCTAACATTCCTAAGGAGTTTCGAAATGAAATACTTCCAGCAATCCACAATTTATCGCATCCAGGCAATCCCGCCTCAGCAAATCTAGTTACAAACCGTTTAATCTGGGCAAGCATTCGAAAGGACGCTGCAACCTTTGTTAGGAATTGCGAATCATGTCAGCGATGTAAAGTACATCATCATACAAAATCACCATTAGTGAAATACGAGCCGCCCAAGGAACGATTCACGCATATCAACATTGATATCATCGGTCCATTTCCTATCTCTGAAGATCATCGCTATTGCCTAACTATTATCGACTTGTTTACCCGATGGAGATAAGTCGCTCCTGTTCCCGACATATGTACTTAAACCGCAGCGAAACCGGCTCCCCTAAACCTTACTGTATATCACTCTTTTTTTCCACTCACCAAAAATATCTACGCGACTCATTTGCGAACTACATCATACACTCGAAAACATTAATTTTGTCACTTGAGCTAAAGAAGTGGTCACACAACTTGCCATCGATCCTGCTCAACTTTCGAGTAGTTTACAAGCTGGACTTAAATGCTTCTCCTGCAGAATAAGTATGCGGAACAGCCCTTAAATTGCCAGGCGAATACTTCAGCGCAATTAAAATCAGTGAATAAACAAGCGAAACAATCTCGAGTTTTCCAGCAGCATTGCGAAGACAAAAGTCTTTTTGGGCATCGGCAGCAAATGACGTCAGCCACAAGCAAAACCTAAAATGGAGCAGTTTTTGTAAACTGTGGTATAATTAAATAAAGTTTTATTGCGCATAGAACCAATAACCTCCTCAACCAACCCCAACCACATATATATGTATCCACACCCTACCTAGCTCGATTATTTTATAGTATTAGTGTGTAGTACAACTGGTTATTATAATACGAAAGTTTAGAAATTGTTAGCATATTTTATTTCCGAAATTAGAAATATTTTAGAAATGTTAAATTATGGCTTTATTTTCAATATGGGCAAATAAAAATTATTCGCCGAATATTTTCAAATGTGAAATAAAATGATATTTATTTCAAAAATGTCCGAAGGCATTCAGGGATTGAACAATTGTAACAGGATACGAGAACAATAACTTTCATCCAACCAATACCGCCACAATACAATATCAAATTACTTGTATTAATTTGTAAGTACAAATCTATTTACAATAAATGAATGTTGTAATAATAATGCCACGAATGTAATGTATTGCACCGAATGACACCAATAGCAACATTAACGAAAACAACAACACCCAGGAACACAATGCTATACAAATTGCATCGTATTAAATGCCATTAGCGCAGCCTACGTGTATGCGATTTCGATATATTATATATATATACCGTTAAAATGCATGGTGAGGCCGGTGAACAAAACCAACCGTTTGTTTGAATTAATCCTGCTGGCCATTCTAAAAATTAACAACAGAAATTAAATTTTCAGCAAAAACGCAAAAATATTTGAGACCAGTAAGGAAGAGCTACGTTCGGGAGTAGGGAACCAAATCTCTTATACTCTCGCAATTTGCGAGGCTCAAAGTGGGGGACATATTTTCAGGTGTTGGGAAAACTTTTCATTAAAAAATGTTGCGGAAGAATTCAACAATCATTATTCGACGAAGTTGTGATCGAATTATCCTCATATTTGGCAGCGCTAAATCACATTATGTTTAAGAAAGTCCACTTAATTTTATTAAAATATCACATATATTAACCAACACAAACGGTTCAAAGTCAGATTTAATCGATATATATCGAATATTATACGTTCACTTAATTTCCATAAGATATCATAAGATATCATATTGGCCGACATATACCATATAAAGCCAACCGGGTGTTTGAAAATTTTATATTAGGTATATGGGAGCTAGTTGTAACATTGATCCAATTTTATCTGTTTTTAGCATTAAGAGAATTATTACCAGGAAAAGATCCTGTCTGATTTTCGTTAAGAAACCTCACAGATTCATCGATATATATGGGATAAAGTCAACCGGAAGTTTGAAAATCCCTATATGTATATGTACCAAATTTTATTAATTTTAGATACAAGTTTATACAGTTATCAGCAACAGATTCTTCCTGAATTTCACTCAGATATCTTACATATTGACCGATATATACGGTATAAAGTTAACCGGAACTTCGAAAATTTTATGTGGGTATATAGGCACTAGTGGAAGTATTGGCCCGATTTTACCCATTGTTAACACCAGGGCACTTTGTCACCTGACAATTATTTTCTTTCAATAACATTCATTTCAATAACAATCGATTTCAATAACATTTCTAACAGATTGACTGATATTTTGGGTAAAGAGTCATCCTTAGGCAATCGGTTCTGATATTCGGTGTCTAGAGGCTTGAAAATGTTTCATCCGAATTCCCTCCTCCCAATGTGTGAAAAGTCGATAGAAAGACTTGTTCTAAGCATATTTGTACGATATAGCTTTAACGGTACGGGAGATATCTACATTAAGCCCATTAGTGGACGGGTCCATACCCACTTTTTTTATTTGAAGCCACAGATGTAGCTCTCTTCCGCGATTTCCTTAACCAAATAAGAGTTTTCTACCTTAAATTGTGGTTTCGTTACATCCTTTTGTAGTTTTCTGATTAACGGCATCTAACTGGCATGTCAGTGATTTGCTTCCGGCCGTCTGCAATACCAAACTTTTCGTAGAGCGAGGGAATACTTGAATTAAGTTTCATTAAGACATTTAAAATTTAACTTATGTTATCGCTTCTATGGACAGAAGGCATCCGGAATTTAACTCATCTCGTCATCCTGATCAGTTTGACATAAATATATCTATCTGGAATAGTTTTAGGCATTACAAAGAACAGTTAAGTGAAAATTATTAAGCTATATACTATGTAACGTGCTACGAGAGTATAACAGAAGCGCTTTCATTTTACCATTAAATTGCGTTTTAA
The DNA here is from genome assembly GCA_021498325.1 of Bactrocera minax. Taxonomy (NCBI): domain Eukaryota; kingdom Metazoa; phylum Arthropoda; class Insecta; order Diptera; family Tephritidae; genus Bactrocera; species Bactrocera minax. Next base: position 2,397,089 of record JAKEEE010000024.1, read on the forward strand.
GTAAAAATTGGCTTTCTCTTTAAAGCTGTGTTGTTGGATCATGAAAAGTTATATGACCAGGATAATTATGTTCCTTGTAATGTTTTCAGCATCATACTAATTTCGTATGCTTGAACATGTGTTGATGGGTTTTTAAAAGAAGCTTTACCAAAAAACTTGGGTGTTTCTACGCATATTAACGACGTTGATAATAATATCACTAGATTATTATATTTAAGGGACAGCAAAATAAAAATGTTTCAGTGTAAATCCCTTTCGTCATTAGGAGTAAGTATTTTACTGAGCACATCTAGTATCTTAAAATATTATATGTATTATAAAATAAATATAAATATAGTTCGAGCTTATCGAGATTATACGAGGTATACACCATCCAGCGAAAGCAAAATTATTGAATAACTTCGGACATATGGCCACTGGTATTACACAATTTATTCAAACAAAGTCGATTTAACTTTCCCAATAACTCGCCCAATGCTGGCTGCCAAGTGATCAGTCGTTACAGATTTATCAGCGCTGATCATTAACTTGAAGTACTCCCACATAAAGTAATTTAACGAAGCAAATCCCAAGACGTCGGTGGAGAATAAATGGACCCGTTTCTTATTGTAATTCGATCACTAAAAGTTCGATGATTCCTCGAGCTGTATGATTTGTTTACCACGTAGACAATTAATATTGACGTAAGGTCGCGAATAATTTCCCTGTAGTATCCACCGTTAAGCATCCACGGTTTTTTGCTCTACAAATACGCAAAGCTTTATAAAATTCAGTAATATTTGTGTCTACCGTTCATATACCAGTACATTTTAAATCCACTAATATTAGGCAACTCGTAAAGTTATGGACTTTTAAATATTTTATGTCAGAAATATATTTGGAGTCCGATATTTCCTGCCAGGAAAATAGATGTTTTATTTCAAAAATTTGGTTGCGTTTAACCAAGTAAACATTCCACCTTCTGGAAGAACAGTAATATTCGAAATCAGCGAACTATACCGGCATCTTGGTTTGTTCTTTCAAAGAAAAGAAAGAAACGGTATAAATATTATATATTAATGAAACATCGTTAAATACGTATAAAAGAACATAATTTTTTCTGTACCTACAGATATAGTAAATGGCTCTGTTTCGAATATTTGGAACACACAATTTCTTATATAGGCTAAGTGTCAGCCGCATTGGCCAATTTGATTACTCCAAGAAGAATATTCGAAGCGGCGTTACCAAATTAATACAACACTTTGTACCGCATGTTAAGAAAAAGAAGAGGCGAAATATATAATGGTTAACTAGATCTACATAATAGATATAACCAAACAAGGGAAGTGAAAAGGAGAATAAAAATAATTCGCTAATGGCAATGCCAACTTTAATGATATCGGTTAAAATTTACCTAGTGAGCTATGTTTTGTATAAGGGTGAAATATCACAATCAACATCAAAGTAGATCAATATTATTGGTCGGCAATAAAAAATAAAAATAAAAAATAAATAAATTTGTAAAAGAGGTTACGTCAGCTTGTATCAATAAATTATAGCCATTGACCAGGTTTTGAACAATATTTTAATCCAAAAAGCCGAAAGCTTCAATAATAATCCTCCAGTAGTTTAGTCTTTTGACTTTAACACTAACATATATAAATAATAATATACTCGCATGTTTCAACATAAATACGTTGTATGTAAATATCTGCAATATCTCACTACCGCATACATAGGTATGCAGCTATGTCTGAAATTTTATTGTCCAGTGACATGCTACATTTTTGCTGCAATTAAATAGATTGCAGCTATTCTTTCTGCTTTCAACTGCTGCACTGCTTCATAGCTGCATAGCATTCAAGCAGTCAATTAATAGAGTTGCTTATAGGGAAGTGTGACGTGCAAATTAAGGATTGAAAATGATTTTATCGGGGTATAATTTGTTGAGTTACTCTACCCATGAGGGAAGACTGCTGTGTGGAAATGCCAGTTAAATTCCAACTGCGCTTGCGCTAGAACAAAAATTATCGATCAAATATGATAGTAAAATTTAACTCTTTCTTTATATAAAAACCTTTACTTTTCGGTACTTCAGCCACTCATAAATACTATCTATAACTTCCACAAATTGTTGAGAATTTTTGTACTCTCGTTTACGGCTGCGCTGTACCGAAATGCAGTCCTCGTCTTATCTCCTTCGGGACATACTGTATCCTACCTGTATGTATTTTTTACAGGCTTCTTCACAAAATTAATATTTGAACCAACCTTTGTACGATATCCTTGTTCACGGCTGCCCCCTACTCCTCCGTTTATGTCGACTGAAGTTGACCTTTGGCGGCAAGTACGGCGACCTAAGATATTCGAGCGAGGCATTATTCTTATGATGAACTAGAGCATTGCATTAAAGTAAAATCGTGAACAATTTTCATAGGAAATTTTATGAAAATTTTTGAAGGGGAGTATGAAACCTTATAAATAACATAAAGTGCCTTCCAATAAAATGGGAGGAATGGTTTACGTCAAATGGAGAAAAATCAGTTGTGAAAACTCTTCCGCCATATGTCTTACAAAATGTATACCAACTTCCATGTCCACTTACTCTGCTTAGCAATTCAACAGATTACGCTGCTTCTCTTCCACCGTGAAAAGCCATTTTCCAGATCAAGTAGTAGACATCAAGTATCAGTTTAGCAGATCAAGATGCTGACGTGGCTGCTGGGAACACAATGTTGAAGTTTCAAGTCGCAAACTTTTTGAGATATGCGATTCTTCTCAAACCAACTTCAGATTTCTATTTGTTTTTTATTTGCAAAGAAGAATTTGTGATAATCACGCAATTAATAATCTATAATTTAAAACGCACGTATATCTTAGAGCTTGCGCTATTATTTTCAGCTCTTATTAAAATACTAAATCCAATTACT